>OU342735.1:439472181-440733848 GCA_910589765.1 Avena atlantica | reverse complement strand
CTATAGAGACTCGATACAACTGGCGGCTATCAGAGAGGGATGAGAAAGACCTATTCGGATCCAACCTGAAGCTAACACCAAACAACCCATCCTGGTGTTTCCCCCTCGAGACCAAACGAGGAAGTCAACCGAGGAACTCACACCGTTGGCAATTTTTATTTATTCAGTTATCGTTGCAGCAGTTACTAGTCAGGTTTAGATAGTTGTCCTGATATAATAAGCAGTGGGCACTTTTAGTTAACCATTCCGTTGTAGTTGCAACACTTACTAGTCAGATGCAATTAGCATGAGATATCCCAAAACCCAGCAGTTGTTGTCACTTTTATTTAGCCATTCCGTTGTAGTGGCAATACTTACTAGTCAGATACAATGGTCGCCAGCGACAACCCCAAACAACCAATTGTTGGCAGTTTTTATTTAGCCATTCCATTATAGTGAAGCTGATTACTAGTCATTATAAAGTCAAATTTATAACAGTAAACTTTAGTTATAGTTATCTATGATCGAGATACTGTGCTCCAAGTCGTCCATAACCGCGGACACGGCTTTCAGAAAGTTTTAACCCGGCCGGGGTGCACAAATAGCAACACACACACGATCAACCTCGGAAAAACCAAATCAAAACCCAACGAGGCTTTCACGACAAAGCAATCACAGGATTCAGAAATATTTCAGGGGGCCACCCCATTGAGTAGACCCGCAACGAAGTAAGCTAGCTCCGAGACGGACTCAAGGTTTGCGTCAATGGCTGTAAACGACTGGGAACCCCAAACGGGGCTTGTCGATACCGCGAAAACACTCCGCTTACCTAAACAGTACAGTGTGCTCCTCGCACAATCGTAAATAAAGCAGTAAAGCATGGCATAAGTACATGATAGTAAATAAAACCTCAAACTAGTTTGTGGCCCCAAGAAATAAGAATGAATCAAGCTCTGGCTCAGGGGGGCCCATAATTCCCCGTATGTGGATAGCACGAATATTCAAGGAACAGGTATCAAGTACTCGGGGTCCTACGGGACACAAGTGGGCGTTCGGAAACCAAATATTATCTATCACCCACCGATGCCTCTGCTTACTTACTTCAATTTTAGTTGTTAAACAGGAATTAAAGTGAACGATAAGCAAAGCCATGATCATCTCCAACATCAACATGCGGCAAGGCTCCAACAACTGTGGTACTTGACGGCACGCAACAGCACTTGAGCAAGCAACTGCGACGCGCAAGTCCAACTATCTACCAAACAACAGGTAATAGGATGTGTCCAAGGCAATATATGGCTGCAAGGGATTTCACGGGTACGGAAAACTAGAGCATCGCAACACAGATAGCAATAGATCAACAGGAGGGAGTAAATAATATAAAAGTAAGATAGGTAGAAAGGGGGAGGTGCTCGCCTGAAAACATTGTCGAAGGTTCATCCGAAGATCGGGGCGAAGCTCACATCAACTCAACGGCCTTATCCGCGAAGAAGCAAAACACTAGAATAAACACCGGATGCAATATTTAATACAACGGCAGAAGATCGGCATGATGCATGTATGATGCATGACATGGCAAAGATGCGATGCAATTAGGTCATATTAAGTGGAACCGGGGTCCCGACAATTAAATATGTGGTTCTAGTTGTTTAGATACCCCGCATTTTAAATGTTGTTTAACAAGGCAGAATATATCACCGGTTCGCTACACAAATTTAAATGAGGCCAATATAAGACTAGTTTTGCCCGCATATGGGCCCCATATTTAATTATTAGGTGAATCGGCATAAGGCCCCCAAACCACACAAATATGCATGCGAGTAAGACAATTTAAATATGCAACAATTTATATATCTTTTATAAAAATAGGGTCTCGAGGAAAAGGGCACACATTAGGGTTTGGCGATCTTGGGTCCGAGGTTCGGGGTCGGTCTCCGGGTTCAGGGTCCGACGGGATCGTTCTCGAACGACTGAGGTCGATCTTGTCACATCCGTGGTCTTCGGGTCATGTCGATGGTCATGGCGTTCGGGATGAAGCACTTGGCGTCCAGGATCGGGTTCCGTGTGGCGGTCTTGGCGTCCGGGTCCGACTCCGGGAAGGAGAACTTTGCGTTATCGGTCTTCGGCTCCGTGAGGGCGATCTTGGCGTTCCAACTTCACTTGTCGGCGTGGACTTGGAACTGGAAACGGTGGTGTCTTCGTGACAGGGAGTGGTCACGGAGATAGCCGAGACCATGCCTATTGAGCAACCACGCCGAGATCTTTATCCGATTTCTGGTTCTAGTCCGAAGAAATTCCTTGAACAGAAACGCAGCACCGCCTTGCCAACTCGTCCTGGTACTCTTTTCAGCAACCACAACGTGAAGGCAGACCAAAATGCCAGGCTCGAACAGCTCACTCATGTGTACATCACACATGCACCGAGCCGAGCACCATGGGGCAGACACAGACGGAGGCCGACGGGTCGACGCCGGCACGGGCCACGCAGGGCTAGGCGGAGCTTGGACAGACGGCGTCGGGGTCGCCGGCGCTGGGCGCGGCGAGCCGAGGCCGCGGTCGGGGGAACGACGCGGGGCGAGCAGCGGTGGCGAGGTGGGGGAGGAAGGGCGGCGCGCGGCGGGAGGAGGCCGCAGAGGGCGGTGGCCTGGGCGCCGCCGGCGGGACAAGCTCGGGGTCGGGGGAGGGGAGGCCGGGGCCAGAGGCGGTGGGTCGCCGGAGCACGGGGAGGGGCGAGCGCGTCGTCCAGAGGGCGAGGCGGGGCGACGGCGCGGGCTCGGGGAGGGGAGGGAGGCGCAGGTCGGCGAAGCAGTGAGGGAGAGGGGAGAGGCGGGCCCGACGGCGGACGGCGGGGGCGCTGGACACGGAGGCCGGCGCCGGGTCTGGGACCGGCGGTGCGGGGTTGGTGGGAGGAGGTCGACGCGGAGAGGCCGACGGAGCGGCGGCCGGAGCGAGGCAGCAGGAGGGCGGGAGCGGGCGGCGCCGGTGGGGGAGAAGGGGAAGGAGGACGGGGGGCGTCGGGTGCGTGGGGGCTGGGACGCGCGGTGTGCTGTGTGTGTGTGGCCGGCTGGGTGAAGAGAGGGGGAGAGGCCAGGGGTGATGTGGCAGCGTCTGGTTGGAGGGGTGAGGGAGAGAGATGAGGTGGCAGCGTGGGACTGGTCCGGGTGAGGTGGCCGGTGGGTGTGGGTAGATAGGTTGGTAGCTTTAGGATTTAGAGGGGGCTGATTAGGTGGACCGTTTTTGGTTCTGGGGGTGGTCGTTCGGGTCGGGTCGGCCCGTTCGACTGCCCCCACTAAAATAATTAAACATTTTATTTGTTTTAAACGGGCCGTTTGCAAACCGATAGCAGCCCAAAACAAAAATAATTCGGAGACCCGGGTTTGGCGTTTGAATAAAAGACGGGGCGTTTAGAAAACAAAACCAGGCTTTGCGAAAATAGTTTTAGGCAAACAATGCATGATGATGACGATGCGATCCAAAAATTCAACGCGATTTTCTAGTAGTGGTTTTGCGGGATGCCACAATTCGACACCACTAACAATGGATCTCGCCCTCGAGATCCGCCTCATGGTACCGGGAAGAAGGTCGGCGATCGGCGTCTTTGCGCTTCGGGTAGGTCCTCGCGACACCACTAACAAGAGGTCGGTGTCCGTGATCGTCGAGAGAACACTCCCGGAACAGAAGGTCGAAGGTAGAGGTATCAACAAATAAAGCCACCTCTAACTTCGATAGAAGGAGGGAACCGATGCATTCTCATCCACTTCAATGTACACAAGCGAATAGAGTGAGTAGTCGGCATGGGGGCCAATCCATCACGCACCCAAACTATTACTCTGCACAATCAGTAGAAAAGCGTGCACCCATTCTCGGAATCAGACTGAAGATCTCGGAAATGAGAGTTAGAAACAAAGGGGTGATGCAGACTCTGCATCGGATCTGGCGTGGATGTTGTCGTCACGTCGGAAAACACCGGAGGGCACAAACAAAGAACAAGGAATGGTACCATAGTAGACGGATTCATCAGGCAGCTCGAACACCGGATGGTAGAACACCGTTATCAAAGAAGGAAGCGAATCCCTGAAGGTACGACGGAACCCAACCACGAGAATTCCTGGACTCGAAGAAAAGATAAGAGAGCAGATTCAAAACACGAAGAGGTGAGAGGAGAGCAGCAGAGGGGTAAGGAGTAAAATCAGACCTGATCAGAACTTTCCAACCGATTTTGCGAAAATAGTTTTGACACTCTACTTCGGCCGTTAGCTAGGTTATCCTACAGGCTGGACTTGTGGGGTATCGCAACTGCTGAGCTCTGATACCACTCTGTAACACCCTCAGAATCGACCCTATGCAAGTTTTAGCGAAACCCGCCAAACCCGCATAGAAACGATTCAAAGGTGCCCACCAGGCACTTTCGTGCGGGTGGAAAACGAAGTAATAACAGTACACAACAGTCCTCGATGGGATCCACAGAACAGATATATATAACAGCGACTCCATGAGTCAAGAATACAGATATACAATACAAAGATCCAAATCACCTTTAAAACGATAGAGCGTCAAGCTACGGACAAGATGCAAATGGGGCTAAGAGCCCTGAAGAATAACCAATGGCGTCCATAACCCTGCCCAGGACAAGCCGGAAGGGTAACCCTGCTAACGACGTCGACCTCAAAACCTGCTTAAACAAAAGGGGTGCCGACAAAGGGCAAAGGAAAAAAGAGGAGCGTCAGTACTGAGGCCAGTACACGGCGAGGCTAGAATTCGGCGGTCCTCGCCTCCATAGGTATGGTGGACTGAAGCGGCAGCGGCAACAAGCACTGAACAACCTATAGAGACTCGATACAACTGGCGGCTATCAGAGAGGGATGAGAAAGACCTATTCGGATCCAACCTGAAGCTAACACCAAACAACCCATCCTGGTGTTTCCCCCTCGAGACCAAACGAGGAAGTCAACCGAGGAACTCACACCGTTGGCAGTTTTTATTTATTCAGTTATCGTTGCAGCAGTTACTAGTCAGGTTTAGATAGTTGTCCTGATATAATAAGCAGTGGGCACTTTTAGTTAACCATTCCGTTGTAGTTGCAACACTTACTAGTCAGATGCAATTAGCATGAGATATCCCAAAACCCAGCAGTTGTTGTCACTTTTATTTAGCCATTCCGTTGTAGTGGCAATACTTACTAGTCAGATACAATGGTCGCCAGCGACAACCCCAAACAACCAATTGTTGGCAGTTTTTATTTAGCCATTCCATTATAGTGAAGCTGATTACTAGTCATTATAAAGTCAAATTTATAACAGTAAACTTTAGTTATAGTTGTCTATGATCGAGATACTGTGCTCCAAGTCGTCCATAACCGCGGACACGGCTTTCAGAAAGTTTTAACCCGGCCGGGGTGCACAAATAGCAACACACACACGATCAACCTCGGAAAAACCAAATCAAAACCCAACGAGGCTTTCACGACAAAGCAATCACAGGATTCAGAAATATTTCAGGGGGCCACCCCATTGAGTAGACCCACAACGAAGTAAGCTAGCTCCGAGACGGACTCAAGGTTTGCGTCAATGGCTGTAAACGACTGGGAACCCCAAACGGGGCTTGTCGATACCGCGAAAACACTCTGCTTACCTAAACAGTACAGTGTGCTCCTCGCACAATCGTAAATAAAGCAGTAAAGCATGGCATAAGTACAGGATAGTAAATAAAACCTCAAACTAGTTTGTGGCCCCAAGAAATAAGAATGAATCAAGCTCTGGCTCAGGGGGGCCCATAATTCCCCGTATGTGGATAGCACGAATATTCAAGGAACAGGTATCAAGTACTCGGGGTCCTACGGGACACAAGTGGACGTTCGGAAACCAAATATTATCTATCACCCACCGATGCCTCTGCTTACTTACTTCAATTTTAGTTGTTAAACAGGAATTAAAGTGAACGATAAGCAAAGCCATGATCATCTCCAACATCAACATGCGGCAAGGCTCCAACAACTGTGGTACTTGACGGCACGCAACAGCACTTGAGCAAGCAACTGCGACGCGCAAGTCCAACTATCTACCAAACAACAGGTAATAGGATGTGTCCAAGGCAATATATGGCTGCAAGGGATTTCACGGGTACGGAAAACTAGAGCATCGCAACACAGATAGCAATAGATCAACAGGAGGGAGTAAATACTATAAAAGTAAGATAGGTAGAAAGGGGGAGGTGCTCGCCTGAAAACATTGTCGAAGGTTCATCCGAAGATCGGGGCGAAGCTCACATCAACTCAACGGCCTTATCCGCGAAGAAGCAAAACACTAGAATAAACACCTGATGCAATATTTAATACAACGGCAGAAGATCGGCATGATGCATGTATGATGCATGACATGGCAAAGATGCGATGCAATTAGGTCATATTAAGTGGAACCGGGGTCCCGACAATTAAATATGTGGTTCTAGTTGTTTAGATACCCCGCATTTTAAATGTTGTTTAACAAGGCAGAATATATCACCGGTTCGCTACACAAATTTAAATGAGGCCAATATAAGACTAGTTTTGCCCGCATATGGGCCCCATATTTAATTATTAGGTGAATCGGCATAAGGCCCCCAAACCACACAAATATGCATGCGAGTAAGACAATTTAAATATGCAACAATTTATATATCTTTTATAAAAATAGGGTCTCGAGGAAAAGGGCACACATTAGGGTTTGGCGATCTTGGGTCCGAGGTTCGGGGTCGGTCTCCGGGTTCAGGGTCCGACGGGATCGTTCTCGAACGACTGAGGTCGATCTTGTCACATCCGTGGTCTTCGGGTCATGTCGATGGTCATGGCGTTCGGGATGAAGCACTTGGCGTCCAGGATCGGGTTCCGTGTGGCGGTCTTGGCGTCCGGGTCCGACTCCGGGAAGGAGAACTTGGCGTTATCGGTCTTCGGCTCCGTGAGGGCGATCTTGGCGTTCCAACTTCACTTGTCGGCGTGGACTTGGAACTGGAAACGGTGGTGTCTTCGTGACAGGGAGTGGTCACGGAGATAGCCGAGACCATGCCTATTGAGCAACCACGCCGAGATCTTTATCCGATTTCTGGTTCTAGTCCGAAGAAATTCCTTGAACAGAAACGCAGCACCGCCTTGCCAACTCGTCCTGGTACTCTTTTCAGCAACCACAACGTGAAGGCAGACCAAAATGCCAGGCTCGAACAGACACTCATGTGTACATCACACATGCACCGAGCCGAGCACCATGGGGCAGACACAGACGGAGGCCGACGGGTCGACGCCGGCACGGGCCGCGCAGGGCTAGGCGGAGCTTGGGCAGACGGCGTCGGGGTCGCCGGCGCTGGGCGCGGCGAGCCGAGGCCGCGGTCGGGGGAACGGCGCGGGGAGAGCAGCGGTGGCGAGGTGGGGGAGGAAGGGCGGCGCGCGGCGGGAGGAGGCCGCAGAGGGCGGTGGCCTGGGCGCCGCCGGCGGGACGAGCTCGGGGTCGGGGGAGGGGAGGCCGGGGCCGGAGGCGGTGGGTCGCCGGAGCACGGGGAGGGGCGAGCGCGTCGGCCAGTGGGCGAGGCGGGGCGACGGCGCGGGCTCGGGGAGGGAAGGGAGGCGCAGGTCGGCTAAGCGGTGAGGGAGAGGGGAGAGGCGGGCCCGACGGCGGCCGGCGAGGGCGCTGGACGCGGAGGCCGGCGCCGGGTCTGGGACCGGCGGTGCGGGGTTGGTGGGAGGAGGTCGACGCGGCGAGGCCGACGGAGCGGCGGCCGGAGCGAGGCGGCAGGAGGGCGGGAGCGGGCGGTGCCGGTGGGGGAGAAGGGGAAGGAGGACGGGGGGCGTCGGGTGCGTGGGGGCTGGGACGCGCGGTGTGCTGTGTGTGTGTGGCCGGCTGGGTGAAGAGAGGGGGAGAGGCCAGGGGTGATGTGGCAGCGTCTGGTTGGAGGGGTGAGGGAGAGAGATGAGGTGGCAGCGTGGGACTGGTCCGGGTGAGGTGGCCGGTGGGTGTGGGTAGATAGGTTGGTAGCTTTAGGATTTAGAGGGGGCTGATTAGGTGGACCGTTTTTGGTTCTGGGGGTGGTCGTTCGGGTCGGGTCGGCCCGTTCGACTGCCCATTTGTTTTAAACGGGCCGTTTGCAAACCGATAGCAGCCCAAAACAAAAATAATTCGGAGACCCGGGTTTGGCGTTTGAATAAAAGACGGGGCGTTTAGAAAACAAAACCAGGCTTTGAGAAAATAGTTTTAGGCAAACAATGCATGATGATGACGATGCGATGCAAAAATTCAACGTGATTTTCTAGTAGTGGTTTTGCGGGATGCCACACATGCCGTTGGTCCTATCAGTGTCTAGGTGCCTAAGAAGAACCTCTAAGTCCTGGAGATATAGACGAATCGGCTGTGCCGTCTCTCTCGAAGTATCCTCAAAGTCAATGGCCTCACCATCCTCATCACGTCTACCGAAGGCGTGGAAGTGAGTACCTCTAACCTCTCGAGAGTGTCTCCCTAGCAAACGCTCAAGCAAATCTTGCATGACTACCTCTAGGCCTCTCTCCTTGTCATCATGCATGAGCTTGAATATGATTGCCTCCGTGGTAGGCTCAGTCTGGCGTCCTGGCTGATTGACCTTGAAGCCCCAAAGGTCTTTCCTCTCAAATTTGGTGAGGGGAAGCATCATGATGGTAGGAAGTGGGAGATTGAGCAAACTAGTGAGCTCAATAATACGAGTGCCAAAGAGAGTTCCCTTGAACTCTTCAGCCGTGCTGATAGTAACATTAGGCATCTATTTAATTAGATAGAAAAAGTTAGAATCAACATAATTTAAGATAATTCACAAGACAAGGCATCACATGCATATCTTTGGAAATCAAAACACACCAAGTCATGGCATACATGGATCCATTACAAACAACCAAGGTTCAACTTATTTTAAACAACATTTGGAAAATAAAATGGTAAGTATGGTGGTCCAATTAACGGAGTACGTTTACAATCCCATCTCACTTGCCAAGTTGGCTAACAGGGCATCCCTAGAGGCAATCCGTGTATCTATATCACATGACTCCATTGCTAAGTCTATGATGTCCTCCCTTAAACTTTGGTCGGTAGCCTCTAACTCTTGGGTATGTTTATTTTCTTCCTTAAGGTCATTCTGGGTGTTAAGCATTCTGCACTTGATTCTATCACCAAGTTCTTTGATGGCCTTCCAAGATGCATCCCTTGCTGAATCAAAGAATGTGGTGTGCATCACTGAGTTGGTGACCATGCAGAATCTTGATTCCTTGTGTTTGTCTTCCTTGTTTTTATACAAATGAAGTTGCACCCACACCAGTACTCAACTCCTTCATCCATCACAGGAAAACCTTTGTACACAGCTGCACCATGTATTCCCATGGCAACCATGAGGTCCTTGAGAGCCTTGGGGAATTCTGTCTCACATTCCAAAGTCATAGTCATGAGTGATCCCTTCTTCACGGCTTCGTTGATGGAGTTCATCTACAAATAGAGACGAGAAAGAAGATTAGAAAAGTTTACGAGAAGAAAAGACAAGTGTGGAAGTTGTTGAATTTTTTCCTTAGTGGTTTCCAATCCTAGGGTCATAATCCTACAGGCAACACAGTGCTCTGATACCATCTGTAAGATCCCTCCTTTGTAAAGGAAAGGATCCCTGTGATTGCAATGCTAGTCCCTGGATCAATGCTAGAATCCACAGTTTAAGATGAAGTACACAGAAACAAAGGTCATTATTACAACTCATTCCAGAGACAAACATAGTCTTTTACAACTCCATGGCCACAGGCCTAGTACAAGAGTTTAAATATGTAATAAGATAAATATGTCTTCATCTTCATGTGCCACAGGCAAGCATGTTGAGTGTAGACTCATAACCCCTAATCACCATCAGAATAACCTACAACATCACAAGTTACAGCCACAGTGGGTCAATACATTGGAATAGTATTAGCAAGTGATACCTTAGTAGAATATTGGTAGACTAAATACTATATGCATTTTGGCTAAGTGTAGCTTAGGCTTGCTTTGCTCAAAATAGGTTTTACCTATTAGTTGAAAACACTAAGTTTTTCTTTGTCAAAATCTTTCCCAAGGAAACACCAATAGAAATTGGTGAACCTTCACCCTTGTTCAACCACAAGTTTTTACTTAGAAATTGGGATGAGGAGATTCTTGATAGCTTCCATGTCTTGATGCTCAAGTTGTCCAATACCAAGGACATGGCTAAGTACTTAGATTCTTCCATCTGCAGAGGTTGTGCACTTTCACCACAAGACTTGATTTTCACCAAGACAGGACCTTTCAGAAGTCTTCCCTTAGACCAAATGGACGCGCTCCAACCTATCATCCCACTACCACCAACTGTCCAAAGGGCTAAGTTATTGAAACCTATATGATCAGGCAGAGCCTATATTGCCAAGTGGCTGCACTAGAAGCTTCTTAACATATGGCATCTCAAATCCCTTTGTTCCTGGGTGGCATTCCACAAGTGAGATACACAAGGTAAACCATAGAAATGGGCCTTGTGTAACCACTCAACATAAACCATTCCTTCCATTCCACCCAGGTCCAATCCTTGGTTGTTTTATTAAGCAAAACTCAAGTCCAAAGACT
The DNA here is from genome assembly GCA_910589765.1 of Avena atlantica. Classification (NCBI taxonomy): domain Eukaryota; kingdom Viridiplantae; phylum Streptophyta; class Magnoliopsida; order Poales; family Poaceae; genus Avena; species Avena atlantica. The sequence goes on along the minus strand of OU342735.1, from coordinate 440,723,271 downwards.
TAGAAATATTTTTTCATAGAATGAATATATAACCACCCTTGGTTGCTACTAGCTAGGCTAAGCATGGCATTGATAAGACTTAGAAATATTTCTAGCAATTCTACAACTACTAGGATTTCCCAAGCATAGCATATAGATCAAAATATCCATGCAAGTCTAGCAAAATATTTCTAATGCATAGTTGTAGAACATAGGAATAAATCATGAAGCACCACTTGCCTTGGTAGTTTGGAGAGTAGCTACAATCCTCACAATCACAATCACTAATTGCAGCAAAATCTACACATAAAATAATGGCACAAAATCACATACACAATTAATACAAGCAAAAATACATGAATGTATGCAATATGCCATGTGCTGATTTTCTACACCAAACAAGACAAGTGCACTGTACTGAATCATAAACAAGTACAAAACAAGCTAAATAAACTTTATTTGAATAGCAAAACATTTTCCAAATAATTACTATACACAAATTATGCCTACAAATGTTTCTGCAAAAACAACTATTTTAACAGAGGCAAAATATTAAACACATTGCATAAATGGAAAGAATTTTCTCTCCTGATTCCATTGATGTAAAATTTGTCAAATTTGGACATGGGAATCAAAAGTTATGATTTAAACAAGTTTAACCATCTAATTGATTTAATTCAAATTTTTAAAACGAAACTCGTGCCACGCGGCAGCGTCTGGTTGGTTGCCACGCGGCAGCGACATGGCTTGCGAACCGTTAGATCTAACTAAAACACGCGACCAGATCTGCTCCTTACCTCTTCGTCACAGATCTAATCTTATACGTTGTATCTAGATCCTATAGCCACAGATCTATCGACCACAGACGGGCGGCGCTAGCGGCGGCGACGGCTCTGTTAGAGTCGTTGCCGATGTTCTAGGTCATGCAGGAGAGGGAGAAGGGGCTTACTGTGCTCGACGTGTGCCGCTGATGCTCGAGGTAGGCTTCGTTGGCGAAGGGGCACGCAGAGGTGGTCGCTGGAGCTCGTCGGAGTCGTGCGCGGCGTCGGGTGGTTGCAGACGTCAACGTTGCTGAGGCTCTGCGCCGTCCTTGCACGAATAAAATGCATCAGGAGGTGCGCAAAGTCACAGTGAGCAAGATGGTTTCAAGGAGAGATCAAGGGGCGCTCGATTCGTACCGTGATTTCTCACCGGAGTTGAGGAAAGCGTCGGACACTTGCGGTGGTTGTCGAATCCATCGATCTAGGCCACGAGAAGACAAGGAAAACGCATGACGTGAGTCGCGTGGTCGAAGGAAGCATGCTAGCGTGAACGAGACCAAATGGGGTGGACGGAGCTTACCGGAATCGTCCGCCGGAGTGGCTCGGTACCGCGGCGGTGCGAGCAAAATTGCGGGCAGCCTGGTGGCGCTTCTGGCTAGCTCTGTTGGGGGAAATGGTCGCGAGGGGGAGGGGTTTATGTAGCCAGAGCGGGGGCAGAAATAACTCGCCGAATCAATGCAATTAAGCGCGGCATCAGTGGGGAAAATGACAGCAGCGAGGTGGTCGTCGGCGTTGATTGAGGACGAAGGGGTGACATGGCAGTGAGGGCCCAGTCGTCAGCGAGTGGGTACGCGTGTGCGGGGTAGGAAACGAGGGGAGAGGGGGAAAAGGCCCAGGTGGGCTTGTGGGCTGTTAGTGGTGTTGGGCCAAAAGGCTGGCGCCAGGTTTTATTTTTTTCCTTTTGCTTTTCTTTTTCTGTTTGATTTTCTAGAAATTATTTTCAAACCCTAATTCAAACAAGTTTGATTTCAAATCTTCTCTAGATTTTTATACAGTGAACTCTGTTCTCAAATGTGTGTCAAACACTTCTATTTACTCAAAAACACTTTGATCAATTGAAAAATAAAATAAAACCATGCCTTTATGGGATATAATTAATAGGCATAAAAATTGGTTTTATATTCATACTTTGTTTTGAAATCTTTGCCCAAGCTTTGGAAAACTCTTAAGTTTGAACTCAAAACATTACTGAATAAAATAAGTATCTTTCTCATTAGAAAGTAGCACTAAGGCTAGAGCATACTTACATAAAATAATGAGCAACATATGCTCCTGTTTTTGAAATGGAACCCTAAATGATCATGGATGCATGGATGATATGCATGAGTTTTGAAACATGATTTTAGGGATGTTACATTTGCTCAAAATAATTTTTCCTTATCATTTGAAAACACTAAGTTTTTGTTTGTCAAAAAACACCCAAGGAACCACCAATAGAAATTGGTGAACCTTCACCCTTGTTCAACCCCAAGTTTTAACTTAGAAAATTGGGATGAGGAGATTCTTGATAGCTTCCATGTCTTGATGTTCAAATTGTCCTTTGCCAAGGACATGGCTAAGTACTTAGATTTTACAGTCTGCAGAGGTGGTGCACTTTACCCACAAGACTTGGTTTCACCAAGACATGACCTTTCATAAGCCTTCCCTTAGACCAGAATGGACGCGCTCAAAACCTATCAATGCCCTACCACCAACTGTCCATTTGGCTAAATTATTGCAACCTATATGATCCAGGCAGATCCCATACTTCCATGTGGCTGCACTTGAAGCTTCTCAACATTTGACATCTCAAATCTCTTTGTTCCTGGGTGGCTTTCCACAAGTGAGATACCAAGTTTTCCCCAGTATACTAGACTTGGTGATGCCCAAGTTTTCCCAAGTATACTGGACTTGAGTAACCACTCAACACAAACCTTTCTTTCCATTCCACCCAGGTGATTCCTTCACTTAGTTGTTTTATTAAACAAAACACAAGTCCTTGACTTAGAAATATTCCATAGCATGAACATAATCAACCCTTGTTTTCTACTAGCTAAGCTAAGCATGATGGTAGTAGGAATCTTAACTTAGGAGAATTTTACTAAGGTTTCTTCTACTAGGATTTCCCATGGCATAGTTTATACTAAGCAAAAATTCCATGCAAGTCCTACTTAGAAATATCACTAATGCGTAGTGAAAATAATGGGACAAAAGTATGAAGCATCACTTGCCTTTTTGGTAGAATATAAGTTCACTCCTTGATCTTGCAATAGTCACACTCTTCAAATTCCACTACAATTCAATCAAGCAAGCAAATATTCAAACTACCATTCAAGCAGTCATCACATAGAATAATAAAAACAAAGCAATGCATGCAAGCATGCCAAAGATTGTTTTATTTGGAAAAGTAGTTTCTAACAGGCTATAAACATTATAAAACACCTATTGGTCATTTATAAAAGTGGTAAAACCATTTGATATCAAGTTAGTGAAAAAGGCCATTTAAATCATTTTTTTGTTTTGCTAGAATCGATTTAAATCAAAGTGACCATTTCTAGTGTTTGGCAAATACATTTTAAAACACAAATGTTAGTGCTTTAAGGTCAAGTGTTTAATATTAAAAACCATTTGCAAAAGGTTTCACCTATAAAGCATTTTTATACCAAAGCAATATTTTATGTTGTTGGAAATGCCTTTAGCAAAGTAATAATATTTACAGGGTTCACCAAATATATTTTTAAATCTCAAAACTTGGTGTTTAGGGTTAGAGAGTTTAAATCTGATCATTTTCCAAAGGTTTTACTCAAAGAGCATTTTTAACACATAAACAATATTTTTATTTGACTAGAAATGTTTCAATTCAAAAATTTATTCTTTGGCTTCACCAAATAGGTTTTTCAATCCAAAAGTTGGTTTATATGGTCAGTAGGTTCAAAACAATCCATTTGCCAAAGATTTTACCATAAAAATATTTCTAGAATAAATTTTATATCCAAATTATGCCTATACAAGTTTCTATAAAAACAACCCATTTAACAGAAGCAATTTACTAAACAAAGTGCATGGTTGGATAGAGTTTGTTTTGCTGATTCATTGATATAAAGTTTGTAAAATTTGGACATGTGGATTTAAAGTTGTGCAATTTACAAACTCAAACATCTAATAGTTCTATTTCTGTTTTTAAAACAAAACTCAGGCCACGTGTTGTGTTCTGATTGGGCAAAAACGGTTCGTGTGGATCATGCAGTGTGGATCGTTGGATCTGATGCAAATCGTGCGGCACAGATTAGTGTACCCCTTCTCTTTAAGTGAATCTAACACAACCATAAGATTTGCATCCAACGGCTCTCAGCGCATGACCACTAACTCGCAGCGCTAGCGGCGGCGGGTGGCGGCGGCGCGCTCAGACGGTGGCGTTCCCGGCGATTCAGGAAGCAAGAGAGGGAGAGAGGTAACTCACCGAGGTCGCCGTGGCATGGGGGTGCTCGAGGTGGTCTCTGTTGATGGAGGGGCACATGGTGTTGGCTTGAATCGCTCGCCGGAGTTGTGTTTCTCCTCGAGTACGCTCTGCCGTTGTCGGGGACGTCGCTACAGGGCACGGGAGAGCGAACGAAGGGTACTATTAGCTTCGTACGCGAGTTGCAAACAAGTGAGCATCAAAAGGAGGGCAAGGGGGGGGGTCTGTGCTCACCAGGGAGACTCGCCGGAGTTGAAACAGACGACGACGGTGTTCAGTGATGACGTTGTCGACGATGCAGAGCACGCGCGGGCGAGCTAGCGCTACGGAGAGGTTCGCCAGGTGATGGGGAATGCGCTCGTGTGGTCGAGGGGATGAGGGGCGATGGTGGCTGACCAGAATCGTCGCCGGAGTACCGTCGGGGCAAAGGGAGTTCTCGGGCAAAATTAACGCAGCCTGGTGGCGGAGAGTGGGTGGCTTCTGGGGGGAAATGGAGAGGGGAAGCAGGCTATTAATCGAGCGTGGTCGCGAGCATGATTAACTGAGCTATCAACACAAATTTAAGCGTGCAATCAACGGAGGAAACGGCCGAGCGTGGTCGTCGCGGGGTGAGGAAGAAGGTCTGACAGTGTGGGGTCGTTTCGTCAGCGAGGTGTGGAGTTAGAAGTGGGGTCACCTCGTCAGTGGCAGCGCGAGTGAGAATTGCGGTGGAAGAAAACGGTTTGGGAGTGAAAGGAAGATGGGCTGGACTGGGCTTGCAGGGCCTGGTCTGGCTGGGCTGGGTTCTTTTATTTTTTTCTTTTCCTGTTTCTTTTTCTTTTTCTTTTTCTATTTTGATTTTCTGTTTTCAAATTCAAACTCTTATTTGATTCAGATTTATTTATCAAATCTTTTCAAAACTTTTCAGTAGTTTCTATACTGTTTAAACATGTATTTTAAATACCATTTTAGGAATAATTCCTTTATTTATTTAGGGTTTATATTTTATTTAAAAGGGCATTTTCCTTTATTAAATAAGATTTCATTTTATATTCAAACCCTTATTTAAATTCCAATTTTTTTCACAAAACCCTTTTCAGTAGGTTTATTTATTTAAATGGGGTGTTAAATATTTTACTTTGAATTATTGAAAGTATTTTAATATGATTATTAGTCATTTAATTTGGGCAATTTGTCTTTATTCAAATAAAGATAGAATTTGGTTAATGCCACCTTTTTTTATTTGAATATTCTTTATCCATTATTTTATTTGGATTTGGATTATATTCATTCCATTTTCTTATGGATTTGGCCAAGATTTAATTTTGCTTTTAAATACTCCTTATTTATTTATTACTTCCTTTGTCTTATAAAATCCATATCTTTTTATTTATAGATCCAAACTTGGTGATTCCAATTTGTAAAATCTTATTTAATATTTTCTTATCCTTTTAAATCCTTTTAGGATTACTTGCTCACAATTTGGTTTGGATTTTTAGATAGGAGCTTTATTAGCTTTGGAAATTTAATTTCTTTATCCTATTAACTTCATAAGATTTTATCTATGGTTCCAAATTGAATGAAATCAATTTCTATGGTTTTATAATATTTCCATTTGTCATTCTTGATCATTTATAAATGTTTGCTGACAAATTTTATATGGATCAAATCCATGGTCTTAGAGTTATCTTGGAAATCTCCCAATAGAGTTTTAGGGTTTTGGTTTATTTTCCAAGTGTTTAAATTTCAAGACGCATTTATGAAGAATGCATTTCACTTGATTTGAATTTAGTTGGATTCAAGATTTATTCAAAGTTTGTTTCAAGATGGGTTTTTGATTTTCCATTTGGAAACAAAAAGTTTCTTTTCACCCTAAATTTCAACAATTATTTATTTTGTTTATTTATTTTTCACATTTCAAAATTTGGAAAATTTTGGGATGTGACAAAACCGCACCGCTGCAAAGGTATTGCACTCTGGTTTTTACTGGCCCATTTTATTTAAGTATTGTGTTAATTATGTTAAAGCTTGTGACAAATGCCAACGTGTTGGAAATATCAGTAAGAGAAATGAAATGCCTATGTACTATTCACTGCCTCTGGAACCATTTGATGTATGTGGATTCAACTTGATGGGACCATTCCCCCATCAAAAGCAAAAGACACTCATATTTTGGTTGTAGTGGATTATGTCACAAAATGGGTTGAAGCAATTCCAACAAAAAGTGCATACCATGCCACAACAATGAAGATGCTTAAGGACATCATCTTTCCTAGGTTTGGTGTACCCAGATTTTTAATTACTGATGGTGGTTCTCATTTTATTCATGGAGCCTTTAGAAAAAATCTAGCCAAATATGGCATTAATCATAGAACTGCATCTCCATATCATCCTCAAACTAGTGGTTAAGTTGAACTGCGCAATAGGGAAATTAAACTCATATTGGAGAAAACAGTTAATAAAGCTAGGTCTGATTGGCCAACTAAAAGTAATGATGCTTTATGGGCCTATAGAACTTATTTTAGAAATCCAATGGGTATGTCCCCTTATAAAATGGTTTATGGACAAGCATGTCATCTTCCAGTGGAATTAGAACATAAATCTAGATGGGTTGTTAAACATATCATCTTTGATTTTAAAACTCCCGAAGAGAAAAGAATGCTTGATTTAAGCTTGTTAGATGAATGGAGGAGTGAAGCATATGAAAGTGCTAGACTATTTAAAGAGAAAGTAAAAATTTGGCATGATAAGAAAATAAAAAGAAAGGAATTCAAAGTAAGAGATCAAGTATTATTGTTTAACTCTCATTTCAAGTTCTTCGCAGGAAAGTTAGCTTCAAAGTGGAAGGGTCCATTAGTTGTGCAGGAGGTGTTATCGGACTATTGGCACTAGGGGTGCCTCGTCCTACCGAGGCACCGGGCCCACCAGTCACGTCCTTTGCGGGGCTCGCGGGGAGCGTGGCCCTGATGAAGGCGACATGAGTGTGGAGCCGCCAAGGGCTACCAAGGTCCGCCTCGTCCCATATCAAGGACTCGCGAGCCAAGGCCTCGCGAGGTGGTACATCCCCAACCGGAGGTGCCTCGTGCTAAATGACGCAGCAATAGGCGGTCTGCCTCGGGAAAGCAAGATGCCTACCTGCCTCTCTTTGTGCAAAAGTGAAGGGAGGTGACGCAAGGGGATGACAGCGCCTGGCACGCTGCTTTGGTGCAAATAAGTCAGGGTGCAGCAGAGGGCTAGAAGGGCGACCGTCCACCACCGCGGTGCTATTGCAGACCGGCGACCACAAGAGGACAAGACAAGCGAGAATCTTCAGCGCGGGAATGCGGTAGCCCTTCCCGCCTAATGTTTGGGGGAAGAGGCCCGTTGCCTCCCTATATAAGAAGCCCTTATCCTACCTTAGAACTAAAGGAAATATGCCCTAGAGGCAATCATAGATATGATTATATTTCTTATGTATCCATGAGTTATTGTAATGTTCCTTGAATATCCATATCAGGCAACTTGTATTGATTGGAAATTATGTGAATTGTTTGTGAAACTCTTTACTTGTATGGTTATTTAATAGTTGTCCATAGTCGGAGTTCATGTGAGGACACACATGAATATTAGACTGGCACATCGATTGGTTGATGACTATGTTTCGCAAGTCATAGACATGGAGATGTCAAACCAATGATGTGGACACATGTTATGAACATGGGGTTGGACTGACCAATCTTGAGACTGGCAATTAGACTTGCAGCTCTCTCTACACATCGTGTACGTTTTGTCCTTAGACCTGAGATTGTCGCATGTACTTGAGATGTGGATCGACCTACTTTGGGGCTATCAGACGCTACTCCGTAACTGGGTAGTTATAAAGTTAGCTTTCGGGTTTGTCCTGAAGCATGCTGCAAGGCATGGTCAATCAAGATGTGATTTTCCCCACTCTACTTGAGAGAGATATCTCTAGGCCCCTTGAGTGATCGGATCCATAAATGCATGGCCATGCCACATAAGGTTAAGAGCTAACCTAGTAAAGGGATTCCGAATCACAGTGTCGAGAAAGGGAGGTCAGCTTGGAGCTATACCAAATATCATGAGGCAAAGGGAAAGACATGTACTAAACCTTGTGATGGTTCGTCCGATATGATCTTTGTATGCGTTTAGGAGTTGGAACGTATTGCTAGAGGCCGCTACCAACTATTGATAGAATAAGTGTATTCGTGTCATGTCTACACGTATATGAACCTATAGGGTCACACACTTAAGGGGCTGGAAGCCTAACAAGGATTAGATCCAAATTAGACCAGGCTTAGGCTACTGATGGGATGCTAATGTAGAAGCCCACTAGGGACGCCTATATAAGAGAGGGTGGGGCGAGATGAGCAAGGTTAGACCATTTTCCACCCATCCGCCACCCCTCACGCCTGTGTTGCACGCGCGGACCAAGCAGTCTGGCGTCTGACGCTTCCACCCCGCACGTGTGGATACCTCGGAGGTGCTGCATCTGTGGCACTTGGACGAGCCGCAAAAGGGGAGCTTCTCGTGGGACAAGGACAAGGAGGATACATAGAACGTCTGCGCTGCCTCGACGCGCTTCATCATATTCCGCAACCGCGCGTCTAGTGGTAATCCTGTGATTTATGACAACAGTAATCCTGGTTTACACGGTAGAAAATTTTGATATGCGCTAGCGTAGCCTACCTGTATCCCTTCAGTGGTATCAGAGCCGATGATGTTCAGTTATAGGTTCGGGATGTTTGCATATGGTGATATGCAGATTGATATGTATGATGTGATCATTTGTATTGCGGTGGTTCAGGATTGATCTATGATCTTGCTTTTCGTGATCGTCATTCTCAGGTTGTCGAACGACTTACCCCTACCGGTCGGTTTCCGCCATCGGGGTAGACAGTGACACATAAATCCTGTTGAATCACGCGAATATCAATATGATTGATCGAATTGGAACCTAGATATAAAATCGATGTACTATGATCAAAGGAGTTTGATTGAATCAGAACAATAGTCGGTTTATGGTAAATTTGATTTGCCGATCAAAATCCTTAAAGAAAATTGATGCCCCTTCGAACCCCGTAGGGGGAGACCCCCTAGACCCCCCTTAATCGTAGCCCCTTTTGTATCTCGTTAAGGTAACTAGGTGCTACGATGTCACATGATCCGGTAGAATGCGATTCTATGCATAACTTGTTTTTGCAGGATATATGTGATCAGTATGGCCCAAATATGTATGTGATGCATGTATAAAATTTATCATGACCTGCGTGTCGTGAGTAGGGCAACACGGATGGAGCCATATGTGTTGTCAATTATTGTAATGGCATGCGTGCTAACTTGTGATGATCCCAATACTATGTAATTTTGATTACTAGCTGTTAGGAGTAATAGCTTGTATTAGTTCTTGGAGGACTCATCACTTGGAGGATGGCTCACATGGAACATGAAGACGGAGATCATCATGGTGGACAGGTTCTATGGCGATGGAGATCACCATGAGAAAATGGGCCATACTATGTCACATTTATGTGAATGCTATTCTGATGCGTTTTACTCTATGCATGCTTAGATGATATAAGTAGCCCTCACAAAGTTTAAGTTAAACCATTCCATCCCAACCAAACCTTGCACCATCCTATACCCTGTACAATCGTTGGTAGGCCTATGAAATTAGGGTGCCACGGTTTTCCATGCCTGGATGGGTTTGTATCGGATACCTACACGCATAAGGGTTGGTGAGCTTGACAAGGTCATCTTAAAAGTTAAGGACCTTGGGGCATAAAGGTTGGGCTCCTAGTTTTGGCATAGAGATGGTACCCAACAACAAGAGTCATATGTGATATGATTATCAAGTGTTGCTTATCGATTTACCTTGTCTTCTAGCAGTAATGCTAAAGCTCACTAGTCGACTTGTTAATTGTGGATCTTGAATCACTTAGTATCAATAGAGGGATGTTGATTTAAGTGGGAGTATATGCTATTAAATTGTTTAATATGTTTTACTCTTTCATGGTTACATGGCTTAGTATTTTGCATGTTTTCTGTTGTAGATCAATGGCACCAAACATTGCATCACCTTTTTCTTTGCGTTCGATTCTTGACAAAGATAAACTAAATGGAACAAACTATTTAGACTGGGTCCGTAACCTGAGAATTGTTCTCAGGTCTGATAAAAAGGAAACGGTTCTGGATACCCCAATCCCCGATGAACCTGCTGAAAATGCATCTGCTGCCCTCAAGAATGCCTACAAGAGAGCATGTGATGATTCTCTTGAGGTTAGTTGTCTTATGCTTGCTGTATGGAACCTGAACTCCGAAAGAAGTTTGAGGATCATGAAGCGTACGATATGATCATCGCGCTTAGGGACATGTTCTAGACTCAGGCCAGGACTGAGAGGTACAATGTCGCCAAGTCCTTTGTGGAGTGCAAGCTAGCAGAGGGAGCAGGTGTAGTCCCCCATGTGATCAAAATGGTTGGTTACAGTCAAACTTTGGAAAAGCTTGGGTTTCCACTAGGCCAAGAGTTGGCTACTGATTTCATTTTGGCGTCTCTTCCATCTAGCTATGGGCAGTTCATTTCGAACTACCATATGCATGGGGTTGAGAAGGACCTTAATGAGTTATGTGGGATGCTAAAAATAGCAGAAAATGACATGAAGAAGTGTGCAGGGAATAGCCATGTGATGGCTGTATAGAACAAGCCTAGCTTCAAGAAAAAGGGTACTTCTTGGAAGAAGGGCAAGGCTAAGGATACGATCCCTAAGCCTGCACCCAATCAAAAGGCTGGACCTGTAGAAGACACTGAGTGCTTCTTTTGTCATAAACATGGCCACTGGAAGAGAAACTACATCAAGTACCAGGCTTCTCTGAAGAAGAGTGGAAGTAAAAGTACTTCCCACTCAGGTACACTTGTTGTAAATGTTGTAGACATTCTTCTTGTTGGTTCTTATGTTAACTCTTGGGTATTTGATACCGGATCGGTTGCTCATATTTGCAATTCGATGCAGGGGCTAATAAGGACTAGAGAAGTGCAGAAAGGCGAAGTGGATTTTCATGTCGGAAATAAAGCAAGGGTTGCTGCATTGTTTGTCGGTGTCATGCAACTTCACCTTCTGTTAGGATTTATTATGGACTTGAATAATTGTTATTACATTCCAAGTATGGGTCGAAACATTTTACCACCTTCATGTTTGATGAGGGATGAATATTCATTTGCGAGTATGAACAATGGTTGTGTAATCTCTAAGAATGATATGTTTATGGTTGATGCTCCCATTGTGAATGGGTTATTTATTTTAAATCTTGATGATGCATCTGTTTACAATGTTAGTGCTAAAAGGCTTCGGCCTAATGATTTGAGTCCTACCTATTTATGGCATTGTCGTTTGGGGCATATAAGTGAAAAGCGCATGAAGAAGCTCCATGGTGATGGTCTTCTAACTTCGTTTGATTTTAAATCATACGAGACATGTCAAGCTTGTTGGAAAGATGACCAAGTCGCCTTTTTCGGGTTTACCCGAGAGAGCGACAGACTTGTTGGAACTCATACATACTGATGTATGTGGACCAATGAGCACGACAGCTAGAGGAGGATATCACTACTTCATTACTTTCACTGATGATTTTAGTAGATATGGTTATGTCTACTTGATGAAGCATAAGTCTAAAACTTTTGAAAGGTTCAAGTAGTTTCAGAGTGAGGTAGAGAATCAACATGGCAAGAAAATAAAGGCCTTGCGATCTGATCGTGGAGGTGAATATTTGAGTCACGAATTTAGCAATCATCTTAAGAGTTGCGGAATTGTTCCATAGCTCACGCCGCCCGGAACGCCTCAAAGAAATAGGGTCTCCGAATGGCGCAATCGAACTTTGTTGGACATGGTTCGATCGATGATGAGCCAGTCGGATTTACCATTATCATTTTGGGGTTACGCTCTAGAAACGGCAGCTTTCACACTTAATAGGGTACCATCTAAATCCGTAGTTAAGACACCATATGAGATGTGGACTGGAAAGAATCCCAGTTTGTCTTTTCTAAAGATTTGGGGTTGTGATGCATTTGTCAAGCGACTTCAGTCAGACAAGCTAACACCCAAATCGGATAAGTGCATTTTCGTGGGATATCCTAGGGAAACCTTAGGGTATTACTTCTACAACCGAGAAGAGGGCAAAGTGTTTGTCGCTCGTAGCGGTGTTTTCCTAGAGAAAGAGTTTCTCACAAATGGAATGAGTGGAAGGTTGGTGCGACTTGAAGAAGTTCAAGATGAGCTAGTCGGGGATGCTTATACGAGTGATGCTATTGTAGCATAACAAGTTGAGGAACCCATGGCAATAGAAGCACCACAACCACGAAGGTCGGCAAGGCTCCGCGAAACGCGGGACTTATTATTGTTAGACAATGATGAGCTTGCAACCTATGCAGAAGCGATGGTGGACCCAGACTCTGAGAAATGGCTGATAGCCATGAGATCCGAGATAGAGTCCATGGGAGACAATCAAGTTTGGAACTTGGTTGACCTGCCTGATGGTTCTAAAGCCATCAAGGGCAAATAGATCTATAATAAGAAGATTGATATGGATGGAAATGTTCACATACATAAAGCTCGACTTGTTGCAAAATGTTTTCGACAAGTTCAAGGAGTTGACTACAACAAGACTTTCTCGCCCAAAGCGATTCTTAAATCTATACGGATCATTCTAGCCGTTGCTGCACATTTCGAATATCAAATATGGCAGATGGATGTCAAGACGGCTTTCTTAAATGGAATCCTAACCGAGGAGATGTATATGATGCAGCCCAAAGGTTTTGTCGATCCAAACAATGCTAGAAAGGTATGCAAACTTCTAAAATATATTTATGTGCCAAAGAAAGCATCTCGGAGTTGGAACATTCGATTTGATGAAGTTGTAAAATAGTTTGGCTTCATCAAAAACGAACAAGAACCTTGTGTTTACAAGAAGGAAAGTGGGAGAGCGCTGGTATTTCTAATCTTATATGTAGATGACATATTGTTGATTGGAAATGACATTTCTATGCTCGAGTCTGTTAAGACCTCGTTGAAAAATAGTTTTTCAATGCAGGACTTAGGAGAAGCAGCATATATTCTGGTCATCAAGATCTAAAGAGATAGATCAAGGAGGCTAATTGTATTAAGCCAAAGTACATACATTGACAAAGTGTTGAAACGGTTCAGCATGGAAGAGGCAAAGAATGGGTTTTTGCCCATATCTCGCGGCATAAAACTCAGCAAGACTCAGTGTCGTTCTACTACTGATGAGCGTGAGCGCATGAGCAGGGTTCCATATGCTTCGGCTATTGGATCCATCATGTATGCAATGATATGTACTCGCCCAGATGTTTCGTATGCTCTAACTGTTATGAGAAGATACCAGGCTGATCCAGGTGAAGGTCACTGGACAACGGTAAATAACATCCTTAAGTACTTGAAAAGGACTAAGGATGTGTTCCTAGTTTATGGAGGTGAGGATGAACTCAGTGTAAGGGGTTACACAAATGCGAGTTACCTTAACAACTCAGATGACTCCAGATCTCAATCTGGTTATGTGTTTGTCATGAATGGTGGTGTTGTGAGTTGGAAAAGTTCCAAGCAAGATACGGTGGCCTCATCTTCAACAAAAGCTGAATATATTGCCGCCTCGGAGGCTGCAAAGGAAGCTGTTTGGATTAGGAATTTCCTGATTGCTCTTGGGGTGGTTCAGGGCGCGTCCAATCCCATGGACGTTTATTGTGACAACAATGGTGCTATTGCACAAGCCAAGGAGCCTAGACAGCACTAGAAGAACAAACATATTCGCATGCGTTACCATCAGATTCGTGAGTTCGTTCAGGATGATAGTGTCATGATATGCAAAATAGATACAAACTCAAATGTTGATGATCCCTTTACAAAGCCACTCCCACAGCTTGCACATGAGGCGCATGCAAGATAAATAGGTATTAGGTACAATCTAGATTGACTCTAGTGCAAGTGGGAGACTGAAGGAAATATGCCCTAGAGGCAATCATAGATATGATTATATTTCTTATGTGTCCATGAGTTATTGTAATGTTCCTTGAATATCCATATCAAGCAACTTGTATTGATTGGCAATTATGTGAATTGTTTGTGAAACTCTTTACTTGTATGGTTATTTAATAGTTGTCCCTAGTCGGAGTTCATGTGAGGACACACGTGAATATTAGACTGGCACATCGATTGGTTGATGACTATGTTTTGCAAGTCATAGATATGGAGATGTCAAACCAATGATGTGGACACATGTTATGCACATGGGGTTGGACTGACCCAACTTGAGATTGGCAATTAGACTTGCAGCTCTCTCTACACATCGTGTACGTTTTGTCCTTAGACCTGAGATTGTCGCATGTACTTGAGATGTGGATCGACCTACTTTGAGGCTATCAGATGCTACTCCGTAACTGAGTAGTTATAAAGGTAGCTTTCGTGTTTGTCCTGAAGCATGCTGCAAGGCATGGTCAATCAAGATGGGATTTTCCCCTCTCTACTTGAGAGAGATATCTCTAGGACCCTCGAGTGATCGGATCCAGAAATGCATGGCCGTGCTACATAAGGTTAAGAGCTAACCTAGTAAAGGGATTCCGAATCACAGTATCGAGAAAGGGAGGTCATCTTGGAGCTAGACCAAATATCATGAGGCAAAGGGAAAGACATGTACTAAACCTTGTGATGGTTCGTCCGATATGATCTTTGTATGCGTTTAGGAGTTGGAACGTCTTGCTAGAGGCCGCTACCAACTATTGATAGAATAAGTGTATCTGTGTCATGTCTACACGTATATGAACCTATAGGGTCACACACTTAAGGGTCTAGAAGCCTAACGAGGATTAGATCCAAATTAGACCAGGCTTAGGCTACTAATGGGCTGCTAATGTAGAAGCCCACTAGGGACGCCTATATAAGAGAGGGTGGGGCGAGCTGATAAGGGTTAGACCATTTTCCACCCAGCCGCCACCCATCACGCCTGTGTTGCACGCGCGGACCTAGCAGTCCGGCGTCTGACGCTTCCACCCCGCATGTGTGGATACCTCTGAGGTGGTGCATCTGTGGCACTTGGACGAGCCGCGCAAGGGGAGGTGCTCGTGGGACAAGAACAAGGAGGAGACGTAGAACGTCTACGCTGCCTCGACGCGCTTCATCATATTCCGCAACCGCGCGTCTAGTGGTAATCTCGTGATCTATAACAACAGTAATCCTGGTTTACACGGTAGAAAATTTTTATTTGCGCTAGGATAGCCTACCCGTATCCCTTCAAGAACGGTTCGATCCCTCGCGATCTAAAACCTATACATACACCCTCCATTATACCCTCACGAAGCAAGCAGCAATACAACAAAGAAAGAGTAGGGTCTTTACCTCCTCACGAGGGTCCGAACCTGGGTAAAAAAACTCGAGTCATCTCTCTGTCGTGTGCTTGCTCTGCCGTCGCCACTTTCATCGAGGCTCCTTGGAACTGCGTGTTGAGACCCCTCAAACCAAGGTATCGTTGGACCCTTGTTCCTTTCTGGGACAAATCTCCAACATTTGGCACACCAGGTAGGGGGTGTTGGGGATATACTTTCTAGGTATACCCACAGGACTCACTGACCAGGGTTGCCCACCAATGGGTTAGAGCTTTGCTTCACGGGCGGCCCAGTTAGTGAAAGAAGACAAAGTCCAATCCGGCTACAACAAGGCCTAGAAGACTTACCGACTTAGGCCTGTAGTATTACTTGTAGTCCAAGCTGTAATAGTTACCGCCTCTGTAACATAGCTGGATAGGTTTCTACTGTAACCCTAGGTCTTGGCGCCTTTATAAGCCGGACCCGAGGGAGCCTTTAGGGCACAATCTTTACAACAACCACAACCAACTCGCACAGGCGAACCTCTCTTGTAATCTGCTATTACACCCGACTCTCGCCGATGTATTACTGGGTTGCTAGCAGGAGTAGGATCCGATCATCGCAATCGGATCTGAACCTGGGTAAACTTGTTCTCACTACTCCCGGAACACCCTACGACTCACACTGTTGGAGATATGCCCTAGAGGCAATAATAAAAGTAGTTATTATTATATCTTTGTGTTTATGATAAATGTTTACATTCATGCTAAAATAGTATTAACCGGAAACATTAATACTTGTAAGACCTCACCCTTTAAGGTAAAGGTCCCTGTGATTACAGTGCTAGTCCCTGGATCGAATTGCTAGCACCCATAGTTTAATATTGTAGAGGCCTAAACCCAATAAGGTACAAGTCCCTGATACGTCAAAAACGTATCTATAATTTTTGATGCTCCATGCTTGTTTAGTATCTACTTTGCTTTGCTTTTTCTACAATTTAAGGTGTTTTTATATATTTTCTAGAACTAACCTATTAATAAGATTGCCACAGTGCCAGTCGCCTGTTTTCTTCTGTTTTTGGTTCCAAAAAGGCAGAAAATCAATATTCTTGGAATTGGACGGGACAAAAGCCAAAGTCAATATTTTACCGTGGGCGACATGAAGCCAGAAGACGAGACGGAGGGGAGCCACAGGGCGGCCAACCCCCCTAGGCACGGGTGGTCCCACCCCGCGCCTGGGTAGGGTGTGGCCCCCCTGGTGGCTCTCCTGGCTCACCCCTTCGCCTATGAGAAGCCCCAGCTGCAGAAACCCTAGGCACCCGATAAAAAATCCACGAAAACTTCTCTAGCCGCCGCCACCATCATCCCTAGATCAAGGGGGATCTGAATTCTTCCCGGCACCCTGACGGAGGGGAGATCATCCCGGAGGCCTTCTTCTCCGGCATGAAGCGTGAGTAGTTCCACCTTGGACTACGGGTCCATCTAGTAGCTAGATGGTTGTATCTCCTCCTATGTGCTTTCATGTATAGATCTTGTGAGCTCCGTTCATGATCAAGATCTAATCTATTTGTAATCATGCATGTTGTGTTTGCGGGGATCCGATGGATATTGAGATTACTATGTCAGATTGATTAATGGTTTTGTTTATTTGATACTATCATGTCTGTGTTGTTTGTGATCTTGCATGCTCTCCATTATTAGTAGTATCTTGGCCAAGTAGTTGCTAGTGACTCCAAGAGGGGGTATTTATGCTCGATAGTGGGTTCATGCCTCTAGTTTCCAAGGGAAGTGATAGAAATCTCTTCGGTTGTAGATGTGCTGTTGGCACTAGGGAGAAAACAATGGTCTCTTGTTCATGGAACAAGTGGATTGTTTACCTTACACACTTTGCTTAAAGCAGTTGTCTGTTGCTTGCAACTTAATACTAGAGGGGGTTCGGATGATAACCTGAAGGTGGAATTCTAGTCATAGATGCAGTTGGATGGCGGTCTATGTATATTGTTGTATTGCCCAATCGAATCTCATAGGATCTTTTTGTCTAGTATTGCATTGATATGCCTTGCTCAGTTCTTATCAATTGCCCTGCTGTAATTTGTTTACCCTTCATGCCATGTTGTTTATCTAAGGAGAGCACCTCTAGTGAACTATGGACCCCGGTCCAATATTTACCATTGATACATCTTCCACTATTTACTTGCTGCAAACCATTCATCACCTTCCACACCATACAATTAATCCTTTGTTACAGTAAACCGGTGAGCTTGACAACCTCACTGATTCATTTGGTCAAAGTCTTGAGTTTGTGTTGTGCAGGTTTCCATGTTGCTTGCAACACCTTTGAGACGTTTCCTTCCTCCTTCTGGTTCGATAAACTTGGTCTCTACTGAGGGAAACTTGCTGTTGTGCTCATCACACCTTGCTCTTGGGGTTTCCAACGAAGCTTCCCACGACAACACCGGGTGCACGCATCAAAGACTTCTGGCGCCGTTGCCGGGGAGGCTAAGGACGTCTTCACAAGGGGAGTCCTCATCAATCTTTCTCTTTACTTTGTTTTTGGTTTGCTTAGCTTATTTTGCTTGGTTTTGTTTGCCTCTTTTTATCAAAAACTCCAAAAAAATTAGTCTAGTTTGGTTTGCTTTCTCTTTTCAAAAACACAAAAAAATTAGTTCCTGTTGTAGTTGGCACCTTGCCCTTGCTCACCATGTTGCTCCCAAAGTTCACCCTAAAGGACCTTTCTATAGCAGTGGCTCCATAATTGGGAAGGATAATTGTAAGATCCCACCTTTATAAAGTTAAAGATCCTTGTGATTACAATGCTAGTCCCTGGATCAATTGCTAGCATCCACAGTTTAAGATGAAGTACACAGAAACAAAGGTCATTATTACATCGTCATTCCAGAGATAACATAGTCTTTTACAACTCCATAGCCATAGGCTAGTACAAGATTTTATCATAACAATATAAATAAAAGTCTTCATCTTCATGTGCCACAGGCAAGCATGTTGAATGTAGACTTATAACCCCTAATCATCATTAGAGTAACCCGCAACATCACAAGTTACAGCCACAGTGGGTCAATACATTGGAATAGTATTGGCAAGTGATACCTTAGTAGAATATTAGCATCTAGTTAGTACATGAATTTGGATAAGTGTATCTTAGGCTTGCTTTGCTCAAAACAGGTTTTTCCTATCAGTTGAAAACACTAAGTTTTTGTTTGGCAAAAACTTTCCCAAGGAACCACCAATAGAAATTGGTGAACCTTCACCCTTGTTCAACCACAAGTTTAAACTTAGAAAATTAGGATGAGGAGATTCTTGATAGCTACCATGTCTTGATGTTCAAATTGTCCAATACCAGGGACATGGCTAAGTACTTAGTTTCTTCCATCTGCAGAGGTGGTGCACTTTCCCCACAAGACTTGATTTTCACCAAGACATGACCTTTCAGAAGCCTTCCTTAGACCAAATGGACGCGTTCCAACCTATCATCCCACTACCACCAACTGTCCAAATGGCTAAGTTATTGCAACCTATATGATCCAGGCAGAGCCCATAATGCCATGTGGCTGCACTAGAAGCTTCTTAACATTTGGCATCTCAAATCCCTTTGTTCCTGGGTGGCATTCCACAAGTGAGATACACAAGGTAAACCATAGAAATGGGCCTTGTGTAACCACTCAACACAAACCATTCTTTCCATTCCACCCAGGTGTTTCATTCACTTAGTTGTTTTATCAAGCAAAACATAAGTCAAAGACTTCGAAATATTTTTCATAGCATGTATATATAATCCACCCTTGGTTACTACTAGCTAGGCTAAGCATGGAAATAGCAAGTATCTTAACTTAGAGAAAATTCTAACCATTCTACAAGTACTAGGATTTCCCAAGCATAGCATATAGATACTTAGCAAAAATATACATGCAAGCCCTATACAAAATATTTCTAATGCATAGTCAAAATATTGGGATAAAATATGAAGCACCACTTGCCTTGGTAGTTGGGGTAGTAGCAACAATCCTCACAATCACAATCACCACTAGCACAAAAATATACACATAATATGATAGCACCAAATTCACATATCAAAATAAACAAGCAAAAATATATGAATGCATGCAAATGCCATGTGATGATTTTTCCAATTCAAACAAGACAAGTGAAACAATACTGCCTTTAAACATTTTCTATATAATTCCTATACACAAAATAAGCTTACAAATGTCTCTACAAAAACAACTAAGTTTACAGAAGCAATTCATTAAAAAAAGTGCATGGTTGTATATAATTTTTTCTCCTGATTCCAATGATATAAAATTTACAAAATGTGAACATGTGGATCAAAAGTTATGAATTTTGCAAGTTTGAACATCTAATAGGTCTAAATTCAGTTTTTTAAATCAAACTCTAGCCACGCTGCACTATCTGATTGGTGCGTACCGCTTCACGTGGATCGATCAACGCGAGCCGTTAGATTTAAGTGGCAGCGCATAGCCAGATCTGCTCGTACCGGTTCACTTAAGTGATCTAATCCTGAGCATCAGATCTAGATCTGACGGCTACGACGCACGCGACCAAAGTCTGGCGGCGGCGCTTCTGCTGGCGACGCTCCGGTGGTTCCAGAGGGGGCTAGGGGCTGGGTAGTGGCTTACCAGACTCGCGTGAACACGACGGTGCTCAAGGTGTCGCTGGAGTGGGCGGGGGCGTGCTGTAGAGGCTGTTGGGGCTCGTCGGAGTTGGAGACAGCATCGGGTTTGCTCGGATGGCGACGTTTCTGGCCACCCTAGCACAAACCGAGGGTATCAGCGTGTGCACAACACTCAGGCGAACCTGACAGGGTCAAGGAGAAGGCACGAGGTGGTTGGGTTTTACCTAAATCTCTCGCCGGAGTTGGAGACAGCGTCCGATGCCCACGGTGCTCGTCAATGTCGACGCTCTGGATCACAGACAGATAAACAAAGGGTATCAGGAGGTGCGCATGGAACAGGGGATCATCCTAGAGTGAATGAGGAGTAGGCGCGAGCACGAGGCTTACCGGAATACCTCGCCGGAGTTACTCTGTCTGCGGCGGTGTAATGCGAAATAGGGGCAGCCTGGGGGCGGAGCGAGCGAGTGGAGTAAGGTGAAAAGTGCGGGGTGGGGAGGGGGTTTTGTAGCTGGAGCAGGGGCGGCATTCACGCGGCCATTCAATGGGATTTACGCCGAGTTTATTCGCGGCGTCACTGCAGAGAGGTAACGGCGGAGCGGCGTCTGCGCGCGAGGATTCGGGGGAGACGACGATGATGTGGAGAGGGCCCAGCGTCAGTGGCTACGGGGTAAGTTTCGCGCGGGTGAGAGAGGGGTAGAGGGGGACTGGCCCGGGTGGGCTTACTGGGCCGGTTCTGGTGCTGGGCTCAAATGGTAGCGCCTGCTTTTCTTTTTTTCTTTTCCCCTTTTCTTTTTCTAATTTGATTTTTAGGAATGTTTTTCAAATGTTTTTCACATGGGTTTGAATTCCAATTTGTTCTGAATTTTTTAAAGCAAAGCTTGCACCTTTTTGGCTACAGAACAAAGTTGCTCACCCAAAATACTTTGGCCCATTGGAATTTAAAACAAACAATGCCTTTATCTCTTATTTAATAAAGACATAAGAATGGATTTAAATTCATATTTTGTTTTGAAAATCTTTGTTCAAGCTTTGGAAAATATCAATCAATCAAATGATCAATTCTTTTCTGGTCAAAACAAATATTTCTCAAATTAGAGAGTAGCATTAAGGCTATTGCCTTGATCACATAAAATAATAGATCACAAAGTTTCTGTTTTGAAGAAATGATCGTAAAAATGATTATGAATGCATGAATGATATGCAAACTTTGAAAACATGATTTTTGGGATGTTACAAATCTAACCCCCTTAAGATGAATCTCGCCCTCGAGATTCGGATTGGCTAGCAAATAGGTGAGGGTGGTCTTTCCGAAGGCCGTCTTCTCTTTCCCATGTTGCTTCTTCTTCGGAATGATGGTTCCACTGAACTTTGCAGAATTTTATAGTCTTTGTCCGAGTAACTCTTTCTGCACTTTCAAGAATCTTGATAGGTTTTTCCTCATAGGTGAGATCACTTTCCAATTGGACCTCCTCCAAAGGTATATTATCCTTCAAAGAAGTCTATTCCATCTCCGGATGTCATTTCTTTAGCTGACTCACATGAAACACATTATGAACGGCAGACAATGATTCCGGCTATTCAATATCATAAGATAATTCTCCTTTACGACTCAGAATCTTGAATGGTCCAACATATCTTGGGGCCAATTTTCCTTTGACTCCAAATCTCTTCACTCCACGAAGTGGTGACACTCTAAGATAAGCTCTATCACCCACCTCATAGGTGACTTCTCTACGCTTAGAATCTGCGTAGCTCTTCTGTCGGGACTGTGCTATCTTCAATCTGTCCTTCACTAACTTGACTTTCTCTTCAGCCTCTTTGATTAGTTCTGGCCCGAACAAGTTTCTTTCTCCCACACCATTCCATAGCAATGGGGTAGTACACTTTCTCCCATAGAGAAACTCAAATGGTGCCATCTCAATACTGGCTTGATAGCTATTGTTATAAGAAAATTCTGCGTAAGGCAAACTTTCATCCCAACTAGCTCCATAGTTTAGGGCACATGCCCTCAACATATCCTCTAAAATTTGGTTGGTCCTTTCTGTCTGTCCATCAGTCTGGGGATGAAAAGAAGTACTGAATTCCAATCTCGTTCCCAATGACTCATGCAGTTGCCTCCAAAAATGAGAAGTGAATTGAGTTCCCCTATCAGGCACAATACTCTTGGGTACTCCATGCAAACACACAATCTTATTCATATAGATCTTGGCCAACTTAGCACTTGTATAGGTTGTCTTCACGGGTATGAAATGAGCCACTTTAGTTAGGCGATCCACTACAACCCAGATAGAATCATATCCTGACCTGGTCCTTGGCAATCCGGTGATGAAATCCATGCCAATCTTGTCCCACTTCCAATCAGGAATAGGTAGTGGTTGTAACAAACCTACTGGTTTCTGATGTTCCGCTTTCACCCTACTACATACATCGCACAAAGCAATATGTTCGGCGATGTCCTTCTTGAGATTATTCCACCAAAATCTTTCCTTCATATCCATGTACATTTTGGTGTTACCTGGATGAATGGAATATGGTGAGTTGTGTGCTTCTTGTAAAATCAGTTTCCGAAGCTCCGGATCTTGCGGAACGCAGATACGTTTTCCATACCATAAAGTACACTGTTCGTCTTCATGGAATCCTTTGGCTTTTCCTTTTCCAATCTTTTCTTTAATCTCTATAAGTTCCTTGTCCGTCTTTTGGGCTTCCTTTATTTTCTCCAACAAGGTGGGTTTAACATCCAATGACATGAGATTCCCCTCAGGCACAATCTCCAATCTGAGGTCTCTAAATTGGGCACACAGATCTTCTGGCAACTCTCCCTGAGTAAGGAAATTCACAAATACCTTACGGCATAGTGCATCCGCTACAACATTTTCTTTACCGGGGTGGTATTGCAAACTCAAGTCATAGTCCTTGATGAGTTCTAGCCATCTTATTTGTATCATGTTGATTTATTTCTGAGTGAAGATATACTTCAAACTTTTGTGATGTGTGAGCACTTGACATCGCTTTCCCAAAAGATAATGTCTCCATGTTTTGAGTGCATGGACAACAGAGGCTAACTCCAAATCATGAGTAGGATAATTCACCTCATGAGTTTTGAGTTGTCTCGAGGCATAAGCCACAACTTTTCCTTCTTGCATCAGAACTGCACCTAATCCATGATGAGATGCATCACAATAAACCTGGAAATCCTGCTCCAAATCTGGCAGACATAGGACTGGTGCTGTCACTAGTCTCTTCTTTAATTCTTGAAAATTGAGTTCACATCCTTCAGTCCAAGAAAATTTCTTGTCTTTCTTTAGTAACTCCGTCATTGGCTTAGCTACCTTGGAGAAATTTTCAACGAATCTTCTATCATATCCTGCCAAGCCCAGGAAACTACGAACTTCTTTCACTGACTTAGGAGATTCCCATTTAGTTACAGCTGACACTTTTGCGGGATCAACTTCTACACCATCTCCTGACACGATGTGTCCTAGAAATCCAACTTCATTCAACCAGAATTCACACTTGCTGAATTTGGCATACAACTTATGCTCTATAAGTTTCTCAAGTATCAAACGCAAATGTCCCTCATGCTCTTCTTTGCTTTTGGAGTAGATCAAAATGTCATCGATGAAAACGACAAAAAACTTGTCAAGTAACTCCATGAACACCTTGTTCATCATATTCATGAAGTAAGATGGTGCGTTGGTCAAACCAAATGGCATCACGGTGTACTCATACAATCCATACCTAGTGGTGAAAGCAGTCTTAGGTATGTCTTGTTCCCTTATCTTAAGTTGAAAATAGACTGACCGGAGATCAATCTTTGAGAACACGCAGGCTCCTTCTAACTGATCAAACAAGTCATTGATTCTAGGCAAAGGATATTTGTTCTAGATAGTCACCTCACTGAGTGAACGATAATCGATGCATAACCTTTTACTTCTATCTTTCTTTTCCACAAACAAGACTGGTGCTCCCCAAGATAAAGAACTTGGTTGAATAAATCCTTTCTGCAACTATTCTCTAAGTTGTTTCTTAAGTTCTTTCAACTCATCAACTGAAATCTTGTAAGGTCTCTTTGCTATTGGTCCAGATCCTGGTAGCAAGTCAATCAGAAACTCCACATCTCTATCTGGTGGCATTCCCGGTAATTCCTCCGGAAATACATCTGTATATTCTCTCACAATTAGCACACTGTCTATGCTAACCCCCTTAAGAGAATTTAGCTTACTCGCTTTTGATTCAAAGCCTTGAATCTAATCATTTTATTATCCGGGGTTGTGAGTGTGACAGTATGATTGGCACAATCTAGCACTCCCTTGTACTTAGTCATCCAGTCCATTCCCAAAATGACATCCAATCCTTGGGAATTTAGGATTATCAGATTAACGGGAAACTTATACTTCCCAAACTCTGTGACTAGGTCATGACATCCTGAGTTCACTATCATTTCTCCGTCGGGAGAACTTACTTTTATAGGACAACCAATAGTTTCAACTGGGAGTTCATTTCTATCAACAAATTCTCTTGATATGAATGAATGCGATGCGCCAGTATAAAAAAGAACAAGTGCTGGAACAGAATTGAGTTTGAACTTACCAGCCACAGCATCAGGTTCCTCATAAATCTCTTCCACATTGATGTGGTTTACTTGTCCCTTCTGGAAAGGGTTGGGCTCGGTGGTTCCTTCAACTTTCTTCTCTGGGCACTCATTTTCATAATGCCCCATCTTCTTACATTTGAAACACTCAACCTGACTGATATCTCTTTTTGCAGGCTGACTACCACTTCCACTTCCACCTCCACTGTGGTGACTCTTGTGTCCACTCTTGTGGTTCTTGTACTTGTCATTATCATGACTACGGTGATGCTTGTTGTCATGATGGCGGTTGTGGTTGTGGTGGTTGTTGTAATTTCCATGTTTGTGGGATCCAGAACTCCCACTATCATCATGATGGGAACGTTTGTGTGACGATCCCGAGCTGTGCTTCCTCTTTCTGCTTTCAACCTGTTTCATCTTGTTCTCTAAGATGGTAGCCTTGTCACAAAGTGATTGGTAGGTTGGGACATAGGCAACAGACAGCTGCAGATTCAGTTCATATTTAGTCCTTCGAGGAATTTCTCCTTCCTCTTGGCATCAGTATCAACTTCATCCGGTGCATAACGCGCCATATTGTTGAACTCCTCAATATATTCAGCCACACTACGGTGACGCTGCTTCAGATTGTGGAACTCCTTCTTCTTCAAATTCATCACCCCGGATGAGATGTGAGCTGTGCAGAATCCATCCTCAAAGATAGCCCAAGTCACATCCTCAATGGGAGTGGTGATCTGAAAGTTATCCCACCAAGTTGCTGCCGGTCCTTCCAACAGATGTGCTGCAAACCTGACTTTCTCCTCGTCGGTGCAGCCAACAGTTACCAAATCCTTGTTTACCGAACGTAGCCAATCATTGGCCACCATTGGATCAGTGGTTCCTGAGAACTTTCCAGGCCTCAGTCTTAGGAATCTGGTGAGCATGTCAAATCCTGGCGGATTATTCTGGTTGTTGTTGTTGTTATTGTTATTCTGATTCTGCATGAAGGTGGTCATCATCTACATCAGTTGTTCCTGTGCTGTCATCAATTGCTGCATCTCGGGAGTGACATTGTTGTTGTTTGGGTTGGGATTGGCACGTCAAGGAGGCATCTGTGGTTTTCATAAGGATAAGAATGAGATACCCATAGATGCTTAACATGCACAATACATCACATAGACAATCACAATAACCAAGCATCAAAATAACATAAAGTTTGAACGACATAAACAAAAAGTTTGGAAAATACAAAACACACCATAGCAAGCCACCCACATGTTGGATGGTCATTGCGACTCAATAAACAAAGTACAATAGATGAAAGATAATCGAGTAGCCTACACTACTCCTCCGCATCAATCTCCTCGTCAACAAGTGTAAGACCTGCACTCTCCATGGCGGTCTTGTACTCATCAACACTAGTAGTCAAGGCCTCTATCTTGGCCCTAAGATCCCTCTTCTGTGAGCAAAGCCTCTCAATCACTCCCTGTTGATGCTCAAGCTCGAAGTCCTTGGCCTCTAACTCTTCCTTCATCTCCCGGATCCTCT
The DNA here is from genome assembly GCA_910589765.1 of Avena atlantica. Lineage (NCBI taxonomy): Eukaryota > Viridiplantae > Streptophyta > Magnoliopsida > Poales > Poaceae > Avena > Avena atlantica. The sequence goes on along the minus strand of OU342735.1, from coordinate 440,696,929 downwards.
TGTTCCTGTCTTGGACTCTTTTCTCTTGGCTCTTGAACTTCCTGTCCTGGCTCTCAAACTTGGCCTCCATTTCCTTGACTATCTCGTCTTGCTCCGCGAAGAGCTTGTCCTTCTCATGAAGCTGAACCTGGAGCTCGTCATTGCTAAGCATGACGTTGGTCCTATTAGTATCTAGGTGCCTAATAAGACCCTCTAGGTCCTGAAGGTATAGAAGAATCGGCTCCATCATCTCTCTAGCAGCATCCTCATACTCAATAGCCTCACCCTCCTCGTTGCGCCTCCCGAAGGGGTGGAAGTAAAGACCTCTAAGCTCTGTGGAGTGTCTCCCTACCAGGCGCCCAAGTAACTCCTGCATGACTACATCTAAGCCTTTCTCCTTGTCGTCATGCATCATCTTAAAAGTGCTGGTCTCCGTGGTTGGCTCTGTCTGGCGTCCAGGCTGGGTGACTCTAAAGCCCCAAAGTTCCTTCCTCTCAAACTTGGTGAGGGGAAGCGTCATGATGCTAGGAAGTGGAAGGTTGAGCACACTAGTGAGCTCAATGAGACGAGTACCAAAACGAGTTCCCTTGAACTCCTCACCCGAGTTGATAATAACCTTAGGCATCTATTTTTATAAGATAGAGTAAAGTTAGAATCAACATCAATTGAAAAAGAATCACAAGACAAAATATCACATGCATATCTTTTGCAACAAACACACAAGTCATGGCACACACAAATCCATTACAAGCATCAAAGGTTCAACATGACTTAAACAAACTTTTGGAAATAAAAATGATAAGTGTGGTGGTCCAACTAACGAAGTGCATTACAATCCCCACTCACTTGCCAAGTTGTCTAACAGGGCATCCCTAGAGGAAATCTGTTGATCTTGATCACATGACTCCATTGTTAAGTCTATGATGTCTTCTCTTAAACGTTGGTTAGTAGCCTCTAACTCTTGGGTATGCTTATTTTCTTCTCTAAGGTCATTTTGGTGTTGAGCATTCTGCACTTGAGTCTATCTCCAAGCTCCTTGATAGCATTCCATGCTGCATTTCTTGCAGAGTCAAAGAATGTTGTGTACATTTCTGAGTTGGTGACCATGCAAAATCCTGACTCCTTGTGGTTGTCTTCCTTGTTTTTGTACAAGTGAAGTTGCACCCACCAATACTCTTCTCCTTCATCCATCACAGGGAATCCTTTGTACACAGCTGCACCATGTATCCCCATGGTAACCATAAGGTTCTTGAGGGCCTTGGGAAATTCAGTCTCACACTCCAAAGTCATGGTCATGAGTGGTAATTTCATCATAGCTTCGTTGATGGAGTTCATCTACAAATAGAGATGAGAAAGAAGATTAGAAAAGTTTACGAGAAGAAAAAGACAAGTGTGGTTGAATTTTTTTCCTTAGTGGTTTCTAATCCAATCCTAGGGTCATAATCCTACAGGCAACAAAGTGCTCTGACACCATCTGTAAGATCCCACCTTTATAAAGGTAAAGATCCCAGTGATTGCAATGCTAGTATCTGGATCAATTGCTAGCATCCACAGTTTAAGATGAAGTACACAGAAACAAAGGTCATTATTACAACGTCATTCCGGAGATAACATAGTCTTTTACAACTCCATAGCCATAGGCTAGTCCAAGAGTTTATCATAACAGTATAAATAAAAGTCTTCATCTTCATGTGCCATAGACAAGCATGTTGAGTGTAGAATTATAACCCCTAATCATCATCAGAGTAACCTGCAACATCACAAGTTACAGCCACAGTGGGTCAATACATTGGAATAGTATTGGCAAGTGATACCTTAGTAGAATATTAACATCTAGTTACTACATGAATTTGGCTAAGTGTAGCTTTGGCTTGCTTTGCTCAAAACAGGTTTTTCCTATTAGTTGAAAACACTAAGTTTTTGTTTGGCAAAAACTTTCCCAAGGAACCACCAATAGAAATTGGTGAACCTTCACCCTTGTTCAACCACAAGTTTAAACTCAGAAAATTAGGATGAGGAGATTATTCGTAGCTTCCATGTCTTGATGTTCAAATTGTCCAATACCAGGGACATGTCTGAGTACTTAGTTTCTTCCATCTGCGGAGGTGGTGAAATTTCCCCAAAAGACTTGATTTTCACCAAGAAAGGACCTTTCAGAAGCCTTCCCTTAGAACAAATGGAGGCGTTCCAACCTATCATCCCACTACCACCAACTGTCCAAATGGCTAAGGTATTGCAACCTATATGATCCAGGCAGAGCCCATAATGCCGTGTGGCTGCACTTGAAGCTTCTTAACATTTGGCATCTCAAATCCCTTTGTTCCTGGGTGGCATTCCACAAGTGAGATACACAAGGTAAACCATAGAAATGGGCCTTGTGTAACCACTCAACACAAACCATTCTTTCCATTCCACCGAGGTGTTTCATTCACTTAGTTGTGTTATTAAGAAAAACATAAGTCAAAGACTTAGAAATATTTTTCATAGCATGTATATATAATCCACCCTTGGTTACTACTAGCTAGGCTAAGCATGGCAATGGCAAGTATCTTAACTTAGAGAAAATTCTAACCATTCTACAAGTACTAGGATTTCCCAAGCATAGCATATAGATACTTTGCAAAAATATTCATGAAAGCCCTATACAAAATATTTCTAATGCATAGTCAAAATATTGGGATAAAAATATGAAGCACCACTTGCCTTGGTAGTTGGGGGAGTAGCAACAATCCTCACAATCACAATCACCACTAGCACCAAAATCTACACATAATATGATAGCACCAAATTCACATATCAAAATAAACAAGCAAAAATATATGAATGCATGCAAATGCCATGTGATGATTTTTCCAATTCAAACAAGACAAGTGAAACAATACTGAACCATAAACAAGACAATTATACACTAAATAAAATCAATTTGGCCTTTAAACATTTTCTATGTAATTCTTATACACAAAATAAGCTTACAAATGTCTCTACAAAAACAACTAAGTTTACAGAAGCAATTCATTAAAAAAAGTGCATGGTTGGATATAATTTTTTCTCCTGATTCCAATGATATAAAATTTACAAAATTTGAACATGTGGATCAAAAGTTATGAATTTTGCAAGTTTGAACATCTAATAGATCTAAATTCAGATTTTTAAATCAAATTCTAGCCACACGGCGCTATCTGATTGGTGCGTACCGCTTCGCGTGGATCGATCAATGCGAGCCGTTGGATTTAAGTGGCAGCGCATGGCCAGATCTGCGCGTACCGGTTCACTTAAGTGATCTAATCCTGAGCATCAGATCTAGATCTGACGGCTACGACGCATGCAACCAAAGTCTGGCAGCGGCGCTTCTGCTGGCGATGCTCCGGTGGTTCCAGAGGGGGCTAGGGGCTGGGTAGTGGCTTACCAGACTCGCGTGAACATGACGGTGCTCAAGGTGTCGCTGGCGTGGGCGGGGGCGTGCTGCAGAGGCTGCTGGGGCTCGTCGGAGTTGGAGACAGCGTCGGGTTTGCTCGGATGGCGACGTTTCTGGACACCCTAGCACAAACCGAGGGTATCAGCATGTGCACAACACTCAGGCGAACCTGACAGGGTCAAGGAGAAGGCACGGGGTGGTCGGGTTTTACCTAAATCTCTCGCCGGAGTTGGAGATAGCGTCGGATGCCTACGGTGCTCGTCAAAGTCGACGCTCTGGATCACAAACAGATGAACAAAGGGTATCAGGAGGTGCGCATGTAACAGGGGATCATCCTAGAGCGAATGAGGAGTGGGCGCGAGCATGAGGCTTAACGGAATACCTCGCCGGAGTTGCTCTGTCTGCAGCGGTGTAATGCGAAATAGGGGCAGCCTGGTGGCAGAGCGAGCGAGTGGAGCAAGGGGAAAAGTGCGGGGTGGGGAGGGGGTTTTGTAGCAGGAGTAGGGGCGGCATTCATGCGGCCAATCAATGGGATTTACTCCGGGTTTATTCGCTGCGTCACTATAGAGAGGTAACGGCGGAGCGGCGTCTGCGCGCGAGGATTCGGGGGAGACGACGATGACATGGAGAGGGCCCAGCGTTAGTGGATGCGGGGTAAGTTTTGCGCGGGTGAGAGAGGGGTAGAGGTGGACTGGCCCGGGTGGGCTTATTGGGCCGGTTCTGGTGCTGGGCTCAAATGGTAGCACCTGCTTTTATTTTTTTCTTTTCCCCTTTTCTTTTTCTAAATTGATTTTCAGGAATGTTTTTCAAATGTTTAAAGCTGGCACCTTTTTGTCTACAGAACAAAGTTGCTCACCCAAAATACTTTGGCCCATTGGAATTTAAAATAAACAATGCCTTTATCTCTTATTTAATAAAGACATAAGAATGGTTTTAAATTCATATTTTGTTTTGAAAATCTTTGTTCAAGCTTTGGAAAATATCAATCAATCAAATGATCAATTCTTTTCTAGTCAAAACAAATATTTCTCAAATTAGAGAGTAGCATTAAGGCTATTGCCTTGCTCACATAAAATAATAGATCACAAAGTTTCTGTCTTGAAGAAATGATCCTAAAAATGATTATGAATGCATGAATGATATGCAAACTTTGAAAACATGATTTTTGGGATGTTACAATAATATTGAAGAATTCTTTAATCATGTTAGTAAGCATGAGGATATTGAGGATCAATCCATAGCAGAGCTTGCTCCTAATTATGAAATTGCTGCAGCTTCTTTATTTCATATGTTGGAGGCTAGGTTTGTTAGCCTTAACCCCATGATGCAAATTTTGTTCCTAAAACTAAATGAAGAAAAGAATGCTGAAAAGAGAGAATTTATTCTTGAAACTTTACTCCAAGAGTTCCATGATGTTGCTAAGGAAGCCAAAAAGTCTTTGAGCGTTTCAATATGCTAGGCTCATGTGTAGATGTTGTGGGTACTTCTGATAAAACCATGCCTAGAGAGGAATTTAAGATACCCATACCCATTAGGCTTGTTGGGATGCATGAGGCCTTTGAAAAGAATTTTGATTGGATTGTTCCTAAAAATATTTTTGATGAAAGTAGTAAACCAAAGAGAAATGAGAAGGGATCCTCCAAAACTCATTTGTATGAGATACCTCTCATAGTTGAAGACTTTGCAAGTATTGATCACAATTCCTCATTTTAAAATACTTGATTTCTTGCTTCTTTGTGCCTAACTTAAAGGTGTTAAAGAAAAGTACTTGTTGGGAGATAACCCAAGAGTTTACTTGAGTCTTGGAAGTTATTAATTCAGTAATGACCTCTCCTTGTCCTCTTTGTTTGCTTTTTTGTGCCAAGAATGACCTCTAATGAGAGGGAAGTAAGATTTGGGGAGTTGCTATCCCGAAACAGATTTCTGTCCTCCACAAAAAATATTTGTGAGGAGTATCTGTATGTCAAATTGAGATAAAAAATTATGAATTAATCCCCCAGTATGTTAGCTAACTTTCGTTAGTTCAACACTTTTTGATTTTAGCAACATAAGATTTTCGAAAAAATTGGTTTCTACCTGCTGGTCTGTTTTGATAGATTTCTGCCATTATTTGCATTTGCTTCTTATTGATTCCTTTTTGAGTTCTCTTTTGGAGAATTGAGCTTTTTGAAGGAGTTGCTACAGTATCTTGTGTTTTTAGTGAAATTTTTTGCTGTTCCAAAGCTAAGCCCAAAGGTCTATTATCTTTTGAATACACTAATGTTGCTAATGAAGATTGTGTGAAGTTTTGTATGAAGGAAAAATTTCAGGTGTAGAGAGAGAATGATGCAATGAGATGAAGAATGGACAAAAGCTCAAGCTTGGGGATGCCACCCCGGTATCACCTGTCATGGTGTGGAATACGACAGAGCCATCGGGGATGGCAAAGAAGGGACACACGGATGCATTCGGTGGCTCAGGCAACGGGTTGGGCACGAAGCACTGCAAACACAGGGACGTACCCAGGTTCGGGGCCCTCTTGGCGAGGTAACACCCCTACTTCTACAAGATGAACTATGTATGGGAGCTCGATGCTCAGTACAAATGCTCCTTGAGCTATTTCCTTAGCTACTATCGATGGCTAGAGGAAGATGCGAGCTAGATGCTAATACTTCTCCTCTTCTACTGTTGTCTCTTGTTTTCTCTCTACTTCTCTTTCATTCTACCTAAAACCCTGGCTCTGCCCTCCCTTATATACTAGTCTGGGGGGCAGATTACAATTCGGGTCCTAGGGTTTACTGTTTGGATATGGGTTTATAGGGCAGGGCCGGCTGCAGGGCCCAGCCGGTGGGCTAGGACCCAGTCCACCCTTCTTTTAGCGTCATCCTTATCTTTGGTGGTCACCCGGGCTTCCTTTGGGGCATCACCCTTGCTTTAATGGTCACCCGGACCGCTTTCACCAGTCCAGCCGACCGTCTTGCTTTATTTTTGTCTGGTAGCACTGGTCATGACGGCATGCCAGCTTCCTTGATGATGAGGGAGAGCCAGAAGTGTACCCCGCACGAAGCGTTAGTCCTTCCGTGCTCTCCATCGAATCCGAGGTGAGCCAGGTGGGAACGGCCACCCGGCTGGTTCCTCTGGCTACCGGCTAGACGGGCCAACCGGGAAGGTTATAAGCCCAGCCGGGCTTGCTTGCCAGACGGCTAGAGTTGTAACTCATGGAGGCCAGGCGGCCTGCATCTTCTAGAGCCGGCCTACTTATGCCTGGCTTTCCCCACCTGGGGGTTATCCCCCCGATACTAGTCCCCGAGAACGTATGGGCTTGGCCGGTGGGCAAGATCTTCCGTGCTCCTTCCTTTCCTGAGAGGTTGCTTTACTTTCTCCGGCTGCGGCTTTTGCTTTTGCTTTCCAGCTGGAGTTAACCGGCTGCGGAATCGATGGCCGTGCACTGGGTGTAAACAGCGAAGGCAGGTACCGGCTGGCGGAGCTGAAGACGAACGTTTGGCGAGATGACGTCATTGATGCCGTCACCCACGCCTGCGGCTCTAGCACACGTCGCGTCAGTTTGACTTCCGCGTCGTTATGTCAGTTTATGGCAACTGCGCACGCAAACTTGCCGCAGGCGTTTCCTCGGGGCAAGGGCGCACGCCTCGCCTCCCGCTGAAGCCCTGGAATCTTCTGTGGCAGCCTCAGCGGCGCAGAGGATCTGGAGCCGAAGCGTCACGTAGCTGTGGCACCGTGACACCACGCGTCACGCAGAAACTGAAAGGGCAACGCTGCCGCTTGCGGGGATAAATAGGGCTCTGAGGGGATCGGTTCCCATACTTGTCCATCCTCCGGCTCATCTACTCCTCATGCCCTAGCGTTCCTTGATCTTGTGCGCCCTCTCCCTGTCGCCGGCGGCCAGCTTATTTTCGCCAACCACGGCCTCCTCCTCTTCCGAGATGCTGCGGAGCAAGGCGGCGGTTGGTGCGGGTCCTTCGTGACCGATGAGCTCATCAACAAGTATCGGCGAGGGAGGTTTCTTCCCTCGTCGTTGCTTGTGAAGCACCGGCTTGCGCCGGAGGGGGAGCGGGTGCCGAACCCTCGGCCGGGGGAGCGCATCGTCTTCCTCGCGCACTTCGCGTGCGGCTTCGACCTTCCCGTCAGCCCGTTCCTCCTCCATCTCGTCGGCTTCTTCGACCTCCAGCTTCACCACCTTGGCGCCAACGCCATGGCGCAGCTGTCGCACTTTGCGGCCTGCTGCGAGTCGTATCTTGGGGTGTGGCCCGAGGTGGCGAACTTTCTCAAGTTCTTGCACTTCAAGGCCCAGAACATCACCAAGGGTGGCTCGCTGACGCGGACTGGCTGCTATGCCATCTACCCACGGACTTCCTCGCCGATGCCACGGTTCGAGCTCCTCGACACCGTCAAGCTGTGGCAGCGCACATATTTCTATGTGAGCAATGCCACGGAGATTGATTGGATCTGCCTTCCGCCCTTCACCGACGCGCCCTCGTCGGAGAGGGCCTGGACGATGAAGAGCATGGGCGCGGTGGTGGACCTCGATCAGATGGACGCCCGGGTGGAGACGATGGTGGGGACGGAGAGGCTCACCGTGCGGGACATCACCTTGTCGTGGATAGTGCGTCGCGTGCTTCCGCTGCAGAAGCTGTCGCACAAGATGTGCCATCTTTCGACTGCCAACGATCCGACGAGGACGTCACGGAAGGATGTGCCCATCCAGGACCTGCGGAACTGGATTTCCATGATCTCCAAGTTCCCCATAGAGGCCAACTGGGCATCCTCCTGCCCCCCGTACCATCGCGGCCGCCTGCCACCATCGGTAAGTTTTTCTCTGGTTGCTTTGCGCCTCGCTTCTTGTATTTGCTAGCTTTACTTGGGTGCCTTATGCCCTCGTTTTGATTAGTTGTTCACGGCGCAGCTGGCCGAGGATGGCATGGGTGACTTCCCGCTTCCGTCCTTCTTGGAGGCCATGAAGCCGAAGAAGTACCCCCAGACGGAACCCAAAGGGTTTCCCGTCCGGGCGGACGACGGCCCCCCGGATCCTCATGGTAGGTTATTGTCCACATCTTTTTCTTTCACCTTTGCTCTTGAGGTTATGGTCTTTACTCTTTGCTTGTGCCGTAGTCGGTGTCACCGACGAGGAGGGTGCCCGAGCAAAACCCGCGGCGAGAGCCCGGGGAAAGAGGGCGGCACCTGTTGTCGCTCCTGCTACAGTTGAGATGAAAAAGACGTGCCGAGGGCGTCAGGTTGTTGCTCCACCCTCCGTCGCCGGGTTAGTGTCTCTCTTTCCCTTGCTTGCCACTCCGCGGTTTTGCTACTTTCTCCTTTGACTATTCGTTCTGCGCAGCGAGGCCATGGTGCTCGGTGATGGAGGTGCCGCTGTCATGCCTCCTCCGCCTCCTCCGCCGGTGAAGAGGTGGCGAGGTCGCCGGCTGCGCCTACGCCGGCTGCGGCTGGCCCGGCTATGGCCATCCCGGCTGCATTAGCCATGCCCTCTCCGCCCAGGGCGCCTGAGAGCTCTCCGACCACGGGGCTGATGCACTAGGCCCATGCGTCTTCGTGGTTGGGCCAGCTGTTTGCAGCTGCGCAGGGCCCAGAGACCCCCTCCCTCTCCTAAAGGCTGGCATGAACCCGTCTTGGAGCGATGATCCAAGCAGTTCCGCTAGGCCCGTCTTTAGGAGGTGACGGAGGGAGCGGGGGCCGCGTAGGCGGCTGCGGTGGATGCCGGCCAGCCGGATGGTGGTCAACCGGCTGGGAGGGAGTTGGTGGTGGCTATGCCTTCGGGTGCCGCTGCCGATGATGACGAGGTTATCGTCACCGGCTCGAGGCCAGCTCCGGTTGCGCTGATGCTGGCTGCGATCCTTCCCCAGCTCTCCGGCTCAGCACCCGTCGCACTCAGCCAGGTTCGCCACCTGGTTGAGGGAATGGAAAGTGGCCTTGGCGAGGCCAAAAAATTGTCTGTTTTGATGGAGGTAAGTCGTTGCCCTTCATATGTTTTCTGCTCTTCCATCCGGTTTGCTCCTCTGTTGCTCATTTGCTTTCTTGCTGCAGAAAGCGTTTACGGAGTCTGTGAAGAACACCCGAGACCTTGGCCGTAAGATTGCTTCTTCAGATCTGTCTTGGCGATTGTCTCCCTTTTCCCTTTTTTTGTTGACCATCGGGTATCCTCCTACAGCCATGATCCAGGACAAGGAGAAGGAGTTGGAAGGCCTCAAGGCTGAGGTTGCCCAGCTGGAGGAGTCAAACAAGGCGCGACAATAGCAGTTTGATCAACTTGCCGCGACCAAACACCAGCTTGAGGTTAGCATAGAGCGGGGCAAGAAGACGACTGATATCCGGGCGGAGGCGCTGAAGAACTTTGAGACGATCTGCACCCATCAGGAGGGGACAATCCAGTCTCTTCGCCGCAGGGAGGAGGAGCTCAATCAACACCTCCAGAACATCTCAGAGATGTTCATCAGTAAGTTTTTCAGCTAATCTCATCCGTTGTGCCGTGGCTTCCTCGATCTTGTCGGCTTACTCTTCTTTGTGTCTGGCTGCAGCTCACTATCCTGAGGCGACCGATATGGCCATGGAGAAGCTGCCGATGGAGGAGGTTGGCCGTGACCTGACCGCCCTCAACTTGGTCAAGGGGGTGGCGGAGGAGAGCAATGGCTTGCGTGCCGTTGGCAATGATCTCTTCCACTACATCTGGCCGGATGCGGGCCTGGTCGTACACGACATGGCCAGCCTGGCCGTGGCGCTGTCCAAGGGCATCGACGTGCTGGATGTGCACAAGGAGTGGGCTGCTCGAGGCGGGGCGGAGATGGCGCTTGCGATGGTGAAGTCCTGGTATCCTGTTGTTGACCTAAGCGTGGTCGACCGCAGCTTCCGCCTCGGGACGACTTACGAGGGTCTTCGCGAGAGCATTCCTGCGCTCCAGGCCTATGGGATGAAGATTGGCACCTACGTGGACTTGGAGCGTAACTTCAGCGCCCCCGGAGAGCCACGGCCGTTCCACCGGGAGGTGGCGCCTTGGAATCCCATTGACGTAGCCTCAAGCAGCCACCGTCCTTCCACTGACATCGGCGCCGCCCCTGCTGATCCAGCTACCGCTCCTTCTTCTTCGCAAGCTCCTGACTCTTGATCCTTGGGATGCCGGGTGTATTTGTGGAAATTGCTACTCTGATGTGCTACACTTCGGCTGACTTCGGTCGCTGACCTTTTAATCTATGCGGGGCCATCATGCTCCACTTTATGGCTTGGTGCCTTTTGCTAATCTTTGTTTGTGTCTTCGTCATTTGCGGTCTTTTATGCTTGCGTCGGCTGGGGTGACCACCCGGGTTCAAGCTCTTTTTGCTGTCTTGACTTGGTTTTGTGGGTGTGCGGGAGCATGTCCACTGGGTGTAGTCCCCGAGGTTCGGGCCGGCTGGGGTAGCCTGCCGAGGCGAAGCTTTTTTGGCTACTTTGACTTGAGCTTGTGGGTGCGCTGCAGCGCGTCCACTGGATGTAGTCCCCAAGGTTCGGGCCGGCTGGGGTTGCCAGCCGGGGCGAAGCTCTTTTGGCTACCTTTACTTGAGTTTGTGGGTGCGCGAGAGCGCGTCCACTGGGTGTAGTCCCCGAGGTTCGGGCTGGCTAGGTAGCCAGCCGGGGCGAAGCTCTTTTGGCTACCTTGACTTGAGTTTGTGGGTGCGTGGGAGCACGTCCACTTGGTGTAGTCCCCGAGGTTCGGGCCGGCTGGAGGAGCTAGCCGGGGCGAATCTCTCTTGCCACCTTGTTTCCTGCCAACTTGTGAATCGGGTCGTGCAAGACAAAGCATTGCTTTGGGTTAGTTTTCTTGTGCATATGCTCATGCGTTAGTTGGTAATTACCATAGGAGAAAAATGGACATCCGACCCTTCGATTTAGGACACGAGCAACTCCCCTTTTCTTGGTGAGTATTGGCCCTTCAAGCATTTTTCCTTGCCAGCCGTTAGCCGGGTTGCGGTCTGCAGCCGGAACCGAAGGAGTTGCTATGTTGGCGTGCCTCGCGATACTTCGGTTCGATGTTGTTGGCTTAACTTTTGTATGGCGCAACCAGCTCACCTGGACACCCTTTCTTTCTACGCCGGCATCTTCTTGCCACGTGCGCTTTGAGTTTTTGCTCTTGCCGGGTCGACAGCCGTCGTGCGTACTGAAGCCGGAACCGAAGAGGTTACTCTAGGCGCCACGTGCAGTATTATGCCGTCTGTAGAAATCGTGGGGCCTAGGCCAGCCGGTATGAAAATGCAGATGGTGCGCAGAATTGGGACAAAGTCCTTAGCGCTGCGCCAAGGCTCTCATTCTTGTTCACTTGTTACATAAAAAGGGAAGATACATACACTTTTCTAAGTGTAAAATGGCCGGAGCAGGCTGGCATTCCATGGGCGCTCTGTCTCCTCGTCCGAGCGATCTGCCTTGTTCTTCATCAGCTGCTGTGTGTCTATCAAATAGTACGAATTGTTGTGGAGCGCTCGGCTGATGATGAATGGTCCCTCCCATGGCGGGGACATCTTGTGCATTCCTTTGGTTCTCTGGACCAGGCGCAGCTCCAGGTCTCCTTCGCGGAAAGAGGTGGGCCGGATCCGGCTGGCGTGGTATCGACGCAGGTCTTGTTGGTAAATTGCTGATCTGGACTGGGCCAACTCGCGTGCCTCCTCGAGCAAGTCCATGCTATCCTCCCATGCTTCCTTGGCCTCATGCTCCGTGTAGAGATGCTTGCGAGGTGCGTCGAACTGGATGTCTGTGGGGAGAATGGCTTCTGCCCCATAGACGAGGAAGAACGGCGTGAAGCCGGTTGAGCGATTGGGTGTGGTGCGTACGCTCGTGAGCACTGCTGGAAGCTCCTCTATCCAGCATCCATGTGACCCGACGAGCGGTTCGATGAGCCTCGGGTTGATTCCGGCTAGCACCAAACCATTAGCGCGCTCGCATTGTCCGTTGGACTGTGGGTGTGCGACCGATGCTAGATCCAGGTGGATCCCTTTTTCTCCACAGAAACGAGCGAAGACTCCTTTCGCAAAGTTGGTTCCATTGTCAGTGATGATGCTGTGAGGGTAGCCGAACCGGATGATGATGTCTGTGAAGAACTTGATCACCGTCGCTCCATCCAGCTTCTTGATTGGCTTTGCCTCGATCCACTTGGTGAACTTGTCCACGACGACGAGAAGGTGTGTCATGCCGGATCGAGCTGTCTTGAATGGCCCAACCATGTCCAGGCCCTAGACTACAAACGGCCAGGTGATCGGTATTGTCTTAAGCGCCGCAGACGGTGTGTGCTTCAACTGGCTGAACCGCTGGCAGCCGCTGCATGTCTTGACTATTTCTTCGGCGTCCTTTAGCACCGTCGGCCAATAGAAAACGTGTCGAAGGGCCTTGGCTGCTATCGCCCTTGACAAGGCATGGTGGCCACACTCGCCTTGGTGTATGCCCGTTAGAAGCTTGGCTCCTTCCTCTTAGCTGATGCATCGCTGGTAGATGCCTCCGACGCTGCGCTTGTACAACTCGTTATTGATGATGGTGTAGGCGCTTGCCCTTCGTCACACTTGTTGTGCTGCCACCTCTTCTGTTGGGAGTTCGCCCTTGGCCAGGAAATCCATGAACGGCTTTTCCCAGACGGGCACCTCCCGTATGGTGTGCACCGTCTATATGATGAGCTTGATCTCCTCGCGGATGGCCGACTCCGGAGCGTCGGGAGGTCTGCCGGGTGGAAGGGTGCCGATGTCGACCGCGGGCTGCATCGAGGTAGTTTCTGGATTCGGCGAGGCAGTCCCCGGGTGCGGTGAAGCAGTCCCTGGGTGCGGCGTGGCAGTAGCGTGGTGCGGCACGGCAGTCCCTAGGTGCGGTGAAGCAGTCCCTGTGTGCGGCACGGTAGTCCCTAGGTGCGGTGAAGTAGTCCCCGGGTGCGGTGCGGTAGTCCCCGGGTGCGGCGCAGCACCGGCTGCTCCTGGATCCGTGTTGAGCACGATGGAGTCGGACTCTGGTGAGGGAGTGATGGAGGGCTTGCGCAGGTGCTCGAGGGAGACCCGGGGCGGTATGGCTTGTCTTGTTGACCCGACCCTGGCCAAAGCGTCGGCGGCTTCATTGTTTTCCCTGGGTACGTGGTGAAACTCGCATCCTTCGAAGCAAGCGCACATCTGCTGGACGAAGAAACGGTAGAGGGCCATGTTCGTGTGCCTGGCGTCCCATTCACAAGATACTTGCTGCACCACCAAGTTCGAATCTCCGAAGCACAGCACCCTCTGAATGCCTCTCTGCTTGGCCATTTTGAGTCCATGGATGAGCGCTTCGTACTCGGCGACGTTGTTGGAAGCTTTGAAGTGGATCTGGAGAACGTATTCCAGCCGGTCGCCTTTGGGTGAGGTTATCACGATTCCGGCTCCAAGTCCTCCCCTCATTTTTGACCCGTCGAAGTGTAGCTTCCAGTAAGTTGAGTCCGGCACTGGGGTCATGTATTGTGTCTCCGCCCAATCGATGATGAAATCAGCCAATGCTTGCGACTTGATTGCTGTGCGTGGCTCGTACTGGATGTTATGCGCAGCGAGCTCGATGGCCCATTTCGCCACGTGGCCAGTGGCGTCTTTTTTTGCAGATGATCTCCACGAGTGGGGCCAATGCTACCACCCCGATGGAATTCTCCTGGAAGTAATGCTTGAGTTTCTTGGCGGCCATGTACACTCCATACACCAGCTTCTAGTAGTGAGGGTAGTTCTGCTTGGATAGCGAGAGCACCTCACTCAGGTAGTATACGGGGCGCTGGACCATCTGAGCCTTTCCTTCCTCTGGCCGCTCGACGACCAATGCCATGCTGACCACTCTGTTTGTGGCGGCGATGTACATCAGCATGGGCTCCTTTGCGGCTGGCGCCGCCAGGACGGGTGGCGAGGTGAGCATGCGCTTGAGGTCTCGAAAAGCTTCATCTGCCTGAGCTGTCCAGACAAATTTGTCTGTCTTCTTCATCAGCTGGTACAGGGGGAGGGACTTCTCTTCCAGCCAGCTAACGAACGGGCTGAGTGAAGTGAGGCACCCGGTGAACATATGTACGTCGCGCAGGTTCTGTGGCAGCTCCATGCGCTCGATGGCTCCGATCTTCTCTGGGTTCGCCTCGATTCCACGCTCGGAGACGAGGAAGCCCAAGAGCTTGCCGACTGGGACACCGAACACGCACTTCTCCGGGTTCAGCTTGATCTGGAAACGGCTGAGGTTGTCGAACGTTTCCTTCAGATCCTCAAGGAGAATGTGACGTTCCTTGGTCTTGATGACGACGTCGTCGACGTAAGCGTGTATGTTCTTTCCAATATGCGTCTACATGCATTTCTGCATGCAGCGCTGATAGGTTGCGCCTGCGTTCTTCAATCCAAAGGGCATGGTGGTGTAGCAGTATGCTCCATACGGGGTTATGAATGATGTCTTTATTTGGTCGGTTGTATTGAGCTTGATCTGGTGGTAGCCCAAGTAAGCGTAAAAAAAAACAACAAATCGCACCCGGCAGTGGAGTCGATGACCTGATCAATTCGCGGTAGGGCGAAAGGATCCTTGGGGCAAGCCTTGTTGAGACTAGTATAGGCGATGCACATGCGTCATGTCTTGTTCTTCTTCAGCACCAACACCGGGTTGGCGAGCCATTCCGGGTGGAAAACTTCCATGATGAAGCCGGCCGCGAGCAGCCGGGTGATCTCCTCACCAATGGTTCTTCTCTTTTCTTCTGCGAAGTGGCGTAAAGATTGTTTGACCGGCTTCGCGTCTCGTCGAACGTGAAGGGAGTGCTCGGCGAGTTCCCTCGGGACACCTGGCATGTCTTTGGGGCACCACGCGAAAATTTCCCGATTCTCACGGAGGAAATCGATGAGCGCGCTTTCCTATTTGTTGTCCAGGCCGTCTCCGACCAGGACGAACTTGCTTGGGTCCTCCTCGTTCAGCAGGATCTTCCTTGTCCCCTGCGAGGGCTTGAACTGCGATTCTCCAGCCGGATTGGGCTCTCCAGCCGGCATGTCCCTCTACAGAGCCGCCACATTCTGCATTATGACGCGCTTCTCTTCAGCGATGATCATTGCTTCGGCCAACTTAGAGTCGTCTGAGGCGCACTCGATCGAACGCCTGTAGCATCCATCGATGGTGATCACTCCCTTTGGGCCTGGCAGCTTCATATTGAGGTATGCATAGTGCGGTACTCCCAAGAACTTGGTTAGAGCTGGGCGCCCTAGTATGGCGTGGTAGGCACTGGAGAGATTCACGACCTCGAACCAAATTGGCTCGTGGCAGAAGTTTTTCTCGCTGCCGAAGATGACGTCCCGCCGGATCTTGCCGATTGGGGAGTGCGATGGCCCCCGTACTGCTCCATGGAACGAAGTGCTTGAAGGTTCCAGCTGGGATTCACTAATGTCCAGCCTCTCGAGGCTGCTCCTGTAAAGGAGGTTGATGTTTCTCCCTCCATCGATCAGCACTCGAGAGAAGCGGCATGAATGCTTCTTAGAGATGATGATGGGGTCCAGGACCAGCGCGTAGCTACCAGGGCTTGGTAACACGGCCGACTGATCCTCCTTGCTCCAGTTGATCGCCTGATCGGACCAGTGCAGATACTGGGGGACGGGTGGGACAATTGCATTCACCTCCGCCTCACGTCTCCGCTTGGCGTGCTTTGTTTCTGGTTCCGCCAAGAATATGTGGTAATTGCCCACCTGCCGCGGGTAACCATCTTCGTCATCCTCGCGGCGGTTGCGTCGTTCCTTGTTATCCTGTGGGCCTCCGGCTGGCGGTGGAGGTGGTGGTGGGAGTCCACCGGCTTCGGCCATCTTCTTTGTCCAGCTGCGTTGGCGCGTCGTGTGGTTCGCGGGCTTGTTGCCGCCACTGTGAAACTTGCACGGCCCATCAAGCATGGACTCGATGGTGTACTTAGGCCGAGGCGGCCTGTCATCTGACCTCTGCCTCCTACTGCCTCCTGCAGCCGGATCCTCATGCACCGCGGCTACCTGCTTGGTACCGTACCGGCTATCCGGATGGTCGTCTTTCCTCTTGCCGTGGCGGTTGTCGTGACCGTGCCGCCTGGGATGATGGTCGCCCTGCTGGCGATGCTCCGCCTGCTCGTCCGTGACGATTTGGCCCTGGTCGTCGTCCACCACGATGGGCTTCTTCATTGCCGCATCCGCGGTGGCGTACTTGTCTACGATGGCCATGACCTGAGCCATGGTTTGCGGGTCTGCCCGGCTGAGTTTATGCTTCAGCATGGTGCCGTCTCGACAACCGTTGGTGAAGAAGTCTATCGCGTGGTTCTCACGCACCCCTTCGCACGAATTGTGCATGCTGGTCCACCGGGTGAGGTAGGCGCGATCCGACTCATCCTTGCCTTGTATGCAGAGGGCAAGCTCGCGAGGTTAACCCGGTCGCTTGTATGTTCCGGTGAAGTTGCGGATGAATGCCTCTTCGAAATCCAGCCACGCGTTGATGCTGTTGTCGGGGAGGGTGTTGAGCCACGTTCTCACCGAGTCTACGAGCATGAGGGGGACGTAGCGGGCGGCCAAGCAGAGGTTGTCGTTGGCGATTCCCATCGCGGTGGTGTAATCGACCAACCAATACTCAGGCTTGACGGTTACGTTGTACTTTGGCGTGTCTCTTGGGAGCGAAAATCCTTTCGGAAATGGCTCGTTCCGGATGCGCGGGCCAAAACACTTTGGGCCAGCCGGACTTTCCTCCACCAAGGTGCGTGACTGCACCAGGAGGTCGATGCGCTCCTGCGCATCAGTTGGTTCTCGGGGACCGAGCCAGCCCTTCAAACGTGACGCAGGCGGGTCCTTGTTCGCGTCCGCTTCCTCCTCCGGTGCTCGTGCCTTTTTCCCCTGGGAGGCTCCGCCTGCTAGACTAACACTGGAGGTAGCGGCGTCACGGTTGTGGCGACCGCGGTTGCCAGATTCGCCACGCAGGCGGCTGTTTTGCCCGACCCCTCCTGGAGAAGAGGCCTATTGATGCTTGCTTCCTCCGTGCGCCGTTTGGTCTGCGCCTTTGCGGACGACGATGTCGCGGGAGTTGCCCACCTGGCTGGGGACGCCCTCGGCCTGCTGCTTGTAAGCAGTAGCCATGAGGAGCTGCACACGCTCCTGCTGGTGACGAAGTTCCTCGCCGTCCAGGTGCCTCAGCTCTGCGGCCGCCGCCTTGGCTGCCCTCATGTTCTTGGCGGGAGTGCTGTATACGGGTCGTGCCACACCTACATGCGAGTCAGCGACGCCGTCCAGTTCTGACGCCAGGTCACGCCCTCGGGTCTGGATCTTCCTAATGAAGCCATGGGCTGCATTGTACTCATGCACGGTGTCATTCAGCCGGCGCTGGTTAGCCACGACCTTGGTGGCTTCTTCCAGGAGCTTCTGGCGTGTAGCTTCGAGTGCTGCCGCCGGAGCTGCTGGATCCGTCTCGACGACGACCGGAGCGTGCAGGTTCTGGATGGAGGCGATGAGCAGGTCTTACTCCGGCTCATGCGCGGAGTTTTATCCTCCCGCACGACGTTCTTGAGGCTGCCGATGGTTTTCGCGAGCGTTCACCATCATAACTTCGACGCAAACCCTCCCCGCGGCTGGGACGCGGGAGAGGGGCATGTCGAGGACGGGGGTGACCATGCAGGGAAAACCCTCAATGACAGTGGCGACGTAGACGCGGATGTCTCCAAAATGCATGATGGAGATGCCGACGGGGAAGGTGTTCCAAGCGGAACACGCTGCGTTGTCGATGACGCAGTCGAAGGCACCGAACGTGAGCACGAGGCCAGAGGCCACGCGTTCGCCGGCGACGAGCGGAAGTCCCATGCAGAAGGTGATCCCAGCCAAAACGCTGTGCCCCATGGTGTGCGCCAACTGTCGTGGTGTGGAACACGGCAGATCCATCGGGGATGGCAAAGAAGGGACACACGGATGCATTCGGTGGCTCACGCAACGGGTTGGGCACGAAGCACTGCAAACATAGGGATGTACCCAGGTTCGGGCCCTCTTGGCGAGGTAACACCCCTAATCCTGCAAGATGAACTATGTATGGGAGCTCGATGCTCAGTACAGGTGCTCCTTGAGCTGTTTCCTTAGCTACTATCGATGGCTAGAGGAAGATGGGAGCTAGATGCTAACACTTCTCCTCTTCTACTGTTGTCTCTTGTTTTCTCTCTACTTCTCCTTCAGTCTACCTAGAACCCTGGCTCTGCCCTCCCTTATATACTGGTCTGGGGGGAAGATTACAATTCGGGTCCTAGGGTTTACTGTTTGGATATGGGTTTACATGGCAGGGATGGCTGCAGGGCCAGCCGGTGGGCTAGGACCCAATCCACCCTTCTTTTAGCGTCATCCTTCTCTTTAGTGGTCACCCGGGCTTCCTTTGGGGCGTCACCCTTGCTTTAACGGTCACCTGGACCGCTTTCGGCAGTCCAGCTGACCATCTTGCTTTATCTTTGTCTGGTAGCGCTGGTCAGGACGGCATGCCAACTTCCTTGATGACGAGGGAGATCCAGAAGCATACCCCGCACGGAGCGTCAGTACTTCCATGCTCTCCATCGAATCTGAGGTGAGCTAGGTGGGAACGGCCACCCGGCCGGTTCCTCTGGCTACCGGCTAGACGGGCCAGCCGGGAAGGTTATAAGCCCAGCCGGGCTTGCTTGCCAGACAGCTAGAGTTGGAACTCATGGAGGCCAGGCGGCCTGCATCTTCTGGAGCCGGCCTACTTATGTCTGGATTTCCCCACCCGGGGGTTATCCCCCCGACATCACCCCAAGAAATATCCAAGAGGTACAAGCGTCAAAGCTTGGGGATGCCCAAGGCATCCCCTTCTTCATCAATAAAAAGCTCAGGTCTGTCTAGACACTTCGTTTTTATTGTTTCATGCACTGTTGTGTTGTTCTTGGAGCGTCTTAGTTTTTGTTTGGTTTGATTAGTTGTTGCTTGAATAAAGTAGTTTGGACCCCCGTTCTCGCTGTGTTGTTTCAAATAAGCCAATTGGTGTTGGAAAGGAGTAGGAAGTTCCTGCTTGAAATTGCAAGAGGAGCTTGCATTGACTATGACTTAGACTTTAACATGACATGCTAGGTGTTGTTTTGACCTTATGCTTAGTGATTATTGCTGTAGCATGTCTTGTTAAAAACAATTGGGATTTCCTAGTGTGCCTTGAAGAAATTATGCGTTGTTTTAGCATACAAAAGCATAGTATTGTGGTATTCTTCTTTGATGCTTTGTTTGGGTTGACTTGGCACATGCTCACACCATGTTATGACTACGAACAAGTCACCATATCCTGTACGATCATTTAGTCCTTGACTTGTAGTACCACTCTATGCTTTGATTAGTAATGTTTTGTTGCTCTGCATGATTATGGCCATTATTGCTCTCTTAGTTGGTTGCTCCCAGTCTTTTGCTAGTCTCCACTTGTATGAGTAAGCTATACTCATGTTTCCAACTCCCAAGAAACCAAGTTATTCAAAAGTGTCCACTATAAAATCCTATGCATGGTGTGTTACACCATTCCAAGTATATTCTTGTTTTCAGCTATCTTCCAATTAAAAAGTATTTTTTATGTGAAAACTTAGTGATTAAAGCCCTCACGCACTTGATGGAACACTTTATATTCTTTGCTCCTAATAAACTTGAACCATTGTGTCATCTCTGTTGTATATGCTTGCACTTATACGTTGGAATTAGCAGAACCAAGCTGTCATGGGGAACGTTTTAACATTGCACTTGTACCTTGTACACAATTGATATCATGCTCTTTTGTCTATGGATTTAACCGGTGTGAAATAAAGAGGGAGCTTGTAAGTCCATGGAGTTATGTATTTTGTGTTAGAGAAACGCCTGGGCCGCTAGCCTAATCCATGCCTAATCATGGTGGAAACTTGCATCACTACCATAATGAGCTATCTATGAAGCATCCTCAATAAAAAGCTATGCACATAGTGAATAAAAATATCGGTGAGATGCTCATTGTCTGCTTGCCTTGTCATTTTGGTTATGGTATAGCTCCTGTACTATGTGCAAGGGGTACCCCGTTGGCAGTTCTCTATCATACGCATATACTTACTATGATAAGAACTTGCAGGTGACTGAAGTTGAGTAGCATGAGGTGTGGCCCTCGTATTCAAGGGACATGAGATTGCCAACCTATACATTGTCAATCATATACTCCATTGTTTGTTCACTTTAACCTTAATCACTTCAAGATGCTTATGATAGGGGCAATGAGGGTTAAAAGCTAACAAGTACCATAATTTTTGGAAGCTCTTTTTGAAACTTGAAATCCCTGCTTCCCTTTGTGAAGGGCCCTTTCTTCCACTATTATATTGAGTCTCCACCTTCTACCTTTAGGCACCATTAAGAGAGCATAGTTGCAATTCTTAGTTCTATGTGCAGTGTCCCAAAACTTATTGATTGATGCATATTGTGATATTACTTGTTCTTGTGCTACTTGTATCTAGTCACTCCTATGAACTTTGAAGGTGTCCTATGCATCTATTCGTTACTCCATGAGGGACAAGCTGAATGCCACTATGCCATGTTTTCTGTATGTGAAACAAACAAACATTTTTCAATGCATGTTATTCATGATCTTTGTTTGTAGCCTTTCATGCTGCATGCATAGTTACTTTGTCTTATTGTTAGAACTCCATCTTTCATGCACATGTTTAGAGTTTTTTGATCCCAGCTTTCAATGCTTGCAAATGGTTTGATTTTTTTTGATGGTGCATGTCACCTCAGAAATTATTCTTTCTAGCACTTACCTACTCGAGGACGAGCAGGAGTTAAGCTTGGGGATGCTTGATACGTCGAAAACGTATCTATAATTTTTGATGCTCCATGCTTGTTTAGTATCTACTTTGCTTTGCTTTGTCTACACTTTGAGGTGTTTTTAGATATTTTCTAGGACTAACCTATTAACAAGATTGCCACTTTTCCAGTCGCCTGTTTTCTTCTGTTTTTGGTTCCAAAAAGGCAGCAAATCAATATTCTCGGAATTGGATGGGACAAAATCCAAAGTCAGTATTTTACCGTGGGCGACATGAAGCCAGAAGACGAGACGGAGGGGAGCCACAGGGCGGCCAACCCCCCAGGAGCGGGTGGGCCCACCCCGCGCCTGGGTAGGGTGTGGCCCCCCTGGTGGCTCTCTCCTGGCTCACCCCTTCGCCTATGAGAAGCCCCCGCTGCAGAAACCCTAGGCACCCGATAAAAAATCCACGAAAACTTCTCTAGCCGCCGCCACCATCATCCCTAGATCGAGGGGGATCTGAATTCTTCCCGGCACCCTGACGGAGGGGAGATCATCCCGGAGGCCTTCTTCTCCGGCATGAAGCGTGAGTAGTTCCACCTTGGACTATGGGTCCATGTAGTAGCTAGATGGTTGTATCTCCTCCTATGTGCTTTCATGTATAGATCTCGTGAGCTTCGTTCATGTCCAAGATCTAATCTATTTGTAATCATGCATGTTGTGTTTGCGGGGATCCGATGGATATTGAGATTACTATGTCAGATTGATTAATGGTTTTGTCTATTTGATACTATCATGTCTGTGTTGTTTGTGATCTTGCATGATCTCCATTGTTAGTATCTATCTTGGCCAAGTAGTTGCTAGTGACTCCAAGAGGGGGTATTATGCTCGATAGTGGGTTCATGCCTCTAGTTTCCAAGGGAAGTGACAGAAATCTCTTCGGTTGTAGATTTGTTGTTGGCACTAGGGAGAAAACAATGGTCTCTTGTTCATGGAACAAGTGGATTGTTTACCTTACACACTTGGCTTAAAGAAGTTCTCTGTTGCTTGCAACTTAATACTGGAGGGGGTTCAGATGATAACCTAAAGGTGGACTTGTAGTCATAGATGCAGTTGGATGGCAGTCTGTGTATATTGTTGTATTGCCCAATCAAATCTCATAGGATCTTTTTGTCTAGTATTGCATTGTTATGCCTTGCTCAGTTCCTGTCAATTACCTCGCTGTAATTTGTTACCCTTCATGCCATGTTGTTTATCTAAGGAGAGAACCTCTATTGAACTATGGACACCGGTCCAATCTTTACATTTGATACATCTTCCACTATTTAATTGCTGCAAACCATTCATCACCTTCCACACCATACAGTTAATCCTTTGTTACAGCAACCGGTTACCCTTCATGCCATGTTGCTTGAAACACCTTTGAGACGTTTCCTTCCTCCTTATGGTTCGATAACCTTGGTCTCTACTGAGGGAAACTTGCTGATGTGCTCATCACACCTTTCTCTTGGTGTTTCCAACGAAGCGTTCCATGACAACACAGGGTGCACGCATCAGTCCCTGTGTTTACAGTGCTAGTCCTTGGATCAAATAGCTAGCACCCACAGTTTAAGATATAATATCAAGAAACAAAGGTCATATTACAACTCATAACTAGGAATAACATAGTTCATTACAACTTAAATAGCTCATATGGCTATCTTATTACAAAGCAGCAGATATAACTATAAAGCATGGAGTCCTTCATCTTCATATGCCACAGACAATCATGTTGTTTGTAGACTTGTAATCCCTACTCAACAAACTTCACTAACATCAAACAAACCTGCAACATGATAAGTTATAGCCACAAGGGTCAATACATTTGAATTGTATTGGTAAGTCATATCATATGATATGGAGAATCTAACATCTACATGAATATATGGATAAGTGGAGTTTTGGCTGGCCTTTGCATAAAATAAGTTTTCCCTATCCTTTGTAAAATAGTTTTTCTCTTTTTCAAAACACTTCATCAAACATGGCACACTGGATACACACCAGGTGCTTCCCTTGTTCACCCAACAAGTTTTAACTTAGAAATTAGAATGATGAGATTCTTGAACGGCTTCACTGTCTTGATGCTCAAAATTGTCCATAACCGGGGACACGACTAAGTACTTAGTTTTTACCCTCCGAGAGGTGGTGCACTTTCCCCACAAGACTCGACATGGATCGAGACGAGACTTTTCAGAAGAAATCCCTCAGACCACCATGGACGCGTTCCATCCTGTCATCACTACCACCTTCTGTCCATCTGGCTGAGTTCTTGCAACCTAGTTGGTCAAGGCAGAGCCCAAATGCCATGTGGCTGCACTGGAAGCTTTCGTGACAAGAATGTCTCCAATCGCTTTGTTCCTAGGTGGCCATCCACAAGTGAGATACACCAGGGTAAACCATAGAAATGGGCCCTGAGTAACCACTCAACAAAAATCCATCCATACAATTACCATTTCCACCCAGGTGTTTCATTAACATTAGTTGTTTTCCTTAGTCCAAAAACAATACTTGTATTTTCATAAGACATCATATCATGATTTCCACCCACAAATCTATATAGCTAGACTAAGCATTCTAAACTTACCATGTCTCCTATCTTTAGGAAATGCTACCAAGGTAGATACTATAGGATTTTCATAGCATAGAAATATTTTAAAATAGTCCTATCATGCATACTACAAAATTAACTCTAATGCAATATTGGAAAGATAGGACTTTTGATGACCAAAGTATCACTTGCCTTTTTAGTAGAATATTTAGGTACTCTCCCTGATCTTGCAAAGTTACACTCCTCAAGGTTCACTACAATGCAATCAAGCAAAAGCACACATTCAAAACTAGCACACCAAATAACAAAACAAGAAAACAAAGAAATGCATGCAAGCATGCAAAAGGTTATTTTGTTGATTTTTTTCTAACAAGGTTCTAATCATTTCAAAAAACCTACTGGTCTTTTATAAAAGTGGAATTTCATTTGAAACCAAGTTAGTGAAATTTGGTTATTTAAGTCATTTTTGTTTTACTAGAAAAGCTTTTATTCAAAGGAATAATTTCTAGTGTCAACAAAATATGTTTTTAATTTCAAATTTTAGTGTTCATGGTCAGAGTGTTAAATGAAACCATTTGCAAAAGGATTTACTCAAAAATAATTTTGAGAACAATTTTTATAGCCAAAATAGCCCTAAACAAGTCTCTGCATAAAATCCAAATTTTACAGAAGCAAATGATTGTAACAACCCTAGTTTATTAAATGGTAAATAGGATTTGTTTGTGCATTCATGAGCATCATCATATTAAAACGCATGCATGAAATAAAAATGCTCTCAAAACCCTAACCCTACCTTCCCTCTCTATTTGAAAATCAATTCAAATGGCTTTTGAATTTTGAAAACCTAAAAATATTTGGAACCAAAATGGTTATAAAGGGTCCTTTATTGTTTTCATATGTTTATAAAAGTTTTTGCATTTTGAAAATATTCAAAATAGATTTGGTTTGAAATTTACAAAAGAGAAAAGGAAAAACATAAATAGAAAAAGAATTTACAAAGAAAAATATTGGTCTAACCTAACTGGGCCGAGCCCATCTCCTCTCCCCTTCTTTCTCTGCTTCCCACGCGCAGACGCCAGCAGCTGCTGCCCTCGCTTTGCTGCAGCCCATCTGGCCCGTCTACAGCCCAAGCCAGCCCGCCTCGGCCCTGTACCGGTTCGGCCTTCTTCCATCGTCGTCTTCCTCGCCGGTCGATTGCGGAAGCAGCTGTGTGTCGTTCTGCCGCCAACCACCACGCGCCAAGATCAACGCCGCTGCCCCCGAGCGTCTACTTGATCCCCAGAGCCGCCGTAGAGAAACCCTAGCCCTCAGTTCCCTCTTTCCTCTTCTCCTGCGCGCAAAACCCTAGCCCTAGCCTTGCAGACGCCGGTGAGCTCCACCGTATTCGGTCGCCCCGGGCAAAGCTGAGGCTACCCCTATGACCGCCTCGTCGCCCTCGTTCTCCTCCCCGAAGCACGCATGCCCGGACGACCTCCTCTGGCCTGAATCGAGCATGAAAGCACCGTCGGCCGCCGCAGTCAACATCTCGATCCATCGCCGTCCGTCCTCTTCGAGCTTCGCCGACCCCTCCATCACGCTCATGGTGAGCCGCTGGTCACGCCAAACCCCTCCTCTACTCTCCTTGCTTCCTGGTTCGACCTCCCGTCGTGCGCCACCGAGCGCCGCCGCAGAAGCTCGTCGGGAACGAAGCTCCGGTGACCATTTGGTCACTGCGCCGCCACTTTCTGGCTCCCCTTGCTCCCCTCTATCCAGCACACACATCCGCGCAGCCCCGCATCGCCTCTAGCATCGAGCCCGTGGCCATCTGGGAGGATCCCCTCCATTGATGACATCAACATGATGTCATGCTGATGCCATATTATCTTTTCCTTTTGTTTTATTATTTTCAGTCAATATTTTCTTTAATTATTTAATCCCTGACAGGTGGGTCCACCCTGTAAGAGTAATAAATATATTCAGAAATGTTTCTGATTAATAAAAATGTTTAAGTAATTCTAAAATGTAAATTATTTTATAATATTCTAAAAATGATTTAAAATTTGAGAAATTCATAACTAATTCATTTTAAATCAGAAAAATACAAATAATATATCAAAATGTTCAAAAAATGAATTCCACCTAATTAAATTATAACCATGCATTGATAAATAACTTCAATTGCAAGTTTAATTAGAACAACAAAACAACCCCTCTCATATGAATCCGGGGTTTTCCCGAATTAAGGTTTTGTACCCTCGGGACCCCGATTAAGTTGTCAAGCATGCCTTAGGGGTTTATTTCAATGCAATTTAACTTGTCATATCATCATCCTTGTTTGAGCATTGCATCAATGCCATGTGTTGATTGTTTCCTATATTTCCGGTGTTTGGTTCTTCCCTGGTAGAATACGACTCGGAATCGAGATCAAGTTCAAGACTGAAGATCAAGATCAACATCGTCGAAGCTCGAGGACCAATACTTGACCAAATGTAATCAAGTCAAGTACCAGATGTCCGAAGCTCTGCTTTCCGGATATCAACTGGCAAAGGCAAGCGAAGCCCCACACATACATATGAATCCTAAGCTTTCAAAGCATTTCCATTCTTGCCATGTGCATACGATTCTAAAGTCTTTTATCGATAGATAGAGTAATCCTATATGATGCATGTTTCCTTTGAAGCCTATATTCCTTGATCCACTGCTCCTAGCATAACTAGGGTTTGGCTTGTGGAGCGTTGCTAGAGCTATTACATCTGTTGTGCTTAGCCATGCTTAGCTGTTACCACTGATCCATGTGGTTGATGAATCAGAGCTACGATTGAACCTAGTATGACAGGATGATGTGTTATGATCAGAGATGGATAATAAACATGCTAAGGCTTGTATGGGAGGCCACGGTGGGTTGTGGTTTTTGCAGTCCCATACTTGCCACCCTTAGGACCCGATGTTCTTGCCTATGGTCCAAGACGAGCGTTCAGCCACACGGGGTCTGGAAACCCCCTCGACCAACTAACTTGCCGAGTAGATTCCATGAGTCACATAGTTTGGACTTTCCATTCGACATACGCATCTTGGATGTTCTTGAATGGAGGTGAAGGAGGTGCATTCATAACAGATAGGTAAGCATGGCCGGGAACAATAGAAGCCCGGCATCCGTAATCTTGAACCCCGCACACATCATTAGGGACCGGCTTCGGGACTCGACCCGTTACGGCGGCATCTCCCTAGTGTGTGACTCATGGTCTCGGCGAAAGCAAGGTAAAGGTCGTGGTCAACCACTCTCTGCCGGCCTTCCCAGGAAGAGGGCTAATGTTAACTGGCATTAAGAATCGGTTGGTACGTGTGGGTAAAGTTGTACACCCCTGCAGGGTTAAATCTTTTCGAAAAGCCGTGTCCACGGTTATGGACGAACTTGGAGACCAGATTCAAAGATCATAGAGAACTTGAACCTAATCGTAAAACTTGGCAAGTTAAGTAATGTGTGCTTAAGGATGCTTCCTTAGGGATTGAGGGGGTGATCCTAGATAGGTTCAGCGGATGATGATTCGGTGGATATCAAGAGATGATAAAAGTTAGAGATTTCGCTCTCTTATCCCCTTTTAAAATATTCTGTTTAGTCGAGATTCTTCTCCCTCTTGTTTCACAAAACAAAGATGGCCTTATGCAAAATAACTCCACGAGCCATAAGTCTTGCGGAGTACACCCTGTACTCACCCTTGCTTCGTTGATTCTTTTGCAGCAGTGTAATTGTTACCATATAAGATGAATTCTTCACAGCATCGACATCGACGAGTAGTTTGGAGTTCCCAGTCGGCAGTCTGGGATCTATGGATTGGGCGTCATCGTTATGCTTCAGGCCTCTTAGGCCATTTGTTAAGTTTGCTATACTTAATAGCATAACTTCCCTTCCGTTGTTTGATGTTTGTGGTCAGTGACCTCTGCTTGTAATATTTTGGTTCTTCGCTCATTTATGAGTTCGCTGTAATAAATTTTGTGTCGTAGGGTCACTGTTCTGTTATCAATTCTTTCTCTATACACTTTCGAGATTAGATTAGGCTTATGTTCAGATGAAGGTCTGGGATTTGTCTAGCCTTAATCCCGGGGGTGTCACAATGACCAAAGCAAGGCCAAAGATGCAAATATATCATTTTTATTAATCCATAGACACCTAATTTGTAATTTTTGTAATTACAGATCAAAATTTATTGGTTTTACATGTTTAAACATCTAATAGGTAGAATATCGATTTTAAATCGAAAACCCTGACATGTGGCGTGTTTCTATTGGCCGATACCGCTTCGACAGGATCAACATCGTGGGCCGTTAGATCTAATTGGAAACGCGCAGCTCAGATCAAATGATACCGCTTCGTTAAGTGGTTCTATCCTAGACTTTAGATCTACATCCAACGGACCCGAGCACGCTGGCCAGAGATTGGCGGTGCTGCGGGCGATGCACAACGGCGATGCCTTTGGTGGCGGCGCACCGGCAAGGCTAAGGGGTATGGAGAGGGTGCGAGGGGGTTACCATGGTTGCGGGGACAAGGCGACCTTGGGAAAGGTCGCGGGAGAGGCAGGGGCGTACAAGTGCGTTGGTGATTCCTCGCCGGAGATGCGCGCACCGTCTGAAGCTTGCAGATGATGACGAAGGTGAGCCCACAAAGCATGAGAAAGTGAACGGCAAGTACCAGAAGAAGCGCAAGACAAAGGCGAGCACGTCAGCTTGATCTAGAGGGCAAGGGGAGGTCGGGGTTCACCGGAATTGGCGCCGGAGTCTGTCGGGTTCAGCGGCGGTGCGGGCTCGATTCAGCGCAGCCTGGGGCTCTCGGGGTGCGGCGTTTGAGGGGAGAAGGATAGGAGGGGGAGGGGATTAAGAAAGCGTGGTAGAGGGAGGGGATTACTGTGGCAATTAAGCGAATTGAAACGAAGAAACGTCAGGGGAAGGGAGAAGCGGGCTTGGTCGCTGGGTTGAGGACGACGCTGACGTGGAGGTGGGGTCGGCCTGATAGCGAGTGGGTGCGGAGAGGAGAGGGTGAGAAAAGGTGCGGGGGTAAGAGAGGCAGTGGCCCGGGTGGGCTAGGTGCTGGGATGGTAGTTGGGCCTGGCCAGATGGTGGTTGGATTCTATTTTTTTTCTTCTTACCTTTTTTCCTTTTCTATTTCCAATTTCTGTTTTATTCAAACTAATTTGATTTCAACTCCAAATTGATTCAAATCTTCACCATAACTTTTCAGTAGATTTTATACCAAATATTAGTGTATTAATTAGTCCAACTACTGATTTTCAAAATATTTTTATAAATTAGTAATTATTTGAAATTAAGTGAGGCACATTGGATTTTATTTAAATAAAAGTTGTATATGGTTCACAAACCCAGAAACTTTTATCTTTTTTTATTATTTAGGTATACTTTTATTCCATTTACTCATAGATTTAGCCATGGTTTAAATTGTATTTGCAATAATTCTTATTTATTTCTTTCTTTCTTTGTCTTACAAAATTCATATCTTTTTAATTATAGTTCCAAAAATAGTGATTCCAATTTGTATAATTCTATTTAATAATTATTTATATTTTAAAATCCTTTTAGTATTACTTTGTTCACAATTTATTATTTGTCGTAGCGATGTCATGGCAGATGCCATGGGTAGGCTTAAGTTGGGGGCCGAATGGACGCTTGAGGTAACCAGGGAGGGAGTGCACGGTCTAGCCACGCACGAAGAACAAGATGAACTCTTCACACTTAGGATTTTTATTGACCCAAGAAGTTTACAAGTGCTCCTAGAGCTGTTCAAGCATAGCCTTAGGTCACTAGTTTCCTACTTGGTCCAACCTCCCCTAAACCCTAACTATGCCCCTCCTTATAAAGGCGATGGCTAGCTAGGTTACATCCTTTTGGGTCCTAGGGTTACTGTTTGGATCTTTGTCCTTACTGTGCGGGCCGGGTCATGGCCTAGCCCTGAGCCCTTGACCCAGTCCACAAAGACATACAGCTAACAATCTTCTCGTACGTAGCCTCTAGCTCTTTTGGCGTCATACGGTGACTTTGTACGTCATCCCTTGCTTTGTGCGTCACCCGACTCCTTTTATGTCACCCGGCGTCGCCCTTCTCTTTTGACCATGCTTTACTATGGTCCCTCCTGGTTCTCACTCGGAAAGCTGCCAGGCGTCCTTTCAGACTCGGCTCCTTGCTTCCTGCATAGTAAACAAACTTGTCTTATGCGGGCCGCCATAATTCTTATGTCGACTACACACAACCTTCGTATTCGGCCGTTGATACCCGTACTAAGACTTCTTTGATTTGGCATAACCCAAGCTGGGCAATGTTTTACCCCTTATGACCCTACCAGGGATTATCCCCCCGACATTAGTCCCCGAAGCTGGTGAGGCCTAGCAGGTTTTGCTGTTAGGCGTCTCCAGCTTCCTTTAATGTACTTGGAACTTCCTCTTTCTCTTAGCATTTATTGGGCAGGATGCACTGTTTGGCTTATTCTCGATCTTTGACGAGTCTGTCCTATCCTATCCGAGTCTCATCTTTGACTTTCGGGGTCATTTTGGCCCCGTTCTGAGACATTTTCGACGTCGCCGAGTCATTATGGGCTTTTGTTAGTCACTAACAGGCCGTAATCATGATTGCTTTCCTCAAATTTTGTCTCAATCCTAAATGCACAGTGACGGCATCATAGTTACTCCCATCACTGTGGCAGTCCCATCGCTCAGCGCCTCGTGTCCTGCGTAGAGTGACGTGGCTCTAGATTTTCCGTGTATCGCCTACATGCGACGTCTGCTGATGCCCTTGTTGGGAATATGCCCTAGAGGCAATCATGTATGATGATATTTCCCATTGTATTCATAAAGATATTAAGTAGTCCTTGTATAAACATCTGATGTGTATCATTGAATATGTGATTCGGTGTGGAACTATGCATTCATGTTGTTTGTACTAAATATCCTTGGTCATTGAGGTTGTGCTGGACACACAACTTAGACCAATGTGAAAGTTGGCTTGATGACTCGGTTCCACTTGTCATGGGCATGGAGATGCTATTCCAACTTACACATATTTGGCTAAAGAGTTTAGCGAGTCAGATTGACCCATATTGATGTACAACGAACAATTTGTCATTTGTATATCTCAATCAATGTAATCCTTAGACCTAAGTTTATTGCATAATCCGAGTTGAGGATCATCGACTTAGGTTCTGTCAAACGCTGATCCGTAACTGGTCAGTTATAAAGGCAGAGTTCGGGTCGACTGAGAATCAAGCTGTGTGATGTGAATAACCAAGATGGGATTTTGCCCCTCCACTTGGAGAGATATTCTCTGCGCCCTCTCGTGAGATATGATTCGGAAAGAATGGCCATGCACGACTCGGTTAAGTGTTAACCGAGGCGATCGTGTAACATCCCAGCATTAGAGCTTAGAAATAAGCTAAGCACAGATGTGTGCATTACATTCATGCATAGAAAATCTGAATAATTTTCGCGCTTTTAAATAAAAACTTGTCAAAGTGTTGAAGCTTCTCTCAAATTGATGGAATTGAAGTAGATCATCAAGTTGACTGCGATAAGTTTCAATATGACCTTTCCTAAAACCTTATTTTGGGTAAACCTGATTTGATCTAAGGGTAGATCAAATGGAATAAAATTAAAAACTAATACATTACTTACTGATTTATATTTGATCCTTAGGTGATCATATCATAGTATTCGTTATAATCACTCATGAATACTAGTTTATAAATATAACACAAATAATAAGAATGTAACAACTATATCTTAATCTCATCTACTTATACCATGAGTATCATGGAAATACCTAACCTTAACTCTCTAGTGAGATTGAGTAGGAAAGAAACCAAAGTTAAGATCATTCACCATATATCTTTCTTTCCATATCAATCCTTATCATCTCTATTGAATCCTATCCCTATATTTGTTGTTCATCAATATTGAGTAATCAACTATTGATTCACCAATTCTTAACCTATCAATTCTTGACCTATCAACTCTTGTCCTTATTATAGTATTCACTTAAGGTTTATAAAGAAAGAAGTAAGAAGAGGTAAATGGTAATGCTAGTTTTAGATATCATCTATAGGATGGGAGTGATTGAAGGAATCAAATCAATATGGTAACAAATAAGATTACAAGGATGAAGTCTGAAGATAGTTACCAGGAGTAGTCCTATTGGATCCAGTAGGTATAATCAATGAATCATATCTCCTAATCCAATAGAGCTAGATAGAAGATAATTTCAATACACCTGTAGTGTTGTATTGATGAAGCCTTGATTAGCCAATTGGAAACCTAAATCCTAATTGGAAACCTAAACCTAAATTCACCAATATTGAATGCTTGTACCATGTATAAGTGACAATAGTGGATAAAACATGATTGAACCATAGTATAGATACATTATCCTAGATTAGTCATTACATGTCACATTAATATAATGTGAGTTTGGAATGTTAGATATTGGAGTCAAGTAGAGACAAGATAGTAGGATTACAATGATGTTAGAGCAACATTGGATTATAGAAATAGTATTTTCCTCTTGGGAAATACTAAACACTTCATGAGAGTAGAATTTGATGTATACATCTATTGAAGAGATATTAGTGAAGGATGATTTAGGAAGGGGATAAATGGAGTTAGATGTAACCACTTGTTGGGTTAGAGATTGTTAATAGTAGAATAGTTGTTATAGCCAAGTATAAATATGAGAATATTATGAAAGCTTTAGTGTTAAGCTCATTGGATTTATAAATGGCTTTAGAAGAATAAAAGGTGGATAAGAATATTATTGTGAGGTAAATCTCATCATGTTAACACATGATGATGGATATAGAGAAGTAATATATCTAGGAAAGGAATTCCTTAATCAGAAGTTTAGAATTATGAAGTATGGAATATAGGAATTCTTATTAAGCACTAAACCCTAAATCTAAGACCGAACTTAATATCCACTTTCTATGGTTGAGCTATTATCTTGTTTCCACAATGGTTGATAGGAATAATTTCCTACATTAATCATTTCAGCACACCTTGGACATTCTCAACCATCATTATCATAGGTGCTTATGGAACTATCTTTATTAATTGTTTCTCATAAGTTATCTTAGAAAACAATTCCATTATTCTACTTTGAATGGTGATGTTATTAAAGATCACAAACATAAAGACAATGTGATTAACCATTAATCTTTATTCACATCAATAAAATAAACTTGTAAATATTAAATCTTCTAAGAACTTATGGTAAAGCATTTTCAATTCAAACTTTAACTCATTAGTTAATAGTAATACATTCTATAATAAGTTTATGAATTTATGCCCAATTAAAATTCATATCAAAGGCTCACACAAATAATAATAGAAAAGCGATCTATATAACGAAAATAAGGAAACCCTAAACAATATATAATAAAAGTTCACCAATTAATTCTTAACAACTTCAATATTACTGCAATTATTTAGAAAATAAATTCCATAAAGAAATTTCCATCAAATGTGTAATATACAAACCTGAAAACGAAACAGTAAATGAAAAAAGAATTAAACCAGGAAAAAAATAGAGGGAAGATCCCAGCCAAACTGGCCCAACTCCTCAGCCCATACCGCTTCACCCCTTCTTTCTCTTTTCTTCTTCCTCTCGCCAGCCAGCACGCCGGCGAAGCAGCTGCGTGGCGTCGCCGGAGCCGTCCGCCGTCGCCGTGATGCTCACTGCGAAGAGATCCACGCTACCATCCTAGACGTCGTCTACAAAATCCCCTCCTGCGCTGAGAACGAACCCTAATCCCTTTCAATCCTGTTTTCCCTTATCCACTGAAAATCGAGCTCGCCAGAGATCATCCACCTCGCCGTCCTCGACCATCATAGGATCAATGGAGGACACCAACGTGCTCACCGTGCTCTTCTTGTTCATCTTTGACAAATCATGCAAGTCGGAGCAACCCTAATCGACGGGATCGAAGCATCCACCGCCGCCAGACGTCACCGTTCATCATTGATTGCCACCGTCTCACTGTCACATCCCAAGATTTTCCAAATCTTGTAATGTGAAAAATAAATGAATAAAATAAAACTTTGTTGATTTTCAGGGTCAGAAGAAACTTTTTGATTCCAATTGGAAACCTTCAAACCTATTTTGAACAAATAAATCTTAAAGGGATTTAAAAAGATAAAACAATTAATAAAGAAAATATTAAATATTTAAAATTACTATTTTGGATCTTTTCATAAAAAGATTTGGTTTTCAAAAGAAAAGATAGATTTATAAATAAGGATTATTTATAAAGCCAAATTAAACCTTGGCCAATATTTTGAAATAAAATGTTTTGCTTTGTTTAAAAGAGTAAAGGTTTATTTAAACAAAATAATGAGGATTTATTAATATCCAGTTTTATTAAAATAAAGGCTTTTCCCATTTTAATTAAAACATCAAAACTTATTAAATTATTTTAAATAAGTTTTCCAAGTGTTTAATTATTTTCAAATAAAACCTACTGAATGGTGTTGGTACTATTTTAGATTTCAAAATAAAGGTTTTAATAAAACAAATCCTATTTGATTTAATAACTAAGGTCCATTTTATTTAATGATTAATGGACCCTAAAATAAAATGTTAATTTATTTTAAACAAGTTTTCCAAATATCTTCTATTTTCAAATAAAACCTACTGATTTGGTTTTGAAAATATTTAGATTTCAAATGGAGTTTTTAAATAAATTAAAACCCATTTGATTTATTAACTAGTGTCCATTTTATTTAATTATAAATGGACTCTAAAATAAAAATATTATTTTATTTTCGATTTTGGTTTATGTTGTTAAACAGAACCAAATTCAATTGCAAAGTGTGTTGAATGTTTGAATGTGATTTGAATGTATGAATGTTGTTTGAAATTTCAAAATAGAAATTGAAATTGGAAAAAGAAAAAGATTACTGAATAAAAAAAAGTGAAACAAGCCAGCCCAGCCGGCCAGCCCAAACAGCCCAGTCCAGCCCACCTATCCCCTCGCCCCTGAAACGTTTTCTTTACCGCAAAAGCAACCCACTAGGTCACTGACTTGTGGACCCCAACTCCCTCTCTCACTCCACTGACGCAACGGCCCCACACCCGAGCCTTCTTCCCCACCCCACGACCTGTTCTTCCTCCCCTCGACACCGCTTCTGACTGAAATTCCGCGGCTTAAATTCGCCTTAACGCGGCCACCATTACTCGCTTTGATCACGCAAGCTTAAACGCTCATGCCTCCTCTCCATTTCCCCTCTGTCACCCCACATTAGCACGCCCCCAGGCCGCCCTGATTCCTCTCCGAACCTCACTACCACCGACGAACTTTTCCCTCGATTCCGGCCGTGTCCTGCCACCCCTCACCTCCTTAACCACACTCGCATACTCCCCAAGCCCTGGCGCACCTTTTCGCATCGCCAGCTCACCCGCGCGAGCTCTGCAAGCTCGACAGCGTCACCCCGAGCCAGCGCCGCCGTCTGTCTCCAACTGCGGCGACGTCTCCCAGGTAAAGCAGACCTCCCCTCTCTTCCCCGTGGACACGATAATGATTGCCATGCTCTTGCGAACCTAACGGTGCCTCCCGTTTGTCCTAAGGTGCTCTCGATCCTCGCCCTCGACGATCTCCAGAGCACGCCCTCCACTGTGTGGACTCCGGTGAGCAATCCACGTCGGACCAGAGCGCCCCTCGACAAACGAACCACACATTGAGAATCAGCACGACGCCACGAACACAGTGAGTATCTCCCCATCCACCCTTGCTTCCTGTATCGCCGGAGCCGCCACCGTCTGGCCGCTCCGCCGCCAGTAGCCACCGCAGCGCCGCCCATCTATGGCTGGCACGCTGCGCACCGTAGGATCTTGATCCGACGCTCACGATAGATCCTTAGCCGAAGGGGTACGCGTCCATCTGTGCCACACGTTTTCAGTTATATTCAACGCACCCCGTAGCCGATCCGGGCGAACCGTTATTGTCCAATCAGAAACAGCCACGTGGACTGGATTCGATTTAAAATAGATTTTTGATCTGATTAGAATGCAAATTTGTAATTGGTATAACTTTTGATCCACACGTCCAAAAATTACAAATTTTATATCAATGGAATCAGTGGAACAAGCCCTAGCCAACCATACCATTTGTTTAGTAAAAAGCTTCGGAAAAATGTTTGTTTTTGCAGAAACATTAGTATGCTTGTTTAGATTGTAAAAATTATTCAAAAATGGTTTTGGGGATAAAATCTTTTGCAAATGGTGTGATTTGAACCTACTGACCCTAGGAAACACTTTTTGGTTTCAAAAATATATTTGGTGAAGGAAAAGAATGATTCTTTGATTTAAAACCATTTCTAGTCAAATAAAAATATAGTTTATTTATTAAAAATTGTTTTGGAAGAAAACTTTTGGGAAATGTTTTGTTTTAAACTATCTGACCCCACACACCAAGTTTTATGGTTTGAAAACATATTTGGTGAACCCTATAGATTAATGCCTTTGTTAAAATATTTCTACACCACATAAAATGATACTTTGTTTTGAAAATGGTTTATAAAGTGAAACCTTTTGCAAATGACTTTGCCACTTTACAAAATGACCAATAGGTGTTTTCAAATGTTTATGACCCATTAGGAACCACTTTTTCAAATAAAACAAAGCTTGGCATGCTTGCATGCATTATCTTAGTTCTATGATTTTATGTGATGTTTTGCTTGATTGGTAGATTGAGTTTGTGCCTTGCTTGATTGAATTGTAGTGACTTGAAGAGTGTGATTGTTGCAAGGACAAGGAGTGAACTTATACTCTACCAAAAATGCAAGTGATGCTTCATACTTTTGTCCCATTACTTTCACTATGCATTAGTGATTTTCTCTAAGTAAAACTTGCATGGAATTTTGCTAAGTATAAACCTTGCTATAGAAAATCCTAGTAGACGAAACCTTAGTAGAAATTTCCTAAGTCAAGATACCTACTACTATCAAGCTTAGCTTAGCTAATAGAAAATAAGGGTGGAATATATATTCACACTATGGAAAAATTTCTAAGTCTGAGGACTTGTGTTTTTGTTTAATAAAACAACTAAGATAATGAATCACCTGGGTGGAATGGTAATTGCTTGGTGGATTTTGGTTGAGTGGTTCACAAGGCCCATGTCTATGGTTGACCTTGTGTATCTCACTTGTGGATAGCCACACAGGAACAAAGAGATTTGAGATGTCAAATGTTGAGAAGCTTCAAGTGCAGCCACATGGCATTATGGGCTCTGCCTGGATCATATAGGTTGCAAGAACTTAGCCATATGGACAGTTGGTGGTAGAGTTTGATAGGTTGGAACGCGTCCATTTTGGTCTAAGGGAGGGCTTCTGAAAGATCTTGTCTTGGTGAAACCAAGTCTTGTGGGGAAAGTGCACCACCTCTGCAGAGTGTAAAATCTAAGTACTTAGCCATGTCCCTGGTAAAGGACAATTTGAGCATCAAGACATGGAAGCAATCAAGAATCTCACCATTCAAATTTCTAAGTTAAAAACTTGTGGTTTGAACAAGGGTTAAAGGATCTTCAATCTTTGATTGAGAAAAATGATTTTTGTCAAGCAAAAACTTAGTGTTTTCAAATGTTAAGGAAAAATCTATTTTGAGCAATGCAAGCCTCAACTCCACTCAGCCAAATGCATATAGTTGATAGACTCCACCATACTACCATAGTATCACTTGCCAATACAATTAAAATGTATTGACCCTTGTGGCTGTAACTTGTTATGTTGCAGGTTTGATTGATTTATTGAAGTGTGTTGATTAGGATTACAAATTCTACAACCAACATGTCTGCCTGTGGCACTTTGAAGATGAAGGACCCCATGCTATAGATATTCTGCTGCAATGTAATGTAATAGCCAAATGAGCTATGTAAGATGTAATAAAATTATGTTATTCCTGGTTATAAAGTTATATTATGACATTTGTTTCTTGATATTACATCTTAACTGTGGATGCTAGCTATTGATCCAGGGACTAGCATTGTAAACACAGGGGACTCTACCTTATTTAAAGGTTGGGACCCTTACACTCACGCCTCCTCCACCCTCTTTGACACGCTCTTCCAAATCCTGGTGAGCTACCGGTGCTCGTGAACCTCTTCGATTTGTCTTTCAACACCACAACATCGAGCCGACGATCACCTTCGTCCACCGCCACAGTTGCTCGTCGGAGTTAGTGCTCCGATGACCATTTAGAGGCGACGCAACCTTAGTTCGACTCGCCATCGAGTGCTGAATCTAATACAACCTTGCACTACACCGCGTGCACCCTAGATCATTGGATCGAAATCAATCTGAGAGGATCAGTTCATGTGACGTCACGCTCAGGTCATGCTTGTGTCATCCTTGACCAAAGTCCACCCTGTTCACTGGTCTTTCCCCATGTGGCAGGTGACGTGGCCTAGGGCCCATGGGTCAGTGTCTGGGGCTAGGTAGATTTGCGGTATAAAAAGTATGTGCATGTTTAGAAAATAATTAAAACAATATGAATTCAAATTTCAAATATTCCAGAAATAAAATAAAATGATTAAATCTTGTAAATTTAATATATTTTGTTTGATAAATCAGAAAAATACATATAATATATGAAAATGTTTAGAAAAATAAATTCTACAACTTAAAACTATTATAAAATATTATTATGATAATTATTTATATATATATATTATTTAATGAATACTTTATAAAGTTTTAATACTTTGATAATTAATATTTTAATAATGGTAAATGTTAAAAATATAAATAAAATACCAAAAATCTTAGAAAAAATAAGATTTAGAGTTTAAAACTATAATTATACATTATTAATCCTCTTAATTAAATATTTATTATTTATTAAGTATTTATATAGTAATAAATCTTATTAAAATCATATATTATTATTTATAAGTCACAAAAATAAATATAATATACCAAAATTAACACAAAAATAATACCTACATTTAAAAAATGTGATATTCCACTTTTGAGTTAAATAAAAAGTTAAATACTTTCATAACTTGAATTTAAATCTATTTCTTTAGTTAATAATTCGTAAAATGGCAAATAAAATTTGTTAATATTTCCTAAATTAACCAATTAAATGTAATAAATAGTATTAGCCTTAAATACTAATTTTATGAAGTCAAAATGGTTTAACAACTTTTAAATATAATTTTATTAAGTTATCCTTCAACCATAAATGCAGATTCTTTTATAAAAGGATTCTTATTTAATATAAAATCTCTAAGAATAATTATAATAAGATAAAACCCATTCGTTATATTAATTACAAGTTTATAAACAAATCAAAACACTATAGTAAGTTCATAAATAGTAAATAATATTGTTTACTTATTCATAAACCTTAACCACACCCTTATAGGAAAATAAATTCCTTTATACAAATACAATGTAAAGAAACCACTACTCAAATAAAAGTAATGCCATTCTTAAGTAACTCTAAGGACACAATATAAGGTGAACAAGGTACAAGTATCCTAAGTAATACAACCTAAGTCTATCTACATCCTTAAAGTTACCTTTAGTTTGCAAAGCGTTAATTATAATACTAAAAACTTTATTATATGCTTTATAGTTAACTTTGGTCTGTTACAATTAAGTTATAAAGCATTCTAATACTAAACCAACCCAATTAAAAAACCAAGATAGATAAGTCTGAAATACTAATGCTGTTATTATTCAAATAGAGTAATTCTTTCTTACTTACAAACTATAACTAGAAAGAACACCTCATAAGGTTAACCTAAAAGCTTAAATGCTTTTGCTTAGTTGAGTAATATTTTATTCAAAACTTATTCATTTTGCCACTTCCATCAACATATGACAGTTAATAGTAAAAATCTTACTTTATACTTTACTTATATAATAAGAGTGTTAATACTTAAATTCTTTACAAGTGACATTATTTGTAAAGTAAAACTTGAAGATAAACAATTAAGGTGTAAAGGAACCTTATATAACATTCCATACTGAATATTTTGTTGTTGTATAAATACATGTTGTTTTCCACACACTCACAAACCTTAATAAGAAGCATATATGTGAAACTTAATCTAAAAGGGCAACACATTCCAAGGAGACCAATTCCAGAATCCCAAACCCTAGACCAACGTTATGCTCGGGATTCTCGTTTATCATCTTGCATTACATTACTTATGCATAAAAGCATCTTGCCTCTTTAAACATTAGTCCTTACGGACCAATGATGCAGATTTCAGCTATTGGATCTTATATTGTCTTGAAGACCGTGAGTGCATAATCTTGCAATCACAGAAGGCAAGTTCACACTTGCTCATGTCCTTTGATTATTTTCTGTAAAGTATTTTACAAATCAAGTGTTGTCATCACCTGCATTTACAAAAGGTCATAAAAAACTATTTTCATAATAATGTGATTATAGGTTATTTACCATGAGGTAATAACCTACTATAAGAGTTTCGGTGGTAAAGGAACATATTATCTAGGACTTAACAACCAATGTCGCCAGTGATTCTTGCGCCGTATATTATGCATTGACCATGAGATTTGGAATGGGATGGAGAAGTCAGCTGTATCTTTTCCCTCTCGCATGGAGCTAGATGTGCGGGTCATGGATGTTATCACTCGTAGCGTGCATATTATTTATGGTAATTCGTAGAGGATATGTAGCATATGGGTGGGATCCCTCAACGTCCCATGATAGTTCCGGCATCTGAACAGTCTGTACTGCCATTTCCGTAATTCAATAGGTGGGCTGGCATACACCAAGGAGACATGCGGGGTCGCGGAGAAGGCAGTGATTGGCTTAGATCTTAGTCTGGGCCTCACACCAAGGAAGTGTGAACGAACCTGCAATTCGGATTTGCAACAAAGCTAAGATCTCTCATGGGTAAAGTGACGCACCTCTGCATAGTGTAAGAACTGTAACTTATTACTCCCTGTTCTGGGAAGGAGCTGCGAACGCGGTGGGAAAGGAACTCCATGAAAGTTCTATTAAAACTGTGAAGGCTGACGGACATAGCTTTTTAGAATAAAATAAACCTTTGAAGAAATGTTTATGAAAACTTGCATTGCCTACGACCTATGGTCTGTGGCTATAGCTATAGTGCATCAAACACTCCTTTTCTAGTGGACTTGCTGAGTACACTCGTACTCAAAGTATCTTCTTAACCCTTGCTAGGTTCTAAAGCCAGTACAGACGATGTCTACATCAAGTTATGCTCCAAGAATCATCATCAAAAGCTAACGCTCTTCAATGAAGTCAAGTAAGTCAACATATACATCAACACAAGTGAAGAAGAAGTTACTGATTAAATAAGAATAGAATTTCTAACCATAGAACCTACTTCTGTAGAGTATTGCAATAGCAGCAATGCAAGCCAGTAGTTCAGCTACTAGTTTTATAAGTATGGTAGTTATGAGTTATTGATTCTTCTTTGTAAGAAGTTTCTCTCTCCCTCTTTAACCTAGAGTGTTCTCTGGATCTTGTGTAAAGAGTTGAGTTGTAACCTATAATCATGTCTTGGACCTGCTATGTTTCTGTTGTGCTACTCTGAGGGATGTAATACTAGTGAACGGTGTTTAATTGGTGTTATGTCAATGACTATAGTGTACTACATCATGCAGTGGTATGCTGGGTCACCGCAGATCGACTAAGAGTTAGTCGGGTGGATCACTTATCTTGGATCGAGAAGAGAGTCAGAATATTTAAGGGATGACATATATTCTCTTATAGTCTGACAAGGTATATCGTGAGGCAAAAGGGACTCGGACGCAAGTCACATTGGAAAGGCAAGTTGTCATGAATCTTTGGTACTTGGGAGTTGGCACGTTCTGCTAGGAGCCGCTGCTGACTGACCGATTGTGAGTCAAACTCCAATCGTGTCCGAGTAGCCATGAGCCTGCCGGGTCACACACTTAAGAGCGGGAGCAAGTTCGGATTGGATCTGAACTGGAAATCTAGTTGGGTTGGACCGAGCCTGATTTGGACCGAGTCAGTGAGTCAGACTCACAGGGACTAATATTATATGGGCTTTAGTGAATGGGCCGCGCGAGCAGAGCCCACGTTCACTCCCTATATATAGTGGAGCACCATAACCCAGAAAGGTTAATCGTTGATCGGTTAGGTCATTCCATGTGTTGGAAACCCTAGCTCCACAACAGTCCTGCTGTCGTACCGAACCTAGCAGTTCGCCGCCGTTGCTCCTCCTTGCACGTGTGGATACCAGCAGAGGTGTTGTACGATCAGCACCAGGACGATCGGATCGCAAAGGACTGCACTGCATCAACTGACGCACTTCATCAGTAATCCGCAACTGCGCGTCTAGTGGTAAACTTCGTGGCCTTATACCTTAGCTGGATCTTGGGATCACCACGTTAGAGGATTTTTTTGTTTTATCTCCGTGTGGCCCAACAGTGGTATCAGAGCAATAGTTTCTGGTTTTAGGCTCGAGATCTCGCATATGTGATATGCGGTAGGCTGTAGATGAGATCTATATGCTGTTTTGGTGGTTAATCTATGAGATAGATCGGTTTTGTACGAGGTTGATTGGATCAACTGTACTCGGGGAATGGTAGATCTGATTTCCGTGATCATACTGCTCAGGTCGTGGAACGACATACCCCTACCTGTTGGCTTCCGCCATCGGGATAGACTGTGACACGTAAATCCAGAGGCGGTGATCGAAGATCAAAAAGTTTGATCGAATCGGAACAATGGTCGGAATCAAAACAATCGTCGGGCGCTGCCCGCACCCGTGAGGGACCACCGACTTCGCCCTGTCGTAGCGCCTTAGATGTCATTGCGAGTTTCACAACGCTGGTACATATTGTATCTATGCATAACTTGATTTTGCAGGAAGTTGTGAATGGTATGGTTCATGTGCATGTGATGTATGTGTGTAATACATACGTGATCTGCGAATCACGGTTTTGTCAGCCGGCTGGAGCCTAGGTGTTGTCATATTATTGTATAATGACCTGCATGTCGGATTCTCCTTGTAATTTACTTTACTAAGATGGTGTAGCTGTTTGGAGAACCCGAATGGCATGCAAGGCGATGTACATGTCGGCGACATGGAGTAAGACGACAAGTGGCAAAAGTTGGCACGAGTCGGATTACAAGCTTTGTGGAGATGGAGATTGCCATGAAGAGAATCATACCATTTCACATTATAATTGCTTTATTTTGTTTTATTGTTATGTCTCTGTTTTACTTCTATTAGATAGTCGGTAAAATTTAATCCTTCAAAGAAAGTCTAGTCGGTTTTCCCGCCAGTGTTTGCACCATCACAAGTCGGACATTTTTGGTAGTGGGCTCCTAAAATTGAGGCGCTTACAGGTGGGTTCGAGTCGGACTCTTACTGCGGAAACACTCGGTAAGCTAGACGGGTCTATCACAACGGTTGTGGGGCTCGGGGAAAAGTCGGATGGGAGCCGGGGCATGTGATGCCACCCGTCCAACAGGAGTCGTATGAGATACGATTGACAAGGAGTTGTCTACCTGGATCACTTGGCGGCTAGCGGTGATGCTGTAACATCCCTAAAATCATGTTTCAAAACTCATGCATATCATCCATACATCTATGATCATTTAGGGTTCCTTTTTCAAAACCAATTCAAAAACAGGAGCATTTGATGCTCATTATTTTATGTGAGCAACTATTAATTTAATGCCACCCTCAATTGAAGAGATTATTTGTTTTAACCAAGCTTTGCTTGCTCTCTTGTT
Organism: Avena atlantica; assembly: GCA_910589765.1. Taxonomy (NCBI): domain Eukaryota; kingdom Viridiplantae; phylum Streptophyta; class Magnoliopsida; order Poales; family Poaceae; genus Avena; species Avena atlantica. The sequence continues at coordinate 440,653,514 of OU342735.1, read as the reverse complement.
GTTTTGGTTGAATGTTAGTGCCTGGACCAAAATTTACAAAACAAAAATGGTTTTAAAACCATTTTCAAAACTTATTCAAATCAAGTGCTATAGCACTGTTTATTTTGTTTAATCAAAGGGACCAAGCTAGTACAGAGAGACCACATGGTTTTATGCCCAAAACTATGAGTGTTACACTCTACAAAAATCCAGAAAAGATTTTAATTCAAATTTCATTGGAATTTATTTGAAAATGAATCCAGAAAATCAAAACAGAAATTGAAAAGCAATAAAGAAAAGAAAAAGGGCCAGCGTTGCCAATCTGGCCCAACACTGGATCCAGCCCAACAACCAGCTCACCCGGGGTTTCCCTCTCCCTCTGTTTCTCACCCACGCGAGCACCCCCCCTCTTGCTGACGCCCCGGACCCACCTCCACGTCACCCCTTCGTCCCCAAATCACGCCCGCGACCAGCTCCGCCGCGGCCGTTTCTTCTCGACGATCTCGTGCTTTATTACGCGTTACTGCAGGCATAACTCCCTCTCTCGCCCTGGCTACATAAACCTCTCCTCACTCTGCTCCATTCCCCTCACTCACCAACCACAGAGCGTCGCTAGGCTGTCCACAATCGAGCTCGCGCCGCCGCTGTTCCAAACCACTCCGGCGAGCCATCACGGTGAGTTTCGAGCATGCCTTTCTTTCTAGTTCACGCGAGCTGCTTCGCAATCATCTTGCGCTTCTTTTGACACCTTTGGTTCGACTTGTACTGCCCAGGTCGTCGACTCCGTCGAGCATCGCAAACTCCCGACGCCGTCTCCAACTCCGACAAGGAATTTCGGTGAGGTTCGACCGCCCCGTGCCTTCCCCTTGACCCTATCAAGTTCGCATGAACGTTGTGCACACACTGATGCCTTCTGTTTGTGTTAGGGAGGATCAGAACGTCGCCAACGTCGCTGTCCACCTAAGACCGACGCTGTCCCCGACTCCGGCGAGCTCCCACGGCCACAGTAGCTTGCCCCTGTCCACGCCAACATAATCTGGAGCTTCCTCGCAACCTTGCGACGCCGGTAAGCATCACCACTACCCCCATCCCTAGCTAGAATCGCCGCACCATCGCTGGCAGAGCCGTCGCCGCTGCTGTGCCCATGAGATCCGCCAATTTAGAGTCAGAGAGATTTGATCCGCTGGTTTTAAATAGATCTGACGGTGCGCGAGTGTGATAAAGTGCGAAGCGGTACCAACCAATCAGGAGGCGCCGCGTGGCCAGTTCTTAGATTTAAAATCAGATTTTATATCTATTAGATGTTTAAACTTGTTTAATTCATAACTTTTGATTCCCACGTCCAAATTTGACAAATTTTATATCATTGGAATCAGGAGAGAAAAACCTTTCTGTTTATGCAATTTTTTTAATGTTTTGCTCTGTTAAAATGGTTGTTTTTGCAGAAACATTTGTAGGCATAATTTGAGTATAGTAATTATTTGGAAAATGTTTTGCTATTCAAATAAGGTTTATTTGGCTTGTTTTGTACTTGTTTATGATTCAGTATTGTGCACTTGTCTTTTTTGGTGTAGTTAATCATCACATGGCAGTTTGCATACATTCATATATTTTTGCTTGTATATATTGTGTATGTGATTTGTGCCATTATTTTATGTGTAGATTTTGGTTCAAATAGTGATTGTGATTGTGAGGATTGTTGCTACTCCCCAAACTACCAAGGCAAGTGGTGCTTCATGATTTTATTCCTATGTTTTTCAACTATGCACTAGAAATATTTTGTTAGACTTGCATGAATATTTTGATCTATATGCTATGCTTGGGAAATCCTAGTAGTTGTAGAATTGCTAGAAATTTCTAAGTTAAGATGCTTATCTATGCCATGCTTAGCCTACCTAGTCGCAACCAAGGGTGGTTATATATTCATCCTATGAGAAAATGTTTCTAAGTCTTTGGACTTGTTGTTTGTTTAATAAAACAACTAAGTGAATGAAACACCTGGGTGGAATGGAAGGAATGGTTTGTGTTGAGTGGTTACACAAGGCCCATTTCTATGGTTTACCTTGTGTATATCACTTGTGGAAAGCCACCAGGAACAAAGGGATTTGAGATGCCATATGTTAAGAAGCTTCTAGTGCAACCACATGGCATTATGGGCTCTGCCTGGATCACATAGGTTGCAATAACTTAGCCATTTGGACAGTTGGTGGTAGTGGGATGATAGGTTGGAACGCGTCCATTTGGTCTAAGGGAAGGCTTCTGAAAGGTCCCGTCTTGGTGAAAATCAAGTCTTGTGGGGAAAGTACACAACCTCTGCAGATGGAAGAATCTAAGTACTTAGCCATGTCCATGGTATTGGACAACTTGAGCATCAAGACATGGAAGCTATCAAGAATCTCCCCATCCCAATTTTTTAGTAAAAACTTGTGGTTGAACAAGGGTGAAGGTTCCCGAATGTTTATTGGTGGTTCCTTGGGAAAGTTTTTGTCAAAGGAAAACTTAGTGTTTTCAACTAATAGGTAAAAACCTATTTTGAGAAAAGCAAGCCTAAGCTACACTTAGCCAAAATGCATATAGTATCTAGTCTACCAACATTCTACTAAGGTATCACTTGCCAATACTATTCCAATGTATTGACCCACTGTGGCTGTAACTTGTGATGTTGCAGGTTATTCTGATGATGATTAGGGGTTATGAGTCTACACTCAACATGCTTGCCTGTGGCACATGAAGATGAAGACTTATTTATCTTATTATATATTTGAACTCTTGTATTAGGCCTGTGGGAAGTATAAGTTTCCCGTTAACTTGATAATCCTAAACTCCCAAGGATTGGATGTCATTTTGTGAATGGACTAGATGACTAAGCACAAGGGAGTGATAGATTGTGCCAACCATATTGTCTCACTCACAACTCCAGAAAACAAAAGGATCAGATTCAAGACCAACTTTGAAGCAAAACGGAGTAAGCTAAATTCTCTTAAGGGGGTTAGCATAGACAGTGTGCCTATTGTGTGTGAATATCCGGATGTGTTTCCGGAAGAATTGCCAGGAATGCCACCAGATAGAGATGTGGAATTATTGATTTATTTGCTACCAGGATCTGGACCAATAGCAAAGAGACCGTACAAGATGTCAGTGGATGAGTTGAAAGAACTCAAGAAGCAACTTGGAGAACAATTGCAGAAAGGTTTTATCCAACCAAGTTCTTCATCTTGGGGAGCACGAGTTTTGTTTGTGGAAAAGAAAGATAGAAGTCAAAGGTTATGCAGAGTTTACCGTTCACTCAATGAGGTGACTATCAAGAACAAATACCCTTTGCATAGAATCAATGACTTGTTTGATCAGTTAGAAGGAGCCTGTGTGTTCTCAAAGAATGATCTCCGGTCAGGTTATTTCCAGCTCAAGATAAGAGAACAAGACATACCTAAGACATCTTTCACCACAAGGTATGGATTGTATGAGTATACTGTGATGCCATTTGGTTTGACCAATGCACCAGCTTATTTCATGAATATGATGAACACGGTGTTCATGGAGTTCCTTGATAAGTTTGTTGTCGTTTTCATCGATGACATTTTGATCTACTCCAAGAGCAAAGAAGAGCATGAAGTACATCTATGTTTGATACTTGAGAAGCTTAGAGAGCATAAGCTGTATGCTAAATTCAGCAAATGTGAATTTTGGTTAAATGAAGTTGGTTTTCTTGGACTCGTTGTGTCGGGAGATGGTGTAGCAGTTGATCCTGCAAAAGTTTCAGCTGTAACTGAATGGGAATCTCCTAAGTCAGTGAAAGAGATTCGTAGTTTCCTTGGCTTGGAAGGATACTACAGAAGGTTCACTGAGAACTTCTCCAAAATAGCTAAGCCAATGACAGAATTGCTAAAGAAAGACAAGAAGTTTGCTTGGTCTGAAGGATGTGAACTCAGTTTTCAAGAATTGAAGAAGAGCCTAGTGACAGCACCAGTCTTATGTTTGCCAGATTTGGAGAAAGATTTCCAAGTGTATTGTGATGCATCTCATCATGGATTAGGTGCAGTACTTATGCAAGAAGGGAAAGTTGTGGCTTATGCCTCGAGACAACTCAAAACTCATGAGGTAAATTACCCTACTCATGATTTAGAGTTAGCCTCTGTTGTACATGCACTCAAAACATGGAGACACTATCTTTTGGGAAAACGATGTGAAGTGTTCACAGATCATAAGAGTTTGAAGTATATCTTCACCCAGAAAAGAAATTAACATGAGACAAAGAAGATTGCTAGAACTCATCAAGGACTATGACTTGAGTTTGCAATACCACCCCGGTAAAGCAAATGTTGTAGCGGATGCTCTAAGCCGTAAGGTTTTTGTGAATGGCCTTACTAAGGGTGAATTGCCAGATGATCTGTGCACCCAATTCAGAAATCTCAGATTGGAGATTGTGCCTGAGGGACATCTCATGTCTTTCGATGTTCAACCCACTTTGTTGGACAAGATCAAAGAAGCCCATGTAACATCCCAAAATAGGAAGCTACCTGGAAGCTACCTGAGGGACATTGTGCCTGAGGGACATCTCATGTCTTTCGATGTTCAACCCACAGAATAGGAAGCTACCTGGGAGCGCGAAGATCACATCAGGACAGAGTTTCCCAATCTCTTCAAATCCTAGGTAATCTTTTTCGTCCTTTCTCAAATCTCGGGACGAGATTTTGTTTAAGGGGGGAAGGTTTGTAACATCCCAAAAATACTAAACTTGGATCATCAAACTCTAATCATCCAAATTGGGGTTAACAAAAACTTTTCTAAATAAAATTATGGAAGCATGCATGTGAGTATGCATTTCATTTTGAATTCTTTTGAACCACCTTGTTTGTGTGTTTCTTTGCTTGTAAAATGTTGCTTAGGTGAAATAAACATCATCTAAACATTTCCCAAACTTTTCCCAAAGACAAATAAATCAAAACAAAGCTAAATGAGGTAATGGTCATTTTGACCAATTTAACTCCCATGCCTACTTTGGCTGTCTCAAACTTTCAGAACCTAACAGAAAATTTTCTGGATCTTTGCACCCCTTGATAGTACTCATAACATAGTATCAAGGCCCACTTTGTGATCATCCAAAAACATTTAAATGCATAGTATAATGGCAATTCAAAATTGAATCTTTATCATATGAGAAGATCCCACTTTTTCAAAAACCAACCAAACAAGCTCAACTTTCAAAACCCAAGCATCTGCAGACTCACCAGCACCAACCTAAAACACCCACAAAAATTCAAAACTTGAATTCTTGCGGCCATTTCATCAAACACCTTGCAGACACAAATCAAACAAAATCCAAACATTGTTTTGAGCAGTGAATTGAGCCTAACTTGTTCCCTCTATGGGCACCACTAGCCTTAGTAGATCATCTAACGAACTTAACTAATCACTAGCACCACTTTGAGCTTGCCAATGTCATCAATGGTGAACAGCCGAAGCCAACCTTGTCACCCCCATGTTGACAACAAGCTAGGAGGAGAAACAAGCCTAGCCAGCATGTCTGGGAGGTAGCCCACCATTCACCGCCACTCCCTGTCCAGCGCTCGAACGTTGCCAGCCACTGGACCACACGCACGAACCGCGCCCAGCTCGCCAGCAACCATGCCGAGCATGCGCCAGAGCTCCACCCTCGACCGAAGCCCATAGACCGTGCGCCGCTCTCGCCGCATGCATACACGATCACCACCGTCCCAGGAACACGCCAGACATCCTCGTTCGCCGCCCCATGCATCACAGCCACCGCTCGCCGTCGAAGACGCCACCTCTGCCGCGCAGAGCGTCGCGTGTTCCAGACCAAACCGCACCTCCCCTACAAGCGCATTAAAGCCATAGAGCATCGCCAGGAGACCACCAAGCGATCGCCACCGCCGGCCATGCCTCTAGCAGCCCGTAGCCATGTGGCCACCGTCGCCTTCCCATGCCGTTCGGTCTCACCGTCGAGACTATAAATAGAGGCCTCCCCCGCTTGAATTATTCACACCATTCCACTCCTCTCTCACCCAGAACCACCCCACCTCAGTCCCGGAGCAAGGCGAGCAGCGCATCGCCGGAATTGCGCCGGAGCAGGCCGCCTGTAGCATCCCATTTGTCTAACAACTGTAATGCTACTTGTTCTAGTAATATAATGACTACTTCCTAGACATAATTGTTGCATCATCATTATATCATGCTCATGCCATCATGCCACCTTGCATTCGAGCATCACATAAAACCCTTTTTGGTTTGGTTCTTCTCTCATATGCATTGTAAATTGTATTTGGTTCTTGATATATTGTTTAAATGCCCAAGTTGAGTTGGGGGCATATCTTTTGTTGACTCCACCACCTTTCTTGTCACCACCCCAACATTCCACCATTCCACCACATGTGAGCATTGCATTTTACTTGTGTTTATCTCTAGCTCATGTTGTTGGAATGGACTCTTTTCCATTCTACCTGCTTCCATATGGAATGATATGGGAAGGTTGTTCATGTTGGAATATTTTGAGGATAATATGCACATAGTGGAATTTACACACTAGCATGTCCAAAATATATTCAAATATGGTCATCCTCATTCACTCCACATGGAACATTCCTTCAATCCTTAGCTTGGCCCTTACTCCATCTTTTGAGGATGCACATAAATAAATGCCATGGGATTTTATTTTTGTTTTCACAAGATTAACACATGGCATTAAATGCTTGCATGGGCCATGCAACCATCATCATCCTTTGATCTCCTTTGGGTTTTCTTTGGTTTTTGAGTGGATCTTGTTCAAACCCTAAAACCCTCACATCTTGGCCTCCTCTCTTTGTCTTGGGCACTAAAACCCTAAGCCCTCACCTCTCCCTCTCTAATCTAGCTCAACCAAAACCCTAAACCTACCCTTTGTTTGGCTAAACCAAACCACCCATCTCCCCCTCTCTCACCTTACCCTCCCCTTGGTCTCTCCATGTCGAGCCCCTCCTTGCTGCCCCATCTGGCTACCCCCTCTCCCTGGTCCCACAACCCATCTACCCCAACCCTAAAACAAACCCTAACCCGAGGCTACCCCTAACCCTAGCCCGACCCTCTCCTCTCCTCTCTCCTTTCTTTCTCTCTGCCTGGCGTGTCCCACCACCGAGCCACCCTCCTCTGGCCTCACCCTGCCCCACCTGCAGCCCCTGCCCCTGCCCTGGCTCCCAGCTCGAGCACGTGGGGGAGGAGGAAAAGGTGGCCGAAGCCACCTTTATCATCACCACCTCCCCGCGGCACCCCTCTCCCCTCCCGTCCTTATCTACCCCCTCTCTCTCGCCTACTGCCTCCCCTAGATCCACCCCAGGTCCCTGCCTCTCCCCCTCTTTCCCTCCACCGCCACCAGCTACCTCTCTCGCCGGCCGCCGCCAGCACATCGTCGCCTTGCCGATCCAGCCGTGCAGCGCGTTAAGGAGGTGGCCTGGAAGGTCGAGGATGATCCACTGCGTCGCCCTGTACACGGCAACGAGGAGGAGGAGGACCAGGAGCCCCAGGCCGACGCCGCTCCGACGAAAAACCTAGCTCCGCTCGGCGCCAGCTCCGTCAACGATCCCCTGCATCCCGGCCCGATCCACCACCTCTGGCGCACTCCCGGTGAGCTACTGCACCTCTCTGACACCCTCCCGCTGTTGTTCGCTTCCTCGACGAGCGTATCCCGGCGACGAACGCCCTCTGTGCACGGCAGGTTCGTCGTCGTCTGGTTGTCTGCGCATCGCGTTACCTTATCTCGCTGCGTAGCCGAACCCTGCAACAACCCCCCTAGCCACCGCAGCGGTAACCGCCGCCGCGCGCGCACGCGAGGTCGCGGGATCGAGCCCTGCGCGCCCCTGTTTTCCTCTTTTGCACGGCGTCTTCAGTTTCGTTAGTCAACCCAGGAAGAGAAACAGTACCGCGTCGCCGTTTTTTGCAGAAAACCCCCTATAGCTTTTTACTCCTCAACCCGCGCTCCTCTAGGCCCACATGTCAGCCTTCCATGGCGTTTTTGCAAAAAGGATCCCGGAGTTTTGTACTCCTCAACCCGCAGTCCCCGGATCCACCACGTGTCGACCACCAGTTAGCCGTGCGCGTGCGTGGCCCCTGTTCTGTCCCTGGCCCACATGTCATCCACTACGGCTAGGTGAACCCGCGGTGTAAATAGAATTGCCGCGCGCTGAGTTGCTGAGTCAGCCCTGACCCCACTTGTCAATGACTATGGCTAGAATCTGGCTGAGTAACAAAAGCTTTTCTGTAATTCTGTTTTAATTCAAATATTTTTAAATTAATTCAAATTCAAATTTCAAATCAGATTTATAATAACTTTTAAAATACAAATCCAAATAATACAAATAATATATGTTTTCAAATCAGAAAAATGTGAGGATTCCAAATATGCTATCCAAAATATATTTTGAACTCTTTAAATTGCAAGTTGGCTAAAATTACAAGAAAATGCCCTTCTCCCTTAATTAATTAATAACTTTTGTTTTATAACTCCAAATTTAACAAATGATATGTCTAAAATGATCAGCTCGACGAGACCTTTCTGTTTATGCATTCCATGTTCTGAATTGCAGCATGCATCATATAAATATAAAGTATACAGCAACTTATTTGAGTATAAAATGTGACCAAAACTCAATAAAATGCTTATTCTTGTATTCCACACCTCACCCATGCCATGCTACTTTATTGCCATGCAAATTGTGCATCATTCATCATGGCATGATTGTCTACTTGTCGCATCTTATTCATATGCTTGTGCACTTTATTTATGTTGGCCCTTGTTTGTTTGGTTCTTCTTCGAATAGACGCTGAGCAGGGGATATATCAAGAGAACCAGGAGCACTACCCAGATCCTTCTCTCGCTTCAACTGAGCTGCCAGGCAAGCACTACCACATGCTTGCATACATATAGTACCTATTGCCTCTATATTATTCTTGCATCATTGAGTCGCGATTGCATTAAACTGAATCCCAAGTATTGCATAACCTTTACTTTTAAACCCCACCGAAGCTTGTTCCTCCATCCCATGAGCCATTACTACAGGAGTTGTTTGAGCCATGCGAGTCGTAGAACAGCATGTGTAGGGTATGTGAGTGTCAGATGGATAACGAGGTACCTATACAACTTAACCTGAGTAGTACTGGGATAACTAATGAAAGTGGCACCGGTGAGCAATATCTGCTATTTGGTTTTTCATGCTCACTTGTGTCCCGTAGGACCCCGGGTACTTGATTCCTGTTCCTTGAATATTCGCGCTATCCACATCCGGGAGGCTTATGGGACCCCCCTGAGCCAGAGCTTGATTCATTCTTATTTCTTGGGGCCACAAACTAGTTTGAGGTTTTATTTACTATCCTGTACTTACGCCATGCTTTACTGCTTTATTTACGATTGTGCGAGGAGCACCTGTACTGTTTACGTAAGCGGAGTGTTTTCGCGGTATCGACAAGCCCAGTCACATTTTCGGGTTCCCAGTCGTTTACAGCCATTGGCGCAAACCTTGAGTCCGTCTCGGAGCCGGCCAGTTTCGTTGCTGGTAGCTTAATGGGGTGGCCCCCTGAAATATTTCTGAATCCTGTGATTGCTTTGTCGTGACTGCCTCGTTGGGTTTTGATTTGGTTTTTCCGAGGTTGATCGAGTGTGTGTTGCTATTTGTGCACCCCTGCAGGGTAAAACTTTCTGAAAGCCGTGTCCGCGGTTATGGACGACTTGGAGCACAGTTTCTCGATCATAGACAAGCATAACTAAAGTACCGCTTTAATTTGACTAAGTAACTGACTAGTAAATAGTGCAACACTCATGGAATGGATAATAAAACTACCAACGGATGGGGGTGTTCGTCCGCTTCCTCGTTGGTAAGCGAGGAGGAGGATGGATCTGTTGATATTACTGTTATAACTGTTGTTATTAATTCCCGGACATCCGTCTATCTTTGGTTAGGCGGATGGTTAGCGAGTTTCTATAGAACTGTTAGGGTTTATCTTTTGCTGCAATTGCGTCACCCCAGGTTGTGTCCCCTTTAGAGGCATCAAGACTTGCTGAGTACCCCTAGGGTCTCACACGATAAATTATTTGATTCATATGAACAGGTACACTCACGAGATGGATACTGGGTGGAGGAGACGGACGATGTGGGCAACGATCATTCGGTGTAGAGATTCCGGGAACGGGGATCCGTGAGATCTATGGGCGGGATGTGTTTATTTTAAGGGGCATCTTATGCCGATTTGCTTCTTATCTGTACTCGGATCTTGTTTGCCGCTTCCGCCTGATACTCTGATGTTTGATGTATGAGGAGATATCCTAAACTATTATATCTATCTAGGACATTTGAATCTTGCCGTATGGTGTTGCTATATTTCCTTTCTTTTAGATGGAATGGCTCTGATGTACTGTTGTATGGTGGCTTGCATACATACTCATTTGTGTATGTAGTTGATCCCTTCGCCTTCCGATTACGCCGCCCGTTCTTGTCCCGATGTTTGGAAATGGTTGGGACGGCCGAAAGGTCTACCTGTGAGTGGCATTTGGGCCCCACCGTACTATTTCAACCATTTCCGCTCATCCAGGCTTGTAACTAGGAGCGTAATTCACCGAGGTAGTTACAATTGGTATCAGAGCCATCCCGCCCTTTAGGGTCTCAGCCAAATGGTCGTTGTCAGTCTAGCAAATATTTTGGTAGCTATGTATACTAGGGAAAAACAAAACGCGAGAGTAGGACTGCTTCCACTTTTCTTCTTACCCACCCACCCACCCTTTTCTGGTAAGGAAGTGTAACGTTTTCAATCCTCTTCTTAAAAGTTCAAACTAGGATTCACGTGTTCTGGGTTTCCGTAGTACCATAGGTTGTGTGTGTGTGTGTGTGTGTGTGTGTAATTCCTTGTCTATCTGTTGCATCCAAGTTGTTATCACAATCGGTCTTTTGGTTATCAACTGTTGGTACATTCCATACCGACAGGCTTTTGCAAACCAACGCGATTTATCTGATTCGTTGTATACCGCCGCGATCTGTCTTACTCTTTGTTATCCGACGTTATCTTGTTTGGGGTGTTCGTTTCCGTAGTTACCAATCTTTAGGTTCATCGTGAGAAGAAGGGGTAGGGATATGTGTTCTACTTATTCATGTGCGGAGTAATGATTTGAGTGCGGGATGGAGTCGCGACCATACCACTACTCCTATCATTCGCTTTTGTATATTAAATTGGTAGAGTCACTAATCTTAATTCGTTAAGTGATTTTGCGCATCTACTGGTATTTTAATGCCGAAATTTGCGGAAAATTTTTCTTTGATATATCTGTGTACCACACTCCTTTGCAGTCGTGTACGATATGCTTAATATCTTCTAGGTGCTTTGAACTTTGTTGATATTTTAATATCATCTTAGTAAATTGTATCCTTTAATCTTGGTTAATTCCATCTTGGTACTATTTTGGATTATTATTATTCTCCATTATAGTACTAACTTGTGTTTTATATCAATCACAGGATGGCACAACCACGCCGTTCTGATGAGGACATACCACCTGAACTGGGGTCCGCGTTGTCAAACATCGCCAATGCCTTGGCAGCAATGCAGCAGAACCAGCAGCGTTTCGAAGAAAGTGTCAGGAGGAATGAGTTTGCTCCGCTACCTCCACCTCCCAAGCGAGGAGACATCAAAAGCTTCCTGAAGTTCAACCCACGCCAATTTGATGTGTCCGATCAACCACTTGATGCTGATGATTGGTTGCGTGAGATGTCAAGGCTACTGGAGACTGCTGATGTTCCTGAGCAAGAATGGGTAAAACGTGCTACTCACCTTCTGAAGGGAGATGCAGCTCTCTGGTGGGAGAATTACCTGAAGGCAAACTGCATTGGTTTTCAGCCTACTTGGGAACAGTTCACTGGAGCATTCAAAGAGCAGTATCTGTCAGAAATTGTCATGGAAAGGATGAAGGAAGTGTTTCTCAACCTCAAGCAGGGAAATGACAATGTCAATACCTACATCAGGAACTTCTTGAACCTTTCTCGTTATGGTGGCGATGAGATCGCTGATGACAAGAAGAAGCAAAAGAGGTTCCGGCAAGGGCTCAATGCATCGATTAAATATGCAATCACACATGCAAGGCCGGCGTCTTTTCTGGAACTTCAGCATACAGCTCTGCATGAAGAAGCAAGTAGGCAAGTGTTTGAGGAGTCAAAGAAACACAACCGCAAGGCAGCAAGCTCTTCAGCTATGTCAACTCCTTCTAAGCGTCGTGTCTGGGTTTCTAACACCCCACCGTCGCTCCCGGCTCCACCAAGACCTTCAAGCTTCGCGGCAAGGCCACCAAACTTCCTCACTGCTGCTCCCAGGGGCTACAACCACCACTACCCTGGAGCGCCTGGCGGAGTCCCTGGCTACGTTGCTCCACGTCCACCTGGTGCTTGTTACACGTGTGGAGACTCTGGGCATCAAAACTGGAACTGTCCGATGAAAAACAAACACTACTAGAGAAAAGCCTATCCGAGGCGCACCAAAAATCCTATCCGAGGCGCATATCACATGTGCCTCTAGCTTCAAGCCTCGGGTATTTCTTATGCGAGGCGCATCTGATATGCGCCTCCTATACTTCACATATGCGAGGCGCATATCGATATGCGCCTCGCATAATAATATGTGAGGCGCATATCGATATGCACCTCGCATATGTGAAGTATAGGAGGCGCATATCATATGCGCCTCGCATATGTTTCAGAATGCGCCTCGGGTATTTATAGTATATGCGCCTCGCATATGTTTCAGAATGCCCCTCGGATATTTATAGTATATGCGCCTCCTATAGTATCCTATATGCGCCTCCGGTAATATTTTCGAAATTCAAGTTTTACAGACCACTATAAATAATAATATACAGATATTCAAATATACAATATAGTCCACAGAATTTTTCAGAAACTTGCATTTTGCCAAAGCATAATAGAACCAACATGAATACAATACATTACACATCAATCATGACATACAAGTTCATACATCAAGTGTTTGTGCCACAAGTTCACACCTCCGAGTACAAGTTCACAATCACATTACACCTTCGAGTACAAGTTCACAATTCACATTACAACTCCAACGACGTAGCTCTACCAAGATGAAGTAGAACACAACCTACAATGAAGAGCAACAAGGTGGTGATCACGAGGAAGTTCCTCCACTTCTTCCTTCCATGCCTCCTCCACTTCTCTTCCGCCACCTCTCTACTCTCATAGCCTTGGTAGCTGTTGCCCGAGAAGTTGTTCACTTGCTTCTGGCAGTCTTTCCACTCCTCGTACACACCTGGAACACAATTGAGGAACACAGACTAATCTTAGCCATAATTTTTCTTAGATGAAAGCAATACTTAGTTGCAAGTTGCAAGTATATGAACCGGAGCAAAAAAATTTACAGCTACAATTTACTACCTGAAATGAGCTAATGTAGTAACGTGATAGCAGATGACCGCATAAATTGAAATAGCACCTAAAAGAAACATCGGCACAGTTTATACAGAAAAAAGTATCCAAGATGTATGATCGAAATTGTGGCACAAATTCAATTTTGTTTATGCGCAGAGAAATATTACTTAGATATTTCACACAACAGCCTAGTACCAGAGACTTATGATTATTTCCAAAAGTATGACAAAGTTGACGGGTTTTTCTTCTTTTTTGACAGCACAAAGACTGATGGTCTCATAAAGGCTGCTAGCGGTTCAAATATCGTTGTTTACTAAAATCCCAGACTGAATATGCAGCCATACCCTTGTACGAGAAATTACTGTCACAAATATCGTTGTTTACTAAAATTCCAGACAGCACAAAGACTATTAAGGTCTTGGCTCTAATAAATGAGAAATTACTGCCACGTATGTTTCATAGGCGGAACAGTTAAAGAGCATATCCTTGTACGATCTTACTTATTGTGAAGTTCTTTTTTGTCTGTCTTAGCTTGCAAAGAGATGTCTCCTAGAGTTACTAAAGAGCCTTCTAGAGCTCATGATAGCAACGGTACATGTTTGGCTAGCAGACTTTGTATTTTAAATTGGTCAAAAAATAACAACAACCGTGCTTAGACCTTAAACCTTATGCGTAACTTATTTTACAACCTTCTTGACATTATCAATAATTTCGTCAATATAATAAGCTTGGACATGCAAAAGCAGAAAACTTACCAATTGACCGTGACATTGCGAGTATACCAGAGACACGATAACCATATGTTTTTGTCTTAGCAGAGAAAATTAACAGGAGGCGCGGCGTCACCAAAACAGACTAAACTACTACCCGTTTTTCATTATTAACTCAAAGGCCGAAATCTCCATCCCCTCGTGTGCACAATTTCTCAAACAAACAAGTTGACCTCACCGAGGACAACAACAGCAATTTTAATTAACTAGACACACGACGAATTCGAGATCGTAGCAGCCTGAATTTCAGTTACGGAGATGGCCTTTGCAACCGGAATCAACGGAGAGAAACTCAACCGGGAAAGACGAACTAGCTGAGCGCTGTTTGGGTCAGAGCATCCAACCGTGGTTTAATTAATTCCAACAAGAAACACAGAAGAAGATTGCGCAAGAAAATAATAAACAGAGAAGAAGAGAAACAATAGAAGCAAACGGGAAACCTCGCAGACGAGGAGAAACTCACCTGGAGAGTGCAGGCGAAGGAGACGAACCACTCGCATGATCTGCTCCGGGGAAAGACGAGGGCAAAATTCCTCTTCTTCCTCTGATTCGTCTCCTCCCTCCAATTCCTCTTCTTCCTCCTCCCTACCTCGCCTCGGAATCAATCAATCAATCAACCAAGAGAGGAGGAAAGCCGTCTCCTCCCTCCAATTTCTTCCTCCTCCCTACCTCGTCAGGGAAGGCACAGCTTACGAGGGAGGACGCGACGGCCGGGGCCCGGAGCTGCTGGAACGCCAGGACGGCGAGGGCGACGGCGGCCTTGACCTCTCGCGCGCTGCCGAAGCCGGACGAGCCGGCGGCGACCGCGGGCAGCATCCGCCAGGCGGAGTCGGCGAAGTTGAGGCAGGCGTCGGGCCCGGAGAGCGCGAGCGCCGCGGCGTCGTACGCGCGGGCGGCCATCTCGGCGGTGGCGAAGGTGCCGAGCCAGAGCCTGGAGCCCCTTCACCCCTGGACGCGCATCTCGCATACCCACTGCCCGACGCGGCCCCGGCTCCGCACGCCGCGGTACAGCGGGTGGCGCGTCTCGTGGAACCTGGTGCGCCCCGCGGGCCTGAAAAAACAGCAGCTAGAACAGCGCGTCAGTGACCAACCTGCCTGACGTGGACGGGCGGCTCGCCCAAGGCGGAGCAGATGGCGGCGAGCTCGGCCTCGGCGTCGGCGATGGTCTGCCGCAGCTGCGCCCGGCAGCGGTTGGCCTGGTCCACCTTCCTCCGGCAGGCATCCAGGCACTCCTGCCTGAGCTCGAGCAGCGCCCTGTCTCTCGCGGCGCCCTGCTCCCCGACCTCGTCCCAGATGACCTGAGCACAAATCGACCACGAGCGGTCAGACCCGAGAAACGTGCATGGAATCGGCAGCGAGTGGAGGTTGGGGAGCGACGCGCGCGCGTACCTGGAGCTCATCCATGAGGGCTCTGCAGGACGTGTCCACCTGAAGGAGCTGGTGGCCACTCATCCCGGCGAGGGCGCCGCGGCCTGCAAAGGGGGGGGGACCAAATCCGTGGGGGGTTAGGGCGCGGCTTAGGGCATGCGCGACACGAGCGAGCTCACTCACCAGTGTGTAGCGACCTGGCGTGGCGGTATGCTGGACGGTGGCGGGCGGGGGAATCGCCGGAGACGGCGGCGCGATTGGAGGGCGGACGGATGGTTTGAAATGGTTTAAAGTGGGGGACTGGGGAGGGAGACGATCCCGGAACACGGGGTTGGCGTTTCCGTTTTTTTTTGCGTGTCTTGAAAGTGGTGCCAGGTTATGCGAGGCGCATATTTCACAATATGCGCCTCCTATAATTCAAACTATAGGAGGCGCATATAGCAATATGCGCCTCGCATATCCGGCCACCTACCACCGCCCGGGCCCGCAGGAGTTACTTGAGGCGCATATGGCCATATGCGCCTCGCATATTGTCAAATATAGGAGGCGTATATAGCCATATGCGCCGCGCATATTCGTGCACCTACCAACACGCGGGCCCACACAGAATATGTGGGGCGCATTCTTATCATATGCGCCTCGCATATTATAAAATATAGGAGGCGCATATAGCCATATGCGCCTCGCATATTCGTACACCTACCAACACGCGGGCCCACACAAAATATGCGAGGCGCATTTTGTCCATATGCGCCTCGCCTATCTGATATATAGGAGGCGCATATGACTAGAATGCGTCTCGCATAATATGGGGCTGCTAGATTCTGTCCGTACAGGGATTATAGGAGGCGCATTCTTATCATATGTGCCTCGCCTATTTTTATACTAGAGGCGCATATCATAAAGTGCGCCTCGCCTATTTTTATAGGAGGCGCATATGCTAAATGTGCCTCGCATAAGCATGTCTCCTATAGCCTTTTCTCTAGTAGTGAAATCTCTTCCTCCACCACCTCCAAGATCTGCGGCACGCTCTCCTTTGGTTCGTGCACCACCACCTCGGGCTCTCAACATCAACACCAAGCCCGGGTCTACTGTTGCTCGTGCCAACTGTGTCAACGCCGCTCAAGCTGAGCATGCACCTAGAGTTGTGATGGGTATGCTTCCCGTTAACTCAGTTCCTGCACGAGTTTTGTTTGATTCTGGTGCATCGCATTCTTTTGTTTCTAACAAGTTTGCAAATGAGAATGGGTTAGCGTTGGATCCTCTCCTTAAGCGGTTAATGGTCCTTTCTCCTGGAGCAACAATGGCAGCTTCTAAAATCAGCCATGGCAATCAAATTGAGATTGGTGTCTCTTCGTTCTCGGCGTCCTTAATTGTTCTGGGCAATTCTGACATTGATGTCATCTTGGGCATGGATTGGTTGACAGAAAATGCAGCTGTGATTGATTGTGCTGAACGCTCGGTTTTTCTGAAGATTCCTGAAGGCTATATAGTCTATTCTCCAAGTCTGACTCCTGCTATCCAGCTTTTCTCTTTGGCGGCTCTGAATGATGATGCTATGGAAGCTATTCAGAGTGTTCCGGTGGTCTGTGAGTTCCCAGACGTCTTTCCTGAAGAGTTGTCGGGTATGCCTCCGGATCGTGAGGTTGAGTTTGTAATTGAGATTGAACCTGGAACGGCTCCTATCTCCAAGCGGCCTTATAAAATGGGTCCTGCTGAGTTGGCCGAACTCAAACGTCAGCTTGATGAACAAGAGAAGTTGGGTTTCATTCAACACAGTACTTCTTCTTGGGGTAGCCCAACAATCTTTGTGAAGAAGCAAGACAGGACTGATAGACTTTGTGTTGACTATCGGGCTCTTAATGCTAAAACCATCAAGAATAAATATCCCCTTCCGCGGATTAATGATCTCTTCGAT
Organism: Avena atlantica; assembly: GCA_910589765.1. NCBI lineage: Eukaryota > Viridiplantae > Streptophyta > Magnoliopsida > Poales > Poaceae > Avena > Avena atlantica. The sequence continues at coordinate 440,636,061 of OU342735.1, read as the reverse complement.
CAGCTAGCTGGAGCTGTGGTGTTCTCTAAGCTTGACTTGAGAAGTGGTTATCACCAAATCAAGATTCGCAAGGAAGATGTTCCTAAAACAGCTTTCACCACCCGCTATGGCCTGTATGAGTACACGGTCATGTCTTTCGGTCTCACCAACGCACCTGCCACCTTCTCGAGGCTCATGAACTCGGTTTTCATGGAGTATCTTGATAAGTTCGTTGTGGTCTATCTGGATGACATCCTAGTCTATTCTAAGTCAAAGGAAGAACATGAAGAACACCTTCGGTGTGTCCTAAACAAGCTTCGTGAGAACCGCTTGTATGCAAAGTTCTCAAAGTGTGAGTTTTGGCTGCCTCAAGTAACCTATCTTGGTCACGTCATCTCTGCTAAGGGCATTGCCGTCAGCCCGGAAACTGTGAAGACAATTGTTGAATGGCTTCCTCCTGTTAATGTCAAAGAAGTGCGGAGTTTCCTTGGTTTGGCTAGTTATTGCCGTCGCTTCGTTCAGAACTTTTCAAAGATAGCAAATCCTCTTACCGATCTCCTCAAGAAAGGCAATAAATACCTTTGGACTCCTGCATGTCAAGCAAGCTTTGAGACACTCAAAGAGAAGCTCACTTCCACACCAGTCTTGGTTCCTCCGGACACCTCTAAGCCTTTCCAGATATTCTGTGACGCCTCTTTGCAAGGATTGGGTGCAGTCCTTATGCAAGAAAAACAAGTTGTTGCTTATGCCTCTCGACAGTTGAAGACGCATGAGATCAACTATCCTACTCATGACCTCGAGCTCGCAGCAGTTGTCTTTGCTTTGAAGCTATGGAGGCATTACTTGCTGGGCAACCGTTGTGAAATCTTTTCTGATCACAAGAGTCTGAAGTATATCTTCACTCAGCCTGATCTCAACCTTCGGCAGAGGAGGTGGATTGAAGCAATCAATGATTTTGATTTGACCATCAACTACACTCCGGGCAAAGCTAATGTCATGGCCGATGCTCTCAGCCGCAAAGCTTATGTCAACAACCTCTTGATGGAAGAACAATAGCCTCTCTTGTGCGAGGAATTCCGTCAGCTCAACCTTGAAATTGTGGAACAAGGGTATCTCCTGAACCTTCTGGCTACTCCTCTCTTGGAAGAAAAGGTTCGCTCCTTTCAGCGTGGTGATCCGCACACCAAAAAGATCATCTCAAAACTTCAGCTTCCGAAGTATGGGTCCTTCCACGTCGATGATCAAGGCACGCTTTTCTTTGAACACCGGATGTTTGTTCCGAACTACCCGGGTTTGAGAGAGCAAGTTCTCAAGGAGGCGCATGATTCTGTTCTTTCTATCCACCCTGGCAGCACAAAGATGTACATGGACTTGAAAACACAATATTGGTGGCCGGGATTGAAACGATATTGTGCCAAGTATGTCTCGGAGTGTGATGTCTGCCGCAGAGTGAAAGCTGTCCATCAGAAACCTTACGGTCTTCTACAGCCATTGAAACCCCCGGAATGGAAATGGGAGAAAGTAGAGATGGACTTCATCACTGGTTTTCCAAGGTCGCAGAAGGGCAACAATGCAATCTTTGTTGTCATTGACAGGCTTTCTAAAGTGGCTCACTTCTTCCCCGTCAAGGAAACAATTTCTGGAATTCAGTTGGCTGAGCTCTATATCAACAGAATTGTCTCTCTGTATGGGGTTCCACTTGAGATCAGTTCAGACCGTGGAAGCATCTTCACTTCCAAGTTCTGGGAAAGTTTCCAAAATGCTTTGGGAACAAAATTGAACTTCAGCACAGCTTACCACCCTCATTCACAAGGACAAGTGGAAAGGATCAATCAGATTCTAGAGGATATGCTTCGTGCTTGCGTCATCTCTTTTGGCATGAAGTGGGAAGAATGTCTTCCTTATGCTGAATTCTCTTACAACAACAGCTTCCAGAAAAGTCTGAAGATGGCACCATTTGAGGCTCTCTATGGCCGCAAATGCAGAACTCCGATTGGTTGGTCGGGTGCAGGAGAAAGAATATGGTTTGGCCCTGACATTGTAACTCAAGCGGAGGAGAAGGTGCACATCATTCTTGAAAATCTGAAGATTGCTCAAAGTCGCCAGAAGAGCAATTATGACAGGAAGCACACGGACATGGTGTATGTCCCTGGTGATCTCGTTTACCTTCGTGTCACTCCCATGAAAGGCACGCGCCGTTTTGGTATCAAAGGAAAGCTGGCTCCTAGATACATCGGTCCTTTCAAAATTCGTGCAAGAAGAGGAGAAGTTGCTTATGCTCTTGAGCTCCCGGAAAAACTCAAGGTCCATGATGTTTTCCACATCTCTCAACTCAAGAAGTGCTTCAAGGATCCCGGCACTACCGTGGATCATGAGCTAATCAATCTCCAAGAAGACCTGTCTTATCAAGAACACCCCACAAAAATCCTTGAGATCGCAGAAAGAAGGACTCGCAACAAGTCCATCAAGTTCTGCAAGGTGAAGTGGTCGCACCATTCTGTTGATGAAGCCACTTGGGAACGTGAAGATGAACTCCGTGCCAACTATCCTACCCTCTTTAGGTCTTCTTCTTCTTCCTAGAATCTCGGGGCGAGATTCCTGTTTAGTGGGGGAGAGTTGTAGCATCCCATTTGTCTAACAACTGTAATGCTACTTGGTCTAGTAATATAATGACTACTTCCTAGACATAATTGTTGCATCATCATTATATCATGCTCATGTCATCATGCCACCTTGCATTCGAGCATCACATTAAACCCTTTTTGGTTTGGTTCTTATCTCATATGCATTGTAAATTGTATTTGGTTCTTGATATATTGTTTAAATGCCCAAGTTGAGTTGGGGGCATATCTTTTGTTGACTCCACCACCTTTCTTGTCACCACCCCAACATTCCACCATTCCACCACATGTGAGCATTGCATTTTACTTGTGTTTATCTCTAGCTCATGTTGTTGGAATGGACTCTTTTCCATTCTACCTGCTTCCATATGGAATGATATGGGAAGGTTGTTCATGTTGGAATATTTTGAGGATAATATGCACATAGTGGAATTTACACACTAGCATGTCCAAAATATATTCAAATATGGTCATCCTCATTCACTCCACATGGAACATTCCTTCAATCCTTAGCTTGGCCCTTACTCCATCTTTTGAGGATGCACATAAATAAATGCCATGGGATTTTATTTTTGTATTCACAAGATTAACACATGGCATTAAATGCTTTCATGGGACATGCAACCATCATCATACTTTGATCTCCTTTGGGTTTTCTTTGGTTTTTGAGTGGATCTTGTTCAAACCCTAAAACCCTCACATCTTGGCCTCCTCTCTTTGTCTTGGGAACTAAAACCCTAAGCCCTCACCTCTCCCTCTCTAATATAGCTCAACCAAAACCCTAAACCTACCGTTTGTTTGGCTAAACCAAACCACCCATCTCCTCCTCTCTCACCTTACCCTCCCCTTGGTCTCTCCATGCCGAGCCCCTCCTTGCTGCCCCATCTGGCTACCCCCTCTCACTGGTCCCACAACCCATCTACCCCAACCCTAAAACAAACCCTAACCCGAGGCTACCCCTAACCCTAGCCCGACCCTCTCCTCTCCTCTCTCCTTTCTTTCTCTCTGCCTGGCGTGTCCCACCACCGAGCCACCCTCCTCTGGCCTCACCCTGCCCCACATGCAGCCCCTGCCCCTGCCCCTCCCCTGGCTCCCAGCTCGAGCACGTGGGGGAGGAGGAAAAGGTGGCCGAAGCCACCTTTATCATCACCACCTCCCCGCGGCAACCCTCTCCCCTCCCGTCCTTATCTACCCCCTCTCTCTCGCCTACTGCCTCTCCCAGATCCACCCCAGGTCCCTGCCTCTCCCCCTCTTTCCCTCCACCGCCACCAGCTACCTCTCTCGCCGGCCGCCGCCAGCACATCGTCGCCTCGCCGATCCAGCCGTGCAGCGCGTTAAGGAGGTGGCCTGGAAGGTCGAGGACGATCCACTGCTTCGCCCTGTACACGGCAACGAGGAGGAGGAGGACCAGGAGCCCCAGGCCGACGCCGCTCCGACGAAAACCCTAGCTCCGCTCGGCGCCAGCTCCGTCAATAATCCCCTACATCCCGGCCCGATCCACCACCTCTGGCGCACTCCCGGTGAGCTACTGCACCTCTCTCACACCCTCCCGCTGTTGTTCGCTTCCTCGACGAGCGTATCCCGGCGACGAACGCCCTCTGTGCACGGCAGGTTCGTCGTCGTCTGGTTGTCTGCGCATCACGTTACCTTATCTCGCTGCGTAGCCGAACCCTGCAACAACCCCCCTAGCCACCGCAGCGGTAACCGCCGCCGCGCGCGCACGCGAGGTCGCAGGATCGAGCCCTGCGCGCCCCTGTTTTCCTCTGTTGCGCGGCGTCTTCAGTTTCGTCAGTCAACCCAGGAAGAGAAACAGTACCGCGTCGCCGTTTTTTGCAGAAAACCCCCCTATATCTTTTTACTCCTCAACCCGCGCTCCTCTAGGCCCACATGTCAGCCTTCCGTGGCGTTTTTGCAAAAAGGATCCTGGAGTTTTGTACTCCTCAACCCGCAGTCCCCGGATCCACCACGTGTCGACCACCAATTAGCCGTGCGCGTGCGCGGCCCCTGTTCTGTCCCTGGCCCACATGTCATCCACTACGGCTAGGTGAACCCGCGGTGTAAATAGAATTGCCGCGCGCTGAGTTGCTGAGTCAGCCCTGGCCCCACTTGTCAATGACTATGGCTAGAATCTGGCTGAGTAACAAAAGCTTTTCTGTAATTCTGTTTTAATTCAAATCTTTTCAAATTAATTCAAATTCAAATTTCAAATCAGATTTATAATAACTTTTAAAATCCAAATCCAAATAATACAAATAATATATGTTTTCAAATCAGAAAAATGTGAGGATTCCAAATATGCTATCCAAAATATATTTTGAACTCTTTAAATTTCAAGTTGGCTAAAATTACAAGAAAATGCCCTTCTCCCTTAATTAATTAATAACTTTTGTTTTATAACTCCAAATTTAACAAATGATATGTCTAAAATGATCAGCTCGACGAGACCTTTCTGTTTATGCATTCCATGTTCTGAATTGCAGCATGCATCATATAAATATAAAGTATACAGCAACTTATTTGAGTATAAAATGTGACCAAAACTCAATAAAATGCTTATTCTTGTATTCCACACCTCACCCATGCCATGCTACTTTATTGCCATGCAAATTGTGCATCATTCATCATGGCATGATTGTATGCTTGTCGCATCTTATTCATATGCTTGTGCACTTTATTTATGTTGGCCCTTGTTTGTTTGGTTCTTCTTCGAATAGACGCTGAGCAGGGGATATATCAAGAGAACCAGGAGCACTACCCAGATCCTTCTCTCGCTTCAACTGAGCTGCCAGGCAAGCACTACCACATGCTTGCATACATATAGTACCTATTGCCTCTATCTTATTCTTGCATCATTGAGTCACGATTGCATTAAACTTAATCCCAAGTATTGCATAACCTTTACTTTTAAACCCCACCGAAGCTTGTTCCTCCATCCCATGAGCCATTACTACAGGAGTTGTTTGAGCCATGCGAGTCGTAGAACAGCATGTGTAGGGTATGTGAGTGTCAGATGGATAACGAGGTACCTATACAACTTAACCTGAGTAGTAATGGGATAACTAATGAAAGTGGCACCGGTGAGCAATATCTGCTATTTGGTTTTTCATGCTCACTTGTGTCCCGTAGGACCCCGAGTACTTGATTCCTGTTCCTTGAATATTCGCGCTATCCACATCCGGGAGGCTTATGGGACCCCCCTGAGCCAGAGCTTGATTCATTCTTATTTCTTGGGGCCACAAACTAGTTTGAGGTTTTATTTACTATCCTGTACTTATGCCATGCTTTACTGCTTTATTTACGATTGTGCGAGGAGCACCTGTACAGTTTAGGTAAGCGGAGTGCTTTCGCGGTATCGACAAGCCCAGTCACATTTTTGGGTTCCCAGTCGTTTACAGCCATTGGCGCAAACCTTGAGTCCGTCTCGGAGCCGGCCAGTTTCGTTGCCGGTAGCTTAATGGGGTGGCCCCCTGAAATATTTCTGAATCCTGTGATTGCTTTGTCGTGACTGCCTCGTTGGGTTTTGATTTGGTTTTTCCGAGGTTGATCGAGTGTGTGTTGCTATTTGTGCACCCCTGCAGGGTAAAACTTTCTGAAATCCGTGTCCGCGGTTATGGACGACTTGGAGCACAGTTTCTCGATCATAGACAAGCATAACTAAAGTACCGCTTTAATTTGACTAAGTAACTGACTAGTAAATAGTGCAACACTCATGGAATGGATAATAAAACTGCCAACGGATGGGGGTGTTCGTCCGCTTCCTCGTTGGTAAGCGAGGAGGAGGATGGATCTGTTGATATTACTGTTATAACTGTTGTTATTAATTCCCGGACATCTGTCTATCTTTGGTTAGGCGGATGGTTAGCGAGTTTCTATAGAACTGTTAGGGTTTATCTTTTGCTGCAATTGCGTCACCCCAGGTTGTGTCCCCTTTAGAGGCATCAAGACTTGCTGAGTACCCCTAGGGTCTCACACGATAAATTATTTGATTCAGATGAACAGGTACACTCACGAGATGGATACTGGGTGGAGGAGACGGACGATGTGGGCAACGATCATTCGGTGTAGAGATTCCGGGAACGGGGATCCGTGAGATCTGTGGGCGGGATGTGTTTATTTTAAGGGGCATCTTATGCCAATTTGCTTCTTATCCGTACTCGGATCTTGTTTGCCGCTTCCGCCTGATACTCTGATGTTTGATGTATGAGGAGATATCCTAAACTATTATATCTATCTAGGACATTTGAATCTTGCCGTATGGCGTTGCTATATTTCCTTTCTTTTAGATGGAATGGCTCTGATGTACTGTTGTATGGTGGCTTGCATACATACTCATTTGTGTATGTAGTTGATCCCTTCGCCTGCCGATTACGCCGCCCGTTCTTGTCCCGATGTTTGGAAATGGTTGGGACGTCCGAAAGGTCTACCTGTGAGTGGCATTTGGGCCCCACCGTACTATTTCAACCATTTCCGCTCATCCAGGCTTGTAACTAGGAGCGTAATTCACCGAGGTAGTTACACCGCCTCTGGAGAAGAAGGGAGCCGTCGATTTTGTCCACCCCAGGAGCTGCCGCGACCATCCCTAAGTTCGCCGTCATCGACTTCGTCATTCGCCCGCCTCGCCAATCCACGACTGAGCCCCGGTGAGCCCCCAATGACCCTCACCTGCCGCGTTAGGTTTCAGTCTCGCCGGAGTTGCCCGACGTGGACGATGACCCTCAGCCGTTGGATTAGACTTAGATCGTGTGGCCGATATTGCCCCGTACCGCTTCGCGTTTAAAGAGCCACTGACTGCTGGAACCCCCTGTCCGCTGAGCCCCGCGCTGTGGAGTGTCACTGGGCCGGCCCGTTAACCGTTCCCGCGCAGCCCACTCGTTTGAATTTAGATTTTTCTATTTAGATTCAAACTCAATTCTGTACCTAGTTTCAAAAATCAACCCAGGTTGATTTATTGAACCAAATTGAATGAAACCAATTTTGTTAGAAAGGTCTGGGAATGCTGAATCCAAGCCTGTTGGATTCAAATCATTTGGATCTGTAGATCATCCATGGTAAAAATAACAAGGCAGAAGCTTTTCTGCATTCAAACATTTTTCAAATTTAAACCATAATAGCTTTTGAGTTGATTCCAACTCTAAAAAATCACATTTAACCATACCTTTCATAATATATAAAAATATATAGGTGTACTTACAGAAATAATGTTCAAGTAATAAAAGAATGCCCCATAGGCATTTCTAGTCACTTTATTTAATTAAAATAAAAGGGTAAAACCTTATTAAATTGTGACACCACTTTAAATCACATTCCCATGGACTAAAATATGTGGTGATGACATGTGTCAACATGATCCCATATTTGGTTTGGAGAATATTAAATCTTAAGTAGTTTTTCAATGAGTAGAAATTACTTTTCTAAAAATAAAAGGAATTGAACCAAGCTTTAATCTTGTAATGTTAGTGATGATGTTAGATCATCTATAGGACCCTATTGTGTGATGATTGCGAGTAGTTAAGTATTGTTTGGTGATTGTGTACCTCGTATTTATTCATAGACGCTAGTACCGACCAAGGATACGAGGAGGAAGGAGGATACTACGAAGAAGAAACCGAGGAAAACTTCAACCACTGCTCTGCACAAGGAAAGCTTATATTGACACTGATGCAAGCCTAATACTACTAGTTGAATGTGCAAGCTAACACTTGCAAGATACTCTACTGATGCAAACAAACCACTACTTGTTACTATGCCCACTATATGCCTTAAAGCATATATGATCATAACCACTTGATAAACCAATCCTAGTTTTATTTGCAAGTTTATTACTTTATTTCTTTATCAAAGCTCTTACTTAGAGTTTACTGGAATGAATGGTAGATACTATAAGGATAATTGAAGGTTGCATAAAGAGCATTAAATTTTGCCTAAACTAGATAATCTTGATGTCATCCTAAGGCAGGAGATTAAACTTAGTCAAACCCCACTAGTGTACCACCCCTTATTAGTACTCACCCCCACTTGTAGATGCTAGTGCTAAGCATAAAACTTGACCAACTTTAGATGGGAACACTTCGTGAAAATGGTTATGAAAACATTAGAATGATGGATCATTCTACTGAAATATTTTGGACAGGTGCTTCCGAACATTAGATGATTTTGGTGATGAAAATGTTGAGGCATGAGCCTTAGCGCCTTTATAAAACTGATGGTTGTCTGGATGCGATACCATTCCAATTCTATCGTATAACCACAATACCCGAAGATTGGGTAGGGCTTGACTGGAAACTTATATACCTTAGTATTAGTTCCCTCACGGCCAAGGTCTGAGCTGAGGCTATATTGTGAAGATTGTCCACCTGTGCAGTACCCAAGATGACAGTTGTTCATGGTTGGGAGGCCAAACTCACAGGAGAGGTGCTTATACTAGGGCGTGTAATTGAAAGGTTAGGATTGATTATCCGCATACTGAGTATGGTGAATTCAGGATTTGTTCATGACGGATGTATCAAATGTTGTGGTGAAAGTGTACAATCTCTGTAGAGTGTCAAACTATTCGAATAGTCGCGTCCGTGGTTATTGACAGTTGGAGTGGCCATACTGTTCCCCCGTCAGACTTTTCAAAAGACTTGTGAAATGAATTGAGACTTTGACTTGACCATAATAGAGTTGTGATAGGAAATACAAGTTACCACTTAGGTGTTATAAAACCTTAACTAGCATTAGTTGCTTCCAAACTTAGTAGAGATAAATCTGGCTTTTGAAAAATAACCCTAGAGCCTAGTGTCCTATTATCCGAAAACCCTTTTACTTGTTAGTATTAGTTTGCGAGTACTTAAAGTGTACTCATGGCTTTGTCCCTGGCTATTCCCATGGCCAGACTATGAAGAGGAGTTCCTCGAAGATGGACCCCAGGAAGGTTACGACAACTAGGATTATCTCCCATCGTTAGCATTGCCTGTGACCCCGAAGATGGAGTTTCGCCTACGCTACCGTTATTATTACGTATTTCCGCTACTTGAGTTGTATTAAGAACTGGATCATGAGATCCTTATTTGTGTAAGACCTTATGTATGGTTTGTAATGGATGATGTACTGTGGTATCCAATTCTGTTATGTCTCGCAAAAATGGTAATCCTGGGATTGCGATGTATGGCATAACATGCATCTGGGATTAAAAATCCGGGGGTTGACAAGTTGGTATCAGAGTCATCCTGACCATAGGAGACCCTAGTTAGACTGGACGTTGAATCAAAAACTTAGTTTCAAAACCAATGAAAACAAATGTTTACAAAAAACTTATTCTCATTCTTATCCCTATGATTCTTTCATGAAAATTCATGTTCCTAAAAAACTCTTGCAAAATACATAAAATATCGACACACTTGAAGTACGTGAAGTACAGCAAGTTTTATAGATGTACGTGAAGTACAGCAAGTTTTATCAGTTGGGGAATGGAGGAGACCTTATCTTTGAGAGGGATTCGGACCAGCTTTCGGAACTTCTGGAGCGTCTGCACCCTGAGTTCTTTGGAGCTCAGCTCAATGATCAAGGAGGAGAAGATCAGGCTATGGATTTCTTTACCGATGAGGATGATTTCGCCTTCATCGATGATGATGAGGATGATGAAGCCACCGATTCCGAGGAGTAATAACACTTGAGCACTAGCATAGTGAGTAGTATTCGGTCCCACTGTATCGTAGTTTTCAGAATGGTTCTTAAAACCATCTGTTTTTATTTGTTGTGGTGTGTGTTGTATCGTGTGCTTTGAATGAATGAATGAAAAAGCAAGTTGCTAGAAAAATCTGAGACAAACTTTAAAAAACTTTTCAAAGACCCAAAACCTTAGAAATTTCCCTCTTTTCGCATGATCTATCTCAATCTTTAGATGCCACGCGGAGGAAGTGGTTCATCCCCGGACCCGATGTTGCAGATTCTGCAAATGTTGACTTCTGACCGTGAAGCTGAAAGAGCGGAATGTCAAGCCAACCTAGCCACCCTGCAATAGATAGCTCAGCTTGCCCACAACAACTAAGGCCACGGAAATCAGGACAACCATGGATCTAAGCTCAAGAATTTCCAGAATACCAACCAACCTGTTTTCACTAAGTCAGAAGATCCCCTAGACGTCGATGATTGGTTGCAAACCATGGAAAATAGCCTAGAAGTCGCCGGAGTGGAAGCCAACGAGAAATTTCTGTTCGCCACTCACTATCTAGCCGGAGATGCCAGGGCATGGTGGAACAGTGTTCGCGCAATGACCGGAGGCCAGATGATGACCTGGGAGGAATTCAAGGTCAAGTTTAGCAGAACCCATGTGCCACCGGGTTTGATCAAGAGGATGAGAGACGAGTTCACAGAGCTGAATCAAGGAAGGATGACCTTAGTGGAATACCGTGACAAATTCTTGTCATTAGCTAGGTATGCCCCGGATGAGATTGACACCGAAGCCAAGAAGAAGGAAAGATTCTTGAATGGTCTGCATGATGAGATGCAGACGGTGTTAGTCAATATCCCCTTTGCTGATATTGAAGCACTTGTCGACTCTGCTATCCAGATGGAAGGAAAGATCAACCAAGCCAACGAGAACCGCAAGCGTCGCATGATTCATCAACCAGGAACCAATCAGACCCCAAAGTATCACCCTAACCCATCTCCCGGATTTGCCCCAAGAACCAACAGACCCCCGATGAACCGTCCGACCTATCCCAACCGTGGAAACCCTAGGCCCGGAGGAAATCACAACAACCCCGGTAACTCTAGCAATTTCAACCGTGCCCCACCCAAGTTCAACAACAACAACGCTACCGCCAACACCAACACTGCCCCGAGGACTGGAAGCAATGTTGTGCCTGTAGCAGCAAAGGACAAGTCGCAAGTGACCTGTTATGACTGTGGAAATAAAGGCCACTATTCCAACGAGTGCCCCAACAAGAAGAATGCCGCAGCACCCAATGCCAATGTCCCAGCTCATCACTAGCGTCGTGTTCATCCAGGAAGAAGATTTGCCCCAAGGAATTCACTCAACCGCAATGGCCGTCTTTTCCTCATGCATGCTGAGGAAGCTCAGGAAGCGCCAGACGTTGTGCTGGGTATGTTTTCTGTTAATTCAGTACTTGCACGGGTGTTGTTTGATTCTTGTGCACCACACTCATTTGTCACCGAAGAATTTGCATGCACTAGTAAAATTCAACCAACCAAACTGAAGCATGTTATGATTGTTCAAATTCCCGGATCAACCACCAAGGCTAGGCAAATTTGCAAAGCCATCCCTATCCGAATCCATGGCATAGATTTTTATGCAAATCTGATAGTACTCGGAACTAAAGTTTTGGAAGGAGTACTAGGAATGGATTGGATGTCCAAACATAAAGGATTCATTGACTGTGCCAAGAAATCCATAACCATGACCAGTACAGCCGGAATATCAGTCGAGCATATATCTGAAACCTTACCTCGTCAATTCAAATGCAACAAGAGTATAGCCCAACCTACCATTTACCAAGTCCGGATAGTCTGTGAATACCCCTATGTATTTCCAGATGTTTTGCCCGGTATGCCCCCAGATCGGGATATCGAGTTTATCATCGAACTAATCCCCGGAACAGGACCCATAGCCCAGAGACCCTATAGTATGAACCCGTCAGAGCTAGTAGAACTGAAGAAGCAACTGGATGCCATGTTGGATTGGATTGATTCAACTAAGTGCGTCACCTTGGAGATCACCTGTCTTGTTTGTGGACAAGAAAGATGGAGGTAACCGTTTCTGTAAAGATTACCGGAAGTTGAATGATGTCACTATCAAGAACAAATACCCCTTGCCCAAGATAGAAGATTTGTTTGATTAGTTGACCGGTGCCAAAGTGTTTTCTAAGATTGATCTTAGGACTGGGTATCATCAACTCAAAATTTGTGCAGAGGATATTCCAAAGACTGCCTTTACCACCAGATATGGATTGTATGAGTATACAGTCATGTCTTTTGGATTAACCAATGCCCCCGCTTATTTCATGAATCTCATGAATAAGATTTTTATGGACTTCCTGGATAAGTTTGTCGTTGTTTCATCGATGACATTCTGATTTATTCCAAATCAGAAGAAGAACATGAGCTACACCTAAGGACCATTCTTGGAACCCTTAGAGAGCATCAGCTATATGCAAAGTTTAGCAAATGTGAATTCTGGTTACAGGAGGTAGGATTCCTCGGTCACATTGTATCAGCCGAAGGAATTGCCGTTGACCCTGCCAAAGTGAAAGATGTAGAAGATTGGCAAGCCCCAACCACTCAAACCCAAGTTCGTGCATTTCTCGGATTGGCGGGATATTACCGCAAATTCATAGAAGGATTCTCGAGTATCGCCAGACCCATGACCCAATTGCTGAAGAAGGACAAGAAGTTTGAATGGACCGACAAATGTGAAGCGAGTTTTCAAGAACTCAAGAGGAGATTGATTTCAGCCCCAATCTTAATCATGCCGGATATCACTGTCACATCCCAAGATTTTCCAAATCTTGTTATATGAAAAATAAATAAACAAATTAAACAATTGTTGAAATTTAGGGTGAGAAGAAACTTTTTGATTCCAAATGGAAACATCAAAACCTATTTTGATCAAATAAAATCCTAAAAGGATTTAAAAATATAAACAATTAATAAAGAAAGTTATAAATGTTGGAATCACTATTTTTGGATCTTTTAATAAAAAGATATGGTTTTCAAAAAGCAAAGGTAGAAATATAAATAAGGATTATTTTATAGAGCCAAATTAAATCTTGGCCAAGACTTTGAAATAAAATATTTCTCTTTGATAAAAAGAGTAAAGGTTTATTCAAATAAAATAATAAGGATTTATTAATATCCAATTTAAAGTAAAGGCTTTTCCATTTTAAATAAACACTAAAACTTGTTAATTTATTTTAAATAAGATTTCCAAGTGTTTAAGTTTTCAAATGAAACCTACTGAAAAGTTTTTTATATTATTTAGAATTCAAAAAGAGTTTTAAAAATAAATTAAAACCTATTTGAATTAAAGACTATGGTCTATTTATTTAATTATTTATAGATCCTAAAAGAATAAAAGTATTATTTTATTTTGGACTTTGAAATATGTTGATAAACAGAATAAAAATTCACCCAAAGTTTGGTGGTGATTTGAATTCAAATGGAGATTGAATAATATTATTAAATCTTATTTAATTAATACTAGAGCCTATTTTAATTAATTAAAAGACCCTAAAAGGAATAAATAAATTATTATAAATTTGACTTTGGAATGTGTTGATAATCAGTATTTGAATTTACACAAAATTTTGGTTGAGGTTTGAATTTATTTGTTGCTTGAATTGTTTGAATGAAAATCAAATCAGAATATTCAAAAACAGAAAAGAAAAAGGATTAGTATAAAAAAATTGAAAACAGACCCAACCCATCTGGCAGCCCAGTAAGGCCCAGCAGCCCACTCCCTCGCACCCTCGAACCATTTTCTCCTTACTCAGAAACTCACCTGCAGAGACACTGACGATTGGACCCCACTCATCCTCTCTCCCTCTCGCTGACAACGGACCCCATCACCGCGTCATCATCTTCCTCGCCCCGCTGACCCCGCCCCTCACTTCGCCAGCCGTTGCAGTCGATTAAAGCTCGGCTTAATTCGCGTTAATGGCCCAGTAAATTCCCCCTGCGACAATGCCTTCTTAATCGCCTGCGTCCCCTCTCTCATTCCCCTCACTCGCCAGATCCTCTACGCCCCCAGGCCGTCATAATTTCTCTTCGAAACTCCGCTGCCCCGACGAGTTCCGGCGTCGATTCCGGCGAGCCCCGACCCTCTCCTACCTCCTAGCTCACACCAGCTTGATCCCCATCATCTCGCGCACCTGCCCATGGTCTTCGTTCGCCCACGCATACCCCACAACCTTGCCTCCGTCTTTGTCTGAGCGCCACCGACGACCCCCGCAACTCCGGTGAGTCCTCCTAATAAGAATAGACCGCCCCTTTCCCCCTCTTGGATGCTCACATGATCGCGACTTCCATACAAACCTAACTGTGCCCTCTATTTGCCTTAGCATGCCGTATATCGTCGCCCCCGTTGACAAACAGACGAGCCCGAGGTGCAGCTCAACTTCGGCGAGGAATCCACGTCACCACCGTGCGCCCCTTGCCTTATCGCGAGCATGTCGAGCATCAGCGACACCACGCGATTCTGGTGAGCCATTCCCCTTGTTCCCTTGCTTCCTATTTCGCCAGCTCCGCCGCTAGCCGAGCGTCGCCGCCGCGCGCTGCCGTCGAGCGCCGCCAGTTCCTGGTCATGGTGTTGATAGCCGTTAGATGAAGATCGTAGGGATACAATAGACCACTTAACTGAACCGTTACAGATAGATCTGTGCCGCATGATCGTCATTAGATCCAATGCCCCACATCGCTTGATCCAACTGAATCGGTACCAGCCAGTGAAATCACACCACGTGGCCAGCGTTTGATTAATTAGACAAAAACTTTCCTATTAGATGATCAATTTTGAAAAATTCACAACTTTCAAACCACATGTCCAAATTTTGCAAATTTTATATCAATGGAATCAGAAAGACAATTAATTTCTGACCATGCACTTTGTTTAGTAAAATGATTCTGTTAAATTGATTGCTTTGTAGAAAGTTGTGTATGCATGTTTAGAATATAAAAATTGTTCTAAAATGATTTTTGAGATAAAACCTTTGGCAAATGGTTTGTTTTGAACCTACTGACCATAGAAATCTATTTGTGGTTTCAAAAACATATTTGGTGAAGCAAAAGAATAAAACCTTGAATTAAAACATTTCTAGTCAAATAAAAATATGGTTTAATTGTTAAAAATGATTTTGGAGGAAAACCTTTGGGAAATGTTTTGATTTAAACTCTCTGACCCTAAACACCAAGTTTTATGAATTGAAAATGTATTTGGTGAACTCCATAAAGATTATTACTTTGCTAAAAAGCATTTTCAATCATATAAAATAATGGTTTGGTTTAAAATTGATTTATAAGTAAAATCTTTTGCAAATGGTTTTGCCACTTTATAAAATGACCAATAAGTGTTTTAGAATGTTTATAACCTATTATAAAACACTTTTGTAAATAAAACAAAGCTTGGCATGCTTGCATGCACTGTTTTGTTACTAATATTTTATGTGATGTTGCTTGAATGGTAGATTGAAATTGTGCCTTGCTTGATTGAATTGTAGTGATTTGAAGAGTGTGATCATTGCAAAGACAAGGAGTGAACTTATATTCTCTACCAAAAATGCAAGGGATGCTTCATACTTTTGTCCCATTATTTTCACTATGCCACTACTAGAGAAAAGCCTATGCAAGGCGCACCTAAAAGCCTATCCGAGGCGCATATCACATGCACCTCTAGCTTCAAGCCTCGGGTATTTTTTACAATGCGCCTCGCATATTTATAGTATATGCGCCTCCTATAGTATCCTATATGCGACTCCGGTAATATTTTCGAAATTCAAGTTTTACAGACCACTATAAATAATAATATACAAATATTCAAATATACAATATAGTCCAGAATACAGTATAAAGAGCACAGAAATTTTCAGAAACTTGCAATTTGCCAAAGCATAATAGAACCAACATGAATACAATACATTACACATCAATCATGACATACAATTTCATACATCAAGTGTTTATGAACCACCAAGCCTGTAGCTGCCACCAAGCCTGCCACCAAGTTCATACAAGTTCATACAAGTTCAGTGCTGCCACCAAGCCTGCCACCAAGTATCTTGAGCAACGTAGTCTTGCCACTGCCAGAGGGACCCATCAGTGCAAGGATCTCACCAGGGTCAACACTGCCACCTATGCCCTTGAGGATGTGCTTGTAGCTGCTGCTGCTGCCGCCATGATCTGCCCTCGTGTGATATGAAAAGGCTACCTTTGCGGCTGTTAGGGGGTTCTTGGCACTCAGCTTCACCTTGTACTCCACATTCTCAAACTGCATTTTTATCATACAAATATACATGTTTAATTTCTTATTAAGAATAGAGTATATTTCCCTATCATGAAGAAATTTCATGTCAAAAGTATTTCTTCTGACTTCCTAGCGTCAATTAGCTAGCGATGAGCAGAGCCCTGTTAGTTTAGTTTGGGGTGAGCAGAGCTCTGTTACATACCATGGATAAAGAAAGTTTCATTTAAAAAGCATTTCTCCTCTACTTCCTAGTTCCTTGTACAGTTACCAATTAGCTAGTGTACTATTGGAGCTTGCAATGGGTCATGCAAATTGCCAACCACCTAACTGGTACCTTCCTAGGTTAATTTACAGTTAAGGATTCACAGATAACCAAGACTGGAAACAGATTCATTTTCTTTACCATACTGATCAGAGACCATGATCATGCTCAATTGAGATGTTTATGGAGCTCCCTAAGTCTATCAGTACTAGCTATTCATCTTCTAATACTATGCACACTTTAACACATCAAGACATAACCAATACTGTGATAACTTTCTTAATCATATTGAGAGTAGTATGAAGTTCCCCACTTCTAAGTTCAACTGAATAAACATAACTCAAACTCCTTAAACATGCTAGAAACACAGAGAGCTCTACTGAATAAACATGCTGTGAATATACAAACAAAAGGCAAGAAAATGGACGCACATAAATACCTTAAGGAATATAGGAAGAGGGCCATCTTTGGTTGGCCATAGATGATCCTCCTCCATCGCGACCTCCACACTGCCGGTGCCTCCATTGTGTTGGGAAGGAGGAGGAGGGAGGTGCTCCACAATGGATAGCTCCACCCTATCATCACTGTTGATCTCCATGGATCCCCCCTCGAGAGAGGCACAGACAAAATTAGGTTCAGAAGAAAGCCAAGCACACGGCCCATATTCTGAACTAAATACAAGTATGCAACCTACCTACACCACATAGTCCACATCAGAGCATAGCACAATATTAGCAACCAGGTAAAGACATACCAAAGGAAATTCTCAGGAGTGCAGATTATGAACACAAGGGAGCCAAAGGTGCTACTGCCCCGGCACGGTCATTGGCATCCAGCCACCGCGATGCCACGGACGGAACCGAATTGACTCGGGGCTCATCCTCCTACCAGCATACCTCAACATGGCATGTAGCAGCTCAATAAATAGCGACAAAATTGTAATGGTGTGAGCAGTGCGGCAACTATCGTGCAGCAGCAGTAGTAGCAATGGAGGACGACATACATTAGTAGGAGGAGGAGGAGGAACGGAAGGGTTACCTCTTCGACGTCGACGACGGTGCCTAGACGACATACATTTGGGGTTACCGCTTCAGGTTACTCCATATTAAACAAGATTATAGTTTAAGGTTGAGATTAATTAACTCAACCAAACCAAACCATGTGTCAATTAGAAAGACACAGCTTCTATCATATCTATTGCATTTTGCTGTTCTTCCACAAAAGGACATGGACGTATTCAAATATATATATGTAAAAAGATTCTATTACTGTGACGATGACATGTATCTAAAAGGATTCTAGCACAAGTACTGAACAAAAGCTACAAAGCATTAGCTCCCCTAATCTAAGTAACCAGTAACAGGATCAGCAGGCCCTAATCCACTAAATCAAATATTACATGAAATTGAGCATCAGCAGGCTCCTCTCCTTATCTGCACGAGCACAAGCAGGAGCATAAGAAGTCGAAAGCTTGCATTTTTTAGGTTTAGACACGGATTGGAGATTATATCGGGAGCTTACCATGGTGTGTGAACTTGAAGCGGGCAGATTGAAGCCGTGGAGGATGGTCTCCATCTCCAGCGCCGGCCTTAGCTTCAGCCATGGCCCCCTCTGTTTCCTTGCCATGGCGGTACGCATCCCCCATGGCAAACTGCGCCCGCCATCCTGACCAGTCCCCAAATCGGCCCAGGGAGGGCTACCCACCGGCGAGCTACATGGCGGCACCTCCCTCGTTGTTGCCGTCGGAGCAGCGGAGGCCCGTGCATGAGGGAGGCGGAATCGAGCAGCTGGCCCCGTGGAGGCGCCATGGCCACGGGATCCCCTCCTCCTTCTGTTGCTGCTCCGCTAGGGTTCCGGGCCCAGGGGTAGTGGGTCGGAGGGTAGGAACTTGACGTCGGGGAGGACACGGCAGGCAGTGGAGGGGAAGGTGGCCGGCGAGGCTGGGCTGGGTGATGCCAGCCGGCGGCTCGATCTGGATCGGGGTGGAGGGCGGCGCACCGGAGAAAACAGGGAGAGAGGTAGGGACGCAGGAGAGAGAGGTGGTGGGATGCGGCAGAGAGGGGAGGGCGGTGGTATCCTAACGTGGGGGAGACGGAGGGGCTGGGGCGGCCGCCAGCGCGTGAGGATGGGAGGCGTCGGGAGGGAGAGAGGCGTTGGGTAGAGGTAGGGGGACTGGTGCTGGTCTAGATCAAAAAGTTGGGCGAGGCGCATATTGCGCATATGCGCCTCCTATAATTCAAACTATAGGAGGCGCATATAGCAATATGCGCCTCGCATATGCGGCCACCTACCACTGCCCGGGCCCGCAGGAGTTACTTGAGGCATATATGGCCATATGTGCCTCGCATATTATCAAATATAGGAGGCGCATATAGCCATATGCGCCTCGCATATTCGTGCACCTACCAACACGCGGGCCCACACAGATTATGCGAGGCGTATTCTGTCCATATGCGCCTCGCCTATCTGATATATAGGAGGCGCATATGACTAGAATGCGCCTCGCATAATATGGGGCTGCTAGATTCTGTCCGTACAGGGATTATAGGAGGCGCATTCTTATCATATGCGCCTCGCCTATTTTATACTAGAGGCGCATATCGCAAAGTGCGCCTCGCCTATTTTTATAGGAGGCGCATATGTCTAAATGTGCCTCGCATAAGCATGTCTCCTATAGCCTTTTCTCTAGTAGTGTGCATTAGTGATATTTCTATGTAGGACTTGCATGGAATTTTTGCGAAGTATAACTATGCCATGGGAAATCCTAGTAGATGAAACCTTAGTAGAATTTCCTAAGTTAAGATTCCTACTACTATCATGCTTAGCTTAGCTAGTAGAAAACAAGGGTGGAATATATATTCACACTATGGAATATTTCTAAGTCAAGGACTTGTGTTTTGTTTAATAAAACAACAAAGTGAATGAATCACCTAGGTGGAATGGATGGAATGGTTTGTGTTGAGTGGTTCACAAGGCCCATTTATATGGTTTACCTTGTGTATCTCACTTGTGGATGGCCACCCAGGAACAAAGAGATTTGAGATGTCAAATGTTGAGAAGCTTCAAGTGTAGCCACTTGGCATTATGGGCACTGCCTGGATCACATAGGTTGCAATAACTTAGCCAAATGGAGAGTTGGTGGTAGGGGATTGATAGGTTGGAGCGCGTCCATTCTGGTCTAAGGGAAGGCTTCTGAAAGATCTTGTCTTGGTGAAACCAAGTCTTGTGGGGAAAGTGCACCACCTCTGTAGAGTGTAAAATCTAAGTATTTAGCCATGTCCCCGGTAAAGGACAATTTGAGCATCAAGACATGGAAGCTATCAAGAATCTCCTCATCCCAATTTCTAAGTTAAAAACTTGTGGTTGAACAAGGGTTGAAGGATCACCAATTTCTAGTGGGAGATGCCTTGGGTGATTTAGTCAAGCAAAAACTTAGTGTTTTCAAATGATAAGGAAAATCTATTTTGAGCAAAGCAAGCCTAAGCTCTACTTAGCCAAATGCATATAGATGATAGACTCCACTATACTACCATAGTATCACTTGCCAATACAATTCAAATGTATTGACCCTTGTGGCTGTAACTTATTATGTTGCAGGTTCGTTTGATGTTAGTGAAGTTTATTGATTAGGATTAAAAGTCTACAACCAACATGTCTGCCTGTGGCACTTTGAAGATGAAGGACCCCATGCTATTGTGATATTCTGCTGCATTGTAATGAGATAACCAAATGAGCTATGTAAGATGTAATAACATACTTTATTCCTGGTTATAAAGTTGTATTATGACCTTTGTTTCTTGATATTACATCTTAACTGTGGATGCTAGCTATTGATCCAGCGACTAGCATTGTAAACACAGGGATCTCTACCTTATTAAAGGTTGGGAACCTTACAATCACGAAGCCCTTCAATGTGTATTGTGATGCATCCAAGATCGGTCTCGGATGTATGCTAATGCAAGAAGGAAAAGTTATATCTTATCTATCTCGAAAACTGAAGCAACATGAGCAAAATTACCCAACCCATGACCTCGAACTCGCAGCCGTAGTTCTAGCCCTGAAGACATGGAGACATTACCTGATGGGAAACCGTTGTGAGATCTATACGAATCACAAGAGTCTTAAGTATATATTCACTCAGAAGGAGCTGAATATGAGACAGAGAAGATGGATTGAGCTAATCAAGGATTACAATCTGGACATTCACTATCACCCTGGTAAAGTCAATGTGGTGGCCGATGCCCTTAGCAGATTGCCGTGCCGCTTGAACTCCATGATTTTGAAGGAACAACCAAGTTTGCACAAAGAGATGGAAGATTTTCGAATAGAATTAGTGAGTGAAGGATTTTTGGCTAGCATAGGACTTCAACCCACTTTGATCAGTCAGATTAAAGAGGCGCAGAAGGGAAATGCTAGTATCAGCGGAATCAAGCGTCGTATCGGTACATGCAAAGTACCTGGATTTACCGAAGACGAAGAAGGAGTTATGTGATACAGAGGACGCCTTTGTGTACCAGCAGATTCTGAGTTGAAAGAAGTGATTCTGAAGGAGGCTCTTGATACTCTTTATTCTATCCATCCCGGAGGAACTAAGATGTATCAGGATTTAAAAGAACAATTTTGGTGGCATAAGATGAAGAGAGAAATCGGAAGCTATATCGCCAAGTGTGTTATTTGTCAGCGAGTCAAGGCAGGACATCAAAGACCCGCTGGATTGTTGCAACCATTGCAGATTCCGGAATGGAAATGGGATTCCGTTGGAATGGACTTTATCACTGGACTGCCTACTTCTAGTAGGGGAAATGACTCTCTCTGGGTCATAGTGGACAGATTGCCCAAAGTCGCCCATTTCTTGCCCGTCAAGACCACTTATCAGACTTCGAAGCTAGTAGAGTTGTACATCGCTAGAATAGTTAGTTTGCATGGAGTCCCCAAGAACATCGTATTGGATCGAGGAACTCAGTTTACCTTAAGATTCTGGAAGAAAGTTCAAGAAGGTTTAGGAACCCGCCTAGATTTCAGCACCGCGTATCATCCTCAGACCGATGGACAAACGGAATGAGTAAATCAAATACTCCAAGATATGCTGAGAGCATGTGTGTTAGAATATGGATCCAAGTGGGAAGACTGTCTACCGTTTGCAGAATTCTCATACAATAACAGTTATGAAGCCAGTTTGCAAATGGCCCCATTTGAATTCATGTACGGAAGAAAGTGTCGCACTCCTTTGAACTGGTCGGAAGTAAGAGAGAGTCAAATTTTCGGACCCGGCATCCTACAAGAAGCAGAAGAGAAGGTTCAAAAGATTCGTGAGCACCTCAAGACCGCCTAGTCCAGACAGAAGAGTTACACCGACAAGAGACGTCGAGACCTCGCCTTCAACATAGGAGATTTTGTTTATCTGAAAGTGTCGCCATTGAAGGGAATGCAGCGTTTTCAACTCAAAGGAAAGTTAGCCCCCAGATATATCGGACCTTTCAAGATTTTGAACCGTCAAGGAGAAGTGTCGTACTAATTAGAGCTGCCAGAAGATATGTCAGCCGTGCACAATGTGTTCCATATCTCGTTACTTCTCAAGTGTCTCGAAGTCCCCGAGAAGACCGAAGTGTTCAAAAATATCGACCACCGGACCATAGAGAACAACGATGACCTGACCTATCCTGAAGTACCCATCCGCATTTTGGAAGAAGCTTTTTGAACTACCCGAACCCGAAGCATCAAGTTTCTCAAGATTCAGTGGAGCAACCACACAGAATAGGAAGCGACCTGGGAGCGCGAAGATCACATCAGGACAGAGTTTCCCAATCTCTTCAAATCCTAGGTAATCTTTTTCGTCCTTTCTCAAATCTCAGGACGAGATTTTGTTTAAGGGGGGAAGGTTTGTAACATCCCAAAAATACTAAACTTGGATCATCAAACTCTAATCATCCAAATTGGGGTTAACAAAAACTTTTCTAAATAAAATTATGGAAGCATGCATGTGAGTATGCATTTCATTTTGAATTCTTTTGAACCACCTTGTTTGTGTGTTTCTTTGCTTGTAAAATGTTGCTTAGGTGAAATAAACATCATCTAAACATTTCCCAAACTTTTCCCAAAGACAAATAAATCAAAACAAAGCTAAATGAGTGAATGGACATTTTGACCAATTTAACTCCCATGCCTACTTTGGCT
Organism: Avena atlantica; assembly: GCA_910589765.1. NCBI lineage: Eukaryota > Viridiplantae > Streptophyta > Magnoliopsida > Poales > Poaceae > Avena > Avena atlantica. The sequence continues at coordinate 440,613,068 of OU342735.1, read as the reverse complement.
GTCTCGAACTTTCAGAACCTAACAAAAACTTTTCTGGATCTTTGCACCCCTTGATAGTACTCATAACATAGTTTCAAGGCCCACTTTGTGATCATCCAAAAACATTTAAATGCATAGTTTAAATGGCAATTCAAAATTGAATCTTTATCATATGAGAAGATCCCACTTTTTCAAAAACCACCCAAACAAGCTCAATTTTCAAAAACCCAAGCATCTGCAGACTCACCAGCACCAACCTAGCACACCCACCAAAAATATTTTCAAAATTCAAAACTTGAATTATTGCGGCCATTTCATCAAACACCTTGCAGACACAAATCAAACAAAATCCAAACACTGGTTTGAGCAGTGAATTGAGCCTAACTTGTTCCCTCTCTGGGCACCACTAGCCTTAGTAGATCATATAACGAACTTAACTAATCACTAGCACCACTGTGAGCTTGTCAATGTCATCAATGGTGAACAGCCGAAGCCAACCTTGTCACCCCCATGTCGACAACAAGCTAGGAGGAGAAACAAGCCTAGCCAGCATGTCTGGGAGGCAGCCCACCGTCCACCGCCAATCCCTGTCCAGCGCTCGAACCTTGCCAGCCACTGGACCACACGCATGAACCGCGCCCAGCTCGCCAGCAACCATGCCGAGCATGCGCAAGAGCGCCACCCTCAATCGAAGCCCACAGACCGCGCGCCGCCCTCGCCGCGTGCATACACGATCTCCACCATCCCATGAACACGCCAGACATCCCCGTTCGCCGCCCCATGCATCACAGCCACCGCTCGCCGTCGAAGACGCCGCCTCTGCCGCGCAGAGCGTCGCATGTTCCAGACCAAACCGCACCGCCCCTACAAGCGCATTAAAGCCGTAGAGCATCGCCAGGAGACCACCAAGCGATCGCCACCGCCGGCCATCCCTCTAGCAGCCCGTAGCCATGTCGCCACCATCGCCTGCCCATGCCGTTCGGTCTCACCGTCGAGACTATAAATAGAGGCCTCCCCCGCTCGAATTCTTCTCACCATTCCACTCCTCTCTCACCCAGAACCACCCCACCTCAGTCCTGGAGCAAGGCGAGCAGCGCATCGCCGGAGCAGTCCGCTTCTGGAGAAGAATGGCGCCGTCGATTTCGTCCACCCCAGGAGCTGCCGCGACCACCCCTGAGTTCACCGTTGTCGACTTCGTCATTCGCCTGCCTCGCCAATCCTCGCCTGAGCTCCGGTGAGCCCCAACGACCCTCACCTGCCGCGTTAGGTTTCAGTCTCGCCGGAGTTGCTCGACGTGGACGACGACCCTCAGCCGTTGGATTAGACTTAGATCGTGTGGCCGATATTTCCCCGTACCGCTTCGCATTTAAAGAGCCACAGACTGGTGGAACCCCCTGTCAGCTGAGCCCCGCGCCGCGGAGTGTCACTGGGCCGGCCCGTTAACCGTTCCTGCGCAGCCCACTCGTTTGAATTTAGATTTTTATATTTAGATTCAAACTCAATTTTGTACCTAGTTTCAAAAATCAACCCGGGTCGATTCAGTGAACCAAATTGAATGAAACCAATTTTGTTAGAAAGGTCTGGGAATGCTGAATCCAAGCCTGTTGGATTCAAGTCATTTGGATATGTAGATCATCCATGGTAAAAATAACAAGGCAGAAGCTTTTCTGCATTCAAACATTTTTTGAAATTTAAACCATAATAGCTTTTGAGTTGATTCCAACTCTAAAAAATCACATTTAACCATACCTTTCAGAATATATAAAAATATATAGGTTTACTTACAGAAATAATGTTCAAGTAATAAAAGAATGCCCCATAGGCATTTCTAGTCACTTTATTTAATTAAAATAAAAGGGTAAAACCTTATTAAATCGTGACACCACTTTAAATCACATTCCCATGGACTAAAATATGTGGTGATGACATGTGTCAACATGATCCCATATTTGGTTTGGAGAATATTAAATCTTAAGTAGTTTTTCAATGAGTAGAAATTACTTTTCTAAAAATAAAAGGAATTAAACCAAGCTTTAATCTTGTAATGTTAGTGATGATGTTAGATCATCTATAGGACCCTTCTGTGTGATGATTGCAAGTAGTTAAGTATTTTTTGGTGATTGTGTACCTCGTATTTATTCATAGACGCTAGTACCGACCAAGGATACAAGGAGGAAGGATGATACTACGAAGAAGAAGCCGAGGAAAACTTCAACCACTGCTCTGCACAAGGCAAGCTTATATTGACACTGATGCAAGCCTAATACTACTAGTTGAATGTGCAAGCTAACACTTGCAAGATACTCTACTGATGCAAACAAACCACTACTTGTAACTATGCCCACTATATGCCTTAAATCATATATGATCGTAACCACTTGATAAACCAATCCTAGTTTTATTTGCAAGTTTATTACTTTATTTCTTTATCAAAGCTCTTACTTAGAGTTTACTGGAATGAATGGTAGATAATAGAAGGATAATTGAAGGTTGCATAAAGAGCATTAAATTTTGCCTAAACTAGATAATCTTGATGTCATCCTAAGGCATGAGATTAAACTTAGTCAAACCCCACTAGCGTACCACCCCTCATTAGTACTTACCCCCACTTGTAGATGCTAGTGATAAGCATAAAACTTGACCAACTTTCGATGGGAACACTTGGTGAAAATGGTTATGAAAACCTTAGAATGATGGATCATTCTACTGAAATGTTTTGGACAGGTGTTTCCGAACATCAGATGATTTTGGTGATGGAAATGTTGAGGCATGAGCCTTAGCCCCTTTATAAAACTGATGGTTGTCTGGATGCGATACCATTCCAATTCTATCCTATAACCACAATACCCGAAGATTGGGTAGGTCTTGACTTGAAACTTATATACCTTAGTATTAGTTCCCTCACGGCCAAGGTCTGAGCTGAGGCTACCTTGTGAAGATTGTCCACCTGTGTAGTACCCAAGATGAAAGTTGGTCATGGTTGGGAGGCCAAACTCACAGGAGAGGTGCTTATACTAGGGCGTGTAATTGTAAGGTTAGGATTGATTATTCGCATACTGAGTATGGTGAATTTAGGATTTGTTCCTGACGGATGTATCAAATGTTGTGGTGAAAGGGTACAATCTCTGCAGAGTGTCAAACTATTCGAATAGTCGCGTCCGCGGTTATGGACAGTTGGAGTGGCCATACTGTTCCCCCGTCAGACTTTTCAAAAGACGTGAAATGAATTGAGACTTTGACTTGACCACAACAGGGTTGTGATATGAAATACAAGTTACCACTTAGGTGTTATAAAACCTTAACTAGCATTAGTTGCTTCCATACTTAGTAGAGATAAATCTGGCTTTTGCAAAATAACCGTAGAGCCTAGTGTCCTATTATCCAAAAACCCTTTTACTTGTTAGTATTAGTTTGCGAGTACTTAAAGAGTACCCATGGCTTTGTCCCTGGCTATTCCCATGGCCAGACTATGAAGAGGAGTACTTGGAAGATGGACCCTAGGAAGGTTACGACAACTAGGATTATCTCCCATCGTCAGCATTGCCTGTGACCCCGAAGATGGAGCTTCGCCTACGCTACCGTTATTATTACGTATTTACGCTACTTGAGTTGTATTTGTTGGAATTATTCCCTAGAGGAAATAATAAAGATGTTATTATTATAATTCTTGTTCATGATAAAGTTTATATTCCATGCTAGAATTGTATTAAGCGGAAACATTAATACTTGTGTGGTTTGTGAACAACACCGTGTCCCTGGTACGCCTCTAAGGACTAGCTCATTGATCAATGATGGTTAAGGTTTCCTAACCATAGACATGAGTTGTCAATTGATAATGAGATCATATCATTGGGAGAATGATATGATGGACAGACCCAAACTAAGCGAAGCAATTAGATCGTTTCATCGTGTTCATCTTTGCGAAGCTTTTCCTATGTCAAATATTGTATTCCTTAGACCATGAGATAATGCAACTCCCTGGTACCGGAAGAAAGCTTTGAGTTCATCAAACGTCATCGTATGAGAGGGTGATCATAAAGGTGTCTCTCAGGTGATCGGAAAGTATCTGTTGGGTTGTATGTATCGAGATGGAATTTGTCCCTCCCAAGTCGGAGAGATATACTTCGGGCCCACTCGGTAATCGATATCAACACCGCTTGCAAGCATGTGGTTAAGGAGTTAATCACAAAGTGATATCGGATTACGGAACGAGTAAAGTACTTGCTGTGAACGAGATTGAACTAGGTATGACGGTACCGACGATAGAATCTCGGGCAAGTAAAATATCGCGAGACGAAGGGAATATATATATGGGATTGATTGAATCCTGGCATCATGGTTCATCCGATATGATCATCGATGAATGTGTGGGAGTCAATATGGGTGCCCAGACCCCGCTGTTGATTATTGATAGAAGATCATGTCTGCATATTCTCGAACCCGCAGGGTCACACACTTAACGTATCTCGACGCTAGGATAGATTGGATAATTGGTTTATGAATTTTTGTTCGTAGTCTCGGATGGGATCCGGGATATCACGAGAGGTTCCAGAGTGGTCCGGAGAATAAGATTCATATAAGGCAGTGCAGTTTTTGGAGTTCGGAATTGTTCCGGGTTAATCGGTATTGTACCGGAAGCTTCTAGAACCTTCCGGAAGGGGACCAACGTGGCCCCACCTTCCGGGAGGGGGCATGGGCCTATGAGGGAGTGTCCTGGCCGCATTGGGCCAGGGGCACAAGGCCCCATAGGGCCCAGCCAATCCTAGAGAGTTTAAATCGTTTAAACTAGAGATAGGGTTTCTAGAAGAGGGGAGAGTCCATGCCCCCCACTCCTTATCCTTTGGGCTTGGGGGAGGGGCTAGGGCTGCACCCCCCCCCTCTATATAAAGAGGGGTGGGGGCGCACCAACCCCACACACCTCTCCTCCAACTCCTAGCCGCCTTGATAGCTTTCCTCTCTCCCTCCCGACTGTTTGTAGGCGAAGCCCTGCTGCAGAAATTCTCCACCATATACACCACGCCGTCGTGTTGTAGATCCAATCTATCTCTCCACCATACTTGCTGGTCCGAGGAAGGAGGAGACGTCGAGGTGCTGCACGTGTGCATCTCACGGAGGCACCGCCACTTGTGGTGCTAGATCGGATCGGATCGCGAGGAGGAGAAGCGAGTACGACTACATCACCCACGTTCCGACGAACGTTCCGCTGTGCGAATCTTCAAGGGTATGAAGATCTAATCCAATCTCTCTCGTTGATTGCATCTCCTAGATTAGATCTTGGCTTTCCCTCTATTCGCATCCGTAGAAAATTTTGATTTACTATGCCGCGAAACCCTTCAATATTAAGAACTAGATCATGAGATCCTTATTTGTGTAAGACCTTATGTATGGTTTGTAATGGATGATGTACTGTGGTATCCAATTCTATTATGTCTCGCAAAAAAATGGTAATCCTGGGATTGCGATGTATGGCATAACAGGCATCTGGGATTAAAAATCTGGGTGTTGACAGCACAGAAGACAAATAAGGAAATTGAAGAGATTAAGGAAAAGATTGGCAAGGGAAAAGCCAAAGGATTCCATGAAGATGAACAGGGTAATTGATGGTATGGGAAACGTAACTGTGTTCCACAAGATCCGAAACTTCGGAAAATGATATTACAAGAAGCCCACAACTCACCATATTCCATTCATCTAGGTAACACCAAAATGTACATGGATATGAAAGAAAGATTTTGGTGGAATAATCTCAAGAAGGACATCGCCGAACATATTGCTTTGTGTGATGTATGTAGTAGAGTGAAAGCGGAACATCAGAAACCAGCAGGATTGTTACAACCACTACCTATTCCTGATTGGAAGTGGGACAATATTGGTATGGATTTCATTACTGGATTGCCAAGGACCCAGTCAGGATATGATTCTATTTGGGTAGTAGTGGATCGCCTAACTAAAGTGGCTCATTTCATACCCGTGAAGACAACCTACACCAGTGCTAAGTTAGCCAAGATCTACATGAGTAGAATTGTATGTCTACATGGAGTACCCAAGAGTATTGTGTCTGATAGGGGAAATCAATTCACTTCTCATTTTTGGAGGCAATTACATGAGTCATTGGGGATGAGATTGGAATTCAGCACTGCTTTTCATCCTCAAACTGATGGACAGAAAGAAAGGACCAATCAGATTCTTAAAGATATGTTGAGAGCATGTGCTCTAGATTATGGAGCCAGTTGGGATGAAAGTCTGCCTTACGCAGAATTCTCTTACAATAACAGCTATCAAGCCAGTATTGAGATGGCACCATTTGAGTTTCTCTATGGGAGAAAGTGTACCACCCCATTGCTATGGAATGGTGTGGGAGAAAGAAGTTTGTTCAGACCAGAACTAATCAAAGAGGCCGAAGAGAAAGTCAAGCTAGTTAAGGACAGATTGAAGATAGCATAGTCCCGACAGAAGAGCTACGCAGATCCTAAGCATAGAGAAGTCACCTATGAAGTAGGTGATAGAGCTTATCTTAGAGTGTCACCACTTCGTGGAGTGAAGAGGTTTGGTGTCAAAGGTAAATTGGCCCCAAGATATGTTGGACCATTCAAGATTCTGAGTCATAAAGGAGAAGTAGCTTATAAGATTGAATTGCCAGAGTCTTTGTCAGCTGTTCATAATGTGTTTCATGTGAGTCAACTTAAGAAATGCCATCTAGAAATGGAAGAGACTTCTTTGAAGGATACTATACCTTTGGAAGAGGTTCAATTGGAGAGTGACCTCACTTATGAGGAGAAGCCTATCAAGATTCTTGAGACTGCAGAAAGAGTTACTCGGACTAGGACAATCAAATTCTGCAAAGTTCAATGGAACCATCATTCCGAAGAAGAAGCAACTTGGGAAAGAGAAGATGATCTTCGGAAAGACCACCCTCACCTATTTGCTAGCCAACCCGAATCTCGAGGGCGAGATTCACCTTAAGGGTATTAGATTGTAACATCCCTAAAATCATGTTTCAAAACTCATGCATATCATCCATGCATCTATGATCATTTAGGGTTCCTTTTTCAAAACCAATTCAAAAACAGGAGCATTTGATGCTCATTATTTTATGTGAGCAACTATTAATCTAATGCCACTCTCAATTGAAGAGATTATTTGTTTTAACCAAGCTTTGCTTGCTCTCTTGTTGTTTTGGTTGAATGTTAGTGCCTGGACCAAAATTTACAAAACAGAAATGGTTTTAAAACCATTTTCAAAACTTATTAAAATCAAGTGCTATAGCACTGTTTATTTTGTTTAATCAAAGGGACCAAGCTAGTACAGAGAGACCACATGGTTTTATGCCCAAAAATATGATTGTTACACTCTACAAAAATCTAGAAAAGATTTGAATTCAAATTTCATTGGAATTTATTTGAAAATGAATCCAGAAAATCAAAACAGAAATAGAAAAGGAATAAAGAAAAGAAAAAGGGCCAGCGTTGTCAATCTGGCCCAACACTGGATCCAGCCCAACAACCAGCCCACCCGGGGTTTCCCTCTCCCTCTGTTTCTCACCCACGCGAGCACCCCCCCCCTCTCGCTGACGCCTCGGACCCACCTCCACGTCACCTCTTCGTCCCCAAATCACGCCCGCGACCTGCTCCGCCGCGGCCGTTTCTTCCCGACGATCTCGCGCTTGATTACGCGTTACTGCAGGCATAACTCCCTCTTTCTCCTCGTCTACTTCAACCCCTCCTCACTCCGCTCCATTCCCCTCACTCACCAACCACAGAGCGCCGCTAGGCTGTCCACAATCGAGCTTGCGCCGCCACTGTCCCGAACCACTCCGGCGAGCCATCATAGTGAGTTCCGAGCACGCCTTGCTTTCTGGTTCACGCGAGCTGCTTCGCAATCATCTTGCGCTTCTTCTGACACCTTTGGTTCGACTTGTACTGCCCCAGGTCGTCGACTCCGTCGAGCACCGCAAACTCCCGACACCGTCTCCAACTCCGACAAGGAATTTCGGTGAGGTTCGACCGCCCCGTGCCTTCCCCTTGACCCTATCAAGTTCGCCTGAACGTTGTGCACACACTGATGCCTTCCGTTTGTGTTAGGGCAGATCAGAACGTCGCCAACGTCGCCGTCCACCTAGGCCCGGCGCTATCCCCGACTCCGGCGAGCTCCACGGCCACAGTAGCTTGCCCCTGTCCACGCCAACATCATCTGGAGCTTCCTCGCAACCTTGCGACGCCGGTAAGCATCACCACTGCCCCCAGCCCTCGTTAGAATTGCCGCACCATCGCCGGCAGAGCCGTCGCCGCCGCTGTGCCCATGAGCGCCGCCGATTTAGAGTCAGAGAGATTTGATCCACTGGATCTAGATCCAGTGGTTTATATTAGAAGCCAGGCGAAGAGGTACGGGAAGATCTGAGCCGCTGGTTTTAAGTAGATCTGACGGTGCGCGAGTGTGATCCAGTGCGAAGCGGTACCAACCAATCAGGAGACGCCGTGTGGCCAGTTCTTAGATTTAAAATCAGATTTTATATCTATTAGATGTTTAAACTTGTTTAATTCATAGCTTTTGATTCCCACGTCCAAATTTGAAAAAAATGATATCATTGGAATCAGGAGAGAAAAACCTTTATGTTTATGCAATGTGTTTAATGTTTTGCCTCTGCTAAAATGGTTGTATTTGCAGAAACATTTGTAGGCATAATTTGAGTATACTAATTATTTGTAAAATGTTTTGCTATTCAAATAAGGTTTAGTTGCTTGTTTTGTACTTGTTTATGATTCAGTACTATGCACTTGTCTTTTTTGGTGTAGGAAATCATCACATGCATTTTTCATACATTCATATATTTTTGCTTGTATATATTGTGTATGTGATTTGTGCCATTATTTTATGTGTATATTTTGGTGCAAATAGTGATTGTGATTGTGAGGATTGTTGCTACTCCCCAAAGTACCAAGGCAAGTGGTGCTTCATGATTTTATTCCTATGTTTTTCAACTATGCACTAGAAATATTTTGTTAGACTTGCATGAATATTTTGATCTATATGCTATGCTTGGGAAATCCTAGTAGTTGTAGAATTGCTAGAAATTTCTAAGCTAAGATGCTTATCTATGCCATGCTTAGCCTAGCTAGTAGCAACCAAGGGTGGTTATATATTCATGCTATGAGAAAATGTTTCTAAGTCTTTGGACTTGTGTTTTGTTTAATAAAACAACTAAGTGAATGAAACACCTGGGTGGAATGGAAGGAATGGTTTGTGTTGAGTGGTTACACAAGGTCCATTTCTATGGTTTACCTTGTGTATCTCACTTGTGGAAAGCCACCCAGGAACAAAGGTATTTGCGATGCCATATGTTAAGAAGCTTCTAGTGCAACCACTTGGCAATATGGGCTCTGCCTGGATCACATAGGTTGCAATAACTTAGCCATTTGGACAGTTGGTGGTAGTGGGATGATAGGTTGGAACGCGTCCATTTGGTCTAAGGGAAGGCTTCTGAAAGGTCCTGTCTTGGTGAAAATCAAGTCTTGTGGGGAAAGTGCACAACCTTTGAAGATGGAAGAATCTAAGTACTTAGCCATGTCCCTGTTATTGGACAACTTGAGCATCAAGACATGGAAGCTATCAAGAATCTCTCCATCCCAATTTCTATGTAAAAACTTGTGGTTGAACAAGGGTGAAGGTTCCCCAATGTCTATTGGTGGTTCCTTGGGAAAGTTTTTGTCAAAGGAAAACTTAGTGTTTTCAACTAATAGGTAAAAACCTATTTTGAGAAAAGCAAGCCTAAGCTACACTTAGCCAAAATGCATATGGTATCTAGTCTACCAACATTCTACTAAGGTATCACTTGCTAATACTATTCCAATGTATTGACCCACTCTGGCTGTAACTTGTGATGTTGCGGGTTATTCTGATGATGATTAGGGGTTATGAGTCTACACTCAACATGCTTGCCTGTGGCACATGAAGATGAAGACTTATTTATCTTATTATATATTTGAACTCTTGTATTAGGCCTGTGGCCATGGAGTTTGTAAAACACTACGTTTGTCTCTGGAATGATATGTAATAATGACCCTTGTTTCTGTGTACTTCATCTTAAACTGTGGATGCTAGAATTGATCCAGGGACTAGCATTGCAATCACAGGGATCCTTACCTTTATAAAGGGAGGGATCTTACAGATGCTAAAGCTCACTAGCCGACTTGTTTATTTAGGATCTTGAATCACTAAGTAACCATCGGAGGGGGTGTTGGTTTGTAAGGTTCCCAACCTTTAATAAGGTAGAGATCCCTGTGTTTACAATGCTAGTCCCTGGATCAATAGCTAGCATCCACAGTTAAGATGTAATATCAAGAAACAAAGGTCATAATACAACTTTATAACCAGGAATAAAGTATGTTATTACATCTTACATAGCTCATTTGGTTATCTCATTACAATGCAGCAGAATATCACAATAGCATGGGGTCCTTCATCTTCAAGGTGCCACAGGCAGACATGTTGGTTGTAGACTTGTAATCCTAATCAATAACTTCTCTAACATCAAACAAACCTGCAACATAATAAGTTATAGCCACAAGGGTCAATACATTTGAATTGTATTGGAAAGTGATACTATGGTAGTATAGTGGAATCTATCATCTATATGCATTTGGCTAAGTGCTGCTTAGGCTTGCTTTGCTCAAAATAGTTTTTCCTTATCATTGGAAAACACTAAGTTTTTGCTTGACAAAATCACCCAAGGCATCTCCCAATAGAAATTGGTGATTCTTCAACCCTTGTTCACCCACAAGATTTTAACTTAGAAATTGGGATGAGGAGATTCTTGATAGCTTCCATGTCTTGATGCTCAAATTGTCCTTTACCAGGGACATGGCTAAGTACTTAGATTTTACACTCTGCAGAGGTGGTGCACTTTCCCCACAAGACTTGGTTTCACTAAGACAAGATCTTTCAGAAGCCTTCCCTTAGACCAGAATGGACGCGTTCCAACCTATCATCCCCTACCACCAACTGTCCATTTGGCTAAGTTATTGCAACCTATATGATCCAGGCAGAGCCCATAATGCCAAGTGGCTCCACTTGAAGCTTCTCAACATTTGACATCTCAAATATCTTTGTTCCTGGGTGGCCATACACAAGTGAGATACACAAAGGTAAACCATAGAAATGGTCCTTGTGAACCACTCAACACAAACCATTCCTTCCATTCCACCCAGGTGATTCATTCACTTAGTTGTTTTATTAAACAAAACACAAGTCCACAGACTTAGAAATATTCCATAGTATGAATATATATTCCAACCTTGTTTTCTACTAGCTAAGCTAAGCATGATAGTAGTAGGAGTCTTAAATTAGGAAATTTCTACTAAGGTTTCATCTATTAGGATTTCCCATGGCATAGTTTACACTTAACAAAATTTCATGCAAGTCCTACTTAGAAAATATCACTAATGCATAGTGAAAATAATGGGACAAATGTATGAAGCATCACTTGCCTTTTTGGTATAGAGTATAAGTTCACTCCTTGAGCTTTGCAATGTTCACTCACTTCAAATCACTACAATTCAATCAAGCAAACAATATTTCAATCTACCATTCAAGCAATTCATCACATAAAAAGATAGAAACAAAACAATGCATGCAAACATGCAAAAGATTGTTTTATTTGTAAAAGTGGTTCCTAATGGGTCATAAACATTTGGAAACACCTAATGGTCATTTTTAAAAGTGGCAAAACCATTTGCAAAAGATTTTACTTCATAAACCATTTTTTAAACCATGTCATTATTTTATGTGGTTGAAAGTGTCTTTAGAAAGTAATAATTTTTATATGGTTCACCAAATACATTTTTAAATCATAAAACTTGGTGCTTGGGGTCAGAGAGTTTATTCCAAAACATTTTCCAAAGATTTTCTCCCAAAATCATTTTTAATAAATAAACATTATTTTATTTAACTAGAAATGGTTTAAATCAAAGGTTTACTCTTTTGCTTCACCAAATACATTTTTGAAACCACCAATTGATTCCTAGGGTCAGTAGGTTCAAAACAAACCATTTGCCAAAGATTTTATCCCCAAAATCATTTTAGAACAATTTTTATATTCTAAACATGCATACACATGTTTCTGCAAAAATAATCAATTTAAAAGAAGCAATTTACTAAACAAAGTGCATGGTCAGGAAGTACTTGTTTTGCTGAATCCATTGATATAAAATTTGCTAAATTTGGACGTGTGGTTTGAAAGTTATGAATTTTTCAAATTAGCACATCTAATAGAACAATTCTGTTTTAATCAAACCAGCAGGGACACGTGGCATGTTACTACTCGTCGGTACCGTTTCGCGTGGATTAGCAATGTGAGGCGTTGGATATAATGACGATCGTGCGGCACATATCAATCAAAAACGGTTTGTTAAGTGTCAACACCCGGATTTTTCAATCCTAGATGCCTGTTATGCCATACATCGCAATCCCAGGATTACCATTTTTGTGAGACATAACAGAATTGGATACCATAGTACTTCATCCATTACAACGATACATAAGTTCTTACACGAATATGGATCTCATGATCCAGTTCTTAATACAACATGAAGCAGCGGAATACGTAATAATAACGGTAGCGTAGGCGAAGCTCCATCTTCGGGGTCACAGGCAATGCTGACGATGGGAGATGATCCTAGTTGTCGTAACCTTCCTGGGGTCCATCCTCCAGGTACTCCTCTTCATAGTCTGGCCATGGGAATAGCCAGGGACAAAGCCATGAGTACTCTTTCAGTACTCACAAACTAATACTAACAAGTAAAAGGGGGTTTTTGGATAATAGGACACTAGGCTCTAGGGTTGTTTTGCAAAAAGCCAGGTTTATCTCTACTAAGCTCCAAAGCTAGTCACAATTTTATAACTCCTAGGTGGGATCTTGTAGTTCAGGTCACAACTCTGTTGTGGTCAAGTCAAAGTCTCAACTCATTTCACAAGTCATTTTGAAAAGGGTCTGACGTGGGAACAGTATGGCCACTCCAACTGTCCATAACCACGGACGCGGCTATTCGAATAGTTTGACACTCTGCAGAGATTGTACACTTTCACCACAACATTCGATACATCCGTCAGGAACAAATCCTGAATTCACCATACTCAGTATGTGGATAATCAATTCTAACCTTTCAATTACACTTCCTAGTATAAGCACCTCTCCTGTGAGTTTGGCCTCCCAACCATGACCACTGTCATCTTGGGTACTGCACAGGTGGACAATCTTCACAAGGTAGCCTCAGCTCAGACCTTGGCCGTGAGGGAACTAATACTAAGGTATATAAGTTTCCAGTCAAGCCCTACCCAATATTTGGGTATTGTGGTTGTACGATAAAATTGGAATGGTATCGCATCCAGACAACCATCAGTTTTATAAAGGGCTAAGGCTCATGCCTCAACATTTTCATCACCACGATCATCAAGTGTTTGGAAACACATGTCCAAAAAATTTCAATAGAATGATCCATCATTCCAAGGTTTTCATAACCATTTTCCACCAAGTACTCCCATCTAAAGTTGATCAAGTTTTATGCTTAGCACTAGCATCTACAGTTGGGAAGGGTAATAATGAGGGGTGGTAACTGGTGGAGTTTCACTAAGTCCAACATTATATCTTAGGCTGAGATCAAGGTTTCTAACTTAGGCCAAATTTTATGCTCTTAGGGCAAACTTGAGCACAGCTGTCTAATATCTATCAAACTCTTAAGTAGACTCTAAGTAAGCTTTTATAAAGAAATAAAGTAAGAAGCTTGCCATAAAACTAGGATTGGTTTAGCAAGTTGGTATGATCACATATGCTTAAGGCATATAGTATTCATATCACAAGCATGGGTTTGTGGCAACAATAGGGCATCTTGCAAGTGTTAGCTTGCATTGGTCAACTTGGTTAGTAAAGCTTGCACATTCACTAGTAGTATTAGGCTTGCCTTTTGCAGAGCAGTGGTTGAAGTTCTCTTCGGCTTCCTCTTCGTAGTATCCTTCTTCCTCCTCGTAGTATCCTTGGTCGGTACTAGCGTCTATGAATAAATACGAGGTACACAATCACCAATCAATACTTAACTACTTGCAATCATCACACACAAGGGTCCTATAGATGATCTAGCATCATCTCTAACATTACAAGGTTAAGGATTGGTTTAAGTCCTTTTATTTTAGAAAAGTAATTTCTACTCATTGAAAAACTACTTAAGATTTAATATTCTCCAAACTAAACATGGGATCATGTTGACACATGTCATCACCACATATTGTAGTCCATGGGAATGTGATTTAAAGTGGTGTCACAATTTAATAAGGTTTTACCCTTTTATTTTAATTGATTAAAGTGGCTAGAAATGCTTATGTAGCATTCTTTTATTCTTTGAACATTATTTCTGCAAGTAAACCTATATATTTTTATATATTCTGAAAAGTATGGTTAAATGTGATTTTTGAGAGTTGGAATCAACTCAAAATCTTTTATGGTTTAAATTTTAAAAATGTTTGAATGCAGAAAAGCTTCTGCCTTGTTATTTTTGCTATGGGTGATCTACAGATCCAAATGACTTGAATCCAACGGGCTTGGATTAAGCATTCACAGACCTTTCCAACAAAATTGGTTTCATCCAATTTGGTGCACTGAATCGACCTGGGTTGATTTTTGAAGTTGGGTACAGAAGTGTGTTTGAAATTAAAAAGAAAAAGGTTTAATTTGAATTGCTGGGCTGCGCGGGAAATTCTAACGGGCCGGCCTGCTAAGCGCAGTGCTCCCGCGGGCTGCGTAAGTGGGTGTCCCCACTCGTCAGTGACACGGGGCTGGGCGAACCGGTATGGGGCAACGTGGGTCGTTCGATCTAGTTCTAATCCAACGGCTGAGGGTCATCGTCGATGCGAGACAGCTCCGGCGAGAACGAAACCTAGCGCGGACAGTGGGGGTTGCTGGGGGCTCACTGGGGTACGAGCGAGGGTCGGCGAGGTGGGCGAACGACGAAGTCGACGACGGCGATCCTCCCGGTACCGGTGGCTTCTCCTGGGGCGGCTCCAATCGCTGGCTCCCTTCTTCTCCAGAGGCGGCGGGCTCCGGTGAAATCCGGCGAAGTGGTGCTCGCCTTGCTCTGAGGATGGTGTGGCATGGTCAGTGGGGAGAGGGGAGTGAGATAGTGTGAAGAAATCGTGCGGGGGTGGCCTCTATTTATAGTCGAGCGAGGGGACCGTCGGGGCGCAAGGTGAGCTCGTCGGGGGCGATGTTACAGGCGGCTAATGGCATGGGCAAGGGTAGGGGACGATGCTGTGTCTCCTGGCGATGCTCAACGACATGATCGCGAGGCATGGGGCGGTGTGGTTTGGTCTGGAACGGGCGGTGCTCTACACGGCAGAGGCGGCGTCTTCGACGGCTGTCGGTGGTTGTACGGCACGGGGCGGCAAACGGGGGTGTCTGGCGGTGTCCTGGGTCGGTGGTGATCGTGTGTGCGCGCGGTGAGGGCGGCGCGCGGTCTGTGGGTGATGGTCGAGGGTGGCGCTATAGCGCACCCTCGACATGGTCTGGGCGCGGCTTGTGCGCGTGGTCCAGGGCTTGGCAATGCTCGCGGCTGGGACATGCAGTGGCAGTGGACGGTGGGCTGCCTCCCAGACATGCTGGCTAGGCTTGCTGCTGCTCCTAGCTTGCTGTCCTCATTGGGGTGACATGGGGGTGCTCGGCTGTTCACCATTAATGGCAATGGCAAGCTCACAGGGGTGCTAGTGTTGGGTTAATCTTTCTAGATGATCTACTGGTTTGTGTGTGAGCTAACTGTTGGAGATATGCCCTAGAGGCAATAATAAATGTAGCTATTATTATATCTTTGTGTTTATGATAAATGTTTACATTCATGCTATAATAGTATTAACAAGGAAACATTGATACTTGTGTGATTTGTAAACTTAATTTGAAGTCCCTAGTATAGCCTCTATACTTCACTAGCTTGTTGGTTGATTAATGATTGTGGTTTCCCTATCATGAACATTGAGATGTTATCAACAACAAGATCATATCGTTAGGAGAATGATATGGTGGACATACTCCTATAGATAAGCGTAGCATAAAGATCAAGTCATTTCAATAGTTCAATTGCTATATGCTTTCTGATACATAGTAACCTAATTCCTTCGACCATGAGATCATGCATATCACCTTTACCGGATGGATGCTTTGATGACATCAAACACCACACCGTAACTGGGTGGCTATAAAGGTGGCATTGAGTGTTCGGAAAGTATTGGTTGAAACACATGGATCAAGAGTGGGATTTGTCCATCCATATGACGGATAGATATACTCTGGGCCCTCTCGGTGGAATGTCATCCAATTAGCTTGCAAGCATGTGACTGGCTCACAAGGGATCACATATCACGGGAACGAGAAAAGAGTACTTGTCGGTAACGAGGTTGAACTAGGTATGCAGAGATACCGACGATCATAACCTCGGATAAGTAAACTATCGTGACACAAAGGAAATTGGTATCGTATGTAAGTGGTTCATTCGATCGCAAAGTAATCATAGAAATATGTGGGAGCCATATGAATTTCCAGATTCCTCTATTGGTTATTGTCCGGAGAAGTGTCTCGATCATGTCCGCATAATTCACGAACCGTAGGGAGACACACTTAAGGATTCGACGTTGTTTGAGTAGTTATGGTATTATGAGAAAGAGACCGAATGTTGTTCGGAGTCTCGGATGGGATCTGGGATATCACAAGGTGATCCGGAATGGTCCGGAGAATAAGATTCATATAAGGAAAGTCCCGTTTCGGAGTTCGGGAATGATTCCGGTGTTTTCATCGGGAATGTTCTAGAAGGTTCTGGAATGTCCGGCACTCCGGAGGGGAAGGGGTACATGAATGTGTCATTGCATATTGGAATGATTGCATCATGTACTAAGTGTTCTCGCTGTTCCAAATAAAGGATTAAATTGAATCCTAAATTGAAAAGTCAAATAGCAAGTTTGAAAAGTCAAACGGCTAAAATTGGAAAGAGGGAAAGAGGAAAGTGTGGGAAACCGAGTTGGGGAGGAGTTCCCTCCTCCAACCGGCGGCCCACCTCCAAGCCGAGTTGGGGAGGGATTCCCCTCCCTCCCCATGGCGCGGCCGGCCCCTCCACCTATAAAAGGAGGGGCAGGGCTCCCTCCTCTAAACACACAAGTTCCTATCCTCTAAATCTAAACCCTAGCCCTAGCCTCCGGTTTAGAGCCATTTTGGTTTAGAGCTTCTAATTGCCCTAGCCTTCGGCTTAGAGCCTTCTAATTGGTGTGTCTAATCCCTAGACCACTAAAGCCTCTCTCATACTCCACCATACTCGCTCCGGCTTAAGGCGAAACCCTGCGAGATCTCCCCTCTACTTCCGGTACCACGCCATTGTGCTGCCGGAATCGCGAGGAGAGTGCTACAACCTCCGCTGCCTGCTGTAACAAGGGAGAGGAAGGTCTTCGTCGAGTACCGAACGTGTGACCGACTGCGAAAGCGCTGCCGGAACCCAGCGTCGGAAGGATCGTCTACACGATCTTGGGATCGGGAAGAGTACGACTACATCACCCACGAGAATCCGCTCTCGTTAAACACTTTGGAATCTTCGAGGGTAAGTTATTCCATCGACTCGTTGCTACAATCTAGTAGATAGATCTTGGCTTGTTTGTTTGTATGCGATAGAAAATTTTTGTTTTCCATGCTACGAAACCCTACAGTGGTATCAGAGCCGTGTCTATATGTAGATCTGTTGCACGAGTAGAACACAATGGTCATTGTGGGCGTTGATGCTTTTATTGTCGATTGCTTCTTGTGTACTTTGCATCTTGCGGTATGTTGGGATGAAGCGGCCCGGGCTAACCTTACATGACATCGTTCATGAGACTTGTTCCACGCTTGACATGCAACTTGTATTGCATAAGTGGCTTTGCGGGTGCCTGTTTCTCCTAGCATAGTTAAGATCCAATTTACAACGGGTGATCAACAATGCTAGTATCAATGTTGTGGTTCTTGTTCGTAAGTTAGAACGACACTTATTGAAAGCCCCAAACCACGTAAAATATGCAAAGAAAGTAGAGGCGTCTAACTTTGTTTTGCAGGGGTGTGCAGTGATGTGATATGGCCATGATTGTGATTATATTTGATGTATGCAATGTTCCTTATTGTAAGTTGGCAACCGGCAGGAGCCATATGGTTGTCTTTAAATTATGTTAAGACCCGCGTGTCTATTCAAAGTAGTTATAATAGTTGAAGCCGGTGGACGACAACCATGGAGAAGCGTCATTGACCTTGATGCAATGCCGGTGATGATGGAGATCATGTTCATGCTTGAAGATGGAGATCAGAAGCACAAAGAAGAAAGGCCATATCATATCACATATTATTGAATTGCAGGTGATGTTAATCCTTTATGCATCTTGTATTGCTTAGTAGACGACGTTAGCATTATAAGATGATCCCTCATGCACATGAATTTCAAATCATAAAGTGTTCACCCTTAGTTAGCACCGTTGCTAAAGCTTGTTGTTTCGAAGCACCACGTGATGATCGGGTGTGTTAGATTCTGCAAGTGTATACAACGTGAGCAAGCCAGATTTGCTCATGCAGAAACTAAGGTTTGATCTTGACGAGCCTAGCATGTACAGACATGGTCTCGGAACACGGATCACCGAAAGGTAAAGCATGAATCATATAGTAGATATGATGAACATGACGATTGTTCGCCATTGAAACTATATAAACTCTCGTGATGATCGGTGTTGATGTAGTGGATTTGGTTCGTGTGATCACTAAAACAATGTGAGGGATGCTGTTTTGAGTGGGAGTTCACCTAGTTTAATTTCATCATTAATTTGAACTCAATTTGTCATAAACTTAGTCTAAACTATTGCAAATATGTTGTAGATCAATGGCAGCCCCTACCATCAATTTTAATGCGTTCCTAGAGAAAGAAAAGTTGAAAAACAATGGAAGCAACTTCGCGGATTGGTTCCGCAATTTGAGGATTGTCCTCATAGCTGGTAATTTGACCTATGTGCTGGATGCACCGCTGGGTGACCCACCTGCAGCTGATGCTGCCGATGAAGTAAAGAATGTTTACCTCGCTCGGAAGAATCAGTACTCCATAGTTCAGTGTGCTATCTTGTATGGTTTGGAATCGGAGCTTCAGAAAAGGTTTGAGAATTCAGACCCATATGATATTGTCGAGGATCTCAAATTGATTTTTGAGACTCATGCGGCAATTGAAAGCTATGAGGCTTCTGAAAAGTTCTTTAACTGCAAGATGGAAGAAGACAGCTCCGTCAGTGAGCATGTGCTTAAGATGTCTGGGCACGCAAACAAGCTTCAAAGCTTGGGTATAGTGATTCCTAATGCTTTGGGGATTTACCGTGTCCTCCAATCACTACCACCAAGTTACAAGAACTTTGTGATGAACTACAACATGCAGAACATGAACAAGACGTTGCCAGAACTCTTTGCCATGTTGAAATCTGAAGAAGTGGAGATCAAGAAAGAGCACCAAGTGTTGTTGGTCAATAAGACCAACAAATTCAAGAAAGTCAAGTCTAAGCAGAAGGGACACTTCAAGAAGGGTGGTAAGAAAGTTACCACGCCGGCGAAGAAGACCAAGGCTGGACCCAAGCCTGATACTGAGTGCTTTTACTGCAAGGGAGAAGGTCACTAGAAGTGGAATTGCCCAAAGTACTTGGCGGATCTGAAGAACGGCAACATCAAGAAGAAAGGTATATCTGATATACATGTTATTGATGTGTATCTCACTAGTACTCGTAGTAGTGCCTGGGTATTTGATACTGGTTCGGTTGCTCATATTTGTAACTCGAAACAGGTGCTGCAGAATAAACGGAAGCTAGCAAAGAACGAGGTGACGATGCGCGTGGGAAACGGATCAAAGGTTGATGTGATCGCGGTCGGCACGCTACCCCTTCATCTACCATCGGGATTAGTTTTAAACTTAAATAATTGTTATTTGGTGCCTGCGTTAAGCATGAACATTATATCGGGATCTTGTTTATTGCGAGACGGTTACTTGTTTAAGTCCGAGAATAATGGTTGTTCGATTTATATGAGTAATATGTTTTATGCACATGCACCTTTGATAGATGGTCTATTCTTATTGAATCTCGATAGTGGAAATACACATATCAACAACATTGAGGCTAAACGTTTGAAATCAAGCGATAATTCGACCTATATGTGGCACTGTCGTCTTGGTCACATTGAAGTGCAACGTATGAAGAAACTCCATTCCGATGGACTTCTTGAATCACTTGAAAGATGCGAAGCATGTCTGATGGGAAAAATGACTAAGACTCCATTTTCTGGTATGATGGAGCGAGCTACGGACTTATTGGAAATCATACATACCGATGTGTGTGGGCCAATGAGTGTAGCATCGCGCGGTGGTTATCGTTATGTTCTTACCTTCACGGATGACTTGAGTAGATATGGGTATATCTATTTCATGAAACATAAGTCCGAAACTTTCGAGAAGTTTAAGGAGTTTCAAAGTGAGGTAGAGAATCAACGTAACAAGAAGATTAAATTTCTACGTTCTGATCGTGGAGGTGAATATCTAAGTTACGAGTTTGGCGAGCATTTGAAGAAATGCGGAATACTTTTACAGTTGACACCGCCGGGAACACCACAGCGTAATGGTGTGTCCGAACGTCGTAATCGAACTCTCTTAGATATGGTTCGTTCTATGATGTCACTTACAGATTTGCCGCTATCATTTTGGGGTTATGCATTAGAAACAACCGCATTCACTTTAAATAGGGCACCGTCTAAATCCGTTGAAACGACACCGTATGAATTATGGTTTGGGAAGAAACCTAAATTGTCGTTCCTTAAAGTTTGGGGATGCGAAGCCTATGTAAAGAAGTTACAGCCGGACAAGCTTGAACCCAAAGCGGAAAAATGCGTCTTCATAGGATACCCGAAGGAAACTATTGGGTATACCTTCTATCATAGATCCGAAGGCAAAATCTTCGTTGCCAAGAATGGATCCTTTCTAGAGAAGGAATTTCTCTCGAAAGAAGTGACTGGAAGGAAAGTAGAACTCGACGAGGTTGTCAAACCTTCTCTCGAAATTGCGAGTAGCGCAGCACCGGAAGAAGTTCCTGTGGTGCCTGCACCAATAAGAGAGGAAGCTAATGATGGTGATCATGAAACTTCGGTTGAAGTTGCTACAGAGCCTCGGAGGTCAACGAGAACTCGTACCACTCCAGATTGGTATGATCCCGTTATGAGTGTCATGTTGGTGGACAACATCGATGACCCCGAGACATATGAGGAAGCGATGATGAGCCCAGATTCCAAAAATGGCAAGAAGCCATGAAATCCGAGATTGGATCCATGTACGAAAACCAAGTATGGACTTTGGTGGACTTACCGGATGGCCGAAAGGCTGTCGAGAACAAATGGATTTTCAAGAAGAAAACAGATGCTGATGGTAATGTTACTGTCTATAAAGCTCGAATTGTCGCAAAAGGGTTTCGACAAATTCAAGGAGTTGACTACGATGAGACTTTCTCACCGGTAGCGAAGCTAAAGTCTATGAGGATTATGTTAGCAATCGCTGCATATTATGATTATGAGATATGGCAGATGGATGTCAAAACAGCATCCTCAATGGAGATATTGATGAAGAGTTGTATATGATGCAACCCAAAGGTTTTGTCGATCCTACAGATGCTAACAAGGTATGCAAGCTTCAACGGTCCATCTATGGATTGAAGCAAGCATCCCGAAGTTGGAATCAACGTTTTGATAAGGTGATCAAAAGTTTTGGTTTTATACAAACTTATGGAGAAGCTTGTATTTACAAGAAAGTGAGTGGGAGCTCTGTAGCATTCTTAATACTATATGTAGATGACATATTGTTGATTGGGAATGATGTAGACCTTCTTAATAGTGTCAAGGAATATTTGAATAATAGTTTTTCAATGAAGGATCTTGGCGAAGCAGCTTACATATTAGGCATAAAGATTTACAGAGATAGATCGAAACGCCAAATATCATTGTCACAGAGTACATATTTGGACAAAGTTCTAAAGAGGTTTGGAATGGAAGAAAGCAAGAAAGGGTTCTTGCCCATGTTGCCCAATACGACCTTGAGTAAAACTCAAAGTCCGACATCGGCAGAAGATAGAGAAAGGATGAGTAAGACTCCCTATGCCTCAGCCATAGGATCTCTAATGTATGTCATGCTATGTACTAGACCCGACATTGCATATGCTATTAGTTTAACTAGCAGATATCAAAGTGATCCAGGAGTGGATCATTAGACAGCGGTCAAAAACATCCTTAAGTACTTGAGAAGAACTAAGGATATGGTTCTTTCTTATGGAGGTGATGAACATCTCGTTGTTAATGGTTACACCGATGCTAGTTGGAACACCGATCCGGATGATTCTAAATCACAATCTGGATACATATTTATTTTGAATGGTGCAGCAGTTAGCTGGAGGAGTGCAAAGCAAAGCGTTGTGGCGAGATCTTCAACTGAATCGGAATACATGGCTTCTTCGGAGGCTTCACAAGAAGCGATATGGATGAAAGAGTTCATTACAGAGCTGGGTGTGGTTCCTAGTGCGCTGGACCCAATGTCTATCTACTGTGATAACATGGGCGCCATAGCCAATGCGCAAGAACCAAGGTCACACAAGAAGCTAAAGCACATCAAGCTGCGTTTTCACGCTATTCGAGAACATATCCAGGATGGGGATATAAAGATTTGCAAAGTACACACAGATCTGAATGTAGCGGATCCGTTGACTAAACCTCTCCCGAGGGCAAAACATGACCAACACCAAACTGCCATGGGTGTTCGGTATATTACCATGTAATCTAGATTAGATGACTCTAGTGCAAGTGGGAGACTGTTGGAGATATGCCCTAGAGGCAATAATAAATGTAGTTATTATTATATCTTTGTGTTTATGATAAATGTTTACATTCATGCTATAATAGTATTAACAAGGAAACATTGATACTTGTGTGATTTGTAAACTTAATTTGAAGTCCCTAGTATAGCCTCTATACTTCACTAGCTTGTTGGTTGATTAACGATTATGGTTTCCCTATCATGAACATGGATATGTTATCAACAACAAGATCATATCGTTAGGAGAATGATATGGTGGACATACTCCTATAGATAAGCGTAGCATAAAGATCAAGTCATTTCAATAGTTCAATTGCTATATGCTTTCTGATACATAGTAACCTAATTCCTTCGACCATGAGATCATGCATATCACCTTTACCGGATGGATGCTTTGATGACATCAAACACCACACCGTAACTATGTGGCTATAAAGGTGGCATTGAGTGTTCGGAAAGTATTGGTTGAAACACATGGATCAAGAGTGGGATTTGTCCATCCATATGACGGATAGATATACTCTGGGCCCTCTCGGTGGAATGTCATCCAATTAGCTTGCAAGCATGTGACTGGCTCACAAGGGATCACATATCACGGGAACGAGAAAAGAGTACTTGTCGGTAACGAGGTTGAACTAGGTATGCAGAGATACCGACGATCATAACCTCGGATAAGTAAACTATCGTGAGACAAAGGGAAATTGGTATCGTATGTAAGTGGTTCGTTCGATCACAAAGTAATCGTAGAAATATGTGGGAGCCATATGAATTTCCAGATTCCTCTATTGGTTATTGTTCGGAGAAGTGTCTCGATCATGTCCACATAATTCACGAACCGTAGGGAGACACACTTAAGGATTCGACGTTGTTTGAGTAGTTATGGTATTATGAGAAAGAGACCGAATGTTGTTCGGAGTCTCGGATGGGATCCGGGATATCACAAGGTGATCCGGAATGGTCCGGAGAATAAGATTCATATAAGGAAAGTCCCGTTTCGGAGTTCGGGAATGATTCCGGTGTTTTCATCGGGAATGTTCTAGAAGGTTCTGGAATGTCCGGCACTCTGGAGGGGAAGGGGTACATGAATGTGTCATTGCATATTGGAATGATTGCATCATGTACTAAGTGTTCTCGCTATTCCAAATAAAGGATTAAATTGAATCCTAAATTGAAAAGTCAAATAGCAAGTTTGAAAAGTCAAACGGCTAAAATTGGAAAGAGGGAAAGAGGAAAGTGTGGGAAACCGAGTTGGGAAGGAGTTCCCTCCTCCAACCGGCGGCCCACCTCCAAGCCGAGTTGGGGAGGGACTCCCCTCCCTCCCCATGGAGCGGCCGGCCCCTCCACCTATAAAAGGAGGGGCAGGGCTCCCTCCTCTAAACACACAAGTTCCTATCCTCTAAATCTAAACCCTAGCCCTAGCCTCCGGTTTAGAGCCGTTTTGGTTTAGAGCTTCTAATTGCCCTAGCCTTCGGTTTAGAGCCTTCTATTGGTGTGTCTAATCCCTAGACCACTAAAGCCTCTCTCATACTCCACCATACTCGCTCCGGCTTAAGGCGAAGCCCTGCGAGATCTCCCCTCTATTTCCGGTACCACGCCGTTGTGCTGCCGGAATCGCGAGGAGAGTGCTACAACCTCCGCTGCCTGCTGGAACAAGGGAGAGGAAGGTCTTCGTCGAGTACCGAACGTGTGACCGACTGCGGAAGCGCTGCCGGAACGCAGCGCCGGAAGGATCGTCTACACGATCTTGAGACCGGGAAGAGTACGACTACATCACCCACGAGAATCCGCTCTCGTTAAACACTTTGGAATCTTCGAGGGTAAGTTATTCCATCGACTCATTACTACAATCTAGTAGATAGATCTTGGCTTGTTTGTTTGTATGCGATAGAAAATTTTTGTTTTCCATGCTACGAAACCCTACACTAACTAGGGAACAAGTTAGGCTCAAAACACTGCACACTATAGTGTTTGTGGTTTTGTTTGATTTGTGTCTGCAACCTGTTTGATGAAATGGCCGCATGAACTCAAGTTTTGAATTTTGAAATGAATTTTGGTGAGTTTGCTAGATTGGTTCTGGTGAGTCTGCAGATGCTTGGGTTTTGAAAGTTGAGCTTGTTTGAGTGGGTTTTAAAAAAGTGGGATCTTCCCATATGAAGAAGATTCAATTTTGAATTGTCATTTAAACTATGCATTTGAAAGTTTCTGGATGATCACAAAGTGGGCCTTGATACTCTATTATGAGTACATTCAAGGGGTGCAAAGATCCAGAAGAGTTTCTATTAGGTTTTGAAAGTTTGAGACAGCCAAAGTAGGCATGTGAGTTAAATTGGCCAAAATGACCATTCACTTAATATATTTGTTTTGATTTACTTGTCTTTAGGAAAAGTGTGGGAAATGTTTTAGATGATGTTCTTTTCACCTAAGAAACATTTTACAAGCAATGGATCACACAAACAAGGTGGTTTTTAAAGAAATTCAAAATCCATGCATACACATATACATGCATTCATGAATTCATTTAGAAAAGTTTTTGTTAACCCTAAACTTGATGATTAGTGTTTTGATGATCTAAGTTTGATATTTTTGGGATGTTACAAACCTTCCCCCCTTAAAAAAATCTCATCCCGATATTTGAAAAAGGACAAAAAGATTACCTAGGATTTGAAGAGATCTGGAAACTCTGTTTTGAGGTGATATTCGTGTTCCCAGGTAGCCTCCTCTTCTGTGGGGTTGCTCCACTGAATCTTGAGAAACTTGATGCTTCGGGTTCTGGTAGTTCGAAAGGCTTCTTCCAATATACGGATGGGTACTTCGGGATAGGTTAGATCATCATTGATCTCTATGGTCCGGTGATCGATATTCTTGAACACTTCGGTCTTCTTGGGGACTTCGAGACATTTGCGAAGTAACGAGATATGGAACACATTGTGCACAGCTGACATCTCTTTAGGTAGTTCCAGTTGATACGATACTTCTCCTCGACGGTTCAAGATTTTGAAAGGTCCGATATACCTGGGGGCTAACTTTCCTTTGAGTTGGAAATGTTGCATTCCCTTCAATGGCGATACTTTCAGATAAACAAAATCTCCGATGTTGAAGGCGAGGTCTCGATGTCTCTTGTCGGCGTAACTCTTTTGTCGGGATTGGGCTGTCTTGAGGTGTTCACGAATCTTGTGCACCTTCTCTTCTGCTTCTCGTAGAATGTCGGGTCCGAAAATCTGACTCTCTCCTACTTCCGACCAGTTCAAAGGGGTGCGGCACTTTCTTCCGTACATAAATTCAAATGGGGCCATTTGCAAACTGGATTGGTAACTATTGTTGTATGAAAATTCTGCAAACGGCAGACAGTCTTCCCATTTGGATCCATATTCTAGCACACATGCTCTAAGCATATCTTCGAGTATTTGGTTTACTCGCTCCGTTTGTCCATCGGTCTGAGGGTGATAAGCGGTACTGAAATCTAGGCGGGTTCCTAAACCTTCTTGGACTCTCTTCCAGAATCTCGAGGTAAACTGAGTTCCTCGATCCGAGACTATGTTCTTGGGGACACCATGCAAACTAACGATTATAGCGATGTATAACTCCGCTAGCTTCGAACTCTGATAGGTGGTTTTGACGGGAAAGAAATGGGCTACTTTGGACAATCTGTCCACTATGACCCAAATAGAGTCATTTCCCCTACTAGAAGTAGGTAGTCCAGTGATAAAGTCCATTCCTACAGAATCCCATTTCCATTCCGGAATCTGCAAAGGTTGCAACAATCCAGCGGGTTGTTGATGTCCTGCCTTGACTCGCTGACATATGTCACACTTGGCGATATAGCTTCCGATTTCTCTCTTCATCTTATGCCACCAAAATTGCTCTTTCAAATCTTGATACATCTTGGTTCCTCCGGGATGGATAGAATAAAGAGTATCATGAGCCTCCTTCAAGATAACTTATTTCAACTCCGAATCTGCTGGTACACAAAGGCGTCCTTTGTACCACAGAACTCCTTCTTCGTCCTCGGTGAATCCGGGTACTTTGCCTGTACCGATACGACGCTTGATTCCGTCGATACTAGCATTTCCTTTCTGCGCCTCTTTAATCTGACTGATCAAAGTGGGCTGAAGTTCTATGCTAGCCAAAAATCCTTCACTTACTAATTCCATTCGAAAATCTTCCATCTCTTTGTGCAAACTTGGTTGCTCCTTCAAAATCATGGAGTTCAAGCGGCACGGCAATCTGCTAAGGGCATCGGCTACCACATTGGCTTTTCCAGGGTGATAGTGAATGTCCAGGTTGTAATCCTTGATTAACTCAATCCATCTTCTCTGCCTCATATTCAGCTCCTTCTGAGTGAATATATACTTTAGGCTCTTGTGATCCGAATAAATCTCACAACGGTTTCCCATCAGGTAATGTCTCCATGTCTTCAGGGCTAGAACTACGACTGCGAGTTCGAGGTCATGGGTTGGGTAATTTTGTTCATGTTGCTTTAGTTGTCGCGATAGATAAGATATAACTTTGCCTTCTTGCATTAGCACACATCCGAGACCAATCTTGGATGCGTCACAATACACATCGAAGGGCTTCGTAATATCCGGCATGATCAAGATTGGGGCTGAAATCAATATCCTCTTGAGTTCTTGAAAACTCGCTTCGCACTTGTCCGTCCATTCAAACTTCTTGTCTTTCTTCAGTAATTGGGTCATGGGTCGGGCTATGCTCGAGAATCCTTCTACGAATTTGCGGTAATATCCCGCCAATCCGAGAAAAGCACGAACTTGGGTTTGAGTGGTTGGGGATTGCCAATCTTCTACATCTTTCACTTTGGCTGGGTCTACGGCAATTCCTCCGGCTGATACAATATGACCGAGAAATCCTACTTCATGTAACCAGAATTCACATTTGCTAAACTTTGCATACAACTGATGCTCTCTAAGGGTTCCAACAATGGTCCTTAGGTGTATCTCATGTTCTTCTTCCGATTTGGAATAAATCAGAATGTCATCGATGAAAACAACGACAAACTTATCCAGGAAGTCTATAAAAATCTTATTCATGAGATTCATGAAATAAGCGGGGGCATTGGTTAATCCAAAAGACATGACTGTATATTCATACAATCCATATCGGGTGGTGAAAGCAGTCTTCGGGATATCCTCTGCACGAATTTTGAGTTGATGATAGATAGTTCTAAGATCAATCTTAGAAAACACTTGGGCACCGGTCAACTGATCAAACAAATCTTCGATCTTAGGCAAGGGGTACTTGTTCTTGATGGTGACATCATTCAACTTCCTATAGTCCGTACACAAACGGTTACCTCCATCCTTCTTGTCCACAAACAAGACAGGTGATCTCCATGGGGACGCACTTGGTTGAATCAATCCGATTTCCAACATGGAATCCAATTGCTTCTTCAGTTCTTCTAATTCTGACGGGTTCATACTATAGGGTCTCTGGGCTATGGGTCCTGTTCCGGGGATTAGTTCGATGATAAACTCGATATCCCGATCTGGAGGCATACCGGGCAAAACATCTGGAAATACATCGGGGTATTCGCAGACTATCCGAACATGGTCAATGGTAGGTTGGGCTAGACTCTTGTTACACTTGAATTGGCGAGGTAAGGTTTCAGATATATGCTCGACTGATACTCCGGTGGTACTAGTCATGGTAATGGGTTTCTTGGCACAGTCAATCAATCCTTTATGCTTGGACATCCAATCCATTCCTAGTACTACTTCCAAACCTTTAGTTCCGAGTACTATTAGGTTAGCATAAAAATATATGCCATGGATTCGGATAGGGACGGCTTTGCAAATTTGCCTAGCCTTGGTGGTTGATCCGGGAATTTGCACAATCATCACATGCTTCAATTTGGTTGGCTGAATTTTACTAGTGCAGGCAAATTCTTCGGTGACAAATGAATGCGATGCACCAGAATCAAACAACACTCTTGCAAGTACTGAATTAACAGAAAACATACCCAGCACGACGTCTGGCGCTTCCTGAGCTTCTTCAGCATGCATGAGAAAAAGACGGCCATTGCGGTTGAGTGAATTCCCTGGGGCAAGTCTTCTCCCTGGCTGGACACAACGCTGCTGCTGAGCTGGGACATTGGCGTTGGGGGCGGTAGCATTCTTCTTGTTGGGGCACTCATTGGAATAGTGGCCTTTATTTCCACAGTCATAACATGTCACTTGTGACTTGTCCTTGGCTGCGATAGGCACAACATTGCTTCCAGTCCTCGGGGCAGTATTGGGGTTAGTGGTAGTATTGTTGGTGTTGAACTTGGGTGGGCACGGGTGAAATTGCTAGAGTTGCCGGGGTTGTTGTGATTTCCTCCGGGTCTAGGGTTTCCACGGTTGGGATAGGTTGGACAGGTCATAGGGGGTCTATTGGTTCGTGGGGAAAATCCTAGAGATGGGTTGGGGCGATACTTTGGGGTCTGATGGGTTCCTGGTTGATGCATCATGCGACGCTTGCAGTTTTCATTGGCTTGGTTGATCTTTCCTTCCATTTGGATAGCAGAGTCGACAAGGGCTTCAATATCCACAAAGGGGATATTGACTAACACCGTCTGCATCTCGTCATGCAGACCATTTAGGAACCTTTCTTTCTTCTTGGCTTCGGTGTCTATCTCGTCCGGGGCATACCTAACTAATGACAAAAATTTGTCACGGTATTCCACTACAGTCATCCTTCCTTGCTTCAACTCTCTGAACTCGTCTCTCATTCTCTTGATCAAACCTGGTGGCACATGGGTTCTGCTAAAATTGACCTTGAATTCCTCCCAGGTCATCATCTGGCCTCCGGTCATTGCACGAACACTGTTCCACCATGCCCTGGCATATCCGGCTAGATAATGGGTGGCGAACAAGACTTTCTCGTTGGCTTCCACTCCAGGTACTTCTAAGTTATTTTCCATGGTTTGCAGCCAATCATCGGCATCTAGGGGTTCTTCCGACTTGGTGAAAACGGGTGGGTTGGTATTCTGGAAATTCTTGAGTTTAGATCCGTGGTTGTCCTGGTTTCCATGGCCTTGGTTGTTGTGGGCTAGCTGGGCTATCTGTTGCAGAGTGGCTAGGTTGGCTTGACGTTCGGCTCTTTCAGCTTCGCGGTCAGAAGTCAACATTTGCAGGATCTGCAACATCGGGTCCGGGGCTGAACCACTTCCTCCACGTGGCATCTGAAGATTGATATCGATCATGAGAAAAGAGGGAAATTTCTAAGGTTTTGGGTTTTTGAAAAGTTTTTTTAAAGGTTTGACTCAGATTTTTCTAGCAACTTGCTTTTTCATTCATTCACTCATAGCACACAGTACAACACACACCACAACAAAGGAAAACAGATGGTTTTAAGAACCATTCTGGAATCTACGATACAGTGGGACCGACTAGTACTCACTACGCTAGTGCTCAGTGCTACTACTCCTCGGAGTTTGTGGCTTCATCATCTTCAGGATCATCGATGAAGGCGAAATCATCCTCATCGGTGAAGAAGTCCATGGCCTGATCCTCCAGAAAATCATCGTCATCGCTGAGATAGGAGTAAGGGTCTGCACGAAGATCTTCTCCGGCATTCTCCCTTTCCTCTAACTGCATGTCTCTCTCGTGGATGGTCTCTTCCAGAGATGAGATGCGATGGCGAAGACGGGCAATAATGCGCTCCTTCTTGTCGAGCTGACGGCGGCGAGACTTGCGATCCTTTGCGAGCATGGCGATGGTCTGATCCTTCGTCTTGATGATGGCAGACTTGTGGTTGCAATAGTCACGGCAGTTTTCCAACTCCTGCTGACGGTCGTACATCATGAAGCTAAGGTGGTCCAATTGAGTCTTCAGCTCGGGGTGGTATGGGGCTTCCAGTGGTTGTCCATTTGCATCACGTCTTGGGAAAAACTCAAAGAGAGTACCCTTGATCTGATTGATGCTCTGTCCACACAGACGGGAAAGAGCTTCCTGCATTGCTCTGGCAAGTCCATCGAGCCAGTTGTTTTCCCTCAAGGTAAACCGAATTCCCTCCGCAGTGGGAGGTTCAATCTTTCCTCGGAGACTTGCAACAATTAGCCACTGCAGATCTTCTCCTCCTTGATCATTGAGCTGAGCTCCGAAGAACTCGGGGTGCGGACGCTCCAGAAGTTCCGAAAGCTGATCCAGATCCCTCTCAAAGATAAGGTCTCCCCCATTTCCGAGTTGATAAAACTTGTTGTACTTCACGTCCATCTATAAAAATAGAGGATGAGTAGATTA
This sequence comes from Avena atlantica, assembly GCA_910589765.1. Lineage (NCBI taxonomy): Eukaryota > Viridiplantae > Streptophyta > Magnoliopsida > Poales > Poaceae > Avena > Avena atlantica. Next base: position 440,581,942 of record OU342735.1, on the reverse strand, counting down.
GCCAAGTGATCAAGTGTGTCAAAATTTTATCTATTTTGCAAGAGTTTTTGAGGAACATGAGGTTTTATGAAAGAATTAAAGAGATAAGAATGAGAATAGGTTTTTGTAAATATTTGTTTTCTTTGGTTTTTGAAACTAAGTTTTTTTGGTTCAACGTCCAACCTAACTAGGGTCTCCTATGGTCAGGATGGCTCTGATACCAACTTGTCAACACCCGGATTTTTCAATCCTAGATGCCTGTTATGCCATACATCGCAATCCCAGGATTACCATTTTTGCGAGACATAACAGAATTGGATACCATAGTACTTCATCCATTACAACGATACATAAGTTCTTACACGAATATGGATCTCATGATCCAGTTCTTAATACAACATCAAGCAGCGGAATACGTAATAATAACGGTAGCGTAGGCGAAGCTCCATCTTCGGGGTCACAAGAAATGCTGACGATGGGAGATGATCCTAGTTGTCGTAACCTTCCTGGGGTCCATCCTCCAGGTACTCCTCTTCATAGTCTGGCCATGGGAATAGCCAGGGACAAAGCCATGAGTACTCTTTCAGTACTCACAAACTAATACTAACAAGTAAAAGGGGTTTTTGGATAATAGGACACTAGGCTCTAGGGTTGTTTTGCAAAAAGCCAGGTTTATCTCTACTAAGCTCCAAAGCTAGTCACAATTTTATAACTCCTAGGTGGGATCTTGTAGTTCAGGTCACAACTCTGTTGTGGTCAAGTCAAAGTCTCAACTCATTTCACAAGTCATTTTGAAAAGGGTCTGACGTGGGAACAGTATGGCCACTCCAACTGTCCATAACCACGGACGCGGCTATTCGAATAGTTTGACACTCTGCAGAGATTGTACACTTTCACCACAACATTCGATACATCCGTCAGGAACAAATCCTGAATTCACCATACTCAGTATGTGGATAATCAATTCTAACCTTTCAATTACACTTCCTAGTATAAGCACCTCTCCTGTGAGTTTGGCCTCCCAACCATGACCACTGTCATCTTGGGTACTGCACAGGTGGACAATCTTCACAAGGTAGCCTCAGCTCAGACCTTGGCCGTGAGGGAACTAATACTAAGGTATATAAGTTTCCAGTCAAGCCCTACCCAATATTTGGGTATTGTGGTTGTACGATAAAATTGGAATGGTATCGCATCCAGACAACCATCAGTTTTATAAAGGGCTAAGGCTCATGCCTCAACATTTTCATCACCACGATCATCAAGTGTTTGGAAACACATGTCCAAAACATTTCAATAGAATGATCCATCATTCCAAGGTTTTCATAACCATTTTCCACCAAGTACTCCCATCTAAAGTTGATCAAGTTTTATGCTTAGCACTAGCATATACAGTTGGGAAGGGTAATAATGAAGGGTGGTAACTGGTGGAGTTTCACTAAGTCCAACATTATATCTTAGGCTGAGATCAAGGTTTCTAACTTAGGCCAAATTTTATGCTCTTAGGGAAAACTTGAGCACAGCTGTCTAATATCTATCAAACTCTTAAGTAGACTCTAAGTAAGCTTTGATAAAGAAATAAAGTAAGAAGCTTGCCATAAAACTAGGATTGGTTTAGCAAGTTGGTATGATCACATATGCTTAAGGCATATAGTATTCATATCACAAGCATGGGTTTGTGGAAACAATAGGGCATCTTGCAAGTGTTAGCTTGCATTGCTCAACTTGGTTAGTAAATCTTGCACATTCACTAGTAGTATTAGGCTTGCCTTGTGCAGAGCAGTGGTTGAAGTTCTCTTCGGCTTCCTCTTCGTAGTATCCTTCTTCCTCCTCGTAGTATCCTTGGTCGGTACTAGCGTCTATGAATAAATAAGAGGTACACAATCACCAATCAATACTTAACTACTTGCAATCATCACACACAAGGGTCCTATAGATGATCTAGCATCATCTCTAACATTACAAGGTTAAGGATTGGTTTAAGTCCTTTTATTTTAGAAAAGTAATTTCTACTCATTGAAAAACTACTTAAGATTTAATATTCTCCAAACTAAACATGGGATCATGTTGACACATGTCATCACCACATATTGTAGTCCATGGGAATGTGATTTAAAGTGGTGTCACAATTTAATAAGGTTTTACCCTTTTATTTTAAATGATTAAAGTGGCTAGAAATGCTTATGTAGCATTCTTTTATTCTTTGAACATTATTTCTGCAAGTAAACCTATATATTTTTATATATTCTGAAAGGTATGGTTAAATGTGATTTTTGAGAGTTGGAATCAACTCAAAAGCTTTTATGGTTTAAATTTGAAAAATGTTTGAATGCAGAAAAGCTTCTGCCTTGTTATTTTTTCTATGGGTGATCTACAGATCCAAATGACTTGAATCCAATGGTCTTGGATTAAGCATTCACAGACCTTTCCAACAAAATTGGTTTCATCCAATTTGGTGCACTGAATCGACCTGGGTTGATTTTTGAAGTTGGGTACAGAAGTGTGTTTGAAATTAAAAAGAAAAAGGTTTAATTTGAATTGCTGGGCTGCGCGGGAAATTCTAACGGGCCGGCCTGCTAAGCGCAGTGCTCCCGCGGGCTGCGTAAGTGGGTGTCCCCACTCGTCAGTGACACGGGGCTGGGCGAAGCGGTATGGGGCAACGTGGGTCGTTCGATCTAGTTCTAATCCAACGGCTGAGGGTCATCGTTGACGCGAGACAGCTCCGGCGAGAACGAAACCTAGCGCGGCCAGTGGGGGTTGCTGGGGGCTCACCGGGGTACGGGCGAGGGTCGGCGAGGCGGGCGAATGACGAAGTCGACGACGGCGATCCTCCTGGTACCGGTGGCTTCTCCTGGGGCGGCTCCAATCGCTAGCTCCCTTCTTCTCCAGAGGCGGCGGGCTCCGGTGAAATCCGGCGAAGTGGTGCTCGCCTTGCTCTAAGGATGGTGTGGCACGGTCAGTGGGGAGAGGGGAGTGAGATGGTGTGAAGAAATCGTGCGGGGGTGGCCTCTATTTATAGTCGAGCGAGGGGACCGTCGGGGCGCAAGGTGAGCTCGTCGGGGGCGACGTTACAGGCGGCTAATGGCATGGGCAAGGGTAGGGGACGGTGCTGTGTCTCCTGGCGATGCTCAACGACATGATCGCGAGGCATGGGGCGGTGTGGTTTGGTCTAGAACGGGCGGTGCTCCGCGCGGCAGAGGCGGCGTCTTCGATGGTGGGCGGTGGTTGTATGGCACGGGGCGGCAAACGGGGGTGTCTGGCGGTGTCCTGGGTCGGTGGTGATCGTGTGTGCGCGCGGTGAGGGCGGCGCGCGTTCTGTGGGTGATGGTCGAGGGTGGCGCTCTGGCGCACGCTCGGCATGGTCTGGGCGCGGCTTGTGCTCGTGGTCCAGGGCTTGGCAATGCTCGCGGCTGGGACAGGCAGTGGCGGTGGACGGTGGGCTTCCTCCCAGACATGCTGGCTAGGCTTGCTGCTTCTCCTAGCTTGCTGTCCACATTGGGGTGACATGGGGGTGCTCGGCTGTTCACCATTAATGGCAATGGAAAGCTCACAGGGGTGCTAGTGTTGGGCTAATCTTTCTAGATGATCTACTGGTTTGTGTGTGAGCTAACTAGGGAACAAGTTAGGCTCAAAACACTGCACACTATAGTGTTTGTGGTTTTGTTTGATTTGTGTCTGCAACCTGTTTGATGAAATGGCCGCATGAACTCAAGTTTTGAATTTTGAAATGAATTTTGGTGAGTTTGCTAGATTGGTTCTGGTGAGTCTGCAGATGCTTGGGTTTTGAAAGTTGAGCTTGTTTGAGTGGGTTTTGAAAAAGTGGGATCTTTCCATATGAAGAAGATTCAATTTTGAATTGTCATTTAAACTATGCATTTGAAAGTTTCTGGATGATCACAAAGTGGACCTTGATACTCTGTTATGAGTACATTCAAGGGGTGCAAAGATCCAGAAGAGTTTCTGTTAGGTTTTGAAAGTTTGAGACAGCCAAAGTAGGCATGTGAGTTAAATTGGCCAAAATGACCATTCACTTAATATATTTGTTTTGATTTACTTGTCTTTAGGAAAAGTGTGGGAAATGTTTTAGATGATGTTCTTTTCACCTAAGAAACATTTTACAAGCAATGGATCACACAAACAAGGTGGTTTTTAAAGAAATTCAAAATCCATGCATACACATATACATGCATTCATGAATTCATTTAGAAAAGTTTTTGTTAACCCTAAACTTGATGATTAGTGTTTTGATGATCTAAGTTTGATATTTTTGGGATGTTACATTAAGTTAATCTAACACAGCCATAGGATTAGCATCTAACGGCTCTCAATGCTCTGACCATATACCAGCGGTGCTGGCGGCGGCGACTGGCGGCGCGCGGTCAGACGACGACGTTGTTGGCGATGCAGGAAGCGAGAGACAAGAAGGAGATGCTCACCAGAATCGCGGGATCGTGGTGAAGCTCAAGGTACTCGCGAGGAGGCAAGGGGTGCACGAGGATGATCTGAATCGCTCGCCGGAGTTCTTGCTGCCGTCGGGTGCTCTCTGTTGAAGATGGTGGCGAGGCTACGGTGCACGCCAGAGAGAAATAAAGGTGTTGTTAGATGCGCAGATGAGTGGAGAGTGTCAGAGCATCAAAGAGGGAGAAAGGGGAGGTCTGGTCTCACCGCTAGTGCTCGTCGGAGCGGAGGCAGAGGGCGGCGACGTTCAGACGAAGACGGAGTCGACGATACAGGACACGCGTGAGTGAGCTGAGGCCACAGAGAGGTGCGCCAGGGCCTGGGGGTCACGTTCGTGTGCTTGAGGAGGCGAGGGGCGGAGGAGGCTGGCCGGAATCGACGCCGGAACTCGTCGGGGCAGTGGAGTTTCGAAGAGAAATTAGGACGGCCTGGGGGCGTAGAGGTTCTGGCGAGTGAGGGGAATGAGAGAGGGGGAGCGGGCGAATTAGTATGCGTGATCACGGGGCTGATTAATCGCGGAGTTACTGCGTATTACGCCGGCATTGATTTGGCAGCAACGGCCGGCGAGGTCAGCGGGAGGGTGAGGAAGAAGGGAGCTGGCGGTGGGGTCGTCTCGTCAACGAAAGAGGGGGAGGGGGAGTGGGTCCAGGCTGTCATTGTCTGTGTGGGTTTCTTTCGCGGTGAAAAATGGTGAGCTCGGAGTGAGAGTGAGAGGTGGGCTCGTGCTGGGCTTACTGGGCTAGCTGGGCTGGGTTGACCTTGTTCACTTTTTTTTGTTCCGATTGATTTTCTCTTTTTCCATTTCTAATTTCTGTTTTGTTTTTATTTAATTAATTCAAACACTCATTTGAATTCAAACCTTTGCCAAATTTTGTGTAGATTTAAATATTGATTAGTATTATATTCTGAAGTCAATTTTGGAATAAAATTTTATTCTTTTTGAGGTCTTTTTAATTATTCAAAAAGGCCCTTGTTTTAAATCAAATAAGATTTAATAATATTTTCAAACACCATTCAAATTCTTTAAATTTTCCAAATCTTTTCAGTAGGTTTTTATTTGTTTAATAGGGTGTCAAATAATTCACCTTGAATTTAATTGGAAAATATTTAATATGATTCATAAATCATTTGAATTGGGTATTTGTTTTAATTCCAATGGAATTTAAATATAGTTTTAATTCCCTAAAGTTTATTTGGAAGATTTCTTTAATCTTAATTAAGTTGAATTAAAACAACTTTTATTCCACTTGGGTAAATTCCAAAATACTATTTTCTCATGAATTATATAATTATTCTTATTAGAGATTTGTCTTTATTCAAATAGGGATAGAATGGTTAATGCCATTTTATTTTATTTTGGAAATTCTTTATCCTTTTATTTTATTTGGATTTGGATTCCATTCATTCCATTTGCTTAATGGGTTAGGCCAAGATTTAATTTGGTCTTTAAATATTCCTTATTTAATATTTCTTTCTTTATCTTATAAAATCCATATCTTTTTATTTAGAGATCCAAACTTGGTGATTCCAATTTGTAAAATCTTATTTAATATTTATTTATCATTTTAAATTCCTTTAGGATCATTTGCTCATCATTTTGTATGGATTTTAGATAAGTGCTTTATTAGCTTTGGAAATTACTTTTCCTTATCTTATTAAATTCATAAGATTTTATTTATGGCTCCAAATTAAGTGAAACCAATTTATATGGTCTTATAAAATTTCTATTTGTATTTCTTGATCATTTGTGAATGTTTGTTATCAAATTTTTATATGGAACAAATCCATAGGCTTAGAGATAACTTCGAAATGATTTTCCTCCATTAGGGTTTAGGGTTTGGATTTATTTTCCAAGTGTTTAAATTTCCAGATGCATTTTATGAAGAATGCATTCCTCTTGATTTGAATTTAGTTAGATTAAAATGTTAACCAAAGTTTGTTCAAGATGGGATTTTAAGTTTCCATTTAGAAACAAAAGTTTCTTTTCACCCTAAAATTCAACAATCATTTATTTTGTTTATTTATTTTTCACATTACAAGATTTGGAAAATCTTGGGATGTGACATGGTTCTTGTGGGAGCATAAAATATTAAACTATTTTTTATGCTTGCTATTTTATGAATACATGTCTTAAGTGTTTTGCATATTTTTTGTTGTAGATCATGGCACCAAGTAGCAGTCACTCTCAGATATCGGTTTTGCGTTGAGAACTATCCTTGAGAAAGATAAACTGAATGACACTAATTTTACCAACTGGTATCAAATTCTGAGAATTGTTCTCAAACAAGAAAATAAGGACCATGTCCTAGACAACCCACTTCCAGATGAGCCGAATGAGAATGCGACTATCGCTGCCACCAATGCCTACCGTCGGGCTAAGGATGAGTCCACGGATATTAGATGTCTTATGCTTGCTCACATGGAAGCGGACTTGCAAAAGCAGTTCTAGAATGTTGAGGCCTACGATATGATCGAAAGCCTAAAAAGTATGTTCCAGGCTCAGGCAAAGACTGAGAGGTATCAAGTCTCTCAGGCTTTGCTGAGTTGCAAGCTTAAGGATGGTGATCCACTTAGTCCGCATGTGATAAAAATGGTTGGTTACGTGTAGTCTCTGGAGAGGCTTGGCTACCCCATAAGCGAAGAGTTCGCTACGGATATAATTCTGAACTCTCTTCCTAGTGCATATGGGCAGTTCATTTCGAACTACCACATGCATGGTATGGATAAGAAGCTCACTGAATTGCATGGGATGCTCAAGCAGGCAGAGGCGGATCTCAAAAATGGCGCCAGTCAAGTGTTGATGCTGCAGAATAAGGCTAAGTTCAAGAAGAGTTCTTGGACTAAGAAGAAGGCTAAGTTAGGAGAAAAGCAGGCTCAGGACCCGGTACCAAGCACTTCCTCAGGGACTAAGCCATCTCCTTCAGCCGGATCCACTTGCTTCTACTACAAGGAGGATGGCCATTGGAAGAGGAACTGCAGCAAGTACTTGGCCGATAAAGCCAAGAGTGGAGGTATGACTTCCGACTCAGGTACACTTGTTTGCAATGTTATAGACATATATCTTGTTGATGCACTTAATAGCTCTTGGGTATATGATATCGGGTCAGTTATTCACATTTGCAACTCGTTGCAGGGACTGGTAAGAACTAGGAGCGTAGCAAGAGGCAAGGTTGATATTCGAGTCGACAACAAAGCAAGAGTTGCTGTGTTGGAAGTCGGCACGATGCAACTTCATTTACCTTCCAGATTCATTATGGAACTGAATAATTGTTATTATGTTCTAGTGCTCAGTCGAAACATTATTTATGCTTCATGTTTGATGAGGCAAGGCTATGATTCGAATATCAAGAATAATGGTTGTTCTTTGTATTTGAATGATATGTTTCATGGATTTGCACCCTTCCAGGATGGGTTATTTATTTTGAATCTTAATGGTGAGTCGGTTTATAACATAAATGTTAAAAGGTTGAAACCAATTGATCTTAATATGACTTACTTTTGGCACTGTCAGCTTGGTCATATAAGTTGGAAACACATGAAGAAGCTCCATGATGATGGACTCCTAACTTCGTTCGAGTTGGAGCCGTTCGAGACATGCGAATCTTGCCTACTCGGCAAAATGACCAAGACACCTTTTGCAAAGAGTTGCGAAAGGGCGTTCGACTTGTTGGGACTAGTACATAGTGATGTATGTGGACCAATGAGCACGACAACCAGGGGTGGTTATGAGTACTTCATTACCTTCACTGATGATTTGAGTAGGTATGGATATATCTACTTGATGAAACATAAGTCAGAAGCCTTTGAAAAGTTCAAAGAATTCCAGAATGAAGCACATAATCAACTCGGCAAGAAAATAAAGTTTCTTCGGTCGGACCGAGGAGGCGAGTACATGAGCCATGAGTTTGATGACCATCTGAAAAGTTGTGGAATAGTTCCTCAACTTATTCCGCTAGGAACGCCACAAAGGAATGGTGTTTCGGAAAGGCAGAATCGGACCTTGTTGGACATGGTACAGTCAATGATGAGTCGGACAGATCTGCCTTTATCATTTTGGGGTTATTGTCTAGAAACAGCGGTGTTCACACTAAACAGAGTACCATCAAAATTGGTAGAGAAGACACCACATGAGATGTGGACAGGCAAAAAGCCGAGTTTGTCTTTTCTTAAGATTTGGGGTTGTGAAGCATTTGTCAAGCGACTTCAGTAGGGCAAGCTTATAGCCAAGTCGAATAAGTGTATTTTCGTGGGGTATCCGAGGGAAACCTTGGGTTACTACTTCTACAACCGAGAAGAGGTAAAAGTGTTTGTCGCACGGAACGGTGTATTCCTTGAGAAAGAGTTTCTCAGTCGGAGAGTTAGTGGGAGCACGGTGCAGCTCGAAGAAATTCGAGAGGAACCGGCTAGAAGCGAGTCGGCAAAAACCTTGGAGGTTGAGCTGGTCGTGGAAGCTGAGCCGGCAGCAGCACCTGTACTACGAAAATCGGCAAGATCACGAAGTGTTCATGATGAGCTACTGTTAGACAGTGATGAGCCGGAAAATTATTCGGAAGCGATGGTGGGATCTGATTCTGAGTCATGGCTTGGAGCCATGAGATCCGAGTTAAAGTCCATGGATGAAAATCAAGTTTGGAACTTGGTTGATCTGCTAGACGGTGCAAGACCTGTCGAGTGCAAATGGGTCTTTAAGAAGAAAACTGATATGGATGGAAATGTTTCCGTCTATAAAGCACGCCTTGTCGCGAAGGGGTTCCGACAAGTTCAAGGAGTTGATTACGACGAGACTTTCTCGCCCGTAGCGATGCTTAAATCAGTTAGGATCATGTTAGCTATAGCAGCCTATTTCGACTATGAGATATGGCAGATGGATGTCAAAATGGCTTTCCTTAACGGAAATTTAACCGAGGACGTGTATATGATATAGCCCGAGGGTTTTGTCGATCCGGCTAATGCTGACAAGGTGTGCAAACTTCAGAAATCCATTTATGGGTTGAAGCAAGCATATCGGAGTTGGAATATTCTCTTTGATGAGGTAGTCAAATCGTTTGGCTTCATCAAGAGTGATCATGATTCTTGTTTATACAAGAAGTTTAGTGGGAGCAAAGTAAAATTTCTAATCTTATATGTGGATGACATATTACTGATTGGAAATGATGTCCAGATGTTGCAAGAAACCAAGGAATCATTGGAAAGGAGTTTCTCAATGCAAGACTTGGGTGAGGCAACATACATCCTCGGAATCCGGATTTATAGAGATAGATCAAGGAGGCTCATTGGATTGAGTCAGAGTACTTATTTGGACAAAGTGTTGAAGAAGTTCAACATGGAATCGTCTAAGAAGGGGTTCTTATCGATGTCCCATGGTGTAAAACTTAGCAAGGATCATTGTCCTTCGACAAATGATGAGCGAAGTCGGATGAGTGCAATTTCGTATGCGTCTGCAGTCGGATCCATCATGTATGCCATGATTTGTAGTAGGCCGGATGTTTCATATGCTCTAAGTGTTGTGAGCAGATACCAGGATAATCCTGGAGAAATCCACTGGACAGCGGCTAAAAATATCCTAAAGTACTTGAGAAGGACCAAGGATATGTTTTTGGTTTATGGTGGTGAAGATGAACTCAGTGTAAAGGGTTACACGGATGTGTCGTGGTTTTGTCGACACGTACGCCATAGGCGTATCCCAACGGCGAGTTTAGAGACATGGGGGAAAGACGGAGAGCGTCCGGGTCGGCGTGACACAGTTTACCCAAGTTCAGATCTCACGATGGTGGCGAGATCCTACTCCTGCTATAAATCACTATAAGGGCAATACGCCGAGTTATAGGATTGGGGGTCCGCTGTGTGCGGTTAGTGCTATGCACTTGTTGTTCTATTGTGTTGTACCCTAAAGGCTCCCGTAGGCCGGATTATATGAGCGCCAGGAGCTAGGGTTCCATGGAGAGTCCCAGCCGGATACGGTTACAGAGTCCTAGACTAACACTAACTAGTCTTCGTGTCCTCCAATGCTCCGGCTTCCATCTAAGGCGGTGGCACGTCGCCTTCCTTCATCCCTGCTGGACCTCCGTCTTGTCTACCAGCAACTCGGCCGCCCGGTTATGCCATAGGCCTAACCACCAACTGTGGGCCACCCGGGCTTGTCGGTATGAGACTATGCCATAGGTATACCTATTTGGTATATCCACAACAGTAGCCCCCGGAGTTCTTCAAGATCCTCGCATTCCTCCGTCTAGCTTTGAGCGTAAGTATCACATAGTCTTTAACTTATAGGCGTGCTTCACGATGAATCTTGGAGAGCTCCCATATCATATTCTCATCCGACTAAGCCTAGACAGAGAGTTGCTTGTATGATTCTGCGAATGAATCCAAGGCGGAGAATTCTCTAACGAAACGTTAGTGATTCTTCCAAGCTCTAGGAACGTCTTCAATATCATCATGCATGCAGGACGATATGTAAGCCGGAAAAAATCACGGCTACCGGGCCACGGTCGTAAAGGCTGCCAAACTTCCTACTTAGATCCAGCAATGTCACAAACATAAGATCTTGCCGAATTAAGGTCTTAGAGCCTCTCATATCACGGACGTTTAAGCTATCGAGCCGTGTAACCCGGTGAAACTTTCGTGAAGGCAAAGTTGATGTCAAGCCCCCAAGTTTCGCTAGCCGGATTCTTCACCGTCTTGAAAGTTTTGTTGACATAACCATATGTAGCCCCCGACTTAAGTCGGCTTCGTCGAAGGCGGCTTGATGCTCAAAAGAACATACATAGTTGTACATCAAACGATTGTAGCCCCCGAGCGCCAAGTTGGAGTTTCAAAAGAAAAACGTCTTGGTGCTCTTAGAGTAGCTTTAGCAAAAATGTGAATAGTGTAGCCCTCGAGCGTCAAGTCGGAATTATTTCGGCTTGATGCTCTAGAGAGAACTTCATAAAAAAACAGCATCGGTGTAGCCCCCGAGCGTCAAGGTGGAATTCACTTGAATTCTCTGTCTTGATGCTCAAGGAGAACTAAACCATGTCCTGGAGATCATCGTACTGTAGCCCCCGAGGATTGTTCCGGCTTGGACACAAGGCGGGACAAAGCTCTTAAATTAGAGATATCAAGCCCCCAAGCATCGATCCGACATCCTCAAAGGCGGCTCAAGTCTTGGTCAACAATTGCAATTGCAGCCCCTGAGGTGTCAAGCCTAGTGAAAATCCGGATTAAAACACCTTAATCCAAGGAACGCGGCAATGTCCAAGCGTTACGTACCTGAAACATAAACATAAAAATACAAATGTATTAAATTGTTCCTTTAATCGTGTCCAACAAACAAATGTAAGGCGGAACAAACATGGCCTTTAAACAAGGGCAGTACTACGCGTCCCCCGGGGGATTTGTGCTTGTTATCCCCCGGGTCCCCAGCCAACCACGTGTTCTCTTTTTGGTTCAAAATCCCGCTTTTGCTACAGACATACTTGTTTTTGCTACAAATGATCCCCCTTTTGCTACAACGTAGGAAAAAATGGTTCAACCCAGAAAATAGAAAATTAGACTGGACCTCACCGGAGAGTTCGTCGGAGACATCGCCGGCGACCGTGTAGCAAAAAAGTTGTGCTAATGTAGCAAACCCGACCTCGCCGGAGATCTCACCGGAGACTTTCGCCGATAGACCTCCGGACACCGTGTCGCAAAAAATTTATGCTATTGTAGCAAAACCACAAAACTGTTATGCTATTGTAGCAAAAATTTACCACGGATGTAGCAAAACCATCAAACGGTTGTAGCAAAATATTATTTCTAATGTAGCAAATGGAACATCGCCGGAGACATCATCGCAGACTCTCGCCGAAGACCTCGTGGCAAAACCATAGAGACTGTTTGTAGCAAAATAATTGTGTGAAAGTAGCAAAAAATATATAAATATATAGCAAAAGTAATATACTAAGTTAGCAAAACACTCTTAGCAAAGATAGATACAAAAGTAGCAACACCGACTAACTAGAGTAGCAAGTGTTCTAAACTGTGTTAGCAACACCAGACACAATATGTAGCATTGCCTTTACCGGGACCATGGCTGCGTGTTAGCGTGTTGTGGTCGCTGCAGCCTTGGTCGATCCACCCCACAGGAGCACCTCCACGGTAAATCCATCTCCAGCAACAACGGAAAAGCACCACCGGTCGTCGGGCGCCTCCGACGGGATCTAGCCTGGTGCGGCGGTAGGTTAGAGGGCCCATGGAGGCAGAGGCCGGGCTTCGATGACCCGGTCCGGCCGTGGTGGCGGCGGCGCATAGCAAGACCATGGCGGAGGTCGCCGGTGGTGGCTGCACGGCTGCGAGGTAGGCGAGCACTGGGGCATGGTGGGTCAGGCGATTTGCGGGATCGAATGGGCCAGCGGTGTGGCGCTACGGCGGCAGGCGGCAGCGGTAGCGGGGCTTGGCAGCAGCGAGCCTTGGCACCAGGAAATTCATGGCCGCTCACGGGAACACAGGAGAGAGGAGATGGGGAATTGCAAAACAGTAAATGTGTGGCATGGCCCACACAAGAACGTGACGTGCGGGAAACGAACCTACTGTGCAGGAGCCAGGCGAAAGAAACGAGGACCCGGGGGATCGATCCCCCGGGGGAGTCCTATCATTTTCCTTAAACAAATGCTTTAAAGCTGAAAGAATGCAACAATTGAACACATAAAACTGTTTAGGAGGAAAAACTCAACTAATTTAAACAGTTTATGTAAAATTTTGTTTAAGCAAGTGCTGGCTTATCTATTATTCTGGTTTTTATGCTTGACCTTTCGTGACACGGAAGACTCGCAGCACAGAACCATGTCCTTAGATGATGATGCCTAATGGCACCGTCCAGAACCCAAGGGCAGAACGCCGGCTTTGAGTGTTAAAAAGTCACTACTCCGGAATCCATATAAAAATAACAGAAAATGTGTATCTAGAAAACTTAAGCTAACACCCGAAGGCAGAATTTTTGCATTGTACTAGGGCCTTAAATGGCAAGCCAGTAAAAAGTTTATACTCACGAGCGTAAGGCAAATCGTGAAAAAAGTATGATTAATAATGAAAGCGGTAAAAGACTCGGGATATGAGTGAACCAATCTTAATCAGATGATCATAAACAATTAAAATATTAAATAAACATGGACTTAGCTGTGTAGAGACGAATCTGGCCGCAACGAAGCCAAGCGGTGAATTAATCTTTGTATCTGAAGCTGAAGCCGTAGAGCCAAAAGCAACCAAAACGACTGAATTTCTACGATGACGTAAACTTGACAAGGGAAGCTCTGGTCCTGACGTGCGCACAATTCAGCCGGCCGCGTGCTCCCCAACAACTAGCCAGGCCTGGTATGAATTAATCAAACCAGTATACGGCTTGATCGTTCTTCCCAAAGTAGGAAAATATAAGCACGTTTAGTAGTACGTTCTTTTGGCAGCTTTTCTTCACGTACGATGGATTCTTTTCCTTGTTGTTTAGCACCGGCCCCATAGTAGTATATAGCTCGATAACATGCGAAACTGTGGCTGAATTGGATTGCTCATGAGTGCACCAATGCATGATCAACACGGAACACAATGCGAAACATACTACGGACCGGACCGATTAATTGGTCGACGATCCTTGTAGGTCCAAACTGCTGCACGCATACGCGGGTTTGATGACGTGATCTCCTCTGATTACACTCAGTAATGTAACTTGGTGTGCCAAGAAGATCGCCGATATAGCCATGGCAGAGACCGATTCGTCCGCGGCAAAGCCGGCTGGTTTACGAGACCGATCTCGTTGGCGATGTGAAGTCGGATGCGTCGAGGCTGATGAGCCGATCAGACGCGATCTGACTGAAAACTATGATGAAAGATCTCGCGACAGCGCCAACTTGGCCACACGCTCGAGATCTTCATACTCTCAAGAGCGATGACGAGGCCGGAGCGTCGACGGAGATGCAATTTGTCCGCCTTCGAAGACGGCGAAGGATCCCGCCCGGATCCGTGCTATAAGCGCCTCTTGCCCCACGGTGGGCGCCAACTGTCGTGGTTTTGTAGACACGTACACCATAGGGGTATCCCAACGGCGAGTTTAGAGACATGGGGGGAAGACGGAGAGCGTCCGGGTCGGCGTGACACAGTTTACCCAGGTTCAGATCTCACGACGGTGGCGAGATCCTACTCCTGCTATAAATCACTATAAGGGCAATACACCGAGTTACAGGATTGGGGGTTTGCTGTGTGCGGGTAGTGCTATGCACTTGTTGTTCTATTGTGTTGTACCCTAAAGGCTCCCGTAGGCCGGCTTATATGAGCGTCAGGACCTAGGGTTACATGGAGAGTCCCAGCCGGATACAGTTATAGAGTCCTAGACTAACACTAACTAGTCTCCGTGTCCTCCAAGGCTCCGGCTTCCATCTAAGACGGTGGCACGTCGCCTTCCTTCATCCCTGATGGACCTCCGTCTTGTCTACCAGCAACTGGGCCGCCCGGTTATGCCATAGGCCTAACCACCAACTGTGGGTCACCCGGGCTTGCCGGTATGAGATTATGCCGTAGGTATACCCATTTGGTATATCCACAACAGGATGCGAGTTATCTTACCGACTCTGATGATTCTCGTTCGCAATCCGGATACGTGTTTATTATAAACGGAGGTGCTGTGAGCTGGAAGAGTTCCAAGCAAGAGACTGTGTCTGCATCTATAATAGAGGCTGAGTATATTGCCGTCTCAGAGGAAGCAAAGGAAGCTGTTTGGATGAGGAATTTCCTCATGGATCTTGGTGTGGTTCAGGGCTCGTCCAATCCGTTAGACGTGTATTGTGACAACAATGGTACTATTGCTCAAGCCAAGGAACCTAGACAACACCAGAAGAACAAGCACATACTCATGCGGTACCACCTGATTCGCCAGTTCGTGGATCAGGGTGATATCAAGTTATGCAAGGTACACACGAATGCAAATATTACGGATCTGTTGACAAAGCCGTTACCATAGCCGAAGCATGAGGTGCACCTGAGAGCCATGGGCATTAGATGCTTAGACATGTGATGTCGGAAGATTGACTAGTGCAAGTGGGAGACTGTTGGGAATATGCCCTAGAGGAAATCATGTATGATGATATTTCCCATTGTATTCATAAAGATATTAAGTAGTCCTTGTATAAACATCTGATGTGTATCATTGAATATGTGATTCGATTGTGGAACTATGCATTTATGTTGTTTGTACTAAATATCCTTGGTCACTGAGGTTGTGCTGGACACACAACTTAGACCAATGTGAAAGTTGGCTTGATGACTCGGTTCCACTTGTCATGGGCATGGAGATGCTATTCCAACTTACACAGATTCGGCTAAATAGTTTAGAGAGTCGGATTGACCCATATTGAGGTACAACGAACAAGTTTTCATTTGTGTATATCAATCAATGTAATCCTTAGACCTGAGGTTATTGCATAATCCGAGTTGAGGATCACCGACTTAGGTTCTGTCAAACGCTGATCTGTAACTGGGTAGTTATAAAGGCAGAGTTCGGGTCAACTAAGAATCAAGCTGCATGAAGTGAATAACCAAGATGGGATTTTGCCCCTCCACTTGGAGAGATATTCTCTGGGCCCTCTCGTGAGATATGATTCGGAAAGCATGGCCATGCACGACTCGGTTAAGTGTTAACCGAGGCGATCGACTAAGAGTTAGTCGGGTGAATCACTTATCTCGGATCGAGAAGAGAGTCGGACTATTTAAGGGATGACCTATATTCGCCTATAGTCTGACAAGGTATATCATGAGGCAAAAGGGACTCGGACGCAAGTCACATTGGAAAGGCAAGTCGTCATGACTCTTTGGTACTTGGGAGTTGGCACATTCTGCTAGGAGCCGCTGCCGACTGATCGATTGTGAGTCGGACTCCAATCGTGTTCGAGTAGCCATGAGCCTGCCGGGTCACACACTTAAGAGCGGGAGCAAGTTCGGATTGGATCTGAACTGGAAATCTAGTTGGGTTGGACCCGAGCCTGATTTGGACTGAGTCAGTGAGTCGGACTCATAAGGACTAATATTATATGGTCTTTAGTGAATGGGCCGCGCGAGCAGAGCCCATGTTCACTCCCTATATATAGTGGAGCACCGTAACCCAGAAAGGTTAATCGTTGATCGGTTAGGTCATTCCATGTGTTGGAAAACCTAGCTCCACAACAGTCCTGCCATCGTATCGAACCTATCAGTTCGCCGCCGGTGCTGCTCCTTGCACGTGTGGATACCAGCAGATGTGTTGTATGATCAGCACCAGGACGATCGGATCGCAAAGGACTGCACTTGTAGAGGTCCCAACCTTTAATAAGGTAGATATCCCAGTTTTTACAATGCTAGTCCCTGGATCAATAGCTACCATCCACAGTTAAGATGTAATATCAAGAAACAAAGGTCATAATACAACTTTATAACTAGGAGTAAAATAATTCATTACATCTTACATAGCTCATTTGGCTATCTCATTACAATGCAGCAGAAATAACTATAGCATGGAGTCCTTAATCTTCAAAGTGCCACAGGCAATCATGTTGGTTGTAGACTTGTAATCCTAATCAACACACTTCACTAACATCAAACAAACCTGCAACATAATAAGTTAATTACAGCCACAAGGGTCAGTACATTTGAATTGTATTGGCAAGTGATACTGTGGTAGTATAGTGGAGTCTATCATCTATATGCATTTGGCTAAGTGGATCTTAGGCTTGCTTTGCTCAAAATAGATTTTACTTATCATTTGAAAACACTAAGTTTTTGCTTATCAAAAACACCCAAGGAACCACCAATAGAAATTGGTGAACCTTCACCCTTGTTCAACCACAAATTTTAACTTAGAAAATTGGGATGAGGAGATTCTTGATAGCTTCCATGTCTTGATGCTCAAATTGTCCATTACCGGGGACATGACTAAGTACTTAGATTTTACACTCTGCAGAGGTGGTGCACTTTCCCCACAAGACTCGACATGCATCGAGACAAGATCTTTCAGAAGCCTTCCCTTAGACCAGAATGGACACGCTCCAAACCTATCAATCCCCTACAACCAACTATCCATTTGGCTAAGTTATTGCAACCTATATGATCCAGGCAAAGCCCATAATGCCATGTGGCTGCACTAGAAGCTTCTTAACATTTGGCATCTCAAATCTCTTTGTTCCTGGGTGGCTTTCCACAAGTGAGATACCAAGTTTTCCCCAGTATACTAGACTTGGTGAAGCCCAAGTTTTCCCCAGTATGCTGGACTTGTGTAACCACTCAACACAAACCTTTCTTTCCATTCCACCCAGGTGATTCATTCACATAGTTGTTTTATTAAACAAAACACAAGTCCTTGACTTAGAAATATTTCATAGCATGAATACAATCCACCCTTGTTTTCTACTAGCTAGGCTAAGCATGATAGTAGTAGGAATCTTAATTTAGGAAATTCTACTAAGGTTTCATCTACTAGGATTTCCCATGGCATAGTTTATACTTAGCAAAAATTCCATGCAAGTCCTACTTAGACATATCACTAATGCATAGTGAAAATAACGGGACAAAAGTATGAAGCATCACTTTCCTTTTTGTTAGAGAATTATAAGTTCACTCCTTGATCTATCAATAGTCACACTCTTCAAATTCCACTACAATTCAATCAAGCAAGCAAATATTCAATCTACCATTCAAGCAATCATCACATAAAATAATAAAAACAAAGCAATGCATGCAAGCATGCCAAAGATTGTTTTATTTGGAAAAGTGGTTCCTAGTAGGTTATAAACATTATATTTGTCATTTATAAAAGTAGTAAAACCATTTGATAACAAGCTAGTGAAAAAGGCCATTTAAATCATTTTTGTTTTGCTAGAATTGATTCAAATCAAAGTGACAATTTCTAGTGTTTGACAAATACATTTTAAAACACAAATGTTAGTGTTTTAAGGTTAAGGGTTTAATAATAAAACCATTTGCAAGAGGTTTCACCTATAAACCATTTTTTATACCAAAACAATATTTTATGTTGTTGGAAATGCCTTAGCAAAGTAATACTTTTACAAGGTTCACCAAATATATTTTTAAATCATAAAACTTTGTGTTTAGGGTCAGAGAGTTTAATTCAAATCATTTCCCAAAGGTTTTTCTCCAAAAAGCATTTTTAACATATAAACAATATTTTTATTTGACTAGAAATGTTCCAATTCAAAGATTTATTCTTTGGCTTCACCAAATATGTTTTTCAATCCAAAAGTTGGTTTATATGGTCAGTAGGTTCAAAACAATCCATTTGCCAACGATTTTACCATAAAAATATTTCTAGAACAAATTTTATATCCAAATTATGCCTACATAAGTTTCTATAAAAACAACCAATTTAACAGAAGCAATTTACTAAAAAAAGTGCATGGTTGGATAGAGTTTGTTTTGCTGATTCTATTGATATAAAATTTGCAAAATTTGGACGTGTAGATTTGAAGTTATGCAATTTACAAATTCATACAACTATGGAAATGTTTCTGGTTTTAATTCAAAACTCTGGCCACGCGTTCTGTTCTAATTGGTTTGTACCGGTTCGCACGGATCTGCCTACGCGGTGCTTTGGATCTAAATAGATCGTGTGGCACAGAATCAAGCGTACCCCTTCGGGTTAATGAATCCATCGCATGTGTCAGATTAAAATCCAACGGCCTAAACTGACTAACCTAAAACGGGCGGCGCTAGCGGCGGCGGCTGGCGGCGACGCGGTCAGATGGTGAGGTTGTCAACGATGCAGGAAGAAAAAGAGGCAGGGGAAAGGCTCACCGAGGTCGTCGTGGCGAGCTGATTCTCAACGATGCCACGGTTGTCGAAGGGGCGCTCGGGTTCGTCTTGAATCGCTCGCCGGAGTTGCGTTCGGGCTCGGGCACGGTTAGACGTTGTTGAAGGCGAGGCTACGGATCTTGCCACAGCAAGCAAACGATGTCGTTAGATGCGCAGGATAACGCTGAGTGCTCTAGTGTAAACGAGGGGGAGAGGCGTGGTCAAAATTACCGAAGGGAGGTTGACGGAGCGGAGGCATACGGCGGCGATGCTTAGACGTGGTCGCTACCGAGCATATGGGGCGCGCGCGGGCAAGTGCGGGGTACTGGGAGACGCGCACAGTGATGGCGAGCAAGCTATTGGGGACTAGGAGGCAAGGAGCGGTGGGGAGCGGCCGGAATTGCTCGGAGAGCTCGTCGGAGCAGGGAGTGCTCAAGTGCAAAATCGAGGCAGCCGTGTGGCCGAGAGGGAGGGGTGAGCAAGGGGGAATGGAGAGGGGTCGTGGGCATTTAAGGGAGCGTGGTCAGGGGACGGCTTAATGGCTTCGTACTAATTTAATTGGAGAAAACGGCGATAGAAACGGCTGGGGGAGAGGGCGTGGTCGCCGCGGCGGGGTGAGGACGAAGACTGACTGGTGGGGTTGGCTGGTCAGGGAGAGAGAGAGGAGAGGTAGGGCCATCAGTCAGTGACTTGGCGGGTTCGATTGAGAGTAAAATGAAAACGGTTCGGGGTGGTTTACTTGGGCTGCGCTGCTGGGCCTGCTGGGCTGGGCTGACTCTTTCATTTTTTTTGTTCTGTTTATTTTTCTTTTTCCTGTTTCTTTTATTCAGTTTTTAATTTGTTCAAACAAATCAAACAACCATTTGAATTTCAAATCTTTTCCAATCCTTAAGTATATTTCAATACTGTTTATTAATATATTCTAAAGTCAAATTTAGAATATCTCTTTTATTCTTTTTAGGGTATATTAATTATTTAAAATAGGCCCTTGTCTTAATTCAAATAAGATTTATTAATATTTTGAAACTCTATTTGAAATCTAATTTTACCAAATCTTTTCAGTAGGTTTTATTAAAAATAAATCACCATGAATTATTATTTAAAATACGTTATTATGTTTTTTAATGTTCTTTTACTTAAAATAATTTGGATAATAATAAATCCTCATGATTTTATTTAAATAATCCTTTACTCTTTCTATTTAACAAAAATATTTTATTTTATTTGCTTGGCTAAGCTTTAATTTGGCTCTTTAAAATAGTCCTTATTTATTATTTCTTTCTTTTTTCTTATAAAATCCATATCTTTCTATTTAAAGTTCCAAACTTGGTGATTCCAATTTGTAAAATCTTATTTCATATTTGTTTATCCTTTTATATCTCTTTTAGGATTAATTTGATCACCATTTGGTATGGATTTTAGATAGGAGCATTATTTAGCTTGGAAATTAATTCCTTTTATCTTAATATTCTTCCATTAGAGTTTTAGAGTTTTGGTTTATTTTCCAGGTGTTTAAATTTCAAGATGCATTAATGAAGAATGCATTTCACTTGATTTGAATTTAGTTGGATTCAAACTTTAAACAAAGTTTGTTCAAGATGGGTTTTTAAGTTTCCATTTAGAAACAAAAGTTTCTTTTCACCCTAAATTTCAACAATTATTTATTTTGTTTATTTATTTTTCACATTCCAAAATTGGAAAATTTTGCGATGTGACAGCGCTGCATCAATTGACGCGCTTCATAAGTAATCCGCAACTGCGTGTCTTGTGGTAAACCTCGTGGCCTTCTACCTCAGCTGGATCTTGGGATCACCACGTTAGAGGAAATTTTTTGTTTTATCTCCGCGTGGCCCAACAGCGCTCACTCGGCCAGGTACACGGCAACACAGTGGCCACACGGCGTAAAGAGATCCCACGCCGGTTTTTTTACTCCCCTTAAGTAGGGGCGTAGGGAACTTAACCGCCCTTGCCTCTTCAGTTTACCCCTTTCCTTCTTCTTCCTTGTGCGGCTCAATCAAAACCGCCTCTATGCTATTCCTCTTTCCTGCCGCTCTGCTCCAGCGATTCTCTCCTTTTCCCCAAGATTCTCCAACGGGTCCTTGCATTTGCAGGCCTCTTCCAACGGCGAAAGAGCCTAAATCGCGCGATATCATGGGCGCGCGTGACGGCGACAAGGAGGTGGAGGAGCACGAGGCCATCGGTGAGCGCGGCGGCTAGGAGGGCTCCGAAGTTTCCATGGAGGAGCTTGAGTGGTTGCGCTCCACCAGGCGCATTCCGCTCGAGGTTGACTGCCGCCTCCCCGCCGGTGAGATTGTTCCCAAGCCCGATGTAACATCCCAGCATTAGAGCTTAGAAATAAGCTGAACCCAGGTGTGTGCATTGCATTCATGCATAGAAAATCCAAATAATTTTCGCGCTTTTGAATAAAACTTGCCAAAGTGATTGAAGCTTCTCTCAACTTTATGGAATTGAAGTAGATCATCAAGTTAACTTCGATAAGTTTCAATATGACCTTTGTTAAAACCTTATTTTGGGTAAAGGAGATTTGATCTAAGGGTAGATTTTTTTGAATGGGAATAGGGTCCGAAGACCCCAGAATCTGCATTAAACTTGTCGGTGGGTACAAATTACAGAATAACCCCTAAAAGAGGGAAACAGCAAAAGCAGTACAACAACATATGCAAAGAAGCCCTTATAACTAAAAGAAGAAAATAAATCAGGTCCACAAGCTTCTTCTCCACCGCCGTCGATAGCGAGCACGTCTCGTCGGCCCTCAGAGCAACACCGGGGATGAAACCACTTAGCGGCACTTGGGGGGGGGAATCCTTCGAGGTGCTCCATACAGGGCCTCCACACCGGAGGTTTGAGCGTGCGCTAACATGGCGCAGCGCAAGGCTCGAAGATCTTCGAGCATGGAGTGGCCTCTCTAGCCAAGAATAGCTCCGGCGTCATCGCCTTTGCTTGGGAACTCCATAGGTCGTAGCTTCAGATACCTGCAGAGCTCGAGGAAGAAGAAGAATCAACCCACCATCCTCCGCTGAGCCGCTACCATAGCGACCTGGAAGAGGAGGGAGACGATCCACCCACTCCAAGAGCTCCACCAAAATTGTCCCCTTGACAGGAGAATAGGACGACCCTCTCGAGGAGGTCGCAACCGATCTTCTCCACTCCTCCTCTCCACCACGGCTGGCCAGGAGAGGATCAGCATCCCTGCAAGATGCAACACCATGCTCTTCCTCCTCGCCTCCACGACCGGCCAGGAAAAGCCACAGTGCGCAGCCACCACTCGAAGGAACGCCCGCGACTCTTGATTTATTGACGGAGGCGGTTGTTCTTCTCTTCGTTTCCGGCGTCGACCATCGGGCCAGAAGAAAGAGGAGGAAGAACCCAAAAAATCCCCAGATCTGGTCACCGAGATCTGGAGCTCCGCTCCACCTACCGGGCAGAGTGCCCACTACCGGCATGAAGCCAAAGAAACTACATCCTATAACTACCTCGGCGACCCTCCGCCGCCACCTCCCACCGGCTACTCCGGCAAGAAGGGCGTGGAAGGGCCCCGACCTTCTGAGCACAACTCTCAAAGCAAGTCACGGGGGGAGGAGAGGACTGACGGGGTGTATCTAAGGGTAGATCAAATGTCATAAAAGTTAAACTCTAATACATTACTTAATGATTTATATTTGACCCTTAAGTGATCATATCATAGTATTCATTACACAACTCATGAATACCAAGTTATAAATATAACTTAAGTAATAGGAATGTAACAACTAAATCTTAATCTCATCTACTTATACCTTGAGTATCATGGTAAATACCTAACCTTAACTCTTTCGTGAGGTTGAGTAGGAAAGAAACCAAGTCAAGACCATTCACCATATATCCTTCTTTCCATATCAATCTTTACCATCTCTACTGAACCATATTCTAATATCTGTTGTTCATCAATGTTGAGTAATCAACTATTGATTCACCAATTCTTAACCTATAAATTCTTGACCTAGCAATTCTTGTCCTTATCATAGCATTCACTTAAACTCCTTGAGATAAAGAAGTAAGAAGAGGTAAGTGGTAATGCTAGTTTTAGATATCGGTTGCACCACAGATAGAGCTTGGAGTTGCATATTGTGTGCTACTCTAGATAAAGCATCAGCAGGCTTATTGTCTGAGCCCTTCTTATGTTGGAACTTGTATTGAAGACCAATAAACTTGGTCATTGCCTTCTTTTGAAGTTCAGATGTGAGGGACTGATCATTGAGATGGCACAAGATTTTATGGAGAAGCGGATGCGCGGAAGTACTACTAGATAGAGGGCGCTGAGCACATTCGTTTCCTTGCCCAGTTTTGCTAGTAAATGGGCCTCTAAGTAAGTAACTTCTCCACTTGTCAATTGCCATAATGATTGCCAAAAACTCTTGCTCATAGATAGATTACTTTTTATTTAAAGGCTGAGGGCCTTGCTATAATAAGCAACTGGGTGTTCACTTTGTAGGAGCACAACACCCACACCTGTGCCACAAGCATCAGTCTCGATGCAGAATGGTTTGTGAAAATCTGGAAGCACCAATACTGGAGTTTGACTCATTGCTATTTTCAATTGGTCAAATGCTTCCTGTGCCAGGGGTGTACATATGAAGGCCTTGATCTAACTTGGAGAAGTATTTAGTACCAGCTAACTCATCCATAGGATGGGAGTGTTTGAGGAGAATCAAATCAATAGGATAACTGGTGGAGTAATTCACTCCTGAATGAATAGAAGAGTTATCTTAAATAAAGATATGTGTGGTAAAAAAGAAGATTATAAGGATGAATATTGAAGATAGTTACCAAGGAGGAATCCTATTTGTCACATCCCAAGATTTTCCAAATCTTGTAATGTGAAAAATAAATAAACAAAATAAATAATTGTTGAAAATTAGGGTGAAAAGAAAGTTTTGTTTCTAAATGGAAACTTAAAATCCCATCTTGAACAAACTTTGGTTCATATTTGAATCCAACTATATTCAAATAAAATCAGAATGCATTCTTCATAAATGCATCTGGAACTTTAAACACTTGAGAAATAAACCAAAAACTCTAAAACCCTAATGGAAGAAAAACATTTCCAAGTTATCTCTAAGCCTATGGATTTGATCCATATAAAAATTTGTCAAAAAACATTTATAAATGATAAAGAATGACAAATAGAAACATTATAAAACCATAGAAGTTGGTTTCACTTAATTTGGAGCCATAGATAAAATCTTATCAATTTAATAAGATAAGGAAATTGAATTTCCAAAGCTAATAAAGCACCTATCTAAAAATCTATACCAAATGGTGAGCAAATAATCCTAAAGATATTTAAAAGGATAAACAAATATTAAATAAGATTTTACAAATTGGAATCACCAAGTTTGGATCTTTAAATAAAAAGTTATGGATTTTATGAGATTAAGAAAGAAATATTAAATGAGGAATATTTAAATACCGAATTAAATCTTGCCTTAATCCATAAGAAAATGGAATAAATATAATCCAAATCCAAATAAAATAATGGATAAAGAATTTTCAAATTAATTAAAAGGGCATTAACCAAATCCTATTCTATTTGAATAAAGATAAAATTCCTATTAGAAATGATTAATTAAATCATGGG
The DNA here is from genome assembly GCA_910589765.1 of Avena atlantica. NCBI lineage: Eukaryota > Viridiplantae > Streptophyta > Magnoliopsida > Poales > Poaceae > Avena > Avena atlantica. The sequence goes on along the minus strand of OU342735.1, from coordinate 440,557,086 downwards.
AAAATTGAATTTCGAATTTACCCAAGTGGAATAAAAGTTGTTTAATTAACTTAAATGGGATAAAATAAATCAACTAAATAAATTTATGGAATTAAACCCATATTTATTTTCATTGGAATAAAGAGTACGCAAATTAAAATGATTGATAAATCATATTAAAAATATTCCAAATAATTCAAGGTGAGTTTTGACACCCTATTAAATAAATAAACCTACTGAATAGGTTTGGTAAAAATTTGGTTTTCAAATAAAGTTTTAAAACACATTAAAACCTATTTGAATTAAAGGAAAATGTCTATTTATAAAATAAATAAAAGACCCTAAAAAGAATAAAGGAATTATTCTAAATATGACTTCAGAATGTATTATTAATCAGTATTTTATTATACACAAAGTTTGGTTGAAGTGTGAAATCAAATTGTTGTTTGAAAAGTTTAAACAAAATCAAAACAGCTAAATAGAAAAAGAAAAGGGAAAAAGTTTCTGTATAAAAAAAATGAAACGGACCCCAGCCTAGCCAGCAGGCCCAACTAGCCCAGCAGCCCACTCCCACACTCTTCCCCCGAACCGTTTCTCTTACTCGACATCGAACCCACTCAATCGCTGACTTCCTGGACCCACCTTTCCTCTCTCACCTTCGTTAACGAAGTGACCCCACCGCCAGCTCACTGTCTTCCCCACCCGCGCTAACCTCGCCGGCGGTTTCTGCCCGTTAAAGCTCTTTTCAATCCTCGTTACTGCCGCGTTGAATTTTCCAGCAATCACGCAAGTAAATCGCCTCGCCCTCCTCTTCCTTTCCCCTCAAATCTCACTCGACCAGAGCCACTAGGCTGCCCAAATTTCAGCCTCGACTGCCCCTATCTCCGACGAACTCCGACGACTATTCCGGCCATCCTCCACCGCTCCTCGCCCCCTCGACCACACGAGCATGATCCCCAGCCTCTGGCGCATCTCCCTGTGCTTCCTGTTCATCCGCGCGAACACCAGAGCTTCGTCACGGCCATCACCCGAGCGCCACCGCCGTCTGTCTCGTCTCCGGCGAACTCTCCCCGGTAAACCCGACCACCCCTCTCCCCCTCGATGACACTCTAATACTCGCCTTCCTCTTGCGAACCTAACTGTGCATTCTACTTGTCCTAGCGCGACCTCTAGCTTCGCCTTCGACGACATCTGAGTGAAGCCGACACCGTCCCTAGCTCAGGTGAGCAATCCACGTCGAACCAGAGCGCCCCTTCGCCAACCAAGGGTACGACAAGCTTCAGCACCTCGCGGCGAAACCAGTAAGCCTCACCATCCTCTCCCCTGCTTCCTACATCGTCGGCGACACCGCTGACAGACCACGCCGCCACCAGCCACCGTCGCTCGCGCCGCCAGTTCCTGGTAAGCGCTTTGTATCCATAGGATGTGTTTTCTCTGGCTAGGATCAGATCTAGTCGAAGAGGTAAGTTTGATCCTGTGCCACACGATCTCATTTTAATCCAACGCGCCATGTTGCTTGATCCGTGCGAACGGTACCGACGAATCAAATCATTCCACGTGGCCCAGAGTCTGTTATAAAAATAGAATTGATCTATTAGATGTTCAATTTTGTAAAATTCATAACTTTCAAACCACCCGTCCAAATTTTGCAAACTTTATATCAATGGAATCAGCAAGACAAGTAATTTCCAACCATGCCCTTTTTTTAGTAAATTACTTCTGGTAAAATGATTGTTTTTGCAGAAAATTGTGTAGGCATAATTTGGGTATAAAATTCATTCTAAAATTATTTTTGTGATAAAATCTTTGGCAAATGGGGTTTTTTGAACCTACTGACCATAGAAACCAACTTGTGGATTCAAAAACATATTTTGTGAGGAAAAAGAATGAATCTTTGATTTAGAACATTTCTAGTCAAATAAAAATGTTGTTCTTATGTTGAAAATACTTTTGGGAGAAAAACCTTTGGGAAATGTTTTGATTTAAACTCTCTGACCCCAAACACCAAGTTTTACAATTAAAAATGTATTTGGTGAACCCTACAAATATTATTGCTTTGCCAAAGGCATTTTCAACCACATAAAATAATGCCTTGGTTTAAAAAGGGTATATAGGAAAAATCCTTTGCAAATGGTTTTGCCACTTTTATAAAATGACCAATATGTGTTTTCAAATGTATATAACCTATTAGAAACCACCTTTTCCAAATAAACATTCCTTTGCATGCTTGCAAGCATTGCTTTGTTTCTATTATTTTATGTGATGTTTGCTTGAATGGTAGATTGAATTCTTGCTTGCTTGATTGAATTATAGTGGAATTTGAAGAGTGTGAACATTGCAAGATCAAGGAGTGAACTTATATTCTCTACCAAAAAGGCAAGTGATGCTTCATACTTTTGTCCCATTATTTTCACTATGCATTAGTGATATTTCTAAGTAGGACTTACATGGAATTTTTGCTAAGTATAAACTATGCCATGGGAAATCCTAGTAGATGAAACCTTAGTAAAAATTTCCTAAGTTAAGATTCCTACTACTATCATTCTTAGCTTAGCTAGTAGAAAACAAGGGTGGATTATATTTCATACTATGGAATAATTCTAAGTCAAGGACTTGTGTTTTGTTTAATAAAACTACTAAGTGAATGAATCACATGGGTGGAATGGAAAGAATGGTTTGTGTTGAGTGGTTATGCAAGCCCAGTATGCTGGAGAAAACTTGGGCATCACCTAGTCCAGCATACTAGGGAAAACTTGGTATCTCACTTGTGGAATGCCACCCAGGAACAAAGAGATTTGAGATGTCAAATGTTGAGAAGCTTCAAGTGCAGCCACTTGGCATTATGGGCTCTGCCTGGATCATATAGGTTGCAATAACTTAGCCAAATGGACAGTTGGTGGTAGGGGATGATAGGTTGGAACGCGTCCATTCTGGTCTAAGGGAAGGCTTCTGAAAGATCTTGTCTTGGTGAAACCAAGTCTTGTGGGGAAAGTGCACCACCTCTATAGAGTGTAAAATCTAAGTACTTAGCCATGTCCCTGGTATAGGACAATTTGAGCATCAAGACATGGAAGCTATCAAGAATCTCCTCATCCCAATTTCGAAGCTAAAAACTTGTGGTTGAACAAGGGTTGAAGGATCACCAATTTCTATTGGGAGATGCCTTGGGTGATTTTTGACAAACAAAGATTTAGTGTTTTCAAATGATAAGGAAAATCTATTTTGAGCAAAGCAAGCCTAAGCTCCACTTAGCCAAATTCATATAGATGATAGACTCCACTATACTACCATAGTATCACTTGCCAATACAATTCAAATGTATTGACCCTTGTGGTTGTAACTTATTATGTTGCAGGTTTGTTTGATGTTAGTGAGTGGTGTTGATTAGCATTACAAGTCTACAACCAACATGTTTGTCTGTGGCACTTTGAAGATGAAGGACTCCATGCTAAAGTTTATCTGCTGCATTGTAATGAGATAGCCAAATTGAGCTATGTAAGATGTAATGAATTATTTTATTCCTAGTTATAAAGTTGTAATATGACCTTTGTTTCTTGATATTACATCTTAACTGTGGATGCTAGATATTGATCCAGGGACTAGCATTGTAAACACATGGATCTCTACCTTATTAAAGGTTGGGACCTCTACAGATGGTATCAGAGCACTGTGTTGCCTATAGGATTTGTAACCCTAGGATTGGACAAAACCCCTTAGGAAAATAGGAGTTGTATTTGTCCCAAAACTTATTTGCAAACAATCTTGTAAACTCTTTCCTCAATCTTTTGGTTTTGATTTTACATCTATTCTATTTCAAACTTGATGGACAAGACCTCACCATGTGCAAAGGACTTCACCAACTCAAATGACTTCAACTTCAAATATCATCAAAGACTTCAACTTTATTTTCACCAAGGACTTCAACTTGGATATCACTAAGGACTACAAGTGAGACAAGAAATGTTACTCAAGAATTGAAGGCTAAGGAAACACAACTTAGAAGGAACCATCATCACCTTTGAAGTTTTGTGACCAAGACACAAGGATTTTTCCAAGGAAACCATGATCTCATTCAAGGAGAAACAACAAAGAAGTATGGAATAATCTCAAGTTAACCATATAGTTGGACCACCATATTAAGTATGGATCAAACCCACCAACTTATGCGGTGTAGCAAAAATATTTTATTGCCTAAAAATGTGCTTGAAACTTGTTGTTTGAGTAGAATGTTTGTTTGTGATTGTTTGCACTTTCTTGTGTGAATTGTGTTGTGTGTGATTAGAATTATTTCCTTAGAAATCTCTTGCCTATTCTAATCCCAATCCAACGCAAACAAATGACTACTCCAAGAAACTCCAACATCAAGGATGGTGACAACAACAACCAAGAGATCAACATGAGAGAACTCATAGTAACCCAAACCTAGTTGAACCAAGTGACAACTCAGTTTTTAGCCAACAACAATGAGTTAGACCCAACCATGCAAAGATTTTTGCAAACCCAAACTCAATTGATGCAAAAGGTGACAAATCAAATGATCAACATGGGAGACAACTCTTACCAAGGACATTGTGACAACAATGATGTCAAGGATGATATTATAGAAGGAACTCAAGCTTGCAATATTTGTGGGGACAAGGATCACATTTCCAAAGAGCATGAAGATCAATGCCCCAATTGTGAAGAGAAACATCCAACTAATCAATGCCTCACATCTCGAGCTACTTGTATCCTATGTGAAGGAAATAATCATGTCCCTATCCAATGCCCCATATATTCCATAGTTCAACAAAGGAAACAAGGTGGAGTGCATCAACAGATTGTAAACCCCCATGAAGACAAAGGAAAATCTCAGCTTGCACCTCCATGCAATATGACTCAATTTGATGGACCAAAGAGGAGACATATGTATTATCCAAGGAAAAGATCAAGGAGACCAGGAAACTTTCCCACCTTTGAGATAAGATATGAATAACATGAACTAGAAGCACTCCTAACTTTGGAGAAACCCAAGAAGAAGAAGGACAAAAGTCAAGTGCAATGTTGCCATTGCAAAGAGATGGGACACTATGCCAATGAATGTCCTGAGAAGAAACAAAAATATAAGGAGATTAGCCAAGTGTGGTGCAACAACTGCAAAGAGCTAGGCCATTATGTATCAACTTGTCCACAGAAGATATGTGAAGAACTCAATCTTGTCACATGTTACAATTGTGGTAACCAAGGACATTATGCAAGCAATTGTCTAGAAAAGATGAAGCACAAGATAAATCCTATGAAGGATCTCATCCTTGTCACATGTTTCAAGTTTGGAAACAAAGGACACTATGCAGATGTTTGCCCAGAGAAGCTTCATCAAAACCCTAAGCAAGCCAAGATGTAATCTAGTTGGAAATTTTTTAAGGGTGGTAGTACCCTAGTTGCTTTGAGCCAACTTGTAACCCCTAGCCTTCCCAAATCTCGGGACGAGATTTCTTTTAAGGGTGGTAGCCTGTCACATCCCAAGATTTTCCAAATCTTGTAATATGAAAAATAAATAAACAAAATAAATAATTGTTGAAAATTAGGGTGAAAAGAAAGTTTTGTTTCTAAATGGAAACTTAAAATCCCATCTTGAACAAACTTTGGTTAATATTTGAATCCAACTATATTCAAATCAAAGTGGAATGCATTCTTCATAAATGCATCTGGAATTTTAAACACTTGAGAAATAAACCAAAAACTCTAAAACCCTAATGGAAGAAAAACATTTCCAAGTTATCTCTAAGCCTATGGATTTGATCCATATAAAAATTTGTCAACAAACATTTATAAATGATCAAGAATGACAAATAGAAACATTATAAAACCATAGAAGTTGGTTTCACTTAATTTGGAGCCATAGATAAAATCTTATGAATTTAATAAGTTAAGGAAATTGAATTTCCAAAGCTAATAAAGAACCTATCTAAAAATCCATACCAAATGGTGAGCAAATAATCCTAAAGATATTTAAAAGGATAAACAAATATTAAATAAGATTTTACAAATTGGAATCACCAAGTTTGGATCTTTAAATAAAAAGATATGGATTTTATAAGATAAAGAAAGAAATATTAAATGAGGAATATTTAAAGACCAAATTAAACCTTGTCTTAATCCATAAGCAAATGGAATAAATATAATCCAAATCCAAATAAAATAATGGATAAAGAATTTTCAAATTAATTAAAAGGGCATTAACCAAATCCTATTCTATTTGAATAAAGATAAAATTCCTATTAGAAATGATTAATTAAATCATGGGAAAATAGAATTTGGAATTTACCCAAGTGGAATAAAATTTGTTTAATTAACTTAAATGGTATAAAAGAAATCAAGTAAATAAATTTATGGAATTAAACCCATATTTATTTTCATTGGAATAAAGAGTACCCAAATTAAAATGATTAATAAATCATATTAAAAATATTCCAAATAAATAATTCAAGGTGAGTTTTGACACCCTATTAAATAAATAAACCTACTGAATAGGTTTGGTAAAAATTTGGTTTTCAAATGAAGTTTTAAAACACATTAAAACCTATTTGAATTAAAGGCAAATGTCTATTTATAAAATAAATAAAAGACCCTAAAAAGAAAAAAGGAATTATTCTAAATATGACTTCAGAATGAATTATTAATCAATATTTTATTATACACAAAGTTTGGTTGAAGTGTGAAATCAAATTGTTGTTTGAAAAGTTTAAACAAAATCAAAATAGATAAATAGAAAGAGAAAAGGGAAAAAGTTTCTGTATAAAAAAATGAAACGGACCCCAGCCCAGCCAGCAGGACCAACTGGCCCAGCAGCCCACTCCCACACTCTTCCCCCGAACCGTTTTCTCTTACTCGGCATCGAACCCACTCAGTCGCTGACTTCCTGGACCCACCTTTCCTCTCTCTCCTTAGCTGACGAAGTGACCCCACCGCCAGCTCACTGTCTTCCCCACCCGCGCTAACCTCGCCAGCGGTTTCTGCCCGTTAAAGCTCGTTTCAATCCTCGTTAATGCCGCGTTGAATTGGCCAACAATCACGCAAGTTAAATCGCCTCGCCCTCCTCTTCCTTTCCCCTCAGATCTCACTCGACCGGAGCCACTAGGCTGCCCAAATTTCAGCCTCAACTGCCCCTGTCTCCGACGATGATTCCGGCCATCCTCCACCACGCCTCGCCCCCTCGACCACACGAGCGTGATCCCCAGCCTCTGGCGCATCTCCCTGTGCTTCCCGTTCATCCGCGCGAACACCAGAGCTTCGACAAGGGCATCACCCGAGCACCACCGCCGTCTGTCTCGGCTCCGGCGACCTCTCCCCGGTAAACCCGACCACCCCTCTCCCCCTTGATGACACTATCATACTCGCCTTCCTCTTGCGAACCTAACTGTGCATTCTACTTGTCCTAGCGCGACCTCTAGCTTCGCCTTCGACGACATCTGAGCAAACCCGACGTCGTCGCTAGCTCCGGTGAGCAATCCACGTCGAACTAGAGTGCCCTTTCGCCAACCAAGGGTACGACGAGCTTCAGCACCTCGCGGCGAAACCAGTAAGCCTCACCTTCCTCTCCCTCGCTTCCTACATCATCGGCGACACCGCTGACAGACCACGCCGCCGCCAGCCACTGTCGCTCGCGTCGCTAGTTCCTGGCAGCCGTAGGATGCGTTTTGTCTAGCTAGGATTAGATCTAGTCGAAGAGGTAAGTTTGATCCTGTGCCGCACGATCTCATTTTAATTCAACGCGCCACGTTGCTTGATCTGTGCGAACCGGTACCGACGAATCAAATCATTCCACTTGGCCCAGAGTCTGTTATAAAAACATAATTGATCTATTAGATGTTCAATTTTGTAAAATTCATAACTTTCAAACCACACGTCCAAATTTTGCAAACTTTATATCAATGGAATCAGCAAGACAAGTACTTTCCAACCATGCCCTTTTTTTAGTAATTTACTTCTGGTAAAATGATTGTTTTTGCAGAAACTTGTGTAGGCATAATTTGGGTATAAAATTCATTCTAAAATTATTTTTGTGATAAAATCTTTGGAAAATGGGTTGTTTTGAACCTACTGACCATAGAAACCAACTTGTGGATTCAAAAACATATTTTGTGATGCAAAAGAATGAATCTTTGATTTAGAACATTTCTAGTCAAATAAAAATGCTGTTCTTATGTTGAAAATACTTTTTGGAGAAAAACCTTTGGGAAATGTTTTGATTTAAACTCTCTGACCCCAAACACCAAGTTTTAAAATTAAAAATGTATTTTGTGAACCCTATAAATATTATTGATTTGCCAAAGGCATTTTCAACCACATAAAATAATGCCTTGGTTTAAAAAGGGTATATAGGAAAAATCCGTTGCAAATGGTTTTGCCACTTTTATAAAATGACCAATAGGTGTTTTCAAATGTTTATAACCTATTAGAAACAACTTTTCCCAAATAAACAATCCTTTGCTTGTTTCTATTACTTTATGTGGTGTTTGTGTAAGATCCCTCCTTTGTAAAGGTAAAAGATCCCTGTGATTGCAATGCTAGTCCCTGGATCATTGCTAGCATCCACAGTTTAAGATGAAGTATACAGATACAAAGGTCATTTATTACATCCATTCCAGAGATAACATAGTCTTTACAACTCAAGGCCATAGGCCTAATACAAGAGTTTGAATAAGTAAATAAATATAAGTCTTCATCTTCATGTGCCACAGGCAAACATGTTGAGTGTAGACTCATGACACCTAATCCTCATCAGAGTAACCTGCAACATCACAAGTTACAGCCACAGTGGGTCAATACTTTGGAATAGTATTGGCAAGTGATACCTTAGTAAATTTTAAGTGGACTATATTACTATATGCAATTTGGCTAAGTGTAGCTTGGATTGCTTTGCTCAAATAGGTTTTTCCTATTAGTTGAAATCACTAAGTTTTTCTTTGTCAAAACTTTTCCCAAGAAACCACCAATAGACATTGGGGTCCTTCACCCTTGTTCACCCACAAGTTTTTACTTAGAAGTTGGAGTGATGAGATTCTTGATAGCTTCCATGTCTTGATGCTCAAGTTGTCCGTTGCCGTGGACTTGGCTAAGTACTTAGATTTTTCCATCTGCAGAGGTTGTGCACTTTCCCCACCAGACTTGGTTTCACCAAGACAGGACCTTTCAGAAGCCTTCCCTTAGCCAAATGGACGCGTTCCAACCTATCATCCCACTACCACCATATATCCAAATGACTAAGTTCTAGCAACCTATGTGATCCAGGCAGAGCCCATATTGCCAAGTGGCTGCACTAGAAGCTTCTCAACACTTGGCCTCCAAAATCCCTTTGTTCCTGGGTGGCTTTCCACAAGTGAGATACACAAGGTAAACCATAGCCATGGGCCTTGTGTAACCACTCAACCAAAATCCACCAATCAAGTCCCTTTCCACACAGGTGATTCATTGACTTAGTTGTTTTATTAAGAAAAACATAAGTCCAAAGACTTAGAAATATTTTCATCATAGCATGTATATATTTTACCAACCCTTGTTTGCTACTAGCTAGGTTAATCATGGCATAGATAGTAACTTAACTTAGAAATTTCCTAGCAATTCTACAACTACTTAGGATTTCCTAACATGGCATTTAGCAAAATAGTAACATGCAAGACTTAGCAAAATATTTCTAATGCTTGTATGAAAGTATAGGGATAGAAATATTCATGAAGTACCACTTGCCTTGGTAGTTCGGAGAGTAGCACTCTTCACAATCACAATCACTAGCACCAAAGTCTACACAAAGAATATAACCACAATCACATACAAGTCATATACAAGCAAAAATATATATGCATGCATGCAAGATGCTAAGTGATGATTTTTGAAACTCAACCAAGCAAGTGCATAGTACTGAATCATAAACAAGTCAAAATCTTGCTAAACCAAGTTTATTTGACACTAAAACAAATTCCCAAACAATTCCTATACTCAAAATAGTCCTAAACAAGTTTCTACAAATAAAGTCATTTTAACAGAAACTAAACACTAAACACATTGCATAAACAGAAAGGGCTTGTCTTCCTGATTCCAACGGTATAAAATTTGTCAAATTCTAACGTGTGGATCAAAATTTATAGCTAAATCAAATTTGGATTCAAATCTGTTTTCAAATTCTGTTTTTAAACAAACCCTAGCCACGCGTCGCGCTCTGATTCGTCGGTACTGCTTCGCTTGGATCGACCAGCGTGGACCGTCAGATCTAACTTAACGTGCATGGCTCAGATTGTCACTTACCCCTTCGATGCAGATCTAATCTAGATCGCTGGATCTAGATCCTACGACTGCTAAGCGCGTGACCAAGGATGGGCGGCGCAAATGGCTGCTGGCGGCGGTGGCGCTACTGGCGGCGATGGTCCGGCGAATACAGGACGGGCTGGGGTGTGTGGCGTGGCTTACCAGACTTGCACGGTCACGAGGAAGCTCAACGTGGTCTTTGCTTGGACAGGGGCGCACTGGCACGGCCGGAAATCCTCGTCGGAGTTGAGCACAGCGTCGGATGCACGATGACGAAGACGTTGGCGACGCTCTGGGTCACCCTAGCATAAACCAGTGGCATCAGAGGGTGCGCAAGTCTACGGCGAACACTAACGGATCAAGGAGAATACAAGGGGCGGTCGGATTATACCTCAATTGCTCGTTGGAGTCTGACGGCGGTTCTGTCACTTGCGGGCGTGGATGATGACGACGAGCTGGGTCATGAGAATGCAAACGAAAGGTATCAGGGAACGTGCAAGAACATGCTGGTCACGATAGTTTGAACTAGAGAAAGGGGGGTGGTCGAAGCTCACCGGAATCAGTCGCCGGAGGTCATCGGTGTTGCGGGGTTTTGAGATCGAATGCGCGCAGCCTGGTGGCGGAGTGAGCGAGGAAAGTGGGGGAAAGTGACCGCGGTGGCGAGGGGTTTAAGTAGCCAGAAGCGGGGCGAGGATTGCGCGCTGAATCAATGGAATTTAAGCGAGTTTTAATCGCGGCGTCACTGCACGGTGGTAACGGCGGAGCGGTGTCTGCGCGCGAGAAATTGGGGAAGACGACGCTGACGTGGAGAGGGCCTAGTGCTCAGTGACTGCGGGGTTGGTTCGTCGCGGGTGTGAGAAGACAGAGAGAAGAGTGGCCCGGGTGGGCTGCTTTGCCTGTTGGGCTGGAATGGTGGCGCCAGGCCTAGCTAGATTTCTTATTCCCTTTTCTTTTTCCAGAATGATTTTCAGGAATGGTTTTCAAATGATTTCAAAAGCTATTTGAATTCAAATATTTTGGGATTTTTGTAGTGTGCAACAATCACATTTCAGGACATAAAATCAAGTGGTCTCTCTCTCAGGCTTGGTTCTTTTGAAATAACAAAATAAACAGTGCCATAGCACTAGATTTGCAAATGTTTTGAAAATGGTTTTGAACCCATTTTTATTTTGTAAAATTTTGTTCTAACTCCACACTCAAACCAAACAACAAGGGAGACAAACAATCTTGGTTTAAAACATTCAAGCTCTCAAATGGGGATGGCCATTTGATTTAAGTTTGCTCACATAAAATGATAGCACTATGTGCTTCTGTTTTCTGAAATGAGTTTGAAATTGATCTCAATTCTATATGCATGCATGAATGATATGCAAACTTTGAAATCATGATTTTAGGGATGTTACAGTTTTCTTGAATGGTAGATTGAATTCTTTCTTGGTTGATTGAATTGTAGTGGAATTTGAAGAGTGTGAACATTGCAAGATCAAGGAGTGAACTTATATTCTCTACCCAAAAGTCAAGTGATGCTTCATACTTTTGTCCCATTATTTTCACTATGCATTAGTGATATTTCTAAGTAGGACTTGCATGGAATTTTTGCTAAGTATAAACTATGCCATGGGAAATCCTAGTAGATGAAACCTTAGTAAAAATTTCCTAAGTTAAGATTCCTACTACTATCATGCTTAGCTTAGCTAGTAGAAAACAAGGGTGGATTATATTACATACTATGGAATAATTCTAAGTCAAGGACTTGTGTTTTGTTTAATAAAACTACTAAGTGCATGAATCACCTGGGTGGAATGGAAAGAATGGTTTGTGTTGAGTGGTTATGCAAGTCCAGTATGCTGCGGAAAACTTGGGCATCACCAAGTCCAACATACTTGGGAAAACTTGGTATCTCACTTGTGGAATGCCACCCAGGAACAAAGAGATTTGAGATGTCAAATCTTGAGAAGCTTCAAGTGCAGCCACTTGGCATTATGGGATGTGCTTGGATCATATAGGTTGCAATAACTTAGCCAAATGGACAGTTGGTGGTAGGGGATGATAGGTTGGAACGCGTCCATTCTGGTCTAAGGGAAGGCTTTTGAAAGATTTTGTCTTGGTGAAACCAAGTCTTGTGGGGAAAGTGCACCACCTCTATAGAGTGTAAAATCTAAGTACTTAGCCATGTCCCTGGTATAGGACAATTTGAGCATCAAGACATGGAAGCTATCAAGAATCTCCTCATCCCAATTTCTAAGTTAAAAACTTGTGGTTGAACAAGGGTTGAAGGATCACCAATTTCTATTGGGAGATGCCTTGGGTGATTTTTGACAAACAGAAACTTAGTGTTTTCAAATGTTAAGGAAAATCTATTTTGAGCAAAGAAAGCCTAAGCTCCACTTAGCCAAATGCATATAGATGATAGACTCCACTATACTACCATAGTATCACTTGCCAATACAATTCAAATGTGTTGACCCTTGTGGTTGTAAGTTATTATGTTTCAGGCTTGTTTGATGTTAGTGAGAGGTGTTTTATTAGGATTACAAGTCTACAACCAACATGTTTGCCTGTGGCATTTGAAGATGAAGGACTCCATGCTAAAGTTATTTCTGCTGCATTGTAGTGAGATAGCCAAATGAGCTATGTAAGATGTAATGAATTATTTTATTCCTAGTTATAAAGTTGTAATATGACCTTTGTTTCTTGATATTACATCTTAACCGTGGATGCTAGCTATTGATCCAGGGACTAGCATTGTAAACACAGGGATCTCTACCTTATTAAATGTTGGGACCTCTACACTATTGGATCAAGTAAGCACAATCAATATATAGTATCTCTTAATCCAATAGAGATATTCATAAGATAATTATAGACAACTGTAATGTTGTATTGATAAAGGCCTTGATTAGACAACTGGAAACCTAAGCCATAAATGATCAAAGGATTATAATGATCATGCTCAAGTCACTTAGAGTGAATGATTATATCTTATACTAGTGACATTGGTGGATAGAACATGATTAAAACCTATTATAGGTATGTTATCCTAGGTTAGTCATGACAAGTCACAATGGTATAATGATAAGTTGGTGTCTGAGTTATTGGAGTCAAGTAGAGATAAGATAGTATGGTTAAGCTGAAGCTAGAGTAGCATGGAGTTATTGAAGTAGTGTCATTCCTCTTAAAGGATAGTAAACTTTGGAGGAGAGTAGAATTGGAAATATAGATCTCTTGGAGTAATGTTAGTGATGGATGATGAAGGAAGTGTATGAATAGATTTAGAAGTAACTACTTAGTGGATTAGAGGTTATCATTATCCAAGTAGTTTGATATAACCCAATTACAGATGTGAGCAGATTATGAAAAGCTTTAGTATTAAGCTCATTGGATTTACAAATGGATTTAGAAGGAGAAAGTATTGGTAAGAAAATACCTATGAAGTAAAGCTCATCATGTCAACACATGATGATGGTTGTGAAGTAATAGGATATCTAGGAAAGGAATTCTTGAGAAGCTATTAACCAAGACTATATAACTCCCTATCAAAATCATTATCTATATCACTTTTCCAGAACCTAAACAATTACTACAAGGTAAATGAATTAACTTTATTAAACAACCAATGCTCATCAACAACCATTAAATTTATCATAGGAACTACTCACATTAGTAAGGAAGAGATTATTTAAGATAATAAGGTAATCCTTGGTTGCTAGTAGATCAAGTAGTTTTGTTCCTGCTTAATATCATTATAGAAATGTATATAGATAAAACCTGATCTTATTTGTTATCTATTATAATATCAAAAGTGAAGTTACTTATCATCCTTAAGGAACCACAAGGGAAATTGCAAAGGATGGTCTAAAACCCTAAAGTAATAAGGATTTGAGAAGTTGGACCTTAATATAAAACAACTCCAATATTTAAAGACATTACAGTAGAATGCCAAGTATCAATTAAATCTAAAGTATATTTTAGTAATTCTAAATCATTTAAGCCTCACAAATCCAAATAAAATAAAAACCTATTTGGATTATTCTTAGGTAATAACAATTCCCTAAAACCCTAGTTTTTATTTATTCTACCTAACAAATAATTTCTAATGTAAATATGAGTGTTGAAAATACCAACATAATTAGGACAAACAACTAGTATAATTACCTTAGGAAGATTTGGATTACTGTACAAAATTTATGGTATTTGAATCAATGAGAAAATTTGAATTGAAAATAGAAAACTGAAAACTATAAAGGAAAAAAAGAGATAGTTAGCAAACGTGGCCCACGACCCACTCCCTCACTGGCCTAACTGTCGCTCGCATGCAGCAGCGGCCATCTGCTCACCTGGCTGCAGCCCATTTCAGCCCAGTGTCGGCCTGTGCACCTTTTCATTTCTTTTCCTTTCTACTTCCTCTAGACAAAAAGCAATGCCGGCGAAGCAGCTGGCTGGCAACGCCTCCACCGTCCACCGTGGTCGCCATGATTTGTGTCGAGGCTGCCGACATCGGGAGGGGATAAGAAGGACACGCTGATGCCACACTCCCTCGTCCTTATCTCCATTCCCTTCCTCTTCCTCTCTGTCTCCTCTCAGAGGCCAAACCCTAGATCACCGAAGACGCTTGTCGTCCCTGCTAGAGATCGCCCCATGACTAGCTGAGCGTACCACGATCTCCCTCATGGTGTGTAGCAGCTTGATGGCTAACGTGCAGCCTGTTGGGAACCCCAAGAGCTGGGTGTGAAGCAGCACAACAGAAAGTTTTCTGTAACATCCCTAAAATCATGTTTCAAAACTCATGCATATCATCCATGCATCCATGATCATTTAGGATTCCTTTTCAAATCATTTCAAAAACAGGAGCATCTGATGCTCATTATTTTATGTAAGTATGCTATAGCCTTGTTGCTACCTTCTATGAGAAAATTACTTATTTTAATCAGAAATGTTTTGAGTTCAAACTTAAGTGTTGTTTCTAAAGTTTGGTCAAGGTTTCAAAACAAATTATGATTTATAAACCAATCTTTTACTATTTATAATTACTTAACTAGAGCTTGTTTTTAAATTCTTTTTCAAAACTCAAGTTGATTTTAAAGGGTGAACAGTTGTGTTACACATTCCAGGAGGCAAGAATCAACAAACTTTAGTGTGGGGAAAGTTTCATTTAAAACAGATTAGATTTGATCTTTCAAATTCAAACCAGAATTTCGAATCAGAAAAAGAAAAGTGAAAGGTAGGAAAAAAATAAAGCAAACAACCAATCTAGCCCTACCTAGCCCAGCAAACCATTCTGTCCCAGCAAGAGCCCACCCGGGAACCCCTCTGCCTCTGTTCTTTTTCACCCATGCGCTCACCCACAGAGTCATTGACGCAGGGACCCCACCTCCTCTCTTTTTCTCTCGCTCACAACGAAGGCCCACACGTCAGTCATCGTCTCCACCCCAGCGACTAGTTCTTCCCCAAATTCCTCTGGTCGTTTCCTGTTTAATTCCGTGGCTTCAATTCCGTTGAATGCTCGAGTAATTCACGCCCACGTCCTCGCCTACTTAAGCACCATGCCTCCCTTCCCCTTTTTCCCCAAACCCCACCCCACCGTAGCCACCAGGCCGCTCGGAATTCTCTCAGAACCTCCCTCTGCTCCGACGCCTTCCGGCGACGATTCCGGCCAAACCCCGTCGCCCCTCGCATCCTCCACCACACGAGCACACTCCCCATCACCAGGCGCATCTCTTGGTACCTCCCTCTCGCCCGTGCATGCTCTGCATCATTGGCAGCGACATCGACTGAGCTCTGCCACCGTCTTCTCGAACTCCGGCGACAATTCCCCGTAAGCCCCAGCTTCCCCTCTTCCTCTGTTTGATGCGAGTGTGATCCCCAGCATCATGCGCACCTAAAGCAACCCTTTTCTCATCTTAGAGTGGCCCAGAACGTCGTCTCCGTCGCCAACCGAGAACAACCGTCGCCAGGAACTTCTCCGACGAGCAATCCACGACGACCCCGAGCGCCCCTTCGTCAACTGAGGCATCGTTGAGCATCAGCACATCGCGATGACCTCGGTGATCCTTGCCTCTACCCTTTTTGCTTCCTGTATCGCCGGCTCCGCCGCTGACTGACCACACCGCCGCCAGTCGCCGCTGCTAGCGCCGCCCATTTAGGGTTAGCTGCTTAGGGCCGTTAGATCTTGATCCACTGGACGTGGTAGATTCAATCACCGAAGCGGTATGGATGCATCCGCACCATGAGATCTAAGTGAGATCCTGCGGTCTATGATAGCCGATCCAACAGAAACGGTATGGACCAATAGGAAGCAGCCACGTGGCCTGTCTGTTTAATAAAAACCAGAATTTTCATCTATTAGATGTTTAAACTTGAATAATTCATAACTTTTGATTCCCACGTCCAAATTTGACAAATTTTATATCAATGGAATCAGGAGAGAAAATACTTTCCATTTATGAAATGTGTTTAATGTTTTTCTTTTGTTAAAATGATTGTTTTCATAGAAACAATTGTAGGCATAATTTGGGAATAGTAATTATTTGAAAAATGTTCTATTGATCAAATAAAGTTTATTTAGCTTGTTTTGTACTTGTTTATGATTCAGTACAGTGCACTTGTCTTGTTTGGTGTAGAAAATCATCACATGGCATATTTCATACATTCATGTATTTTTACTTGTATTAATTGTGTATGTGATTTTGTGCCATTATTTTATGTGTAGATTTTGGTGCAAATAGTGACTGTGATTGTGAGGATTGTAGCTACTCTCCAAACTACCAAGGCAAGTGGTGCTTCATGATTTTATACCTATGTTTTTCAACTATGCATTAGAAATATTTTGCTAGTCTTGCATGGATATTTTTGATCTATATGCTATGCTTGGGAAATCCTAGTAGTTGTAGAATTGCTAGAAATAATTCTATGTCTTATCAATGCCATGCTTAGACTAGCTAGTAGCAACCAAGGGTGGTTATATATTCATGCTATGAGAAAATATTTCTAAGTCTTTGGACTTGTGTTTTGTTTAATAAAACAACTAAGTGAATGAAACACCTCGGTGGAATGGAAGGAATGGTTCATGTTGAGTGGTTACACAAGGCCCATTTCTATGGTTACATTGTGTATCTCACTTGTGGAAAGCCACCCAGGAACAAAGGGATTTGAGATGCTATGTGTTAAGAAGCTTCTAGTGCAGCCACTTGGCAATATGGGCTCTGCCTGGATCATATAGGTTGCAATAACTTAGCCATTTGGACAGTTGGTGGTAGTGGGATGATAGGTTGGAGCGCGTCCATTTGGTCTAAGGGAAGGCTTCTGATAGGTCCTGTCTTGGTGAAAATCAAGTCTTGTGGGGAAAGTGCACAACCTCTGCCGATGGAAGAATCTAAGTACTTAGCCATGTCCCTGGTATTGGACAACTTGAGCATCAAGACATGGAAGCTATCAAGAATCTCCTCATCCCAATTTCTAAGTAAAAACTTGTGGTTGAAGAAGGGTGAAGGTTCCCCAATGTCTATTGGTGGTTCCTTGGGAATGGTTTTGACAAAGAAAAACTTAGTGTTTTCAACTAATAGGTAAAAACTATTTTGAGCAAAGCAAGCCTAAGCTACACTTAGCCAAAATGCGTATAGTATCTAGTCTACCAAAATTCTACTAAGGTATCACTTGTCAATACTATTCCAATGTATTGACCCACTGTGGCTGTAACTTGTGATGTTGCAGGTTATTCTGATGGTGATTAGAGGTTATGAGTCTACACTCAACATGCTTGCCTGTGGCACATGAAGATGAAGACTTATTTATCTTATTACATATTTGAACTCTTGTACTAGGCCTATGGCCATGGAGTTTGTAAAATACTATGTTTGTCTCTAGAATGACTTGTAATAATGACCTTTGTTTCTGTGTACTTCATCTTAAAATGTGGATGCTAGCATTGATCCAGGGACTAGCATTGCAATCATAGGGATATTTTCCTTTATAAAGGAGGGATCTTACAGATGGTATCAGAGCACTATGTTGCCTGTAGGATTATGACCCTAGGATTGGAAACCACTAAGGAAATTTTTTAACAACTTCCACACTTGTCTTTTCTTCTTGTAAACTTTTCTAATCTTCTTTCTCAACTCTATTTGTAGATGAAATCCATCAACGAAGCCGTGAAGAAGGGACCACTCGTGACTATGACTTTGGAATGTGATACAGAATTCCCCAAGGCTCTCAAGGACCTCATGGTTGCCATGGGAATACATGGTGCAGCTGCGTACAAAGGTTTTCCTGTGATGGATGAAGGAGTTGAGTACTGGTGGGTGCAACTTCACTTGTATAAAAACAACGAAGACAACCACAAGGACTCAGGATTCTGCATGGTCACCAACTCAGTGATGCACACCACATTCTTTGATTCAGCAAGGGATGCAGCTTGGAAGGCCATCAAAGAACTTGGTGATAGAATCAAGTGCATAATGCTTAACACCCAGAATGACCTTAGGGAAGAAAAGAAGCATACCCAAGAGTTAGAGGCTACCAACCAAAGCTTAAGGAAGGACATCATAGACTTAGTAGTGGATTCATGTGATCTAGATAGACAGATTGCCTCTAGGGATGCCCTGTTAGCCAACTTGGCAAGTGAGATGGGATTGTAAACATACTTCGTTAGTTGGACCGCCACACTTATCATTTTATTTCCCAAATGTTGTTTAAAATAAGTTGAACCTTGGTTGTCTGTAATGGATCCATGTATGCCATGACTTGTGTGTTTTGATTTCCAAAGATATGCATGTGATGCCTTGTCTTGTGATTTATCTTAAATTGTGTTGATTCTAACTTTTTCTATCTTATTAAATAGATGCCTAATGTTACTATCAGCACGGATGAAGAGTTCAAGGGAACTCGCTTTGGCACTCGCATTATTGAGCTCACTAGTTTGATCAATCTCCCACTTCCTACCATCATGATGCTTCCCCTCACCAAGTTTGAGAGGAAAGACCTTTAGGGCTTCAAGATTAATCAACCAGGACGCCAGACTGAGCCTACCACGGAGGCAATCATCTTCAAGCTCATGCATGATGACAAGGAGAGAGGCCTAGAGGTAGTCATGCAGGATTTGCTTGGACGTTTACTAGGGAGACAATCTCGAGAGATTAGAGGTACTCACTTCCACGCCTTCGGTAGACGTGATTAGGATGGTGAGGCCATTGACTTCGAGGATGCTTCGAGAGAGATGGCAGAGCCGATCCGTCTATACCTCCAGGACTTAGAGGTTCTTCTTAGGCACCTAGATACTGATAGGACCAACGTCATGCGCAGCAATGACGAACTCCAGGTGCAGCTTCGTGAGAAGGACAAGCTCTTCGCGAAGCAATATGAGATAGTCAAAGAAATGGAGGCCAAGTTTGAGAGTCGAGATAGAAAGTTCAAGAGTCCAGAGAAGAGAGTCCAAGATAGGAACAAGAGGATTCGAGACATGACTGCAGAACTAGAGGCCAAGGACTTCGAGCTCCAGCATCAGCAAGGTGTGATTGAGAGGCTTCGTGCATAGAAGAGGGCTCTCAAAGCCAAAGTAGAGACCTTGACCACCAATTTTAGGGGTTCGTAGCATGGAAAACAAAACTTTTCTACCGCATACAAACAAACAAGCCAAGATCTATCTACTAGATTGTAGCAACGAGTCGATGGAATAACTCACCCTCGAAGATTCCAAAGTGTTTAACGAGAGCGGATTCTCGTGGGTGATGTAGTTGTACTCTTGCCGATCTCAAGATCGCGTAGACGATCCTTCCGGCGCTGCGTTCCGGCAGCTCTTCCGCAGTCGGTCACACGTTCGGTACTCGACGAAGACCTTCCTCTCCCTTGTTCCAGCAGGCAACGGAGGTTGTAACACTCTCCTCGCGATTCCGGCAGCACGACGGCGAGGTACCGAATGTAGAGGGGAGATCTCGCAGGGCTTCGCCTTAAGCCGGAGCGAGTATGGTGGACTATGAGAGAGCCTCGGTGATTTAGGGTTTAGACGCACCAAGGAGGAGAGGCTAGGCCGGCGGCTAGGGCAAGGGGATGCCCCAACTTGGCGGCTAGGGTTTATCCCTAGGCGGCGGCGGCAGCAGGAGGTGGCGGCGCCGGCGGCTTGGAGTTAGGGTTTGCGGGGTGCAAGTTGTGTGTTTGGAGGGGCAGCCCTGCCCCTCCTTATATAGGTGGAGGGCGACGGCCAAGGGGAGGGGAGTCCCTCCCCAACTCGGCTTCCAAGGCCGGCGGTGGAGGGAGAGGAACTTCCTCCCCAAGTAGGTTTCCTACTCTCCCTCCACCAAACAAAATAGCCGTTTGACTTTTCAAATTGGCGTTTGACTTTTCAAACTAGGATTTGATTTATCCCTTTATTTTGTTCAGCGATGACACCTAGTACATGATGCAACCATTCCAAATTGTTATGACACATTCATGTACCCTTCCCCTCCGGAGTGCCGGACATTCCGGAACCTTCTAGAACATTCCCGATGAAAACACCGGAACCATTCTCCAAGCCCGAAACAGGACTTTCCTTATATGAATCTTATTCTCCGGACCATTCCGGATCTCCTCGTAATATCCCGGATCCCATCCGAGACCCCGAACAACATTCGGTCTCTTACTCATCATTCCATAACTACTCAAATAATGTCGAATCCTTAAGTGTGTCTCCCTACGGTTCGTGAATTATGCGGACATGATCGAGACACTTCTCCGAACAATAACCAATAGAGGAATCTGGAAATTCATATGGTTCCCACATATTTCTACGATTACTTTGCGATCGAATGAACCACTTACATACGATACCAATTTCCCTTTGTCTCACGATAGTTTACTTATCCGAGGTTTTGATCGTCGGTATCTCTGCATACCTAGTTCAACCTCGTTAATGATAAGTACTCTTTTCTCGTTCCTGTGATATGTGATCCCTTGTGAGCTAGTCACATGCTTGCAATCTAGTTGGATGACATTCCACCGAGAGGGCCCAGAGTATATCTATCCGTCATATGGATGGACAAATCCCACTCTTGATCCATGTGTCACAACCAATACTTTCCAAACACTCAATGCCACCTTTATAGCCACCCAGTTACGGTGTGGTGTTTGATGTCATCAAAGCATCCTTTCGGTGATGGTGATAAGCATGATCTCATGGTCGAAGGAATTAGGTTACTATGTATCAGAAAGCATATAGCAATTGAACTATTAAAATGACTTGATTTTTATGCTACGCTTATCTATAGGAGTATATCCATCATATCATTCTCCTAACGATATGATCTTGTTGTTAATAACATCTCAATGTTCATGATAGGGAAACCACAATCATTTATTAACCAACAAGCTAGTATTATGAAGAGGCTTTACTAGGGACTTCAATTTAAGTTTACAAATCACACAAGTATTAATGTTTCCTTGTTAATACTATTATAGCATGAATCTAAACATTTATCATAAACACAAAGATATAATAATAACTATATTTATTATTGCCTCTAGGGCATATCTCCAACAGTCTCCCACTTGCACTAGAGTCAACTAATCTAGATTACATGGTAATATACCGAACACCCATGGCAGTTTGGTGTTGGTCTTGTTTTGCCCTCGGGAGAGGTTTAGTCAACGGATCCGCCACATTCAGATTTATGTGTACTTTGCAAATCTTTATGTCCCCATCTTGGACATGTTCTCGAATAGCGTGAAAATGTAGCTTGATGTGCTTCAGCTTCTTGTGTGACCTTGGTTCTTGCGCATTGTCTATGGCACCCATGTTATCACAGTAGATAGACATTGGGTCAAGCGCACTTGGAACCACACCGAGCTCTGTAATGAACTCTTTCATCCATATCGCTTCTTGTGAAGCCTCCGAAGCAGCCATGTATTCCGATTCAGTTGAAGATCTCGCCACAACGCTTTGCTTTGCACTCCTCCAGCTAACTGCTGCACCATTCAAAGTAAATATGTATCCAGATTGTGATTTAGAATCATCCGGATCGGTGTTCCAACTAGCATTGTTGTAACCATTAACAACGAGTTATTCATCACCTCCATAAGAAAGAACCATATCCTTAGTTCTTCTCAAGTACTTAAGGATGTTTTTGACCGCTGTCCAATGATCCACTCCTGGATCACTTTGATATCTGCTAGTCAAACTAACAACATATGCAATGTCAGGTCTAGTACATAGCATGACATACATTAGAGATCCTATGGCTGAGGCATAGGGAGTTTTACTCATCCTTTCTCTATCTTCTGTCGTTGTTGGACTTTGAGTTTTACTCAAGGTCGTATTGGGCAACATGGGCAAGAACCCTTTCTTGCTATCTTCCATTCCAAACCTCTTTAGAATTTTGTCCAAATATGTACTTTGTGACAATGATATTAGATGTCTCGATCTATCTCTATAAATCTTTATGCCCAATATGTAAGCTGCTTCGCCAAGATCTTTCATTGAAAAACTATTATTCAAATATTCCTTGACACTATTAAGAAGGTCTACATCATTCCCAATCAACAATATGTCATCTACATATAGTATTAAGAATGCTACAGAGCTCCCACTCACTTTCTTGTCAATACAAGCTTCTCCATAAGTTTGTATAAAACCAAAACTTTTGATCACCTTATCAAAACGTTGATTCCAACTTCGGGATGCTTTCTTCAATCCATAAATGGATCGTTGAAGTTTGCATACCTTGTTAACATCCTTAGGATCGACAAAACCTTTGGGTTGCATCATGTCACATCCCAAGATTTTCCAAATCTTGTAATGTGAAAAATAAATAAACAAAATAAGTAATTGTTGAAATTTTGGGTGAAAAGAAACTTTTGTTTCTAAACGGAAACTTAAAAATCCCATCTTGAACAAACTTTAATTAAAGTTTGAGATTCAACAAAATCCAAATCAAGAATAATGCATTCCTCAATGAATGTATTTTGAAATTTAAACACTTGGAAAATAAATCCAAACCCTAAACCCTAATGGAATAAAATCATTTCCAAGTTATCCCCAAGCCTATGGATTTGATTCATATAAAAATTTGTCAACAAACATTCACAAATGATCAAGAAAGAAAAATAAAATGTTTTAAGACCATATAAATTGGTTTCACTTAATTTGGAGCCATAAATAAAATCTTATGAATTTAATAAGATAAGGAAAAGTAATTTCCAAAGCTAATAAAGCACTTATCTAAAATCCATACAAAATGGTGAGAAAATAATCCTAAAGGGATTTAAAAGGATAAAAAAATATCAAATAAGATTTTACAAATTGGAATCACCAAGTTTGGATCTATAAATAAAAAGATATGGATTTTATAAGATAAGGATAGAAATTATTCAATAAGGAATATTTAAAGACCAAATTAAATCTTGGCCTAATCCATTAAGCAAATGGAATGAATAGAATCCAAATCCAAATAAAATAAAAGGATAAGGAATTTCCAAAATAAAATAAAACTGCATTAACCATTCTATCCCTATTTTAATAAAGACAAATCTCTAATAAGAATAATTATATAATTCATGAGAAAATAGTATTTTGGAATTTACCCAAGTGGAATAGAAGTTGTTTAATTAACTTAAATAAAATAAATCTTCCAAGTAAAATTTAGGGAATTAAAACTATATTTAATTCCATTGGAATTAAAACAAATACCCAATTCAAATGATTTATGAATCATATTAAATACTTTCCAGATAATTCTAGATGAATTATTTGACACCCTATTAAACAAATAAAAACATACTTAAAAGATTTGGAAGGTTTAAGAATTTAAATGGTGTTTGAAAATATTATTAAATCTTATTTGATTTAAAACAAGGGCCTTTTGAATAATTAAAAAGACCCCCAAAAGAATAAAGTTTTATTCCAAAATTGACTTCAGATTATATTACTAATCAGTATTTAAACCTACACAAATTTTGGTTGAGGTTTGAATTCAAATTGATGTTGAAATAATTAAACAAAAATCAAAACAGAAATTGGAAGTGGAAAAAGGAAAAACAATCAGATAAAAAATGGAATAGGAGCAGCCCAACTAACCTAGCCCACTAAGCCCATCAGTAGCCCATCTCCCCCTCCCGCAGTGAAACGTTTTTCACTCGCGAACTTACCCCCAGCGCTGCTGACGAACTGACCCCACCTCCTCCTTCTCTGTCTCGCTGCCATGCGACCCCACTGCCCCATCAGCTTCTTCCTCCCCGCGGTGACCACGCCTCCAACACCTCCTCGCCGTGTCTGGCTGTTGAAACCGGCGTCAATACGCTTTACTGCCTGCGTTACTCCACCCCGCGACCATGCTATCTTAAGCGCATGCGTCTCCTCTCTCTTTCCCCTCAGTCGTCGCCCCACCGGAGCCCCCAGGCTGTCCCCAATTCTCCCTACACCGCACTCTACTCCGGCGAGCTCCGACGGCAATTCCGGCCAGCCTCCTCCGCCTCTCGCCTCCTAGAGCACACGAACGTGACCCCCAGGCCCTGGAGCTTCTCTCTGCATCATCAACTTGCTCGCTCTTGACCCCCAGCCTCGACAATGACCAAGACCGTCACCGCCACCGTCTGTCTCCAACTTCGGCGACCCTCCCCGTAAGTACTGACCGTGCCGCTTCCCCCGGTTGACACTCTCACGCTCCTCTCTCTCGCGCGCGTCTAATGGACCTCCTATTTTTCCTTTCCTTGGACTGTAGCCTCGCCCCCATCGACGTCTGAGCGCAACCAACGGTGACCACGACTCCGGCGAGCAATTGTCGACCACCCCGAGCGCCCCTTCGCTAGCAGAAGGCACCTCGAGCTTCCCCACACTGCGACGAACTCGGTGAGCATATCCCCTTGAGTTCTCGCTTCCTCCATCGCCAGCACCGCCACCGTCTGACCGCTCTGCCGCACCTGCCGCCGCTAGCGCCGCCCATCTCTGGCAGGCATGCTGTGCACCGTCCGATCTTGATCCCATGGCCACGATAGAATTTTAACCGAACGGGTACGCTTGCTTCTGAGCCGTGCGATCGCACTTAAATCCAATGGCTCGCATCTGCCGATCCGAGCGAAACGGTACCGACGAATAGAATCGTGACGAGTGGCCTCTCTTTGTTTTAAAAACCAAAAACTTATCTATTAGATGTTCCAATTTGAAAAATTCATAAATTTCAAACCACACGTCCAAATTTTGCAAATTTTATATCAATGGATTCAGCAAAACAAGTACTTTCTGACCATGCACTTTGTTTTGTAAAATGTTTCTGTTAAATTGATTGTTTTTGCAGAAACTTATGTAAGCATGTTTAGGATATAAAAATTGTTCTAAAATGATTTTTGAGATAAAACCTTTGACAAAAGGTTTGTTTTGAACCTACTGACCATAGAAATCAATTTGTGGTTTCAAAAACATATTGGGTGAAGCACAAGAATAAACTTTTGAGTTAAACCATTTCTAGTCAAATAAAAATAATGTTTATTTATTTAAAATGCTTTTGGGAGAAAATCTTTGGGAAATGTTTTGGAATAAACTCTCTGACCCCAAACACCAAGTTTTATGATTTTGTCACATCCCAAGATTTTCCAAATCTTGTAATGTGAAAATAATTGAATAAAATAAAACTTTGTTTGATTTTCAGAGCCAGAAGAAACTTTTTGAATGCAATTGGAACTTCAAACCCATTTGAATCAAATAAATCCTAAAGAGATTTAAAAAGATAAAACTTTTATTAAAGGAAAATAAAAATATTTAAAATACTATTTTGGATCTCTTAATAAAAGATTTGGTATTCAAAGAAAAGATGGATTTATAAATAAAGATTATTTTATAAAGCCAAATTAAAACTTGGCCAAGCTTTGGAATTAAAACATTTTATTTTTAATAAAAGTAGCAAAGATTGAATTAAAAATAATAAAGGATTGCTTAAATAAATAATAAGGAATTAATATCCAAACTCTTTTAAAATAAAAGGTTTTACCAATTTAATTAAAACTTCAAAACTTATTAAATTATTTTAAATAGATTTTCCAAGTATTTATTATTCTCTAATAAAACCTACTAAAGTGTTTTGGCTTTATTTTAGATTTTAAAGTAAATATTCTCAATAAAACAAACCCTAGTTGATTTAATAATGAAAGTCTATTTTATTTAATTGATAATGGACCTAAATAAAATGTTATTTTATTTTAAAAACAAGTATTCCAAGTACTCTATATTTCCCCAAATAAAACCTATTGATTTGGTTTTGAAAATATTTAGGTTTCAAATAAAGATTTTATTAATAAAATCAAACTCTATTTGATTTAATAACTAAGGCCCATTTTAATTTAATTATTAATGGATCCTAAAAACATAAGGTTATTTTGTTTTAAACAAGTTTTCCAAATATTCTTTATTTCCAAATAAAATCCACTGATTTGGTTTTGAAAATATTTGGATTTCAAATGTAGATTTTATTAAAATAAATCAAACTCAATTTGATTAAATAACTATGGTCTATTTTATTTAATTATTAAATAGATCCTAAAAATAAATAAAAATATTATTTTATTTTGAGATTGGTTACTGATAAACAGAACCAAAAAAAAACTCATTACAATTGTTTGAATTGTTTGAATTATTTGAATGCTTGAATAGTTGGATGAAATTCAAATCAGAAAATAGAAATAGAAAAGAATAAAACAAACAGGCAGAAAAAAAATATGGAAAAGGACAACCCAACAAGGCCCAGCCCAAACAGCCCAACAACCCACCTGTTCCCACGCCCGAACCGTTTTTCCTTACCGCATGATCAACCCGCATAGCCTATGACAAGTGGAACCCGTTCCTTTCCCCTTTCCCACTGACCGCTGGACCCCCACTCCACTGTTTTCCTCTCCACCCCGCTCGACCGTTCCTCCCGTTCCTGGCAGTAATTCGCGTCGTCAATTCGACTTAATGCCCCGATTAAACCTCGCAGTGATCACGTGAGTTAAATCCCCTCTTCCTCCTCTTTCATTCCCCCCAAACCCCACGCATCGAGAGCCACCAGGCTGTCGCCAATCGTTTCTGCACCGTCGCCGTCTCCGACGAGTACTCGGCTAAATTCCAGCGGCCTCACATTGCCCTTTGCCTCCCCAAGCACGCAGGCACATTCCCCACTTTCTGTAGCATCTCCCTGCACCTTCCATTCGACCACGGGCACCTCAGAACCTCGACTGCAACACACCACTGAACGCCACCGTCTACTGCTGTTCTCCGACGACGTCTCCCCGGTAAACCCTGACTCCCCTCTCATCCCCGTGGACACTATGATGATCTCCAAGCTCTTATGAACCTAACCGCACTTTCCGTTTGTCCTAGGGCGCCCTCTATCCTCACCTTCAACAACATCTGAACAAGACCGACGCCGCCCTGACTCCAGCGAGAGATTCAAGCAAGCATAGTGCGCCCCTTCATCAACCAGTGGCAGGTTGAGCATCTCCGCGCCACGACGATCACTGTGAGCCCCCTCTCCTCCTTCCTCGCCTCCTGAAACATCAACTCCGTCGCCGTCCGGCCGCTCCGCCACCAGACACCGCCGCCAGCGCCGCCCATCCCTGGCAAGCAAGCTGGGCACCGTCCGATCTAGATCGCAGCGTCACGATAGATCCACTTAACTGAAAGGGTACACTAGCTCTGAGCCGCCCGATCTAAATTAAATCCAACGCTCCGCAGTACGCGATCCGGACGAACCGGTATCGGCCAATCACGGCTCGACGTGCGTCCCTGTTCTGATTAAAACAGAATTAGAAACCAGATTTAAAAGCAATTTTGAAACCTTTGTAACTTTCAAACCACACGTCCAAATTTGGCAAATTTTATATCAATGAATTCAGGAGAACAAGCCCTAACCAACCCTGCCCTTAGTTTAGCAAATAGTATCTGTTATCCTGGTTGAATTTGCAGAAACTTTTGTATGCTTGTTTAGAGTATAAAAATTGGTTAAAATTGATTTTTGGATTAAAACCTTTGCAAAATGGTTTGATGTGACCTTACTGACCCTAGGAACCAACACTTGGTGTTAAAAATGATTTTTGTAAAATTTAGGTTAGATTATTTGACTAAGCCATTTTCTAGCCAAATAAAAAGAATGATTTTTGTCATGAAAATGAGTTTGAAAGGAAACTTTAAGAAAATGGTTTGATTAAACCCACTGACCCAAAACACCAAGTTTTGCAAATTAGCAACTCATTTGGTGAACAACCTAAGAGTTTTGCCTTAATAAAAACATTTTTCACCACATGAAATGATGAATGGATTTAAAAATAGTTTTTGGACAAAACCCTCTTGCTAATGACTTTGCCACTTTGGTAAATGACCAATTTGGATCTTACAAAGTTTAGAAACCCAATAGAGACCCTCTTTGCAAAATAAAACTATCTTGTGCATGCTTCCATGCATGAATGGGTTTCCATTGTTTTGTGTGTGTGAATTTGTTTGAGTGATCATTGGTTTGGAAATTGAATTGGTGTTTGCTTGATTGACTTGTAGTGAAGTGTGAGACTAGCAATATCAAGGAGTGAACTACCATTCCCTACCAAAAAGGCAAGTGATGCTTCATACTCTCTATCCCATTACTTTCACTATGCATTAGTGATTTTGCTAAATAAAACATGCATGAATTTTGCTAAGTATAGACCTTGCTATAAGAAAACCTAGTAGATGAATCCTTAGTAGGTTTTTCCTAAGTTAAGATTCCTATTGCTATCAAGCTTAGCCTAGCTAATAGAAAACATGGGTGGAATATATATTCACACTATGGGAAAATATTCTAAGTCTAAAGGACTTGTGATTTTGTTTAATAAAACAACTAAGTTAATGAATCACCTGGGTGGAATGGGCTTGCTTGGTGGAGAATGGTTGAGTGGTTCACAAGGCCCATGTCTATGGTTGACCTTGTGTATCTCACTTGTGGTATGCCACCCAGGAAATAAAGAGATTTGAGATGTCAAATGTTGAGAAGCTTCAAGTGCAACCACTTGGCAATATGGGCTCTCCCATGATCATATAGGTTGCAAGAACTTAGCCATATGGACAGAGGGTGGTAGTGTTTGATAGGTTGGAGCGCGTCCATTTTGGTCTAAGGGAAGGCTTCTGAAAGATCTTGTCTTGGGAAACCAAGTCTTGTGGGGAAAGTGCACCACCTCTGCAGAGTGTAAAATCTAAGTACTTAGCCATGTCCCTGGTAAAGGACAATTTGAGCATCAAGACATGGAAGCAATCAAGAATCTCATCATTCAAATTTCTAAAGTTAAAATCTTGTGGATTGAACAAGGGTTGTCTGAAATCTTCAATCTTTGATTGGGAGATGCCTTGTAAAGGATCTTCAATCTTTGATTGAGAAAAATGATTTTGTCAAGCAAAAACTTAGTATTTTAAAAACTTAAGGAAAAATCTATTTTGAGCAATGCAAGCCATAACTCCACTTAGCCAAATGCATATAGATGATAGACTCCACTAAACTATTATAGTATCACTTGCCAATACAAATCAAATGTATTGACCCTTGTGGCTATAACTTGTAATGTTGCAGGTTTGATTGTTTTAGTGAAGATTGATTGATTAGGATTACAAAGTCTACAACCAACATCTGCCTGTGGCACTTTGAAGATGAAGGACCCATGATTATAGATTTTCTGCTGCAATGTGTTGTAATAGCCAAATGAGCTATGTAAGATGTAATAAAATTATGTTATTCCTGGTTATAAAGTTGTATTATGACCTTTGTTTCTTGATATTACATCTTAACTGTGGATGCTAGCTATTGATCCAGGGACTAGCATTGTAAAACACAGGAGGAATCTACCTTACCAGGTTGAGACCTCTTACAGATGGTATTAGAGCATTGTGTTACCTGTAGGATTTGTAAACCTAGGATTGGAAAAAAAACCTTAGAAGAATAGGAGTTATATTTTGATCCAAAAAATTATTTACAAAAACACTTGTAAACTCTTTCCTCAACCATTTTGATTTCAACTCTACATCTCTTCTACTTCAACTTGATGGAAAAGCCTACCCCATGACCAAAGACTACACCATGTGCAAAGGACTTCTTCAACTTCTTCAACTCTAATGACTTCAACTTCTTCAGCATGTTCACCAAGGACTTCCAACTTAGAAACCACTAATGACTACAAGTAAGACAAGGAAATATTGCTCAAGATTTAGAGACTAAGGGAATGCAAAATGAGAAGGAGCCATCAACAACTTTGAGATATTGTAACCAAGAGTTTTTCTCAAGGAAACCATGGACCCATACAAGAAGAACCAAGAAGAATGGAAAGATCACAAGTGAACCATATAGATGGACCACCATATTTTAGTTAAGTCAAAACCACCAACTTATGTGGTGTAACAAAAATATTTTGTTGCCTAAGTATGTGCTTGAACCTTGTTTGAGTGAAATGTTTGTTTGTGATTGCTTGCACATTGCTTGTGTGAATTGTGATGTGTGTGAATAGAAATATTTCCTTAGAAATATCTTGCCTATTCTAATCTCCTACCAAACCCAAACAGATGACTTCTCCAAGAAACTCCAACATCAAGGTTGATGACACCAACAACAACCAAGAGGACAATATGAGAGAGCTCATAGCAACCCAACACCAGTTAAACCAGCTAACAGCTCAGTTCATAGCCAACAATAGTGATAAGGAACCAGCACTGCCAAGGTTTTTGGAAGAACAATCCCAACTAATGCTTAAGGTGACAAATCAAATGATTAGCATGGAAGAAAACTATCCCAAGAGAGTATATGATAACAAGGATGAAAGGAATGTTATTCTAGATGGAGCCCCAGCTTGCATTATTTGTGGAGACAAGGATCATACTTCCAAGGAGCATGAAGGACAATGCCCCAATTGTGAAGAAGAACATCCTATTGGACAATGCCCTACCTCTCAAGCTACTTGTTTCCTATGTGAAGGAAATAATCATGTCCCTATCCAATGCCCCATCTATTCCATAGTTCAACAAAGGAAACAAGGTGGAGTGCATCAACAGTTTGTAAACCCTCATGAAGGAACAACTTCTACCAAGAAGGATGAAGGCAAAGTCAAAACCATGCATCATAAGGCCAAATCCAAAGTAACCACAAGGTGTTGCTACTCTTGTGAAGAAGAAGGTCATATCTCTAGTAACTGCCCCAAGAAGAGAGAAAGATTTCCCACCTTTGTGGTGAAGTATGAAGAGCATGAACTAGAAGAACTCCTAGCTTTGGAGAGACCCAAGAAGAAGAAGAAATGCCCCAACCCTAATAAGAAGGATATTACCCAAGAACAATGTTACACTCGCAAAGAGATGGGACACTATTCCAATGAATGCCTAGAAAAGAAGAAGAACCAAGGAAATAAACAAGAGGTAATGATACCAAAGGAAAAGAAGGATATTAGCCAAGTGATGTGTTTCAAATGCAAATATCTAGGCCATTATGCAAGCAAGTGTCCAGAGAAGTTTTCTCAGGATCCCAAGAAGGACAATATCTAAATTTTTGTTTGAAAATATTTAAGGGTGGTAGTACCCTAGTTGTTTGAACCTATTTGTAATCCTAACCTCCCCAAATCTCGGGACGAGATTTATTTTAAGGGTGGTAGTCTGTCACATCCCAAGATTTTCCAAATCTTGTAATGTGAAAATAATTGAATAAAATAAAACTTTGTTTGATTTTCAGAGCCAGAAGAAAATTTTTGAATGCAATTGGAACTTCAAACCCATTTGAATCAAATAAATCCTAAAGAGATTTAAAAAGATAAAACTTTTATTAAAGGAAAATAAAAATATTTAAAATACTATTTTGGATCTCTTAATAAAAGATTTGGTATTCAAAAGAAAAGATGGATTTATAAATAAAGATTATTTTATAAAGCCAAATTAAAACTTGGCCAAGCTTTGCAATTAAAAAATTTTATTTTTAATAAAAGTAGCAAAGGTTTAATTAAAAATAATAAAGGATTGCTTAAATAAATAATAAGGAATTAATATCCAAACTCTTTTAAAATAAAAGGTTTTACCAATTTAATTAAAACTTCAAAACTTATTAAATTATTTTAAATAGATTTTCCAAGTATTTATTATTCTCTAATAAAACCTACTAAAGTGTTTTGGCTTTATTTTAGATTTTAAAGTAAATATTCTCAATAAAACAAACCCTAGTTGATTTAATAATGAAAGTCTATTTTATTTAATTGATAATGGACCTAAATAAAATGTTATTTTATTTTAAAAACAAGTATTCCAAGTACTCTATATTTCCCCAAATAAAACCTATTGATTTGGTTTTGAAAATATTTAGGTTTCAAATAAAGATTTTATTAATAAAATCAAACTCTATTTGATTTAATACCTAAGGCCCATTTTAATTTAATTATTAATGGATCCTAAAAACATAAGGTTATTTTGTTTTAAACAAGTTTTCCAAATATTTTTTATTTCCAAATAAAATCTACTGATTTGGTTTTGAAAATATTTGGATTTCAAATGGAGATTTTATTAAAATAAATCAAACTCAATTTGATTGAATAACTATGGTCTATTTTATTTAATTATGAAATAGATCCTAAAAATAAATAAAAATATTATTTTATTTTGAGATTGGTTACTGATAAACAGAACCAAAAAAAACTCATTAAAATTGTTTGAATTGTTTGAATTATTTGAATGCTTGAATAGTTGGATGAAATTCAAATCAGAAAATAGAAATAGAAAAGAATAAAACAAACAGGCAGAAAAAAAATATGGAAAAGGACAACCCAACAAGGCCCAGCCCAAACAGCCCAACAACCCACCTGTTCCCACGCCCGAACCGTTTTTCCTCACCGCATGATCAACCCGCATAGCCTATGACAAGTGGACCCCGTTCCTTTCCCCTTTCCCACTGACCGCTGGACCCCCACTCCACTGTTCTTCCTCTCCACCCCGCTCGACCGTTCCTCCCGTTCCTGGCAGTAATTCGCGTCGTCAATTCGACTTAATGCCCCGATTAAACCTCGCAGTGATCACGCGAGTTAAATCCCCTCTTCCTCCTCTTTCATTCCCACCAAACCCCACGCATCGAGAGCCACCAGGCCGTCGCCAATCGTTTCTGCACCGTCGCCGTCTCCGACGAGTACTCGGCTAAATTCCGGCGGCCTCACATCGCCCTTTGCCTCCCCAAGCACGCAGGCACATTCCCCACTTTCTGTAGCATCTCCCTGCACCTTCCATTCGACCACGGGCACCTCAGAACCTGGACTCCAACACACCACTGAACGCCACCGTCTACTGCTGTTCTCCGACGACGTCTCCCCGGTAAACCCTGACTCCCCTCTCATCCCCGTGGGCACTATGATGATCTCCAAGCTCTTACGAACCTAACCGCACTTTCCGTTTGTCCTAGGGCTCCCTCTATCCTCACCTTCGACAACATCTGAACAAGACCGACGCCGCCCTGACTCCGGCAAGAGATTCAAGCCAGCATAGTGCGCCCCTTCATCAACCAGTGGCAGGTTGAGCATCTCCGCGCCACGACGATCACAGTGAGCCCCCTCTCCTCCTTCCTCGCTTCCTGAAACATCAACTCCGCCGCCGTCCGGCCGCTCCGCCACCAGACACCGCCGCCAGCGCCGCCCATCCCTGGCAAGCGAGCTGGGCACCGTCCGATCTAGATCGCAGCGTCACGATAGATCCACTTAACTGAAAGGGTACACTAGCTCTGAGCCGCCCGATCTAAATTAAATCCAACGCTCCGCAGTACGCGATCCGGACGAACCGGTATCGGCCAATCACGGCTCGACGCGCGTCCCTGTTCTGATTAAAACAGAATTAGAAACCAGATTTAAAAGCAATTTTGAAACCTTTGTAACTTTCAAACCACACGTCCAAATTTGGCAAATTTTATATCAATGAATTCAGGAGAACAAGCCCTAACCAACCCTGCCCTTAGTTTAGCAAATAGTATCTCTTATCCTGGTTGAATTTGCAGAAACTTTTGTATGCTTGTTTAGAGTATAAAAATTGGTGATTTTTGGATTAAAACCTTTGCAAAATGGTTTGATGTGACCTTACTGACCCTAGGAACCAACCCTTGGTGTTAAAAATGATTTTTTTAAAATTTAGGTTAGATTATTTGACTAAGCCATTTTCTAGCCAAATAAAAAGAATGATTTTTGTCATGAAAATGAGTTTGAAAGGAAACTTTAAGAAAATGGTTTGATCAAACCCACTGACCCAAAACACCAAGTTTTGCAAATTAGCAACTCATTTGGTGAACAACCTAAGAGTTTTGCCTTAATAAAAACATTTTTCACCACATGAAATGATGAATGGATTTAAAAATAGTTTTTGGACAAAACCCTCTTGCTAATGACTTTGCCACTTTGGTAAATGACCAATTTGGATCTTACAAAGTTTAGAAACCCTATAGAGACCCTCTTTGCAAAATAAAACTATCTTGTGCATGCTTCCATGCATGATTGGGTTTCCATTGTTTTGTGTGTGTGAATTTGTTTGAGTGATCATTGGTTTGGAAATTGAATTGGTGTTTGCTTGATTGACTTGTAGTGAAGTGTGAGACTAGCAAGATCAAGGAGTGAACTACCATTCCCTATCAAAAAGGCAAGAGATGCTTCATACTCTCTATCCCATTACTTTCACTATGCATTAGTGATTTTGCTAAATAAAACATGCATGAATTTTGCTAAGTATAGACCTTGCTATAAGAAAACCTAGTAGATGAATCCTTAGTAGGTTTTTCCTAAGTTAAGATTCCTATTGCTATCAAGCTTAGCCTAGCTAATAGAAAACATGGGTGGAATATATATTCACACTATGGGAAAATATTCTAAGTCTAAAGGACTTGTGATTTTGTTTAATAAAACAACTAAGTTAATGAATCACCTGGGTGGAATGGGCTTGCTTGGTGGAGAATGGTTGAGTGGTTCACAAGGCCCATGTCTATGGTTGACCTTGTGTATCTCACTTGTGGTATGCCACCCAGGAAATAAAGAGATTTGAGATGTCAAATGTTGAGAAGCTTTAAGTGCAACCACTTGGCAATATGGGCTCTGCCATGATCATATAGGTTGCAAGAACTTAGCCATATGGACAGAGGGTGGTAGTGTTTGATAGGTTGGAGCGCGTCCATTTTGGTCTAAGGGAAGGCTTCTGAAAGATCTTGTCTTGGGAAACCAAGTCTTGTGGGGAAAGTGCACCACCTCTGCAGTGAGTGTAAAATCTAAGTACTTAGCCATGTCCCTGGTAAAGGACAATTTGAGCATCAAGACATGGAAGCAATCAAGAATCTCATCATTCAAATTTCTAAAGTTAAAATCTTGTGGATTGAACAAGGGTTGTCTGAAATCTTCAATCTTTGATTGGGAGATGCCTTGTAAAGGATCTTCAATCTTTGATTGAGAAAAATGATTTTGTCAAGCAAAAACTTAGTATTTTAAAAAGTTAAGGAAAAATCTATTTTGATCAATGCAAGCCATAACTCCACTTAGCCAAATGCATATAGATGATAGACTCCACTAAACTATTATAGTATCACTTGCCAATACAAATCTAATGTATTGACCCTTGTGGCTGTAACTTGTAATGTTGCAGGTTTGATTGTTTTAGTGAAGATTGATTGATTAGGATTACAAAGTCTACAACCAACATCTGCCTGTGGCACTTTGAAGATGAAGGACCCATGATTATAGATTTTCTGCTGCAATGTGTTGTAATAGCCAAATGAGCTATGTAAGATGTAATAAAATTATGTTATTCCTGGTTATAAAGTTGTATTATGACCTTTGTTTCTTGATATTACATCTTAACTGTGGATGCTAGCTATTGATCCAGGGACTAGCATTGTAAAACACAGGAGGAATCTACCTTACCAGGTTGAGACCTCTTACAGATTTGAAAATGTATTTGGTGAATCCTATAAAAATTATTACTTTACTAAAGACAGTTTCAACCACATAAAATAATGACTTGGTTTAAAAATGGTTTATGAAGTGAAATCTTTTGCAAATGATTTTTCCACTTTATAAAATGATCATTAGGTGTTTTCAAATGTTTATAACCTATTTGAAACCACTTCTCCAAATAAAACAATCTTTAGCATGCTTGCATGCATTGTTTTGTTTCTATCATTTTATGTGTTGATTGCTTGAATGGTAGATTGAAATTGTGCCTTGCTTGATTGAATTGTAGTGATTTGGAGAGTGTGATCATTGCAAAGACAAGGAGTGAACTTATATTATCTACCAAAAAGGCAAGTGATGCTTCATACTTTTGTCCCATTATTTTCACTATGCATTAGTGATATTTCTAAGTAGGACTTGCATGGAATTTTGCTAAGTATAAACTATGCCATGGGAAATCCTAGTAGATGAAACCTTAGTAGAATTTCCTAAGTTAATATTCCTACTACTATCATGCTTAGCTTAGCTAGTAGAAAACAAGGGTGGAATATATATTCATACTATGGAATATTTCTAAGTCTGTGGACTTGTGTTTTGTTTAATAAAACAACTAAGTGAATGAATCACCTAGGTGGAATGGAAGAAATGGTTTGTGTTGAGTGGTTCACAAGGCCCATTTCTATGGTTTACCTTGTGTATCTCACTTGTGGATGGCCACCCAGGAACAAAGATATTTGAGATGTCAAATGTTGAGAAGCTTCAAGTGCAGCCACTTGGCATTATGGGCTCTGCCTGGATCATATAGGTTGCAATAACTTAACCAAATGGACAGTTGGTGGTAGGGGATTGATAGGTTGGAGCGCATCCATTTTGGTCTAAGGGAAGGCTTCTGAAAGATCTTGTCTTGGTGAAACCAAGTCTTGTGGGGAAAGTGCACCACCTCTGCAGAGTGTAAAATCTAAGTACTTAGCCATGTCCCTGGAAAAGGACAATTTGAGCATCAAGACATGGAAGCTATCAAGAATCTACTCATCCCAATTTCTAAGTTAAAAGCTTGTGGTTGAACAAGGGTTGAAGGATCACCAATTTCTATTGGGAGATGCCTTGGGTGATTTTTGTCAAGCAAAAACTTAGTGTTTTCAAATGATAAGGAAAATCTATTTTGAGCAAAGCAAGCCTAAGCTCCACTTAGCCAAATGCATATAGATGATAGACACCACTACACTACCATAGTATCACTTGCCAATATAATTAAAATGTATTGACCCTTGTGGCTGTAACTTATTATGTTGCAGGTTTGTTTGATGTTAGTGAAGTTTATTGATTTAGATTACAAGTCTACAACCAACATGTCTGCCTGTGGCACTTTGAAGATGAAGGACCCCATGCTATTGTTATATTCTGCTGCATTGTAATGAGATAGCCAAATGAGCTATGTAAGATGTAATAAATTATTTTTATTCCTGTTTATAAAGTTGTATTATGACCTTTGTTTCTTGATATTACATCTTAACTGTGGATGCTAGCTATTGATCCAGGGACTAGCATTGTAAACACATGGACCTCTACCTTATTAAAGGTTGGGAACCTTACAGATGGTATCAGAGCATTGTGTTGCCTGTAGGATTTGTAGACAGTAATCTTATTAAAGGGTGAGAAAGTCTCATCGTAGTCAACTCCTTGAATTTGTCGAAACCCTTTTGCGACAAGTCGAGCTTTATAGACAGTAACATTACCATCAGCATATGTTTTCTTCTTGAAAATCCATTTGTTCTCAACAGCCTTTCGGCCATCCGGTAAGTCCACCAAAGTCCATACTTGGTTTTCGTACAAGGATCCAATCTAGGATTTCATGGCTTCTTGCCATTTATTGGAATCTGGGCTCATCATCGCTTCCTCATATGTCACAGGGTCATCGATGTTGTCCACCAACATGACACTCATAACGGGATCATACCAATCAGGAGTGGTACAAGTTCTCGTTGACCTGCGAGGCTCTATAGCAACTACAACCGAAGTTTCATGATCATCATCATTAGCTTCCTCTCTTATTGGTGCAGGCACCACAGGAACTTCTTCCGGTGCTGCGCTACTCGCAAGTTCGAGAGAAGGTTCGACAACCTCGTCGAGTTCTACTTTCCTTCCAGTCACTTCTTTCGAGAGAAATTCTTTCTCTAGAAAGGATCCATTCTTGGCAACGAAGATTTTGCCTTCGGATCTATGATAGAAGGTATACCCAATAGTTTCCTTTGGGTATCCTATGAAGACGCATTTTTTCGCTTTGGGTTCAAGCTTATCCGGCTGTAACTTCTTTACATAGGCTTCGCAACCCCAAACTTTAAGGAACGACAATTTAGGTTTCTTCCCAAACCACAATTCATACGGTGTCGTTTCAACGGATTTAGATGGTGCCCTATTTAAAGTGAATGCGGCTGTTTCTAATGCATAACCCCAAAATGATAGCGGTAAATCTGTAAGTGACATCATAGAAAGAACCATATCTAAGAGAGTTCGATTACGACGTTCGGACACACCATTACGCTGTGGTGTTCCCGGCGGTGTCAATTGTGAAAGTATTCCGCATTTCTTCAAATGCTCGCCAAAATCGTAACTTAGATATTCACCTCCACGATCAGAACGTAGAAATTTAATATTCTTGTTACGTTGATTCTCAACCTCACTTTGAAATTCCTTAAACTTCTCGAAAGTTTCGGACTTATGTTTCATGAAATAGATATACCCATATCTACTTAAGTCATCCGTGAAGGTAAGAACATAACGATAACCACCGCGCGATGCTACACTCATTGGACCACACACATCAGTATGTATGATTTCCAATAAGTCCGTAGCTTGCTCCATCATACCAGAAAATGGAGTCTTAGTCATTTTACCCATCAGACATGCTTCGCATCTTTCAAGTGATTCAAGAAGTCCATCGGAATGGAGTTTCTTCATACGCTTCACTCCAATGTGACCAAGACGACAGTGCCACATATAGGTCGAGTTATCGCTCGATTTCAAACGTTTAGCTTCAATGTTATTAATATGTGTATTTCCACTATCGAGATTCAATAAGAATATACCATCTATCAAAGGTGCATGTGCATAAAACATATTACTCATATAAATCGAACAACCATTATTCTCGGACTTAAACAAGTAACCATCTCGCAATAAACAAGATCCCGATATAATGTTCATGCTTAACGCAGGCACCAAATAACAATTATTTAAGTAGAAAACTAATCCCGATGGTAGATGAAGAGGTAGCGTGTTTACCGCGATCACATCAAACTTTGATCCGTTTCCCACGCGCATCGTCACCTCGTTCTTCGCTAGCTTCCGTTTATTCTGCAGCACCTGTTTCGAGTTACAAATATGAGCAACCGAACCAGTATCAAATACCCAGGCACTACTACGAGTACTAGTGAGATACACATCAATAACATGTATATCGGATACACCTTTCTTCTTGATGTTGTCGTTCTTCAAATCCGCCAAGTACTTTGGGCAATTCCGCTTCCAGTGACCTTCTCCCTTGCAGTAAAAGCACTCTGTATCAGGCTTAGGTCCAGCCTTGGTCTTCTTTGTCGGTGCGGTAACTTTCTTACCACCCTTCTTGAAGTGTCCCTTTTGCTTAGACTTGCCTTTCTTGAATTTGGTGGTCTTATTGACCATCAACACTTGGTGCTCTTTCTTGATCTCCACTTCTGCAGATTTTAACATGGAGAAGAGTTCTGGCAACTGCTTGTTCATGCTTTGCATATTGTAGTTCATCACAAAGTTCTTGTAACTTGGTGGTAGTGATTGGAGGACACGGTAAATCGCCAAAGCATTAGGAATCACTATACCCAAGCTTTGAAGTTTGTTTGCGTGCCCAGACATCTTAAGCACATGCTCACTGACGGATCTGCCCTCTTCCATCTTGCAGTTAAAGAACTTTTCAGAAGCCTCATAGCTCTCAACTGCCGCGTGAGTCTCAAAAATCAATTTGAGTTCACGGACAATATCATGTGGGTCTGAATTCTCAAACCTTTTCTGAAGCTCCGTTTCTAAACCATACAAGATAGCACACTGAACTGTGGAGTACTGAGTCTTCCGAGCGAGGTAAACATTCTTTACTTCATCGGTAGCAGTAGCTGCAGGTGGGTCACCCAGTGGTGCACCCAGCACATAGGTCAAATTACCAGCATTGAGGACAATCCTCAAATTGCGGAACCAATCCGCGAAGTTGCTTCCATTGTTTTTCAACTTTTCTTTCTCTAGGAACGCATTAAAATGGATGGTAGGGGCCGCCATTGATCTACAACATATTTGCAATAGTTTAGACTAAGTTTATGACAAATTGAGTTCTAATTAATAGTTAAATTAATCTAGGTGAACTCCCACTCAAAACAATATCCCTCACATTCTTTTAGTGATCGCACGAACCAAATCCACCACATCAACACCGATCATCACGAGAGTTGATGTAGCTTCAATGGCGAACAATCGACATGTTCATCATATCTACTATATGATTCATGCTTTACCTTTCGGTGATCCGTGTTCCGAGACCATGTCTGTACATGCTAGGCTCGTCAAGATCAAACCTTAGCTTCCGCATGAGCAAACCTGGCTTGCTCACGTTGTATACACTTGCAGAATCTAACACACCCGATCATCACGTGGTGCTTCGAAACAACAAGCTTTAGCAACAATGCTTACTAAGGATGAACACTATAGACTTCAAATTTTTGTGCATGAGGGATCATCTTATAATGCTACCGTCGTTAACTAAGCAATAAAAGATGCATAAAGGATTAACATCACATGCAATTCATAATATGTGATATGATATGGCCTTTCTTCTTTGTGCTTCCGATCTCCATCTTCAAGCACGAACATGATCTCCATCATCACCGGCATTGCATCAAGGTCAATGACGCTGCTCCATGGTTGTCGTCCACCAGCTTCAACTATTACAACTACTTTGAATAGACACGCGGGTCTTAACAGAAATTAAAGACAACCATATGGCTCCTGCCGGTTGCCAACTTACAATAAGGAACATTGCATACATCAAATATAATCATAATCATGGCCATATCACATCACAGCACACCCCTGCAACACAAAGTTAGACGCCTCTAATTTCTTTGCATGTTTTACATGGTTTGGGGCTTTCAATAAGTGTCGATCTAACTTACGAACAAGAACCACAACGTTGATGTTTGAACTATCAAGTACCCGTTGTAAATTGGATCTATACTATAATGGGAGAGACAGGCACCCGCAAAGCCACTTATGCAATACAAGTTGCATGTTGAGCGTGGAGCAAGTCTCATGAACGATGTCATGTAAGGTTAGCCCGGGCCGCTTCATCCCATCATACCGCAAGATGCAAAGTACACAAGAAGCAGTTGATAATAAAAGAACCACCCCCCACAATGACCATTGTGTTCTACTCGTGCAACAGATCTACATATAGACACGGCTCTGATACCACTATAGGGGTTAGTAGCATGGAAAACAAAAAATTTCTACCGCATACAAATAAACAAGCCAAGATCTATCTACTAGATTGTAGCAACGAGTCGATGGAATAACTCACCCTCGAAGATTCCAAAGTGTTTAACGAGAGAGGATTCTCGTGGGTGATGTAGTCGTACTCTTGCCGATCTCAAGGTCGCGTAGACGATCCTTCCGGCAGCGCTTCCGCAGTCGGTCACACGTTCAGTACTCAACGAAGACCTTCCTCTCCCTTGTTCCAGCTGGCAGTGGAGGTTGTAACACTCTCCTCGCGATTCCGGCAGCACGACGACGTGGTACCGGAAGTAGAGGGGAGATCTCGCAGGGCTTCGCCTTAAGCCAGAGCGAGTATGGTGGACTATGAGAGAGCCTCGGTGATCTAGGGTTTAGACGCACCATGGAGGAGAGGCTAGGCCGGCGGCTAGGGCAAGGGGATGCCCCAACTCGGCGGCTAGGGTTTAGCCCTAGGCGGCGGTGGCAGCAGGAGGTGGCGGCGCCGGCGGCTTGGAGCTAGGGTTTGGGGGGTGAAAGTTGTGTGTTTGGAGGGGCAGCCCTGCCCCTCCTTATATAGGTGGAGGGCGGTGGCCAAGGGGAGGGGAGTTCCTCCCCAACTCGGCTTCCAAGGCCGGCGGTGGAGGGAGAGGGACTTCCTCCCCAAGTAGGTTTCCTACTCTCTCTTGTTAGGGGTCCCAATCTTTAATAAGATAGAGACCCTTGTGTTTTACAATGCTAGTCCCTGGATCAACAGCTAGCATCCAGAGTTAAGATGTAATATCAAGAAACAAAGGTCATAATATAACTTTATAACCAGAAATAACATAGTTTTATTACATCATACATAGCTCATTTGGCTATTACATTACATTGCAGCGGAATAACTATAAGCATGGGTCCTTTGTCTTCAAAGTGCCACAGGCAGATGTTGGTTGTAGACTTTGTAATCCTAATCATTCAATCTTCACTAAAATCAATCAAACCTGCAACATTACAAGTTACAGCCACAAGGGTCAATACATTTGAATTGTATTGGCAGGTGATACTATGGTAGTATAGTGGAGTCTGTCATCCATATGCATTTGGCTAAGTGGAGTTGAGGCTTGCATTGCTCAAAATAGATTTTCCTTAACATTTGAAAATACTGAGTTTTGCTTGGCAAAATCATTTTTCTCAATCAAAGATTTGAAGATCCTTTCAAGGCATCTCTCCATCAAAGATTGAAGATCTCAAACATCCCTTGTTCAAACCACAAGATTTAAACTTAGAAATTTGAATGATGAGATTCTTGATTACTTCCATGTATTGATGCTCAAATTGTCCTTTACCAGGGACATGGCTAAGTACTTAGGTTTTACACTCACTGCAGAGGTGGTGCACTTTCCCCACAAGACTTGGTTTCCCAAGACAAGATCTTTCAGAAGCCTTCCCTTAGACCAAAATGGACGCGTTCCAACCTATCAAACACTACCACCCACTGTCCATATGGCTAAGTTCTTGCAACCTATATGATCATGGCAGAGCCCATATTGCCAAGTGGTTGCACTTGAAGCTTCTCAACATTTGACATCTCAAATCCCTTTGTTTCCTGGGTGGCATACCACAAGTGAGATACACAAGCCAAGTCCATGGCCTTGTGAACCACTCAACCAAAAACCACCAAGCAAGCCCATTCCACCCAGGGGATCCATTAACTTAGTTGTTTTATTAAACAAAAACATAAGTCCTCAGACTTAGAGA
The DNA here is from genome assembly GCA_910589765.1 of Avena atlantica. Classification (NCBI taxonomy): domain Eukaryota; kingdom Viridiplantae; phylum Streptophyta; class Magnoliopsida; order Poales; family Poaceae; genus Avena; species Avena atlantica. The sequence continues at coordinate 440,513,697 of OU342735.1, read as the reverse complement.
TTTTTCCATAGTGTGAATATAATTTCCACCCATGTTTTCTATTAGCTAGGCTAAGCTTGATAGTAGTAGGAATCTTAACTTAGGAAAATCCTACTAAGGATTCATCTACTAGGTTTTACTATAGCAAGGTTTATACTTAGCAAAATCCATGCAAGTTTTACTTAGCAAAATCACTAATGCATAGAGAAAGTAATGGGACAAAAAGTATGAAGCATCACTTGCCTTTTTGGTAGAGAATGGTGGTTCACTCCTTGATCTTGCTAGTATCACACTTCACTACAAATCAATCAAGCAAACACAAATTCAATTCTCATTCCAAACCAAAGTCAAACAAACAATTTTTCACACACACAAAGTAATGGAATCCAAGTCATGCATAAGCATGCAAAGGTTGGTTCTATTGCAAGGATGGTCTCCACTAGGCTTCTAAACTTTGTAAGTTCCAAATTGGTCATTTACCAAAATGGCAAAGTCATTTGAAAATGGGTTTTATTCATAAACCATTTTCAAATCCTTTCATCATTTTATGTGGTGAAAAACATTTTTCTCACTACCACAACCTTAAGTGGTTTCACCAATTAGGTTGTTGTTTCTTAAAACTTGGTGTTTTATTCAGTAGGTTTGGTCCAAAACATTTCCTCCAAAGTTTTTACTCAAAAAATCATTTTCATAACAAAAACCATTCTTGTTATTTGGCTAGAAAATGACTAAGTCAAGTAATCCAACCTAAATCTTTCCAAAATCATTTTTAACACCAAGGGTTGGTTCCTAGGGTCAGTAAGGTCACAAAAAACCATTTTGCAAAAGTTTTAACCCTAAAATCAATTTTAAACAATTTTTATACTCTAAACAAGCTCACAAAAGAATCTGCAAAATCAAGCAAACTAACATATACTATTTGCTAAACTAATTCCACAGTTGGCTAGGGCTTGTTCTCCTGAATCCATTGATACCAAATTTGTAATTTTTGGACGTGTGGTTTGAAAGTTATAAGGGTTTGAAATTTGCAAATAAATCTGATTCAAAACTGGTTTTAGATCTAATACAGGCCACACGTCGAGCCGTGATTGGCCGGTACCGGTTCGGCTGGATCGGTAACGTGGACCGCAGGATCTGGGTAGATCGCACGGCGCAGATCGTTCGATACCCCTTCGCTCACTTTCTTTCCTAGCCGCTGGATGACGATCTAACGGTTCATAGGTGGTTGACCATTAGCTGGCGGCGCCGGCGGCGACAACTGGCGGCGCACGCTCTGTCCGAGGTGGTCTGGCCGTTCTAGGAAGCGAGAGAAGAGGAGGAGAGGCTCACCGTGATCGCCGGGTCGTGGGGAAGCTCGACGTGGTTTCGAGGAGGCGAGGGGCGCACTGGGGCGGTACTAATCGCTCGCCGGAGGTCTTGCTAGCGTCGGGTTCGCTCGGGCGTCGTCGGAGACGAGGCTACAGTGCTCGCTAGGACAAACGGAAGACAGTTTCAGATGCGTAAGGCTATGGCGACGATGTGTGCGTGAAGGAGAGGGCGCGGGGTGGTCGGAAATTACCTGTGAGGCTCGTCGGAGAAGAACCAGACACGACGGCGCTGTCGGAGCTTGACAAAGTCGACGCTCTGGGGCGCCCGTGGTTGAACGGCGGGTACGGGTAGGTGCGTGAGATGATGGGGATCAAGCTAGTGTGAGCTAGGAGGTAGGAGAGGGTCAGGGCTCGCCGGAATTTGACAGAGAACTCGTCGGTGGCAGTGAGGCTTCGAGCAAAAATTGTGGACACCCTGGGGCTCCAGTGGTGTGATGACTGGAAGGAAAGGGAGAGAGGAGGGAGGCGAGTTTACGAGCATCATCACTGGGCGGAATTAGTGTATCATTTAGGCAAATTGAATCACGAGTAACGACGCTGGAAACGGACGGAGTGAGGGGAAGGATTTGGTCGCGCGGTTTGAAGACGATGCCAACGTGGCTGTGGGTCCTCTTTGTCAGTGAGCTAGAGAGAGAGGGGATAGGGTCCACCAGTCAGTGAGGGTGCGGGTCAGGGAGTTGGTGCCAAACGTTTTCTTCGGGGGAAAGAAGTTGGGTTGGTTGGTGGGCTTCCTGGGCTGCTGGGTTGGGTCAGATCCACTTCCATTTTTTTTATTCTGTATCCTTTTCTTTTTCTATTTCTGATTTCTGTTTTGAAATTCCAAACAAACAAATCACACCCAAATTAATTCAAACAATCATCCAACTTTGTAATTTTTAATTTGATTCTGTTTATCAACATACCCAAATTCCAGAATAAAATAATATTTTTATTCATTTTAGAATCCATTCATTATTTAATAGAATGGACCTTTTGTTTATTTAATCAAAATAGGGTTTGATTTATTTATTAGAATCCTAATTTGAAATCCAAATATTTTCAAAACCAATCAGTAAATTTTATTTGGAAATAAAGAATATTTGGAAAAATTGTTTAAAACAGAATAATCTTTTATTTTAGGGTCCATTAATAATTAAATAAAATGGGCCTTAGTTATTAAATCAAATAGGGTTTGATTTTATTAATAAAATCTTTATTTGAAACCTAAATATTTTCAAAACCAAATTAGTAGGTTTTATTTGGGAAATATAGAATACTTGGAAACTTGTTTTAAAACAAAATAACATTTTATTTTAGAGTCCATTATTATTTAAATATAATAGACTTTCATTATTAAATCAAATAAGATTTGTTTTATTGAGATATTTATTTTGAAATCTAAAATAAAGCCAAGACACTTTAGTAGGTTTTATTTGTGAATATCAAATATTTGGAAAAACTTATTTTAATAATTTAATAAGTTTTGATGTTTCAATTAGATTGGTAAAACCTTTTATTTAAACAAAGTTGGATATTAAATCCTTATTATTTTATTTAAATAAATCTTTGCTAATTTTATTTAAAATAAAATGTTTTAATTCCAAAGCTTGGCCAAGGTTTAATTTGGCTATATAAAATAATCTTTATTTATAAATCCCCTATTTCATTTGAAAACAAATCTTTTCATTTAATTGCTTCAAAATAGTATTTTCCAAATGTTTTTATTTTTCCTTAAATGTTTATCTTTTTAAATCCCTTTAGGTTTTATTTAATTCAAATGGGTTTGAAGTTCCAATTGAATTCAAAAAGTTTCTTCTGGCCCTGAAAATCAAACAAAATTTTATTTTATTCATTTATTTTCACATTACAAGATTTGGAAAATCTTGGGATGTGACATCTCTCCACCAAACAAAATAGCCGTTTGACTTTTCAAATTGGCGTTTGACTTTTCAAAATAGGATTTGATTTATCCCTTTATTTTGTTCAGCGATGACACCTAGTACATGATGCAACCATTCCAACTTGTTATGACACATTCATGTACCCTTCCCCTCCGGAGTGCCGGACATTCCGGAACCTTCTAGAACATTCCCAATGAAAACACCGGAACCATTCTCCAACCCCGAAACAGGACTTTCCGGATCTCCTCGTGATATCCCGGATCCCATCCGAGACCCCGAACAACATTCGGTCTCTTACTCATCATTCCATAACTACTCAAACAACGTCGAATCCTTAAGTGTGTCTCCCTACGGTTCGTGAATTATGCGGACATGATCGAGACACTTCTCCGAACAATAACCAATAGAGGAATCTGAAAATTCATATGGTTCCCACATATTTCTACGATTACTTTGCGATCGAATGAACCACTTACATAGGATACCAATTTCCCTTTGTCTCACGATAGTTTACTTATCCGAGGTTTTGATCGTCGGTATCTCTGAATACCTAGTTCAACCTCGTTACTGATAAGTACTCTTTTCTCGTTCCCGTGATATGTGATCCCTTGTGAGCTAGTCACATGCTTGCAAGCTAGTTGGATGACATTCCACCGAGAGGGCCCAGAGTATATCTATCCGTCATATGGATGGACAAATCCCACTCTTGATCCATGTGTCTCAACCAATACTTTCCAAACACTCAATGCCACCTTTATAGCCACCTAGTTATGGTGTAGTGTTTGATGTCATCAAAGCATCCTTCCGGTGATGGTGATAAGCATGATCTCATGGTCGAAGGAATTAGGTTACTATGTATCAGAAAGCATATAGCAATTGAACTATTAAAATGACTTGATCTTTATGCTACGCTTATCTATAGGAGTATATCCATCATATCATTCTCCTAACGATATGATCTTGTTGTTAATAACATCTCAATGTTCATGATAGGGAAACCACAATCATTTATTAACCAACAAGCTAGTATTATGAAGAGGCTTTACTAGGGACTTCAATTTAAGTTTACAAATCACACAAGTATTAATGTTTCCTTGTTAATACTATTATAGCATGAATGTAAACATTTATCATAAACACAAAGATATAATAATAACTATATTTATTATTGCCTCTAGGGCATATCTCCAACACCAATGTCGAGGAATACAAGATCGCTATGGAGAATGCGGGTATTACACTTGTTGATGAGGAGGTTGATGCAGAGGAGTAGTGATGACTACTCATTTACCATTTATTTACCATGCTTTTGTTTATTGAGTCGCAATGACCATCCAACATGTGGATGGATTGCTATTGGTGTGTTTACTTTTCAAAACTTGTTGTCTTTGTTGTTGAACTCTTACTACTATGATGCATGTTTGGTGATTGTCTATGCGATGTAATGTGCATGTTAGCATCTATGGGTATCTCATTCTTATCTTTATTGAAAACCACAGATGCCTCCCCGACATGCCAATCCCAACCCTAACAACAACATCACCCCTGAGATGCAGCAGATGATGACAGCTCAGACTCAGTTGATGCAAATGATGACCATGTTCATCCAGAATCAGAACAACAACAACAACAATAATAATAACAACAACAACAACAACAATCAGAATAACCCACCGGGTTTTGACATGCTTACCAGGTTCTTAAGACTGAGGTCAGCAAAGTTCTCTGGAACTACTGATCCTATGGTGGTCAATGATTGGCTACGCTCTGTGAACAAGGACTTGGTAACTGTTGGAAGAGAAAGTCAGATTTGCAGCACACTTGTTGGAAGGACCAGCAGCCACTTGGTGGGATAACTTCCAGATCACCACTCCCATTGCGGATGTGACATGGGCTATCTTTGAAGATGGTTTCTGTACTGCTCACATCTCATCCGGAGTGATGAGTTTGAAGAAGAAAGAGTTCCATAACTTGAAGCAGCGCCACCGCAGCGTGGCTGAATATATTGAGGAGTTCAACAATCTGGCGCGATATGCACCAGATGAAGTAGACACTGATGCTAAGAGGAAGGAAAAGTTCCTTGAAGGGTTGAATGATGAATTGAACCTGAAGTTAGCTGTGGCCTATGTTCCCACATACCAGTCTCTTTGTGACAAGGCTGCTATTTTGGAGAGCAAAATGAAACAAGTTGAAAGCAGGAAGAGGAAGCACTCTGATAAGCACAGCTCGGGATCGTCTCACAAGCGTTCCCATTATGATGATAGTGGGAGTTCTGGATCCCACAAGCATGGGAAGTTCAACAAGCACCACAACCACAACCGTTATCATGACAACAAGCACCACCGTAGTCATGACAATGATAAGTACAAGAATCACAAGGGTGGATATAAGAGCCACCACAATGGAAGTGGAAGTGGCAGTGGAAGCCAGCCTGTCAAGAAGGATCTTAGTCAGGTTGAATGTTTCAAGTGAAAGAAGATGGGGCATTATGCAAATGAATGCCCAGAAAAGAAAGTTGAAGGACCCAATAAGCCCAACCCTTTTCAAAAGGGACAAGTGAACCGCATTAATGTGGAGGAGATCTATGAGGAATCTGATGCTGTTGCTGGTAAGTTCAAACTCAATTCTATTCCAGCACTTGTTATTTTTGATACAGGTGCATCACATTCATTCATATCAAAATCATTTGTTGATAGAAATGGGTTTCCAACTGAAAACATTGGGTGTCCAATAAAAGTAAGTTCTCCTGGTGGAGATATGATAGTAAGTCTTGGATGCCGGGATCTAGTGATAGAGTTTGGAAAACATAAGTTTCCAGTGAGTCTGATAATCCTAGATTCCCAAGGACTGGATGTAATTTTGGGAATGGATTGGATGACCAAGTATGAAGGAATACTATATTGTGCCAATCGTACTGTTGCACTCACAACCCCGGAAAAGAAGCGGATTAGATTTAAGTCTAACTTTGAATCAAAAGGGAGTAAGCTAAATTCTATTAAGGGGGTTAGCACAGATAGTGTGCCAATTGTGAGTGAATATCTGGATGTGTTTCCGGAAGAATTGCTAGGAATGCCACCAGATAGAGATGTGGAATTTCTTATTGATTTGCTACTAGGATCTGGACCAATAGCAAAGAGACCGTACAAGATGTCACTGGATGAGTTGAAAGAACTCAAGAAGCAGCTTGGAGAACAGTTGCAGAAAGGTTTTATCCAACCAAGTTCTTCATCTTGGGGAGCACCAGTGTTGTTCGTGGAAAAGAAAGATAGAAGTCAAAGGTTATTCATAGATTACCGTTCACTCAATGAGGTGACTATAAAGAACAAATAGCCTTTGCCAAGAATCAATGACTTGTTTGATCGGTTAGAAGGAGCTTGTGTGTTCTCAAAGATTGATCTCCGGTCAGGTTATTTCCAACTCAAGATAAGAGAACAGGACATACCTAAGACAGCTTTCACCACTAGGTATGGTTTGTATGAGTATACCGTGATGCCATTTGGATTGACCAATGCACCAGCATACTTTATGAATATGATGAACAAGGTGTTCATGGAGTTCCTTGACAAGTTTGTTGTCGTTTTTATCGATGACATTCTAATCTACTCCAAGAACAAAAAAGAGCATGAAGGACATTTACGTTTGATACTTGAGAAGCTTAGAGAGCATAAACTGTATGCCAAATTCAGCAAGTGTGAGTTTTGGTTGAATGAAGTTGGATTTCTTGGACACGTTGTGTCAGGAGATGGTGTAGCAGTTGATCCTGCTAAAGTTTCAGCTGTAACTGAATGGGAATCTCCTAAGTTAGTGAAAGAGGTTCGTAGTTTCCTTGGCTTGGCAGAATAATACAGAAGATTTATCGAGAATTTTTCCAAGGTAGCTAAGCCTATGACAGAGTTACTAAAGAAAGACAAGAAATTTGATTGGTCTGAAGGATGTGAACTCAGTTTCCAAGAATTGAAGAAGAGACTAGTAACAGCACCAGTCTTATGTTTGCCAGATTTGGAGAAAGATTTCCAAGTATATTGTGATGCATCTCATCATGGATTAGGTGCAGTACTTATGCAAGAAGGGACAGTTGTGGCTTATGCCTCGAGACAACTCAAAACTCATGAAGTAAACTACCCTACTCATGATTTAGAGTTAGCCTATGTTGTCCATGCACTCAAAACATGGAGACATTATCTTTTGGGAAAACGATGTGAAGTGTTCACAGATCACAAAAGTTTGAAGTATATCTTCACCCAGAAATAAATTAATATGAGACAAAGAAGATGGCTAGAACTCATCAAGGATTATGACTTGAATCTGCAATACCACCCCGATAAAGCGAATGTTGTAGCGGATGCTCTAAGCCGTAAAGTTTTTGTGAATGGCCTTACTAAGGGAGAATTGCCAGATGATCTGTGTACCCAATTCAGAAATCTCAGATTGGCGATTGTGCCTGAGGGACATCTCATGACTTTGGATGTTCAAACCACTTTGTTGGACAAGATCAAAGAAGACCAAAAGACAAACAAGGAAATTGAAGAGATTAAGGAAAAGATTGGCAAAGGGAAAGCCAAAGGATTCCATGAAGACGAACAGGGTACTTTATGGCATGGAAAACGTATCTGTGTTCCACAAGATCCGGACCTACGGAAACTGATATTACAAGAAGCACATAACTCACCATATTCTATTCATCCGGGTAACACCAAAATGTACATGGATATGAAAGAAAGATTTTGGTGGAATAATCTCAAGAAGGATATCGCCAAACATATTGATTTGTGTGATGTATGTAGTAGAGTGAAAGCGAAACACCAGAAACCAGGAGGATTGTTACAACCACTACCTATTCCTGATTGGAAGTGGGACAAAATTGGTATGGATTTCATCACCGGATTGCCAAGGACCCGGTCAGGATATGATTCTATCTGGGTAGTAGTGGATCTCCTAACTAAAGTGGCTCATTTCATACCTGTGAAGACAACCTATACAAGTGCTAAGTTAGCCAAGATCTATATGAATAACATTGTATGTCTACATGGAGTACCCAAGAGTATTGTGTCTGATAGGGGAACTCAATTCACTTCTCATTTTTGGAGGCAATTACATGAGTCATTGGGAACAAGGTTGGAATTCAGCACTGCATTTCACCCTCAAACTGATGGACAAACAAAAAGGACCAATCAGTTTCTTGAAGACATGTTGAGAGCATGTGCTCTAGACTATGGAGCCAGTTGGGATTAAAGTCTGCCTTACGCAGAATTATCTTACAATAACAGCTATCAAGCTAGTATTGAGATGGCACCATTTGAGTTTCTCTATGGGAGAATGTAAGATCCCTCCTTTTTAAAGGAAAGGATCCCTGTGATTGCAATGCTAGTCCCTGGATCAATGCTAGCATCCACAGTTTAAGATGAAGTACACAGATACAAAGGTCGTTTATTACATTCATTCCAGAGATAGAACATACTCTTTTACAACTCAGGGCCAAAGGCCTAATACAAGAGTTTGTGGAATAAGTAAATAAACACAAGTCCTCATCTTCATGTGCCACAGGCAAGCATGTTGAGTGTAGACTCATGACTCCTACTCATCATCGGAGTAACCTGCAACATCACAAGTTACAGCCACAGTGGGTCAATACTTTGGAATAGTATTGGCAAGTGATACCTTAGTAAATTTTAAGTGGTCTATATTACTATATGCATTTTGTCTAAGTGTAGCTTGGCTTGCTTTGCTTGAAAATAGGTTTTCCCTATTAGTTGAAATCACTAAGTTTTTCTTTGTCAAAAAGCTTCCCAAGAAACCACCAATAGACATTGGGGTCCTTCACCCTTGTTCACCCACAAGTTTTACTTAGAAATTGGAGTGATGAGATTCTTGTAGCTTCCATGTCTTGATGCTCAATTTGTCCATTGCCATGGACTTGGCTAAGTACTTAGATTTTCCATCTGCAGAGGTTGTGCACTTTCCCCACCAGACATGGTTTCCCAAGACAGGACCTTTCAGAAGCCTTTCCTTAGTCAAATGGACGCACTCCAACCTATCATTCCCACTACCACCAACTGTCCATGTGACTAAGTTCTAGCAACCTATATTATTCATGGCAGAGCCCATATTGGCAAGTGGTTGCACTGTAAGCTTTCTCAACACTTGGCCTCCAAATCCCTTTGTGCCTGGGTGGCATACCACAAGTGAGATACACAAGACAAATCCATGGCCTTGTGTAACCACTCAACCAAAACCACCATTCAAGTCCCATTCCACCCAGGAAGTTCATTGACTTAGTTGTTTTATTAAGAAAAGCATGAGTCCCAAAGGACTTAGAATTATTTCACCATAGCATGTATATACTTTGCCAACCCTTGTTTCCTACTAGCCAGGCTAAGCATGGCATTGTAACTTAACTTAGGAAAATCCCTAGCAATTCTATAATTCTACAACTACATAGGATTTCCCCCAGAGCATTTGGCAAAATTAGCATGCAAGACTTAGTAAAAATAATTCTAATGCTTATTCAAAAATAAAGGGATGGAAATATCATGAAGTATCACTTGCCTTGGTAATGGGGAGAGTAGCACTCTTCACAATCACAGTCACTAGCAAAATCTACACAAAAATTTGTAGCATACAATTACACACAACTCATATACAATCAAAAATATGAATGCATGCATGCAAGAATTTACTAAGTGATGATTTTGAAAATCCTACCAAGCAAGTGCATAATACAGAAACATCACAAGTCACAAAGTTTGCTAACTAAACTTATTTAGCCCTAAAACAATTTTCTAAACATAAACTATACTCAAAATGGACTAAAACATGTTTCTGCATACAAAGTCATTTTAACAGATACTATTTGTTAAACACATTCCGCCAGCGAGCGGCGGAGCGCTCTGTCTACGGCGGCGCTAGCGTTTCAGGTCGTGCGCGAGAGGGAGAAGGGTCATACCTGAACCGCAGGAGGCTGCCGATGCTCGAGGTGGCGTTGGTTTGCGAAGGGGCGCGCTGGCACGGTCTCAGGAGCTCGTCGGAGTAACGGGCGGCGTCAGTCGCTTGCAGACGTGGTGCTTGCCGAGGTTTGGCGTCGCCCTAGCACGAACCAGTGGCATCAGGATTTGCGCAAGACATAGGGGAACAAGCTCGCGTGAAGGAGGGGGCAAGGGGCGCTCGGGTTTTACCTTAATTGGTCGCCGAAGTTTATCGGCGGCGCAGGTGGTTTCGGTTGTGAACGGAGACGACGACCTGGGTCACGAGCAGGAAAAAGGAAGGTATCAGCGTAAGCGCGAGATCATTCCGAACATCCTCGTTTGAACCAGAGAGGGAGGGGTGGTCGAGGCTCACCGTAATTGGCCGCCGGAGTTGTCGGTACTACGGGGTTTCGAGGGCAATTGCGCGCAGCCTGGTGGCGGAGTGAGCGAGGAGAGGGGGGGAAATGCTTGCGGGGCAGAGGGGTTTAAGTAAGCCTAGGTGCGACAGGAAACACTTGTGGAATAAAGGGCAATTACAACGCTCCATTACCGGCCTTGACAGCAGCAGCGACGTGGTCGCGGGCGTGGTTTGGGGAAGACGAGGGTGACGTGGACGGGGCCCGCTAGTCAGCGAAATAAACAGAAGGGGCGTGGGGTCTGGCTGTTAGTGGTTGAATGGTTGTGCTCGCGCGTGAGAGAAGAAAAGAGATGCCCCGGGTGGGATTGTTGGGCATACTCCATTGCTGGGCTAAAATGGCAGCGCTCGGCCTTTTCTATTTGTTTGCTTCTTTTCTTTTTCTGAAACGATTGTCTGAATTGGTTTTGTTATGAATTCAAACTCTTTTTTGAATTCAAACTTTTTCTGGGTTTTTGCAGGGTGCAGTAGTGTCCAATTTAGGCACACAATCAGGTGGTTTGCTAAGTAAGGGCTTGGTCAAGCTTGGGAATCAAAATAACAGAGACTAGGCATTTGGTTTGCAAAAATTGAAAGGAATGGTTTTTGAATCTATTTCCAATTTGAAAAACTTGGTTTAAATTCTACACTCAAATCTATCCTCATAGAAGTCAAGCAACCAAGTTTCTAAACTTTCAAATTTTCAAATGGTGATGGCCATTTGAATTTAATCTGCTCACATAAAATCATAGCACCATGTGCTTCTGTTTTTCTGAAAAGAGTTTGAATTTTTACCTCAAATCTATATGCATGCATGAATGATATGCAAACTTTGAAATTATGATTTTAGGGATGTTACAAATCTAACCCCCTTAAGGTGAATCTCGCCCTCGAGATTCGGATTGGCTAGCAAATAGGTGAGGGTGGTCTTTCCGGAGATCATCTTCTCTTTCCCATGTTGCTTTCTCTTCGGTATGATGGTTCCATTGCACTTTGCAAAACTTGATAGTCTTTGTTCTCGTGACTCTTTCTGCAGTCTCAAGAATCTTGATAGGCTTTTCTTCATAAGTGAGATCACTTTCTAGTTGAACTTCTTCCAAAGGTATGGTATCCTTTAAAGAAGATTCTTCCATTTCTGGGTGACATTTCTTAAGTTGACTCACATGAAATACATTATGGACTGCTGATAGAGATGCTGGCAGTTCAATTTCATAAGCAACTTCGCCTTTGCGACTCAGAGTCTTGAATGGCCCAACATATCTTGGTGCCAACTTTCCTTTGACTCCGAATCTTTTCACTCCACGGAGTGGTGATACTCTAAGATAGGCTCTATCACCGACTTCGTAGGTGATTTCTCTACGCTTAGGATCCGCGTAGCTTTTCTGTCGGGACTATGCTATCTTCAACCTGTCCTTAACCAATTTGACCATCTCTTCGGCTTCTTTGATAAGATCTGGCCCAAATAAACTTCTTTCTCCCACACCATTCCATAACAATGGGGTGGTACATTTTCTTCCGTAGAGAAACTCAAACGGTGCCATCTCAATGCTGGCTTGATAGCTGTTGTTATAAGAAAATTCTGCGTAAGGCAGACTTTCATCCCAACTTGCTCCATAATCTAGGGCACATGCCCTCAACATGTCTTCCAGAATTTGATTAGTCCTTTCCGTTTGTCCATCGGTTTGAGGATGAAAAGCAGTACTGAATTCCAACCTCGTTCCCAATGACTCGTGTAGCTGTCTCCAAAAATGGGAAGTGAATTGGGTTCCCCTATCGGACACAATACTCTTAGGCACACCGTGAAGGCATACAATTGTACTCATGTAGATTTTGGCTAACTTGGCACTGGTATAAGTTGTCTTCACGGGTATGAAATGTGCCACTTTAGTTAAGCGATCCACGACTACCCATATGGAATCATATCCTGATCTGGTCCTTGGTAATCCGGTGATGACATCCATACCAATTTTGTCCCATTTCCAATCAGGAATAGGTAGTGGTTGTAGTAAACCGGCTGGTTTTTGATGCTCCGCTTTTACTCTACTACACACATCACACAAAGAAATATGCTCGGCGATGTCCCTTTTGAGATTGTTCCACCAAAATCTTTCCTTCATGTCCATGTACATTTTGGTGTTTCCCGGGTGAATAGAATATGGAGAGTTATGGGCTTCTTGCAGAATCAGTTTCCGCATCTCCGGATCTTGCGGAACACGGATACGTTTCCCGTGCCATAAAGTACCTTGTTCGTCTACATGGAAATTTTTAGCTTTCCCTTGGTCAATATTTTTCTTAATCTCTTCTATTTCCTTATCAGTCTTTTGAGCTTCTCGAATCTTGTCCAACAAAGTGGGTTGGACTTCTAAAGACATGAGATATCCTTCAGGTACAATCTCCAATCTGAGTTCTTTGAATTGCTTACACAAATCCTCTGGCAATTCCCCTTTGGTAAGGCCATTTACAAATACCTTACGACTTAGAGCATCTGCTACAACATTTGCTTTACCAGGGTGGTATTGCAAACTTAAGTCATAGTCCTTGATAAGCTCTAACCATCTTCTTTGTCTCATATTGATTTCCTTCTGGGTGAAGATATATTTCAAACTCTTGTGATCGGTGAACACTTCACAACGCTTTCCCAAAAGGTAATGTCTCCATGTTTTGAGTGCATGGACGACAGAGGCTAACTCCAAATCATGAGTAGGATAGTTTACTTCATGAGTTTTGAGTTGTCTCGAGTCATAAGCTACCACTTTACCGTCTTGCATAAGTACGGCACCCAAACCTTGATGAGACGCATCACAGTATACTTGGAAATCCTTTTCCAAATCTGGCAGACATAGAACCGGTGCTGTTACAAGTCTCTTCTTCAGTTCTTGAAAGCTGACTTCACATCCTTCAGACCAGGCAAACCTTTTATCTTTCTTTAACAATTCAGTCATGGGTTTAGCAACTTTTGAGAAATTCTCAATGAATCTCCTGTAGTAACCTGCTAAGCCAAGGAAACTGCGAACTTCTTTCACATTCTTGGGAGATTCCCATTCTATCACAGCTGAAACTTTAGCAGGATCAACTACTACACCATCCTTTGTCATAACATGACCAAGAAAACCAACTTCTTCTAACCAGAACTCACACTTGCTAAATTTTGCATAAAGTTTATGCTCTCTTAACTTCTCAAGTATCAAACGCAAGTGTCCTTCATGATCTTCCTTGCTCTTGGAGTAGACTAAGATGTCATCGATGAAAACGACAACGAACTTGTCAAGGAATTCCATGAACACCTTGTTCATCATATTCATGAAGTATGCTGGAGCATTGGTTAAGCCGAATGGCATTACGGTATACTCATACAATCCATACCGTGTGGTGAATGCTGTTTTAGGTATGTCTTGCTCTCTTATCTTGAGCTGAAAATAGCCTGACCGGAGATCAATCTTCGAGAACACACAAGCTCCCTCTAGCTGATCAAACAAGTCATTGATTCTTGGCAAAGGATATTTGTTCTTGGTAGTTACCTCGTTGAGTGATCGGTAATCTATGCATAACCTTTGGCTTCTATCTTTCTTCTCCACAAACAATACTGGGGCTCCCCAAGATGAAGAACTTGGTTGGATAAATCCTTTCTGCAACTGTTCTCCTAGTTGCTTCTTGAGCTCTTTCAGTTCTTCAGCTGCCATTTTGTATGGTCTCTTTGCTATTGGTCCAGAACCTGGTACCAAATCTATCAGAAACTCCACGTCTCTATCTGGTGGCAGTCCTGGCAATTCTTCCGGAAATACATCCGGATACTCACACACGATTGGCACACTGTCCATGCTAACCCCCTTAAGAGAATTAAGCTTACTTCCTTTGGATTCAAAGTTTGACCTGAACTTTATTCTTTTTCTTTCTGGGGTGGTGAGTGCAACAGTACGATTAGCACAATCGAGCACTCCCTCATACTTAGCCATCCAATCCATTCCCAAAATTACATCCAATCCTTGGGAATCTAGGATTATCAGGCTCACTGGAAACTTATGCTTACCAAACTCTATGACAAGATCCCGGCATCCAAGACTCACTATCCTTTCTCCACCCGGAGAACTAACTTTTATTGGACACCCAATGTTTTCAGATGCAAACCCATTTCTATCAACAAATGCTTTTGATATGAATGAATGAGATGCACCAGTATCAAAGAGTACAAATGCTGGAATGGAATTGAGTCTGAACTTACCAGCAACAGCATCAGGCTCCTCATAGACCTCTTCCACATTGATGTGGTTAACCTGTCCTTTCTGAAAAGGATTGGGCTTGTTAGGTCCTTCAACTTTCTTCTCAGGGCACTCATTAGCATAATTCCCCAGCTTCTTGCATTTGAAGCACTCAACCTGACTGATGTCCCTTTTTGCAGGCTGACTTACACTTCCACTACCATTTCTACAGTGGTGGCTCTTGTGTCCACTCTTGTGGTTCTTGTACTTATCATTGTCATGACTGCGGTGATGCTTGTTATCATGACGGTTGTGGTTGTGGTGCTTGTTGAATTTCCCATGCTTATGGGATCCTGAGCTTCCACTGTCATCATAGTGAGATCGCTTGTGAGACGATCCCGAGTTGTGTTTGTCGGAGTGTTTCCTCTTCCTACTCTCGACTTGCTTCATTTTATTCTCCAAAATAGCAGCCTTGTCACACAGAGACTAATATGTTGGAACATATGCCACAGACAACTGTAAGTTTAGCTCATCATTCAAGCCCTCTAGAAACTTTTCCTTTCTTTTTGCATCTGTGTCAACCTCATCCGGTGCATAGCGCGCCAGATTGTTGAACTCTTCTATATATTCGGCCACGCTGCGGTGGCGCTGCTTCAGGTTGTGAAACTCCTTCTTTTTCAGGCTCATCATTCCTGATGAGATATGAGCAGGGCGAAAGCCATCTTCAAAGATAGCCCAAGTCACCTCATCTAAAGGAGTGGTGATTTGGAAGTTGTCCCACCATGTGGCGGCTGGCCCTTCCAACAGATGCGTTGCGAATCTGACTTTTTCAGCATCCGTGTAGCCCACGGTCACTAAGTCCTTGTTCATAGAACGTAGCCAGTCATTGGCCACCATGGGATCAGTCGTCCCCGAGAACTTAGCTGGCCTCAAACGCAGAAATCTGGTGAGCATATCGAAACCCGGAGGGTTGTTGTTGTTGTTGTTGTTGTTGTTGTTGTTGTTGTTGTTGTTGTTGTTGTTGTTGTTGTTGTTGTTTTTGGGGTTGTTGTTGTTGTTGTTGTTGTTGTTGTTGTTGTTGTTGTTGTTGTTGTTGTTATTCTGGTTTTGGATGAATGTTGTCATCATTTGCATAAGCTGTGTTTGCGCATTCATCATTTGTTGCATTTCCGGGGTGATGTTGTTGGGGTTGGGGTTTGCGCGACGGGGAGGCATCTGTGGTTGGTTCAAATAGAGATAATAATGAGATACCCATACATGATCCATGCACAATACATCACATAAGCAACACATAACATGCAACACAAGGATAAAAGTTCAACAACAAGATAACAAGTCTCAAAGTAAAAACACACAAGGGGCAAACCATCCACATGTCGGATGGTCCAATAACAAGTTCACAAATAACAAGTATGATAATAAAAGATAACCGAGTAGTCAAGTCTACTCATCAGCATCAATCTCCTCCTCGACAAAAGTAAGACCTGCGTTCTCCATCGCGGTCTTGTTCTCCTCAATGGTAGTGGTCAAGGACTCGATCTTGGTCTTGAGAGCCCTCTTCTGGGAGCGAAGCCTCTCAATCACCATCTGCTGCTGCTCTAGCTCGAAATCCTTGGAATTCAGTTCCTCGGTCATGTCTCGGATCCTCTTGTTCCTATCCTGGACGCATTTCTCCTGACTCTTGAACTTGCGGTCCTGGGTCTCGAACTTCGCCTCCATTTCCTTGACTATCTCGTCCCGCTGTGCGAAAATCTTGTCCTTCTCGCGAAGCTGCACCTGGAGCTCGTCATTGTTGAGCATGACGTTGGTCATGTCCGTGCCCACGTGCCTAATAAGAGACTCTAAGTCCTGGAGATAGAGACGTATCGGCTCTGCTGCGTCCCTCGAGTCGTTCTCAAAGTCGATGGACTCTCCATCGTCATCACGTCTTGCGAAGACGTGGAAGTGAGTGCCCCTAACCTGTCGGGAGTGACGGCCTAACAGACGTCCTATCAGGTCCTGCATGACGACCTCCATGCCTCTCTCCCTGTCATCGTGCATAAGCTTGAAGACGATGGCCTCCGTAGTAGGCTCCGTCTGGCACCCGGGCTGGTTCACCTTGAAGCCCCAGAGGTCCTTCCTCTCGAACTTGGTGAGTGGGTGCACCATGATGGTGGGAAGAGGGAGATTGAGCAAAGTGGTAAGCTCAACGATACGCGGACTAAAACGGGTACCCTGGAACTCCTCAACGGTGCTGATGGTAATAGGCATCTATTTATAAGATAGAAGGGTTAGGACAACACAATTTAAGATAAAACAAGACAACATCTCATACATATCCTTGGAACACAAAATGACATAAGTCATGCATACATAATTCCATTACATCAATCAAGGTCCAAACTTATTTAAGGTATCATTTTGGAAAATAAGGTGATAGGTGGTGGTCCAACTAACGAAGTGCGTTCACAATCCTATCTCACTGGATCTGTTGGCTAACACAATGTTCCTAGAGGCAATCCACCTATCTTGTTCACATGATTCCATCACTAAGTCTATAATATCTCCCCTTAAAGTTTGGTTGGTGGCTTCCAACTCTTGGGTAAGTTCCTTCTCTTTCTCTAAGTCTTTTTGGAGGTTGAGCATTCTGCACTTGACTCTTGCACTTAGTTCTTTGATAGTCCTCCAAGCTGCTTCTCTGGCTGACTCAAAGAATGTGGTGTGCATTACAGTGTTGGTGTACATGCAGAAGCCTCTTTCTTTGTGGTTGTCTTCCTTGTTTTTGTACAAGTGAAGTTGCACCCACCAATACTCCACTCCTTCATCCATCACTGGAAAGCCTTTGTACACAGCTGCACCATGTGCTTCCATTGCCACCATGAGGTCCTTGAGAATTTTGGGAAACTCGGTTTCACACTCCAAGGTCATGGTCATGAGTGGTCCTTTCTTCACGGCTTCGTTGATGGAGTTCATCTACAAATAGAGATGAGAATGAGAAGATTAGAAAAGTTTACGAGAAGAATAGACAAGTGTAGAAGTAGTTGAAAATTTTCCTTAGTGGTTTCCAATTCTAGGGTCACAATCCTACAGGCAACACAGTGCTCTGATACCATCTGTAAGATCCCTCCTTTGTAAAGGAAAGGATCCCTGTGATTGCAATGCTAGTCCCTGGATCAATGCTAGCATCCACAGTTTAAGATGAAGTACACAGATACAAAGGTCGTTTATTACATTCATTCCAGAGATAGAACATAGTCTTTTACAACTCAGGGCCAAAGGCCTAATACAAGAGTTTGTGGAATAAGTAAATAAACACAAGTCCTCATCTTCATGTGCCACAGGCAAGCATGTTGAGTGTAGACTCATGACTCCTACTCATCATCGGAGTAACCTGCAACATCACAAGTTATAGCCACAGTGGGTCAATACTTTGGAATAGTATTGGCAAGTGATACCTTAGTAAATTTTAAGTGGTCTATATTACTATATGCATTTTGGCTAAGTGTAGCTTGGCTTGCTTTGCTTGAAAATAGGTTTTCCCTATTAGTTGAAATCACTAAGTTTTTCTTTGTCAAAAAGCTTCCCAAGAAACCACCAATAGACATTGGGGTCCTTCACCCTTGTTCACCCACAAGTTTTACTTAGAAATTGGAGTGATGAGATTCTTGTAGCTTCCATGTCTTGATGCTCAATTTGTCCATTGCCATGGACTTGGCTAAGTACTTAGATTTTCCATCTGCAGAGGTTGTGCACTTTCCCCACCAGACTTGGTTTCCCAAGACAGGACCTTTCAGAAGCCTTTCCTTAGTCAAATGGACGCGCTCCAACCTATCATTCCCACTACCACCAACTGTCCATGTGACTAAGTTCTAGCAACCTATACGATTCATGGCAGAGCCCATATTGCCAAGTGGTTGCACTGTAAGCTTTCTCAACACTTGGCCTCCAAATCCCTTTGTGCCTGGGTGGCATACCACAAGTGAGATACACAAGCCAAATCCATGGCCTTGTGTAACCACTCAACCAAAACCACCATTCAAGTCCCATTCCACCCAGGATGTTCATTGACTTAGTTGTTTTATTAAGAAAAGCATGAGTCCCAAAGGACTTAGAATTATTTCACCATAGCATGTATATACTTTGCCAACCCTTGTTTCCTACTAGCTAGGCTAAGCATGGCATTGTAACTTAACTTAGGAAAATCCCTAGCAATTCTACAATTCTACAACTACATAGGATTTCCCCCAGAGCATTTGGCAAAAGTAGCATGCAAGACTTAGTAAAAATAATTCTAATGCTTATTCAAAAATAAAGGGATGGAAATATCATGAAGTATCACTTGCCTTGGTAATGGGGAGAGTAGCACTCTTCACAATCACAGTCACTAGCAAAATCTACACAAAAATTTGTAGCATACAATTACACACAACTCATATACAATCAAAAATATGAATGCATGCATGCAAGAATTTACTAAGTGATGATTTTTAAAATCCTACCAAGCAAGTGCATAATACAGAAACATCACAAGTCACAAAGTTTGCTAACTAAACTTATTTAGCGCTAAAACAATTTTCTAAACATAAACTATACTCAAAATGGACTAAAACATGTTTCTACATACAAAGTCATTTTAACAGATACTATTTGTTAAACACATTGCAGATTCAGAAAGGCCTTGATTCACTGATTCCAACGGTATAAAGTTTGCAAAATTCTAACGTGGAAAACTCAAGTTATAGCCCTTTGAAAATTTGATCTAAATCTGTTTTGAATTCCTATTTTTGAATCTGCCCTGGCCACGCGTCACGATATTACTGGTGCGTACCGGTTCGCACCGGATCACCCTTCCGCGCTGCAGGATCTAAATAAATCGTACGGTCCCGATCGCGTACCTCTTCGCTGATAAGTGATTCTAACCTCTCGCTTGGATCTAGATCTAACGCTGCTCGAGCACACGACCATGTCCTGGCGGCGCGCGGCGTCAGCGAGCGGCGGAGCGCTCTGTCTACGGCGGCGCTAGCGTTTCAGGTCGTGCACGAGAGGGAGAAGGGTCATACCTGAACTGCAGGAGGCTGCTGATGCTCGAGGTGGCGTTGGTTTGCGAAGGGGCGCGCTGGCACGGTCTGAGGAGCTCGTCGGAGTAACGGGCAGCGTTGGTCGCTTGCATACGTGGTGCTTGCCGAGGTTTGGCGTCGCCCTAGCACGAACCAGTGGCATCAGGATTTGCGCAAGACATAGGCGAACAAGCTCGCGTGAAGGAGGGGGCAAGGGGCGCTCGGTTTTTACCTTAATTGGTCGCTGGAGTTTATCGGCGGCGCAGGTGGTTTCGGTTGTGAACGGAGACGACGACCTGGGTCATGAGCAGGCAAAAGGAAGGTATCAGCGTAACCGCGAGATCATTCCGAACATCCTCGTTTGAACCAGAGAGGGAGGGGTGGTCGAGGCTCACCGTAATTGGCCGCCGGAGTTGTCGGTACTGCGGGGTTTCAATGGCAATTGCGCGCAGCCTGGTGGCGGAGTGAGCGAGGAGAGGGGGGAAATGCTTGCGGGGCAGAGGGGTTTAAGTAAGCCTAGGTGCGACAGGAAACGCTTGCGGAATAAAGGGCAATTACACCGCGCCATTACCGGCCTTGACAGCAGCAGCGACGTGGTCGCGGGCGTGGTTTGGGGAAGACGAGGGTGACGTGGACGGGGCCCGCTGGTCAGCGAAATAAACAGAAGGGGCGTGGGGTCTGGCTGTCAGTGGCTGAATGGTTGTGCTCGCGCGTGAGAGAAGAAAAGAGATGCCCCGGGTGGGCTTGCTGGGCCTACTCCGTTGCTGGGCTAAAATGGCAGCGCTCGGCCTTTTCTATTTGTTTGCTTCTTTTCGTTTTCTGAAACGATTTTCTGAATTGGTTTTGATATGAATTCAAACTTTTTCTGGGTTTTTGCAGGGTGCAGTAGTCTCCAATTTAGGCACACAATCAGGTGGTTTGCTAAGTAAGGGCTTGGTCAAGCTTGGGAATCAAAATAACAGAGACTAGGCATTTGGTTTGCAAAAATTGAAAAGAATGGTTTTTGAATCTATTTCCAATTTGAAAAACTTGGTTTAAATTCTACACTCAAATCTATCCTCATAGAAGGCAAGCAACCAAGTTTCTAAACTTTCAAATTTTCAAATGGTGATGGCCATTTGAATTTAATCTGCTCACATAAAATCATAGAACCATGTGCTTCTGTTTTTCTGAAAAGAGTTTGAATTTTTACCTCAAATCTATATGCATGCATGAATGATATGCAAACTTTGAAATTATGATTTTAGGGATGTTACAGAGAAAGTGTACCACCCCATTGTTATGGAATGGTGTAGGAGAAAGAAGTTTGTTCGGACCAAAACAAATAAAAGAGGCTGAAGAGAATGTCAAGCTAGTTAAGGACAGGTTGAAGATAGCACAGTCCCGACAAAAGAGCTATGCAGATCCTAAGCGTAGAGAAGTCACCTATGAAGTAGGTGATAAACCTTATCTTAGAGTGTCACCACTGCGTGGAGTGAAGAGGTTTGCAGTCAAAGGAAAATTGGCCCCAAGATATGTTGGACCATTCAATATTTTGAGCCGTAAAGGAGAAGTAGCATATGAGATTGAATTGCCTAAATCATTGTCTGCCGTTCACAATGTTTTTCATGTGAGTCAACTTAAGAAATGCCATCCAGAAATGGAAGAGACTTCTTTGAAGGATACCATACCTTTGGAAGAGGTTCAATTGGAGAGTGACCTCACATATGAGGAGAAGCCTATCAAGATTCTTGAGACTGCAGAAAGAGTTACTCGGACTAAGACTATCAAATTCTGCAAAGTTCAATGGAACCATCATTCCAAAGAAGAAGCAACATGGGAAAGAGAAGATGATCTTCGGAAAGACCACCCTCACCTATTTGCTAGCCAACCCGAATCTCGAGGGCGAGATCCACCTTAAGGGGGTTAGATTTGTAACATCCCTAAAATCATGTTTCAAAACTCATGCATATCATCCATGCATCCATGATCATTTATGATTCCTTTTCAAAATCATTTCAAAAACAGGAGCATCTGATGCTCATTATTTTATGTAAGTATGCTATAGCCTTGTTGCTACCTTCTATGAGAAAGGTACTTATTTTAATCAGAAATGTTTTGAGTTCAAACTTAAGTGGTGTTTCTAAAGTTTGGTCAAGGTTTCAAAACAAATTATGATTTATAGACCAATCTTTTACTATTTATAATTACTTAACTAGAGCTTGTTTTTAAATTCTTTTTCAAAACTCAAGTTGATTTTAAAGGGTGAACAGTTGTGTTACACATTCCAGGAGGCAAGAATCAACAAACTTTAGTGTGGGGAAAGTTTCATTTAAAACAGATTTGATTTGATCTTTCAAATTCAAACGAGAATTTCGAATCAGAAAAACAAAAGTGAAAGGTAGGAAAAAAATAAAGCAAACAGCCAATCTAGCCCTACCCAGCCCAGCAAACCATTCTGGCCCAGCAAGAGCCCACCCGGGAACCCCTCTGCCTCTGTTCTTTTTCACCCACGCGCTCACCCACAGAGTCATTGACGCAGGGACCCCACCTCCTCTCTTTTTCTCTGGCTAACAACGGAGGCCCACACGTCAGTCATCGTCTCCACCCCCAGCGACCAGTTCTTCCCCAAATTCCTCCGTCTGTTTCCTGTTTAATTCCGCGGCTTCAATTCCGTTGAATGATCGAGTAATTCACTCCCACGTCCTTGCCTACTTAAGCACCATGCCCCCCTTCCCCTTTTTCCCCAAACCCCACCCCACCGGAGCCACTAGGCTGCTCGGAATTCTCTCAGAACCTCCCTCTACTCTGACGCCTTCAGGCAACGATTCCGGCCAAACCCCGTCGCCCCTCGCCTCCTCGACCACACGAGCACACTCCCCATCAGGCTACGATTCCGGCCAAACCCCGTCGGTACCTCCCTCTCGCCCGCGCATGCTCTGCATCATCGGGAGCGGCATCGACTGAGCTCCGCCACTGTTTGCTCGAACGTCGTCTCCGTCGCCAACCGAGAACAACCGTCGCCAGGAACTTCTCTGACGAGCAATCCACGACGACCCGGAGCGTCCCTTCGTCAACTGAGGCATCGTTGAGCATCAGCACTTTGCGACGACCTCGGTGAGTCTTGCCTCTACCCTTTTTGCTTCCTGTATCACCGGCTCCGCCGCTGACTGACCACGCCGCCGCCAGTCGCCGCTGCTAGCGCCGCCCGTTTAGGGTTAGCTGCTTAGGGCCGTTAGATCTTGATCCACTAGATGCGATAGATTCAATCACCGAAGCGGTATGGATGCATCTGCACCGTGAGATCTAAGTGAGATCCTGCGGTCTGCGTTAGCCGATCCATTCGAAAAGGTATGGACCAATAGGAAGCAGCCACGTGGCATGTCTGTTTAATAAAAACCAGAATTTTCATCTATTAGATGTTTAAATTTGAATAATTCATAACTTTTGATTCCCACGTCCAAATTTGACAAATTTTATATCAATGGAATCAGGAGAGAAAATCCTTTCCATTTATGCAATGTGTTTAATGTTTTGCTTCTGTTAAAATGATTGTTTTCACAAAAACAATTGTAGGCATAATTTGGGAATAGTAATTATTTGAAAAATGTTCTATTGATCAAATAAAGTTTATTTAGCTTGTTTTGTACTTTTTTATGATTCAGTACAGTGAAATTGTCTTGTTTGGTGTAGAAAATAATCACATGGCATATTGCATACATTCATGTATTTTTGCTTGTATTAATTGTGCATGTGATTTTGTGCCATTATTTTATGTGTAGATTTTGGTGCAAATAGTGATTGTGATTGTGAGAATTGTAGCTACTCTCCAAACTACCAAGGCAAGTGGTGCTTCATGATTTTATACCTATGTTTTTCAACTATGCATTAGAAATATTTTGCTAGTCTTGCATGGATATTTTTGATCTATATGCTATTCTTGGGAAATCCTAGTAGTTGTAGAATTGCTAGATATAATTCTGAGTCTTATCAATGCCATGCTTAGCCTAGCTAGTAGCAACCAAGGGTTGTTATATATTCATGCTATGGGAAAATATTTCTAAGTCTTTGGACATGTGTTTTGTTTAATAAAACAACTAAGTGAATGAAACACCTGGGTGGAATGGAAGGAATGGTTTATGTTGAGTGGTTACACAAGGCCCATTTCTTTGGTTACCTTGTGTATCTCACTTGTGGAAAGCCACCCAGGAACAAAGGGATTTGAGATGCTATATGTTAAGAAGCTTCTAGTGCAGCCACTTGGCAATATAGGCTCTGCCTGGATCATATAGGTTGCAATAACTTAGCCATTTGGACAGTTGGTGGTAGTGGGATGATAGGTTGGAGCACGTCCATTTGGTCTAAGGGAAGGCTTCTGAAAGGTCCTGTCTTGGTGAAAATCAAGTCTTGTGGGGAAAGTGCACAACCTCTGCAGATGGAGGAATCTAAGTACTTAGCCATGTCCCTGGTATTGGACAACTTGAGCATCAAGACATGGAAGCTATCAAGAATCTCCTCATCCCAATTTCTAAGTTAAAACTTGTGGTTGAACAAGGGTGAAGGTTCCCCAATGTCTATTGGTGGTTCCTTGGGAAAGATTTTGACAAAGAAAAACTTAGTGTTTTCATCTAATAGGTAAAACCTATTTTGAGCAAAGCAAGCCTAAGCTACACTAAACAAAATGCATATAGTATCTAGTCTACCAAAATTCTACTAAGGTATCACTTGCCAATACTATTCCAATGTATTGATCCACTATGGCTGTAACCTGTGATGTTGCAGGTTATTCTGATGGTGATTAGGGATTATGAGTCTACACTCAACATGCTTGCCTGTGGCACATGAAGATGAAGACTTATTTATCTTATTACATATTTGAACTCTTGTACTAGGCCTATGGCCATGGAGTTTGTAAAAGACTATGTTTGTCTCTGGAATGACTTGTAATAATGACCTTTGTTTCTGTGTACTTCATCTTAAACTGTGGATGCTACCATTCATCCAGGGACTAGCATTGCAATCACAGGGATCTTTTCCTTTATAAAGGAGGGATCTTACATTTCCCCTCTGTAAGAAACCGAGGTTATCGAACCAGTAGGAGGAAGGAAACATCACACAGGTGTTGCAAGCAACGCGGAAACCTGCACAACACAGACTCAAGACTTTGCCCCAACGAATCAGTGAGCTTGTCATGCTCACCGGTTTGCTGTAACAAAGGATTAAACGTATGGTGTGGAAGGTAATGATTTGCAACAAGTAAACAAGTAATAGTGGAAGATGTATCAATGGTAAAGATTGAAACGAGGTCCATAGTTCTCTAGAGGTTCTCTCCTTAGATAAACAACATGGCATGAAGGGTAAACAAATTACAGCAGGGCAATTGACAGGAACTGAGCAAGGCATAACAATGCAATACCAGACAAAAAGATCCTATGAGATTCGATTGGGCAATACAACAATATACATAGACCGCCATCCAACTGCATCTATGACTAGAAGTCCACCTTCAGGTTATCATCCGAACCCCCTCCAGTATTAAGTTGCAAGCAACAGAGAACTGCTTTAAGCAAAGTGTGTATGGTAAACAATCCACTTGTTTAATAAACAAGAGACTGTTGTTTTCTCCCTAGTAGCAATAGCACATCTACAACCAAAGAGATTTCTGTCACTTCCCTTGGAAACTAGAGGCATGAACCCACT
This sequence comes from Avena atlantica, assembly GCA_910589765.1. Taxonomy (NCBI): domain Eukaryota; kingdom Viridiplantae; phylum Streptophyta; class Magnoliopsida; order Poales; family Poaceae; genus Avena; species Avena atlantica. Next base: position 440,488,204 of record OU342735.1, on the reverse strand, counting down.
ATCGAGCATAAATACCCCCTCTTGGAGTCACTAGCAACTACTTGGCCAAGATAGCTACTAACAACGAAGAGCATGCAAGATCACAAACAACACAAACATGATAGAATCATAAAGACAAAATCATTAATCAATATGACATATTAATCTCAATATCCATCAGATCCCCGCAAACACAATATGCATGATTACAAATAATTAGATCTTGATCATGAACGAAGCTCACAAGATCTATACATGAAAGCACAAGGAGGAGATACAACCATCTAGCTACTACATGGACCCATAGTCCAAGGTGGAACTACTCACGCATCATACCTGAGAGAAGGCCTCCGGGATGATCTCCCCTCCGGCAGGGTCCCTGTCAACACCCGGATTTTTAATCCCAAATGCTTGTTATGCCATACATCGGAATCCCAGGATTACCATTTTTGCGAGACATAATAGAATTGGATACCACAGTACATCATCCATTACAAACCATACATAAGGTCTTACACAAATAGGGATCTCATGATCCAGTTCTTAATACAACTCAAGCAGCGGAATACGTAATAATAACGGTAGCGTAGGCGAAGCTCCATCTTTAGGGTCACAGGCAATGCTGGCGATGGGAGATGATCCCAGTTGTCGTAACCTTCCTGGGGTCCATCCTCCAGGTACTCCTCTTCATAGTCTGGCCACGAGAATAGCCAGGGACAAAGCCATGAGTACTCTTTAAGTACTCGCAAACTAATACTAACAAGTGAAGGGGTTTTTTGTAATAGGACACTAAGCTCTATGGTTGTTTTGCCAAAAATCCAGATTTATCTCTACTAAGTTCAGAAGAGAGCTAGTTGAAGTTTATAACACCTAAGTGGGAACTTGTATCTCATACCACAACTCTGTTGTGGTCAAGTCAAAGTCTCAATTCATTTCACAAGTCATTTTGAAAACATCTGACGGGGGAATAGTATGGCCACTCCAACTGTCCATAACCGTGGACGCGGCTATTCGAATAGTTTGACACTCTGCAGAGATTGTACACTTTCACCATAACATTCGATACATCCGTCAGGAACAAATCCAGAATTCACCATACTTAGTATGCGGATAATAAATCCTAACCTTTCAATTACACGCCCTAGAATAAGCACCTCTCCTGTGAGTTTGGCCTCCCAACCATGACCAACTGTGATCTTGGGTACTGCACAGGTGGAAAATCTTCACAAGGTAGCCTCAACTCAGACCTTGGCCGTGAGGGAAATAATACTAAGGTATATAAGTTTCCAGTCAAGCCCTATCCAATCTTCGGGTATTGTGGTTGTACGGTAAAATTGGAATGGTATCGCATCCAGACAACCATCAGTTTTATAAAAGGGCTAAGGCTCATGCCTCAACATTTTCATCACCAAAATCATCTGGTGTTCGGAAACACATGTCAAAACATCTCAGTAGAATGATCCATCATTCTAACGTTTTCATAACCATTTTCACCAAGTAATCCCATCTAAATTTGATCAAGTTTTATGCTTAGCACTAGCATCTAAAAGTGGGGGTGAGTACTAAAGAGGGGTGGTAAACTAGTGGAGTTTCAACTAAGTTCAATCTTATGCCTTAGGATGACATCAAGATTATCTAGCTTAGGCCAAATTTTATGCTCTTTATGCAACCTTCAAAAATCTTTCTAGAATCTACAAGTTACTTAAGTACCATTTAAGGAAGTAGCTTTGATAAAGAAATAAAGTAAAAATCTTGCAAATAAAACTAGGATTGGGTATCAAGTGGGTATGATCACATATGCTTAAGGCATATAGTTGGCATGGTAGCAAGCAAGTATTAGCTTGCACAATTTCAGTATAAGCTTGCTAAATTGCAAGTGTTAGCTTGCCTTGTGCAGAGCAGTAGTTGAAGTTCTCCTCGGCTTCTTCTTCGTACTATCCTCCTTCTTCCTCGTATCCTTTGTTGGTACTAGCGTCTATAAATAAATACGAGGTACACAATCACCAAACAATACTTAAATACTTGCAATCATCACACAAAAGGGTCCTATAGATGATCTAGCATCATCACTAACATTACAAGCTTAAAGCTTGGTTTAATTCCTTTTATTTTTTAGAAAAGTAATTTCTACTCATTGAAAAACTACTTAAAATTTAATATTCTCCAAACCAAACATGGGATCATGTTGACACATGTCATCACCACATATTTTAGTCCATGGGAATGTGATTTAAAGTGGTGTCACAATTTAATAAGGTTTAACCTTTTTATTTTAATTAAAATAAGTGACTAGAAATGCATATGTGACATTCTTTTATTACTTGAACATTATTTCTATAAGTAAACCTATATATTTTTATATATTCTGAAAGGTATGGTTAAATGTGATTTTTGAGAGTTGGAATCAACTCAAAAGCTATTATGGTTTAAATTTGAAAAATGTTTGAATGCAGAAAAGCTTCTGCCTTGTTATTTTTACCAAGGATGATCTACAGATCCTAATGACTTGAATCCAACGGGCTTGGATTCAGCATTCCCAGACCTTTCTAACAAATTTGATTTCACTCAATTTGGTTCACTGAATCGACCTGGGTTGATTTTTGAATCTAGGTTCAGAAGTGTGTTTGAAATAAAATGGAAAAGGTTAAATTCAAATGACTGGGCTGCGCGGGAAGCGACACTGGGACGACCTGCTAAGCACAGTGCTTACGCGGGCTGGTTAAGTTGCTGACCCCACACGTCAGTGAGACGAGGGGGTGCAAAGCGGTATGGGGCGATGTGAGCCGTGGGATCTTGTTCTAATCTAACGGCTGAGGGTTGTCGTCCACGTCGGGCAACGCCGGCGACACTGAAACCTAACGCGGCAGGTGGGGGTCGTCGGGGGCTCACCGGGGCTCAAGCGAGGGTCGGCGAGGCAGGCAAACGATAAAGTCGACGACGGTGAACCTCCTGGTACCGGCAGCTTCTCCTGGGGCGGCTCCAATCCCTGGCCCCCTTCTTCTCCAGCAGAGGCAGGCTCCGGTGAAATTCCGCCGAAGCGCTGCTCTCCTTGCTTCAGGACTGAGGCGAGGTGGTTCTGGGTGAGAGGGGAGTGAGATGGTGTGCTCAATTCGGCTGGGGGTGGCCTCTATTTATAGTGGCGAGAGGGAATCGACGGGCGTAAGCTAGGCTCGTCGTGGTCAACGACACAGAAGGCTAGTGGCGTGGGCAACGGTAGGGAGCGGTGCGATGCTCCCTGGCTATGCTCAACGACATGGTGGCGAGGCGAGGCGTGGGGCGGTGTGGTTTGGTCGGAACGCGGCGGTGCTCTGCGTGTTCCCGACGGAGGTTTTTAATGCGCACAGCGTGCGTGGTCCGCGCAGCAGCGAACGAGCGTGTCTACGGGGTGGCTGGGACGGCGGTGATCACGTATGCATGCGGCGAGAGCGGGGCGCGGTCTGTGGGTGTCGGTCGAGCGTGGCGCACGGGGCGCGCTCTCGGCATGGTTGCTGGAGAGCTTGGCATGGTTCGTGCGTGTGGTCCAGGGGCTGGCAACGTTCGAGCACTGGATAGGGAGTGGCGGTGGGGTGTTGGCTTGCTCCCAGACATGTTGTCTAGGCTTGTTTCTTCTCCTAGCTTGCTGTCTACACTGGGGTGGCAAGGGTGCACTCGGCCTGCTCACCATTGATGGTATTGCCAAGCTTACAGTGATGCTAGAGGTTTGCAATTGAGCTAGGTGATCTACTAAAGCCTAGTTGCAACCAGAGAGGGAACAAGTTAGGCTCCAATCACTGCTCACAATAGTGTTTGGATTTTGTTTGATTTGAATCTGCCATGTGTTTGATGAAATGGCCGCAAGAATTCATGTTTTGAATTTTGAAAAGATTTTTGGTGGGTGTGCTAGGTTGGTGCTGGTGAGTCTTCAGATGCTTGGGTTTTGAAAGTTGAGCTTGTTTGAGTGGTTTTTGAAAAAGTGGGATCTTCCCATATGATAAAGATTAAATTTTGAACTGTCCTTTAAACTATGCATTTGAAAGTTTCTGGATGATCACAAGGTGGGCCTTGATACTTTGTTATGAGTACAATCAAGGGGTGCAAAGATCCAAATGAGTTTCTGTTAAGTTCTGAAAGTTTGGGACAACCAAAGTAGGCATGGGAGTTAAATTGGTCAAGATGACCATTCACTCATTTAGCTTTGTTTGATTTATTTGTCTATGGCAAAAGTGTGGGGATTGTTTATATGATGTTTAATTCACCTAAGAATCCATTTACAAGAAAATAAACACACAAGCAAGGTGATTCAAAAGAATTTAAATTGGGATGCATACACACATGCATGCTTTCATATTTTTATTTAGAAAAGTTTTTTGTTAACCCTAATTTTGATGATTAGAGTTTCATGATTCTTGTTTAATATTTTTGGGATGTTACAAACATTCCCCCTTAAACAAAATCTCGTCCAGAGATTTGAAAAAGGACGAAAAAGATTACCTAGGATTTGAAGAGATCGGTAAACTCCGTCCTGATGTGATCTTCGCGCTCCCAGGTAGCTTCCTCTTATGTGTGGTTGCTCCACTGAATCTTGAGAAACTTGATGCTTCGGGTTCTGGAGGTTCAGAAAGCTTCTTCCAAAATACGGATGGGTAATTCAGGATAGGTTAGGTCATCGTTGATCTCTATGGTCTGGTGATCGATATTCTTGAACACTTCGGTCTTCTCTTGGACTTCGAGACACTTGCGAAGTGATGAGATATGGAACACGTTGTGCACGGCTGACATCTCTTCGGGTTGTTCCAATTGCTACGACACTTCTCCTCGACAGTTCAGAATCTTGAAGGGTCCGATATATCTGGGGGCTAACTTTCCTTTGAGTTGGAAATGCTGCATTACCTTCAATGGCAACACCTTCAGATATACAAAATCTCCTATGTTGAAGGCGAGGTCTCAACGCCTTGTCGGCATAACTCTTTTGTCTGGACTGGGCTGTCTTGAGGTGCTCACGAATCTTGTGAACCTTTTCTTCTGCTTCTCGTAAGATGTCGGGTCCGAAGATCTGACTCTCTCCTACTTCCGACCAGTTCAAAGGGGTGCGATACTTCCTTCCGTACATGAATTCAAATGGGGCCATTTGCAAACTAGCTTGATAACTGTTGTTGTATGAAAATTCTGCAAACGGCAGACAGTCTTCCCACTTAGATCTATATTCTAACACACATGCTCTCAGCATATCTTCGAGTATTTGATTTACTCGCTCCGTTTGTCCATCGGTCTGAGGGTGATATGCGGTGCTGAAATCTAGCAGGGTTCCTAAACCTTCTTGGACTTTCTTCTAGAATCTTGAGGTAAACTGAGTTCCTCGATCCGATACGATGTTCTTGGGGACTCCATGCAAACTAACTATTCTAGCGATGTACAACTCCGCTAGCTTCGAACTCTGATATGTGGTCTTCACGGGTAAGAAATGGGCGACTTTGGACAATCGGTCCACTATGACCTAGATAGAGTCATTTCTCCTACTAGAAGTAGGCAATCCGGTGATAAAGTCCATTCCAAGGGAATCCCATTTCCATTCCGGAATCTGCAATGGTTGCAACAATCCAGCGGGTCTTTGATGTCCCTCCTTGACTCGCTGACATATATCACACTTGGAGATATAGCTTCTGATTTTTCTCTTCATCTTATGCCACCAAAATTGTTCTTTCAAATCTTGATACATCTTCATTCCTCCGGGGTGGATATAATAAAGAGTATCATGAGCTTCCTTCAGAATCACTTCTTTCAACTCAGAATCTGTTGGTACACAAAGGCGTTCTTTGTACCACAGAACTCCTTCGTCTTCGGTGAATTGGGTACTTTGCCTGTACCGATACGACGCTTGATTCCGTCGATACTAGCATTTTCCTTCTGCGCCTCTTTGATCTGACTGATCAAAGTGGGCTGGAGTTCTATGCTAGCCAAAAATCCTTCACTTACTAATTCTATTCGAAAATCTTCCATCTCTTTATGCAAGCTTGGTTGCTTCTTCAAGATCATGGAGTTCAAGCGGCACGGCAATCTGCTAAGGGCATCTGCTACCACGTTGGCTTTACCAGGGTGATAGTGAATGTCCAGATCGTAATCCTTGATTAGCTCAATCCATCTTATCTGTCTCATATTAAGCTCCTTCTGAGTGAATATATACTTCATACTCTTATGATCCGAATAAATCTCACAACGGTTACCCATCAGGTAATGCCTCCATGTCTTCAGGGCTAGAACTACGGCTGCGAGTTCGAGGTCATGGGTTGGGTAATTTTGCTAATGTTGCTTCAGTTGTCGAGATAGATAAGATATAACTTTGCCTTCTTGCATTAGCACACATCCGAGACCGATCTTGGATGCATCACAATACACGTCGAAGGGCTTAGTGATATCCGGCATGATCAAGATTGGGGCTGAAATCAATCGCCTTTTGAGTTCTTGAAAACTCGCTTCACATTTGTCGGTCCATTCAAACTTCTTGTCCTTCTTCAGCAATTGGGTCATGGGTCTGGCGATACTCGAGAATCCTTCTACGAACTTGCGGTAATATCCCGCTAATCCGAGAAAAGCACGGACTTGGGTTTGAGTGGTTGGGGCTTGCCAATCTTCTACATCTTTCACTTTTGCGGGGTCAACGGCAATTCCTCCAGCTGATACAATGTGACCGAGGAATCCTACCTCCTGTAACCAGAATTCACACATGCTAAACTTGGCATACAACTGATGCTCCCTAAGGGTTCCAAGAATGGTCCTTAGGTGTAGCTCATGTTCTTCTTCTGATTTGGAATAAATCAGAATGTCGTCTATGAAAATAACGACAAACTTATCCAGGAAGTCCATAAAAATCTTATTCATGAGATTCATGAAATAAGCGGGGTCATTGGTTAATCCAAAAGACATAACAGTATACTTGTATAATCCATAACGGGTGGTAAAGGCAGTCTTTGGGATATCCTCTGCACGAATCTTGAGTTGATGATAGCCTGTTCTAAGATCAATCTTAGAAAACACTTTGGCACCGGTCAACTAATCAAACAGATCTTCTATCTTGGGCAAGGGGTATTTGTTCTTGATGGTGACATCATTCAATTTCCGATAATCCGTACACAAACGGTTACCTCCATCTTTCTTGTCTACAAAGAACACAAGTGTCCTCCATGGTGACGCACTTGGTTGAATCAATCCAATTTCCAGCATGGCATCCAGTTGCTTCTTCAGTTCTGCTAGTTCAGACGGGTTCATACTATATGGTCTGTGGGCTATTGGTCCAGTTCCGGGAATTAGTTCGATGATAAACTCGATATCCCGATCTGGGGGGATACCGGGCAAAACATCTGGAAATACATCGGGGTATTCACAGACTATCCGGACTTGGTCAATGGTAGGTTGGGATATACTCTTGTTGCACTTGAATTGACGAGGTAAGGTTTCAGATATATGCTCAACTGATATTCCGGCTGTACTGGTCATGGTTATGGCTTTCTTGGCACAGTCAATCAATCCTTTATGTTTGGACATCCAATCCATTCCTAGTACTACTTCCAAACCTTTAGTTCCGAGTACTATCAGGTTAGCATAAAAATCTATGCCATGGATTCGGATAGGGACGGCTTTGTAAATTTGCCTAGCCTTGGTGGTTGATCCGGCAATTTGAACGATCATGACATGCTTCAGTTTGGTTGGTTGAATTTTACTAGTGCATGCAAATTCTTCGGTGACAAATGAGTGCGATGCACCAGAATCAAACAACACTCTTGCAAGTACTGAATTAACAGAAAACATACACAACACGACGTCTGGCGCTTCCAGAGCTTCTTCAGCATGCATGAGAAAAAGACGGCCATTGCAGTTGAGCGAATTCCATGGGGCAAACCTTCTCCCGGGCTGAACACGACGCTGCTGCTGAACTGGGGCATTGGCATTGGGGGCTGCGGAATTCTTCTTGTTGGGGCACTCATTGGAATATGTCACATCCCAAGATTTTCCAAATCTTGTAATGTGAAAAATAAATGAATAAAATAAAACTTTGTTTGATTTTCAGAGTGAGAAGAAACTTTTTGAATCCAATTGGAAATCTTCAAACCAATTTGGATCAAATAAATCCTAAAGAGATTTAAAAAGGTAAACATTTAATAAAAGGAAAATAAAAATATTTAAAAATTATTATTTTGGATCTTTTGAATAAAGGATTTGGTTTTCAAATGAAATAAAAGTTTTATAAATAAAGATTATCTTATAGAGCCAAATTAAACCTTGGCCAAGCTTTTGAAATAAAACATTTTGTTTTTATAAAAATTAATAAAGGTTTATTTAAAATAAATTAATAAGGATTTAATATCCAAGTTTTATTAATAAAGGTTTTACTATTGCAACATCAAAACTTATTTATTTTTTTCAAGTATTTTATATTTTCAAATAAAACCTACTGATTTGGTTTTGAAAATAATTAAATTTCAAAAGGAGTATTGAAATAAAACAAATCCTATTTGAATTAATAACAATGGTCTATTTATTTAATTAATAATGGACCCTAAAATAAAAATTATTATTTTGTTTTTGCAATTTGGTTTATGTTACTGAACAGAACCAAATTCAAAGTTTCAAAGTTTGGTGATTGATTGAATTTATTTGAGTATTGTTTGTTTGTTTGAGTTTAAAAACAGGAATTTAGAAATAGAAAATAAAAGGTTTTAGGAAGAAAAAAAATAAGGAATTGGTCGACCCAACCCAGCAGCCCAACAAGGCCCAGCAACCATCCCAACTTTCCTCTCCCGAAGAAAACGTTTCGCACTCAATCTCTAACCCGCGCAATCGCTGACTGGTGGCCCCTCTTCTCCCTCTCGCTCCCTCGCTGACAGCCAGGCCCCACAGCACTGTCATCGTTTCCACCCGCGCGACCCCTTCTCCCCCAAACCTCGCTGCCGTTCTCTGTCATTCAATCCGCGCGTAAATTCACGAGTAATGGCTGCGTTAATCTTGCCCCTGACAACGCATACATAAGCGCCCACTCCCCCTCTCCATTTTCCCTCTGTCGCCAGAACCAACACGCCACCAGGCTGCTCTGAATCGAGCTCGCCCTCCCACTGCTCCGACGAGCTTCCACCTCCAATTCCGGCCAGTACTTGCCACCTCCTGCCTCCACAAACACACGAGCACACTCACCACTCCCTGGCACATCTTCCTGTACCCGCCGTTCAACCGCGGGCGCCCCAGAAAGCCGCCTTCGACAAGCCTTCGAGCGCCGCCGCGTCTGTCTTCTGCTTCGACGAGTTCCCCAGGTGAAATCCGACCGCCCCTCTTCTTCTCCTTCACGCACACAGCATCTCCTTGATCGTACGCGTCTAACCATGCTTCTGGTTTGCCTTCTCGTGACCCGTAGCATCGTCCTCGACCTCGACCGCGTGCAACCGTCGCCAGACCCTACTCCGGCGAGGAATTCCTCCTGTCCTCGTGCGCCCCTTGCCCGGACGACTCCGAGTTGAGCTTCGGCGTCGCCCTGCGATCATTGTAAGCATCTCCTCACCTTCCCTTGCTTCCTGTTTCGCCAGCGCCGCCACCATCTGACCGCACCGCCGCTCGCCGTTGACTTGCGGCGCCAGTTCTTGGCCAGGCATTAGCAGTCGTTCGATTTAGATCGGAGAGACACGATTAGATCACTTATCAGCGAAAGGGTACGCAGCCAGTGCCATGCGATGCAACTTGATCCAACGGCCTGTGTCTGTCGATCCACACGAACCGGTACCGTCCAATAAGAAAGCGAGGCGTGGCCAGACTGTGATTAGAACTGAATTTGAAATCTGTGTAGAATGTGATTTTGAAAACACTATAACTTTTGATCCACGCGTCCAAAAATTTCGTTGGAATCAGTGGAACAAGCCCTAGACAACCATGGAATTTGTTTAGCAAATAGTATCTGTTAGATTGGTTGTTTTTGCAGAAACATTTGTATGCTTGTTTAGATTAGAAAAATGATTCAAAAATGTTTTTGAGTTTGAAACCTTGGCAAATTGGTTTGTTGTGAACCTACTGACCCTAGGAACCAACCCATGGTTTTGAAAATGGATTTGGTGAAGTTTAGGATAGATTAATTGGTTTAGCCCATTTCTAGCCAAATAAAAACAATGGTTTTTGATATGAAAATGTTTTGGAGTGAAAAACTTTGGGAAAATGTTTTAGACCAAACCTACTGACCCTAAAACACAAAGTTTTGAGAAAACAACAACTTATTTGGTAAACCACTTAAAGTTGTTGCTTTGATAAAAATATTTTCCACCACATAAAATGATGAATGGATTTAAAAATGGTTTATGAATGAAACCCTTTTTGCAAATGACTTTGCCACTTTGGAAAATGACCAACTTGAACCATACAAAGTTTAGAGACCTAGTGGAGACCATCTTTGCAAATAGAACCACCTCTTGCATGCTTACATGCATGACTTAGATCCCATTGTTTTGTGTGTGTGAATTATTTGATTGATTATTGGTTTGGAATGCTAGTTGATATTGTGTTTGCTTGATTGATTGTAGTGAAGTTACAAAAGTGTGAGACTAGCAATATCAAGGAGTGAACCATCATTCCCTACCAAAAAGGCAAGTTACACTATCATCTAAAGTCCTACTATTTTCATTATACTTAGTGGAATTTGAAAACATGCATGAAAAGAATTTCTATACTTATGCTATGACTAAATCCTAATAGGATTCCCTATACATTCCTTAGTGAAAACAATGTAGTTGATACATGCTTAGCCATGCTATATTTTGAAAAGAGATACATGTTGAGATTTTTATGAAGTTGAGAAAAGGGACTTGTGTTTTTATAATAAAACAAGGACTCAATGAACCACCTGGGTGGCCAAGGATACTTTGAGTTTTGGAGAAGGTGGCAACAAAAGGAACCATGTCTATGGAAGTCTCTTTGTGTTGTGCTCCAAAAGAAACCACCCAGGAAACTTAGAGATTGAACATGTTTCTCCAATTGTGGCTTTCGTGTGCAACCACATGCTATTATGGCTCTGGCTTAGTCAACTACATTGGGAAGACCCATACATTGTCTTTAGTTTACTGGACATGGGGACCTGGAATCCTACATGGGTGCTGAAGACAAGCTAGCAATGGTGTATGGGAGGACCCTTTGGAAAGACTTCGTCACATTCTCAATCTGCCGGTACTCCATCTTGGTGAGCACTAATCCAGTGGCCACTGGTGGCAAAAGGATGGGATTGTGACATGTGGGTAAAGTGTACTCCTTCTGCAGAAGATAATAAAATCTAAGTACTTAGCCGTGTCCCCGGTTATGGACAATACTGAGCAACTAAAGTTTGAAGCTATGGGAGATCTCGACATTCTAATTTCTAAAAGAAAACTTTTAAAGACTTGATGCACTTGGGGGTACCAAGGAGCTCAAGATACTTTGATAAAACTTGATGCACTTGAGTTTCTACCAAGGAGCTCAAGATATTTTTGATAAAACTTGATGCACTTGGGGTTACCAAGGAGCTCAAGGGATTTTTGACAAGGACTTGAACACTTGAGTTTCTACCAAGGAGTTCAACGAATTTTGAAAAGGAGATTTGGCAAAGGACCAAAACCATTTTGAAAAGATAGGATAAATTTTGCTTTATGCAAATGAGCCTAAAACTCTACTTAGCCAAATATGCATGTAATGTTAGGATCCACTTATAATCCACATAGTAGTGAAACTTGCCAATACAATTCAAATGTATTCACCCTTGTGGCTGTAACTTGTAATGTTGCAGGTTTGATTGATTTTAGTGAAGATTGTGTGATTAGGATTACAAAGTCTACAACCAACATCTGCCTGTGGCACTTTGAAGATGAAGGACCCCATGACTATAGTTATTCCGCTGCAATGTAATGTAATAGCCAAATGAGCTATGTATGATGTAATAAAATTATGTTATTCCTGGTTATAAAGTTATATTATGACCTTTGTTTCTTGATATTACATCTTAACTGTGGATGCTAGCTATTGATCCAGGGACTAGCATTGTAAACACAGGGGACTCCACCTTATATTGTGTAAAGGTTGGGACACTCCCTCTACAGATGGTATCAGAGCATTGTGTTGCCTGTAGGATTTGTAAACCTAGGATTGGACAAAAACCCTTAGAAAAGTAGGAGTTGTGTTGTTCCAAAAACTTATTTACTAAAACACCTGTAAACTCTTGCCTCAACCATTTCGGTTTCAACTTTACATCTCTTCTACTTCAACTTGATGGAAAAACCTACCCCATGGCCAAAGACTTCACCATGTGCAAAGGACTTCTTCAACATCTTTAACTCTAATGACTTCAACTTCTTCATCTCTAATGACTTCAACATCTTCAGCATATTCCCCAAGGACTTCCAACTTGGATACCACTAAGGACTACAAGTGAGACAAGAAACTCTTACTCAAGATATGGAGACTAAGGGAATGCAAAAATAAGAAGGGGATCATTTCACTAGAAGTTAGTGTAACCAAGAGTTTATCTCAAGGAAACCATGATCTCATACAAAAATAATCATGAAGGAAGGAAAGATCACAAGTGAACCCTATAGATGGACCACCATATTTTAGTTAAGTCAAAACACACCAACTTATGTGGTGTAACAAAAATATTTTGTTGCCTAAGTATGTGCTTGAACTTTGTGTTTGGGTGAAATGTTTGGTTTGTGATTACATGCACATTGCTTGTGTGAATTGTGATGTGTGTGATTAGAATTGATTCCTTAGAAATATCTTGCCTATTCTAATCTCCATTCAACCCAAACAGATGACTACTCCAAGAGACTCCAACATGAAGGTTGATGACACCAACACCAACCAAGAGGACAGCATGAAAGAGCTCATAGCAACCCAGAACCAGTTGAACCAAGTGACAGCTCAGTTCATAGCCAACACTAGTGGAGAAGATCCAACTCTGCAAGGATTTTTGGAAACTCAAGGCCAACTGATGCTCAAAGTGACTGATCAGATGATCAAAATGGAAGAAAGCTATTCCAAAAGAGTTAGTGACAACAAGGATGACAGAAACATTATTCTAGATGGAGCACCAGCTTGCATTATTTGTGGAGACAAGGATCATACTTCCAAGGATCATAGATATCAATGCCCCAACTGTGAAGAGAAACATCCTGTTGGACAATGTCCCACCTCTCAAGCTACTTGCTACCTATGTGAGGGAAACAACCATGTTCCTATCCAATGCCCCATCTATTCCATTGTGGAACAAAGTAAACAAGAAGGATCCAAGTCTACCAAGAAGGTTGATGACAAAGGAAAAGGTCCACTTATACCTCCAAACAAAACAACCCAATTCAAAGGACAAAAGAAACCCAAGAAGCAAAAGAAGGACAAGACCCATGTGCAATGTCATAAATGTAAGGAAATGGGACACTATTCCGGTGAATGCCCAGATAACCCGAAGAATAAAGAGATTGGCCAAGTGGTGTGCAACAACTGCAAAGAGCTAGGCCATTATGTAGCAACTTGTCCACAAGAGCCACGTAAAGAACTCAAGGATATCCACTATTTCAATTGCAAGAACCCAGGGCATTATGCAAGAAACTGTCCAGAAAAGATGAAGAACAAGCTGAACAAGCCTATGGAGAAACTCAACCTTGGCCCATGAGTCAAGTATGGAAACAAAGGACACAATGCAAATGTTTGCTTAGACAAGTTTCCCAGGAGCCCAAGAAGGCCAATATGTAATTTTGTTTGAAAAATTTTAAGGGTGGTAGTACCCTAGTTGTTTTGAGCCTACTTGTAACCCTAGCCTTCCCAAATCTCGGGACGAGATTTATTTTAAGGGTGGTATCCTGTCACATCCCAAGATTTTCCAAATCTTGTAATGTGAAAAATAAATGAATAAAATAAAACTTTGTTTGATTTTCAGAGTGAGAAGAAACTTTTTGAATCCAATTGGAAATCTTCAAACCAATTTGGATCAAATAAATCCTAAAGAGATTTAAAAAGGTAAACATTTAATAAAAGGAAAATAAAAATATTTAAAAATTATTATTTTGGATCTTTTGAATAAAAGATTTGGTTTTCAAATGAAATAAAAGTTTTATAAATAAAGATTATCTTATAGAGCCAAATTAAACCTTGGCCAAGCTTTTGAAATAAAACATTTTGTTTTGATAAAAATTAATAAAGGTTTATTTAAAATAAATTAATAAGGATTTAATATCCAAGATTTATTAATAAAGGTTTTACTATTGCAAAACATCAAAACTTATTTATTTTTTTCAAGTATTTTATATTTTCAAATAAAACCTACTGATTTGGTTTTGAAAATAATTAGATTTCAAAAGGAGATTGAAATAATACAAATCCTATTTGAATTAATAACAATGGTCTATTTATTTAATTAATAATGGACCCTAAAATAAAAATTATTATTTTGTTTTTGCAATTTGGTTTATGTTACTGAACAGAACCAAATTCAAAGTTTCAAAGTTTGGTGATTGTTTGAATTGATTTGAGTATTGTTTGTTTGTTTGTTTGAATTTCAAAACAGGAATTTAGAAATAGAAAATAAAAGGTTTCACGAAGAAAAATAATAAGGAATTGGTCGACCCAACCCAGCAGCCCAACAAGGCCCAGCAACCAGCCCAGCTTTCCTCTCCCGAAGAAAACGTTTCGCACTCAATCTCTAACCCGCGCAATCGCTGACTGGTGGCCCCTCTTCTCCCTCTCGCTCCCTCGCTGACAGCCAGGCCCCACAGCACTGCCATCGTTTCCACCCGCGCGACCCCTTCTCCCCCAAACCTCGCTGCCGTTCTCTGTCATTCAATCCGCGCGTAAATTCACGAGTAATGGCCGCGTTAATCTTGCCCCTGACAACGCATACATAAGCGCCCACTCCCCCTCTCCATTTTCCCTCTGTCGCCAGAACCAACACGCCACCAGGCTGCTCTGAATCGAGCTCGCCCTCCCACTGCTCCGACGAGCTTCCACCTCCAATTCCGTCCAGTACTTGCCACCTCCTGCCTCCACAAACACACGAGCACACTCACCACTCCCTGGCACATCTTCATGTACCCGCCGTTCAACCGCGGGCGCCCCAGAAAGCCGTCTTCGACAAGCCTTCGAGCGCCGCCGCGTCTGTCTTCTGCTCCGGCGAGTTCCCCAGGTAAAATCCGACCGCCCCTCTTCTTCTCCTTCACGCACACAGCATCTCCTTGATCGTACGCGTCTAACCATGCTTCTGTTTTGCCTTCTCTTGACCCGTAGCATCGTCCTCGACCTCGACCGCGTGCAACCGTCGCCAGACCCTACTCCGGCGAGGAATTCCTCCTGTCCTCGTGCGCCCCTTGCCCAGACGACTCCGAGTTGAGCTTCGGCGTCGCCCTGTGATCATTGTAAGCATCTCCTCACCTTCCCTTGCTTCCTGTTTCGCCAGCGCCGCCACCATCTGACCGCACCGCCGCTCGCCGTTGACTTGCGCCGCCAGTTCTTGGCCAGGCATTAGCAGTCGTTCGATTTAGATCGGAGAGACACGATTAGATCACTTATCAGCGAAAGGGTACACAGCCAGTGCCGTGCGATGCAACTTGATCCAACGGCCTGTGTCTGTCGATCCACACGAACCGGTACCGTCCAATAAGAAAGCGACGCGTGGCCAGACTGTGATTAGAACTGAATTTGAAATCTGTTTAGAATGTGATTTTGAAAACACTATAACTTTTGATCCACGCGTCCAAAAATTTCAAACTTTATATCGTTGGAATCAGTGGAACAAGCCCTAGACAACCATGGAATTTGTTTAGCAAATAGTATCTGTTAGATTGGTTGTTTTTGCAGAAACATTTGTATGCTTGTTTAGATTAGAAAAAAAATGATTCAAAAATGTTTTTGAGTTTGAAACCTTGGCAAATTGGTTTGTTGTGAACCTACTGACCCTAGGAACCAACCCATGGTTTTGAAAATGGATTTGGTGAAGTTTAGGATAGATTAATTGGTTTAGCCCATTTCTAGCCAAATAAAAATAAAGGTTTTTGATATGAAAATGTTTTGGAGTGAAAAACTTTGGGAAAATGTTTTAGACCAAACCTACTGACCCTAAAACACAAAGTTTTGAGAAAACAACAACTTATTTGGTAAACCACTTAAAGTTGTTGCTTTGATAAAAATATTTTCCACCACATAAAATGATGAATGGATTTAAAAATGGTTTATGAATGAAACCCTTTTTGCAAATGACTTTGCCACTTTGGAAAATGACCAACTTGAACCATACAAAGTTTAGAGACCTAGTGGAGACCATCTTTGCAAATAGAACCACCTCTTGCATGCTTACATGCATGACTTAGATCCCATTGTTTTGTGTGTGTGAATTATTTGATTGATTATTGGTTTGGAATGCTAGTTGATATTGTGTTTGCTTGATTGATTGTAGTGAAGTTATAAAAGTGTGAGACTAGCAATATCAAGGAGTGAACCATCATTCCCTACCAAAAAGGCAAGTTACACTATCATCTAAAGTCCTACTATTTTCATTATACTTAGTGGAATTTGAAAACATGCATGAAAAGAATTTCTATACTTATGCTATGACTAAATCCTAATAGGATTCCCTATACATTCCTTAGTGAAAACAATGTAGTTGATACATGCTTAGCCATGCTATATTTTGAAAAGAGATACATGTTGAGATTTTTATGAAGTTGAGAAAAGGGACTTGTGTTTTTATAATAAAACAAGGACTCAATGAACCACCTGGGTGGCCAAGGATACTTTGAGTTTTGGAGAATGTGGCAACAAAAGGAACCATGTCTATGGAAATCTCTTTGTGTTGTGCTCCAAAAGAAACCACCCAGGAAACTTAGAGATTGAACATGTTTCTCCAATTGTGGCTTTCGTGTGCAACCACATGCTATTATGGCTCTGGCTTAGTCAACTACATTGGGAAGACCCATACATTGTCTTTAGTTTACTGGACATGGGGACCTGGAATCCTACATGGGTGCTGAAGACAAGCTAGCAATGGTGTATGGGAGGACCCTTTGGAAAGACTTCGTCACATTCTCAATCTGCCGGTACTCCATCTTGGTGAGCACTAATCCAGTGGCCACTGGTGGCAAAAGGATGGGATTGTGACATGTGGGTAAAGTGTACTCCTTCTGCAGAAGATAATAAAATCTAAGTACTTAGCCGTGTCCCCGGTTATGGACAATACTGAGCAACTAAAGTTTGAAGCTATGGGAGATCTCGACATTCTAATTTCTAAAAGAAAACTTTTAAAGACTTGATGCACTTGGGGGTACCAAGGAGCTCAAGAGACTTTGATAAAACTTGATGCACTTGAGTTTCTACCAAGGAGCTCAAGAGATTTTTGATAAAACTTGATGCACTTGGGGTTACCAAGGAGCTCAAGGGATTTTTGACAAGGACTTGAACACTTGAGTTTCTACCAAGGAGTTCAACGAATTTTGAAAAGGAGATTTGGCAAAGGACCAAAACCATTTTGAAAAGATAGGATAAATTTTGCTTTATGCAAATGAGCCTAAAACTCTACTTAGCCAAATATGCATGTAATGTTAGGATCCACTTATAATCCACATAGTAGTGAAACTTGCCAATACAATTCAAATGTATTGACCCTTGTGGCTGTAACTTGTAATGTTGCAGGTTTGATTGATTTTAGTGAAGATTGTGTGATTAGGATTACAAAGTCTACAACCAACATCTTCCTGTGGCACTTTGAAGATGAAGGACCCCATGACTATAGTTATTCCGCTGCAATGTAATGTAATAGCCAAATGAGCTATGTATGATGTAATAAAATTATGTTATTCCTGGTTATAAAGTTATATTATGACCTTTGTTTCTTGATATTACATCTTAACTGTGGATGCTAGCTATTGATCCAGGGACTAGCATTGTAAACACAGGGGACTCCACCTTATATTGTGTAAAGGTTGGGACACTCCCTCTACAGATGGTATCAGAGCATTGTGTTGCCTGTAGGATTTGTAAACCTAGGATTGGACAAAAACCCTTAGAAAAGTAGGAGTTGTGTTGTTCCAAAAACTTATTTACTAAAACACTTGTAAACTCTTGCCTCAACCATTTTGGTTTCAACTTTACATCTCTTCTACTTCAACTTGATGGAAAAACCTACCCCATGGCCAAAGACTTCACCATGTGCAAAGGACTTCTTCAACATCTTTAACTCTAATGACTTCAACTTCTTCAACTCTAATGACTTCAACATCTTCAGCATATTCCCCAAGGACTTCCAACTTGGATACCACTAAGGACTACAAGTGAGACAAGAAACTCTTACTCAAGATATGGAGACTAAGGGAATGCAAAAATAAGAAGGAGATCATTTCACTAGAAGTTAGTGTAACCAAGAGTTTATCTCAAGGAAACCATGATCTCATACAAAAAGAATCATGAAGGAAGGAAAGATCACAAGTGAACCCTATAGATGGACCACCATATTTTAGTTAAGTCAAAACACACCAACTTATGTGGTGTAACAAAAATATTTTGTTGCCTAAGTATGTGCTTGAACTTTGTGTTTGGGTGAAATGTTTGGTTTGTGATTACATGCACATTGCTTGTGTGAATTGTGATGTGTGTGATTAGAATTGATTCCTTAGAAATATCTTGCCTATTCTAATCTCCATTCAACCCAAACAGATGACTACTCCAAGAGACTCCAACATCAAGGTTGATGACACCAACACCAACCAAGAGGACAGCATGAAAGAGCTCATAGCAACCCAGAACCAGTTGAACCAAGTGACAGCTCAGTTCATAGCCAACACTAGTGGAGAAGATCCAACTCTGCAAGGATTTTTGGAAACTCAAGGCCAACTGATGCTCAAAGTGACTGATCAGATGATCAAAATGGAAGAAAGCTATTCCAAAAGAGTTAGTGACAACAAGGATGACAGAAATATTATTCTAGATGGAGCACCAGCTTGCATTATTTGTGGAGACAAGGATCATACTTCCAAGGATCATAGAGATCAATGCCCCAACTGTGAAGAGAAACATCCTGTTGGACAATGTCCCACCTCTCAAGCTACTTGCTACCTATGTGAGGGAAACAACCATGTTCCTATCCAATGCCCCATCTATTCCATTGTGGAACAAAGTAAACAAGAAGGATCCAAGTCTACCAAGAAGGTTGATGACAAAGGAAAAGGTCCACTTATACCTCCAAACAAAACAACCCAATTCAAAGGACAAAAGAAACCCAAGAAGCAAAAGAAGGACAAGAGCCATGTGCAATGTCATAAATGTAAGGAAATGGGACACTATTCCGGTGAATGCCCAGAGAACCCGAAGAATAAAGAGATTGGCCAAGTGGTGTGCAACAACTGCAAAGAGCTAGGCCATTATGTAGCAACTTGTCCACAAGAGCCACGTAAAGAACTCAAGGATATCCACTATTTCAATTGCAAGAACCCAGGGCATTATGCAAGCAACTGTCCAGAAAAGATGAAGAACAAGCTGAACAAGCCTATGGAGAAACTCAACCTTGGCCCATGAGTCAAGTATGGAAACAAAGGACACAATGCAAATGTTTGCTTAGACAAGTTTCCCAGGAGCCCAAGAAGGCCAATATGTAATTTTGTTTGAAAAATTTTAAGGGTGGTAGTACCCTAGTTGTTTTGAGCCTACTTGTAACCCTAGCCTTCCCAAATCTCGGGACGAGATTTATTTTAAGGGTGGTAGCCTGTCACATCCCAAGATTTTCCAAATCTTGTAATGTGAAAAATAAATGAATAAAATAAAACTTTGTTTGATTTTCAGAGTGAGAAGAAACTTTTTGAATCCAATTGGAAATCTTCAAACCAATTTGGATCAAATAAATCCTAAAGAGATTTAAAAAGGTAAACATTTAATAAAAAGAAAATAAAAATATTTAAAAATTATTATTTTGGATCTTTTGAATAAAAGATTTGGTTTTCAAATGAAATAAAAGTTTTATAAATAAAGATTATCTTATAGAGCCAAATTAAACCTTGGACCAGCTTTTGAAATAAAACATTTTGTTTTGATAAAAATTAATAAAGGTTTATTTAAAATAAATTAATAAGGATTTAATATCCAAGTTTTATTAATAAAGGTTTTACTATTGCAAAACATCAAAACTTATTTATTTTTTTCAAGTATTTTATATTTTCAAATAAAACCTACTGATTTGGTTTTGAAAATAATTAGATTTCAAAAGGAGTATTGAAATAAAACAAATCCTATTTGAATTAATAACAATGGTCTATTTATTTAATTAATAATGGACCCTAAAATAAAAATTATTATTTTGTTTTTGCAATTTGGTTTATGTTACTGAACAGAACCAAATTCAAAGTTTCAAAGTTTGGTGATTGTTTGAATTGATTTGAGTATTGTTTGTTTGTTTGAATTTCAAAACAGGAATTTAGAAATAGAAAATAAAAGGTTTCATGAAGAAAAAAAATAAGGAATTGGTCGACCCAACCCAGCAGCCCAACAAGGCCCAGCAACCAGCCCAGCTTTCCTCTCCCGAAGAAAACGTTTCGCACTCAATCTCTAACCCGCGCAATCGCTGACTGGTGGCCCCTCTTCTCCCTCTCGCTCCCTCGCTGACAGCCAGGCCCCACAGCACTGTCATCGTTTCCACCCGCGCGACCCCTTCTCCCCCAAACCTCGCTGCCGTTCTCTGTCATTCAATCCGCGCGTAAATTCACGATTAATGGCCGCGTTAATCTTGCCCCTGACAACACATACATAAGCGCCCACTCCCCCTCTCCATTTTCCCTCTGTCGCCAGAACCAACACGCCACCAGGCTGCTCTGAATCGAGCTCGCCCTCCCACTGCTCCGACGAGCTTCCACCTCCAATTCCGGCCAGTACTTGCCACCTCCAGCCTCCACAAACACACGAGCACACTCACCACTCCCTGGCACATCTTCATGTACCCGCCGTTCAACCGCGGGCGCCCCAGAAAGCCGTCTTCGACAAGCCTTCGAGCGCCGCCGCGTCTGTCTTCTGCTCCGGCGAGTTCCCCAGGTGAAATCCGACCGCCCCTCTTCTTCTCCTTCACGCACACAGCATCTCCTTGATCGTACGCGTCTAACCATGCTTCTGGTTTGCCTTCTCGTGACCCGTAGCATCGTCCTCGACCTCGACCGCGTGCAACCGTCGCCAGACCCTACTCCGGCGAGGAATTCCTCCTGTCCTCGTGCGCCCCTTGCCTAGACGACTCAGAGTTGAGCTTCGGCGTCGCCCTGCGATCATTGTAAGCATCTCCTCACCTTCCCTTGCTTCCTGTTTCGCCAGCGCCGCCACCATCTGACCGCACCGCCGCTCGCCGTTGACTTGCGCCGCCAGTTCTTGGCCAGGCATTAGCAGTCGTTCGATTTAGATCGGAGAGACACGATTAGATCACTTATCAGCGAAAGGGTACACAGCCAGTGCCGTGCGATGCAACTTGATCCAACGGCCTGTGTCTGTCGATCCACACGAACCGGTACCGTCCAATAAGAAAGCGAGGCGTGGCCAGACTGTGATTAGAACTGAATTTGAAATCTGTTTAGAATGTGATTTTGAAAACACTATAACTTTTGATCCACGCGTCCAAAAATTTCAAACTTTATATCGTTGGAATCAGTGGAACAAGCCCTAGACAACCATGGAATTTGTTTAGCAAATAGTATCTGTTAGATTGGTTGTTTTTGCAGAAACATTTGTATGCTTGTTTAGATTAGAAAAATGATTCAAAAATGTTTTTGAGTTTGAAACCTTGGCAAATTGGTTTGTTGTGAACCTACTGACCCTAGGAACCAACCCATGGTTTTTAAAATGGATTTGGTGAAGTTTAGGATAGATTAATTGGTTTAGCCCATTTCTAGCCAAATAAAAATAATGGTTTTTGATATGAAAATGTTTTGGAGTGAAAAACTTTGGGAAAATGTTTTAGACCAAACCTACTGACCCTAAAACACAAAGTTTTGAGAAAACAACAACTTATTTGGTAAACCACTTAAAGTTATTGCTTTGATAAAAATATTTTCCACCACATAAAATGATGAATGGATTTAAAAATGGTTTATGAATGAAACCCTTTTTGCAAATGACTTTGCCACTTTGGAAAATTACCAACTTGAACCATACAAAGTTTAGAGACCTAGTGGAGACCATATTTGCAAATAGAACCACCTCTTGCATGCTTACATGCATGACTTAGATCCCATTGTTTTGTGTGTGTGAATTATTTGATTGATTATTGGTTTGGAATGCTAGTTGATATTGTGTTTGCTTGATTGATTGTAGTGAAGTTAGAAAAGTGTGAGACTAGCAATATCAAGGAGTGAACCATCATTCCCTACCAAAAAGGCAAGTTACACTATCATCTAAAGTCCTACTATTTTCATTATACTTAGTGGAATTTGAAAACATGCATGAAAAGAATTTCTATACTTATGCTATGACTAAATCCTAATAGGATTCCCTATACATTCCTTAGTGAAAACAATGTAGTTGATACATGCTTAGCCATGCTATATTTTGAAAAGAGATACATGTTGAGATTTTTATGAAGTTGAGAAAAGGGACTTGTGTTTTTATAATAAAACAAGGACTCAATGAACCACCTGGGTGGCCAAGGATACTTTTAGTTTTGGAGAATGTGGCAACAAAAGGAACCATGTCTATGGAAATCTCTTTGTGTTGTGCTCCAAAAGAAACCACCCAGGAAACTTAGAGATTGAACATGTTTCTCCAATTGTGGCTTTCGTGTGCAACCACATGCTATTATGGCTCTGGCTTAGTCAACTACTTTGTGAAGACCCATACATTGTCTTTAGTTTACTGGACATGGGGACCTGGAATCCTACATGGGTGCTGAAGACAAGCTAGCAATGGTGTATGGGAGGACCCTTTGGAAAGACTTCGTCACATTCTCAATCTTCCGGTACTCCATCTTGGTGAGCACTAATCCAGTGGCCACTGGTGGCAAAAGGATGGGATTGTGACATGTGGGTAAAGTGTACTCCTTCTGCAGAAGATAATAAAATCTAAGTACTTAGCCGTGTCCCCGGTTATGGACAATACTGAGCAACTAAAGTTTGAAGCTATGGGAGATCTCGACATTCTAATTTCTAAAAGAAAACTTTTAAAGACTTGATGCACTTGGGGGTACCAAGGAGCTCAAGAGACTTTGATAAAACTTGATGCATTTGAGTTTCTACCAAGGAGCTCAAGAGATTTTTGATAAAACTTGATGCACTTGGGGTTACCAAGGAGCTCAAGGGATTTTTGACAAGGACTTGAACACTTGGGTTTCTACCAAGGAGTTCAACGAATTTTGAAAAGGAGATTTGGCAAAGGACCAAAACCATTTTGAAAAGATAGGATAAATTTTGCTTTATGCAAATGAGCCTAAAACTCTACTTAGCCAAATATGCATGTAATGTTAGGATCCATTTATAATCCACATAGTTGTGAAACTTGCCAATACAATTCAAATGTATTGACCCTTGTGGCTGTAACTTGTAATGTTGCAGGTTTGATTGATTTTAGTGAAGATTGTGTGATTAGGATTACAAAGTCTACAACCAACATCTGCCTGTGGCACTTTGAAGATGAAGGACCCCATGACTATAGTTATTCCGCTGCAATGTAATGTAATAGCCAAATGAGCTATGTATGATGTAATAAAATTATGTTATTCCTGGTTATAAAGTTATATTATGACCTTTGTTTCTTGATATAACATCTTAACTGTGGATGCTAGCTATTGATCCAGGGACTAGCATTGTAAACACAGGGGACTCCACCTTATATTGTGTAAAGGTTGGGACACTCCCTCTACAGATGGTATCAGAGCATTGTGTTGCCTATAGGATTTGTAAACCTAGGATTGGACAAAAACCCTTAGAAAAGTAGGAGTTGTGTTGTTCCAAAAACTTATTTACGAAAACACTTGTAAACTCTTGCCTCAACCATTTTGGTTTCAACTTTACATCTCTTCTACTTCAACTTGATGGAAAAACCTACCCCATGGCCAAAGACTTCACCATGTGCAAAGGACTTCTTCAACATCTTTAACTCTAATGACTTCAACTTCTTCAACTCTAATGACTTCAACATCTTCAGCATATTCCCCAAGGACTTCCAACTTGGATACCACTAAGGACTACAAGTGAGACAAGAAACTCTTACTCAAGATATGGAGACTAAGGGAATGCAAAAATAAGAAGGAGATCATTTCACTAGAAGTTAGTGTAACCAAGAGTTTATCTCAAGGAAACCATGATCTCATACAAAAAGAATCATGAAGGAAGGAAAGATCACAAGTGAACCCTATAGATGGACCACCATATTTTAGTTAAGTCAAAACACACCAACTTATGTGGTGTAACAAAAATATTTTGTTGCCTAAGTATGTGCTTGAACTTTGTGTTTGGGTGAAATGTTTGGTTTGTGATTACATGCACATTGCTTGTGTGAATTGTGATGTGTGTGATTAGAATTGATTCCTTAGAAATATCTTGCCTATTCTAATCTCCATTCAACCCAAACTGATGACTACTCCAAGAGACTCTAACATCAAGGTCGATGACACCAACACCAACCAAGAGGACAGCATGAAAGAGCTCATAGCAACCCAGAACCAGTTGAACCAAGTGACAGCTCAGTTCATAGCCAACACTAGTGGAGAAGATCCAACTCTGCAAGGATTTTTGGAAACTCAAGGCCAACTGATGCTCAAAGTGACTGATCAGATGATCAAAATGGAAGAAAGCTATTCCAAAAGAGTTAGTGACAACAAGGATGACAGAAATATTATTCTAGATGGAGCACCAGCTTGCATTATTTGTGGAGACAAGGATCATACTTCCAAGGAGCATAGAGATCAATGCCCCAACTGTGAAGAGAAACATCCTGTTGGACAATGTCCCACCTCTCAAGCTACTTGCTACCTATGTGAGGGAAACAACCATGTTCCTATCCAATGCCCCATCTATTCCATTGTGGAACAAAGTAAACAAGAAGGATCCAAGTCTACCAAGAAGGTTGATGACAAAGGAAAAGGTCCACTTATACCTCCAAACAAAACAACCCAATTCAAAGGACAAAAGAAACCCAAGAAGCAAAAGAAGGACAAGAGCCATGTGCAATGTCATAAATGTAAGGAAATGGGACACTATTCCGGTGAATGCCCAGAGAACCCGAAGAATAAAGAGATTGGACAAGTGGTGTGCAACGACTGCAAAGAGCTAGGCCATTATGTAGCAACTTGTCCACAAGAGCCACGTAAAGAACTCAAGGATATCCACTGTTTCAATTGCAAGAACCCAGGGCATTATGCAAGCAACTGTCCAGAAAAGATGAAGAACAAGCTGAACAAGCCTATGGAGAAACTCAACCTTGGCCCATGAGTCAAGTATGGAAACAAAGGACACAATGCAAATGTTTGCTTAGACAAGTTTCCCAGGAGCCCAAGAAGGCCAATATGTAATTTTGTTTGAAAAATTTTAAGGGTGGTAGTACCCTAGTTGTTTTGAGCCTACTTGTAACCCTAGCCTTCCCAAATCTCGGGACGAGATTTATTTTAAGGGTGGTAGCCTGTCACATCCCAAGATTTTCCAAATCTTGTAATGTGAAAAATAAATGAATAAAATAAAACTTTGTTTGATTTTCAGAGTGAGAAGAAACTTTTTGAATCCAATTGGAAATCTTCAAACCAATTTGGATCAAATAAATCCTAAAGAGATTTAAAAAGGTAATAAAAGGAAAATAAAAATATTTAAAAATTATTATTTTGGATCTTTTGAATAAAAGATTTGGTTTTCAAATGAAATAAAAGTTTTATAAATAAAGATTATCTTATAGAGCCAAATTAAACCTTGTCCAAGCTTTTGAAATAAAACATTTTGTTTTGATAAAAATTAATAAAGGTTTATTTAAAATAAATTAATAAGGATTTAATATCCAAGTTTTATTAATAAAGGTTTTACTATTGCAAAACATCAAAACTTATTTATTTTTTTCAAGTATTTTATATTTTCAAATAAAACCTACTGATTTGGTTTTGAAAATAATTAGATTTCGAAAGGAGTATTGAAATAAAACAAATCCTATTTGAATTAATAACAATGGTCTATTTATTTAATTAATAATGGACCCTAAAATAAAAATTATTATTTTGTTTTTGCAATTTGGTTTATGTTACTGAACAGAACCAAATTCAAAGTTTCAAAGTTTGGTGATTGTTTGAATTGATTTGAGTATTGTTTGTTTGTTTGAATTTCAAAACAGGAATTTAGAAATAGAAAATAAAAGGTTTCAGGAAAAAAAAATAAGGAATTGCTCGACCCAACCCAGCAGCCCAACAAGGCCCAGCAACCAGCCCAGCTTTCCTCTCCCGAAGAAAACGTTTCGCACTCAATCTCTAACCCGCACAATCGCTGACTGGTGGCCCCTCTTCTCCCTCTCGCTCCCTCGCTGACAGCCAGGCCCCACAGCACTGTTATCGTTTCCACCCGCGCGACCCCTTCTCCGCCAAACCTCGCTGTCGTTCTCTGTCATTCAATCCGCGCGTAAATTCACGAGTAATGGCCGCGTTAATCTTGCCCCTGACAACGCATACATAAGCGCCCACTCCCCCTCTCCATTTTCCCTCTGTCGCCAGAACCAACACGCCACCAGGCTGCTCTGAATCGAGCTCGCCCTCCCACTGCTCCGACGAGCTTCCACCTCCAATTCCGGCCAGTACTTGCCACCTCCTGCCTCCATAAACACACGAGCACACTCACCACTCCCTGGCACATCTTCCTGTACCCGCTAATCAACCGCGGGCGCCCCAAAAAGCCGTCTTCGACAAGCCTTCGAGCGCCGCCGCGTCTGTCTTCTGCTCCGGCGAGTTCCCTAGGTGAAATCCGACCTCCCCTCTTCTTCTCCTTCACGCACACAGCATCTCCTTGATCGTACGCGTCTAACCATGCTTCTGGTTTGCCTTCTCGTGACCCGTAGCATCGTCCTCGACCTCGACCGCGTGCAACCGTCGCCAGACCCTACTCCGGCGAGGAATTCCTCTTATCCTCGTGCGCCCCTTGCCCAGACGACTCCGAGTTGAGCTTCGGCGTCGCCCTGCGATCATTGTAAGCATCTCCTCACCTTCCCTTGCTTCCTGTTTCGCCAGCGCCGCCACCATCTGACCGCACCGCCGCTCGCCGTTGACTTGCGCCGCCAGTTCTTGGCCAGGCATTAGCAGTCGTTCGATTTAGATCGGAGAGACACGATTAGATCACTTATCAGCGAAAGGGTACGCAGCCAGTGCCGTGCGATGCAACTTGATCCAATGGCCTGTGTCTGTCGATCCACACGAACCGGTACCGTCCAATAAGAAAGCGACGCGTGGCCAGACTGTGATTAGAACTGAATTTGAAATCTGTTTAGAATGTGATTTTGAAAACACTATAACTTTTGATCCACGTGTCCAAAAATTTCAAACTTTATATCGTTGAAATCAGTGGAACAAGCCCTAGACAACCAGGGAATTTGTTTAGCAAATAGTATCTGTTAGATTGGTTGTTTTTGCAGAAACATTTGTATGCTTGTTTAGATTAGAAAAATGATTCAAAAATGTTTTTGAGTTTGAAACCTTGGCAAATTGGTTTTTTGTGAACCTACTGACCCTAGGAACCAACCCATGGTTTTAAAATGGATTTGGTGAAGTTTAGGATAGATTAATTGGTTTAGCCCATTTCTAGCCAAATAAAAATAATGGTTTTTGATATGAAAATGTTTTGGAGTGAAAAACTTTGGGAAAATGTTTTAGACCAAACCTACTGACCCTAAAACACAAAGTTTTGAGAAAACAACAACTTATTTGGTAAACCACTTAAAGTTGTTGCTTTGATAAAAATATTTTCCACCACATAAGATGATGAATGGATTTAAAAATGGTTTATGAATGAAACCCTTTTTTCAAATGACTTTGCCACTTTGGAAAATGAACAACTTGAACCATACAAAGTTTAGAGACCTAGTGGAGACCATATTTGCAAATAGAACCACCTCTTGCATGCTTACATGCATGACTTAGATCCCATTGTTTTGTGTGTGTGAATTATTTGATTGATTATTGGTTTGGAATGCTAGTTGATATTGTGTTTGCTTGATTGATTGTAGTGAAGTTATAAAAGTGTGAGACTAGCAATATCAAGGAGTGAACCATCATTCCCTACCAAAAAGGCAAGTTACACTATCATCTAAAGTCCTACTATTTTCATTATACTTAGTGGAATTTGAAAACATGCATGAAAAGAATTTCTATACTTATGCTATGACTAAATCCTAATAGGATTCCCTATACATTCCTTAGTGAAAACAATGTAGTTGATACATGCTTAGCCATGCTATATTTTGAAAAGAGATACATGTTGAGATTTTTATGAAGTTGAGAAAAGGGACTTGCGTTTTTATAATAAAACAAGGACTCAATGAACCACCTGGGTGTCCAAGGATACTTTGAGTTTTGGAGAATGTGGCAACAAAAGGAACCATGTCTATGGAAATCTCTTTGTGTTGTGCTCCAAAAGAAACCACCCAGGAAACTTAGAGATTGAACATGTTTTTCCAATTGTGGCTTTCGTGTACAACCACATGCTATTATGGCTCTGGCTTAGTCAACTACATTGGGAAGACCCATACATTGTATTTATTTTACTGGACATGGGGACCTGGAATCCTACATGGGTGCTGAAGACAAGCTAGCAATGGTGTCTGGGAGGACCCTTTGGAAAGACTTCGTCACATTCTCAATCTGCCGGTACTCCATCTTGGTGAGCACTAATCAAGTGGCCAATGGTGGCAAAAGGATGGGATTGTGACATGTGGGTAAAGTGTACTCCTTCTGCAGAAGATAATAAAATCTAAGTACTTAGCCGTGTCCCCGGTTATGGACAATACTGAGCAACTAAAGTTTGAAGCTATGGGAGATCTCGACATTCTAATTTCTAAAACAAAACTTTTAAAGACTTGATGCACTTGGGTGTACCAAGGAGCTCAAGAGACTTTGATAAAACTTGATGCACTTGAGTTTCTACCAAGGAGCTCAAGAGATTTTTGATAAAACTTGATGCACTTGGGGTTACCAAGGAGCTCAAGGGATTTTTGACAGGGACTTGAACACTTGAGTTTCTACCAAGGAGTTCAACGAATTTTGAAAAGGAGATTTGGCAAAGGACCAAAACCATTTTGAAAAGATAGGATAAATTTTGCTTTATGCAAATGAGCCTAAAACTCTACTTAGCCAAATATGCATGTAATGTTAGGATCCACTTATAATCCACATAGTAGTGAAACTTGCCAATACAATTCAAATGTATTGACCCTTGTGGCTGTAACTTGTAATGTTGCAGGTTTGATTGATTTTAGTGAAGATTGTGTGATTAGGATTACAAAGTCTACAACCAACATCTGCCTGTGGCACTTTGAAGATGAAGGACCCCATGACTATAGTTATTCCGCTGCAATGTAATGTAATATCCAAATGAGCTATGTATGATGTAATAAAATTATGTTATTCCTGGTTATAAAGTTATATTATGACCTTTGTTTCTTGATATTACATCTTAACTGTGGATGCTAGCTATTGATCTAGGGACTAGCATTGTAAACACAGGGGACTCCACCTTATATTGTGTAAAGGTTGGGACACTCCCTCTACAGAATAGTGGCCTTTATTTCCACAGTCATAACAAGTTACTTGCGACTTGTCCTTTGCAGCTACTGGCACAGCATTGCTTCCAGTCCTCGGGGCAGTGTTGGTGTTGGTGGCAGCATTGTTGTTGTTGAACTTGGGTGGGGCACGGTTGAAATTGCTAGAGTTGCTGGGGTTGTTGTGATTTCCTCCGGGTCTAGGGTTTCCACGGTTGGGATAGGTGGGACGGTTCATCGGGGATCTGTTGGTTCCTAGGGCAAATCCTGGGGATGGGTTAGGGCGATACTTTGGGGTCTGATGGGTTCCTGGCTGATGCATCATGCGACGCTTGCGGTTCTCATTGGCTTGCTTGATCTTTCCTTCCATCTAGATGGCAGAGTCGACAAGGGCTTCAATATCAGCAAAGGGGATATTGACTAACACAGTCTGCATCTCATCGTGCAGACAATTCAAGAATCTTTCTTTCTTCTTGGCTTCGGTGTCAATCTCATTCGGGGCATACCTAGATAATGACAAGAATTTGTCACGGTATTCCACTACAATCATCCTTCCTTGCTTCAGTTCTCTGAACTCGTCTCTCATTCTCTTGATCAACCCCGGTGGCACATGGGTTCTGCTAAACTTGACCTTGAATTCCTCCCAGGTCATTGCGCGAACACTGTTCCACCATGCCCTGGCATCTCCGGCTAGATAGTGGGTAGCGAACAGAACTTTCTCGTTTGCTTCCACTCCGGCGACTTCTAGGTTATTTTCCATGGTTTGCAGCCAATCATCGGCGTCTAGGGGTTCTTCTGACTTAGAGAAAATAGGTGGGTTGGTATTCTGGAAATACTTGAGCTTAGATCCATGGTTGTCTTGATTTCCGTGGCCTTGATTGTTGTGGGCAAGCTGAGCTATCTGTTGCAGGGTGGCTAGGTTGGCTTGACGTTCCGCTCTTTCAGCTTCGCGGTCAGAAACCAACATCTACAGGATCTGCAACATCGAGTCCGGGGATGAACCACTTCCTCCGTGTGGCATCTGAAGATTGATATAGATCATGAGAAAAGAGGGAAATTTCTAAGGTTTCGGGATTTTGAAAAGTTTTTAAAGTTTGACTCAGATTTTCTAGCAACTTGCTTTTCATTCATTCATAGCACACGATACAAACACACACCACAACAAAGGAAAACAGATGGTTTTAAGAACCATTCTGGAAACTACGATACAGTGGGACCAAATACTACTCACTACGCTAGTGCTCAAGTGCTACTACTCCTTGGAATCGGTGGCTTCATCATCCTCATCATCATCAATGAAGGAGAAATCATCCTCATCGGTGAAGAAGTCCATAGCCTGATCCTCCAGAAAATCATCATCATCGCTGAGATAGGAGTAGGGGTCTCCACGAAGATCCTCTCCGGCATTCTCCCTTTCCTCCAACTGCATGTCTCGCTCGTGGATGGTCTCCTCCAAAGATGAGATACGGTGGCGAAGACGGGCAATGATGCGCTCCTTCTTATCGAACTGATGGCGGCGAGACTTGCGATCCTTTGCTAGCATGGCGATGGTTTGATCCTTCGTCTTGATGATGGTAGACTTGTGGTTGGAGTAGTCACGGTAGTTATCCAACTCCCGCTGACGATCGTACATCATGAAGGTAAGGTGGTCCAATTGAGTCTTCAGCTCAGGGTGGTATGGGGCTTCCAGGGGTTGTCCATTAGCATCACGCCTTGGTCAAAACTCAAAGCGGGTTCCCTTGATTTGATTGATACTCTGCCCACACAGACGGGCAAGAGCTTCCTGCATGGCCCTGGCAAGTCCATCGAGCCAATTGTTCTCTCTTAAGGTAAACTGAATTCCCTCAGCAGTGGGAGGTTCAATCTTTCCTCGGATACTTGAAACAATTAGCCACTACAGTTCTTCTCCTCCTTGATCATTGAGCTGAGCTCCAAAGAACTCGGGGTGCGGACGCTCCAGAAGTTCCGAAAGCTGGTCCAAATCCCTCTCAAAGATAAGGTCTCCTCCATTCCCCAACTGATAAAACTTGCTGTACTTCACGTCCATCTATAAGAATAGAGGATGAGTAAGTTAGTAGAGTGATCAAGTGTGTCAAATTTTATGTATTTTGCAAGAGTTTTTTAGGAACATGAATATTTATGAAAGAATCAAGGTGATAAGAATGGGAATAAGTTTTTGTAAATATTTGTTTTCTTTGGTTTTGAAACTAAGTTTTTGATTCAAACGTCCAGTCTAAGTAGGGTCTCCTATGGTCAGGATGGCTCGGATACCAACTTGGAAACACCCGGATTTTTAATCCCAGATGCCTGTTATGCCATACATCGCAATCCCAGGATTACCATTTTTGCGAGACATAACAGAATTTGATACCACAGTACATCATCCATTACAAACCATACATAAGGTCTTACACAAATAAGGATCTCATGATCCAGTTCTTAATACAACTGATGTTCGGAAACACATGTCAAAACATCTCAGTAGAATGATCTATCATTCTAAGGTTTTCATAACCATTTTCACCAAGTAATCCCATCTAAAGTTGATCAAGTTTTATGCTTAGCACTAGCATCTACAAGTGGGGGTGAGTACTAAAGAGGGATGGTAAACTAGTGGAGTTTCAACTAAGTTCAGTCTTATGCCTTAGGATGACATCAAGATTATCTAGCTTAGGCCAAATTTTATGCTCTTTATGCAACCTTCAAAAATCTTTCTAGAATCTACAAGTTACTTAAGTACCATTTAAGGAAGTAGCTTTGATAAAGAAATAAAGTAGAAAGCTTGCAAATAAAACTAGGATTGGGTATTAAGTGGGTATGATCACATATGCTTAAGGCATATAGTTGGCATGGTAGCAAGCAAGTATTAGCTTGCACAATATCAGTATAAGCTTGCTAAATTGCAAGTGTTAGCTTCCTTTGTGCAGAGCAGTGGTTGAAGTTCTCCTCGGCTTCTTCTTCGTAGTATCCTCCTTCTTCCTCGTATCCTTGGTCGGTACTAGCGTCTATAAATAAATACGAGGTACACAATCACCAAACAATACTTTACTACTTGCAATCATCACACAAAAGGGTCCTATAGAGGATCTAGCATCATCACTAACATTACAAGATTAAAGCTTGGTTTAATTCCTTTTATTTTTTAGAAAAGTAATTTCTACTCATTGAAAAACTACTTAAGATTTAATATTCTCCAAACCAAACATGGGATCATGTTGACACATGTCATCACCACATATTTTAGTCCATGGGAATGTGATTTAAAGTGGTGTCACAATTTAATAAGGTTTAACCTTTTTATTTTTATTAAAATAAGTGACTAAAAATGCCTATGTGACATTCTTTTATTACTTGATCTTTATTTCTGTAAGTAAACCTATATATTTTTATATATTCTGAAAGGTATGGTAAAATGTGATTTTTGAGAGTTGGAATCAACTCAAAAGCTATTATGGTTTAAATTTGAAAAATGTTTGAATGCAGAAAAGCTTCTGCGTTGTTATTTTTACCAAGGATGAACTACAGATCCAAATGACTTGAATCCAACGGGCTTGGATTCAGCATTCCCAGACCTTTCTAAAAAAATTTGTTTCACTCAATTTGGTTCACTGAATCCTCCTGGGTTGATTTTTGAATATAGGTGCAGAAGTGTGTTTGAAATAAAATGGAAAAGGTTAAATTGAAATGACTGGGCTGCGCGGGAAGCGATACTGGGCCGGCCTGCTAAGCGCAGCGCTTACGCGGGCTGGTTAAGTTGCTGTCCCCATGCGTTAGTGAGACGAGGGGGTGCGAAGCAGTATGGGGCGATGTGAGCCGTGTGATCTTGTTCTAATCTAGGTGCTGAGGGTCGTCGTCCACGTCGGGCAACGCAGGCGAGACTGAAACCTAACGCGGCAGGTGGGGATCGTCGGGGGCTCACCGGGGCTCAGGCGAGGGTCGGCGAGGCGGGCGAACGACGAAGTCGACCACGGTGAACCTCCTCGTACCGGCAGCTTCTCCTGGGGCGGCTCCAATCGCTGGCCCCCTTCTTCTCCAGCAGCGGTAGGCTCCGGTGAAATTCCGGCGAAGCGCTTCTCGCCTTGCTTCGGGACTGAGGCAACGTGGTTCTGGGTGCGAGGGGAGTGAGATGGTGTGCTCAATTCGGCTGCGGGTGGCCTCTATTTATAGTTGCGAGAGGGAACCAACAGGCGCAAGCTGGGCTCGTCGTGGTCGACGACACAGAAGGCTAGTGGCGTGGGCGATGGAAGGGGGCGGTGCCATGCTCCCTGGCGATGCTCAACGACATGGTGGCGAGGCGTGGAGCGGTGCGGTTGGTCGGAACGCGGCGGTGCTCTGCGCGTGCCCGATGGAGGTTTTTAATGCGCACAGCGTGCATGGTCCGCACGGCTGTGAACGGGCGTGTCTGCGGGGTTGCTGGGACGGTGGTGATCACGTATGCACGCGGCGAGAGCGGCGCGTGATCTGTGGGCGTCAGTCGAGCACGGCGCACGGGGCGCGCTCTCGGCATGGTTGCTAGCGATCTTGGCATGGTCCGTGCGTATGGTCCAGGGGCTGGCAACGTTCGAGCGCTAGACAGGGACTGGCAGTGGGGTGTTGGCTTGCTCCCAGACATGTTGGCTAGGTTTGTTTCTTCTCCTAGCTTGTTGTCTACACTGGGGTGGCAAGGGTGCACTCGGCCTGCTCACCATTGATGGTATTGCCAAGCTTACAATGATGCTAGAGGTTTGCAATTGAGCTAGGTGATCTACTAAAGCCTAGTTGCAACCAGAGAGGGAACAAGTTAGGCTCCAATCACTGCTCACAATAGTGTTTGGATTTTGTTTGATTTGAATCTACCAGGTGTTTGATGAAATGGCCGCAAGAATTCAAGTTTTGAATTTTGAAAATATTTTTGGTGGGTGTGCTAGGTTGGTGCTGGTGAGTTTGCAGATGCTTGGGTTTTGAAAGTTGAGCTTGTTTGAGTGGTTTTTGAAAAAGTGGGATCTTCCCATATGATAAATATTAAATTTTGAACTGTCCTTTAAACTATGCATTTGAAAGTTTCTGGATGATCACAAGGTGGGCCTTGATACTTTGTTATGAGTACAATCAAGGGGTGCAAAGATCCAAATGAGTTTCTGCTAAGTTCTGAAAGTTTGGGACAACCAAAGTAGGCATGAGAGTTAAATTGGTCAAAATGACCATTCACTCATATAGCTTTGTTTTGATTTATTGGTCTTTGGGAAAAGTGTGGGGATTGTTTAGATGATGTTTAATTCATCTAAGAATCAATTTACAAGCAAATAAACACACAAGCAAGGTGATTCAAAAGAATTTAAATTGGGATGCATACACACATGCATGCTTTCATATTTTTATTTAGAAAAGTTTTTTGTTAACCCTAATTTTGATGATTAGAGTTTGATGATTCTTGTTTAAGATTTTTGGGATGTTAAAGTGCCGGAAAGAAATTCAGATCCCCCCGATCTAGGGGTGACGGTGGCTGCGGCTACTGAAGGTTTCATGGAGTTTTGATCGGGTGTCTAGGGTTTCTGCATCGGGGGCTTCTTATAGGCGAAGATGCAAGGTGTAGAGGTCCCAACCTGATAAGGTAGAGTTCCCTGTGTTTACAATGCTAGTCCCTGTATCGAATATCTAGCATACATAGTTTAAGATGTAATATCACGAAACAAAGGTCATATTACAAATTATAACCAGGAATAAAATAATTCATTACATCTTACATAGCTCATATGGCTATCTCATTACAATGCAGCATATATAACTATAAAGCATGGAGTCCTTCATCTTCAAGTGCCATAGACAATCATGTTTTTTGTAGACTTGTAATCCTACTCATCAAATTCCACTAACATCAAACAAACCTGCAACATAATAAGTTACAGCCACAAGGGTCAGTACATTTGAATTGTATTGGCAAGTGATTTTATATTGACATGGTGAATCTATCATCTACATGAATATTTAGCTAAGTGGAGTTTTGGCTTGCCTTTGCATAAAACAAGTTTTTCCCTATCCTTTAAAAATAGTTTTTCACTTTTTAAAACTTTTCATCACACAATGGCACACTGGATACCCTCTAGGTGTTTCCCTTGTTTTACCCAACAAGTTTTTTTTAACTTAGAGAAATTCGGATGAGGAGATCCTTGATTGCTTCAATGCCTTTGATGCTCAAATTGTCCATTGCCAGGGACACGGCTAAGTACTTAGGTTTTACTCTCTCGAGAGGTGGTGCACTTTCCCCGCAAGACTTGACATGCATCGAGACGAGATCTTTCAGAAGCCTTCCCTTAGACCAAATGTACGTGTTCCATCCTATCATCACTAACACCTTCTGTCCATCTGGCTAAGTTATTGCAATCTGTATGATCAAGGCAGAGCCCATATGCCATGTTGGCTGCACTGGAAGCTTCTCAACACAAAACATCTCAAATCTCTTTGTTCCTGGGTGGCTGATACGTCGGAAACGTATCTATAATTTTTTATGCTCCATGCTTGTTTAGTATCTACTTTGTTTTACTTGTCTACACTTTGAGGTGATTTTTACATGTTTTCTGGTACTAACCTATTAACAAGTTGCAACAGTGCCAGATGCTTGTTTTCTGCTGTTTTTGGTTTCAGAAAAGTTAGTAAAGAAATATTCTTGGAATTGGACGGGACAAACGTCAAAGTCAATTACTTTCCGTGGGGAACAAGAAGTCCAGAGGGGAGCCGGAGGGGCAAGCCAGAGCGTCCTGACCCACCCCTGGCGTGGGTGGGCCCCACCCCGCGCCTGGCTAGGGTTTGACCCCCTGGTCGGCGCCTCGGCTTCCCCCTTCGCCTGTAAGAAGCCCCCAATGCAGAAACCCTAAGTACCTGATCAAATATCCATGAAACCGTCTGTAGCCGCCGCCACCATCGTTTCTAGATCGGGGGGATCTGCAGTTCTTCCCAACACCCCGCCAGAGGGGAGATCATCCCGGAGGCCTTCTCTCCGGTATGATGCGTGAGTAGTTCCACCTTGGACTATGGGTCCATGTAGTAGCTAGATGGTTTTATCTCCTCCTTTGTGCTTTCATGTATAGATCTTGTGAGTTCCGTTCATGATCAAGATCTAATCTATTTGTAATCATGCATGTTGTGTTTGCGGGGATCTGATGGATATTGAGATTATTATATTGGTTTGATTAATGGTTTTGTCTTTATGATTCTATCATGTTTGTGTTTTTTGTGATCTTGCATGCTCTCCGTTGTTAGTAGCTATCTTGGCAAAGTAGTTGCTAATGACTCCAAGAGGGGGTATTTATGCTCGATAGTTGGTTCATGCCTCTAGTTTCCGAGGGAAGTGAAAATAATTTCTTTGGTTGTAGATGTGTTGTTTCTACTAGGGAGAAAACAACGGTCTCTTGTTCATGGAACATGTGGACTGTTTACCTTAGACACTTTGCTTAAAGTAGTTGTCTGTTGCTTGCAACTTAATACTGGAGGGGGTTCGGATGATAACCTGAAGGTGGACTTCTAGTCATAGATGCAGTTGGATGGAGGTCTATGTATCTTGTTGTATTGCCCAAATGAATCTCATAGGATCTTTCTGACTAGTAATTGCATTGTTATGCCTTGCTCAGTTCTTGTCAATTGCCTTGTTGTAATTTGTTTACCCTTCATGCCATGTTGTTTATCTAAGGAGAGCACCTCTAGTGAACTATGGACCCTAGTCCAATCTTTACCATTGATACATCTTCCACTGTTACTTGTTTACTTGCTGCAAACCATTAACTTCCACACCATACGTTTAATCCTTTTTTATAGCAAACCGGTGAGCTTGACAACCTCACTAATTCGTTGAGGCAAAGTATTGAGTTTATGTTGTGAAGGTCTCCGCGTTGCTTGCAACACCTGTGTGACGTTTCCTTCCTCCTTCTGGTTCGATAACCTCCGTCTCTACTGAGGGAAGACTTGCTGCTGTGCTCATCACACCTTGCTCTTGGGGTTTCCAATGAAGTGCTCCACCATCGTCAAGTTCTCTAACACCATCTAGGAGTCACCAGTGGCCATCCACAAGTGAGATACACAAGGTAGACCATAGAACTAGGCCTTGTGTAACCACTCAACACAAATCCATCCAAGCAATTACCATTCCACCCAGGTGTTTCATTCACTTAGTTGTTTTATTAATCAAGAACATAGTCATTGACTTTGCATAATATCATAGCATGAATATTACACCCTTGAAATCTTTTAGCTAGGCTAAGCATACTAGCAAAACTTGTCTCTTGACTAAGGAAGATTCCTACCAAGATATATTCTATAGGATCTACTATAGCATAGCTTTATATAAAAGATGGTCCAATCATGCATAGTACAAAAATATCACTTATGCATTATTGAAAAGATAGGACTTTTGATGAACAAAGTATCACTTGCCTTTTTGGTAGAGAAAATAGGTACACTCCTTGATCTTGCAATTGTCACACTCTTCAAAGTTCACTACAATTCAATCAAGCAAGGCACACATTCAAAACCAGCATTCAAACAATTCACCACATAAAATAATAAAAACAAATAAATGCATGCAAGCATGCAAAAGATTATTTTATTGTAAAAGTGGTTTCTAACAAAGTTCTAAACATTTCAAAACACCAACTGGTCATTTATAAATGTGGGAAAACCATTTAAAATCAAGTTAGTGAAAATGGCCTTTTCAAATCATTTTTGTTTTAATAGAAATGCTTTTATTCAAAGGAATATTTACAAGTGTTATCAAATTATATTTTTAAATTTAAAGGTTTGTGTTTATGGTTAGAGGGTTCAAATCAAATCCATTTGCCAAAGGTTTCACTGAAAAATAAAACAATTTTTATATCCAAAAGAGTGCTAACAATGTTTCTGCAAAAGCACCCAATTTTTCAGAAGAAAAATACTAAACTAAGGCCATAGTTTCAAAGTTCACATTTTCCTGATTCCATTGATATAAAATTTGTAATTTTTGGACATACAGATCAAAAATTATGATTTTTGCAAGTTTAAACATTCAAAACATTTTCTGGAATTTGTCTGAGCAAATCTGGCCACGTGTCATAATATAATTGGCTAGTACCTCTTCGGTTGGATTGAGCTATGTGGAGTATTGGATTTAAGTTACATCATACAGTGCAGATCGATCATACCGCTTCGTTTAATGATTCTATCCTATCTCTACGATCTAGATCCAACGGACAAAAAAGATCTAGCCAAAAACTGGCGGTGCTGGCGACGGCGGGTGGCGGCGGCGCTCAGGCAGTGGAGTTCCAGCGAATACAGGAAGCAAGGAAGGGCTAGGAGGGGTTCGCCGGATCGCAATGGCGAGGGGATGCTCGACGTGGTCTCTGTTGGCCAATGGGCGCAAAAGGTCATCGCCAATTTCTCGTCGGAGCTGTCGTCGGCGTCGGGCACGCTCTAGTGTCATCAGAGGTGAAGCTACGAGGCATGGGAACACAAGGTAACAATTCAGGAAGATGCGCAAGAGAGAAACGAGTGCAAGAGTATCAAAGAGAGGGAGAGGGGCGGCCAGGTCTCACCGGGGGAACTCGCCGGAGTCGAGGCAGACTACATGGGCGCTCAGATGTTTGACTGAGGCGAGGTTCTGGGGCACGCGCGGGCAAGTGGGAGGTGTCAGTAGATGTGTGAGTGGCTGGTGAGCACGCTCGTGTGAGGTAGGGGGCAGGGGAGATCGGAGCTCGCCAGAATCATCATTGGAGCTCACTGGAGACAGCGGCGGAGCCAACACAAATTCGTGTAGCCTGGTGGCTAATTGGGTGCGGCAAATGAGGGGAAAGGAAGAGGAGATAAGGGTAGTTAAGAGAGAGTGGTCGCGGACGGAAATTACTCACGCATTCAAAAGAATTTAATCGGATTCATCAACGACATAAACGGCCAGGGAGAGGGGGCGTGGTCACCGCGGGGACGATGATGCCAACGTGGCTGTGGGGCCTGGGCGTCAGCGAGGTGAGGGGTACGGGTGCGGGTAAGAAAATAAAGGGCAGGTAGAGGAGGATAGCCGGGTGGGCTGAGAGTTGGGCCTTCTTGTTGGGCCTGGGTTGCTAGGGGTCTGTTTCTATTTTTTTATTTTGATTTCTTTTTGTTTTTCCATTTCTATTTCCTATTTTCATTTTATTCAAATGATTCAAACACTCATTTGATTTTGACCATTTTCCAAATATTTCAGTAGGTTTTTATACTGTTTAATAGGGTGTTATTTAATCCAGCTTCGAGTAATCCAAATAATCCCTTATCATTTATTATTTAATTAAATTAGGCATTTTGTCTTTATTCAAATAAAATTTAATATGGTTCGAGCCCATATAATTTTATTCAAATAATCTTTTATTCCTTTATTTTATTTGAATTACTTTTATTCCATTTGTTTATGGATTTGGCAAAGATTTAAATTATCTTTTAAATATTTTTTATTTACTTAATTCTTTCTTTGTCTTATAAAATCC
Organism: Avena atlantica; assembly: GCA_910589765.1. Classification (NCBI taxonomy): domain Eukaryota; kingdom Viridiplantae; phylum Streptophyta; class Magnoliopsida; order Poales; family Poaceae; genus Avena; species Avena atlantica. The sequence goes on along the minus strand of OU342735.1, from coordinate 440,448,083 downwards.
ATATATTTTTATTTATAGTTCCAAGATTGCTGATTCCAATTTGTATAATTTTAATTAATATTTAATTATCTTTTTAATCCATTTAGGATTACTTGGCTCATAATTTGGTATGGATTTTTATTAGGGGCATTATTAGTCTTGTAATTTAATTTCTTTTTATCTTATTAAATTAATAAGTTTTATCCATGGCTCCAAAAAGAGTGAAACCAATTCCTATGGTTTTATAATATATTTTATCATTTTTGATCATTTATAAATGTTTCTTGCTGAATTTTTATATGGAACAAATCCATAGTTTTAGAGAGATCTTGGAGATGATTCCTTTCTTTAGGGTTTTGGGGTTTTGGTTTAACTTTTCCAAGTGCTTAAATTCAAGATTCTTTCCATGCATAAATGCATTTAATTTGTTTGGAAATTTGTTTGTTGCCTTTTCATATTCAAATTTTGTTCAAGTAGGGTTTTGATGTTTCCATTTACAAGCAAAAAGTCTCTTCACCCTAAATTTCCACATTTGTTTCTTTTGTTTATTTATTTTTCACATTTCAAGATTTGGAGAATTTTGGGATGTGACAGACTACCACCCTTAAAAGGAATCTCGTCCTGAGATTCGGGAAGGCTAGAGGTTACAAGTTGGCTTCAAGACAATTAGGGTACTATCACCCTTAAAAGATTTTTAACTAGATTACAACTTGGCTTACTTGGTGTCTTGATGTAACTTCTCTGGACGATTGTTTGCATAATGTCCCTTATTTTCACACTTGAAACATGTGACAAGGCTAAGATCCTTCACATGCTTGCTTGTCTTGTTCTTCTTCTTTTCTGGACAATGTGATGCATAATGGCCTAGCTTTTTGCATTTGCTGCACATCACTTGGCTAATGTTTTGTTTTATCTTTGGTATCACTATCTCTTGTTTGTTTCCTTCGCCCTTCTTCTTTTCTGGGCATTCATTAGAATAGTGTACCATCACTTTGCAATTGTAACATTGCACCTGGCTAATGTCTTGCTTGCTGGGGTTGGGACATTTCTTCTTGTTCTTGGGTTTCTCCAAAGCTAGGAGTTCGCTTAGTTCATTTTCTTCATACTTCACCTCAAAGGTGGGAAAACTTCCTCGGTTTTTAGAACGGTTCCTAGGATAACGTCCATGTTTCCTCTTTTGTCCACCATGGTGGGTCACAATGTATGGAGGTGCAAATTGAGGTTTGATTTTGTCTTCATAATTCTTGGTGGTAGTTGTTCCTTCATGGAGGTTTCCAAAGATTTGATGCATTCCATCTTGTTTCATTTGTTGAACTATAGGATAGATGGGGCAATGTACAGGTACATGATCATTTCCTTCACATAGGAAACATGAAACTTGATATGTGGGGAATTTTCTTGCTGGATGTTTCTCTTCACAATTAGGGCATTGGTCAATGTGCTCTTTGTAAGTGTGTCCTATGTCTCCATAGATTTTGCAAGCTTGAGTTCCTTCTATAATATCATCCTTGATATCATTGTTGTCACAATCACTTTGGGAAAGGTTGCTTCTCATGTTGATCATCTGATTGGTCATCCTTTGCAACAATTGGGATTGGGTTTCCAAGAACTTTAGCATGGCTGGGTCTAACTCAATGTTGTTGGCTAAAAACTGACTTGTCACTTGATTCAACTGGGCTTGGGTTGCTAGCAGTTGTTCTCTCATGTGTATCTCTTGGTTGTTGTTGTCAACATCCTTGATGTTGGAGTTGTGCTATCTTGGAGAAGTCATCTGTTAGGGTTGGATTGGGATTAGAAAAGACAAAAGATTTCTAGAGAAGAATTCTACTCACACACAACAAATCACATAAAGCAATGTGGAAGAAATCTCAATCATGCATTCCACTCAAACAACAAGCTTCAAGCATATTTTAGGTAAAAAAATATTTTTACTACACCACATAAGTTGGTGTGATCAATAAATCAATTTAAACTAAACACTAGTATGGTGGTCCAACTATAGGGTTCACTTGAGATCATTCCATTCTTCTTAGTTGTTTCTTCATGAACAAGATCATGGTATCCTTGGAAAAATTCTTGCATTTTGGTCACAAAGCTTCATAGGTGATGATGGTTCCTTCTAAGTTGTGTTTCCTTAGTCTTCCAAGTCTTGAGTATTATTATTGTCTCACTTGGAGTCCTTAGTGATGTCCAAATTGAAGTCATTGGTGATGGTGAAGTCCTTGCTCAAGTTGAAGTTTTTGTCCATCAAGTTGAAAAGGAAGAGATGTAGAATCAAAACAAAATGTTGAGGAAAGAGTTTACAAGATTGTTTGTAAATAAGTTTGAACAAATACAACTCTTATTTTTCTAAGGGGTTTTGTCCAATACTAGGGTTACAATCCTATAGGCAACACAATTCTCTGATACCATCTGTAGAGGTCCCAACCTGATAAGGTAGAGATCCATGTGTTTACAATGCTAGTCCCTGGATCGAATAACTAGCATCCAAAGTTTAAGATGTAATATCAAGAAACAAAGGTCACATTACAACTTATAACCAGAATAAAATAATTCATTACATCTTACATAGCTCATATGGCTATCTCATTACAATGCAGCAGATATAACTATAAAGCATGGAGTCCTTCATCTTCAAGTGTCACAGGAAATCATGTTGGTTGTAGATTTGTAATCCCTACTCATCAAATTCCACTAACATCAAACAAACCCGCAACATAATAAGTTACGGCCACAAGGGTCAATACATATGAATTGTATTGGCAAGTGATTTTATATTGACATGGTGAATCTATCATCTACATGAATATTTGGCTAAGTGGAGTTTTGGCTTTCCTTTGCAGAAAACAAGTTTTCCCTATCCTTTGAAAATTGTTTTCTCTTTCCAAACTTTTTTGTCACATCCCAAGATTTTCCAAATCTTGCAATGTGAAAAATAAATAAACAAAATAAATGATTGTTGAATTTTAGGGTGAAAAGAAACTTTTGTTTCTAAATGGAAACTTAAAATACCATTTGGAAAAAACTTTGGTTAATATTTGAATCCAACTAAATCCAAATCAAGTGGAATGCAATCTTCATAAATGCATCTGGAAATTTAAACACTTGAGAAATAAACCAAAACCCTAAAACCCTAATGGAAGAAATCATTTCCAAGTTATCTCCAAGCATATGGATTTGATCCATATAAAAATTTGTCAACAAACATTTACAAAAGATCAAGAAAGACCAATAGAAATATTATAAGGCCATATAAATTGGTTTCACTTAATTTGGAGCCATAAATAAAATCTTATGAATTTAATAAGATAAGGAAAAGTAATTTCCAAAACTAATAAAACACTTATCTAAAATCCATACCAAATGGTGAGCAAATAATCCTAAAGATATTTAAAAAGATAAATAAAGATTAAATAAGATTTTACAAATTGGAATCACCAAGTTTGAATCTATAAATAAAAAGATATGGATTTTATATGATGAAGAAAGAATTATTCAATAAGGAATATTAAAGACCAAATTAAATCTTGGCCAAATCCATAAGAAAATGGAATTAATATAATCCAAATCCAAATAAAAAAAAGGATAAAGAATTTCCAAAAAATAAAATAAAATGGCATTAACCATTCTATCCTTATTTTAATAAAGATAAATCTCTAATAAGAATGATCATTTAAATCATGAGAAAATGATATTTGGAATTTACCCAAGTGGAATAAAATTGTTTAATTTACTCAAATAAGATCAAAGAAATTTTCAAATAAAATTTATGGAATTAAAACTATATTTAATTTCATTGGAATAAAGACAAGTACCCAATTTAAAATGATTAATAAATCATATTAAAATTATTCCAATTAATTCAAGATGAATCATTTGACACCCTATTAAACAAATAAAAACCTACTGAAAAGATTTGGAAAGTTTTAAGAATTTAAATGGAGATTTAAAAATATTATTAAATCTTGTCTAATAAAAACTAGAGCCTATTTTGAATAATTAAAAGACCCCAAAAAGAATAAAGTTTTATTCAGAAATTGACTTCATATTATGTTACAAATCAATATTAAACCTACACAAATTTTGGTTGAGGTTTGAATTCAAATGAGTGTTTGAGTTGCTTCTTCAAAATCAAAACAGATTATTAGAAAAGGAAAAAGAAAAACAATCAGAACAAAAAAAATGTAAAAGACTCAGCCCAACCTAACTAGCCCAACTAAGCCCAGTCCAGCCCACCTCTCCCTCTCACCCGAACGAACCGTTTTTCACCAGAGAAAGAACCCGCAGAATCACTGACGAGTCGGCCCCACTCTCCCTCTCTCTCTCTCGCTGCCAAGAGACCCCACGCCAGGTCATCATCTTCCTCACCCGTTGACTCCGCCCCTCACCTCGCCGGCCGTTGCAGGCGATTAAATCCCGTCTTAATTCGCGTTAACCACGCCATTAAATGATCCCGCGACCATGCCCTCTTATTCGCCTGCGTTTCCTCTCTGTTTCCCCCTCAGTCCCTCACCCTAGCGCGCCCCCAGGCTGCTGAATTTCGCACTTCACCGCCACTGTCTCCGGCGAGTGCCACCTCCAATTCAGGCCAGTCGTCGTCGCACCTCGCTCTCTAGACCACGCAGGCATGATCCCCATCAACCACCCCACCTCTCAGTGGGCTCATTTTGCCCGCGCTTGAACTCCAGCGTCGGCAACGATCACGTCTGAGCAGCGCCGCCGTCGGCCTCGACTCCGGCAAGCTTCCTTGGTGAGCACAGACTCCCCCTCGCCCTCTTTTTGATGCTCACTTGGTTGACACTCACGTACGAAACTAACGGTACCCTCCATCTACTTTCCCGAGCCCCGTAGCCTCGCCTCCAACGTCATCTGAGCGCACCCGACGCCGCGACAGACTCCGACAAGCAATTACTCAGGAACCCGAGCGCCCCTAGACGAACAGAGACCACGTCGAGCTTCTCCGCACCCCTGCGAACCCTGTAAGCATTCTCACTCTCTCCCGCGTGATTTAGTTCGTCGGCAACCTCACCCTCTGAGCGCTCCGCCGCTCGCCTCCGCGCCAGCGCCGCCCATCTGTGGCCGAGTGGTGTGCACCGTAGGATCCAGATCCAAGCACTGTGATAGAACATTAACCGAAGGGGTAAGTAGTGCTCTGTGCCGCACGATCCACTTTAGATCCTACGGCCTACATCGCTTGATCCACGCGAAACGTTTTCGACCAATAATAACAAAACTCGTGGCCAGTGTGTTGTTTAAAAACCAGAGTTTGATCTATTAGTTTTCCAAATTTGTAAATTGCATAACTTCCAAACCACACGTCCAAAGTTTGCAAATTTTATATCAATGGAATCAGCAAGACAAGCCCTATCCAACCATGCACTTTGTTTAGTAAAAAGATTCTATTAAATTGTTTGTTTTTACAGAAACTTATGTATGCATGTTTAGAATATAAAAATTGTTCTAAAATGATTTTGGGAATAAAATCTTCGGCAAATGGTTTGTTTTGAACCTACTGACCCTAGAAATCAATTGGTGATTCCAAAAATGTGTTTGGTGAAGCCAAAGAATAAACTCTTGATTTAAACCATTTCTAGCCAAATAAAAATAATGTTTATTTATTAAAAATGGTTTTGGAAGAAAAACCTTTGGGAAATATTTTGTTTTAAACTCTCTGACCCTAAGCACAAGGTTTTATGGTTTTAAAACATATTTTGTGAAACCTATAGAATGTTGCCTTATTAAAAGCATTTCTTCACCACATAAAATAATGACTTAGTTTAAAAATGGTTTATGAAGTGAAATCTTTTGCAAATAGTTTTGCCACTTTATAAAATGACCAATAAGTGTTTTAGAATGTTTATAACGTATTATAAATCACTTTTGTAAATAAAACAAAGTTTGGCATGCTTGCATGCATTGTTTTGTTTCTATTATTTTATGTGATGTTTGCTTGAATGGTAGATTGAAATTGTGCCTTCTTGATTGAATTGTAGTGATTTGGAGAGTGTGATCATTGCAAAGACAAGGAGTGAACTTATATTCTCTACCAAAAAGGCAAGTGATGCTTCATACTTTTGTCCTATTATTTTCACTATGCATTAGTGATATTTCTAAGTAGGACTTGCATGGAATTTTGCTAAGTGTAAACTATGCCATGGGAAATTCTAGTAGATGAAACCTTAGTAGAAATTTCCTAAGTTAAGACTCCTACTACTATCATGCTTATCTTAGCTAATAGAAAACAAGGGTGGAATATATATATTCATACTATGGAAAATTTCCAAGTCAAGGACTTGTGTTTTGTTAATAAAACAACTAAGTGAATGAATCACCTGGGTGGAATGGAAGGAATGGTTTGTGTTGAGTGGTTCACAAGGCCCATTTCTATGGTTTACCTTGTGTATCTCACTTGTGGATGGCCACCCAGGAACAAAGAGATTTGAGATGTCAAATGTTGAGAAGCTTCAAGTGCAGCCACTTGGCATTATGGGCTCTGCCTGGATCATATAGGTTGCAATAACTTAGCCAAATGGATAGTTGGTGTTAGGGGATGATAGGTTGGAACTCGTCCATTCTGGTCTAAGGGAAGGCTTCTAAAAGATCTTTTCTTGGTGAAACCAAGTCTTGTGGGTAAAGTGCACCACCTCTGTAGAGTGTAAAATCTAAGTACTTAGCCATGTCCCTGGCAAAGGACAATTTGAGCATCAAGACATGGAAGCTATCAAGAATCTCCTCATCCCAATTTCTAAGTTAAAAACTTGTGGTTGAACAAGGGTTGAAAGGATCACCAATTTCTATTGGGGGATTCCTTGGGAAAGATTTTGTTAAGCAAAAACTTAGTGTTTTGATAAGGAAAATCTATTTTGAGCAAAGCAAGCCTAAGCTCCACTTAGCCAAATGCATATAGATGATAGACTCCACTATACTACCATAGTATCACTTGCCAATATAATCCAAATGTATTGACCCTTGTGGCTGTAACTTATTATGTTGCAGGTTTGTTTGATGTTAGAGAAGTTATTGATTAGGATTACAAGTCTACAACCAACATGTCTGCCTGTGGCACTTTGAAGATGAAGAACCCCATGCTATTGTTATATTCTGTTGCATTGTAATGAGATAGCCAAATGAGCTATGTAAGATGTAATAAATTATGTTATTCCTGGTTATAAAGTTGTATTATGACCCTTGTTTCTTGATATTACATCTTAACTGTGGATGATAGCTATTGATCCAGGGACTGGCATTGTAAACACAGGGATCTCTACCTTATTAAAGGTTGGGAACCTTATAGATGGTATCAGAGCATTGTATTGCCTGTAGGATTTGTAACCCTAGGATTGGACAAAAACCCTTAGAAAAATAGGAGTTGAAATTGTTCCAAAACTTATTTACAAACAATCTTGTAAACTCTTTCCTCAACCTTTTGGTTTTGATTGTACATCTTTTCTTTTTCAACTTGATGGACAAAGCCAACCCCATGGCCAAAGACTTCACCATGTGCAAAGGACTTCATCAACTCTAATGACTTCAACATCTTAAACCTTGGATATCAACTCTAATGACTTCAACATCTTCAAGTGATTTCAACCTTATTCTCAACAAGGATGTCAACCTTGGATATCACTAAGGACTACAAGTGAGACAAGAATTGTTTCTCAAGACTTGAAGACTAAGGAAACACAACTTGGGAATCATCATCACCTTTGAAGTTTTTGTGACCAAGAATTTTCCCAAGGAAACCATGATCACATGCAAGAAGAATCAACCAAGAGAGAAGAAAAGATTTCAAGTGAACCATATAGATGGACCACCATATTTAGTTTAAGTGAAACACACCAACTTATGTGGTGTAACAAAAAAAAATATTTTTGGTTGCCTAAAAATGTGCTTGAAACTTGTTGTTTGAGTGGAATGTTTGTTTGTGATTGCTTGCACATTGCTTGTGTGAATTGTGATGTGTGTGATTAGAATTATTCCCTTAGAAATATTTTGCCTATTCTAATCCCAACCCAACCCAACCCAACCCAAACAGATGACTACTCCAAGGAACTCCAACATCAAGGATGGTGACAACAACAACAACCAAGAGGACAACATGAGAGAACTCATAGTAACCCAAACCCAGTTGAACCAAGTGATAGCTCAATTTATAGCCAACACTAGTGAGGCAGATCCAACCATGCAAAGGTTTTTGGAAGCCCAAACCCAATTGTTGCATAAGGTGACAGATCAAATGATCAACATGGGAAACAACTCTTCCAAAGGAGTTTGTGACAACAAGGATGACAAAGATGATATTCTAGAAGGAACCCAAGCTTGCAATATTTGTGGAAACAAGGATCACATTTCCAAAGAGCATGAAGATCAATGCCCCAATTGTGAAGAGAAACATCCAGCTAATCAATGCCCCACAACCCAAGCTACTTGTTACTTATGTGAAGGAAATAATCATGTCCCTATACAATGCCCCATCTATTCCATAGTTCACCAAAGGAAACAAGGTGGAGTGCAACAATTGATTGCAGACTACCATGAGAGAGGCAAGTCTACCAAGAAGGATGAAGACAAAGGAAAATCCCAGCTTGCACCTCCATGCAATATGACTCAATTTAAAGGACCAAAGAGGAGACATATGTATTATCCAAGGAATAAGAAAAGGTCAAGGAGACCAGGAACTGTTCCTACCTTTGAGATAACATATGAAGAACATGAATTAGAAGCACTCTTAGCTTTGGAGAAACCCAAGAAAAAGAAGGACAAAAGCCATGTGCAATGTTGCCATTGCAAAGAAATGGGACACTATGCCAATGAATGTCCAGAGAAGAAGAAGTATAAGGAGATTAGCCAAGTATGGTGCAACAACTTCAAAGAGCTAGGCCATTATGTGTCAACTTGTCCACAGAAGATACATGAAGAACTCAACCTTATCACATGTTACAACTGTGGTAACCAAGGACATTATGCAAGAAACTGTCCAGAAAAGATGAAGCACAAGATAAAGCCTATGAAGGATCTCAGCCTTGTCACATGTTTCAAGTGTGGGAACAAAGGACACTATGCAGATGTTTGCCCAGAGAGATTTCAACAAGATCCCAAGAAAGCCAAGATGTAATCTAGTTGGAAAAATTTTAAGGGTGGTAGTACCCTAGTTGTTTTGAGCCAACTTGTAACCTCTAGCCTCCCAAAATCTCGGGACGAGATTTATTTTAAGGGTGGTAGCCTGTCACATCCCAAGATTTTCCAAATCTTGCAATGTGAAAAATAAATAAACAAAATAAATGATTGTTGAAATTTAGGGTGAAAAGAAACTTTTGTTTCTAAATGGAAACTTAAAATCCCATCTGGAACAAACTTTGGTTAATATTTGAATCCAACTAAATCCAAATCAAGTGGAATGCAATCTTCATAAATGCATCTGGAAATTTAAACACTTGAGAAATAAACCAAAACCCTAAAACCCTAATGGAAGAAATCATTTCCAAGTTATCTCCAAGCCTATGGATTTGATCCATATATAAATTTGTCAACAAACATTTACAAAAGATCAAGAAAGACCAATAGAAATATTATAAGACCATATAAATTGGTTTCACTTAATTTGGAGCCATAAATAAAATCTTATGAATTTAATAAGATAAGGAAAAGTAATTTCCAAAACTAATAAAACACTTATCTAAAATCCATACCAAATGGTGAGCAAATAATACTAAAGATATTTAAAAAGATAAATAAAGATTAAATAAGATTGTACAAATTGGAATCACCAAGTTTGAATCTATAAATAAAAAGATATGGATTTTATATGATGAAGAAAGAATTATTCAATAAGGAATATTAAAGACCAAATTAAATCTTGGACAAATCCATAAGAAAATGGAATGAATATAATCCAAATCCAAATAAAATAAAAGGATAAAGTATTTCCAAAAAATAAAATAAAATGGCATTAACCATTCTATCCCTATTTTAATAAAGAAAAATCTCTAATAAGAATGATCATTTAAATCATGAGAAAATGATATTTGGAATTTACCCAAGTGGAATAAAAATTGTTTAATTTACTCAAATAAGATCAAAGAAATTTTCAAATAAAATTTATGGAATTAAAAATATATTTAATTTCATTGGAATAAAGACAAGTACCCAATTTAAAATGATTAATAAATCATATTAAAATTATTCCAATTAATTCAAATGAATTATTTGACACCCTATTAAACAAATAAAAACCTACTGAAAAGATTTGGAAAGTTTTAAGAATTTAAATGGAGATTTAAAAATATTATTAAATCTTATCTAATTAAAAACTAGAGCCTATTTTGAATAATTAAAAGACCCCAAAAAGAATAAAGTTTTATTCAAAAATTGACTTTAGATTATGTTACAAATCAATATTTTGGTTGAGGTTTAAATTCAAATGAGTGTTTGAGTTGCTTATTCAAAATCAAAACAGATTCTTAGAAAAGGAAAAACAAAAACAATCAGAACAAAAAAAATGTAAAAGACTCAGCCCAACCTAACTGGCCCAACTAAGCCCAGTCCATCCCACCTCGCCCTCTCACCCGAACGAACCGTTTTTCACTAGAGAAAGAACCCGCAGAATCACTGACGAGTCGGCCCCACTCTGTAGAGGTCCCAACCCAATAAGTTAGGGTCCTCCTGTGTTTTACCATGCTAGTCCCTGGATCAATAGCTAGCATCCACAGTAAGATGTAATACCAAGAAACAAAGGTCATATTATAACTTTATAACCAGGAATAACAAAATTTTATTACATCAATACATAGCTCATTTGGCTATTACATTACATTTGCAGCGGAATAACTATAAGTATGGGTCCATCATCTTCAAAGTGCCACAGGCAGATGTTGGTTGTAGGTTTTGTAGTCCTAGTCAATCAAACAATCTTCATTTTAAATCAATCAACCTGCAACATTTCAAGTTACAGCCACAAGGGTCAATACATTTTGAATTGTATTGGCAAATTTCACTTTTATGTATAATAAGATTGGGTTCTATCATTATATGCATATTTGGCTAGGTAGAGTTTGAGGCTTATTTGCATAAGGCAATGTTTTATCCTATCTTTTCAAAAGGGTTTTAAAATCTTTTGTCAAATTTCTTTTCCAAGCTCCTTGAACTCCTTGGTAGAAACTCAAGTGTTCAAATCCTTGTCAAAATCTCTTGAACACCTTGGTAACCCCAAGTGCAACAAGTTTTATCAAAACTCATGAGTTCCTTGGTAAAGCCCCAAGTACTTCATGCTCTTGAGCACCTTGGTAACCCCAAGTGCAACAAGCATTACAAAAATCTCTTTGAATTCCTTGGTAGACACACAAGGGCATCAAGTTTTTATATTAGAAATTGGAATGTCGAGATCTCCCATAGTTCAAACTTTAGTTGCTCAGTATTGTCCATAACCGGGGACACGGCTAAGTACTTAGATTTTATTTACTTCTGCAGAAGGAGTACACTTTACCCACAAGACACAATCCCATCTTGTTGCCACCAGTGGCCTACTGGATTAGTGCTCACCAAGATGGAGTACTGGCAGATTGAGAATGTGACGAAGTCTTTCCAAAAGGTCCTCCCATACATCATTGCTAGCTTTGTCTTCAGCCCCCATGAAGCATTCCAGATCCCCATGTCCAGTAACTAAAGACAATGTATGGGTCTTCCTAATGTAATTGACTAAGCCAGAGCCATAATAGCATGTGGTTGTACATGGAAGCCACAATTGGAGAAGCATGTTTGATCTCTAAGTTTCCTAGGTGGTTTTCTTTTGGACCACAACACAAAGTGATTACCATAGACATGGTTCCCTTTTGTTGCCACCTTCTCCAAAATTTAAAGTATCCTCCACCTAGGTGGTTCATTGAGTCCTTGTTTTATTATGAAAAAAACACAAGTCCTTTTCTCAACCTTTGTAAATCTCAACATGTGTCTCCTTTTCAAATTATAGCATAAAGCATGGCTAAGCATGTACAACTTCAATATTTTCACTAAGGAGTGTATAGGGAATCCTATTAGGATTTAGCATAGCTTAAATATAAAATATCTTTTCATGCATATTTTCAAAATCCACTAAGTATAGTAAAAAAAATAGTAGGACTTTTAAATGATAGTGTAACTTGCCTTTTTGTTTGGGGAATGATAGTCACTTCTTGATCTTGTTAGTCTCACACTTTGCTAATTTCACTACAATCAAACAAGCAATCACCAAATCAACTAACATTCCAAACCAAGTTTAAACAAACAATTTTCCACACATAGTAATGTAGTCAAAGTCATGCAATGGGGCTTCTTTTTGTAAGGTTGGTCTCTACTAGGTTTATAAACTTTGTATGGTCCAAGTTGGTCATTTACCAAAATGGCAAAGTCACTTGTAATTGGGTTTTATCCTAAGACCATTTTAAAATCATTCATCATTTTATGTGGTGAAAATTTATTCTTATCAAAACAAAACCTTAGGTTTTTCACCAAGTGAGTTGTCCTTGGCATGATTTGGTGTTTTGGATTAGTAGGTTTGGTCTAAAACATTTTCCCAAAGTTTTCCTTTTCATAAACATTTTTTTATAACAAAATCCATTCTCTTTATTTGGCTAGAAAATGGCTAAGTCAAGTAATCTACCTAAATTTTTCTAAAACCATTTCTAACACCAAGGGTGGGTTCCTAGGGTCAGTAAGGTCACATAAATCCATTTTGCAAAGGTTTTAAATTAAAAATCATTTTTAAACAATTTTTTATACTCTAAACAATTACACAAAAGTTTCTGTAATTTCCAACAGGCTAACAAATACTATTTTCAAAACAAAGGCCATGGTTGGCTAGGGTTTGTTCTCCTGATTTCATTGATATAAAATTTGTCAAATTTGGACGTGTGGATCAAAAGTTATAAGGATTTGAAAATCACAACTAAATCTGTTTTCAAATCTGTTTTTAAACGAAACAGAGGACACGCGGCACGCTCTGGTTGGACGGTACCGGTTCGGTCGGATTGACCTTTCTGGATCGTTGGATTAAGTGGGATCGCACGGCGCTGGTTGCTCGATACCTCTTCGCTCACTTTCTTTCCTAATCGTCAGATCTAAATCTAACGGTTACTAACACGCTTGCCAAAATCTGGCGGCGCTCGGCGGCTGCGCGCGGCGGCGACGGTCTGGCTGCGGCTATCGGCGGTTCTAGGAAGCAAGGTACGAAGTGAGGATGCTCACCGTGATCGCGAGGACGAGGTGATGCTCTGGGCGTGGTCGGTTGGTCGCGGGGCGCTCAGGGTCTGCAGTAATTCCTCGCCGGAGTAAAGAACGGCGTTGGGTGGTTCTGTCCGCGGTTGAGGACGTCGCTGGAGATCATCCCGAAGCAAAACAATGATGCAGTTAGATGCAGAAGGGTGCGGCGAGTGCGGGAGTGTGAACGAGGAGGAGAGGGGCGGTCTGGTTTACCTGGGAGTTGTCGCCGGAGAAGAACAGACACGGCGGCGCTCTGTGCTTGACGATGGCGAGGATTTGGGGGCGCCCTAAGACAAACGGGAAATGCCGTTAGGTTCGTGTGAGCTTGGGGATTAACATCGTGTCCTCGGGGAGGAGTGGGGTGACCGGAATCTACCTGTGGAGCTCGTCGGACAAAAGAGGCAGACGGTGGCGACGATGGTCGTTGTCGAAGGCGAGGTTACAGGGTACCCGCGGTCGAGCTGGATGCACTAACAGATGCGCCTGAGAGTGGGGATGATGTGAGCTTGGTCAGGGAGAGAGGGGCGGTGAGTCTTGGCCGGAATTGGCGAGGAGGGTCGTCGGAGTAGCAGCGATACAGAGGAAAAATTGGGGCGGCCTGGAGGCAAAGGGGAGGCGGTGTCTGGGGGAAAAGAAGGAGGAGGAGCAGGCGATTAAAAGGGCGAGGTCGCGGTGAGGGATTAACGCGGCGTTAAGGCGAATTAAAAACGCGCGGAATCAAGGCTTGCAACGGCAGCGAGGTGAGGGCGTGGTTCGCGCGAGGAAGAAGAAGGGTGAACAGGGGAAATGGGTCCAGTCGTCAGTGGGGGAAAGAAACGAGGAGGGGGTCCACCTGTCATTCTCTGTGCGGGTTAGATAGTTGGTTCGAATCGTTTTCTGCGGGGTAGAGAGCTGGGCTGGTTGATGGGCTTAGTGGGCTGCCTGGGCTGGGTCTGTCCTTTCTTATTTTTTTTTTATTCTGTGTTCTTTTCCTTTTCTATTTTATTTTCTGTTTTGAATTTCCATTCAAACTAACATCAACCAAATCAATCAAACTACACTCCAATTTTGTAATATTGAAATTAGTTCTGTTTAGTAATATGGTCAAAAACCCAAAATAAAAATAATAATAACTTTATTAATCTATTCTTTAATTAAATCAATTGGAGTTTTATTTATTTAACATGGTTTGATTTATCTAATAATAATTCTTATTTGAAAACACTTTCAAATCCAAAACAGTAGGTTTCAATTAAGAAAATAAAATACTTAAAAACTTATTTAAAATAAATTAACAAGCTTTGATGTTTCAATTAAAATGGTAAATCTTTTATTAAATAAAGTTGGATATTAAATCCTTATTATTTTATTTAAGCAATCCTTTATTTATTTTTAATTTAAACCTTTGCTATTTTATTAAAATAAAATGTTTAATTCAAAAAGCTGGGCCAAGGATTAATTTGGCTTTATAAAATAATCTTTATTTACAAATCCATCTTTTCTTTTGAATACCAAGTCTTTTATTTTAAAAAAATCCAAAATACTATTTCCAAAATATTTTATTTTCCTTTATTGAAAATGTTTATCTTTTTAAATCCTTTTAGGATTTTATTTTAATTCAAATGGGTTTGAGGTTCTATAAAAAAAAAATTTCTTCTGGTTCTGAAAATCAAATAAAGTTTTATTTTATTAATTTATTTTCACATTACAAGATTTGGAAAATCTTGGGATGTGACAGGCTACCACCCTAAAATAAATCTCGTCCCGAGATTTGGGGAAGGTAGGGTTGCAAACAAGTTCAATCAACTAGGGTACTACCACCCTTAAAAATTTTCAAACAAAAATTACATATTGGCCTTCTTGGGTCCTGAAAACTTTTCTAAGCCAACTTTTGCTTTTATTACTACACTTGACTCATGGGCCAAGGTTGAGTTTCTCCATAGGCTTGTTCAACTTGTTCTTCATCCTATCTGGACAGTTGCTTGCATAGTGTCCTGGATTCTTGCAGTTGAAACAATTAATGTCCATAAGTTCTTTGCGTTGCTCTTGTGGGCAAGTTGCTACATAGTGGCCTGGTTCTTTGCAGTTGTTGCACCACACTTGGTCAATCTCTTTATTCTTCTTGTTTTCTGGGCATCCACTGGAGTAGTGTCCCATTTCCTTACATTTACGACATTGTATAAGACTCATGTCTTGCTTGGGCTTCTTGATTTTCCTTGATCCTTTAAATTGAGTTGTCTTGTTTGGATGTAGGAGTGGCCCTTTTCCTTTGGTAGACTTGGATCCTTCTTGTAGCCTTTGTTCCACCATGGCATAGATGGGACATAGACCTGGAGTATGGTCACTTCCTTCACAAAGGTAGCAAGTGGCTTGAGAGGTAGGACATTGTCCAACAGGATGATCTTCTTCACAATTGGGGCATTGTCCTTCGTGCTCCTTGGAAGTATGATCCTTGTCTCCACAAATAGTGCAAGCTGGGGCTCCATCTAGGACAATATTCTTTTCATCCCTGTTATCATACACACTTCTAGGATAGTTTTCTTCCATGCTAATCATTTGATTAGTCACCTTAAGCATCAGTTGAGACTGTTCTTCCAAAAAATTTTGGAGTGCTGGATCCTTATCACTATTGTTGATTAGGAATCGAGCTGTTAGTTGATTCAACTGGTGTTGGGTTGCTATGAGCTCTCTCAGGCTATCAGCTTGGTTGGTGTTGGTGTCATCAACCTTGGAGTCCTTTGGAGAAGTCATCTGTTTGGGTTGAAGGGAGTTTTTAGAATAAGCAAGATATTTCTAAGGAATTATTTCTAATCACACACATCACAATTCACACAAACAATGTGCATGCAATCATAAACAAACATTTCACTCAAACAAGGTTCAAGCACATATTTAGGCATCAAAATATTTTTGTTACACCACATAAGTTGGTGGTTTTGACTTGACTAACATATGGTGGTCCATCTATATGGTTTACTTGTGATTTTCCTTCCTTCATGGTTTCTTCTTCTGACTTGGGATCATGGTTTCCTTGGGATAAACTCTTGGTTATAATACTTCAAAGTTGTTGATGGCTTCTTTTTATTTTGCATTCCCTCAGTCTCTAAATCTTGAGCAAGATTTCCTTGTTACACTTGTGGTCCTTAGTAGTTTCCAAGTTGGAAGTCTTTGGTGAACATGCTGAAGATGTTAAAGTCATTAGAGTTGAAGATGTTGAAATCATTAGTAGTTGAAGATGTTGAAGTCATTAGGGTTGAAGAAGTTTGTAGAAGTCCTTTGCACATGGTGTAGTCTTTGGCCATGGGTAGGTTTTTCCATTAAGTTGAAATAGAAGAGATGTAGAGTCAAAACCAAAATGGTTGAGGAAAGAGTTTACAAGTGTTTTTGGTAAATAAGTTTTTGGTACAAGTGTAACTCGTATTTTCTAAGGGTTTTGTCCAATCCTAGGGTTTACAAATCCTACAGGCAACACAATACTCTGATACCATCTGTAGAGGTCCCAACCCAATAAGTTAGGGTCCTCCTGTGTTTTACCATGCTAGTCCCTGGATCAATAGCTAGCATCCACAGTAAGATGTAATACCAAGAAACAAAGGTCATATTATAACTTTATAACCAGGAATAACAAAATTTTATTACATCAATACATAGCTCATTTGGCTATTACATTACATTTGCAGCGGAATAACTATAAGTATTTGTCCATCATCTTCAAAGTGCCACAGGCAGATGTTGGTTGTAGGTTTTGTAGTCCTAGTCAATCAAACAATCTTCATTTTAAATCAATCAACCTGCAACATTTCAAGTTACAGCCACAAGGGTCAATACATTTTGAATTGTATTGGCAAATTTCACTTTTATGTATAATAAGATTGGGTTCTATCATTATATGCATATTTGGCTAGGTAGAGTTTGAGGCTTATTTGCATAAGGCAATGTTTTATCCTATCTTTTCAAAAGGGTTTTAAAATCTTTTGTCAAATTTCTTTTCCAAGCTCCTTGAACTCCTTGGTAGAAACTCAAGTGTTCAAATCCTTGTCAAAATCTCTTGAACACCTTGGTAACCCCAAGTGCAACAAGTTTTATCAAAACTCATGAGTTCCTTGGTAAAGCCCCAAGTACTTCATGCTCTTGAGCACCTTGGTAACCCCAAGTGCAACAGGCATTACAAAAATCTCTTTGAATTCCTTGGTAGACACACAAGGGCATCAAGTTTTTATATTAGAAATTGGAATGTCGAGATCTCCCATAGTTCAAAATTTAGTTGCTCAGTATTGTCCATAACCGGGGACACGGCTAAGTACTTAGATTTTATTTACTTCTGCAGAAGGAGTACACTTTACCCACAAGACACAATCCCATCTTGTTGCCACCAGTGGCCTACTGGATTAGTGCTCACCAAGATGGAGTACTGGCAGATTGAGAATGTGACGAAGTCTTTCCAAAAGGTCCTCCCATACATCATTGCTAGCTTTGTCTTCAGCCCCCATGAAGCATTCCAGATCCCCATGTCCAGTAACTAAAGACAATGTATGGGTCTTCCTAATGTAATTGACTAAGCCAGAGCCATAATAGCATGTGGTTGTACATGGAAGCCACAATTGGAGAAGCATGTTTGATCTCTAAGTTTCCTAGGTGGTTTTCTTTTGGAGAACAACACAAAGTGATTACCATAGACATGGTTCCCTTTTGTTGCCACCTTCTCCAAAATTTAAAGTATCCTCCACCTAGGTGGTTCATTGAGTCCTTGTTTTATTATGAAAAAAACACAAGTCCTTTTCTCAACCTTTGTAAATCTCAACATGTGTCTCTTTTTCAAATTATAGCATAAAGCATGGCTAAGCATGTACAACTTCAATATTTTCACTAAGGACTGTATAGGGAATCCTATTAGGATTTAGCATAGCTTAAATATAAAATATCTTTTCATGCATATTTTCAAAATCCACTAAGTATAGTAAAAAAAATAGTAGGACTTTTAAATGATAGTGTAACTTGCCTTTTTGTTTGGGGAATGATAGTCACTTCTTGATCTTGTTAGTCTCACACTTTGCTAATTTCACTACAATCAAACAAGCAATCACCAAATCAACTAACATTCCAAACCAAGTTTAAACAAACAATTTTCCACACATAGTAATGTAGTCAAAGTCATGCAATGGGGCTTATTTTTGTAAGGTTGGTCTCTACTAGGTTTATAAACTTTGTATGGTCCAAGTTGGTCATTTACCAAAATGGCAAAGTCACTTGTAATTGGGTTTTATCCTAAGACCATTTTAAAATCATTCATCATTTTATGTGGTGAAAATTTATTCTTATCAAAATAAAACCTTAGGTTTTTCACCAAGTGAGTTGTCCTTGGCATGATTTGGTGTTTTGGATCAGTAGGTTTGGTCTAAAACATTTTCCCAAAGTTTTCCTTTTCATAAACATTTTTTTATAACAAAATCCATTCTCTTTATTTGGCTAGAAAATGGCTAAGTCAAGTAATCTACCTAAATTTTTCTAAAACCATTTCTAACACCAAGGGTGGGTTCCTAGGGTCAGTAAGGTCACATAAATCCATTTTTCAAAGGTTTTAAATTAAAAATCATTTTTAAACAATTTTTTATACTCTAAACAATTACACAAAAGTTTCTGTAATTTCCAACAGGCTAACAAATACTATTTTCAAAACAAAGGCCATGGTTGGCTAGGGTTTGTTCTCCTGATTTCATTGATATAAAATTTGTCAAATTTGGACGTGTGGATCAAAAGTTATAAGGATTTGAAAATCACAACTAAATCTGTTTTCAAATCTGTTTTTAAACGAAACAGAGGACACGCGGCACGCTCTGGTTGGACGGTACCGGTTCGGTCGGATTGACCTTTCTGGATCGTTGGATTAAGTGGGATCGCACGGCGCTGGTTGCTCGATACCTCTTCGCTCACTTTCTTTCCTAATCGTCAGATCTAAATCTAACGGTTACTAACACGCTTGCCAAAATCTGGCGGCGCTCGGCGGCTGCGCGCGGCGGCGACGGTCTGGCTGCGGCTATCTGCGGTTCTAGGAAGCAAGGTACGAAGTGAGGATGCTCACCGTGATCGCGAGGACGAGGTGATGCTCTGGGCGTGGTCGGTTGGTCGCGGGGCGCTCAGGGTCTGCAGTAATTCCTCGCCGGAGTAAAGAACGGCGTTGGGTGGTTCTATCCGCGGTTGAGGACGTCGCTGGAGATCATCCCGAAGCAAAACAATGATGCAGTTAGATGCAGAAGGGTGCGGCGAGTGCGGGAGTGTGAACGAGGAGGAGAGGGGTGGTCTGGTTTACCGGGGAGTTGTCGCCGGAGAAGAACAGACACGGCGGCGCTCTGTGCTTGACGATGGCGAGGATTTGGGGGCGCCCTAAGACAAACGGGAAATGCCGTTAGGTTCGTGTGAGCTTGGGGATTAACATCGTGTCCTCGGGGAGGAGTGGGGTGACCGGAATCTACCTGTGGAGCTCGTCGGACAAAAGAGGCAGACGGTGGCGACGATGGTCGTTGTCGAAGGCGAGGTTACAGGGTACCCGCGGTCGAGCTGGATGCACTAACAGATGCGCCTGAGAGTGGGGATGATGTGAGCTTGGTCAGGGAGAGAGGGGCGGTGAGTCTTGGCCGGAATTGGCGAGGAGGGTCGTCGGAGTAGCAGCGATACAGAGGAAAAATTGGGGCGGCCTGGAGGCAAAGGGGAGGCGGTGTCTGGGGAAAAGAAGGAGGAGGAGCAGGCGATTAAAAGGGCGAGGTCGCGGTGAGGGATTAACGCGGCGTTAAGGCGAATTAAAAACGCGCGGAATCAAGGCTTGCAACGGCAGCGAGGTGAGGGCGTGGTTCGCGCGAGGAAGAAGAAGGGTGAACAGGGGAAATGGGTCCAGTCGTCAGTGGGGGAAAGAAACGAGGAGGGGGTCCACCTGTCATTCTCTGTGCGGGTTAGATAGTTGGTTCGAATCGTTTTCTGCGGGGTAGAGAGCTGGGCTGGTTGATGGGCTTAGTGGGCTGCCTGGGCTGGGTCTGTCCTTTCTTATTTTTTTTTATTCTGTGTTCTTTTCCTTTTCTATTTTATTTTCTGTTTTGAATTTCCATTCAAACTAACATCAACCAAATCAATTCAAACTACACTCCAATTTTGTAATACTGAAATTAGTTCTGTTTAGTAATATGGTCAAAAAGCCCAAAATAAAAATAATAATAACTTTATTAATCTATTCTTTAATTAAATCAATTGGAGTTTTATTTATTTAACATGGTTTGATTTATCTAATAATAATTCTTATTTGAAAACACTTTCAAATCCAAAACAGTAGGTTTCAATTAAGAAAATAAAATACTTAAAAACTTATTTAAAATAAATTAACAAGCTTTGATGTTTCAATTAAAATGGTAAATCTTTTATTAAATAAAGTTGGATATTAAATCCTTATTATTTTATTTAAGCAATCCTTTATTTATTTTTAATTTAAACCTTTGCTATTTTATTAAAATAAAATGTTTAATTCAAAAAGCTGGGCCAAGGATTAATTTGGCTTTATAAAATAATCTTTATTTACAAATCCATCTTTTCTTTTGAATACCAAGTCTTTTATTTTAAAAAAATCCAAAATACTATTTCCAAAATATTTTATTTTCCTTTATTGAAAATGTTTATCTTTTTAAATCCTTTTAGGATTTTATTTTAATTCAAATGGGTTTGAGGTTCTATAAAAAAAAATTTCTTCTGGTTCTGAAAATCAAATAAAGTTTTATTTTATTAATTTATTTTCACATTACAAGATTTGGAAAATCTTGGGATGTGACACACTCTCCCTCTCTCTCTCTCTCTCGCTGCCAAGCGACCCCACGCCAGGTCATCATCTTCCTCACCCGCTGACTCCGCCCCTCACCTGGCCGGCCGTTGCAGGCGATTAAAGACCGGCTTAATTCGCGTTAACCACGCCATTAAACGACCCCGCGACCATGCCCTCTTATTCTCCTGCGTTTCCTCTCTGTTTCCCCCTCAGTCCCTCACCCTAGCGCGCCCCCAGGCTGCTGAATTTCGCACTTCACTGCCACTGTCTCCGGCGAGCGCCACCTCCAATTCAGGCCAATCGCCGTCGCGCCTCGCTCTCTAGACCACACAGGTATGATCCCCATCAACCACCCCACCTCTCAGTGGCCTCATTTTGCCCGCGCTTGAACCCCAGCGTCGGCAACGATCATGTCTGAGCAGCGTCGCCCTCGGCCTAGACTCCGGCAAGCTTCCCTGGTGAGCACAGACTCCGCCTCGCCCTCTTTTTGATGCTCACTTGTTTGCCACTCGCGTACGAAACTAACGGTACCCTCCATCTAATTTCCCGAGCCCCGTAGCCTCGCCTCCAACGTCGTCTGAGCGCACCCGACGCCGCGACAGACTCCGACGAGCAATTACTCAGGAACCCGAGCGCCCCTCGACGAACAGAGACCACGTCGAGCTTCTCCGCACCCCTGCGAACCCTGTAAGCATTCTCACTCTCTCCCTCGTGAGTTAGTTCATCGGCAACCTCACCCTCTGAGCGCTCCACCGCTCGCCGCCGCGCCAGCGCCGCCCATCTGTGGCCGAGTGCTATGCACCGTAGGATCCAGATCCAAGCGCTGCGATAGAACATTAACCGAAGGGGTAAGTAGTGCTCTGTGCCGCACGATCCACTTTAGATCCTACGGCCTGCATCGCTTGATCCACGCGAAACGTTTTCGACCAATAATAACAAGACGCGTGGCCAGTGTGTTGTTTAAAAACCAGAGTTTGATCTATTGGTTTTCCAAATTTGTAAATTGCATAACTTTCAAACCACATGTCCAAATTTTGCAAATTTTATATCAATGGAATCAGGAAGACAAGACCTATCCAACCATCCACTTTGTTTAGTAAAAAGCTTCTGTTAAATTATTTGTTTTTACAGAAACTTGTGTATGCATGTTTAGAATATAAAAATTGTTCTAAAATGATTTTGGGGATAAAATCTTTGGCAAATGGTTTGTTTTGAACCTACTGACCCTATAAATCAATTGGTGGTTCCAAAAATGTATTTTGTGAAGCAAAATAATAAACTCTTTATTTAAACCATTTCTAGTCAAATAAAAATAATGTTTATTTATTAAAAATGGTTTTGGAAGAAAAACATTTGGGAAATGTTTTGTTTTAAACTCTCTGACCCTAAGCACAAGGTTTTATGGTTTTAAAACATATTTTGTGAAACCTATAGAATGTTTCCTTATTAAAAGCATTTCTTCACCACATAAAATAATGACTTAGTTTAAAAATGGTTTATGAAGTGAAATCTTTTGCAAATAGTTTTGCCACTTTATAAAATGACCAATAAGTGTTTTAGAATGTTTGGCATGCTTGCATGCATTGTTTTGTTTCTATTATTACAAAGTTTGGCATGCTTGCATGCATTGTTTTGTTTCTATTATTTTATGTGATGTTTGCTTGAATGGTAGATTGAAATTGTGCCTTGCTTGATTGAATTGTAGTGATTTGGAGAGTGTGATAATTGCAAAGACAAGGAGTGAACTTATATTCTCTAACAAAAAGGCAAGTGATGCTTCATACTTTTGTCCCATTATTTTCACTATGCATTAGTGATATTTCTAAGTAGGACTTGCATGGAATTTTGCTACGTGTAAACTATGCCATGGGAAATCCAAGTAGATGAAACCTTAGTAGAAATTTCCTAAGTTAAGACTCCTACTACTATCATGCTTAGCTTAGATAATAGAAAACAAGGGTGGAATATATATATTCATACTATGGAAAATTTCCAAGTCAAGGACTTATGTTTTGTTAATAAAACAACTAAGTGAATGAATCACCTGGGTGGAATGGAAGGAATGGTTTGTGTTGAGTGGTTCAAAAGGCCCATTTCTATGGTTTACCTTGTGTATCTCACTTGTGGATGGCCACCCAGGAACAAAGAGATTTGAGATGTCAAATGTTGAGAAGCTTCAAGTGCAGCCACTTGGCATTATGGGCTCTGCCTGGATCATATAGGTTGCAATAACTTAGCCAAATGGACAGTTGGTGGTAGGGTATTATAGGTTGGAACGCGTCCATTCTGGTCTAAGGGAAGGCTTCTGAAAGATCTTGTCTCGGTGAAACCAAGTCTAGTGGGAAAATGCACCACCTATGCAGAGTGTAAAATCTAAGTACTTAGCCATGTCCCTGGCAAAGGACAATTTGAGCATCAAGGCATGGAAGCTATCAAGAATCTCATCATCCCAATTTCTAAGTTCAAAACTTGTGGTTGAACAAGGGTTGAAAGGATCACCAATTTCTATTGGGGGATGCCTTGGGAAAGATTTTGTCAAGCAAAAACTTAGTGTTTTCAAATGATAAGGAAAATCTATTTTGAGCAAAGCAAGCCTAAGCTCCACTTAGCCAAATGCATATAAATGATAGACTCCACTATACTACCATAGTATCACTTGCCAATACAATCCAAATTTATTGACCCTTGTGGCTGTAACTTATTATGTTGTAGGTTTGTTTGATGTTAGAGAAGTTATTGATTAGGATTACAAGTCTACAACCAACATGTCTGCCTGTGGCACTTTGAAGATGAAGGACCCCATGCTATTGTTATATTCTGTTGCATTGTAATGAGATAGCGAAATGAGCTATGTAAGATGTAATAAATTATGTTATTCCTGGTTATAAAGTTGTATTTATGACCCTTGTTTCTTGATATTACATCTTAAGTATGGATGCTAGCTATTGATCTAGGGACTGGCATTGTAACACAGGGATCTCTGCCTTATTAAAGGTTGGGAACCTTACATTTTCATCACACAATGGCACACTGGATAACCTCCAGGTGTTTCCCTTGTTTTACCCAACAAGTTTTTTTTAACTTAGAGAAATTGGGATGAGGAGATACTTGATTGCTTAAATGCCTTTGATGCTCAAATTATCCATTGTTGGGGACACGGCTAAGTACTTAGGTTTTACTCTCGAGAGAGGTGGTGCACTTTCCCCACAAGACTTGACATGCATCGAGATGAGATCTTTCAGAAGGCTTCCCTTAGACCAAATGGACGCGTTCCATCCTATCATCACTACCACCTTCTGTCCATCTAGCTAAGTTATTACAACCTATATGATCAAGGCAGAGCTCATATGCCATGTGGCTGCACTAGAAGCTTCTCAACACAAAACATCTCAAATCTCTTTGTTCTTGGGTGGCCATCCACAAGTGAGATACACAAGGTAGACCATAGAAATGGGCCTTGTGTAACCACTCAACACAAATCCATCCAAGCAATTACCATTCCACCCAGGTGTTTCATTCACTTAGTTGTTTTATTAATCAAAATCATAGTCATTGACTAAGGAAGATTCCTACCAAGATATATTCTATAGGATCTACTATAGCATAGCTTTATATAAAAGATAGTCCTATCATGCATACTACAAAAATATCATGTAGCACGCCCCGAGGTTAGGGTTAAACTAACCTCAGATCACCATCTAAGATAAGTTCAACTCCCAAACACGGAAGATCACATTATGATTCGGTAACATTACAGAACACAGGGATTCAACAGCATAAGTTTAAACTCTTAACAGAGTAAGATATTAGAGTTATTACAAACCATAGGTCATATACCCAACATTACATCACACAGTGAAAGCAAATTATGTTGTTCTACACAACAACTTAGCAAAAGGCCTAAGAGGCCATTAACAAAAGTGACGTCCATCCCATAGTCCTCAGGCTGCTACCTAGGACCCCCAACTACTCATCAATGTCAATGTAGAAGCCACCTTCAGTTGCAACCAGATCCTCTATAGAAAAACAACAATAGCGCAAGGCTGAGTACGAGAATGTACTCCACAAGACTTAGATAACCTAGTATCTATATGCTCTGGCTAGAAAGGCTTTCTCTGGATTTTCTTTTGCGGAAATCAATCTTTATTTGTAAACAAGAGAGATAAGAGGCTCGTCTACTCAGAATCTTTTCAAAGGGATGAGATAGCGACTTATTCATCTTGTTCATCACATCTCGATAACCACCATCTTCATCAGAACCTCCTATCAAGGATCACCCCCTCAACCCAGAGGATGCATCCTTAAGCACACATGGATCAACAAGTTTTATAATGGTTAAAGTTATCTATGATCTTAGAATCTTGTCACCAATCGTTCATAACCGTGAACACGGCTTTTCGAAAAGATTAATACCCTGCAGGGGTGTACAACTTTACCCACATGTTCCAACCGACTCTTAATGCCAAATATTATTAGCCCTCTTCCTTGGAAGGCTGGCAGAGGGTGGTTGACCACGACCTTTACCTTGCTTTCGCCAAGACCATGAGTCACGCAATAAGTATTATTCCATCGTAACGGGTCAAATCTCGAAGATGGTACTTAAAGATGTGAGGCGAGGTTGGTTCACCAGGGGCTTCATCTACCCCAAGCAACCGCGGACATGCTTCCCTACCTGTTATGATGCACCTCCATCACCTCCTCTTTCGAAAACGTTTTCAATGCGTATGCCAAATGGAAAGCCCGAACTATATGTGACTCATGGAATCTACTAGGCAAGTTAGTCAGTCGAGGGGTTGTCCAGGCCACGTGTGTCTGTACGCTCATCTCGGTTCCAAAGGCAAGAACTCAGTTCCTAGTTGTGGCGAGTATGGAACTACAAATACCACACCCAACGTGGTCTCCCATACAAGCCTTAGCATATTTAGTTAACTCCTTTGATGGTGTCACCACCTCCTACCTTTCGAGATTCTCCGGCATCTCTAATTCATCGTTCGGATAGATCAAACATTGATACTATGCATGGATAAGATTTCGACCTCAGAATATCTAGCAATGCTCAGATGCTAGACCTAGATATGTTAGGAGTAGTGGATCAGGAGTATAAGGCTACAACAGGAAACTATGCAGCAGATAGGTAACGCTAACTACCGACAAAAGACCACATTGGAATCGTGTGCGTTATAGCGAGAAAGTAATATACTTTATAAAACATAGGTTCAGAATGAGAGGCTATGCTTGCCTTGTCCGTCAATAGACAGGTATGGATTGTCGGTGTTGTTGACTTCAGCTTCAGGCTCGGATCCTATCGTCAAGAACCAATACCGGAAAGAAAAGGCAACAATCAAGACATGGCATCGATGCAATGCTCAAACAAGGATGATGTTATGACAAGTTAAATTGCATTGAAATGAAACCCTAAGTCATGCTTGACAACTTAAACGGGATTCCGAGGGTTGACAACCCTAACTCGGAAAAACTCGGGAATCACCTGAGAGGGGTTACTATGTTGTTCTAAATAAACTTGTCATTAAAGTTGATTAGCAATGCATGATTATAGCTTAAATAGGTAGAACTCATTTTTCTGAACATTTTGATATATTATTTGTATTTTTCTGACTTATAAATAATAAGTTATTGAATTTTCAATATTTAAATCATTTTCTGAAATATTTAAACCTTTATTGCATCAAGATGACGTCATAATACAACCTAGGGCTTTTGTTACCACATCTGAACATACCCACAGTGACTGACTGGTGGGGCCGACGCCACATCAACAGCCACACGCGCAAAATGGGGGTCAGGGCATTTCTCACCGGGGCTGGCTCTAGCCAGAGGGGCTGACCGGTGGGCCTGGACCACGCAGGCACCACGCGGACCTCGCCGGAGAACGGCCAGACGACGGCGACTGGCGGAGCTAGGGGGCAATCTGGGAGGCGCGGTTGGGCGGGTTCGAATCAGGGCATCGTACTGAGCCAGGAACGGGCGGCGCCGCTACGGAATGGTCGCCGGAGCGGGATGCACGGCAGCATACAGCGGCGGAGCTCACTGGAATGTGATGTTGGCACGAACTAGAGCGAGAGGAAGAGGAAGAAGGGGTCTAGAGGGACCGGTAGCTCACCATGAGCGTGATGGAGTGGTCGTGGTGGCACGGGGAGGCCGGAGGCGAGGGAATCCACGACGGCGGTGGTCGTCAGTGACGAAGTAAACGGAGTCGAGGGCGACGATTGGGGGCACCCCACGTTGATTCTGTTGGCAAGGAGGAAGCTGGCACCACGGTGGAGCTCAAGGCGACCTTGGCAGAGCACAGTGAGGCCGGAGACAGCGGGGCGACGACGTGGTTCGACGGTTAGGGTTCGGGTTGGGGAAACCTGGGAGAGAGGGAGGTCGACCGGGAGAGACTAAGGGGATGAGGGCGAAGGAGAGGCATCGGCGCGGTCTTATCCACACTCCAGAGTGGCGAGCGGCGAGGATCAAGCGGCGGTGGCGGACGGCATCGCGACAGCCACCGAGATGCTTCCCGTCGTCAACGAAGACGACGAGGAAAGAACAACCGAAGGGGTATGGGCCAGAGCTAGGCTGAAGCTGAGCCGGTTGGGCTGCAGCAAAGGTTCTGAGTGGGAGAGGGTGGCCTGGTTCGGTTGCTCCTCATTTTTTTAACCAAAACTTTTTCCTTTTAAGTTTTGTTATTTCTGTTTGGTATTTTCCTTTCAAATTCTGTTTTTGAGTTGTTTCAAAAATACAAGAGGTTTTGTAAAAATAACTGAAACACTATGAGACCCTTGTAAACAATTTGTGCTCCACAAATTTTGGGGTTTTCAAAATTCAAACCATTGAATGTGTTTCAAAGAGAGGGGAAGAATCTAGGGTTTAAGGTTTGCATTTAATTCAACACACTTGATCACATGCATTACTTGGATGATTTAAATCGGTGCATGCCATGCTTAAGTACTGAGTACATATATTACAAACATGGGATGTTAAATATCACTAATGCATTATTGAAAAGATAGGACTTTTGATGAACAAAGTATCACTTGCCTTTTTGGTAGAGAAACTAGGTACACTCCTTGATCTTGCAATTGTCACACTCTTCAAAGTTCACTACAATTCAATCGAGCAAGGCACACATTCAAAACCAGCATTCAAACAATTCACCACATAAAATAATAAAAACAAAGAAATGCATGCAAGCATGCAAACGATTATTTTATTGGGAAAGTGGTTTCTAACAAAGTTCTAAACATTTCAAAACACCTAATGGTCATTTATAAAAGTGGAAAAACCATTTAAAATCAAGTTAGTGAACAAGGCCTTTTTAAATCATTTTTGTTTTACTTGAAATGCTTTTATTCGAAGGAGTATTTCCTAGTGTTATCAAAATATATTTTTTAATTATAAAAGTTTGTGTTTATGGTCAGAGGGTTCAAATCATATCCATTTGCAAAAGGTTTCACTCAAAAATCATTTTTAAAACAATTTTATACCCAAAATAGTCCTAATAATGTTTCTGCAAAAGCACCCAATTTTTCAGAAACAAAATACTAAACTAAGGCTATAGTTGCAAAGTTCACATTTTCCTGATTCCATTGACATAAAATTTGTAATTTTTGTACATACAGATCAAAAGTTATGATTTTTGCAAGTTTAAACATTCAAAAACATTTTCTGGAATTTGTATGAGCTAATCTGGCCACGTGTCTTAATCTAATTGGCTGGTACCGCTTTGGTCGAATTGAGCTACGTGGAGCGTTGGATTTAAGTTATATCGTACAGTGCAGATCAAGCATATCGCTTCGTTTAATAATTCTCTCCTATCTCTACGATCTAGATCCAATAGACAAAAATGCTCTGGCAAAAAACTGGCGTTGCTGGCGACAGCGCCCGCGGCGGCGCTCGAGAAGTGGCGTCCCGGTGAATACAGGAAGCAAGGAAGGGAAAGGAGGGGCTCACCGGATTCGCAGTGGCGAGGGGATGCTCAAGGTGGTCTCTTGTGGCCAAGGGGCACACGAGGTCGTCACCAATTTCTCTTCGCCGAACACTCAATGCCACCTTTATAACCACCCAGTTACGGTGTGGTGTTTGATGTCATCAAAGCATCCTTACGGTGATGGTGATAAGCATGATCTCATGGTCGAAGGAATTAGGTTACTATGTATCAGAAAGCTTATAGTAAATTAACTATATTAAATGACTTGATCTTTATGCTATGCTTAACTATAGGAGTATGTCCATCACATTATTCTCCCAATGATATGACCCTGTTGTTAATAACATCTCTATGTTCATGATCAGGAAACCATGATCATATGTTAACCAACAAGCTAGTTTAACAAGAGGCTTTACTAGGGACTCTTTTATGTTTACAAATCACACAAGTATTAATGTTTCCTGTTAATACAATTATAGCATGGTATGTAAACATTTATCATAAGTATGAAGATATGATAATAACCACTTTATTATTGCCTCTTGGGCTTATCTCCAACAGTCTCCCAGTTGCACTAGAGTCAATAATCTAGTTTCAAACCTTTGTGTATTCAACACCTATGGCTTTCCGGTGTTGAATGTACATGATTGCTAGTGGTCAACTGATCTCCGGATCTGACACTTCCAGGTCCGTGTGTAATTGCATGTCTTTGCGTCTCTACGCATCACTCATTCTCTAATGAGATGGCATTGTATAATTTTGGTCCTTTGGTGAGACCTTTAGTTCTTTGGGGTTAAAACATGTTGATAATATTGTCGTACAATATATCTTCATAGTATTATCCCGCTGTGAACTACACCTAGTTTGACAACAAACTACTTGACACAAATGCCCTCTTTAGCTGCTATTATAGCAGTCATATACTTAGCCTTTTGTTGTAGTATCTGTCACAATGTCTTAACTTTGGAACTTATCCAAATCCATTATGGAACTTACTTTCCATTATATTGTGCCACCCTCAGTTTAGATTGAGATAAACTTAATCTGTACTTTGTGACAAAACTAGTATCAATGTAGTACTTTTACAATGAACTAACCATCTATTTGTCACTTCTACAAATAATATACTCTTAGTTCTTCCAAAAGATCATAAGAATATCCTTACTATTGTCCAATGATTAACTTATGAATCATTCTGGTATATGTTCATAACATTTAGAGTATAGGACATATCTATATTTGTACATATCACAGTATGATTGACATAAATACTCTTTGTGATTTCATACATCAAGTATCAATCTATACTTGAATCTTTGTTTCACTTACCCAGTGTCAATACACTTGAATATATCATCAATATTGAACTCATTCAATCCTTTTTCTGTGCGACAAGAACCTTTTTTGTAGTTTCTATATTGAACTCATTTAATATATTATATATGAACTCTCGGCACAACCATATTGGCGTCTATTGATGCCAAATATTTGGGTTTTTCCTAAGTCTTTCATCGAGATGAAATTCTTATCTTGTGTCAATAAAAGATACATCATTTCCAATCAACAATATGTCTTCCACATAATGTATTAGAAACATGTCTTAGCTCTCCCACTTAATTTCTTGCAAACGCAAGCATCTTCATTGTCTCTGATGAAATTAAAATCTTTTAATAGTTTCATCATAGTGAAGATTCCAACTCCGCGATGCTCACTTCAACCATTGAAGTTTGCATATGCATTTAGCATCCTTTGAATTAACAAAACCCTATGGACCGTGTTTTGCACATGTCCTAGGTAACAATTCTATTAGAAGAACTTTGTTTTGTTTATTCAACTACCACATAACAAATTTACATGTAGTGGTTTCTACATTAATCCGTCTACACTAAATATTGCTATGAAAGATCAAATCTTGTCATAGTCAACCTTTGAACATTGTTGTGAACTCTTTCCCAACATGTCGACCATTTCATAGATGCGAAACATCCATGTCTATTTCTTTATAGATCGAAACACAACTGTAAGGTCTTACACCTTTCTCGAGGGTCCTTCAAGTTCAAAACTTGATTTCTCGTGTATGGAACTATCACGGATTTTATGGCTTCAAGCCATTTTACGGAGTCAGGGCCCATCATCGCTTCTTTGCATGTAGTACGTTCATTATTCTCAAATAATGATTCAACCCTCAAATCTTGGTATTTGATTGCTTACTCGACCTACTTGGTTCAATAGAAACTTTGACCTTCGTAACCACAACCTTTGAGGCACGTGAGCCATGAGCATTGTTGCTGCCTCCAGAACACTTTTCGGCCCTGCGCAACTTTGCACATATAGCTAAGGTTCTTTTAACTTTATCAAAGTTCTATTTTCCTCCCACTTATCTTTTCACGAAAAATTCCTTCTCAAAGAAACTTGACGTTCTAAGTGACAAACACTTTTGTCTCCGATGTTATGGAGGATTACTTTAACAGTTATTCGAAATAACATACAAAGACAGGTTCATCCGACTTTGGTTGCAATCATCTTTCTTATGCATAGCATACCAATGTTTAAGAAAGGACAACTTGGGTTTTATCCCAAACCATAACATTTTATGGTGTCATTTAAACGGATTATGATGGAGCTCTTTTCAGTGGATAAACGGTAGTCTCTAAAGCTTTTAATCTTTAAAATATAATGGCAGTTTTATGAATTACACCTTCGATCTTACCATGTCAAACAAGGTTTAATTACATATCTCGAACGCTCCATACTCTTATGGTGTTTCGGGACATGCAAATCCACGGAACGATTCCTTAAATCTTAGGTATTATGCTAAACTTGTAACTTAAATATCCTCCTTTATGATCTTATCATAAACTCTTTATATTCTTGTTACAATGATTTTGCACTTCATCTTGAAAATCTTTGAACTTTTCAAATGTTTCATACTTCATCCTTATTAAGTAAATATTCATATATTCACTCAAATTCTGAGAAAAACATATGAAGTTGAAATCCATCGCTCTTGAGTACACATAATGGACTTCATATAACAATATGTACAAGTTCCAATAATCTAGTCATTCGTTCCCTTTTTGCCTATGAACGAAGTTTTAATTATCTCGAGAAAAGTTTCACAAGCGTCGTTTGATCAAAAATCAAAAAGACTCCAAAATTCCATCCACATGGAGTTTCTTCATGTTTTCTTTCAAATATAATTTTAAACAGCGATGTCACTTCCTAAGTGATCTTTCAATCAATTTGTCTTTCGACATTTTTAGCACCAGTTTTATGGATGTGATTTCTCCAACGAGATTTGTAAATCATCCATCTTTTATGGATTACGACAATTATTTGAACAACCCTTTTGTACTCATAATACCTGATAAAACAAATCTTGAAGGCAAGCTTTGATGTTTAACGAGCAACACAATAACCCTTTATTTGTTCTCGATGAACATCATCACATATTCTTTTGCTAGTTACTTAGGCCATTGTAGTTCCTGAATTCTGTTGTTTCGTATGACGATTCATACCAACAAATTCAGTATCCAATACTTAAGAACCACATTGTTTAACAAGCAAAGAATATAGCCATAACATGTATATCATCTATATACTTAAACTAAACAATTCTAGTCTTTTCTTTTCTGCCATATATTTATGAGATTCTCTTTCAGTATTTCCTTTTCTGTTTGAAAGAATCTATCAACATCAATAGTGGAGCCATACACATGACACATAGTCCAAAGCGTGTATAGTTAAATACCAATGTCTTTGGACTTGCACTTTGAAGTAGATCACCATCATCAAATGTTTGGTGTGCTTTCAAATTCCATTCTTTAGTAATATCTTGGTTTGGTAAATATTTTACCTACATCAAATATTCACCCTTATCATGGAATCATCCATGATCAAGCTACTTTTAGCTTATAACGGTTAATCGCGAGTACAATGTTGCTCTCCAAAACCTTTTGGAGGATTAGGGAAACTAGTGTCTCCAACCTTTTGCAAATTCTCATCAAATATGAGAACATGACTTTTGCCATATTATACTCTATCATGTTGTAACCAAAACTTCGTTTCAGATATCACAATATCTTCCACACATCATGGTTTCTGAAACAACTCTTTCAGATCCTAGATAACCTTGATATTAAGACAATCCTTTGAATATCAAGAATCATGGAGACAAACATGATACTCATACACTAACTCTTGGAATTGTCACTCTTGTTTTAATACCAAATATTAAACTTCATGGAGTAACCGGAACTTACTGAAAGTTTGCAATAGGACTTTTAAACTTTAGATTAACACTTCAAAACAATACGATACCAGTTCGTAAAGTAACTAACCAGAATTCTATAGTTCTATCATCTCAATTATAACTAAGCGCAAGGTGGTAAACGGATGCCAATGACTACAACAACTATGCAAATTCACTTTGATTTAATTTATGATAAATAGTGTTCAACTTTTAGTTATATTGCCGTTGAACTCCCACTCAAAACAATATCCCTCACATTGTTTTAGTGATCACACGAACCAAATCCACCACATCAAAACCGATCATCACGAGAGTTGATGTAGCTTCAATGGCGAACAATCAACATGTTCATCATATCTACTATATGACTCATGCTTTACCTTTCGGTGATCCGTGTTCCGAGACCATGTCTGTACATGCTAGGCTCGTCAAGATTAAACCTTAGCTTCCGCATGAGCAAATGTGGCTTGCTCATGTTGTATACACTCGCAGAATCTAACACACCCGATCATCATGTGGTGCTTCGAAACAACGAGCTTTAGCAACGGTGCTTACTAAGGATGAACACTTTAAAACTTGAAATTGTGTGCTTGAGGGATACAAGATGCATAAAAGGATTAACATCACATGCAATTCATAATATGTGATATGATATGGCCTTTCTTCTTGTGCTTCCGATCTCCATCTTCAAGCACGAACATGATCTCCATCATCACCGGTGTGGCGTCAAGTTCAATGGCGCCGCTTCATGGTTGTCTTCCACCAGCATCAACTATTACAACTACTTTGAATAGACACGCGAGTCTTAACAGAATTTAAAGACAACCATATGGCTCCTGCCGGTTGCCAACTTACAATAAGGAACATTGCATACATCATATATAATCACAATCATGGCCATATCACATCACAGCACACCCCTGCAAAACAAAGTTAGACGCCTCTAATTTTCTTTGCATGTTTTACGTGGTTTGGGGCTTTCATTTAAGTGTCGTTCTAACTTACGAACAAGAACCACAGCATTGATACTAGTATTGTCAATCACCCGTTGTAAATTGAATCTTAACTATGTTGGGAGAAACAGGCACCCGCAAAGCCACTTATGCAATACAAGTTGCATGTCAAGCGTGGAGCAAGTCTCATGAACGATGTCATGTAAGGTTAGCCCGGGCCGCTTCATCCCACCATCCCGCAAGATGCAAAGTACACAATAAGCAATCGACAACAAAAGCATCAACGCCCACAATGACCATTGTGTTCTACTCGTGCAACAGATCTACATATAGACACGGCTCTGATACCACTGCAGGGGTTCGTAGCATGGAAAACAAAAAAAAATTCTACCGCATGAACACACAATCAAGATCTAATCTATGATCAAGCCAAGATCTATCTACTAGATTGTAGCAACGAGTCAATAGAGTACTAACCCTCGAAGATCCAAAGCGGTTAACGAGAGCAGATTCTCGTGGACGATGTATTCGTACACTTCCGATCTCAAGATCGCGTAGGCGATCCTTCCGGCGCTGCGTTCCGGCAGCGCTTCCGCAGTCGGTCACACGTTCGGTACTCGATGAAGACCTTCCTCTCCCTTGTTCCAGCAGGCAGCGGAGGTTGTAGCGCTCTCCTCGCGATTTCGGCAGCACGACGGCGTGGTACCGGAAGTAGAGGGGAGATCTCGCAGGGCTTCTCCTTAAGCCGGAGCGAGTATGGTGGACTATGAGAGAGCCCTCGGTGTTCTAGGGATTAGACACACCAAGGAGGGGTGCTAGGGCCGGCGGCTAGGGCTTGGAGGTGCCCAAGTCGGCGGCTAGGGGAGAAACCCTAGGCGGCGGCTAGGGTTAGGTTTAGAGGGGCAATCTTGTGTTCTAGGAGGGGAGCCCTGCCCCTCCTCTTATAGGAGGGAGGCACCGGCCAAGGGGAGGGGAATCCCTCCCCAACTCGGATCCCAAGCGGGCCGGCGGTGGAGGAGGGACTCCTCCCCAACTCGGTTTCCACCTCCCTCTCCACTTTCCAAAATTAGCCGTTTGACTTTCAAATTGGCGTTTGACTTTTCAAACAAGGATTTGATTAAACCCTCTATTTTTTTCAGCGATGACACTTATTACATGATGCAATCATACCAACTTGATATAACACATTCATGTACCCTTCCCCTCCGGAGTGCCGGACATTCCGGAACCTTCTAGAACATTCCCGATGAAAACACCGGAACCATTCCCCAACTCCGAAACAGGACTTTCCTTATATGAATCTTATTCTCCGGACCATTCCGGATCTCCTCATGATATTCCGGATCCCATCCGAGACTCCGAACAACATTCGGTCTCTTACTCATCATTCCATAACTACTCAACAACATCGAATCCTTAAGTGTGTCTCCCTACGGTTCGTGAATTATGCGGACATGATCGAGACACTTCTCCGATCAATAACCAATAGAGGAATCTGGAAATTCATATGGCTCCCACATATTTCTACGATTACTTTGCGATCGAATGAACCACTTACATATGATACCAATTTCCCTTTGTCTCACGATAGTTTACTTATCCGAGGTTTTGATCGTCGGTATCTCTGCATACCTAGTTCAACCTCGTTACTGATAAGTACTCTTTTCTCGTTCCCGTTATATGTGATCCCTTGTGAGCCAGTCACATGCTTGCAAGCTAATTGGATGACATTCCACCGAGAGGGCCCAGAGTATATCTATCCGTCATATGGATGGACAAATCCCACTCTTGATCCATGTGTCTCAACCCATACTTTCCGAACACTCAATGCCACCTTTATAACCACCCAGTTACGGTGTGGTGTTTGATGTCATCAAAGCATCCTTCCGGTGATGGTGATAAGCATGATCTCATGGTCGAAGGAATTAGGTTACTATGTATCAGAAAGCTTATAGCAAATGAACTATATTAAATGACTTGATCTTTATGCTATGCTTAACTATAGGAGTATGTCCATCACATTATTCTCCCAATGATATGACCCTGTTGTTAATAACATCTCTATGTTCATGATCTGGAAACCATGATCATATATTAACCAACAAGCTAGTTTAACAAGAGGCTTTACTAGGGACTCTTTTATGTTTACAAATCACACAAGTATTAATGTTTCCTGTTAATACAATTATAGCATGGTATGTAAACATTTATCATAAGTATGAAGATATGATAATAACAACTTTATTATTGCCTCTTGGGCATATCTCCAACAGTGACACGAGGCTAGGAGGCGTCCAGGGGCCTCACACCCTACCCAGGCACGGGGTGGGCCCACCCGTGCCTAGGGGGTGTGGCCACCCTAGTTCGCCTCTCCATCTCGTCTTCTGGCTTCGTGTCCCCCACGGTAAAATATTGACTTTGGCTTTTGTCCTGTCCAATTCCGAGAATATTGATTTTCTGCCTTTCCGGAACCAAAAACAAAAGAAAACAGGCAACTGGCACTATGGCAACTTGTTAATAGTTTAGTTCCAGAAAATATATAAAAACACCTCAAAGTGTAGACAAAGCAAAGGAAAGTAGATACTAAACAAGCATGGAGCATCAAAAATTATAGACACGTTTCCAACGTATCAATAATCCCCAAGCTTAACTCCTGCTCGTCCTTGAGTAGGTAAGTGATAAAAAGACTAATTTTTGAGGTGACATGCACCATCAAAACTA
The DNA here is from genome assembly GCA_910589765.1 of Avena atlantica. NCBI lineage: Eukaryota > Viridiplantae > Streptophyta > Magnoliopsida > Poales > Poaceae > Avena > Avena atlantica. Next base: position 440,411,238 of record OU342735.1, on the reverse strand, counting down.
AGATCAAACCATTTGCAAGCATTTAAAGCTGGGATCAAAGAACTCTAAACATGTGCATGAAAGATGGAGTTCTAACAATAGGACATAGTAACTATGCATGCAACATGAAAGGCTACAAACAAAGATCATGAATAACATGCATTGAAAAACGTTTGTTTGTTTCACATACATAAAACATAGCATAGTGGCATTCTGCTTATCCCTGATGGAGTAGCAAATAGATGCATAGGACACCTTCAAAGTTCACAAGGGTGACTAGAAACAAGTAGCGCAAGAACAAGTAATATCACAATATGCATCAATCAACAAGTTTTGGAACACTGCACACAGAATGACAACTATGCAATCTTAATGGTGCCTAAAGGTAGAAAGTGGAGACTCAAATAATGGTGGAAGAAAGACCCTTCATAGGGAAGCAGGGATTTCAAGTTTCAAAAAGAGCTTCCAAAAATTATGGTACTTCTTAGCTTTCAGCCCTCATTACCCCTATCATAACACTAGTGGAAATGAGGGCTTTTGTTGATCCCGAAAATGGGCTTTAACACCGGTTCTTCTACGAACCGGTGTTAAAGGGGGGGCCGTACCAGCGTGGCCCCTGCTGCATTAAAGGAGCCCCCCTTTAACACCGGTTCGTGGCACGAACCGGTGTTAAAGGTCCCTCCACCAGTGGTCCGCGCACCCCCCCCCCTTTAACACCGGTTCGTGGCACGAACCGGTGTTAAAGGGGTGGGGGCTATATAAGACACCACCCCAGCCCACACACCCCACTCTTCCATTCTTTCACATTTTGGAGCCTAGCAAGAGGGTGTGAAGAGTGCTAGTTTGTGTTTTTTTCATATGCACTAGAGGTGTTCGGTGAAATGCCCGAGAGCTCAAAATAAGCTTTCTTGTTGCTCTTTCCGTCTCGGTCAAGGTCGGCAACTATAGTTTCATGTGTCACTGATGTACTATATATATAAATGGTCATCTCCCTATTATTTTTTGATATATACTACATATTAATGCAGATGAATCGGCAATGGATGTACGGTGACCGCCGCACTTCCGAGTACATTACGGGCCTCCAAAATTTCATCGTTGTGGCTAATGCAAACCGTGGTCACAATGGTTTTATGTACTGTCCGTGTGTTCACTGTCAGAACAAGAAAGACTACTCAAATACCAGAACCATTCACGCCCACCTGCTTCGATCTGGTTTCATGCCCAGCTATAATTGTTGGACCAAGCACGGAGAAAAAGGGGTTGTGATGGAAGACAACGAAGAAGAAGAGGATGATGAAAACTATCATAATATGTATCCTGAATATGATGATAATGCAACGGAGGTAGATAATGAAGATCAAGAGGGAGCAGATGGGCCCGTTGATGACGATCTTGGTCGGGCCATTACTGATGCAAAGGAAGAATGTGAAACTGAAAAGGAGAAGGAGAAGCTGGAGCAGATGTTAAAGGATCACAAAACATTGTTGTATCCAACTTGCGGAGATGGCCACAAAAAGCTAGGTGCCACACTGGATTTGCTGCAATGGAAGGCAGAGAATGGTGTGATTGACAGCGCATTTTCAAAGTTGTTGGTAAAAATGAAGAATCTTCTTCCAAGAAATAATGAGTTGCCTGACAGTACATACCAAGCAAAGAAGGTTGTCTGCCCTCTAGGATTAGACGTGCAGAAGATACATGCCAGCATTAATGACTGCATCCTCTACCGCGGTGAGAAGTACGAGAATTTGGATGCATGCCCGGTATGCACTGCACTGCGGTATAAGATCAGACGAGACGATCCTGGCGATGTTGAGGGCGAGGCCCCTAGGAAGAAGGTTCCCGCCAAGGTTATGTATGCTCCTATAATACCACGGTTAAAACGTCTCTTCAGAAATAAAGAGCATGCCAAGTTGTTGCGATGGCACATGGAAGACCGTAAGAAAGACGCGATGTTGAGACACCCCGCTGATGGGTCACAGTGGAGAAAAGTCGAGCGAGAGTACCCGGACTTTGCACGTGACGCAAGGAACTTAAGGTTTGGTCTAAGTACAGACGACATGAATCCTTTTGGTGAGCAGAGCTGCAGTCACAGCACCTGGCCTGTGACCCTATGTATCTATAACCTTCCTCCTTGGTTGTGTATGAAGAGGAAGTTCATTATGATGCCAGTGCTCATCCAAGGCCCGAGGCAACCCGGCAACGACATTGATGTGTACCTAAGGCCATTAGTTGAAGAACTTTTACAGCTGTGGGCCAAACTAGGTGTACGTATGTGGGATGAGCACAAAGGGGAGCCATTTGACCTACGAGCATTGCTTTTCGTAACCATCAATGATTGGCCTGCTCTTAGTAACATTTCAGGGCAGACAAACAAGGGATACAATGCATGCACACACTGTTTAGATGATACTGAAAGTGTATATTTGGATAAATGTATGAAGGTTGTGTACCTAGGGTATCGCCGATTTCTTCTGAACCTGCATCCAGTAAGAAAGAAAGGCAAGCATTTCAAACGTCTGGCAGAACCCCGGAGGAAGCCTGTCCTTCGTACCGGTGAGGAGGTATTTGGTATGGTCAAGGACCTAGAAGTAATCTTTGGAAAAGGTCCTGGCAGTCTATCTGTTCCGAATGACGATGCCGAACACGCGCCCATGTGGAAGAAGCAATCTATATTTTGGGACCTACCCTATTGGAAAGTCTTAGAGGTCCGCTCTTCAATCGACGTGATGCACGTGACGAAGAATGTTTGCGTGAACCTGCTAGGATTTCTAGGAGTGTATGGGAAGACAAAAGATACACCGGAAGCACGACAGGACCAGCAACGTCTGAAGGCCCCTGAAGAGCCTATGCATCCTGAGAACGAGAAGGGTAAACGATGCCACTTAACTCCTGCCAGCTACGCTCTTACCAAAGCAGAGAAGGAAATCTTTTTTGAATGTCTGAGCAGTATCAAGGTCCCGTCTGGCTTCTCGTCGAATATAAAGGGAATAATAAATATGGCAGAGAAAAAATTCCAAAACCTGAAGTCTCATGACTGCCACGTGATTATGACACAATTGCTTCCGATTGCATTGAGGGGGCTTCTACCTGAAAATGTTCGAGTACCCATTGTGAAGCTATGTGCATTCCTCAATGCAATATCTCAGAAGGTAATCGATCCAGAAAGCCTACCATGGTTACAAACAGATGTGGCCCAATGTCTTGTCAGCTTTGAGTTGGTGTTCCCACCATCCTTCTTCAATATTATGACGCATCTCCTGGTTCACCTAGTAGAAGAGATTGCCATTCTCGGTCCTGTATTTCTACACAATATGTTCCCCTTTGATAGGTACATGGGAGTCCTAAAGAAATATGTTCATAACCGTGCTAGGCCAGAAGGAAGCATCTCCAAGGGCTATGTAACAGAGGAGGTCATTGAGTTCTGTGTTGATTTTATTCCTGACCTTAAGGCGATTGGTGTTCCAGAATCACGACATGAGGGGAGACTGCGTGGAAAAGGCACCCTAGGATGTAAAGCAATGATATGTAGGGACGGGCATTCTCTCAATCAAGCACACTACACGGTTTTACAAAGATCTATCTTGGTTGCCCCGTATATCAATGAACACAAGAATTTAATACGCCTCAAACACCCGGGACAGTCTGATGAATGGATTATAAGTGAACACATGGCGAGTTTTGGCGGCTGGCTGCAAAGACTTCTCACGAATAACACCACTGTTGGGGATCAGCTGTACTTGTTGGCCAGGACACCGTCTTCGACTGTATGTACTTTCCAAGGGTATGAGATAAATGGGAATACATTTTACACGATAGGCCAAGATAAAAAGAGCACCAACCAAAACAGTGGTGTCCGCTTCGATGCAGCAGAAGACAATGGGCAAAAGACCACGTATTATGGGTTCATAGATGAGATATGGGAACTTGACTATGGACCTAATTTTAAGGTCCCCTTGTTTCGATGCAAATGGGTCAAGCTAACAGGAGGAGGGGTTGAGGTAGACAAGAAGTACGGAATGACAACGGTGGATCTCAACAATCTTATGAAGAACTTAGACGAACCATTCGTCCTAGCCAATGATGTGGCTCAGGTTTTCTATGTGAAGGACATGTCCTCCAGACCAAAAAAAAGAAAAAATATGCAAACGAATACATCATATGATGAGCCAAAGCGTCACATAGTTCTTTCAGGGAAAAGAAACATCGTGGGAATCGAGGACAAGACAGACATGTCAGAAGATTATAATAAGTTTGATGAAATTCCGCCCTTCACAGTGAAAACTGACCCAAGCATTCCGTTAAGTAAAGAAGATGCTCCATGGTTACGACTGAAGCGATCATAAGGAAGGGCATATGCCAAGAAGTTCATGCTCATATTATGTAACTCTAGTTCATGTTTTTAATATTAATACATGTCTTGAGTGTTAGTCATGTTTTGTGGATGGACCGGGAGTATGAGAAGAAGTTGTCCCGATTCGTACTTACCATTAAGATCTGATCTCCAAACGCGCGCGGTCACATATTAGGGAGTGCCTCTATGACCAGTTTCTTGGAGATGCCGGAGGACTAGGCTCCGTCGGCATCTCCCTGAAACTGGCCGTAGTGGTGTCCCTGCTCTCGAAAACCATCTTGCAGCTTTGTAACTTGTCTAACTAGATCAATACACCAGGGAGCTAACTAATTTCACATATTAGGGAGTGCCTCTATGACCAGTTTCTCGGAGATGCCGGAGGACTAGGCTCCGTCGGCATCTCCCTGAAACTGGCCGTAGTGGTGTCCCTGCCTCAAACTGGCTGGAGGACTGGACTCACAAGGATGCCTATTTATAGTACAAGCAGCTCGACATAGTGTTGACACTTACAAAATAATGTCGACACTCACCCCTATTATTAGTCCCGGTTGGTGTCTCCAACCGGGACTAAAGGTTCATCTTTAGTCCCGGTTGGTGACACCATCCGGGACAAGGTACACGCCGCACGACATAATGTCGACATGCACTCACCTCTATTATTAGTGCTGACTCGTGTTTTGTCCCGGTTGGTGTCTCCAACCGGGACTAAAGGTTCATCTTTAGTCCCGGTTGGTGTCTCCAACCGGGACTAAAGGTTCATCCCGCCATTTTCTCCCGCCATTTTTCTTCCCGCCATTTTTCTTCCCGCCAGTTCTTCCCGCCATTTTTCTTCCCGCCATTTTTCTTCCCGCCAGTTCTTCCCGCCATTTTTCTTCCCGCCAGTTCTTCCCTCCAGTTCTTCCCGCTAGTTCACTATATATATATGTAGGGGGTTGGCCTCCATTGTCATTGCACATCTCTAGACTCATATCTGCAACCTCATCACTCTTTCCCATGGCTTCCACCGTAGCACTAACCCCCAGGGAGGCGGAGGCGCTTTGCGCCTCGAACTACCCCTGCCCGCCGGGCTACTGTGTCCCCGTCGGCTGGATGCTGAGCATCGGAGGTGTGCCGGTTCCTCCTGTCCCTCTAGGTGTGGCGCGCTGGATGGCCATCAGGAACCACTACTACTTCGAGCTCACGCCGGAGCAGCGGATGAATCCCAGATGGCATCCCGACTATTTCTCTACTTGGGAAGCCTTCTTCGTGGATCGGCATGAGAGGGCGCTCGCCAGGCACGAGGAGGACGGCCCACCTCCTCCTAACTTCAACGAGGCCGGCCGTCGGCTATGGTGGCGCGGTCGGACTCTCCAGAGCGTCATGGCCTATGACACTGCCGCCGACTCTAACCCCCGTCTGCGCTACCCTCAAGTCCAGCCCACACGCTACCCTCAAGTCCAGCCCACGCGTACTCTCCAGAGGTTCAATTACGGTGACCCCGACGACGACAGCGATGACAGCGGCGGCGAGTACGACGACTACAGTGGCGAGTATTACAGGTGTAGGCAGGAGCATGACTAAATCACTCCAACATTCCGAAACAAGTTCGGCCGATTGTTACTTAATCTGGCCATGTATCTTAATTTTCAGTTCTTTTATGTATCTTAATTTTCAGTTCCAGTTCGGCCGATTGTTACTTAATCTGGCCATGTATCTTAATTTTCAGTTCTTTTATATATCTTAATTTTCAGTTCTTTTATGTATCTTAATTTTCAGTTCCAGTTCGGATTTATGTAACTGTCTCAAAATGAATTAAAAAAGCCCCTTTAATGCATGAAATAAGTGTTTATTTATTTTAAAAAATTTCATGTAAAGTAAATATAAAAATCATTTACATGAATGGATAGATATTATTTTTCTGAAAATTATGATATATTATTCATATTTTTCTGAGTTGAAATGAAAAAGATATGAATTTCTAAATTCATATCATATTTTTTGAATTAAAAATGCCCCTTTAATGCATGAAATAAGTGTTTATTTATTTTAAAAAATTTCATGTAAAGTAAATATAAAATGATTTACATGAATGGATAGATATTATTTTTCTGAAAATTATGATATATTATTCATATTTTTCTGAGTTGAAATGAAAAAGATATGAATTTTCTAAATTTCATATCATATTTTTTGAATTAAAAAAGCCCCTTTAATGCATGAAATAAATGCCCCCCCTTTAACACCGGTTCTAGACAGAAACCGGTGTTAAAGGGGGGGGGCATTTATTTCGTTTCCCGCGCGCACCCACACCCCCCCTTTAACACCGGTTCGTGGCTGGAACCGGTGTTAAAGGGGGGGTGTGTAATAAATACGCGCGAAAACGAAATCCCCCCCTTTAACACCGGTTCCTGCCACGAACCGGTGTTAAAGGGGGGGGTAATAAATGCGCGCGGGAAGCGCCCCCCCCTTTAACACCGGTTCCAGCCACGAACCGGTGTTAAAGGGGGGGTGTGTATTTATTTCACCTTCCTCCCCTTCCTTTCTTCCCCCACTGAGCCAGATCGATCGATAGAAGCGCCGCCCCCGACCCGCCGTCTCGCCGCCGCCGCTTCAGAGCCCGACCCGCCGTCTCGCCGCCCCCGACCCACCGTCTCGCCGCTGCCGCACGGAGCTCGAGGTTCGCCGCCCCCGACCCTCTCTTCCCCGCATCCTTCCCCTCCTTCGTTCGGCGCCTGCTCCGGCCGCGCCCGGCCGGCCCTCCCCAAGCAGGCAGCAGGTTGCCGCCCCGCACCTCGCCGGGCTGGCCATCGGCGTAGAGGCGGGAACGACGGGTGTCGCGCAGAGAGGCAGGGCCACGGCGGTGGTAGCGGTGCATCACCGGAGCGCGAGGTGGTGGCTGCAGAGGGTCAGGGGAAACGGCGACGAGGTGCTCTGCGGAAGGTGGGGGCGCGCCGGAGAAGGGCCCGGCCGCTGCCCGAGGCAACGGTGCTGGGCAGGCCGATGCGGGGAGGATGGTCAGCATCCGACGGCGAGGGCGGGTCAAAGCCGGGGAGGCCTGGTCGCGGTCGGGCGGGTGCAGGGCGGAGACGGCTCGGCTTGCCGGGGAGGAGCTCTGCCGGAGGAGGGCGAGCTGGCGCCGGCAGGGAAGCGGCCCAGGAGGTGGTCGAGGAGGAAGGTGGGGATGGCCTTGGCGGCGGGGAGCGGCCGCAGGAGGGGATCCCGTGAGCGAGGGAGAGGAGCGGGTCGAGCTCGGTTGCCGGCGAGCGCGCGCGTGGCCGGCGAGGGCGCGGAGCGGCGAGCTCGGTTGCCGACGAGGGCGCGGCGTGGCGGCGCGGCGAGCTCGGTTGCCGGCGAGGGCACGGCGAGCCCCTCCCCTCCCTGCGTGTGAGCTTGCTCAGATGGATGGTCGTAGGTTAGGGATGACGGGTGGGGTCCAGTTGACAGGGAGAGAAAAGTGTAGAGAGTGGACTGACATGTGGGGCACTCAAAGTTTTACAAAAAATTCGAGAAATATGGAGTATTTGTCTATTTCTGTATAGTATTTTTTTGTTTGGCCAATCCATTTCATTTACATAGTCTTGGGATGAAAATAAATAATCGCCAATTGACCCTCGGAACGATTCCAGGGTGCCAAAGATGGGCGAGATGAACGTAGTGACATCGACTCCGACGATCTAGGCCTTAATCCTTGCACATGTGAATTAGAAGCATGTGGAGTAAAAATAAAATAGCTTATAGCAAAGATATTATAATAGGCCACGCCTAAACCCTAACTGACCACCTCGCTCTCTTCCCCGTGCAGGAGCGTCTCGCCGCCGCCGCTTCGGATCTCATAGGCCACGCCTAAACGCCGACGCCGCCCGCCGCCCGACAAGCCCGCCGCTAGCACCGCCGCCCGACGAGACCGCCGCATCCGTCCGACGAGCACCGCCGCCCGACGAGACCAACGTCACCCCACCGGTGAGCGCCACGTGTCTGCCACGTGTGTGATTGCTGACTCATCCTGATTAAAACTTGTTTGCTCGATAAATTGTACTACATGCATAGATTAAAACTTGTATACAAATTGGACCTCTGACTCATTTGTGTATTTATTTGTGTATTTTGGTATGAATAATATGTATATTTGTGTATGAATCCAAGTCCACTTGAATGTTTACACTCTTACTCTAGATAATATTATTGTTTTAGAAACTATGGATCCACTTAGTAGAAACCTTGAAGAAGAAGAAATAATGGAGAACATTATTGATGAGGACACCTCACAATATCTGAACTTGGAGGGACATGACGACGACAGCTCAAGTACTAGTCATGGAGAAGATGAAGACTCCGGTGAACGCAATTTAATGGTTACAAAGTCCGGCGAGGTATATGCATTGATTAAGCCTCAGCTGACTTCCACCAACAATCTTCTTCTACATGTATTAATTAATGCTTCTTTCTTCTTTTAGCCCTCTGGATCGACCAGCCAGCAACCATCTTCTTCGACGAAAAAGAGCAAGCGAGGCGCGAGCCAGCGGTTGAAAGATCGTGCAAAGTTCACGATCGAAGCAGTCCGTGTTGATGGCAGGCCGATGGAGCCCAAGAAGGCCGCAGACAAATTTATACGTCAGGCTGGTGTTCTTGTTAGGGACCAAATCCCAATCATAATTGAAAATTGGAATAAGCCAAAGAAGGGCGACGGTACCTTTGTCGATGACAGATCCAAAGAAGCGCTTTGGAATTCGTTGTTGGTAAATTTCACCCTTCCGCCAGAGGAGGATGAAAACAACCCGGTTATAAAGAAAAAGGTCAAAGAGTGGACTCTAAAGAAGATGGCTAAGGCTTTCCGCAACTGGAAGACAAAATTGAAAAAAAAATTCAAAGCTGGCGAGACTCCAAATTTCGAAGACGCATATTATGCGAAGATAAGACCTCACTGGCCCGAATTTGGGACATATAAAAAAAGTGCTATAGCTAAAAAGAGGTCAGAAACCAATACGCTTAATGCCCTGAAGAAGGAATAACACCAGAGGACGGGGTCAGGTGGCTACATATATCAGAGGCCTAAGTGGGAGGAAGCTGAGAGGGCCCTGCGCGAGAGAGGGATCACACCCTAGACAGATGGGTAGGACCTACGTGCAAAGACTTGGTTCTACGGAATCGGGGCAAGGTTGGACCCAGAAACAGGATTGTGTATCTTCCCAACCATCCTTGCCAAACCCGTCACTGAACTCATCACGGCATACGAGGAAACATCCGCCAGGATCTTCCATCCCGACAGAGAGAATGACCAGCTCACACGCGCCATCGGTAAAAAAGAACACCCTGGACATGCACGAGGCACAGGGGGTATGACGTGGAAGGATGGGTTTGCCGACTGGAGCGACTCTTACAGATGGCGCGGCAGAAAAGAAAAAGAGCGTACAGATCGGATGACACAGATAGAACATGCACTTGCGGCGCTGCAGACGCAAGTGAATGCACAACAGAGCCATCAAGCTACCGGCCCATCTCAGCGGCATGAAGAGCCTGCATTGGAAGCTGCCCGCGGCCCAGACTCTGCGCGGAAAAGCAGTGTGGCTTCCACGGAGAACGTGCAGCCAACGCTTGAAATGACGGGTCCTCGATACCCCGTTGATGAGATCACGGAGAGCGAACACGCTGAGCTGCATGTGAGATTAATGGGCTTATCCATTAAGGTGGCTGTCGGCTATGCCTTACCTCCTGTAGCTGGTGGAACTTACCACTGCCGACCGATTCCAGATGGCTATGCTATTGTCGGGGTGGATGAGGTTGTGAAGGAATATGAGGAAGCACAGCTTGACCATGCTACAGGTGAAGGGGAAACTCAACTCAAATTTGCAGTGAAAACAACCATTCTTTGGAAGAAGGAACACATTGTGCTTCCAAATTGGAGGTCACTGGCACCCCCGCCGTCTCCGCAGCGTCAGCAGTCTGAGCCGCTTCAGCCATCTCCTGCGCGGCAGCCATTTCCGGCCCGTCAGCCATCTCCTGCGCGGCAGCCATCTCCGGCCCGTCAGCAATCTCCTGCGCGGCAGCCATCTCCGGCCCGTCAGCCATCTCCGGTGCTTCAGCCATATCCTCAGTGTAAGCGGAAGAGCACTGCCACGAGGAGCATCAGTAGCACTGCCACAAAGAAATCCGCAGGAAACCGTACGCGAAAGAGTTCAAAAAACTACGTCCCGCAGCCTTCCGCCAAGCCATTGCCGGTTTTACCGTGGAATCGCAGCGACGAGGAGACCAATAGGATCTCGGGAGAACAGGTCAAGAAATTCTTTGCACCTAGACGGGCCGAGCCAAAGGAGAAAATAGATCCGGCGGTGGTGGAGAAGTTTTACAAAAATCTTTTGAAACCTGAAACCCCACTTGTGCCGGACTACGAGCGCCAGATTTTGAAGGCGGATGCAAGGCGCCGTAGGGAGACTGAAAGTAGCAGTCGTGAGGCACCCCAGAAAACAGTTCCCATGCTCGGAGAGCAGGAAAACCAATCATGCGCCCCGCTCCAAATGTTTTACAAACGGGACGCTCCTCCCGTAGATGATTACGAGGCAGAGCTACAAAGAAAGGCCAATGAGATGGGGATGACTTACATTGCATACTTGAACGTCATGGGAGACAACTTGCCCAAATGCGATGTCAACCCCATACAGCCATGGAAGTATGGGAAGAATCTAGTCAAGAAAGAGGAGCTCAAGAATCTACCAACAAAGATGCGAAAATTGCACAAGTGGTACCTTCATTTCTGCAAGACGAGAAAAGAAGAATGGATCACGGCGCATATAAGAGATCAGATTTTCTTGTGCGGAGACGACGCAATCGACTTCAACATTCAAGACTTGCATTTTCTATTCAATCAGAAGGAACTCGACAAATCTGCCATCAGCCTTTATTGTGTGTAAGTACTATTTCTGTAATTTTTATCTCAACTCATTCACTTCATTAATTGCATGTATATATATATATGCTCACCATATATGTATATACTATTATGCAGGAAAAAGGTTATGGAATGCATGAAAGGAGGCCCTTTTGACATTGGGTTCGTTGACCCAAATAGAGTTCATGAAGAAGTGGTAAGAGACAAACCCGGGCAAACAGATGATTACTTGCTAAAGTCTTTAATGAGACAACAAACCAAAAGGGAAATACTATTGCCTTACAACTTCTCGTGAGTACTGTTACCCTCTCTCTTGTACACATTCTGTTTCGGCTTACTCGATGTTAAGTGTAACTGATGATGAGTTATGCGTGCGTAGGTTCCACTTTATTCTGCTAGTCATTCAACCCGACTCAGGAAAAGTCCTTGTCATGGACTCGTTACGAAAAGAAAAAGAGCTATGGGCAGACTTTAGAGAGATGCTCCAGAGGTAATTTCAATCATATTATGGCACTAGATCGGCAACTTTCGTGACAATAAGTAATTAATTACTCCTTTATCCATTTTCTTTGTCGGACAGGGTTTGGAAAATGTTCACGGGCAGGGCCGTGGGTGAATGGTCAGAAGAACTAAAATTTGTAGACCAAAATGTAAGTAATACTAGCTAGCTTCCAATTCCATTATATCATGCTTTATTGATTATTATTTTGATTGAACTCTCTATTCTCGTAAAGTGCGCGCATCAAGGACACGGCAATAACTTATGTGGGTACTATGTTTGCGAATTCATTCGCAACACGATATGTGCGACAGGCCAAGCCGCACTAGAACAACTTAGAGTAAGTAAACAAAGTCCACAACATTATTTTATTACCATCAATTGTGTTGAGTTTTATTCTTATATATATACTGACGGCCCATTCTTCATATATATTCAGATCGAACGGATGCGGGACCAACTCCTACCATTAGAACGCATACGAGCCATTCAAGAGGAATTGGCGGGGTTCATACTTGATGAGGTCGTCACGCCTGGCGGAGAACTCTATAGATATCCACCAAAATGAACGATGACGATGTATGTGCCGATGGCGATGTATGTGCCGATGACGATGTTTGTGTATAATAATAGTTGCTTAATTATTCATGTACTCGTATGTACCGATGACGATTTATAAGTATACCGCTCCCGATCGATTTCCCCTCGCTCCCCCCTCCCGCAGAAATACGCCCAGAACGGGGCAGAGGCAGAAGTCTGCCGCGGCAGAGATTTAGGCCGTTTTCCTGCCGCGGCAGAACTCTAAATCTCTGTCGCGGCAGAAGAACCTTTAACACCGGTTCCAGATACGAACCGGTGTTAAAGGGGGGGGGCCTGAGGCCTGCGGCAGCCCCACGTGCGCCACCCTTTAACACCGGTTCGTATAGGAACCGGTGTTAAAGGGGCCCCCCCTCTAACACCGAACCCTCAACAGCGGTTGTGGAACCGCTGTTAGAGGGCCCTCCCAACCGGAGTTAAAGGGGGGGCTCTGCACTAGTGTAAGCATCTTGAAGTGATTAAGGTTAAAGTGAACAAAGATGGAGTATATGCTTGACAAAGTATAAGTTGGCAATCTCAAGTCCCTTGAATATGAGGGCCACATCTCATGCTACTCAACTTCAGTCACCTGTAAGTTCTTGTCATTGTAAGTACATGCGCATCATAGAGAACCCCCAACGGGGTACCCCTTGCACATGGTACAGGAGCTATCCCATAACCAAAATGACAAGGCAAGCAAACAATGAGCATCTCAGTGATCTTTTTATTTACTATATGCATAGCTTTTTATTGAGGATGCTTCATAGATAGCTCATTATGGTGATGCTGCAAGTTTCCACCATGCTTAGCCATGGCTTAGGCTAGCGGCCCAGACGTTTCTCTAACACAAAATACATACTCCATGGACTTACAAGTTCCCTCTTTATTTCACACCGGTGACATCCATAGACAAAATAGCATGATATCAACTGAGTACAAAGTACAAGTGCAATGTTGAAAACGTTCCCCATGACAGCATGGTTCTACTAATTCCAACGTATAAGTGCAAGCATATACAACATAGATGACACAATGGTTCAAGTTTATTAGGGGCAAAGAATATAAAGTGTTCCATCAAGTTTGTGAGAGCTTTAATCACTAAGTTTTCACATAACAAAGAGACTTTTTAACTGGAAGGTAGCTGAAAAAATAATATACTTGGAATGGTGTAACACACCATGCATAGGAGTTTATAGTGGACACTTTGGAATAACTGGGTTTCTTGGGAGTTGGAAGCATGAGTAGAACTTACTCATACAAGTGGAGGCTAGCAAAATACTGGGAGCAACCAACTAAGAGAGCAATAATGGCCATAATCATGCAGAGCAACAAAACATTACTAATCAAAGCATAGACTGGTACTACAAGTCAAGGACTAAATGATCATAGAGACTATGGTGACTTGTCATAGTCATAACATGGTGTGAGCATGTGCCAAGTCAACCCAAACAAAGCATGAAAGGAGAATACCATAATACTATGCTTTTGTATGCTTAAACAACGCATAATTTTTTCAAGGCACACTAAGAAATCCCAATTGTTTGGAACAAGACATGCTACAGCAATAATCACTAATAATAAGGTCAAAACAACACCTAGCATGTCATTCTAAAGTCTAAGTCACAGTCAATGCAAGCTCCTCTTGCACTTTCAAGCAGGAACTTCCTACTCCTTTCCAACACCAAGCAATTTATTTGAAAACAACATAGCGAGAATGGTGGTCCAAACTACTTTATTCAAGAAAACTAAACAAACTAGGCAAAGAAAACTAAAACTAAGACGCTCCAAGAACAACACAACAGTGCATGAAACAATTAGAAACGAAGTGTCTAGACAGACCTGAGATTTTTATTGATGAAGGGGATGCCTTGGGCATCCCCAAGCTTTGACGCCTGTACCTCTTGGATATTTCTTGGGGTGACACCGGGGTGGCATCTCCAAGCTTGAGATTTTGTCCATTCTTCATCTCATTACATCATTCTCTCTCTACACCTAAAATTTTTCCTTCATACAAAACTTCACACAATCTTCATTCGCAACATTAGTGTATTCAAAAGATAATAGACCTTTAGGCAAAGCTTTATAACAGCAAGACTTTTCACTAAACACAAGATACTGTATCAACTCCTTCAAAAAGCTCAATTCCCCAAAAGAGAACTCAAAAAGGAAGCAATAAGAAGCAAATGCAAATAATGGCAGAAATCTGTCAAAACAGACCAGCAGGTAGAAACTGATTTTTTCGAAAATCTTATGTTGCTCAAATAAGAAATTGTTGAACTAAATAAAGTTATCTAACATACTAGGTGATTTATTCGTAAATTTTCAGCTCAATCCGAGTTATAGAGACCCCTTCCAAATCTTTGGTTGAGGACAAAAATCTGTTTCGGGATAGCAACTCCCCAAACCTTACTTCCCTCTCATTAGAGGTCATTCTTGGCACAAAAAGAAAACAAAAAGGATAATGAGAGGTCATTACAGAAGTAATAACTTACAAGACTCAAGGAAACTCATGGGTTATCTACCAACAAGTACTTTTCTTTAACGCCTTTAAGTTAGGCACAAGAAGTAAGAAGAATCAATTATTTTTAAATGAGGAAGCATTAACATCAAACCTTGCTTTCAAAGGAGGAGCAAAAAGCAACTTCTCTCTCCTCATAGGGAATTGTTCAATACCTTTCTTGAATGGAAAATGATATTTAATGGTGCCTTCTTTCATATCAATGATGTCACCAACTGTTCTAAGAAAAGGTCTTCCCAAAGTAATAGGACAAGAAGCATTGTATTCAACATCCAAAACATAGAAATCCACAGGGACATAAGCATTGTTAACCATAATGAGAACATCATTAATACTCACCATGAGTTTCTTTTTAGCATTATCATTGAGTGGGACATCCAAATAGCAATATTCCAAAGGTGGCAAATCAAGCATTTCATAAATCTTCCTAGGAATAATAGAGACACTAGAACCAAGATCACATGAAGCTTTGAGATCAAAGTCATTCACTTGCATATTAATAATTCGTTCCCAACTATCTTCTACTTTCCTAGGAATAGAAGCTTTGTGTTTTAGCTTCTCTTCCTTAATTTTCACAAGAGCATATGTAATGTGTTTAGTGAAGGCAACATGCATATCACTAGCATCAGGACTTCTAGCAAGATTTTGCAGGAACAAAATCACTTCAGAAATATTGCAACCATCTATATCAAATTCAAACTTAGCATCACTAGTAGTAGACTCATTAGGCTTAGGCATAGTAGGAGGAGGAATAGAGACTTCTTGTGGTTTAGTGGTATCCATTCTAGTGATGGTGCACACACTATTGTTTCTATCAATTTCAGCTTCCCTTTCCCACTTAGCATGAAGTTGGGCTAACAGTCTAACATTTTTCATCAATAGTAACTTGTATGGCATGAGTAGCAGCAAAGGTACTTTCCATAGTTTCAGGTTTAGCAACCATTTTATTAATCAAGGAGGATTGTGCTTCAGACAAATAGGATATATTTTTCTCAATAGTTAAAAGTTTCTCCTCCATAGTCTTGTTGAAATAAGTTTGTTTAATAATAGTCTTTGAGCATGAATTCAAGTTCAGAGGGGGCACTCTAGCATTGTTGTAGGAGTTTCCATAGGAATTGCCATTATTAGGAGGATAAGGCCTATAATTGTTGTTACCACCAAAATTATTCCTATAAGAATTGTTGTTGAAATTGTTGTTTCTAATGAAGTTCCCATCAACTTTCTCTTCTTGAGCAACCAAAGAGGCTAAGGGAACACTATTAGGATCTAGAGGAGCTTTCCCATTAACAAGCATAGCCATAATAACATCAATCTTATCACTCAAAGAGGAGGTTTTTTCAACAAAATTTACCTTCTTACCATGTGGAGCTCTCTCAGTATGCCATTCAGAGTAATTAACCATCATATTGTTAAGGATCTTTGTTGCAGCACCCAAGGTGAGTCCCATAAAAGTACCTCCAGCAGCTGAACCCAACAGGTTTCTTGAAGAGAAGTTCAAACCTGCATAAAAAGTCTGGATAATCATCCAAGCAGTGAGTCCATGAGTGGGACAATTCTTAACCAAAGACTTCATTCTTTCCCAAGCTTGAGCAACATGTTCATTATCAAGTTGTTTAAATTTCATAATGTCACTTCTCATAGATATAATTTTAGTAGGAGGATAGTACTTTCCAATAAAAGCATCTTTGCACTTAGTCCAAGAATCAATACTATTTCTAGGTAAGTATAGCAACCATTATTTAGCTTTTCCTCTCAAGGAGAAAGGAAATAGCTTGAGCTTAATAATATCTCCATCTACATACTTATACTTCTGCATCTCACAAAGTTCAACAAAGTTATTGAGATGAGCAGCAGCATCATCAGAACTAGCACTAGAAAATTGCTCTCTCATCACAAGATTCAACAAAGCAGGCTTAATTTCATAAAAGGTAGCATCAGGAGGAGGTGGAGCAATATGAGTGCTTAGAAAATCATTGTTGTTGGTGCTAGTGAAGTCACACAACTTGGTGTTCTCAGCGGAGTTCATTTTGGCAAAGGTGGGCAACCCAAAAACAGCAGCAGCAGCTACAGTAGGAACTATTTTTTTGTCTTTTTGAATAAAGAAAGCAAACCAAACTAAACTAATTTTTTTGTATTTTTTGAAAAGAGGCAAACAAAACCAAGCAAAAGAAACTAAGCAAACTAAAAACAAAGTAAAGAGAAAGGAAGTGAAGGACTCCGATTGTGAAGACGTCCTTAACTTCCCCGTCAACGGCTCTAGAGAACTTGATGGCTAACGTGGAGCCTGTTGGGAACCCCAAGAGCAGGGTGTGAAGCAGCACGATATCAAGTTTTACCTCAGTAAGAAACCGAGGTTATCGAACTAGCAGGAGGAAGGAAACGTCACACAGGTGTTGCAAGCAATGCGGAAACCTGCACAACACAGACTCAAGACTTTGCCCCAACGAATCAGTGACATTGTAAAGCTGGTAGTTCTCATTTTTATAAACATTTTCATATATTATTTGTATTTTTCTGATTTAAAATGAATTAGTTATGAATTTCTCCAATTTTAATTCATTTTTGGAATATTACAAAATAATTTACATTTTAGAATTACTTTTAACATTTTATTAAACAGAAACCATTTCTGGAAATATTTATTTGACTTACAGCAGGGGTCCACATGTCAGATATTTGTTATTTACTGAAATGATTTACTAAAATATTTAAAAGAAAAGGAGGCAGATTACTACATTAGCATGAGGTCATGCTGACGTCAGCAATGGAGGGGACCTCCCAGGTGGTGCACAGATCCATCGATCCTGATCTCACCTGGAAGTGCGAGTGGGCGTGTTGGCGAGAGCAGGACGCGGACTACCAGATAGTGGTGGCGCCGCAGTTTATTGGCCACCGGAGCTTCGCCGGCGATGATGGACAGCGACGGCGGCGGAAGTTGCATGGCGCGATCTCAACAGAGGAAGAGAGGGAGGCAACGGAGAGGTGCCAGAGCACCAGCGGCTCACCATGAATACGACGGAGGGGTCGAATCGGCCGAAGGAGCTCGGAATTAACGGCTAGGACGACGACGAGCTCGACGGAGGCTAGTAAGACGACTTCGATTGCAGGTGACTGTGGCCTTCGGCACGGCGTGGGGCGGCCAGAGACGGTGGGGAGGAAGAGGCCCTGGGAGCTAGGGTTTCGGCGAGAGTGGGGAACGGAAGAGGGAGAAGAAGAGGGTAAGTGGGGCACGACTAGGGCTTCCTTGCAGCGAGGCGGGGTCCTTATAGGTGGTAGGGGGCGGTGGCATGCATGAATCGTAGCGTAGCGGCCGACGACGGCGCCGGCGACACGCAGGTGGTTACCGTCGTCCTCGAAGACGACGGAAAGAACGAGGCAAAATGGTACGTGCTGGCCACGGGTTGAAGATGGGCCAGGTGGGCTGGCTGCTGGGCTGAGGCAAAGAGAGGGCAGCGACTGCGCGCGAGCGGCAGGGAGGAGACTGTTTTTTTTCTTTCCAGAATGTTTTTCTGTTTTCTGTTTTCTTTATCTCTTTTTTATATTCATTTCCTTTTCTGTTTTTGGATAGGTTCAAAAGACAAGATACTTTTATAAAATATTTGAAAACACTAAGGGCCCTTTATACTATTTGGGCTCGAAACATTTTGTTATTTCAAAAATATTCAAAATCCATTTGAATGCATTTGAGAGGAAAAGGAAAATTAGGGTTAGTGTTTTGTGATTATTTTCTTACATGCATTTTAATGAAATGATGCTCATGAATGCACAAATCAAATGCTAACTACAATTTAATAAAACTAGGGTTGTTACAATTTTATCCCCCTTAAAAGAATCTTGACCCGAGATTCCTAGGTAGGAAGATAGAAGGAACAAGGTTACACTAAACTTTGACGATATTCTCGAAGTGGTTAATCCATGCCACCATAACGAGTGGACAAAGCGCTTCATAATCTTCGAGGTGGATACTCACACTAGGGAAGAGAGGGAACGACACGGAACCATGAACTGGGTATCTCATGGTCAACTCGTGGATAGATGTTTCGCAAACATATCTAAAGCTAACGACATGAAATACGTCAAGGTAATGGAGGAAACAAAAGGAGAAGGTTTCAAGGGAACAGATAACTAGTCTTCATAAGGATTGAGACCATGGAGCTTCCAGAAGAGTTTTGACTTCTGAGGGAAGAAGACTTCCAACAGATGGCAAAAGATACGCAGACTTTGAGAGGTAAACCTCTACTAACAACTTAAGTAGAGATTTGTAGATGAAAGAGATAGATACCAACAAAACAAAGTTGTTGAACTACTTTTGACAAAGATGGGTCACTCTTTCATTCAACAGAAGGCTAAGAAAGGAAGGTGTTTTGTGGAGAGGACTCGTCAGAGCCACAAGGAACATGTAACAAGAGAAACTATTGATTACCAAAATCATGGTCGCTCTTCGAACATGTTTAAGAAAGATAGAAAAAACTCTTTATTCATCTAGAACTATCAAAATCCTTGCCAAAGATCATGATTTCACTTTAAACCACCAAGATGAATAGTTTAGAAGATTCCTGATGACACAAGAAGAAAGAAACTTCATTCTCAGACTCCAAGTACTTGGCATAACAAGATGTTTTCCATCGTAAAAAAGGTCTGGAGGATCGACCGAGAGACATTTAGAAACACTACTTTAAATGTTCTCCTTGATGTTCGAGATACTGATATCAAACTTTTAACAAGCCTTCAATCAGTCATCAAGTAAAGGTCAGACTTCGGATCCAAAGAAAACCATAAGCACAACTCCTATAATAAATCGTAGAATATGCCTCTTGAGAAGTGTTGTTATTGCTGATTCAAGATAAGGTGACAATAGGTCTTCCGGTTAATTGTGCCAACCATTACATCAATCTTGCTAGATGTTCAGTGAGACCTATGTCAAAACCTTGAGGGACACCAACCATTAGTGCTGCTTGAGATTCAGCTTTGATTAAGTGGAGAGATACTTCAGACTCAGCATATCTGAATATAAAGTGTGCAACATTTACCGCAAAGGTAAAGTTACTAGATTCTCAAGACCTGGACTACAATGTCAAGATCCAAAAGATGAGCTAGATTGGGGAACACATATGATAGAAATTTATCAAACGATAATTGCACCTGCGTGAATTGTTTGCAATGAAACACAATTGAATCCTTGTTGGGAAACATTTAGGAGGATATCGAAGTTTTATTGTACTTCTTATCTTCCGTGAACAACTCAATCAGTGGCTTGGTGTGCTTGGGGGATCTTCTCGAGATGTGAAAGTATCAACCTACCATATCAAGAATACCTCGCACGTGCTTGAATAACTTGGAATGATTCCCGAGGAAACAAAGATAACTCTACTCGAATCCACATGGACCTCTTTCAACATTTGCACGTGAATCGGAGAAGGTCACTTCTAACATCCAGAACACATACTTTGAGATAACACGAGGATGGTCCTCAAAGGTTTCCAACATTAATGCCAAATGTTCCATACGAATCTGATATAACATGGAGAAGTTAAGAATGTCATCGATGGGCTCAATAGCAAGCTTATCAATACACTCCAAGAAGATGAACTCACATGTTGTATGAACAAGGCATAGACATTGGTCAGACCAGAGGACATGAAGATGTGCTCAGGTGAAACATCACAGGTAAATACACCATCAGAATTGTCCTTGGGACTAGGTTTGATTTGACGATAGCCCAAATCAAACCAAAGACAGGAAAGATAACATATCCATAAAGGACATAATATCTTGCTTCATCACGAACACAACTATACATCCCTTTAAGAAGGAACTAAGTGGATGGAACTTTTGACTTGCAACTCTCCAAGTTGTTGTTTAGGCTCAACCAACTTGTTCAGGGGTATCTAGTATGGATCCTTGGAGAAAGAGAAGTTCAGAGAACTTGCTTGCTCAAGAACTTGACAACACGGTCATGTGGCAACATGGCGATACTTGTAGTAGACATCTAAAATATCACGGACCACTGATATGTCATAGATCTCAAGAGGGAAACTTGCTTGGTAAGGCAAGAGGAGATAGTCGCAGAGGTTCGGCACAATCCTAACTCTTTGACCGAAGAGAGTGCACCAGAATAACGGAATTGGTAGCACAATCATCCTTTGATTTGTGATTAGATATCTAATCACGCTAAGAATGACACAAATGTCCTTAGAGTTCAAAGCAATAGCAATTGCTAATAATCTCAGATGACCACATTATTACGCACACACAACATTTCTGAGCGCGAACAACTCAGGGGAATGGTGGGCATATATGTGTAAGATCATCACATCATTAAGAGGGTCATGAGACTCAGCACAAACTTTTAATATAAAGGAGTGTGATACTCTAAGGTAGAACAGAACATAAGCTGATCAACACCTCTTGATCTACAGATTACAGCACTTTGACCTGGTCTCAGAAATGACGAGGTACTGGAGTTTGTTTCTCCTAGACAACCCGGAATGGTTTGTCATGATGGACCACAAGAGTACCTTGCATCGAAAGACATCAATGCACATTTACTACTTGGCTGCCAATTGGTAGATAAAGGTCGGAAAACAACAAGGAAGAATAACATTCTCAGGATAGAATCCCGAGATGTGGATGCATAAGTCAATAATCTTCCGAAAACCAATGCATAGAAAAGAGAGGTGTGGCAGAGTCACGAGCACAGATGTGAGACTCTCGAGGAGTACCCTTGTTGTGATCTATTTTGTTCCATTAAAGAACATCTGCCATAGCATGTGGTAGGGGAAGTCCTTTATCATCACTGTTCAATAGCGTCAATATCCACAAGCTTGAAGGCTATGCTAGAAGGTAATAGC
Organism: Avena atlantica; assembly: GCA_910589765.1. NCBI lineage: Eukaryota > Viridiplantae > Streptophyta > Magnoliopsida > Poales > Poaceae > Avena > Avena atlantica. The sequence continues at coordinate 440,389,599 of OU342735.1, read as the reverse complement.
CATACTGAGGTAATGTGTGAATATTAACCATAGGGATCAGCAATGGATCTTGGGTTAAAGGTCAGCTTCATGTACAAGATTCACAACACCAGAATCCAGCACAATCAGGGATCTTAGGTTCAAGTCCGAGGGTTAAAACATAGAGAAAGGAATGACTACAAGTTGAGTGACAAATCGTACACTACAAGCCAGCAATCACGAGGTAGCTTCCAAGAGAAGAAACGACTTTTGAAGTACCCGAACAAATAAAAATGAGGCACACGAGGCGGAAGGAAACCTCGAAGCCTAGAACAGAACATGGTGGAGCCATAAACATGATGTTGTGGGCCCATAAATAGAGAGATTATGATAGAAAGGAATCTCTCAGAAGAAACAGAACAAAGGAAAACAAGGAACACACACAACTGACTCTACAGAACTCAACACTAGGTCAAATGGTTGAGAACCAACATGCCTGAAGAGGCACCTAAACTTTGAAAAACGAGACGAGATAATGAAACTTTGCCAAATCAAAACAAGATAAGACGACCCAGAGCTAGAGCGAAACTGGATAAGGAGAAAATGAAGCATACCCGAGTTGCACATAATTTTCATCTTTGAAATAGTTTTCATAAGTACTAGACTCAACTAGAAAGGTTTCCTACAGTCGGTACGGCTCTGATACCAAAACCTGTGACACCCCCGGGATTAGGGCTAGACAAATCCCAGAGCTCTATCTGATATAATTCTGACCTAAATTACGAAAGCATACAGATAGAGAATTGATAACACAATAGTGACCCTACGACACAAAAATTATTACAGCAAGCTCATAACTGAGCAAAGAGCCAAATATTACAAGCAGAGGTCACTAACCACAAACATCAAACAACGGAAGGCAAATTATGCTATTAAGTATAGTAAACATAACAAATGGCCTAAGAGGCTTGAAGCATAACAATGACGTCCAATCCATAGATCCCAGACTGCCGGCTGGGAACTCCAAACTACTCGTCGATGCCGATGCCATGAAGAACTCATCTTCTATGGTAACACTTACTCTGCTGCAAAATTATCAACGAAGCAAGGGTGATTACAGGGTGTACTCCGCAAGACTTATGGCTGGTGGAGTTATTTTGCATAAAGCCATCTTTGTTTTGTAAAACAAGAGGGAGAAGAATCTCGACTAATCAGAATATTTTAAAAGGGGATAAGAGAGCGACATATCTAGCTTTGATCATCTTTTGATATCCACCGAATCATCATCAGCTGAACCTAACTAGGATCACCCCCTCGTACCCATGAGGAAGCATCCTTAAGCACACATTGATCTTCCAAGTTTTACGATTAGGTTAAAGTTCTCTATGATCTTAGAATTTGGTCTCCAAGTCGTCCATAACCATGGACACGGCTTTTCGAAAAGATTTAACCCTGGAGGGGTGTACAACTTTACCCACATGTACCAACCGATTCTTAATGCCAAATATTATTAGCCCTCTTCCTTGGAAGGCCGGTAGAGAGTGGTTGACCACGACCTTTACCTTGCTTTCGTCGAGACCATGAGTCACGCACTAGGGATATGCCACTGTAATGGGTCGAGTCCCGAAGTCGGTCCCTAATGATGTGCGCAGGGTTCAAGATTACGGATGCCGGGCATCTCTTGTTCCTGGCCACGCTTACCTACCTGTTATGAATGCACCTCCTTCACCTCCATCGAGAAGAACCAGAATGCGTATGTCGAATGGAAAGCCCGAACTATGTGACTCATGGAATCTACTCAGCAAGTTAGTTGGTAGAGGGGGTTTCCAGGCCCCCGTGTGGCTGTACGCTCATCTTGGACCATAGGCAAGAACTCAGGTCCTAGTAGTGGCAAGTATGGGACTGCAAAAACCACAACCCACCGTGGCCTCCCATACAAACCTTAGCACGTTTAACTTTCATCTCTGATCATACCACGTCATCCTGTCATACTAGGTTCACTCGCAGCTCTGGTCATCATCCGAATGGATCAGTGCTAACAACTAAGCATGGCTAAGCACAACAGATATAATAGCTCTAGCAATGCTTCACAAGCCAAACCCTAGTTATGCTAGGAGCAGTGGATCAGGTAATATAGGCTTCAAAGGTAACATGCATCCGATAGGATTAATCCATCTATCGATAAAAGACTTTGGAATCGTATGCACATGGCAAGAATGAAATACTTTGAAAGCATAGGGTTCATATGTATGTGTGGGGCTTCGCTTGCCTTTGCCTGTTGATATCCAGGAAGCAGATCTTCGGACATCTGGTACTTGACTTGATTATAGTTGGTCAAGTATTTGTCTTTGAGCTTCGATGGTGTTGATCTCGGTCTTCAGTCTTGGACTCAATCTTGATTTCTATATCGTATTCTACCAGAGAAGAACCAAAAACCGGAAAGAAAGGAAACAATCAACACATGGCATCGATGCAATGCTCAAGCAAGGATGATGATATGACAAGTTGATTTGTATTTAAATGAAACCCTAAACATGCTTGACCATTTTAAATAGGGTACAAGATGTCACATCCCAAAATTTTCCAAATTTTGAAATGTGAAAAATAAATAAACAAAAGAAATAATTGTTGAAATTTAGGGTGAAAAGAAACTTTTTCTTCTAATTGGAAACATCAAAACCCTACTTGAACAAAATTTGAATGAAAAGGGAATCAAAGAAAATTTCAATGAAGTGAAATGCATTCATCAATGAATGTATCTTGAAATTCAAACACTTGGAAAAGTTAAATCTAAATCCTAAATCTTGATGAAATAAATCACTTCTAAAGATCAAATGCATTTTATGCATGGAAAGAAACCTTGCATTTAAACACTTGGGAAAATAAACCAAAACCCTAAAACCCCAATGGAAGAATATCATTTCCAAATCTCTCAAAGACTATGGATTTTATCCATATAAAAATTTAGAAAAAAACGTTTATAAATGACCAAAAATGATTAATAAAAAATATTATAAAACCATAGACATTGGTTTCATTTAATTTGGAGCCATGGATAAAAACATATGAATTTAATAAGATAAAAAGGGAATAATTTCCAACGCTAATAAAGCTCCTAATTAAATCCATGCCAAATTGTGAGCAAAATAATCCTATAAGGATTTAAGAAGATAAACAAATATTAAATAAAATTCTACAAATTGGAATCACCAATTTTGGATCTATAAATAAAAAGATGTGGATTTTGTAAGGCAAAGAAAGAAATAAATAAATAAGAAATATTTAAAAGACAAATTAAATCTTGGTCAAATCCATAAACCAATGGAAATTTACTGCATATTAAAAAAAGTAAAAGATTATTTAAATAAAATCATAAGGATTAAACAATATCGAATTTTATTTAAATAAAGACAAATTGCCTAAACTAAATAATAAATCCCAAGAAAATTATTTAGAAGACAATTTAAATCTTGAATTAAATCTTGGCTAAGCAAATGGAATAAAGATAATCCAAATAAAATAAAGGGATAAAGAATATTCTAATAAAATTATATGGCATTAACCAAATTCAATTCTATTTGAATGAAGACAAAATTCCTAATAAAAAGGATTAATTAAATCATGGAAAAAATAATTGAAATTGCCAAAAATGGATTACAAGTTATTTAATTAACTTAAAAAGAATAAAAGAATTATTTGAATAAAATTTATATGGGTTTAAAACTATATATGATTTTATTTCAATAAATACAAATGTCTATTTTTAATAAATATTTAACCATAAGAGAATATAAGAAAATATTAAAAAATGGAGTTTAAAATACATTGTTAAATAGTATAAAAATATACTGAAATTTTGGAAAAGGTTTGAAAAACAAATCTGATTTCATATGAGTGTTTGAATTTGAAAAGAGAAAAAGAAAAGGAAAACATAAGAAAAAAATGGAAAATGGTCCAGCCCAGCTAACCTACTCAGACCCCCAGCCCAACTAGCCCAACTCGCAGCCCACCTCTCTCATTCCCCCACGAATCATTTTCTCACTTGTGAACGAACCCGCTACATCACTAACCTAGCGACCCCACCATACCCCTCCTCAGCTCGCTGACTCCACGACCCACTATGCCACCTCATCATGTCTACCCCGCTACCAGTTCCCCCTCTCCCTCGCTGCCGTTCTCTGGCGTTAATTCCTCGCGTTAATTCGCGTTAATGGCTGCGTGATTCTCGCCCGTGACCTCGCTCTCTTAAACGTCTGTCTCCCCTCTCCTTTTCCCCTCAGACCATGCTGACAGATCGCCCCAGCGCTGCCCCAATTTTCCCTTGCGCCACCACTGCTCCAACGAGCATCTCCATGAAATTCCAACGACGCCCGACCCCCTCCTACCTCCTAGCCCACACGAGTTCGATCTCCAGCTCCAGGTGCACCTGCCAGTAGCCGTAGCTCGCCCGCGTGTGCCCCAGAGCGTCGGCAATGACCAAGTCCGAGTGTCCCCACCTCCTGCTCCAACTCTGGCAACCTCCCACGGTATTCCCTAACCACCCCCTTCCCCCTCGATGACACTCACGTGCTCGCCTCTCTCACTTGCGTCTGACGGCACCCTTGGTTTGTCTTAGCGCGCCCTGTATCGTCGCCTCCATCGTCGACCGTGCTGACCCGACGCGAACACATACTCCGACGAGCAATCGCCAGCACCTCCGAGCGCCCCTTCGTCTACAACAAGCACGTCAAGCACCCCCACGCCACGGTGAACTCGGTGAGACCCTTCTCCCTCTTCCTTGCTTCCTGTATTCGCCAGAACCACCGCGAGCAGAGCGCCGCTGCCGCGCAACATGACTCAGCGCTGCCCATCTATGGTAGAAGCACACTGGACCGTTGGATGATGATCTAGGGGATAGGATAGAACATTTAATCAAAGGGGTAAGTTTGTATGTGTGCCGTGCAATGTAAATAAAATCCTGCGGCCTGTGTTAGTCGATCCAACCGAAACGGTATGCACCAATAGGATTAAGACACGTGGCCTGTATTTTGTTTTAAAAATAGAAACATTTATATTAGATATTAGATTTTGCAAAATTCATAACGTTTGTTCTGCTTGGCCAAATTTTACAAATTTTATATCAATTGATTCAAAAAAATATGAACTTTGCAACAGTTCCCTTAGTTTAGTAGTTTGCTTCTGTAAAATTGGTTGTTTTTGCAGAAACATTTCTAGGCCTATTTTGAGTATAAAAATTATTCTAAAAATGATTTTTGATTAAAATATTTTGTAAATGGTTTGTTTTGAACCTACTGACCATATAACCAACTTTTGGATTTACATGTATATTTTTTGGCACTAAGGAATTATTCCTTGAATAAAAGCATTTCTAGTAAAACAAAAATTGTTTATTATGTTTTAAAAATAATTTTTGAGTAAAACCTTTTGCAAATGGTTTGATTTAGATGACCCTAAAACACTAAGTTTTGGATTTAAAAATGTATTTGATTAACCTAGAAAATTATTACTTTGATTAAAGGCATTTCTAGTATAATAAAATGTTGCTTTGATTTAAAAATGGTTTTTGAGTGAAACCTTTTGAAAATGGATTTGTTTTAAACACTTTGACCATAAACACTAACATTTGTGTTTAAAAATATATTTGGATAACACTACAAAATATTACTTTGATTTAAATCATTCTAGCAAAAAAAAAGTTGATTTAAAGTGGCCATTTTCACTAACTTCATTTTAAATGGTTTTGCCAGTTTTATAAATGACCAATAGGTGTTTTAAAATGTTTATAGCTTATTAGAAACCACCTTTCCAAATTAAACAATCTTTTGCATGCTTGCATGCATTGCTTTGTTTTTATTATTTTATGTGGTGAATTGTTTGAATGCTAGATTGAATTTGCGCCTTGCTTGATTGAATTGTAGTGAACTTTGAAGAGTGTGACTATTGCAAGATCAAGGAGTGAATCTATATTCTCTACTAAAAAGGCAAGTGGTGCTTCATGTTTTTGTCCCAATATTTTGACTATGCACTAGTGATATTTTGTATAGGGCTTGCATGATATTTTTACTAAGTATCTATATATTATGCTATGGAAAATTCTAGTAGTTGTAGTCTTGGTAGAATTTTCTGTAAGTTAAGATACTTGTTATATTTCCATGCTTAGCCTAGCTAGTAGCAAACAAGGGTGGATTACATACATGTTATGGAAAATGTTGTTATGTCTTTGACTTGTGTTTTTGCTTAATAAAACAACTAAGTGAATGAATCACCTAGGTGGAATGGTATGTTTGGGTTATGTTGAGTGGTTACACAAGGCCCATATCTATGGTATACCTTGTGTATCACACTTGTGGAAAGCCACCCAGGAACAAAGGGATTTGGGATACTTAGTGTTTAGAAGCTTCTAATGCAACCAAATGGCATATGGGCTCTGCCTTGATCATATAGGTTGCAATAACTTAGCCAGATGGATAGAAGGTGGTAGGGGTGATAGGATTGGAACACGTCCATTTGGTCTAAGGGAAGGCTTTTGAAAGATCTTGTCTCGATGCATGTCGAGTCTTGTGGGGAAAGTGCACCGCCTCTCGAGAGAGTAAAATCTAAGTACTTAGCCGTGTCCCCGGCAATGGAAAATTTGGGCATCAAGATATTGAAGTTATCAAGGATCTCGTCATCCCAATTTCTAAGTTAAAAACTTGTTGTTGAACAAGGGTTAAAGGATCACCAATATCTATTGGTAGATTCCTTGGGTGATTTTGACAAACAAAAACTTAGTGTTTTCAACTTATAAGGAAAACCTTATTTTGAGCAAAGCAAGCCTAAGCTCCACTAATCCAAATGCATATAGATGATAGATACCACAACTCTACCATAATATCACTTGCCAATACAATTCAAATGTATTGACCCTTGTGGCTGTAACTTATTATGTTGCAGGTTTGTTTGATGTTAGTGGAATATGTTGAATACGATTACAAGTTTACAACCAACATGATTGTCTGTGGCACTTTGAAGATGAAGGAATCCATGCTATATAGTTATTTCTGCTGTATTGTAATGAGATAGCTAAATGAGCTATGTAAGATGTAATGAATTATTTTATTCCTGGTTATAAAGTTGTATTATGACCTTTGTTTCTTGATATTATATCTTAAATTGTGGATGCTAGCTATTGATCCAGGGACTAGCATTGTAAACACATGTATCTCTACGTTATCAGGTTGGGACCTCTACACAAGAGGTCCAAACCCTAGAACAGGGAATCCTTAGAATCACCTACGGGTTTAAATTGGTTCTTCTAATTAGACTTGCAATTGAAGTTGTTGAACAATGCATGATTATAGCTTAGATAGGTAGTTCTCATTTTTTTGAACATTTTGATATATTATTTGTATTTTTCTGATTTAAAATGAATTAGTTATGAATTTCTCCAATTTTAATTCATTTTTGGAATATTAGAAAATAATTTACATTTTGGAATTACTTTTAACATTTTATTAAACAGAAACCATTTCCGGAAATATTTATTTGACTTACAACAGGGGCCCACATGTCAGATATTTGTTATTTTCTAAAATGATTTACTAAAACATTTAAAAGAAAAGGAGGCAGATTACTACATCAGCATGAGGTCATGCTGACGTCAGCAATGGAGGGCAGTTGTAGCCAGATCTTCTATAGAAAAACAACAATGGCACAAGGCTGAGTACAAGAATGTACTCCGCAAGACTTAGATAACCTAGTATCTACATGCTCTGGCTATAAACGCTTTCTCTGTATTTACTTTTGCGGAAAGCTATCTTTATTTGTAAACAAGAGAAAGAAGAGGCTCGTCTACTCAGAATTGTTTTAAAAAGGATAAGATAGCGACTTCTTCATCTTGTTCATCACATCTTGATAACCACCAGCTTCATCAGAACCTCCAATGTAGGATCACCCCTGGCCCAGAGGAAGCATCCTTAAGCACACGTGGATCAACGAGTTTTAATTTTGGTTAAAGTTATCTATGATCTTAGAATATGGTCACCAAGCGTTCATAACCGTGAACACGGCTTTTCCAAAAGATTAATACCCTGTAGGGGTGTAACTTTACCCACACATATCAACCGACTCTTAATGCCAAATATTATTAGCCCTCTTCCTTGGAAGGCTGGCAGAGGGTGGTTGACCACGACCTTTACCTTGCTTTCGCCGAGACCATGAGTCACGCAATAAGTATGGTTCCGCCTTAACGGGTCAAATCCCGAAGCCGGTACTTAAATATGTGAGGCGATGTTGGTTTACCAGGGGCGCTATCTACCCCAAGCAACAGCGGCCACGCTTCCCTACCTATTATGATGCACCTCCTTCACCCCCTGTTTCGAAAACGTTTTCAATGCGTATGCCAAATGGAAAGCCCGAACTATGTGACTCATGGAATCTACTAGGCAAGTTAGTCGGCCGAGGGGTTCCCAAGCCCCATGTGGCTGTACGCTCATCTGGTTCCAAAGGCAAGAACTCAGTTCCTAGTTGTGGCGAGTATGGAACTACAAATACCAAACCCAACATGGCCTCCCATACAAGCCTTAGCATATTTAGTTAAATCCTTTGATGGTGTCACCATCTCCTACCTCACTACCTTCCTTGGTACCTCTAATTCATCCTTTGGATAGATCAGACGTTGTTACTATGCATGGCTAAGCTGTCGGTCTCAGAAGCTCTAGCAACGCTCAGAAGACAGACCTAGGTATGCTAGGAGTAGTGGATCAGGAATATAAGGCTACAACAGGGAAACTATGCAGCAGATAGGTAACACTAACTACTGACAAAAGACCACATTGGAATCGTGTGCATCGTAGCGAGAAAGTAATATACTTTGTAAAAGTAGGTTCAGAATGAGAGGCTACGCTTGCCTTGCCCGTCAGTAGATAGGTATTGATCTTCGATGTTGTTGACTTCAGTTTCGGGTTCGGATCCTATCGCGAAGAACCAATACCGGAAAGAAAGGAGACAATCAAGACATGGCATCGATGCAATGCTCAGACAAGGATGATGATATGACAGTTTAAAGTGCATTTAAATGAAACCCTAAGGTATGCTTGACAGCTTAAACGGGTTCCGAGGGGTGCAAACCATAACTCGGGAAAACTCCGGAATCACCTGAGAGGGGTTACTATGTTGTTTTAAATAAACTTGTCATTAAAGTTGATTAGCAATGCATGATTATACTGTAATTAGATAGAACTCATTTTTCTGAACATTTTGATATATTATTTGTATTTTTATAACTTAAAATGAATTAAATATTGAATTTACAAATTCTAAACCATTTATAGAATTTATTTAAAACATTTATGACCTCAAGCAGGCATCACCACGGGGTCTGGGCTTTTCTCACTGGGGCCGAGCCTACCCACACCACTGACCAGTGGGGCCGAAGGCACATCGACAGACACAGAAGCAAAGTGGGACCGGGGGGCTGGTTGACCAGGCAGACCCGCAGATGGCGTCATAGTGACGTCACCGACGGTGATCCTCCCAGGTTGAGGATCGACACGGCGCTGGGGATCAAACGGGGCAGCGAGGTGGGGTGCGCTGGACGTAGACGGGTGCGCTGAGTCGAACAAGGGCAGCACCGCCAAGAAATGGTCGCTGGAGCGACATCCACGACGACGGCCGACGGCGGCGCGTGCAGATGGTTGCGACGGCAATGATACAGAGAGGGAGAAGGGAAACAAAGAGGTTCACAGGGACCGTGAGATCACCGGGATGCTCGTAGAGGGGTCGTTGGCGCGAGGGGAGCACAGAGGACGCCGGAATCGATGGTGCCGGTGGTGGTCGGTGTCGAAGAGGAAACAAGTAGGGGGCTCGATTCTTCTCGGCCACGGAAGATTCCTTCTGCAAGTAGGACGCTGGGGAGGAGGCGGAGCTCGTGGGCGTGTTGGCGAAGCACGGGGCGGCACGGTTCGGTGGGGCACGGCGAAGCCCGAGGGCTAGGGTTTCGGCCGCAGCGCAGAGAGGAGGAAAGAGCGCGAGAGGGGAGAGGATAAGGGCGAGAGAGAGACGTGCGCGCAGGTCTTATCCTCCACCGGGGGCGGCGCGACGCATCGCAGCGGCCGACGGTGATGGACGACGGTGGCGCGGGCACGCAGGTGTGTGCCGTCATCGTCGAAGACGACAAAGCGAAGCGGTACGTGGCTGAGCCTTTGCTGGGCCACGGTGGGATGTAGGGAAGTGCGCTGAGCGGCGGGGAGGAGAGAAATAAAATATGGGCTCGGCCCAGGGAGAGTTAGGAGTAGTTTTTATTTCTAGAAATCTTTTCTTTTTCTGTTTTGCATTTCCTCTTTGTAATTTTAATTTTCAAACTGTTTTGCACAATTCAAAAATATAGAGTTTTAGGATTTTGTTCAAAACACATAGGGGCCCTCCATACTATTTAGGCTCCACAAATTTTGTAGTTTTCAAAGTTCAAACACCATTTTAAAGTAGTTTCTAAGAGAGGAGAGGTTTAGGGTTTTAGGCTTTTTGGGTACTTGTGTTCTTTTAATTCTCACACTTGATCATATGCAAACATTTTATTGATTTAAACAGATGCATGCAATGCTTAAGTACTATTTATATATCTTACAAGCTTGGGATGTTACAGCTCTACCCCCCTTACAAGAATCTTGACCCGAGATTCCTAAGTTTTAGAAAAGAAAGCAGGGTACTCAGATCGGGGACGATCTTCTTGTTCCCAGGTTGCTTCATCGTCAGAGTTATGAGACCACTGAACTTTCAGGAACTTGATGTTTTTACGACGAGTTTTGCACTCGGTTTCATCAAGGATACGAACAGGATACTCACGATAAGTCAGATCCTTTTGGAGATCAAGAGTTTGGTGATCAACACCACGGACAGGATCTTTGAAGCAACACTTGAGTTGAGACACATGAAAGACGTCATGTACCTTAGGGAAGTTTGCAGGCAACTCCAGTTTGTATGCGAGGTTACCTTGCCTGGAAAGAACACGAAAAGTACCAACATAGCGAGGAGCTAGTTTTCCTTTGATGCCAAAACGATGGACACCCTTCAGAGGAGTGACCAGGAGATAAGCTTGATCACCAAATTCATATTCAATATGTTGATGGTGACGATCATGATAGATTTTCCAGCGAGACTGAGCAGTTTTCAAATGATCTCGAATGATATGAACTTGATCTTCTGCTTCCTAAATCATATCCGGACCAAAAACTTTCTTTCACCGGTTTCTGACCAGTTGAGAGGAGTGCGGCAGGTTCTTCCATATAAGAACTGGAAAGGTTCCATTTCTATACTGGACTGATAACTGTTGTTGTCGGAGAATTCAGCAAAAGGAAGGCATTTCTCCCAGTCCTTGCCAAAAGATATGACACACGCTCTTAGCATGTCTTCAAGAATTTGGTTAACTCTTTCGTTTTGGCCACCGGTGCTAGGATGATAAGCTGTACTGAAGGACAGACGAGTTCCCATCGCTTGCTGGAAACTTGTCCAAAACCTTGAGGTGAACAAGCTTCCGCGGTCAGATACGATTTTCTTCGGTACCCCATGAAGGACAACTATTCGAGAGATATATACATCCGCTAACTGAGTTGCAGTAATACTCTCGTGAACAGGTAGGAAGTGAGCAACCTTGGACAGATAGTCAACGATTACCCAGATGGAATCATTTCCTTTCTGAGTCTTAGGAAGACCAGTAATGAAATCCATACCAACTTCATCCCATTTCCACTCAGGGATTTTATGTGGTTGCAGGAGACCAGCGGGTCTTTGATGCTCTGCCTTGACGCGAAGACAAACATCACATTCAACAACAAAACGAGCGATATCCTTTTTCATACCAGACCACCAGAATCTTTGACGAAGATCCTGGTACATCTTGGTACCTCCAGGGTGAATATAAAGAGGTGATTCGTGAGCTTCGGTAAGAATTATCTGCTTCAAGTCCTTTCCATTTGGTACTACCAGGCGTGTACCGAAATATAGTACACCTTCCTCGTTAGCAGAGAAACATTTAGCAACTCCGCTAGCAATGTTCTATTTAATTGAGTCCATCTCAGGATCTTTCCTTTGAGCAGCTTTAATCTGACCCTCTAGAGAAGAATTCACTTCAAGAGTAGAAAGGAATCCACGAGGAACTACTTCCAGATTCAATCGAGCAAAATCCTCATGAAGAGAAGGTTGAGATTGTTTGATCATCAGATTGTTGCAATAAGACTTACGACTTAGTGCATCAGCAATGACATTGGCTTTGCCAGGTTGATAGTTGAGACCCAGATCATAGTCCTTGATGAGTTTCAACCATCTTCTTTGCCTGAGATTCAGATCAGGTTGTGTGAAAAGGTACTTCAGACTCTGATGATCCGAGTATAGCTCGCAACGACTACTGAGAAGGTAATGTCGCCATTTCTTAAGAGCATGAACAACATCTGCAAGCTCAAGATCATGAGTTGGGTAGTTGTTCTCATGTGGTTTTAGATGACGGGAGGCATAAGCCACCACATGCCCATCTTGCATCAACACACATCCGAGACCTTGGTGAGAAGCATCACAGAAGACAACAAAGTCTTTCCTAGTGTCTGGAAGAACTAACACCGGAGCAGTGGTTAACTTGGTTTTCAACATCTGGAAGCTTTTTTCAGCCTTATTAGACCATTCAAATTCTTATCCTTCTTAAGAAGATCAATCATCGACTTTGCAATCCTGGAGAAGTTCTCGATGAATTGACGGTAATAACCAGCCATCCTGAGAAAACTTCGGACATCCTTTACGTATTTAGGAGACTCCCAATCGAGGATGGTTTGAACCTTATCTGGGATAACAGCAGCCCCTTGAGAGGAAACAACATGACCAAGGAATACGATCTCTTGTAACCAGAACTCACATTTGGAAAACTTGGCATAGAGACGATGTTCTCGGAGTTTTGTCAACACCAAACGAAGATGTTCGGCGTGCTCTTCTTCAGTCTTGGAGTAGACCAGAATATCTTCGATGTAGACCACAACGAACTTGTCAAGATACTCCATGAAGACAGAGTTCATAAGCCGCATAAAAGTGGCTGGAGCATTGGTAAGACCAAAGGACATGACTGTGTACTCGTAAAGACCATAACGAGTGGTGAAAGCAGTCTTTGGAATGTCTTCCTTACGGATCTTTATCTGGTGGTACCCTGACCTTAAATCCATTTTGGAGAAGACAGTGGCACCAGTTAACTGATCAAATATATCGTTGATCCTAGGGAGAGGATACTTGTTTTTGATAGTCACCGCATTGAGTGGGTGATAATACACAACCAGACGCGGTATATTGGTATCCCGTTTCTTAACAAAGGTGGTAGGAAATCCCCAAGAAGATGTGCTGGGCTGATGTATTATTTTCCTTCTAAATCCTATAATTGCTTCTTCAACTCCACAAGCTCATGAGGAGGCATACGATAGGGTCTTTTAGAAACAGAAGATGTTCCAGGAACTAACTCTATAACAAACTCCACACTTAGATCATGTGGCATGCCAGGCAACTCCTCAGGAAAGACATCCAGGAATTCACAGACCATGGAAACATCTTGGATCTCTAACGGAGGTAGAACTTCAAGAGCATACAACTCTACTCCAGGAATAGAAACAGCTGAAGGAGATAGTGACCCTACGGTCCAAGACTTGACTGTTATGCCAGTAGGACTAGTCAGAGTCACAGACTTGGTTGTACAATCGAGGATGGCTTGGTAACGGGTCAACCAGTCCATGCGCAAAATAATGTCAATATCAGTTAACTTGAGGGCGATCAAAGAAGTGGGGAAAAGTTGAAATGCAACTTTTATTAGATTCACATGACTAACCATGGTGGAACGCCAACTAGAACCAGGAGACTGAACTAGCATAGGAACTGACAACCCTTCAAAGCTTATCCCATGCAGTTGAGCAAAAGTTTGTGACAAGAATGAATGCAATGCTCCGGAATCAAACAAAACTTTAGCTAGAATTTGATTGATACGAAGCATACCCATTATGACGCTTGGATCTTCCCGAGCCTCCTTGGCAGAGATATGGTTCAGGCGTCCTTTTCCAGCACCTGGATACTTATCATTCTTCTTTGGTGGTTATGCTCTTTCAGCAGCACTCTTTTGAGGACAATCTCATGCGTAGTGGCCAGGCTGACGACAGTTGAAACATATGAGGCCTGATCCAGTAGCAGCATCAAGATAAATGTCAACACCCGGATTTTTTAATCCTAGATGCCTGTTATGCCATACCTCGCAATCCCAGGATTACCATTTTTGTGAGACATAACAGAATTGGATACCATAGTACATCATCCATTACAAAAGATACATAAGTTCTTACACGAATAGGGATCTCATGATCCAGTTCTTAATACAACCTCAGGCAGCGGAATACGTATTAATAACGGGAGCGTAGGAGAAGCTCCATCTTCGGGGTCACAGGCAATGCTGGCGATGGGAGATGATCCTAGTTGTCGTAACCTTCCTGGGGTCCATCTTCCAGGTACTCCTCTTCATAGTCTGGCCATGGGAATAGCCAGGGACAAAGCCATGAGTACTCTTTAAGTACTCGCAAACTAATACTAACAGGTAAAGTGGTTTTTGGATAATAGGACACTAGGCTCCAGGGTTGTTTTGCAAAAGCCAGATTTATCTCTACTAGGTTCCAAAGCTAGTCACAATTTTATAACTCCTAAATGGGAACATGTATTTCATATCACAACTCTGTTGTGGTCAAGTCAAAGTCTCAATTCATTTCACAAGTCATTTTGAAAAATCTGACGGGGGAACAGTATGGCCACTCCAACTGTCCATAACCACGGACGCGGCTATTCGAATAGTTTGACACTCTGCAGAGATTGTACACTTTCACCACAACATTCGATACATCCATCAGGAACAAATCCTGAATTCACCATACTCAGTATGCGGATAATCAATCCTAACCTTTCAATTACACGCCCTAGTATAAGCACCTCTCCTATGAGTTTGGCCTCCCAACCATGACCAACTGTCATCTTGGGTACTGCACAGGTGGACAATCTTCACAAGGTAGCCTCAGCTCAGACCTTGGCCGTGAGGTAACTAATACTAAGGGATATAAGTTTCCAGTCAAGCCCTACCCAATATTCGGGTATTGTGGTTGTACGATAAAATTGGAATGGTATCGCATCCAGGCAACCATCAGTTCTATAAAGGGCTAAGGATCATGCCTCAACATTTTTATCACCAAATTCATCAAGTGTTCGGAAACACATGTCCAAAACATTTCAGTAGAATGATCCATCATTCCAAGGTTTTCATAACCATTTTTCAACCAAGTATTCCCATCTAAAGTTGATCAAGTTTTATGCTAAGCACTAGCATCTAAGGTAGGGGGTAGTACTGATGAGGGGTGGTAGACTAGTGGAGTTTCAACTAAGTCCAACCTTATATCTTAGGCTGATATCAAGGTTTCTAGCTTAGGCCAAATTTAATGCTCTTTATGCAACCTTCAAATATCTTTCTAGTATCTATAATTCACTTAAGTAAACTCTAAGTAAGCTTTGATAAAGAAATAAAGTAAGAGGCTTGCAAATAAAACTAGCATTGGTTTATCCAGTGGGTGTGATCTCATATGCTTAAGGCATATAGTAGGCATAGTAACAAGTAGGGGTTTGTTGCATCAGTAGGGTATCTTGCAAGGGTTAACTTGCACATTCACTAGGAGTTTTAGGCTTGCATCAGTGTCAATATAAGCTTGCTAAATTGCAAGTGTTAGCTTGCCTTGTGTAGAGCAGTGGTTGAAGTTCTCCTCGGCTTCTGCTTCGTAGAATTCCCCTTCCTCCTCGTATCCTTGGTCGGTACTAGCGTCTATGAATAAATACGAGGTACACAATCACCAAACAATATTTAACTACTTGCAATCATCATACACAAGGGTCCTATAGATGATCTAACATCATCTCTAACATTACAAGATTAAGGCTTGGTTTAATTCCTTTTATTTTTAGAAAAGTAATTTCTACTTATTGAAAAACTACTTAAGATTTAATATTCTCCAAACCAACATGGGATCATATTGACACATGTCATCACCACATATTGTAGTCCATGGGAATGTGATTTAAAGTGGTGTCACAATTTAATAAGGTTTTACCCTTTTATTTTAATTAATTAAAGTGGCTAGAAATGCCTATGTAGCATTCTTTTATTACTTGAACATTATTTCTGCAAGTAAACCTATATATTTTTATATATTCTGAAAGGTATGGAAAAATGTGATTTTTGAGAGTTGGAATCAACTCAAAATCTATTATGGTTTAAATTTGAAAAATGTTTGAATGCAGAAAAGCTTCTGCCTTGTTATTTTTACCATGGGTGATCTACAGATCCAAATGACTTGAATCCAACGGGCTTGGATTCAGCATTCACAAACCTTTCTAACAAAACTTGTTTCATTCAATTTGGTGCAATGAATCGATCTGGGTGGATTTTTGAAGTTGGGTACAAAAGTGTATTTGAATTGAAATAGAAAAAGTTTAATTTGAATAACTGGGCTGCGCGGGAAAAATAAACGGGCCGTCCTGCTAAGCGCAGTGCTCCCGCGGGCTGCTTAAGTGGGTGTCCCCACTCGTTAGTGATACGGGGTTGGGCGAACGGTATGGGGCAACGTGGATCGTTCGATCTAGTTCTCATCCAACGGCGAGGAGTCATCATCGACGCGAGAAAATGCCGGCGAGAAAAAAACCTAGCACGGCCAGTGAGGGGTGCTGGGGACTCACCGGGGTACGGGCGAGGGTCGGCGAGGCGGGCGAACGACAAAGTCGACGACGGCGAACTCATGGGTGGTCGCGGCAGCTCCTAGGGTGGACGAAATCGATGGCTCCCTTCTTCTCTAGAGGCGGCGGGCTCTGGTGAAATTCCGACGGGGTGGTACTCGCCTTGCTCCGGGAACGGTGTGGCACGATCAGTGAGAAGAGGGGAGTGAGTTTGTGTGAAGAAATCGTGCGGGGGTGGCCTCTATTTATAGTTGAGCGAGGGGAACGTCGGGGTGCACGGTGAGCTCGTCGGGGGCGATGTTACAGGCGGCTAACGGGAATGTTACCGTCGGGGCGCAAACGGGAATGTCTGGCGGTCTCCTGGGTCGGTGGTGATCACGTATGCACACGGTGAGGGCGGCGCGCGGTCTGTGGGCGTTGGTCGAGGGTGGTGCTCTGGCGCACACTCGGCATGTTCTCTGGCGGTCTGGGCGCGGCTTGTGCGCGTGGTCCATGGCTTGGCAGCGCTCGCGGCTGGGACAATGAGTGGCGGTGGACGGTGGGCTGCCTCCCAGACAAGGTTGGCACGGCTAGTTCTGCTCCTAGCTTGCTGTCGACTATGGGGTGGCAAGGGTGTGCTCGGCTGTTCACCATTGATGGCAATGGCAAGCTCACAGTGGTGCTAGTGCTTGGTTTAGTTAGCTAGATGATCTACTGAGATGGTTGTGAGCCAAAGAGGGGACAAGTTAGGCAAGAATCACTGCTCACAATAGTGTTTGATGTTTTTTTGATTTGTGTTTGCAACCTATTTGATGAAATGGCCGCATGAAATCAAGTTTTGAATTTTGAAATGAATTTTGGTGGGTTTGCTAGATTGGTGCTAGTGAGTCTGCAGATGATTGGGTTTTGAAAGTTGAGCTTGTTTGAGTGGTTTTTGAAAAAGTGGGATCTTCCCATATGATAAAGATTCAATTTTGAATTGTCATTTAAACTATGCATTTGAAAGTTTCTGGATGATCACAAAGTGGGCCTTGATACTTTGTTATGAGTACATTCAAGGGGTGCAAAGATCTAGAAAAGTTTCTGTTAGGTTTTGAAAGTTTGAGACAGCCAAAGTAGGCATGGGGGTTAAATTGGCCAAAATGACCATTCATTTCATATATGTGTTTTGATTTACTTGTCTTTAGGAAAAGTGTGAGAAATGTTTTTGATGATGTTTATTTCACCTAAGAAACATTTTACAAGAAATGAAACAAACAAACAAGGTGGTTTTAAAAGAATTCAAAATCAATGCATACACATATGCATGCATTCATAATTTTATTTAGAAAAGTTTTTGTTAACCCTAAATGTGATGATTAGCATTTGATGATCCAAGCTTAGTATTTTTGGGATGTTACAAACCTTCCCCCCTTAAACAAAATCTCGTCCTGAGATTTGAAAAAGGACGAAAAGATTACCTAGGATTTGAAGAGATCGGGAAACTCCGTCCTGATGTTATCTTCGCGTTCCCAGGTAGCTTCCTCTCCTGTTTGGTTGCTCCACTGAATCTTGAGGAACTTGATACTTCGGGTTCGGGTGGTCCGAAAAGCTTCTTCCAAAATATGGATGGGTACTTCGGGATAGGTCAGGTCATCATTGATCTCTATGGTCCGATGGTCGATATTCTTGAACACTTCGATCTTCTCGGGGACTTCGAGACACTTGCGAAGTAACGAGACATGGAACACATTGTGCACGGCTGACATCTCTTCAGGTAGATCCAATTGGTACGATACTTCTCCTCGACGGTTCAGAATCTTGAAAGGTCCGATATATCTGGGGGCATACTAGGAAAAACATCTGGAAATACATCGGGGTATTCGCAGACTATCCGGACTTGGTCAATGGTAGGTTGGGATATACTCTTGTTGCATTTGAATTGGCGAGGTAAGGTTTCAGATATATGTTCGACTGATATTTTGGCTGTACTGGTCATGGTGATGGCTTTCTTAGCACAGTCAATCAATCCTTTATGTTTTGACATCCAATCCATTCCTAGTACTACTTCCAAACCTTTAGTTCCGAGTACTATTAGATTAGCATAAAAATCTATGCCATGGATTCGGATAGGGACGGCTTTGCAAATTTGCCTAGCCTTGGTGGTTGATCCGGGAATTTGTACAATCATCACATGCTTCAATTTGGTTGGTTGAATTTTACTAGTGCATGCAAATTCTTCGGTGACGAATGAATGCGATGCACCAGAGTCAAACAACACTCTTGCAAGTACTGAATTAACAGAAAACATACCCAGCACGACGTCTGGCGCTTCCTGAGCTTCTTCAGCATGCATGAGACAAAGACGGCCATTGCGGTTGAGTGAATTCCCTGGGGCAAATCTTCTTCCGGGCTGAACACGACGCTGTTGCTGAGCTGGGGCATTGGCATTAGGGGAGGTAGCATTCTTCTTGTTGGGGCAATCGTTGGAATAGTGGCCTTTATTTCCACAGTCATAACAGGTCACTTTTGACTTGTCCTTGGCTGCGACAGGCACAACATTGCTTCTAGTCCTCGGGGCAGTGTTGGGGTTGGCGGTAGCATTGTTGGTGTTGAACTTGGGTGGGGCACGGTTGAAATTGCTAGAGTTACCGGGGTTGTTGTGATTTCCGCCGGGTCTAGGGTTTCCATGGTTGGGATAGGTCGGATGGTTCATCGGGGGTCTGTTGGTTCTTGGGGCAAATCCTGGAGATGGGTTGGGGCGGTACTTTGGGGTCTGATGGGTTCCTGGTTGATGCATCATACGACGCTTGCGGTTCTCATTGGCTTGGTTGATCTTTCCTTCCATCTGGATAGCAGAGTCGACAAGGGCTTCAATATCTGCAAAGGGGATATTGACTAACACCGTCTGCATCTCGTCATGCAGACCATTCAGAAATCTTTCTTTCTTCTTGGCTTCAGTGTCTATCTCGTTCGGGGCATACCTAGCTAATGACAAAAATTTGTCATGGTATTCCACTACAGTCATCCTTCCTTGCTTTAGCTCTCTGAACTCGTCTCTCATTCTCTTGATGAAACCCGGTGGCACATGGGTTCTGCTAAACTTGACCTTGAATTCCTCCCAGGTCATCATCTGGCCTCAGGTCATTGCATGAACACTGTTCCACCATGCTCTGGCATCTCCGGCTAGATAATGGGTGGAAAACAGGACTTTCTTGTTGGCTTCCACTCTGGCGACTTCTAAGTTATTTTCCATGGTTTGCAGCCAATCATCGGCATCTAGGGGTTCTTCTGACTTAGTGAAAATGGGTGGGTTGGTATTCTGGAAATTCTTGAGCTTAGATCCATGGTTGTCCTGATTTCCGTGACCTTGGTTGTTGTGGGCTAGCTGGGCTATCTGTTGCAGAGTGGCTAGGTTGGCTTGACGTTCCACTCTTTCAGCTTCACGGTCAGAAGTCAACATTTGCAGAATCTGCAACATCGGGTCCGGGGCTGAACCACTTCCTCCACGTGGCATCTGAAGATTTAGATAGATCATGAGAAAAGAGGGAATTTCTAAGGTTCTGGGACTTTGAAAAGTTTTAAAGGTTTGACTCAGATTTTTCTAGCAACTTGCTTTTTCATTCATTCATTCATAGCACACAGTACAACACACACCACAACAAAGAAAGACAGATGGTTTTAAGAACCATTCTGGAAACTGCGATATAGTGGGACCGAATACTACTCACTACGCTAGTGCTCAAGTGCTACTACTCCTCGGAGTCTGTGGCTTCATCATCTTCATCATCATCGATGAAGGAGAAATCATCCTCATCGGTGAAGAAGTCCATGGCATGATCCTCCAGAAAATCATCGTCATCGCTGAGATAGGAGTAAGGGTCTCCACGAAGATCCTCTCCGGCATTCTCCCTTTCCTCCAACTGCATGTCTCTCTCGTGGATGGTCTCCTCCAAAGATGAGATGCGGTGGTGAAGACGGGCAATAATGCGCTCCTTCTTGTCGAGCTGACGGCGGCGAGACTTGCGATCCTTTGCCAGCAGGGCGATGGTCTGGTCCTTCGTCTTGATGATGGCAGACTTGTGGTTGCAGTATTCATGGTAGTTGTCCAACTCCTGCTGACGATCATACATCATGAAGCTAAGGTGGTCCAATTGAGTCTTCAGCTCGGGGTGGTATGGGGCTTCCAGGTGTTGTCCATTTGCATCACGCCTTGGGCAAAACTCAAAGCGAGTACCCTTGATCTGATTGATGCTCTGCCCACACAGACGGGAAAGAGCTTCCTGCATTGCTCTGGAAAGTCCATCGAGCCAGTTGTTTTCCCTCAAGGTAAACTGAATTCCCTCCGCAGTGGGAGGTTCAATCTTTCCTCGCAGACTTGCAACAATTGGCCACTGTAGATTTTCTCCTCCTTGATCATTGAGCTGAGCTCCGAAGAACTCGGGGTGTGGACGCTCCAGAAGTTTCGAAAGCTGGTCAAAATCCCTCTCAAAGATAAGGTCTCCACCATTCCCCTGTTGGTAAAACTTGTTGTACTTCACGTCCATCTATAAAAATAGAGGATGAGTAGGTTAGCAGGTTGATCAAGTGTGTCAAAATTTTATCTATTTTGCAAGAGTTTTTTAGGAACACGAATTTTTATGAAAGAATTAAAGAGGTAAGAATGAGAATAAGTTTTCGTAAATATTTGTTTTCTTTGGTTTTGAAACTAAGTTTTTGGTTCAAACGTCCAGTCTAACTAGGGTCTCCTATGGCCAGGATGGCTCTGATACCAACTTGTCAACACCCGGATTTTTCAATCCTAGATGCCTGTTATGCCATACCTCGCAATCCCAGGATTACCATTTTTGCGAGACATAACAGAATTGGATACCATAGTACATCATCCATTACAAACGATACATAAGTTCTTACACGAATAGGGATCTCATGATCCAGATCTTAATACAACCTCAAGCAGCGGAATACGTAATAATAACGGAAGCGTAGGCGAAGCTCCATCTTCGAGGTCACATGCAATGCTGACGATGGGAGATGATCCTAGTTGTCGTAACCTTCCTGGGGTCCATCTTCCAGGTACTCCTCTTCATAGTCTGGCCATGGGAATAGCAGGGACAAAACCATGAGTACTCAAGTACTCGCAAACTAATACTAACAGGTAAAGGGGTTTTTGGATAGTAGGACACTAGGCTCTAGGGTTGTTTTGCAAAAGCCAGATTTATCTCTACTAGGTTTAAAAGCTAGTCACAATTTTATAACTCCTAAATGGGAACTTGTATTTCATATCACAACTCTGTTGTGGTCAAGTCAAAGTGTCAATTCATTTCACAAGTCATTTTGAAAAATCTGACGGGGGAACAGTATGGCCACTCCAACTGTCCATAACCGCGGACGCGGCTATTCGAATAGTTTGACACTCTGCAGAGATTGTACACTTTCACCACAACATTCGATACATTCGTCAGGAACAAATCCTGAATTCACCATACTCAGTATGCGGATAATCAATCCTAACCTTTCAATTACACGCCCTAGTATAAGCACCTCTCTTGTGAGTTTGGCCTCCCAACCATGACCAACTGTCATCTTGGGTACTGCACAGGTGGACAATCTTCACAAGGTAGCCTCAGCTCAGACCTTGGCCGTGAGGTAACTAATACTAAGGGATATAAGTTTCTAGTCAAGCCCTACCCAATATTCGGGTATTGTGGTTGTACGATAAAATTGGAATGGTATCGCATCCAGGCAACCATCAGTTTTATAAAGGGGCTAAGGCTCATGCCTCAACATTTTTATCACCAAATTCATCAAGTTTTCGGAAACACATGTACAAAACATTTCAGTAGAATGATCCATCATTCCAAGGTTTTCATAACCATTTTTCCACCAAGTATTCCCATCTAAAGTTGATCAAGTTTTATGCTTAGCACTAGCATCTAAGGTAGGGGGTAGTACTGATGAGGGGTGGTAGACTAGTGGAGTTTCAACTAAGTCCAACCTTATATCTTAGGCTGATATCAAGGTTTCTAGCTTAGGCCAAATTTAATGCTCTTTATGCAACCTTCAAATATCTTTCTAGTATCTATAATTCACTTAAGTAAACTCTAAGTAAGCTTTGATAAATAAATAAAGTAAGAGGCTTGCAAATAAAACTAGGATTGGTTTATCTAGTGGGTGTGATCTCATATGCTTAAGGCATATAGTAGGCATAGTAACAAGTAGGGGTTTGTTGAATCAGTAGGGTATCTTGCAAGGGTTAACTTGCACATTCACTAGGAGTTTTAGGATTGCATCAGTGTCAATATAAGCTTGCTAAATTGCAAGTGTTAGCTTGCCTTGTGCAGAGCAGTGGTTGAATTTCTCCTCGGCTTCTGCTTCGTAGAATTCCCCTTCCTCCTCGTATCCTTGGTCGGTACTAGCGTCTATGAATAAATATGAGGTACACAATCACCAAACAATACTTAACTACTTGCAATCATCATACACAAGGGTCCTATAGATGATATAACATCATCTCTAACATTACAAGATTAAGGCTTGGTTTAATTCCTTTTATTTTTAGAAAAGTAAGTTCTACTTATTGAAAAACTACTTAAGATTTAATATTCTCCAAACCAACATGGGATCATGTTGACACATGTCATCACCACATATTGTAGTCCATGGGTATTTAAAGTGGTGTCACAATTTAATAAGGTTTTACCCTTTTATTTTAATTAATTAAAGTGGCTAGAAATGCCTATGTAGCATTCTTTTATTACTTGAACATTATTTCTGCAAGTAAACCTATATATTTTTATATATTCTGAAAGGTATGGAAAAATGTGATTTTTGAGAGTTGGAATCAACTAAAAAGCTATTATGGTTTAAATTTGAAAAATGTTTGAATGCAGAAAAGCTTCTGCCTTGTTATTTTTACCATGGGTGATCTACAGATCCAAATGACTTGAATCCAACGGGCTTGGATTCAGCATTCACAGTCCTTTCTAACAAAATTTTTTTCATTCAATTTGGTGCACTAAATCGATCTGGGTGGATTTTTGAAGTTGGGTACAGAAGTGTGTTTGAATTGAAATAGAAAAAGTTTAATTTGAATAGCTGGGCTGCGCGGGAAAATAAACCGGCCGGCCTGCTAAGCGCAGTGCTCCCGCGGGCTGCTTAACTGGGTGTCCCCACTCGTCAGTGAGACGGGGCTGGGCGAAGCGGTATGGGGCAACGTGGATCGTTCGATCTAGTTCTAATCCAACGGCTGGGAGTCATCGTCAACGCGAGACAACACCGGCGAGAACGAAACCTAGCGCGGCCAGTGAGGGGTGCTGGGGGCTCACCGGGGTACGAGCGAGGGTCGGCGAGGCGGGCGAACGACGAAGTCGACGACGGCGAACTCAGGGGTGGTCGCGGCAGCTCCTGGGGTGTCACATCCCAAGATTTTCCAAATCTTGTAATGTGAAAATAAATTAATAAAATAAAACTTTGTTTGATTTTCAGAGCCAGAAGAAACTTTTTGAGTTCAATTGGAACTTCAAACCCATTTGAATTAAATAAAAACTAAGGGATTTAAAAATATAAAACATTTAATAAAAGGAAAAATAAAAACATTTGGAAATACTAGTTTGAAACAAATAAATGAAAAGATTTGTTTCAAATGAAATAGAAGCTTATAAATAAAGAATATTTTATAAAGCCAAATTAAACCTTGGCCAAGCTTTGGAATTAAAACATTTTATTTTTAATAAAATTAGCAAAGGTTTATTTAAATAAATTAATAAGGATTTAATATCCAACTTTATTTAAATAGAAAGGTTTTACCAATTTAATTGAAACATCAAAACTTATTAATTTATTTAAAATAAGTTTTCCCAAATATTTGATATTCTTAAGTAAAACCTACTGAAGTGTTTTGGTTTTATTTTAGATTTCAAAATAAATATTTTAATAAGACAAATCCTATTTGATTTAATAATGAAAGTCTATTATATTTAATTAATAATGGACTCTAAAATAAAATGTTATTTTGTTTTAAAAACAAGTTCCCAAGTATTCTATATTTCCCAAATAAAACCTACTGATTTGGTTTTGAAAATATTTAGGTTTCAAATAAAGATTTTATTAATAAAATCAAACCCTATTTGATTTAATAACTAAGGCCCATTTTATTTAATTATTAATGGACCCTAAAATAAAAGGTTATTCTGTTTTAAACAAGTTTTCCAAATATTCTTTATTTCCAAATAAAATCTACTGATTGGTTTTGAAAATATTTGGATTTCAAGTTAGGATTCTAATAAATAAATCAAACCCTATTTTGATTAAATAAACAAAAGGTCCATTCTATTAAATAATGAATGGATTCTAAAATGAATAAAAATATTATTTTATTCTGGAATTTGGGTATGTTAATAAACAGAATCAAATTAAAATTACAAAGTTGGATGATTGTTTGAATTAATTTGGGTGTGATTTGTTTGTTTGGAATTTCAAAACAGAAATCAGAAATAGAAAAAGAAAAGGATACAGAATAAAAAAAAATGGAAGTCAACCTGACCCAACTGGCCAAGCCCAACTAAGCCCAGCAGCCCAGCTCCCCCTCACCCGAAAGAAAACATTTCGCACTCCGTTTCTGACCCACACCGAGACTGACCAGTGGACCTCCTCCTCGCTCCTTTCCCACTGACCGACCGGCCCCACTCCTCCTGTTCTTCCTCTTCACCCCGCACGACCTCTTCTTCCCCGCACCGGCCGTTGCAGGCCTTGATTTCGAGGCATCAATTCTCCTTAACGCGGCCACCTTAACTCGCAGCGATCAAGCACCTTTAAACGCCAGCACGTCCTCTCTCGTTTCCCTCTGACCCCTCCCGCAAGCACGCCCCCAGGCCGAGGAATTTTGCCCTGCACTCCCTTTACTCCGACGAGCCTTCTTCCCAAAATCCGGCCAGCACACACCACCCCGAGCCTCCCTGAGCACGCTGACAACTTCCCCACAACCAGACGCATCTTCCAGCACCCTCCTCTCAACCGCGGGCGCCCCATAGCGTCGGCTATATCAAACTTTCGAACGCCGCCGCGTCTGCCACCTCTCCGACGACCTTCCCCGGTAAGCACTGACCGCCCCGCGTCTTCTCGATCATGCGAGCATCTTCGCCTTGGCTTTACGCATCTGACCATACCCTCGGTTGGCCTTCCCGTGACCTGTAGCGACGACTCCGACCACGACCAGGACCACCCGACGTTGCTCTCTACTCCGGCGAGCAATTGCAGTTGTACCAGAGCGCCCCTTGCCGCGACAAGCACACGTTGAGCATCACCTCTTCCTCACGATTCTGGTGAGCACCTTTTTCCCCCTCTCCGCTTCCTGTAATCGCCGTAGCGTCACTGCCTGGCCGTGCGCCGCCGCAAGCCACCGCCAGCGCCGCTGATCCTTGGCAAGCGTGCTAGCAGCCGTAGGATTCAGATCCGGCGCTCACGATTAGTTCACTTAGCCCCGAAGATTTACGCACTCTGGACCGCATGATCTGCCTTAATCCAACGCCCCACAGCCGCGATCCACCCCGAACCGGTACCATCCAACCAGAGTGTGCCGCGTGTCACTGTTCTGTTTAAAAACTGATTTGAAAACAGAATGTTTTGTGAATTTCAAACCCTTATAACTTTGGATCCACACGTCCAAAAATTAAAAATTTTATGTCGTTGGATTCAGGAGAGAAAGCCCTAGCCAACTGTGGAATTGGTTTAGCCAATAGTATTTGTTAGTTTGCTTGTTTTTGCAGATTCTTTTGTGAGCTTGTTTAGAGTATAAAAATTGTTTAAAATTGATTTTAAGGTTAAAACTTTTGCAAAATGGTTTGATGTGACCATACTGACCCTAGGAACCAACCCTTGGTGTTAAAAATGATTTTGGTAAGATTTAGGTTGGATTACTTGACTTTGCCATTTTCTAGCCAAATAAAAAGAATGGTTTTTGTTATGAAAATGTTTATGGAAAGAAAACTTTAAAAAAATGGTTTGATCAAACCCACTGACCCCAAAACACCAAGTCCTAAGAGTTAGAAACTTTTGGTGAAGGTTTAAAGGTTTTAGACTTGATAAAACTAAAATTCCACCACATAAAATAATGAATGGATTTAAAAATGGTTTTTAGACAAAACCCTCTTGCTAATGACTTTGCCACTTTGGTAAATGACCAATTGGGATCTTAAAAAGTTTAGAAACCCAATAGAGACCCTCTTTACAAAATAACACTATCTTGTGCATGCTCCCATGCATGACTTAGATCCCATTGTTTTGTGTGTGTTAAATTGTTTGATTGATTTATTGGTTTGGAATGCTAGTTGATTTTGTGTCTACTTGATTGACTTGTAGTGAAGTTAGAAAGTGTGAGACTAGCAAGATCAAGGAGTGAACCACCATTCCCTACCAAAAAGGCAAGTGATGCTTCATACTTTCTATCCCATTACTTTCACTATGCATTAGTGAATTTTCTCTAAGTAAAACTTGCATGGATTTTGCTAAGTATAGACCTTGCTATAAGAAAACCTAGTAGATGAATCCTTAGTAGGATTTCCTAAGTTAAGTTTCCTATTACTACCAAGCTTAGCCTAGCTAATAGAAAACATGGGTGGAAAATATATTCACACTATGGAAAAATATTCTAAGTCTGAGGACTTATGTTTTGTTTAATAAAACAACTAAGTTAATGAATCACCTGGGTGGAATGGAAGGATTGGGTTATGTTGAGTGGTTACACAAGGCCAGGGGACTGGTGAACCTTGTGTATCTCACTTGTGGATGGCCACCCAGGAACAAAGAGATTTGAGATGTAAAATGTTGAGAAGCTTCAAGTGCAACCACTTGGCAATATGGGCTCTGCCATGATCATATAGGTTGCAAGAACTTAGCCATATGGAAAGTGGGTGGTAGTGTTTGATAGGTTGGAACGCGTCCATTTTGGTCTAAGGGAAAGCTTCTGAAAGATCTTGTCTTGGGAAACCAAGTCTTGTGGGGAAAGTGCACCACCTCTGCAGAGTGTAAAATCTAAGTACTTAGCCATGTCCCTGGTGAAGGACAATTTGAGCATCAAGACATGGAAGCAATCAAGAATCTCATCATTCAAATTTCTAAGTAAAAATCTTGTGGTTTGAACAAGGGATGTTTGAAGACTTCAATCTTTGATTGAGAGATGCCTTGTAAAGGATCTTCATTCTTTGATTGAGAAAAATGATTTTGTCAAAGCAAAAACTTAGTATTTTCAAATGTTAAGGTAAAACCCATTTTGAGCAATGCAAGCCTCAACTCCACTTAGCCAAATGCATATAGATGATAGATTCCACTATACTACCATAGTATCACTTGCCAATACAATTCAAATGTATTGACCCTTTGTGGTTGTAACTTGTATGTTGCAGGTTTGATTGTTTTAGTGAAGATTGATTGATTAGGATTACAAAGTCTACAACCAGCATTTGCCTGTGGCACTTTGAAGATGAAGGACCCATGACTATAGTTATTCCGCTGCAATGTAATGTAATAGCCAAATGAGCTATGTATGATGTAATAAACTTATGTTATTCCTGGTTATAAAGTTATATTATGACCTTTGTTTCTTGATATTACATCTAAACTGTGGATGCTAGCTATTGATCCAGGGACTAGCATTGTAAAACACAGAGGGCTCTATATTATTAAAGATTGGGACCCCTACATGGGGTGGACGAAATCGATGGCTCCCTTCTTCTCCAGAGGCGGCGGGCTCCGGTGAAATTCCGGCGGGGTGGTGCTCGCCTTGCTCCGGGAACGGTGTGGCACGATCAGTGAGAAGAGGGGAGTGAGATGGTGTGAAGAGATCGTGCGGGGGTGGCCTCTATTTATAGTCGAGCTCAGGGGTGGTCGCGGCAGCTCCTGGGTGGACGAAATCGATGGCTCCCTTCTTCTCCAGAGGCGGCGGGCTCCGGTGAAATTCCGGCGGGGTGGTGCTCGCCTTGCTCCGGGAACGGTGTGGCACGATCAGTGAGAAGAGGGGAGTGAGATGGTGTGAAGAGATCGTACAGGCGAAGGCAGGGGACGGTGCGGTGTCTCCTGGCGATGCTCAACGACATGGTCTCGAGGCATGGGGTGGTGCAGTTTGGTCTGGAATGGGCGATGCTCTGCGCGGCAGAGGCGGCGTCTTCGACGGCGAGCGGTGGCTGTGCGGCACGGGGCGGCAAACGGGAATGTCTGGCGGTCTCTTGGGTCGGTGGTGATCACGTATGCATGCGGTGAGGGAGGCGCGCGGTCTGTGGGCGCAGGTCGAGGGTGTTGCTCTGGCGCACGCTCGGCATGTTCTCTGGCGGGCTGGGCGCGGCTTGTGCGCATGGTCCATGGCTTGGCAGCGCTCGCGGCTGGGATAGTGAGTGGCGGTGGACGGTGGGATGCCTCCCAAACAAGGTTGGCACGGCTAGTTCTGCTCCTAGCTTGCTGTCGACTATGGGGTGGCAAGGGTGTGCTCGGCTGTTCACCATTGATGGCAATGGCAAGCTCACAGTGGTGCTAGTGCTTGGTTTAGTTAGCTAGATGATCTACTGAGATGGTTGTGAGCCAAAGAGGGGACAAGTTAGGCAAGAATCATAGCTCACAATAGTGTTTGATGTTTGTTTGATTTGTGTTTGCAACCTGTTTGATGAAATGGCCGCATGAAATCAAGTTTTGAATTTTGAAATGAATTTTGGTGGGTTTGCTAGATTGGTGCTGGTGAGTCTGCAGATGCTTGGGTTTTGATAGTTGAGCTTGTTTGAGTGGTTTTTGAAAAAGTGGGATCTTCCCATATGATAAAGATTCAATTTTGAATTGTCATTTAAAATATGCATTTGAAAGTTTCTGGATGATCACAAAGTGGGCCTTGATACTTTGTTATGAGTACATTCAAGGGGTGCAAAGATCTAGAAAAGTTTCTGTTAGGTTTTGAAAGTTTGAGACAGCCAAAGTAGGCATGGGGGTTAAATTGGCCAAAATGACCATTCATTTCATATATGTGTTTTGATTTACTTGTCTTTAGGAAAAGTGTGGGAAATGTTTTAGATGATGTTTATTTCACCTAAGAAACATTTTACAAGCAATGAAACAAACAAACAAGGTGGTTTTAAAAGAATTCAAAATCAATGCATACACATATGCATGCATTCATAATTTTATTTAGAAAAGTTTTTGTTAACCCTAAATGTGATGATTAGCATTTGATGATCCAAGCTTAGTATTTTTGGGATGTTACAATAAATTGATCCACCAGCATTGTTTGAATTAGTATTCAGACGAGGAGCATATCCAGAAGACTTTGGAGTGTAGGGAGCACGTGTGTAACATCCCTAAAAATCATGTTTCAAAACTCTGCATATCATCCATGCATCCATGATCATTTAGGGTTCATTTTCAAAGCCATTTCAAAAACATGAGCATTTGATGCTCATTATTTTATGTAAGCAAGCTATGGTCATATTGCCACCTTCTAATAAGAAAGATACTATTTTGATCAGTAATGTTGAGCTTGAGCTTGAGTGATGCTTCTAAGGTTTGGTCAAGGTTTCAAAAACAAATTATGATTTAAAAACCATTTCTTCACTACTTATAAATATTTAACTAAGGCTTGTTTAAATTCTTTTCCAAACCCTTTTTGTTTTTCCTTCAAGTGTGAACAATTGTGTTACACCTCCTAGGAGACAAGAATCAGCAAAATTTTGTTTGGAGAAAGTTTTATTTAAAACAGTTTTGATTTGAGCTTTCAAATTCAAACCAGAAATCCATTCAGAAAAAGAAAAAGGAATAAAGGAGAAAAAATAGAACAGACCAGCCAATATGGCCCAACCCAGCCGCTTAGCCCATTTAGCCCAGCAGCTCTCTCCCGCGAGGAAAACGTTTCGCACTCAGAAACCCACTCCCTCAGTCGCTGACTGCCTGGACCCACTCCCCCTCTCTCTCTCGCTGGCAACCGCGCCCCACTTGTCAGTCGTCTCTTCAAACCGCGCAATCAACTCCAGCCGTTTCCTCCCCAGTCACTACCGATGAATTCGCTGGTTTAATTCTGTTGATTCGTTGAGTAACTCTCGCCCCCGCTCTGGCTACTTAAACCCCTCCCCCTCGCGGCCATTTCCCCCAACAGAGCTAGCCAGAAGCGCCACCAGGCTGCCCGTATTTGCTCTCACTCTGCCGCTGCACAGTCGAACTCTGGCAGTAAATTCCGGCCAGCCACCGTCGCCCCTTGCCTTCCAGACACCACGAGCAAGTTCCCCATCTCCCTCTGCACCTTCCAGCATCACCCACTCGTCCGTGCGCGCTCCTATTCGTCGGCAAATTCAACAACAAGTGAACATCGCCGTCTGTCTCTCCGGTGACGACTCCTGGTAAATTCCGACCGCCCCCGTCCCTCTTATTGACGCTCACGTTTTTGCCAGACTCGTGCGCACCTAACCCAGCACTTGTTTCACTCTGGCATGGTCTACAACTCCGGCAACGACGACGAACAGCCGTACCCGACGTCTGCCTCTACTCCGACGAGGAATCCCCACCGTGTCCATGCGCCCCTTGACAAGCCACTGTCGCGTTGAGCTCCAGCACGCCTCTGCGAGTCTGGTAAGCCTCTCCGACGACCCCAGCCCCCTCTGTAGACACCGCGACGCTGTAGACCGAGCGCGCCGCCGCTCACCGTCGCCGCGCGCCGCTAGACTTTGGTCGCTTGATCGCGAACCGTTGGATCTAGATCCAACGTGTTAGATAGATCACTTAAACGAAGGGGTACGGAACAGATCTAGTCGTGCGATTTAAGTTAAATCTGGCGGTCCACGTTAGTCGATCCGCGTGAATCGGTATCAACCAATTAGAGAGCGCCGCGTGGCCAGTTCTTTGTTTTAAAAATAGAATTTAGATCTATTAGATGTTTAAACTTGAAAAATTCATAACTTCTGATCCACACGTTCAAATTTGACAAATTTTATATCATTGGAATCAGGAGAGAAAATCCTTTCCATTTATGCAATGTGTTTAATGTTTTGCCTCTGTAAAAATGGTTGTTTTTACAGAAACATTTGTAGGCATAATTTGTGTATAGTAATTGTTTGAAAAATGTTTTGTTGTTCAAATAAAGTTTATTTGGCATGTTTTGGACTTGTTTATGCTTCAGTACTGTGTACTTGTCTTGTTTGGTGTAGAAAATCATCACATGGCATTTTTGCATGCATTCATGTATTTTTGTTTGTATATATTGTGTATGTGATTTTGTGCCATTATTTTATGTGTAGATTTTGGTGCAAATAGTGATTGTGATTGTGAAGATTGTTGCTACTACCCAAACTACCAAGGCAAGTGGTGCTTCATAAATTTATTCCTATGTTTTTCAACTATGCACTAGAAATATTTTGTATAGGACTTGCATGAATATTTTGATCTATATGCTATGCTTGGGAAATCCTAGTAGTTGTAGAATTGCTAGAAATTTCTAAGTTAAGATTCTTATCAATGCCATGCTTAGTCTAGCTAGTAGCAACCAAGGGTGGTTATATATTCATGCTATGAGAAAATATTTCTAAGTCTTGGGACTTGTATTTTTACTTAACAAAACCATTAAGTAAATGAAACACCTGGGTGGAATGGAAAGAATGGTTTGTGTTGAGTGGTTACACAAGGCCCATGTCTATGGTTTACCTTGTGTATCTCACTTGTGGAAAGCCACCCATGAACAAAGGGATTTGAGATGCCAAATGTTAAGAACCTTCTAGTGCAGCCACATGGCATTATGGGCTCTGCCTGGATCATATAGGTTGCAATAACTTAGCCATTTGGACAGTTGGTGGTAGTGGCATGATAGGTTGGAGCGTGTCCATTTGGTCTAAGGGAAGGCTTCTGAAAGGTCATGTCTTAGTGAAAATCAAGTCTTGTGGGGAAAGTGCACAACCTCTGCAGATGGAAGAATCTAAGTACTTAGCCATGTCCCTGGTATTGGACAACTTGAGCATCAAGACATGGAAGCTATCAAGAATATCCTCATCCCAATTTCTAAGTTAAAACTTGTGTTTGAACAAGGGTGAAGGAACACCAATTTCTATTGGTGGTTCCTTGGGAAAGTTTTGTCAAAGAAAAACTTAGTGTTTTAAACTGATAGGAAAAACCTATTTTGAGCAAAGAAAACCAAAATGCATATAATATCTAGACTACTAATATTCTACTAAGGTATCACTTGCCAATACTATTCCAATGTATTGACCCACTGTGGCTGGAACTTGTGATGTTCTAATACTATTCCAATACTATTCCAATAATATTCTACTAAGGTTATTCTGATGATGATTAGGGGTTATGAGTATACACTCAACATGCTTGCCTGTGGCACATGAAGATGAAGACTTATTTATCTTATTATATATTTGAACTCTTGTATTAGGCCTGTGGCCATGGAGTTTGTAAAAGACTATGTTTGTCTCTAGAATGATATGTAACAATGACCTTTGTTTCTGTGTACTTCATCTTAAACTGTGGATGCTAGCATTGATCCAGGAACTAGCATTGCAATCACAGGGATCCTTACATTTATAAAGGGAGGGATCTTACAGATGGTATCAGAGCACTGTGTTGATTGTAGGATTATGACCCTAGGATTGGAAACCACTAAGGAAAATTTTCAACAACTTCCACACTTGTCTTTTCTGCTCGTAAACTTTTCTAATCTTATTTCTCATCTCTATTTGTAGATGAACTCCATCAACGAAGCCGTGAGGAAGGGACCACTCATGACTATGACTTTGGAATGTGAGACAGAATTCCCCAAGGCTCTCAAGGACCTCATGGTTTCCATGGGAATACATGTTGCAGCTGTGTACAAAGGTTTTCCCGTGATGGATGAAGGAGTTGAATACTGGTGGGTGCAACTTCACTTGTATAAAAACAAGGAAGACAACCACAAGGAATTAGGATTCTGCATGGTCACCAAGTCAGTGATGCACACCACATTCTTTGATTCAGCAAGGGATGCAGCTTGGAAGGCCATCAAAGAGCTTGGTCATAGAATTAAGTGCAGAATGCTCAACACCCAAAATGACCTTAAGGAAGAAAAGAAACATACCCAAGAGTTAGAGGCCACCAACCAACATTGAAGAGAGAACATCATAGACTTAGCAATGGAGTCATGTGATCAGGATCGACAGATTGCCTCTAGGGATGCCCTGTTAGCCAACTTGGCAAGTGAGATGGGATTGTAACGTACTTCGTTAGTTGGACCACCACACTTATCTTTATATTTTCCAAAAATGTTGTTTAAAATAAGTTGAAACTTGGATGCTTGTAATGGATTTATGTACGCCATGACTTGGGTGTTTTGATTGTCAAAGATATGCATGTGATGCCTTGTCTTGTGATTCATCTCTATGTATGTTGATTCTAACTTTTTCTATCTTATAAAATAGATGCCTAATGTTACTATCAGCACGGCTGAAGAGTTCAACGGAACTCGTTTTGGCACTCGTCTCATTGAGCTCACTAGTGTGCTCAATCTCCCACTTCCTACCATCATGATGCTTCCCCTCACCAAGTTCGAGAGGAAGGACCTTTGGGGCTTCAAGGTTACTCAGCCAGGACGTCAGACTGAGCCAGCCACGGAGACTATCACCTTCAAGATCATGCATGATGACAAGGAGAGAGGCCTAGAGGTAGTCATGCAGGATTTGCTTGGACGCTTGTTAGGGAGACACTCTCGGGAAATTAGAGGTACTCACTTCCACGCCTTCGGTAGACGTGATGAAGATGGTGAGGCCATTGACTTCGAGGATACTGCTACAGAGACGGCAGAGCCGATTCGTCTATACCTCCAGGACTTAGAGGTTCTTCTTAGGCACCTAGATACTGATAGGACCAACGTCATGGTCAGCAATGACGAACTCCAGGTGCAGCTTCCTGAGAAGGACAAGCTCTTCGCGGAGCAAGATGAGATAGTCAAGGAAATGGAGGCCAAGTTTGAGAGTCAGGATAGAAAGTTCAAGAGTCAAGAGAAGAGAGTCCAAGATAGGAACAAGAGGATTCAAGACATGACTGCAGAACTAGAATCCAAGGACTACGAGCTCGAGCATCAACAGGTGGTGATTGAGAGACTTCGTTCACAGAAGAGGGCTCTCAAAGCCAAAGTAGAGGCCTTGACCACCAATGTCGAGGAGTACAAGACCGCTATGGAGAATGCAGGTTTTACACTTGTTGATGAGGAGGTTGATGCAGAGGAGTAGTGATGACTACTCGTTTACCTTTATTTACCATGCTTTTGATTATTGAGTTGCAATGACCATCCAACATGTGGATGGCTTGCTATTGGTGTGTTTGCTTTTCAAAATTTGTTGCCTATGTTGTTGAACTTTTACTATTATGATGCATGATTGCTGATTTTTATGTGATGTATTGTGCATGTTATCATCTATGGGTATCTCATTCTTATCCTTATTGAAAACCACAGATGCCTCCCCGACATACCAATCCCAACCCTAACAACAATAATATCACCCCTGAGATGCAGAAGATGATAACAGCTCAGACGCAGCTGATGCAGATGATGACTACGTTCATATATAGAATCACAACAACAACAACAACAACAACAACAACAACAACAAAAAAAACAACAACAACAACAACAACAACAACAACAACAACAACAATAACAACAACAATCAGAACAACCCACCGGGTTTTGACATGCTTACCAGATTCTTAAGACTGAGGCCAGCAAAGTTCTCAGGAACTACTGATCCCATGGTGGACAATGATTGGCTACGCTCAGTGAACAAAGATTTGGTAACTGTTGGCTGTACTGATGAAGAGAAAGTCAGATTTGTAGCACACTTGGTGGAAGGACCATCAGCCACTTGGTGGGATAACTTCCAGATCACCACTCCCATTGCGCATGTGACATGGACTATCTTTGAAGATGGTTTCCGTACTTCTCACATCTCATCTGGAGTGATGAGTTTGAAGAAGAAGGAATTTCATAACTTGAAGCAGCGGCACCGCAGCGTGGCAGAGTATATTGAGGAGTTCAAAAATCTGGCGCGTTATGCACCGGATGAAGTTGACACTGATGCTAAGAGGAAAGAGAAGTTCCTCAAAGGATTGAACGATGAACTGAACCTGCAGCTATCTGTGGCCTATGTACCCACTTACCAGTCTCTTTGTGACAAGGCTGCCATTTTGGAGAGCAAGATAAACAGGTTGAAAGCAGGAAGAGGAAGCACTCTGACAAGCACAGCTCAGGATCGTCTCACAAGTGTTCCCATTATGATGATAGTGGGAATTCTGGGTCCCACAAGCATGGAAAATACAACAGCCACCAAAAACACAACCGTCATCATGACAACAAGAATCACCGTAGTCATGACAATGACAAGTACAAGAATCACAAGAGTGTATATAAGAGCCACCACAATGGAAGTGGAAGTGGTATTGGAAGCCAGCCTGACAAGAAGGATCTTAGTCAGGTTGAATGTTTCAAGTGCAAGAAGATGGGGCATTATGCAAATGAATGCCCAGAAAAGAAAGTTGAAGGACCCAACAAGCCCAACCCTTTATAGAAGGGGCAAGTGAACCACATCAATGTGGAGGAAATCTATGAAGAGTCGGATGATGTGGCTGGTAAGTTCAAACTCAATTCTATTCCAGCACTTGTTCTTTTTGATACTGGCGCATCACATTCATTCATATCAAAAGCATTTGTTGATAGAAATGGGTTTTCAACTGAAAACATTGGGTGTCCAATAAAAGTAAGTTCTCCAGGTGGAGAAATGATAGTGAGTCTTGGATGCCGGGATCTAGTAATAGAGTTTGGAAAGCATAAGTTTCCAGTGAGTCTTATAATCCTAGATTCCCAAGTACTAGATGTAATTTTGGGAATGGATTGGATGACCAAGTATGAAGGAGTACTAGATTGTGCTAATCGAACTGTTGCACTCACAACCCCGGAAAAGAAGCGGATAAGATTCAAGTCTAACTTTGAATCGAAAGGGAGTAAGCTAAATTCTCTTAAGGGGGTTAGCCTAGATAGTGTGCCAATAGTGAGTGAATATCCGGATGTGTTTACGGAAGAATTTCCGGGAATGCCACCAGATAGAGATGTGAAATTTTTGATTGATTTGCTACCAGGATCTGGACCAATAGCAAAGAGACTGTACAAGATGTCAGTTGATGAATTGAAAGAACTGAAGAAACAACTTGGAGAACAGTTGCAGAAAGGATTTATCCAACCTAGTTCTTCATCTTGGGGAGCACCAGTTTTGTTTGTGGAAAAGAAAGATAGAAGTCAAAGGTTATGCATAGATTACCATTCACTCAATGAGGTGACTATCAAGAACAAGTACCCTTTGCCTAGAATCAATGACTTGTTTAATCAGTTAGAAGGAGCTTGTGTGTTCTCAAAGATTGATCTCCGATCAGGTTACTTTCATCTCAAGATAAGAGAACAAGACATACGTAAGACAGCTTTCACCACTAGGTATGGATTGTATGAGTGTACCGTGATGCCATTTGGATTGACCAATGCACCAGCATACTTCATGAATATGATGAACAAGGTGTTCATGGAGTTTCTTGACAAGTTTTTTGTCGTTTTCATTAATGACATTTTGATCTACTCCAAGAGAAATGAAGAGCATGAAGGACATTTACGATTGATACTTGAGAACCTTAGAGAGCATAAGATGTATGCTAAATTCAGCAAGTGTGAATTTTGGCTAAATGAGGTTGGATTTCTTGGACACATTGTGTCAGGAGATGGTGTAGCAGTTGATCCTGCTAAAGTGTCATCTGTAACTGAATGGGAATCCCCTAAGTCAGTAAAAGAAGTTCGCAGTTTCCTTGTCTTGGCAGGATACTACAGAAGATTTATCAAGAACTTTTCCAAGGTAGCTAAGCCTATGATAGAATTGCTAAAGACAAGAAATTTGCTTGGTCTGAAGGATGTGAACTCAGTTTCCAAGAATTGAAGAAGAGACTAGTGACAGCACCAGTCTTATGTCTACCAGATTTGGAGAAGGATTTCCAAGTGTATTGTGATGCATCTCATCATGGATTAGGTGCAGTGCTAATGCAAGAAGGGAAAGTTGTGGCTTATGCCTCGAGACAACTCAAAACTCATGAAGTAAATTACCCTACTCATGATTTAGAGTTAGACTCTGTTGTCCATGCACTCAAAACATGGAGACATTACCTTTTGGGAAAGCGATGTGAAGTGTTCACAGATCCCAAAAGTTTGAAGTATATCTTCACCTAGAAAGAGATTAACATGAGACAAAGAAGATGGCCAGAACTCATCAAGGACCATGACTTGAGTTTGCAAGGACTATGACTTGAGTTGTAAAGCAAATGTTGTAGCGGATGCTCTAAGCCGTAAAGTTTTTGTGAATGGTCTTACAAAGGGAGAATTGCCAGATGATCTGTGTGCCCAATTTAGAGATCTCAAATTGGAGATTGTTCCTGAAGGACATCTCATGTCATTGGATGTTCAACCCACTTTGTTGGACAAAATCAAAGAAGCCCAAAAGACAGATAAGGGAATTGAAGAGATTAAGGAAAAGATTGGTAAAGGAAAAGCCAAAGGATTCCATGAAGACGAACAAGGTACTTTATGGTATGGAAAACGTATCTGCGTTCTGCAAGATCCGGAGCTTCGGAAACTGATTTTGCAAGAAGCACATAACTCACCGTATTCTATTCATCCGGGTAACACCAAAATGTACATGGATATGAAAGAAAGATTTTGGTGGAATAATCTCAAAAATGACATCGCCGAACATATTGCGTTGTGTGATGTATGTAGTAGAGTGAAAGCGGAACATCAGAAACCAGCAGGACTACTACAACCACTACCTATTCTTGATTGGAAGTGGGACAAGATTGGCACGGATTTCATCACCGGATTGCCAAGGACCAGGTCTGGATATGACTCCATTTGGGTAGTAGTGGATCGCCTAACTAAAGTGGCTCATTTCATACCCGTGAAGACAACCTATACATGTGGGAAATTAGCCAAGATCTACATGAGTAGGATTGTATGTCTGCATGGAGTACCCAAGAGTAGTGTGTCTTGTAGAGGTCCCAACCTTTAATAAGGTAGAGATCCTTGTGTTTACAATGCTAGTCCCTGGATCAATAGCTAGTATCCACAGTTAAGATGTAATATCAAGAAACAAAGGTCATAATACAACTTTATAACCAGGAATAAAATAATTAATTACATCTTACATAGCTCATTTGGCTATCTCATTACAATGCAGCAGAAATAAGTATAGCATGATGTCCTTCATCTTCAAAGTGCCACAGGAAAACATGTTGGTTGTAGACTTGTAATCCTAATCAACACACTTCACTAACATCAAATAAACCTACAACATAACAAGTTACAGCCACAAGGGTCAATACATTTGAATTGTATTGGCAAGTGATACTATGGTAGTATAGTGGAGTCTATCATCTATATGCATTTGGCTAAGTGTAGCTTAGGCTTGCATTTCTCAAAATAGATTTTCCTTATCATTTGAAAACACTAAGTTTTTGTTTATCAAAAATCACCCAAGGCATCTCCCAATAGAAATTGGTGATCCTTTAACCCTTATTCAACCACAAGTTTTTACTTAGAAATTGGGATGAGGAGATTCTTGATAGCTTCCATGTCTTGATACTCAATTTGTCCTTTGCCAGGGATATGACTAAGTACTTAGATTCTTCCATCTGCAGTGGTTGTGCACTTTCCCCACAAGACTTGATTTTCACCAAGACAGGACCTTTCAGAAGCCTTCCCTTAGACCAAATGGACGCGCTCCAACCTATCATATCACTACCACCAACTGTCCAAATGGCTAAGTTATTGCAACCTATGTGATCCAGGCAGAGCCCATATTGCCATGTAGCTGCACTAGAAGCTTCTTAACATATGGCATCTCAAATCCCTTTGTTCCTGGGTGGCTTTCCACAAGTGAGATACACAAGGTAAACCATAGAAATGGGCCTTGTGTAACCACTCAACACAAACCATTCCTTCCATTCCACCCAGGTGATTCATTCACTTAGTTGTTTTATTAAACAAAACACAAGTCCTTGACTTGGAAATATTCCATAGCATGAATATAATCCACCCTTGTTTTCTACTAGCTAAGCTAAGCATGATAGTAGTAGGAATCTTAACTTAGGAAATTCTACTAAGGTTTCATCTACTAGGATTTCCCATGGCATAGTTTACACTTAGCAAAAATTCCATGCAAGTCCTACTTAGAAATATCACTAATGCATAGTGAAAATAATGGGACAAAAGTATGGAGCATCACTAGCCTTTTTGGTAGAGAATATAAGTTCACTCCTTGATCTTGAAATACTCATACTCTTCAAATCACTACAATTCAATCAAGCAAGCAATATTTCAATCTACCATTCAAGCAACAACACATAAAATAATAGAAACAAAGCAATGCATGCAAGCATGCAAAAGATTGTTTTATTTGGAAAAGTGGTTTTTAATAGGTTATAAACATTCTAAAACACCTATTGGTCATTTTATAAAAGTGGCAAAATCATTTGCAAAAGATTTTACTTTATAAACCATTTTTAAACCAAATCAATATTTCATGTGGTCGAAAATGCCTGTATCAAAGTAACAATCTTTATAGGGTTCACCAAATATGTTTTCAAATCATAAAACTTTGTGTTTAGGGTCAAAGAATTTAAATCAAAACATTTCCCAAAGGTTTCTCCAAAAATTATTTTTAACATATAAACAATATTTTTATTTTACTAGAAATGCTTTAATTCAAAGTGTTATTCTCTTGCTTCACCAAATATGTTTTTGAAATCACAATTTGATTTCTATGGTCATTAGGTTCAAAAAAAACCATTTTCCAAAGATTTTATCACAAAAATAATTTTAGAACAAATTTTATATTCTAAATATGCCTACACAAGTTTCTGCAAAAACAACCAATTTAACAGACGAAATTTACTAAACAAAGTGCATGGTTGTAAAGGGTCCGTCTTGCTGATTCCATTCATATAAAATTTGCAAAATTTGGACGTGTGGTTTGAAAGTTACGGATTTTACAAATTGGAACATCTAATAGATCATTTCTGGTTTTTATTCAAACAGACTGGCCACGTGTCTTGTTCCTATTCGCCAGTACCGGTTCGCACGGATCAAGAAACGTGGCGTGTTGGATTAAAATGAGATCGTGCCAATCTATATCAAACTTACCTCTTCGCCTAGGTTCTATCGTATCCACTGGATCTACATCAAACGGCTCCTAATGCCTTGCCAAGAACTGGCGGTGCTGGCGGCGGCGACTGGCGGCGGCGCGCTCTGGTGACGGTGGTTTGGTGAGTCTAGGATGCGAGAAGAGTAATGGAGGGGCTCACCGGGTTCGCGGGGTCGTGGTGATGCTCAAGGTGGCCGTAGGATGGACAGGGGCGCACGGAGCTGGCTCGAATCGTTCGCCGGAGTTCATGTTCGCGTCGGGCTCCTCTGGTTGTCGTAGTGGGCGACGTTTTAGACTGCGGTAAGACAAGATGAGGGATGCGTTAGGTGCGCACGATGCTGGGGATCACACACGTATCAAACAGAGGAATAGGGGAAGCTGGGGCTTACGGGGGATGGTCGCCGGAGTTCGAGCAGACGGAGGCGGAGCTCAGTTGAAGATGTTGCCGAGGATACAGGGCACACGCGAGCGAGCTGAGGCCACTGGGAGATGCGTATGGAAGAGGGGAGAGGGCTCGCGTGGTCGAGGAGGCGAGACGCGGCCTGGGTTCGCCGGAATCGACGTCGGAGTCCATCGGAGGCTGCAGCGGTGTGTGGATGAATTAGGATAGCCAGGGGGATCCGGTGGGGTGATGTTTGTGGGGAAAGGAAGAGGAGGAGCAGGCGTTTAATAATGCATGGTCACGTAGAGGAATAAACGCGGCCTTAGGGTGGATTTAAGCAGAGAAATCGGTGCAGCAACGGCAGTGGGGTTGGGGGGAAGAGGTCGTCGCGGGGTTGAAGATGCTGAAGGGGCAGGTGGGGTCTGGCGTCAGCGAGAGAGGGAGAGGAGGAGTGGGGCCTGGTTGTCATCCACTGTGCGGGTCATTTCCCTGGTACGAATCGTTTTCCTGCGGGAGAGAGGGAGTGGGCCGGTGCTGGGCTGGACTGGGTCTGCTGGGCTGGTTTGGACTTTTTCATTTTTTTTGTTCTGTTTCTTTTTATTTTTCCATTTCTAATATTCTATTTTGATTTTGTTTAATTATTTCAAACATTCATTTGAAATCAAACTTTTGCCAAACTTTGTGAATAATCAAGCACTGTTTATTAACACATTCTGAAATCAAAATTAGAATAATTCTTTTATTCTTTTAGGATCTATTAATAATTAAATAAATAGACATTAGCCTTTATTTCAAATAGGATTTAATTTATTTTAATACTCTATTTGAAATCTAAATAATACAAAAATATTTTCAGCAGGTTTTATTTGAAAAACAAAACACTTGGAATTTTTTTATTTAAAATACTTTAACAAGTTTTAGTGTTTATTTAAAATGGAAAAAGCTTTACTCCAATAAAATTGGATATTAATAAATCCTTATTATTTTATTTAAATAAACACTTACTATTTTATCAAACAAAAAATATTTTATTTCATTTGCTTGGCCAAGATTTAA
Organism: Avena atlantica; assembly: GCA_910589765.1. Classification (NCBI taxonomy): domain Eukaryota; kingdom Viridiplantae; phylum Streptophyta; class Magnoliopsida; order Poales; family Poaceae; genus Avena; species Avena atlantica. Next base: position 440,347,269 of record OU342735.1, on the reverse strand, counting down.
TTTGGCTCTTTAAAATAATCCTTATTTATAATATTACCTTTGCTTATAAAAAACATATATTTTTATTTAAAGATCCAAAAATAGTGATTCCAACTATTATAACTTTATTTATTATCTTTTTAAATCTCTCTAGGATTTTGTTTGATCAAAATAGGTTTTGATATTTCCAATTGGAATCAAAAAGTTTCTTCTCACCCTAAATTTCAATAATTATTTATTTTGTTTAATTATTTTTTCACATTACAAGATTTGGAAAATCTTGGGATGTAACAGGCTATCACCCTTAAAAATAAATATCGTCCCGAGATTTGGGAAGGCTAGGGGTTACAAGTTGGCTTCAAAACAACTAGGGTACTACCACCCTTAAAAAATTTCCAACTAGATTACTTCTTGGCTTGCTTGGGGTTTTGATGAAGCTTATCTAGACACTTGTATGCATAATGGCCTAGCTCTTTGCATTTGAAACACATCACTTGGTTGGTATCTTTATTTTCCTTTGGTATCATTGCCTCTTGTTTGTTTCCTTGGTTCTTATTATTTTCTGGGCAATCACTAGCATAGTTCCCCATTTCTTTGCAATTGTAACATTGCAACTGGCTTATGTCCTTCTTCTTCTTTTTGGGTCTCTCGAAATCTAGGAGTTCTTCTAGTTCATGCTCTTCATACTTCACCACAAAGGTGGGAAATCTTTCTCTCTTCTTGGGGCAGTTACTAGATATATGACCTTCTTCTCCACAAGAGTAGCAACACTTTGTGGTCACTTTAGATTTGACCTTATGATGCATAGTTTTGACTTTGCCTTCATACTCCTTGGTAGAAGTTGTTCCCTCATGGGGGTTTACAAAATGTTGAAGCACTCCACCTTGTTTCCTTTGTTGAACTATGGAATAGATGGGACATTGGATAGGGACATGATTATTTCCTTCACATAGGAAACAAGTAGCTTGAGATGTGGGGCATTGATTAGTTGGATGTTTCTCTTCACAATTGGGGCATTGATTTTGATGCTCTTTGGAAGTGTGATCCTTGTCTCCACAAACATTGCAAGCTTGGGTTCCTTCTAAAATATCATCATTGACATCATTGTTATCACAAACTCCTTGGGAAAGGTTGTCTCCCATGTTGATCATTTGAGTGGTCATCCCTTGCAACAATTGGGACTGGATTTCCAAAAACTTTTGCATGGTTGGGTCTAACTCATTGTTGTTGGCTAAAAACTGAGTTGTCACTTGGTTCAACTGGGTTTGATTTGCTAGTAGTTGTTCTCTCATGTGCATCTCTTGGTTGTTGTTTTCACCATTCTTGATGTTGGAGTTTCCTGGGGTAATCATCTGTTTGGGTTGGATTGGGATTAGAATAGTCAAAATATTTCTAAGGAAATAATTCTAATCACACACAACACAATTCACACAAGCAATGTGAAAACAATCACAAACAAACATTCCACTCAAACAACAAAGTACAAGCACATTTTTAGGCAACAAAATATTTTTGCTACACCACATAAGTTGGTGTGTTTGATCTAAACTTAATATGGTGGTCCAAATATATGGTTCACTTGAGATCATTCCATTCTTCTTAGTTGATTCTTCTTGAATGAGATCATTGTTTTCTTGGGAAAATTCTTGTGTATTGGTCACAAAACATCAAAGGTGATGATGGTTCCTTCTAAATTGTGTTTCCTTAGTCTTCAATTCTTGAGTACCATTTCTTGCCTCACTTGTAGTCCTTAGTGATATCCAAGTTGAAGTCCTTGGTGAAAATAAAGTTGAAGTCTTTGATGATGTTTGATGTTGAAGTCATTTGAGTTGATGAAGTCCTTTGCACATGGTGAAGTCTTTTCTCATGGTGGAGGCTTTATCCATCAAGTTTGAAATAGAAGAGATGTAGAGTCAAAACAAAAAGGTTGAGGAAAGAGTTTACAAGATTGTTTGTAAATAAGTTTTGGAACAAATACAACTCCTATTTTTCTAAGGGGTTTTGTCCATTCCTAGGGTTACAATCCTACAGGAAACACAGTGCTCTGATACCATCTGTAGAGGTCCCAACCTTTAATAAGGTAGAGATCCCTGTGTTTACAATGCTAGTCCCTGGATCAATAGCTAGCATCCACAGTTAAGATGTAATATCAAGAAACAAAGGTCATAATACAACTTTATAACCAGGAATAAAATAATTCATTACATCTTACATAGCTCATTTGGCTATCTCACTACAATGCAGCAGAAATAACTATAGCATGGGGTCCTTCATCTTCAAAGTGCCACAGGCAAACATGTTGGTTGTAGACTTGTAATCCTAATCAACGGACTTCACTAACATCAAACAAACCTGCAACATAACAAGTTACATCCACAAGGGTCAATACATTTGAATTGTATTGGCAAGTGATACTATGGTAGTATAGTGGAGTCTATCATCTATATGCATTTGGCTAAGTGGAGCTTAGGCTTGCATTGCTCAAAATAGATTTTCCCGATCATTTGAAAACACGAAGTTTTTGTTTGTCAAAAATCACCCAAGGAATCTCCCAATAGAAATTGGTGATCCTTTAACCCTTGTTCAGCCACAAGTTTTTACTTAGAAATTGGGATGAGGAGATTCTTGATAGCTTCCATGTCTTGATGCTCAATTTGTCCTTTGCCAGGGACATGGCTAAGTACTTAGATTCTTCCATCTGCAGTGGTTGTGCACTTTCCCCACAAGACTTGATTTTCACCAAGACAGGACCTTTCAGAAGCCTTCCCTTAGACCAATGGACGCGCTCCAACCTATCATCCCACTACCACCAACTGTCCAAATGGCTAAGTTATTGCAACCTATGTGATCCAGGCAGAGCCCATATTGCCATGTGGCTGCACTAGAAGCTTCTTAACATATGGAATCTCAAATCCCTTTGTTCCTGGGTGGCTTTCCACAAGTGAGATACACAAGGTAAACCATAGAAATGGGCCTTGTGTAACCACTCAACACAAACCATTCCTTCCATTCCACCCAGGTGATTCATTCACTTAGTTGTTTTATTAAACAAAACACAAGTCCTTGACTTGGAAATATTCCATAGCATGAATATAATCCACCCTTGTTTTCTACTAGATAAGCTAAGCATGATAGTAGTAGGAATCTTAACTTAGGAAATTCTACTAAGGTTTCATCTACTAGGATTTCCCATGGCATAGTTTACACTTAGCAAAAATTCCATGCAAGTCCTACTTAGAAATATCACTAATGCATAGTGAAAATAATGGGACAAATTATGGATCATCACTTGCCTTTTTGGTAGAGAATATAAGTTCACTCCTTGATCTTGAAATACTCACACTCTTCAAATCACTACAATTCAATCAAGCAAGCCATATTTCAATCTACCATTCAAGCAACAACACATAAAATAATAGAAACAAAGCAATGCATGCAAGCATGCAAAAGATTGTTTTATTTGGAAAAGTGGTTTCTAATAGGTTATAAACATTATAAAACACCTATTGGTCATTTTATAAAAGTGGCAAAATCATTTGCAAAATATTTTACTTTATAAACCATTTTTAAACCAAATCAATATTTCATGTGGTCGAAAATGCCTTTATCAAAGTAACAATCTTTATAGGGTTCACCAAATATGTTTTCAAATCATAAAACTTTGTGTTTAGGGTCAGAGATTTTAAATCAAAACACTTCCCAAAGGTTTTCTCCAAAAAGCATTTTTAACATATAAACAATATTTTTATTTGACTAGAAATGCTTTAATTCAAAGTTTTATTCTCTTGCTTCACCAAATATGTTTTTGAAATCACAATTTGATTTCTATGGTCAGTAGGTTCAAAACAAACCATTTGCCAATGATTTTATCACAAAAATAATTTTAGAACAAATTTTATATTCTAAATATGCCTACACAAGTTTATGCAAAAACAACCAATTTAACAGAAGAAATTTACTAAAAAAGTGCATGGTTGGCTAGGGTTTTTCTTGATGATTCCATTGATATAAAATTTGCAAAATTTGGACGTGTGGTTTGAAAGTTATGGATTTTACAAATTGGAACATCTAATAGATCATTTCTGGTTTTTATTCAAACAGACTAGCCACGTGTCTTGTTCCTATTCGCCAGTACCGGTTCGCACGGATCAAGAAACGTGGCGTGTTGGATTAAAATGAGATCGTGCGGATCTATATCAAACTTACCTCTTCGCCTAGGTTCTATCGTATCCACTGGATCTACATCAAACGGCTCCTAATGCCTTGCCAAGAACTGGCGGTGCTGGCGGCGGCGACTGGCGGCGGCGCGCTCTGGTGACGGTGGTTTGGTGAGTCTAGGATGCGAGAAGAGGAATGGAGGGGCTCACCGGGTTCGCGGGGTCGTGGTGATGCTCAAGGTGGCCGCAGGATGGACAGGGGCGCACGGAGCTGGCTCGAATCGTTCGCCGGAGTTCATGTTCGCGTCGGGCTCCTCTGGTTGTCGTAGTGGGCGACGTTTTAGACTGCGCTAAGACAAGATGAGGGATGCGTTAGGTGCGCACGATGCTGGGGATCACACACGTATCAAACAGAGGAATAGGGGAAGCTGGGGCTTACGGGGGATGGTCGCCGGAGTTCGAGCAGAAGGAGGCGGAGCTCAGTCGAAGATGTTGCTGAGGATACAGGGCACGCGCGAGCGAGCTGAGGCCACTGGGAGATACGTATGGAAGAGGGGAGCGGTCTCGCGTGGTCGAGGAGGCGAGGCGCGGCCTGGGTTCGCCGGAATCAACGTCGGAGTCCGTCGGAGGCTGCGGCGGTGTGCGGATGAATTAGGACAGCCTGGGGGCTCCGGTGGGGTGATGTTTGGGGGGAAAGGAAGAGGAGGAGCAGGCGTTTAATACTGCGTGGTCACGGCGAGGAATAAACGCGGCATTAAGGTGGATTTAGGCAGAGAAATCAGTGCAGCAACGGCAGCAGGGTTGGGGGGAAGAGGTAGTCGCGGGGTTGAAGATGCTGACGGGGCAGGTGGGGTTTAGCATCAGCGAGAGAGGGAGAGTATGAGTGGGGCCTGGTTGTCATCCACTGTGCGGGTCATTTCCCTGGAACAAATCGTTTTCCTGCGGGAGAGAGGGAGTGGGCCGGTGCTGGGCTGGACTAGGTCTGTTGGGCTGGTTTGGCCTTGTTCATTTTTTTTGTTTTGTTTCTTTTTCTTTTTCCATTTCTAATATTCTGTTTTGATTTTTTTTAATTATTTCAAACATTCATCTGAAATCAAACTTTTGCTAAACTTTGTGAATAATCAAGCACTGTTTATTAACACATTCTGAAATTAAAATTAGAATAATTCTTTTATTCTTTTAGGATCTATTAATAATTAAATAAATAGACATTAGTCTTTATTTCAAATAGGATTTAATTTGTTTTAATACTCTATTTGAAATCTAAATAAGACAAAAACCTTTTCAGCGGGTTTTATTTGAAAAACAAAACACTTGGAATTTTTTTATTTAAAATACTTTAATAAGTTTTAGTGTTTATTTAAAATGGAAAAACCTTTACTTTAATAAAATTGGATATTAATAAATCCTTATTATTTTATTTAAATAAACCTTTACTATTTTTATCAAACAAAAAAAATTTATTTCATTTGCTTGGCCAAGATTTAATTTGGCTCTTTAAAATAATCCTTATTTATAATATTAACTTTACTTATAAAAACCATATCTTTTTATTTAAAGATCCAAAAATAGTGATTCTAACTATTATAACTTTATTTATTATCTTTTTAAATCTCTCTAGGATTTTATTTGATCAAAATAGGTTTTGGAAAATCTTGGGATGTGACATGTCTGATAGGGGAACTCAATTCACTTCTCATTTTTGGAGGCAATTACATGAGTCATTAGGAACGAGATTGGAATTCAGCACTGCTTTTCATCCTCAGACTGATGGGCAAACAGAAAGGACCAACCAGATCCTTGAAGATATGTTGAGGGAATGTGCCCTAGACTATGGAGCTAGTTGGAATGAAAGTATGCCTTACGCAGAATTCTCTTACAATAATAGCTATCAAGCCAGTATTGAGATGGCACCGTTTGAATTCCTCTATGGGAGAAAGTGTACCACCCCATTGTTATGGAATGGTGTGGGAGAAAGAAACCTGTTCGGACCAGAACTAATCAAGGTGGCTGAAGAGAAAGTCAAGCTAGTTAAGGACATATTGAAGATAGCATTGTCCCGACAGAAGAGTTACGCATATCCTAAGCGTAGAGAAGTCACCTATGAAGTGGGTGATAGAGCTTATCTTAGAGTGTCACCACTTCGTGGAGTGAAGAGATTTGGTGTCAAAGGTAAATTGGCCCCAAGATATGTTGGACCATTCAAGATTCTGAGTCATAAAGGAGAAGTGGCTTATGAGATTGAATTGCCAGAATCATTGTCTGCCGTTCACAATGTGTTTCATGTAAGTCATCTTAATAAATGCCATCCAGAGATGGAAGAGACCTCTTTGAAGGATACCATACCTTTGGAGGAGGTTCAGTGGAGCTTAGGCTTGCATTTGGATAAGTGGAGCTTAGGCTTGCATTGCTGAAAATAGATTTTCCTTATCATTTGAAAACACTAAGTTTTTGCTTGACAAAAATAACCCAAGGCATCTCCCAATAGAAATTGGTGATCCTTCAACCCTTGTTCAACCACAAGTTTTTAACTTAGAAATTGGGATGAGGAGATTCTTGATAGCTTCCATGTCTTGATGCTCAAATTGTCCTTTGCCAGGGACATGGCTAAGTACTTAGATTTTACACTCTGCAGAGGTGGTGCACTTTCCCCACAAGACTTGGTTTCACCAAGACAAGATCTTTCAAAAGTCTTCCCTTAGACCAGAATGGACGCGCTCCAACCTATCAAACCCCTACCACCAACTGTCCATTTGGCTAAGTTATTGCAACCTATATGATCCAGGCAGAGCCCATAATGCCAAGTGGCTGCACTTGAAGCTTCTCAACATTTGACATCTCAAATCTCTTTGTTCCTGGGCGGCCATCCACAAGTGAGATACACAAGGTAAACCATAGAAATGGGCCTTGTGAACCACTCAACACAAACCATTCCTTCCATTCCACCTAGGTGATTCATTCATTTAGTTGTTTTATTAAACAAAACACAAGTCCACAGACTTAGAAATATTTCCATAGTATGAATATATATTCCACCCTTGTTTTCTACTAGCTAAGCTAAGCATGATAGTAGTATGAATCTTAACTTAGGAAATTCTTCTAAGGTTTCATCTACTAGGATTTCCCATGGCATAGTTTATACTTAGCAAAAATTCCATGTAAGTCCTACTTAGAAATATCACTAATGCATAGTGAAAATAATGGGACAAAAGTATGAAGCATCACTTGCCTTTTTGGTAGAGAATATAGGTTCACTCCTTGATCTTTGCAATGTTCACACACTTCAAATCACTACAATTCAATCAAGCAAGCAATATTTCAATCTACCATTCAAGCAACATCACATAAAATAATAGTAACAAAACAATGCATGCAAGCATGCTAAAGATTGTTTTATTTGGAGAAGTGGTTTCTAATAGGTTATAAACATTTGAAAACACCTAATGATCATTTTATAAAGTGGCAAAATCATTTGCAAAAGATTTCACTTCATAAACCATTTTTAAACCAAGTCATTATTTTATGTGGTTGAAAAATGACTTTATCAAAGTAACAATCTTTATAAAGTTCACCAAATACATTTTCAAATCATAAAACTTGGTGTTTGGGGTCAGAGAGTTTAAATAAAAGCATTTCCCAAAGGTTTTCCTCAAAAAGCATTTTTAATAAATAATCATTATTTTTATTTGTCTAGAAATGGTTTAAATCAAAGATTTATTCTTTTGCTTCACCAAATATATTTTTGAAACCACAAATTGATTCCTATAGTCAGTAGGTTCAAAATAAACCATTTTCCAAAGGTTTTATCTCAAAAATCATTTTAGAACAATTTTTATATTCTAAACATGCATACACAAGTTTCTGCAGAAAAATCAATTTAACAGAAGCATTTTACTAAACAAAGTGCATGGTCAGAAAGTACTTGTTTTGCGGAATCCATTGATATAAAATTTGCAAAATTTGTACGTGTGGTTTGAAAGTTATGAATTTTTCAAATTGGCACATCTAATAGAACAATTCCTGGTTGTTAGACCCCTCCTTTATAAAGGAAAGGATCCCTGTGATTGCAATGCTAGTCCCTGGATCAATGCTAGCATCCACAGTTTAAGATGAAGTACACAGATACAAAGGTCGTTTATTACATTCATTCCAGAGATAAACATAGTCTTTTACAACTCAGGGCCATAGGCCTAATACAAGAGTTTTAAGGAATAAGTAAATAAACATAAGTCTTCATCTTCATGTGCCATAGGCAAGCATGTTGAGTGTAGACTCATGACTCCTACTCATCATCGGAGTAACCTGCAACATCACAAGTTACAGCCACAAAGGGTCAATACTTTGGAATAGTATTGGCAAGTGATACCTTAGTATATTTTAAGTGGACTACATTACTATATGCATTTTGGCTAAGTGTAGCTTGGCTTGCTTTGCTTGAAAATAGGTTTTACCTATTAGTTGAAATCACTAAGTTTTTCTTTATCAAAAACTTCCCAAGAAACCACCAATAGACATTGGGGTCCTTCACCCTTGTTCACCCACCAATTTTTACTTAGAAGTTGGAGTGATGAGATTCTTGTAGCTTCCATGTCTTGATGCTCAAAGTGTCCATTGCCTTGGACTAGGCTAAGTACTTAGGTTTTCCATCTGCAAAGGTTGTGCACTTTCCCCACCACTTGGTTTCCCAAGACAGGACCTTTCAGAAGCTTTTCCTTAGTCAAATGGACGCGTTCCAACCTATCATCCCAACTACCACCAACTGTCCAAGTGACTAAGTTCTAGCAACCTATATGATCAAGGCAGAGCCCATATTGCCAAGTGGTTGCACTATAAGCTTTCTCAACACTTGGCCTCCAAATCCCTTTGTGCCTGGGTGGCTTACCACAAGTGAGATACACAACCCAAGTCCATGGCCTTGTGTAACCACTCAACATAACCCATTCTTTCCATTCCACCCAGGAGGTTCATTTGACTTAGTGGTTTTATTAGGAAAGTATAAGTCTCATGACTTAGAAATATTTTCATCATGGTAAGTGTAGATTTTCACCAACCCTTGTTTGCTATATAGCTAGGCTAAGCAAGGCATGGCAACTTATCATAGGGAAAATTCCTTAGCAATTCTACTATTCTAAACTACATAGGATTTCCCAACATATCATTTGACAAAAGTAGCATGCAAGACTTTAGCAAAATTTCTAATGCTAGTACAAAACATAGGTTAGAAATATTCATGAAAATATCACTTGCCTTGGTAGTGGGGAGAGCTGCACTCTTCACAATCACAATCACTAGCAAAATCTACACAAAAATTATAGCATACAATTACACACAATTATATACAATCAAAAATAATATGAATGCATGTATGCAAGAATTTACCAAGTGGTGATTTTGAAAATTCTACCAAGCATGTGCATGATACTGAAACACAACAGGACACAAAATTTGCCAAAACAAACTTATTTGACACTAAAACCACTTACCAAAATAAATCTATACTCAAAATAGCTTTAAACATGATTCCACAAATAAAATCATTTTAATGGTTACTATTTGTTAAACACATTGCATAATCAGAAAGGTCTTGAATCACTGAATCCAACGGTATAAAGTTTGTAAAATTCTAACGTGGCATTCAAAAGTTATAGCAGTTTGAAGTTTGGATCTAAATCAGGTTTAAATTCTGTTTTTGAATTCATCCTAGCCACGCGTCGCAACCTCACTGGCGCGTACCGGTTCGCATCGGATCGAGCTCTGCAGCCGTTGGATCTAATTAACGTTGCGCGGCTCAGATCTGTCCATACCTCTTCGTTAAGTGAACTGTTTCTACACGTAGGATTCAGATCTGACGGCTACAATCTATTAACCAGAAACGGGCGGCGCTGGCGGTGTTGACCGGTGGCGGCGAGTCAGACTACGGTGGCGCCGGCGTTCTAGATCGTCCCAGGAAGCAGGGAGGTGCTTACCAGATCCGCAAGGTCGTGCTGAAGCTTGACGTGGTACTGGTTTGCGGAGGGGCGCTCGGAGATGGACTCTGGATCTCGTCGGAGTTGCGTCTGGCGTCGGGTGGATGTTGTCAGAGCCGTTGCCGAGGCTCCGCGTCGCCCTAACACGAACCAGGGGGTTTAGGAGGTGCGCAAGACAGTTGCGAACACGCTCATGTGAAGGAAAAGGCAAGGGGTGCACGGGACTTACTGAGATTGGTCGCCGGAGTTGGGGTGGTCGTCAGGTGCTTACGGTGTCAAGCGAATACGGCGACCTGGGGCAATACAGGATGAGCTAGTGGGGTTAGGAGGTGCACCAGGAGATTTCAAAGTGGCTCGAACAATCCAGAGGGGAAGGGGCGCACGGAGCTCACCTGAATCGATCGCCGGAGTTAGCTCTGTCTGCGGCGGTTTTGAGCGAGTCATGGGCAGCCTGGTGGCGTGAATGCAGAATTGGCTGGGGGAAAATGACTGCGAGGAGGTGGGGATCTTATAGCCGGAGTCTCGACAGGAAACGCTCGTCGCATCAATGCAATTTACGCCCGCGGATTCAGTGCTGCAACGGCCAGCGGCGGAGGTCACGCGCGGAATCAGAGGAAGACGATGACGACGTGGACCGGGCCCGTTCGTCAGTGAAAGGTGCGAGGTGGAGGTGGGGTATGGTCGTCAGTGACAGAACGCGTGCGCTCGCGCGTGAGAGAAGAAAAGGAACTCCCCGGGTGGGCTTGTTGGGCTGGGTTCGTTGCTGGGCCAGATATCTGGCGCGCGGCCTTTTTCCTTTGTTTAGTTCTTTTTCTTTTCTAATTCGATTTTCTGATTAGGTTTTCAAATGGTTTCAAAAACAATTTGAATTCAAATTTTCCTGAGGTTTTGTAGTGGTGAATTGATCTCAGAAATAGGTCAAAACTCGTGGGGCTACCTTGCAAGGGCTTGGTCCAACTTGGACTTAAAACAATCAGAGACATTGCCTCTAGTTTGCAATGTTTTTGAAAATAGGTTTTTTAATTTATTTCCAAATTGAAAACTTTGGTCAAACTTTTACACCTAAACTTTCCAATAATGGAGGCAAGCAAACAAGTTCCTAAACATTTCAAGTTTCAAATGGTGTTGGTCTTTTGAATTAAATCTGTCCACATAAAATCATAACATCAAAAGCTTCTGTTTTTCTGAAATGATTTTGAGAAAATCCCTAAATGATGATGAATGCAAGGATGATATGAATGAGTTTTGGAATATGAATTTAGGGATGTTACAAATCTAACCCCCTTAAGATGAATCTCGCCCTCGAGATTCGGATTGGCTAGCAAATAGGTGAGGGTGGTCTTTCCGAAGATCATCTTCTCTTTCCCATGTTGCTTCTTCTTCGGAATGATGATTCCATTGCACTTTGCAAAACTTGATAGTTTTTGTCCTTGTGACTCTTTCTGCGGTCTCAAGAATCTTGACAGGCTTTTCCTCATAGGTGAGATCACTTTCTAGCTGGACTTCTTCCAATGGTATGGTATCCTTCAGAGAAGATTCTTCCATTTCTGGGTGACATTTCTTGAGCTGACTCACATGGAACACATTATGGACAGCTGACAGAGATTCTGGCAATTCAACTTCATATGCAACTTCTCCCTTGCGACTTAGAATTTTGAATGGCCCAACATATCTTGGTGCCAACTTTCCTTTGACTCCAAATCTTTTTACTCCACGAAGTGGTGATACTCTGAGATAAGCTCTATCCCCAACTTTGTAGGTGACTTCTCTACGCTTAGAATCTGCGTAGCTTTTCTATCGGGACTGTGCTATCTTCAATCTGTCCTTAACCAATTTGACTTTCTCTTCGGCGTCTTTGATAAGATCAGGTCCAAATAAACTCCTTTCTCCCACACCATTCCATAGTAATGGGGTGGTACACTTCTTTCCGTAGAGTAATTCAAATGGTGCCATTCCAATACTAGATTGATAACTGTTATTGTAAGAGAACTCTGCGTAGGGCAGACTTTCATCCCAACTTGCTCCATAGTCTAAGGCACATGCCCTCAACATGTCTTCAAGAATTTGGTTAGTCCTTTCCGTTTGTCCATCAGTTTGAGGATGAAAGGCAATACTGAATTCCAACCTCGTTCCCAAAGATTCATGGAGCTGTCTCCAAAAGTGAGAAGTGAACTGAGTTCCTCTATCTGACACAATACTCTTAGGCACACCGTGAAGGCATACGATTCTGCTCATGTAGATCTTGGCTAACTTGGCACTTGTATAAGTGGTCTTCACTGGTATAAAATGAGCCACTTTAGTTAGGCGATCCACTACTACCCATATAGAATCATACCCTGACCTGGTCCTTGGTAATCCGGTAATGAAATCCATACCAATATTTTCCCACTTCCATTCAGGAATAGGTAGTGGTTGAAGCAAACCTGCTGGTTTCTGATGCTCTGCTTTCACTCTACTACACACATCACACAAAGCAATGTGTTCGGCGATATCTCTTTTGAGATTATTCCACCAAAATCTTTCCTTCATGTCCATGTACATCTTGGTGTTTCCCGGGTGAATAGAATACGGAGAGTTGTGGGCTTCCTGTAAAATTAGTTTCCGCAACTCCGGGTCTTGCGGAACACATATACGTTTTCCATGCCATAAAGTACCTTGTTCGTCTATATGGAAACTCTTAGCTTTCCCTAGACTTATATTTTCCTTAATCTTTTCAATTTCCTTATCAGTCTTCTGAGCTTCTTGGATCTTGTCCAATAAGGTGGGTTGAACATCCAAAGACATGAGATGTCCTTCAGGCACAATCTCCAATCTGAGTTCTTTGAATTGCTTACACAAGTCATCTGGCAATTCCCCTTTGGTAAGACCATTTACAAACGTCTTACGACTTAGAGCATCTGCTACTACATTTGCTTTACCGGGGTGGTACTGCAAACTTAAGTCGTAATCCTTGATAAGTTCTAGCCATCTCCTTTGTCTCATGTTGATTTCCTTCTGGTTGAAGATATACTTCAAGCTCTTATGATCGGTGAACACTTCACATCGCTTTCCCAAAAGGTAATGTCTCCATGTTTTGAGTGCATGGACGACAGAGGCCAACTCCAAATCATGAGTAGGATAGTTTACTTCATGAGTTTTGAGTTGTCTCAAAGCATAGGCTACGACTTTACCGTCTTGCATAAGTACGGCACCCAAACCTTGATGAGACGCATCACAATATACTTGGAAATCCTTTTCCAAATCTGGCAGACATAGCACTGGTGCTGTTACAAGTCTCTTCTTCAATTCTTGGAAACTGAATTCACAACCTTCAGACCAAGCAAATTTCTTGTCCTTTTTTAACAATTCCGTCATTGGCTTAGCAACCTTCGAGAAATTTTCAATGAACCTTCTGTAGTAACCTGCTAAGCCGAGGAAACTACGAACTTCTTTCACATTCTTGGGTGATTCCCATTCTGTCACAGCTGAAACTTTGGCAGGGTCAACTGCCACACCATCCTTTGTCATAACATGACTAAGAAAACCAACTTTCTCTAACCAGAACTCACACTTGCTGAATTTGGCATAAAGTTTATGCTCTCTTAACTTTTCAAGTATCAAGCGTAAGTGTCTTTCATGTTCTTCCTTGCTCTTGGAGTAGACTAAGATGTCATCGATGAATACGACCACAAACTTGTCAAGAAATTCCATGAATACCTTGTTCATCATATTCATGAAGTATGCTGGAGCGTTGGTTAAACCAAAAGGCATCACAGTGTACTCATACAATCCATATCTTGTGGTGAATGCGGTCTTAGGTATGTCTTGCTCTCTTATCTTGAGTTGAAAATAACCTGACCGGAGATCAATCTTCGAGAACACACATGCTCCTTCTAGCTGATCAAAAAAATCGTTGATTCTTGGCAAAGGATATTTGTTCTTGATGGTTACCTCGTTGAGAGAACGATAGTCAATACATAATCTTTGTGTTCTATCCTTCTTCTCCACAAACAATACTGGGGCTCCCCAAGATGAAGAACTTGGTTGAATAAACCCTTTCTGAAACTGTTCCCCTAGTTGCTTCTTGAGCTCCTTCAGTTCATCAACTGACATTTTGTATGGTCTCTTAGCTATTGGTCCAGAACCTGGTACCAAATCTATCAGAAACTCCACATCCCTATCCGGTGGCATTCCTGGCAATTCTTCTGGAAACACATCTGGATACTCACACACAATTGGTACACTATCCATACTAACCCCCTTAAGAGAATTCAGCTTACTTCCCTTGGATTCAAAGTTAGATCTGAATTTTATTCTTTTTCCTTCTGGGGTTGTGAGTGTAACTGTACGATTGGCACAATATAGTACTCCCTCATACTTAGCCATCCAATCCATTCCCAAAATCACATCCAATCCTTGGGAATTCAGGATTATTAGGTTCACTGGAAACTTATGTTTTCCAAACTCTATGACTAAGTCATGACATCCTGAGTTTACTATCATTTCTCCACCCGGAGAACTTACTCTTATAGGACACCCAATGGTTTCTACCGGTAGTTCATTTCTTTCAACAAATGCTTTTGATATGAATGAATGAGATGCACCGGTATTAAAGAGTACAAATGTTGAAATTGAATTGAGTCTGAACTTACCAGCAACGGCATCAGGCTCCTCATGGACCTCCTCCACATTGATGTGGTTAACCTGTCCTTTCTAGAAAGGATTTGGCTTGTTAGGTCCTTCCACTTTCTTCTCAGGGCACTCATTAGCATAATTCCCCAGCTTCTTGCACTTGAAGCACTCAACCTGACTGATGTCCTTTTTAACATGCTGACTTCCACTTCCACTACCATTCCCACTGTGGTGGCTCTTATGTCCACTCTTGTGGTTCTTGTACTTATCATTGTCATGACTGCGATGATGCTTGTTGTCATTACGGTTGTGGTTGTGGTGCTTGTTGAATTTCCCATGCTTATGGGATCCTGAGCTGCCACTGTCATCATAGTGAGATCGTTTGTGGGACGATCCCGAGCTGTGCTTGTCGGAGTGTTTCCTCTTCCTACTCTCGACTTGTTTTATTTTACTCTCCAAAATTGCAGCTTTGTCACACAAAGACTGATAAGTTGGAACATATGCCACAGACAGCTATAGATTCAGCTCATCATTCAAGCCCTCCAAAAACTTTTCCTTTCTTTTGGCATCTGTGTCAACTTCATCCGGTGCATAGCGCGCCAGATTGTTGAATTCTTCTATGTATTCTGCCACGCTGCGGTGGCGCTGCTTCAGGTTGTGAAACTCTTTCTTTTTCAGGTTCATCATCCCTGATGCGATATGAGAAGTGCGAAAGCCATCTTCAAAGATAGCCCAAGTCACCTCATCAATAGGAGTGGTGATTTGGAAGTTGTCCCACCATGTGGCGGCTGGTCCTTCCAACAGATGTGCTGCGAACCTGACTTTTTCAGCATCCGTGCAGCCCACGGTCACTAAGTCCTTGTTCACAGAACGTAGCCAGTCATTGGCTACCATGGGATCAGTTGTTCCCGAAAACTTAGCTGGCCTCAGACGCAGAAATCTGGTGAGCATATCAAAACCCGGAGGGTTGTTGTTGTTGTTGTTGTTGTTGTTGTTGTTGGGGTTGGGGTTGTTGTTGTTGTTGTTATTCTAGTTTTGGATGAATGTTGTCATCATTTGCATAAGCTGTGTTTGCGCATTCATCATTTGTTGCATTTCCGGGGTGATGTTGTTGGGGTTGGGGTTTGCGCGACGGGGAGGCATATGTGGTTTGTTCAAATAGATAAGAATGAGATACCCATAGATGTTTTATGCACAATACATCACAAGCAAATCATATAGCATGCAACTCAAGAATAAAAGTTCAACAACCAGATAATAAGTTCATGAAATAAAACACACAAGTGGCAAGCCATCCACATGTCGGATGGTCCAATAATGAGTTCACAAATAACAAGTACGAATATAAGAGATAAACGAGTAGTCAAGTCTACTCATCAGCATCAATCTCCTCCTCGACGAAGGTAAGACCTGCGTTCTCCATCGCGGTCTTGTTCTCCTCAATCGTAGTGGTCAAGGAATCGACCTTGGCCTTGAGAGCCCTCTTCTGGGAACGAAGCCTCTCAATAACCATCTGCTGCTGCTCAAGCTCGAAATCCTTGGACTTCAGTTCCTCGGTCATGTCCCGGATCTTCTTGTTCCTATCCTGGACGCGTTTCTCCTGACTTTTGAACTTGCGGTCCTGGGCCTCAAACTTCGTCTCCATTTCTTTGATCATCTCGTCCTGCTGTGCGAAAAGCTTGTCCTTCTCGCGTAGCTGTACCTGGAGCTCGTCATTGCCAAGCATGACGTTCGTCCTGTCCGTGTCCACGTTCCTGAGGAGAGTCTCTAAGTCCTGGAGGTAGAGACGTATCGGCTCTGCCGTGTCCCTCGAGTCGTCCTCAAAGTCGATGGACTCTCCATCAACATCACGCCTTCCGAAGACGTGGAAGTGAGTGCCCCTAACCTGTCGGGAGTGACGGCCTAACAGACGTCCTATCAGGTCCTGTAGGACTACCTCCATGCCTCTCTCTCTGTCGTCGTGCATCAGCTTGAAGACAATGGCCTCTGTAGTAGGCTCAGTCTGGCGTCCTGGCTGGTTCACCTTGAAGCCCCAGAGGTCCTTCCTCTCGAACTTGGTGAGTGGGTACACCGTGATGGTGGGAAGAGGAAGATCGAGCAAAGTGGTAAGCTCAATGATACGGGGTCCGAAACGGGTAACCTGGAGCTCCTCAACGGTGCTGATGGTAATAGGCATCTATTTATAAGATTGAAAAGTTAGAACAACACAATTTAAGATAAAATCAGACAACCATCTCATACATAACCATGGAACACAAACATCACACAAGTCATGCATACATAAAACCATTACATCAATCAAGGTCCAAACTTATTTAGGGTATCATTTGGAAAATAAGGTGATAGATGGGGGTCTACTAACAAAGTGTGCTCATAGGCCTATCTCACTGGATCTGGTGGCTATCACAATGTTCCTAGAGGTAATCCACCTATCTTGTTCACATGATTCCATCACTAAGTCTATTATATCTCCCCTTAACTCTTGGTTGGTGGCTTCCAACTCTTGGGTAAGTTCCTTCTCTTTCTCTAAGTCTTTTTGGAGGTTGAGCATTCTGCACTTGACTCTAGCACTTAGTTCTTTGATAGTCCTCCAAGCTGCATCTCTGGCTGACTCAAAGAATGTGGTGTGCATTACAGTGTTGGTGTACATGCAGAATCCCCTTTCTTTGTGGTTGTCTTCCTTGTTTTTGTACAAGTGAAGGTGCACCCACCAATACTCCACTCCTTCATCCATCACTGGAAAGCCTTTGTATAAAGCTGCTCCATGTGCTTCCATTTCCACCATGAGGTCCTTGAGAATCTTGGGAAACTCAGTTTCACACTCCAAGGTCATGGTCATAAGTGGCCCTCTCTTCACGGCTTCATTGATGGTGTTCATCTACAAATGGAGATGAGAATGAGAAGATTAGAAAAGTTTTACGAGATGAATAGCCAAGTGTAGAAGTAGTTGAAAATTTTCCTTAGTGGTTTCCAATCCTAGGGTCATAATCCTACAGGCAACACAGTGCTCTGATACCATCTGTTAGACCCCTCCTTTATAAAGGAAAGGATCCCTGTGATTGCAATGCTAGTCCCTGGATCAATGCTAGCATCCACAGTTTAAGCTGAAGTACACAGATACAAAGGTCGTTTATTACATTCATTCCAGAGATAAACATACTCTTTTACAACTCTGGGCCATAGGCCTAATACAAGTGTTTTAAGGAATAAGTAAATAAACATAAGTCTTCATCTTCATGTGCCACAGGCAAGCATGTTGAGTGTAGACTCATGACTCCTACTCATCATCGGAGTAACCTGCAACATCACAAGTTACAGCCACAAAGGGTCAATACTTTGGAATAGTATTGGCAAGTGATACCTTAGTATATTTTAAGTGGACTACATTACTATATGCATTTTGGCTAAGTGTAGCTTGGCTTGCTTTGCTTGAAAATAGGTTTTACCTATTAGTTGAAATCACTAAGTTTTTCTTTATCAAAAACTTCCCAAGAAACCACCAATAGACATTGGGGTCCTTCACCCTTGTTCACCCACCAATTTTTACTTAGAAGTTGGAGTGATGAGATTCTTGTAACTTCCATGTCTTGATGCTCAAAGTGTCCATTGCCTTGGACTAGGCTAAGTACTTAGGTTTTCCATCTGCAAAGGTTGTGCACTTTCCCCACCAGACTTGGTTTCCCAAGACAGGACCTTTCAGAAGCTTTTCCTTAGTCAAATGGACGCGTTCCAACCTATCATCCCAACTACCACCAACTGTCCAAGTGACTAAGTTCTAGCAACCTATATGATCAAGGCAGAGCCCATATTGCCAAGTGGTTGCACTGTAAGCTTTCTCAACACTTGGCCTCCAAATCCCTTTGTGCCTGGGTGGCTTACCACAAGTGAGATACACAACCCAAGTCCATGGCCTTGTGTAACCACTCAACATAACCCATTCTTTCCATTCCACCCAGGAGGTTCATTTGACTTAGTGGTTTTATTAGGAAAGTATAAGTCTCATGACTTAGAAATATTTTCATCATGGTAAGTGTAGATTTTCACCAACCCTTGTTTGCTATATAGCTAGGCTAAGCAAGGCATGGCAACTTATCATAGGGAAAATTCCTTAGCAGTTCTACTATTCTAAACTACATAGGATTTCCCAACATATCATTTGACAAAAGTAGCATGCAAGACTTTAGCAAAATTTCTAATGCTAGTACAAAACATAGGTTAGAAATATTCATGAAAATATCACTTGCCTTGGTAGTGGGGAGAGCTGCACTCTTCACAATCACAATCACTAGCAAAATCTACACAAAAATTATAGCATACAATTACACACAATTATATACAATCAAAAATAATATGAATGCATGTATGCAAGAATTTACCAAGTGGTGATTTTGAAAATTCTACCAAGCATGTGCATGATACTGAAACACAACAGGACACAAAATTTGCCAAAACAAACTTATTTGACACTAAAACCACTTACCAAAATAAATCTATACTCAAAATAGCTTTAAACATGATTCCACAAATAAAATCATTTTAATGGTTACTATTTGTTAAACACATTGCATAATCAGAAAGGTCTTGAATCACTGAATCCAACGGTATAAAGTTTGTAAAATTCTAACGTGGCATTCAAAAGTTATAGCAGTTTGAAGTTTGGATCTAAATCAGGTTTAAATTCTGTTTTTGAATTCATCCTAGCCACGCGTCGCAACCTCACTGGCGCGTACCGGTTCGCATCGGATCGAGCTCTGCAGCCGTTGGATCTAATTAATGTTGCGCGGCTCAGATCTGTCCATACCTCTTCGTTAAGTGAACTGTTTCTACACGTAGGATTCAGATCTGACGGCTACAATCTATTAACCAGAAACGGGCGGCGCTGGCGGTGTTGACCGGCGGCGGCGAGTCAGACTACGGTGGCGCCGGCGTTCTAGATCGTCCCAGGAAGCAGGGAGGTGCTTACCAGATCCGCAAGGTCGTGCTGAAGCTTGACGTGGTACTGGTTTGCGGAGGGGCGCTCGGAGATGGACTCTGGATCTCGTCGGAGTTGCGTCTGGCGTCGGGTGGATGTTGTCGGAGTCGTTGCCGAGGCTCCGCGTCGCCCTAACACGAACCAGGGGGTTTAGGAGGTGCGCAAGACAGTTGCGAACATGCTCGTGTGAAGGAAAAGGCAAGGGGTGCACGGGACTTACTGAGATTGGTCGCCGGAGTTGGGGTGGTCGTCAGGTGCTAACGGTGTCAAGCGAATACGGCGACCTGGGGCAATACAGGATGAGCTAGTGGGTTCAGGAGGTGCGCCAGGAGATTTCAAAGTGGCTCGAACAATCCAGAGGGGAAGGGGCGCACGGAGCTCACCTGAATCGATCGCCGGAGTTAGCTCTGTCTGCGGCGGTTTTGAGCGAGTCGTGGGCAGCCTGGTGGCGTGAATGCAGAATTGGCTGGGGGAAAATGACTGCGAGGAGGTGGGGATCTTATAGCCGGAGTCTCGACAGGAAACGCTCGTCGCATCAATGCAATTTACGCCCGCGGATTCAGTGCTGCAACGGCCAGCGGCGGAGGTCACGCGCGGAATCAGAGGAAGACGATGACGACGTGGACCGGGCCCGTTCGTCAGTGAAAGGTGCGAGGTGGAGTTGGGGTATGGTCGTCAGTGACAGAACGCGTGCGCTCGCGCGTGAGAGAATAAAAGGAACTCCCCGGGTGGGCTTGTTGGGCTGGGTTCGTTGCTGGGCCAGATATCTGGCGCGCGGCCTTTTTCCTTTGTTTAGTTCTTTTTCTTTTCTAATTCGATTTTCTGATTAGGTTTTCAAATGGTTTCAAAAACAATTTGAATTCAAATTTTCCTGAGGTTTTGTAGTGGTGAATTGATCTCAGAAATAGGTCAAAACTCGTGGGGCTACCTTGCAAGGGCTTGGTCCAACTTGGACTTAAAACAATCAGAGACATTGCCTCTAGTTTGCAACGTTTTTGAAAATAGGTTTTTGAATTTATTTCCAAATTGAAAACTTTGGTCAAACTTTTACACCTAAACTTTCCAATAATGGAGGCAAGGAAGCAAGTTCCTAAACATTTCAAGTTTCAAATGGTGTTGGTCTTTTGAATTAAATCTGTCCACATAAAATCATAACATCAAAAGCTTCTGTTTTTCTGAAATGATTTTGAGAAAATCCCTAAATGATGATGAATGCAAGGATGATATGAATGAGTTTTGGAATATGAATTTAGGGATGTTACACTGGTTTTTAAAACAATCAGAGGCCACACGTCACAATTCTATTCATCGGTACCGTTTCGCTCGGATCGACAGAAGCGAGCCGTTGGATCTAAGTGGGATCGCACGGCGCAGAATCAAGCGTACCCCTTCGGTTAGTTTCTTTCCTAGCCACTAGATCATGATTGAACGGTGTACAGCAAGCTTGCCAGAGATGGGCGGCGCTGGTGGCGGTAGGTGGCGGTAGGTGGCGGTGGAAAGGTCAGACGGTGGCGGTGTCGACGCTACAGGAAGCGAGAGAGTGCAGGGAGATGCTCACCAGAATCGCGTGGTCGTGGTGGTGCTCGAGGTGCTCGCGAGAAGGCAAGGGGCGCACGGTGGTGACGGAAATCGCTCACTGGAGCTAGGGGTGGCGCCAGGAGCTTCTGCTTGTCGACGGGGACGGGGCCGCCGTCCACCAGAAAGCAAGAAAAAGGTGCGGTTAGATGCGGGCGAGTGCATAGATCATAGGAGCTTCAACGGGAGAGCTCGGGGTGGTCTGTTCTCACCAGGAAAGGTTGACGGAGCGGAGGCAAACGGCGGCGATGTGCAGTGGTCGTCGTTGTCGAGGTTCTGGGGCGTGCGGGGGTGAGCTGGCACGACGGGGAGGTTCGCCAGGAGATGGGGAGCAAGTGAGCATGCAGTAGGAGGCGAGGGGTGACGCGGGGCTGCCGGAATTTCTCGCGGAGCTCGTCGGAGCAGTGGCAGAGTATGGATGAATTAGGACAGCCTGGAGGCGGAGGGGAATGGTAGAGGAGAGAGGGGCGACTAAATACACGCGGTCGCGGCGAGGTCTTAGCACGGGATTGATGGGGATTTAACACCGGCATTCATCATCGGAGAAACGGCCAGAGGAGCGTGGTCTTCGCGCGGGTGAGGACGAAGATGAGCTTGCGGTGGGGGCCTGGCGTCAGCGAGAGAGGGAGAGGGGAGGTGGGGTCCATCTGTCATTGACTCTGCTGGTTCTGTCTACGGTGAAAAATGTTTCGCTACGGGAGAGAAGGAGTGGGCTGGACTGGGCTTAGTTGGGCCTGCTGACTGGGTCGAGTCTGTTTCATTTTTTTATTCAGATTGTTTTTCTTTTTCCTTTTCTAATATTCTGTTTTGATTTTATTTAATCAATTCAATCATCCATTTGAATTCAAACCTCAACCAAAATTTGTGTAGGTTTAAATACTGATTAGTAACACATTCTGAAGTCAAATTTAGAATAATATTTTATTCTTTTTAGGGTCTTTTAACTATTCAAAAAGGCCCTTGTTTTAAATCAAATAAGATTTAATAATATTTTCAAACACCATTTAAATTCTTAAACCTTCCAAATCTTTTCAGTAGGTTTTTATTTGTTTAATAGGGTGTCAAATAATTCATCTTGAATTATTTGGAAAGTATTTAATATGATTCATAAATCATTTGAATTGGGTATGTGTTTTAATTCCTAATGGAATTAAATATAGTTTTAATTCCCTAAATTTTATTTCGAAGATTTATTTTATTTAAATTAATTAAACAACTTTTATTCCACTTGGGTAAATTCCAAAATACTATTTTCTCATGAATTATATAATTATTCTTATTAGAGATTTGTCTTTATTCAAATGGAATTTGGTTTAGGCCATTTTATTTTATTTGGAAATTCTTTATCCAATATTTTATTTGGATTTGGATTATAATCATTCCACTTGTTTATGGATTAGGCCAAGATTTAATTTGGTCTTTAAATATTCCCTATTTAATATTTCTTTCTTCATCTTATAAAATCCATATCTTTTTATTTAGAGATCCAAACTTGGTGATTCCAATTTGTAAAATCTTATTTGAGATTTATTTATCTTTTAAATATCTTTAGGATTATTTTCTCACCATTTGGTATGGATTTTAAGTGTTTTATTAGCTTTGGAAATTACTTTTCCTTATCTTATTAAATTCATAGGATTTTATCCATGGCTCCAAAGTAAGTGATTCCAATTCATATGGTTCTATAATATTTTTATTTGTCATTCTTGATCATTTTGAAATGTTTGCTGATAAATTTTTATATGGATCAAATCCATAGGTTTGGAGATAACTTGGAAATGATTTTATTCCATTAGGGTTTTAGGGTCTGGATTTATTTTCCAAGTGTTTAAATTTCCAGATACATTTATGAAGAATGCATTCCACTTGATTTGGATTTAGTTGGATTCAAATATTAACCAAAGTTTGTTCCAGATGGGATTTTAAGTTTCCCTTTAAACACAAAAGTTTCTTTTCACCCTAATTTTCAACAATTGTTTATTTTGTTTATTTATTTTTCACATAACAAGATTTAGAAAATCTTGGGATGTGACAGGCTACCACCCTTAAAATAAATCTCTTCCCGAGATTTGGGGAGGCTAGGGGTTACAAGTTGGCTCAAAGCATCTAGGGTACTACCACCCTTAAAATATTTTCCAACTAGATTACTTCTTGGCTTGCTTGGAATCTTGTTGAAAACTTCTCTGGGCACTTGTCTGCATAATGGCCTAGCTCTTTGCATTTGAAACACATCACTTGGCTATTATCCTTCTTCTTCTTTGGTATCAATTCTTCTTCTTTATTTCCTTGGTTCTTCTTCTTTTCTGGGCAATCACTGGCATAGTGTCCCATTTCTTTGCAATTGTAACATTGCAACTGGCTTATGTCCTTCTTCTTCTTTTTGGGTCTCTCCAAAGATAGGAGTTCTTCTAGTTCATGCTCTTCATACTTTACCACAAAGGTGGGAAATCTTTCGCTCTTCTTGGGGCAGTTACTAGAGATATGACCTTCTTCTCCACAAGAGTAGCAACACTTTGTGATCACTTTGGATTTGTCCTTGTGGTGCATAGTTTTTACTTTGCCTTCATCCTTCTTGGTAGAAGTTGTTCCTTCATGAGGGTTTACAAACTGTTGTTACACTCCATCTTGTTTCCTTTGTTGGACCATGGAATAGATGGGGCATTGTATAGGGACATGATTATTTCCTTCACATAGGAAACAAGTAGCTTGGGATGTGGGGCATTGATTAGTTGGATGTTTCTCTTCACAATTGGGGCATTGATCTTCATGCTCTTTTAAAGTGTGATCCTTGTCTCCACAAAGGTTGCAAGCTTGGGTTCCCTCTAGAATATCATCCATGGCATCCTTGTTGTCACAAACTCCTTGGGAAGAGTTGTCTCCCATGTTGATCATTTGAGTTGCCATCCCTTGCAACAATTGGGATTGAATTTCCAAAAACTTTTGCATGGTTGGGTCTAACCCATTGTTGTTGGCTAAAAACTGAGTTGTCACTTGGTTCAACTGGGTTTGGTTTGCTAGTAGTTGTTCTCTCATGTTGACCTCTTGGTTGTTGTTGTCAGTCTTGATGTTGAAGTCTCTTGGAGAAGTCATCTACTTGGGTTGGATTGGGATTAGACTAGGAAAAATATTTCTAAGGAATCAATTCTAATCACACACACACATCACAATTCACTCAAGCAATGTGCAAGCAATCACAAACAAACATTTCATTCAAACAACAAGTTCAAGCACATCTTTAAGCAATACAATATTTTTGTTACACCACATAAGTTGGTGAATTTGGTTTGATCTAATTATGGTGTCCAACTATATGGTTCACTTGAAATCATTCTATCCTTATTGGTGGATTCTTCTTGAATGAGATCATGATTTCCTTGGAAAAATTCTTGGTCTTGGTCACAAAGCTTCAAAGGTGATGATGATTCCCAAGTTGTGTTTCTTTAGTCTTCAAGTCTTGAGTAACATTTCTTGTCTCTCTTGTAGTCCTTAGTGATATCTAAGGTTGAAGTCCTTGCTGAGAATAAGGTTGAAATCACTTGAAGATGTTGAAGTCATTAGAGTTGATGAAGTCCTTTGCACATGGTGAAGTCTTTGGCCATGGGATAGGCTTTGTCCATCAAGTTTGAAATAGAAGAGATCTAGAATCAAAACCAAAATGGTTGAGGAAAGAGTTTACATGATTGTTTGTAAATAAGTTTTTGGAACAAATACAACTCCTATTTTTCTAAGGGGTTTGTCAAATCCTAGGTTTACAAATCCTACAGGCAACACAACGCTCTGATACAATTGTTTATTTTGTTTATTTATTTTTCACATAACAAGATTTAGAAAATCTTGGGATGTGATAGTTTCGCACGGATCGATCAGTACAAACCATTGGATTTAGTGGGATCGCACGGATCAGATCAGCCCATAACGCTTCGTTTAATGATTCTATCGTGGCCGTGGGATCAAGATCTAACGGGCCGCTTTGCCCTGACCAAAGTCTGGCGGCGCTGGGTCAACGGCGAGCGGCTGCACGCTCGGTCAGTGATGGTCCGGCGGTTCTAGGAAGCAAGGAAGGGAACGGAGGGGCTTACGGTGCTCGCGGGGTCGTCACAGTGCTCAAGGTGGCCGGAGGAGGGACAGGGGCGCACGGAGACGACGCTGATTGCTTGCCGGAGATGCTGTCACCGTCGGGCACATACTGTCATCGATGGGGGTGAAGCTACGTAGCAGGAGAAGGCTAGCAAAGGGTCACGTTAGATGCGCGCGAGAGAGTAGAGTGTGAGAGCATCGTTAAGAGGGAGAGGGGCGGTCAAATGCTACCTGGGGGCGTCGTCGGAGTGGAGGAAGACGACGGTGGCTCTCGGTTGTCATTGTTGCCGAGGATACGGGGCACGCGCGGTCGAGTGCGAGGCACTGGCAGGTGCAGGAGATCCTCGCGAACAAGCTCGTGTGGTCGAGGGGCGAAGGGGTGGCAGGTACTGGCCGGAATTGTTTGCGAAGCTCGTCGGAGCAGTGTAAGTCTTCAAGAAAAATTAGGGCGGCCTGGAGGCAGAGGGTGGGTGGCGTCTAGGTGGAAATGGAGAGGGGAGGGAGGCGATTAGTTGGGCATGGTAGCGGGGAGGTATTAGTGTGGTAGTAACTCAAATTGAATCGAGTCTGCAATGGCTGGTAACGGCGAGGAGAGGGGCGTGGTCACCACGGGGTGGGCACCTTTGTCAGCGTTAGAGAGAGAGAATGGGTGGGGTGCGCAGCTCAGTGACTGGGTGGGTTTAAGTTAGAGTAGAAACACGCTTCGTGCGGGGAGGAAGGTGGGCTAGGAAAAGGGCTGGACTGGGCCTGATGGGTTAGTTTGTTTCATTTCCTTTTTTTTATTCTGAACCCTTTTTGTTTTTCTATTATCATTTTCTGTTTTGCTTTTATCCAAAAGATTTCAAACTCTTTTTCATTTCAAAACTTTTCAAACTTTTCAGTAAGTTTCTATTATATTTAAACATGTATTTTAAATACCAATTTAGGAATAATTCTTTTATTCTTTTATGGCTTGTATTTTATTTAAAAAGGGCACTTTCCTTTATTAAATAAGATTTAATTATATTTTCAAACTCTTTATTTGAATTCTAATTTTAACAAACCTTTTTCAGTAGGTTTTATTTATTTAATGGGGTGTTAAATAATTCATTTCGAATTATTTGAAATATTTTTATTATGATTTATTAATCATTTAAATTGAGCATTTGTCTTTAATCAAATAAAATCCAATATGGTTTTAAATTCATATAAATTTCATTTAAATGATTCTTTTTATTTCATTTAAGTTAATTAAATATTGTTTATATCCACCTTGGGAAATTCCCTTTTATTATTTTACCTTGATTTAATTAATCCTTTCCATTAGGGATTTTGTCTTTATTCAAATAGAATGGAATTTGGTTAATGCCATATTATTTTATTTGAATATTATTTATCCCTTTATTTTATTTGGATTTGGATTATCTTTATTCCATTTCCTTATGGATTTGGCCAAGATTTAATTTGGCTTTTAAATATTCCTTATTTAATTATTTCTTTCTTTATCTTATAAAATCCATATCTTTTATTTGTGGATCCAAACTTGGTGATTCCAATTTGTAGAATTTTATTTAATACTTGTTTATCCTTTTAAATCACTTAGGATTATTCTTGTCACAATTTGGTATGGATTTTAGATAGGAGCTTTATTAGCTTTGGAAATTATTTCCTTTCATCTTATTAAATTCATAAGTTTTTATCCATGGATCCAAATTAAGTGAAACCAATTTCTATGGTTTTATAATATTTTTATTTATCATTCTTGATCAACTATAAATGTTTGTTGATAAATTTTATATGGATCAAATCCTTAGTCTTATAGAGATCATGGAAATGATTTATTCCATTAGGGTTTTAGGGTTTTGGTTTAGCTTTTCCAAGTGTTTAAATTTCAAAACACATTATTGATGAATGCATTTCACTTGATTGAAATTTTTTGGATTCAATTTTATTCAAAGTTTTTTCAAGATGGGTTTTAATGTTTCCATTTAGAAATCAAAAGTTTCTTTTCACCCTAAATTTCAACAATTATTTATTTTGTTTATTTATTTTTCACATTACAAAATTTGGAAATTTTTGGGATGTGACACCGTGATCCGGTGGCGAAGATGGGCAATGATGCGCTCCTTCTTGTCGAGCTGACGACGACGAGACTTGCAATCCTTCACTAGCATGGCGACGGTCTGATCCTTCTTGGCGGCGATGGCGTACTTGTGGTTGGCATAGGAACGGGCATTGTCCAACTCCTTCTGACGGTCATACATCATGAAGCTGAGATGGTCCAACTGAGTCTTCAGATCGTGGTGGTATGGGGCCTCCAGTGGCTGTCCCATAACATCACGCCTTGGGTAGAACTCAAAGCGGGTACCCTTGATTTGATTGATACTCTGCCCACATAGAGGGGCAAGAGCTTCCCGCATGGCCCTAGCAAGTCCATCAAGCCAGTTGTTCTCTCTTAAGGTGAACTGAATTCCCTCTGCAGTGGGGGTTCAATTTTTCCTCAGAGACTTGCAACAACTAGCCACTGTAGATCTTCTCTTTCCTGATCATTGAGCTGAGCTCCAAAGAACTCGGGGTGCAGACGCTCCAGAATCTCCGACAGCTGGTCCAAGTCACGCTCAAAGATGAGGTCTCCTCCATTCCCTAACTGATAAAACTTGCTATAATTCACGTCCATCTATAAGAATATAGGATGAGTAAGTTAGTAGAGTGATCAAGTGTGTCAAATTTTACGTAAGTTTGTAAGAATTTTTGAGGAACATGAATTTTCATGAAAGAATCCAAGTGATAAGAATGAGAGTAAGTTTTTGTAAATACTCACTTCCTTTGGTTTTGAAACTAAGTTTTTGATTCAAACGTCCATTCTAACTAGGGTATCCTATGGTCAGGATGGCTCTGATACCAACCTGTCAACACCCAGATTTTTAATCACAGATGCCTGTTATGCCTTACATCGCAATCCCAGGATTGCCCTTTTTGCGAGACATAACAGATTGGATATCACAGTACATCATCCATTACAAACCATACATAAGGTCTTACACAAATAAGGATCTCACGATCCAGTTCTTAATACAATTCCAGAAGCGGAATAACGTAATAGTAACGATAGCGTAGGCGAAGCTCGATCTTCAGGGTCACAGGCAATGCTGATGATGGGAGATGATCCTAGTTGTCGTAACCTTCCTGCTGTCCATCTTCTTGATACTCCTCTTCATAGTATGGCCACGGGAATAGCCAAGGACAAAGCCATGAGGACTTTTTAAGTACTCGTAAACTAATACTAACAAGTGAAGTGGTTTTGAATAGGATATACCAAGCTCTAGGGTTGTTTTGCAAACATCTAGATTTACCTCTACTAAGTTCAAAAGCAAAGAAAGCTAGTTGAAAGTTTTATAACACCTAAGTGAGAACTTGAATTCCATATCACAACTCTGTTGTGGTCAAGTCAAAGTCATGAATCATTTCACAAGTCATTTTGAAAACATCTGACGGGGGAACAGTATGGCCACTCCAACTGTCCATAACCGCGGACGCAGCTATTCAAATAGTTTGACACTCTGCAGAGATTGTACACTTTCACCACAACATTCGATACATCCATCAGGAACAATCCTGATTTCACCATACACAGTATGCGGATAATCAATCCTAACCTTTCAATTAGACGCCCTAGTATAGGCACCTATCCTATGAGTTTGGCCTCCCAACCATGAGCAACTGTCATCTTGGGTACTGCACAGGTGGAAAATCTTCACAAGGTAGACTCAGCTCATACCTTGGCCACAAGGTAACCCATACTAAGGTATATAAATTTCCAGTCAAGCCCTACCAAAATTTCGGGTATTGTGGTTGTACGATAAAATTGGAATGGTATCGCATCCAGACAACCATCAGTTTTGTAAAGGGCTAAGGCTCATGCCTTAAAATTTTCATCATCAAAATCATTTGGTGTTCGGAAACACATGTCAAAACATTTCAGTAGAATGACTCATCATTCTAAGGTTTTCATAACCATTTTCACCAAGTATTCCCATCTAAAGTTGATCAAGTTTTATGATTAACACTAGCGTCTACAAGTGGGGGTAAATACTAATGAGGGATGGTAAACAAGTGTATCTTTTCTAAGTAAAATCTCATGCCATAGGATGACATCAAGATTATCTAACTTAGGCCAAGTTTTATGCTCTTTATGCTACCTTCAATTATCTTTCTAGAATCTACAAGTCCCTAAGTAAACTTTTGATAGAAAGATTTTTATAAAGAAAATAAAATACTAAACTTACAAGTAAAACTAGGATGGTGTATCAAGTGGGTATAATCACATATGCTTAAGGCATATAGTTGGCATAGTAACAAGCAAGTAGTAGCTTGCATAAGTAGGGTATCTTGCAAATGTTAGCTTGCTAAAATATCAGTATAAGCTTTCTAAGTTGCAAGTGTTAGATTGCCTTGTGCAGAGCAGTGGTTGAAGTTCTCCTCGGCTTCTTCCTCGTAGTACCCTCCTTCCTCCTCGTATCCTTGGTCGATACTAGCGTCTATAAATAAATACGAGGTACACAATCACCAAACAATACTTAACTATTTCTAATCATCACACAAAGGTTCACACTAGATGATCTAGCATCATCACTAACATTACAAGATTAAAGCACTTGTCTCATTTATTTTATTTTAGAAAAGTAATTTCTACTCATTGAAAAACTACTTAAGATTTAATATTCTCCAACTCAAACATGTGATCATGTTGAAACATGTCATCACCACATATTTAAGTACATGGGAATGTGATTTAAAGTGGTGTCACAATTTAATAAGGTTTAACCTTTTTATTTTATTTAATTAAAGTGACTAGAAATGCCTATGTGGCATTATTTTATTACTTTATCATTATTTATGTAAGTAAACCTATATATTTTTATATATTTTGAAAGCTATGGTTAAATGTGATTTTTGAGAGTTGGAATCAACTGAAAAGCTCTTATGGTTGAATTTTGAAAAATGTTTGAATGCAGAAAATCTTATGCCTTGTTATTTTTACCATGGGTGATCTACAAATCTAAATGGTTTGAATCCAACATGCTTGCATTAAATATTCTAGTACCTTTCTAACAAAATTGGTTTCATGCATTTTGGTTGAGTGAATCGAGCTGGGTTGATTTTTGAATCTAGGTACAGAACTGGGTTTGAAATTAAATGAATAAATCTAAATGTGAATTAGTGGGTCGCGCCGGAGGTTTAATTGGGCCGACCCACTACGCACAACGCACGCGTGGGCTGGTTAAGTGAGCGACCCCACTCGTCAATGAGACAACGTGTGGCGAAGCGGTACAGGGTGATCTAGGCCGCACGATCTAACTCTAATCGAACGTCTCCGGTTCATCGTCCACGTCGGGAAGCGCTGGCGAGGAAGAACCCTAGCGCGGCCGGTGGGGGTCGTGGGAGGCTCACCGGAGCTCAGGCAATGGTCGTTGATAGGGGCGAACAACGAATTCGACGACGGTGATCCTCCGGGTACCGACAGCTTCTCCTGGGGCGGATCCAATCGACGGCGCCTCTCCTCCTCTGCAGCGGCAAACTCCGGTGAAATTCCGGCCACCTGGTGCTCACCTTGCTCCGGGAGTGAGTGGGGGGGTATCAGTGAGAGGTGGGGAGTGAACTGGTGTGAAGAAAACGAGAGGGGGTGGTCTCCTTTTATAGTGGCTGAAGGGGACCGAATGGCGTGGGTGGAGCTCATCGGTGTCGACGGCACAGAGTGCTACTGGCATGGGCGGCGATAGGGGCGGTGTTGTGCTCCCTGGCGAAGCTCAACAGCGTGGTGGCGAGGCATGGGGCGGTGCGAGATAGTCGGAACGTCGCGGCGCTCTAGGCGGCTCTGACGGTGATTTTAATGGCGCATGTCGTCTATGGTCCGGGAGGCGGCGAAAGGGCATGTCCACGGGGTTGCTGGGGTGCTGGCGATCACGCATGCACGCAGCAAGGGTGGCACGCGGTCTGTGGGAGTGTGTCGCGGTTGGCGCACTGGAGCGCTCTCGGCTCGCTCGTAGAGAGGCTTGGCATGCTCGGGCAATGTGGTCCAGGGGCTGGCATTGCTTGGGGCTTGGACAGGGGGTGGCGGTGGACGGTCTTCAGTGCTCCAGACATGCTTTCTAGGCTTGGTGCTTCTCCTAGCTTGCTGTCGACATGTGGGTGGCAAGTTAGGCTCGGCATGGTCACCATTGATGGCTATGCCAAGCTCACAGTGGTGCTAAGGCTTGTTAATTGGGCTAGATCATCTACTGAGAGTATAGAGTGAGCTAGAGAGGGAACAAGGTTGGCCAAAATCATTTCTCCTAATAGTGTTTTGTGTTTGTTTGTTTGCTGCTGACAAGGTGTTTGATGAAATGGCCGAAAGAAATTCAAATTTGAATTTTGGATTCAAACTTGGTGGGTTTGCTAGGCACATACTAGGGGGTATCTGGTTAGTTGGATTGGTCAAGGGGCACTGGTTTGGTTGGGGTTTGAAAAGGTGTGATCTTCACATATGTTAAAGATTCAATTTTGAATTGTCATTTGAATGGAGTTGCTAAATGTTTCTGCAAGTTTGAAAGGTGGGATTTGATTCACTTTTACTTGGTCTTGCAAGGGGTGAAAAGAATTGGAAAAGTTTCTATTTGAAATCTTGGACTAGAAACACTCAAAGTGACATAGTGAGCAAGATTGGCAAAAATAACCATTTGCCTTATTTGATTTGTTTTTGATTTTCTATTGATTTGTTTCTGCTTGAAAATGTTTTAGATGATGTTATTTTCATCCTTAAACCATTCCATGCTATTTAGGTTAATCACACAATTCCATTCATGCATTCATCAAATCATCACATACACACATGCATTCACTTGGTTTTTATTTAATCAAAGTTTTTGTTAACCCTAATTTTAGGGATTAGAGTTTGATGATCATGATCAATAGTTTTGGGATGTTACACATGATCTTCTCTCTTCTCATATGGGCAACCCACCACAAAGTTATAGCGGTCACCACAATTGAAGCAAGTTCTCAATTTAGTGACATTTTCTCTTCTCCCATTCGGGTTGCTTCTTCTTTGCATTTCCATCTTGGCCTTGGCAGGGTTCTTCCAAAAGTTCTTTGCATAGAAAGCCATATATTGACCATGAGCAATCTTAACATCATCGGGGTGGCTCATGGAGAGGCCTTCATCACTATCATCTTCATCCCCATGTTCCACAACTTTGGCCTTCAATACAAGGTTGACAACATTGCTCATTCCAAGGGCTCGAGCACGGGCATCTTTGGCATTCTTGGCGGCAACCTTGAAAGAGTCCATCTCTTGCATAACTTCATTGGAGGTCATGAGGTGGTAGTTGTGTCTTCATTGTAGGCTCTTCAAGTCGGTGGGCTCAAAGGGCATGAGTGCACTCACATATTTCCTTTTTATCCAAGCATCATCCACATATGAGGCACCCATATTCCTAAAAGCGGTGGCGGTGGTCTTGAGCCTATGGTACATGTCTTCATGATCTTCACCTTCTTTCATGTAGAAGCCTTCGGCTTCATTGCTTAGTGCATCATACCGGTTCCTTCTCATGCTCTCATTTCCAACAAACAACACTGTGAGAGCATCCCAAGCTTCCTTGGTGGTATTGAGGTGCTCAATGTGTGGGTAATCCTTTGTACCCAATCCTTGTTGAATCATGTGCAAGGCGGTGGCATTGAGTTGACTATTGACAACTTATCTTCTTGTTAAGTTGTTTGGATCCCCAATATAGAGTCCTTGTTCAATGATGTTCCATAGTTCAATGCAAGAGCAGCGCACATGAGTTTTGATTAGATATTTCCATTGAGCAAAAGTAGTAGATGCTTCAAGATTTGGTGGGTCACCTCTATTGTTTGCATGAGGGTGAGGAATTGGAGGGTCGGGAGTGTACCATCCATGAGAGTCATGGTGCTCTCCCTTATCACCAACCCTTTTTTGTGGAGGAGTTAATGTTGCCTTGATTACCCCCCCACCACCTTATCCGTGGGAGATGCCGGGGCATTCTCTTTGGAAAATGGTGGTAGTTCCTCTTGAGGAGAAGGGGATGATGAGACAACCTTATCTTTAACAAGTTTCTCAAGTAACTTGTGCAATTGTTTGATCTCGTTGGCCATGGTGGAGCTCAATCTTGTTTCCAAGTTATTGAGATCATCCATGGTCACCGTGGTATGCTCACCACCACCTTCCCCATCGTTTCTACCCATATACTCTTAGGCGGTAAAGCCCGAATAAAGAGCCGGGGCTCTAATACCAATTGAAAGGATCGTATGGGCACCTAGAGGGGGGGTGAATAGGTGCTACTTCAAATTTTCTTCTTTTTCAAATTAAGGTTTGACAAGAAAGGTAAATTCTCTAGATTATGCAACTAAGGTGAATGTACATGTATGTAAAACAAGCACTAGCTAGCACAACTCTAAGCAAGAACAAGTAAGTAAAGTGCGGTAAAGGATAGAAGTAACCAAATTGGTGGAAGCGGAGACACAAGGATTTTTTTCCCGTAGTTCCTTCCTTTTGAGGGGAAGTACGTCTACGTTTGGCGAGGGGGTGGTTTCAAATCACCAACGCCACGAGAGGCCTCCCTTGTTCTCCGATGAATCTCACCCCAACGGGATCAATCCACCTTCCACTATATCGGCAACCTTCGAGGTGGAAGCCGACACCTTTAGAACAAGTTCGGGGCACACATCCACAACTTAATTGGAGGCTCCCAAATACAAGCAAGCTGTCAAAACAATCAAAGACAAGCTTGTAAGAACCATATCTAGAACTAGGGTTGTAGGGGTCCCAACCTTTAAATAAGGTAGAGCCCCCTATGTTTACAATGCTAGTCCCTGGATCAATAGCTAGCATCCACAGTTAAGATGTAATATCAAGAAACAAAGGTCATATCATAACTTTATAACCAGGAATAACATAATTTTATTACATCATACATAGCTCATTTGGCTATTACATTACATTGCAGCGGAATAACTATAGTCATGGGTCCTTCATCTTCAAAGTGCCACAGGCAGATGTTGGTTGTAGACTTTGTAATCCTAATCAATCAATCTTCACTAAAATCAATCAAACCTGCAACATTACAAGTTACAGCCACAAGGGTCAATAAATTTGAATTGTATTGGCAAGTTTCACTACTATGTATAATATGTGTGGATCCTATCAATACATGCATATTTGGCTAAGTAGAGTTTAAGGCTTATTTGCATAAAGCAATATTTATCCTAACTTTTCAAATTGGGTTTGGCCCTTGTCAAATCTATTTTCCAAGCTCCTTGAACTCCTTGGTAGAAACTCAAGTGTTCAAGTCCTTGTCAAAATCCCTTGAGCTCCTTGGTAACCCCAAGTGCAACAAGTTTTATCAAAATCTCATGAGTTCCTTGGTATCCCCAAGTACATCATGCTTTAAGCAAAATATCTTGAGCACCTTGGTAACCCCAAGTGCATCAAGCTTAACAAAATCTCTTTGAATTCCTTGGTACCCACAAGTGCATCAAGTTTTTATTTTAGAAGTTGGAATGTCGAGATCTCCCATGATTCAAACTTTAGTTGCTCTGTATTGTCCATAACCGGGGACACGGCTAAGTACTTAGATTTTATTATCTTCTGCAGAAGGAGTACACTTTACCCACATGTCACAATCCCATCCTTTTGCCACCAGTGGCC
This sequence comes from Avena atlantica, assembly GCA_910589765.1. Classification (NCBI taxonomy): domain Eukaryota; kingdom Viridiplantae; phylum Streptophyta; class Magnoliopsida; order Poales; family Poaceae; genus Avena; species Avena atlantica. The sequence goes on along the minus strand of OU342735.1, from coordinate 440,312,250 downwards.
TACTGGATTAGTGCTCACCAAGATGGAGTACTGGCAGATTGAGAATGTGACGAAGTCTTTCCAAAGGGTCCTCCCATACACCAATGCTAGCTTCCCTTCAGCACCCATGTAGGATTCCAGGTCCCCATGTCCAGTTAACTGAGGACATTGCATGAGTCTTCCCAATGTAGTTGACTAAGCCAGAGCCATAATAGCATGTGGTTGCACACGAAATCCACAATTGGAGAAACATGTTCAATCTCTAAGTTTCCTGGGTGGTTTCCTTTGGAGCACAACACAAAGAGATTGCCATAGACATGGTTCCTTTTGTTGCCACCTTCTCCAATACTCAAAGTATCCTTGGCCACCCAGGTGGTTCATTGAGTCCTTGTTTTATTATACAAAATCACAAGTCTTTTTCTCAATCTTCATAAAACCTCAACATGTATCTCTTTTCAAAATATATATATATATAGCATGGCTAAGCATGTAACAACTACAATATTTTCACTAAGGAGTGTATAGAGAATCCTATTAGGATTTAGCATAGCATAAGTATAGAAATATCTTTTCATGCATGTTTTCAAAATCCACTAAGTATAATGAAAATAATAGGACTTTAGATGATAGTGTAACTTGCCTTTTTGGAAGGGAATGGTGGTTCACTCCTTGATCTTGCTAGTCTCACACTTTGCTAATTTCACTACAATAAATCAAGCAAACTCTATATCAACTAGTATTCCAAATAATCAATCAAACAACATTTTACACACACATAAAACTATGGGATCTAAAATCTAAGTCATGCATGTAAGCATGTAAGAGATGGTTCTAATTGCAAAGGTGGTCTCCACTAGGCTTCTAAGCTTTGTGAGTTCCAAATTGGCCATTTTCAAATTGGCAAAGTCATTTGCAAAAAGGGTTTTGTTTCAGAAACTATTTTAAAATCCATCATCATTTTATGTGGTGGAAAACATTTTTATCAAGCAAAACTTTATGTTTTTCACCAAGCAAAACTTGGTGTTTTGGGTCAGTAGGTTTGATGTAAAACATTTTCCCAAAATTTTCTTCACAAAAACATTTTCATAATAAAATCAATAATTTTATTTGGCTAGAAAATGGCTAAGTAAAATAATCCAACCTATACTTTACCAATTCCATTTTCCAAACTATGGGTTGGTTCCTAGGGTCAGTAAGTTCACAACAAATCAATTTGCCAAGGTTTCAAACTCAAAACCATTTTTGAATCATTTTTCTAATCTAAACAAGCATACATAAGTTTCTGCAAAAACAAACAAATTAATAGATACTATTTACTAATCAAAGGGTATGGTTGGCTAGGGCTTTGCTCTCCTGAATCCAACGACATAAAATTTGTAATTTTTGGACGTGTGAATCCAAAGTTACAAGGGTTTGAAAGTTGAATCTATAACAGATTCAAATCTGTTTTTAAAACAAAAACATGGCCACGCGTCATGTTCTGGTTTGGTGGTACCGGTTCAGCCGGATCACGCGCTGTAGCCATTGGATCTAATCAGATCGTGCGGCACATGATGCGTACCTCTTCGCGGCTTAAGTGATCTATCGCAAGCGTCGGATTAAGATCCTACGGTGCTAGCGTGCTTGCCACAGTTTGGCGGCGCTGGCGGTGGCTAGCGGCGGCGCACGGCCAGGCGAGGTGCTAGCGGTGGTTCTAGGAAGCAAGGGAGACGGAGGGGGTGCTTACCGCGTTCGCGAGGATGAGGTGGTGCTCGACGTGTGATCGACGTGGCAAGGGGCGCACGGGGTCAGGTGGAATCGCTCACCGGAGTTTGCAACGGCGTCAGACGGCTCTGTCCACGGTCGAAGGCGACGTTGTAGATCGCCCTAAGGCAAGACAGGGGCATGGTTAGGCACGCAAGACCAAGGCAAGGGTGTTTGCGTGATCGAGAAGACGCGGGGCGGTCAGTGCTTACCGGGGGAGGTCGTCGGAGAGGTTGCAGACGCGGCGGCTTTCAGAAGCTTGACGTAGCCGATGCTCTGGGGTGCCCGCGGTCGAACGAAAGGTACTGGGAGATGCGCCAAGAAGTGGTGAGTCTGGGTGCGAGGTCAGGGAGGCAAGGGGTGGTGATACTTGGCCGGAATCGACACTGAACCTCGTCGGAGCAGAGGGTGCTCAGGGAGAAAATTGGGGAGGTCTGGGGGCGTGCCAGCGCGAGGTGTCAGAGGGGAAATGTAGAGGAGGCATGGGCGTTTAAGTCTGCGTGATCGAAGAAAGTAACGGTGGTCGCGTTAAGACGAATTAAGGCGCGGAATCACTGCAGGAAACAGCGACGAGGGAGGAAGAACAGGTCGCGCGGGTGTGGACGATGAACAGGGGGAAGTGGGGTCTACTTGGCAGTGAGAAAAGGAATGAGGGGGAGGTCCACCAGTCATTCTCTCTGTGGGTTTGATACTGCGTGCGAATCGTTTTTCCTCGGGGAGGAATAGCTGGGCTGGTTCTGGGCCTTAGTGGGCTGCTGGGTTGGGTCGACCTAACCTCATTTTTTTCCTATTTTGAATCTTTTTCTTTTTCCTGAATCTAATTTCTGATTTGAAATTCAAACAACAAACAACAATCAAACCAAATCAAACAATCACCAGACTTTAAGACTTTGAATTTAGTTCTGTTTATCAACATAACCAAATTCCAAAATAAAATAATAATTTTTATTCTTTTTAGGATTCATTCTTTAATTAAATAAAATGGATCTTTTAATTATTTAATAAAATAGGGTTTGATTTAATTAACAAAATCTCCATTTGTAATCCAAATATTTTCAAAACCAAATCAGTAGGTTTTATTTGGAAATAAAGAATACTTGGAATCTTGTTTAAAACAAAATAACCTTTTATTTTAGGATCCATTAATAATTAAATACAATAGACTTTCATTATTAAATCAACTAGGATTTATTTTATTTTAAATATTTATTTTGAAATCTAAAATAAAGCCAAGACACTTCAGTAGGTTTTATTTGAAAGTATAAAATATTTGGAAAACTTATTTAAAATAATTTAATAAGTTTTGATGTTTTAATTAAAATGGTAAAACTTTTTATTTAAATAAAATTGGATATTAAATCCTTATTAATTTATTTAAATAAACCCTTGCTATTTTTATTCAAAACAAAATGTTTTAATTCCAAAGCTTGGCCAAGGTTTAATTTGGCTTTATGAAATAGTCCTTATTTATAAATCCTCTTTTTCCTTTGAAAACCAAAACCTTTTATTAATAGATCCAAAATAGTAATTCCAAAATATTTTAGTTTCCTTTAATAAATGTTTATCCATATAAATCCCTTTAGGATATATTTGATTCAAATTGGTTTGGAAGTTCCAATTAAATTCAAAAAGTTTCTTCTGGCCCTGAAAATCAAACAAAGTTTTATTTTATTAATTTATTTTTCACATTACAAGATTTGGAAAATCTTGGGATGTGACAGGCTACCACCCTTAAAATAAATCTCTTCCCGAGATTTGGGGAGGCTAGGGTTACAAGCAGGTTCAAAACAACTAGGGTACTACCACCCTTAAAAATTCTCAAACAAAAATTACATATTGTCCTTCTTGGGATCCTGGGAAAACTTCCCTAAGTAAGCTTTTGCATTGCGTCCTTTCTTTCCATACTTGACTCAGGGGCCAAGGTTGAGTTTCTCCATAGGCTTGTTCAGCTTGTTCTTCATCTTTTCTGGACAGTTGCTTGCATAATGTCCTGGATTCTTGCAGTTGAAACAGTGGATTTCCTTGAGTTCTTTATGTGGCTCTTGTGGACAAGTTGCTACATAGTGGCCTAGTTCTTTGCAGTTTTTGCACCACACTTGGCCAATTTATTTATTATTCTTGTTCTCTGGGCATCCACTGGAGTAGTGTCCCATTTCCTTACATTTACGACATTGTACAAGGCTCATGTCCTTCTTTTGTTTCTTGGGTTTCTTTAGTCCTTTGAATTGGGTTGTCTTGTTTGGAGGTATAAGTGGTCCTTTTCCTTTCTCGGTAGACTTGGATCCTTCTTGTTTCCTTTGTTCCACCATGGAGTAGATGGGGCATTGGATAGGGACATGGTCGTTTCCTTCACAAAGGTAACAAGTAGATTGAGAGGTGGGACATTGTCCAACATGATGATTTTCTTCACAGTTAGGGCATTGAGCTTCATGCTCCTTGAAAGTATGATCTTTGTCTCCACAAATAATGCAAGCTGGTGCTCCATCTAGAATAATATTTCTATCATCCTTGTTGTCAAGAACTCTTTTAGGATAGCTTTCTTCCATGTGGATCATTTGATTAGTCACCTTAAGCATCAGTTGGGTTTGTTCCTCCAAAAACTTTTGCAGTGCTGGATCTTTATTACTAGTGTTGGCTATGAACTGAGCTGTCAGTTGGTTTAACTGGTGTTGAGTTGCTATGAGCTCTTTCATGCTGTCCTCTTGATTGGTGTTGGTGTCATCAACCTTGGAGTCTTTTGGAGTAGTCATCTGTTTGGGTTGAAGGGAGATTAGAATAGGCAAAAATATCTCTAAGGGAATAATTCTAATTCCACTCATCACAATTCACACAAGCAATGTGCAAGCAATCACAACAAACAATCCACTTAACAACAAGTTTCAAGCATATTTTTATGCAAACAAAAATAGTTTTGTTACACCTCTTAGGTTGGTGTGTTTGTCTTAAATAAAATATGGCGGTCCATCTATATGGTTCACTTGTGATCCTTCCATCATTCTTGGTTGCTTCTTCTTACTTGGGATCATGGTTTCCTTGAGAAAAACACTTGGTTGCAAGACTTCAAAGTTGTTGATGGCTCCTTCTTATTTTGCATTCCCTCAGTCTCTAATTCTTGAGTAAGACCTCCTTGTTTTACTTGTAGTCCTTAGTGGTTTCCAAGTTGGAAGTCCTTGGTGAATGTGCTGAAGATGTTGAAGTCATTAGAGTTGAAGAAGTTGAAGTCATTAGAGTTGAAGAAGTTGAAGTCATTAGAGTTGAAGAAGTTGAAGGCATCCTTTGCACATGGTGTAGTCTTTGGCCATGGGGTAGGTTTTTCCATCAAGTTGAAGTAGAAGAGATGTAGGGTTGAAACCAAAATGGTTGAGGAAAGAGTTTACAAGTGTTTTTGTAAATAAGTTTTGGCAACAAGAACAACTCCTATTTTTCTAAGGGTTTTTGTCCAATCCTTGGGTTTACAAATCCTACAGGCAACACAATGCTCTGATACCATCTGTAGGGGTCCCAACCTTTAAATAAGGTAGAGCCCCCTGTGTTTACAATGCTAGTCCCGGGATCAATAGCTAGCATCCACAGTTAAGATGTAATATCAAGAAACAAAGGTCATAACATAACTTTATAACCAGGAATAACATAATTTTATTACATCATACATAGCTCATTTGGCTATTACATTACATTGCAGCGGAATAACTATAGTCATGGGTCCTTCATCTTCAAAGTGCCACAGGCAGATGTTGGTTGTAGACTTTGTAATCCTAATCAATCAATCTTCACTAAAATCAATCAAACCTGCAACATTACAAGTTACAGCCACAAGGGTCAATACATTTGAATTGTATTGGCAAGTTTCACTACTATGTATAATTGTAGAGGTCTCAACCTAATAAGGTAGATTCCTCCTGTGTTTACAATGCTAGTCCCTGGATCAATAGCTAGCATCCACAGTTAAGATGTAATATCAAGATACAAAGATCATAATATAAATTTATAACCAGGAATAACATAGTTTTATTACATCATACATAGCTCATTTGGCTATTACATTACATTGCAGCGGAATAACTATAAGTATGGGTCCTTCATCTTCAAAATGCCACAGGCAGATGTTGGTTGTAGTCTTTTTAGTCCTAGTCAATCAAACAATCTTCACTTAAAAACAATCAACCTGCAACATTACAAGTTACAGCCACATGGATCAATACATTTGAATTGTATTGGCAAGCTTCACTTCTATGTATAGTAAGAGTGGATCCTATCAATACATGCATAATTGGCTAAGTAGAGTTTAAGGCTTATTTGCACAAAGCAATATTTTATCCTATCTTTTCAAAAATGGTTTTAGTCCTTTGTCAAATCTCTTTTCCAAGAATCCCTTGAACTCCTTGGTAGAAACTCAAGTGTTCAAGTCCTTGTCAAAATCTCTTGAGCCACTTAGTAACCCCAAGTGCAACACGCTTTAAAATCTCATGAGTTCCTTGGTAACCCCAAGTACAACATGCTTTAACAAAATCTCTTTGAATTCCTTGGTAGACACACAAGGGCATCAAGTTTTATTTTACTTTAGAAGTTGGAATGTCGAGATCTCCCATAGTTCAAACTTTAGTTGCTCAGTATTGTCCATAACCGGGGACACGGCGAAGTACTTAGAATTTGATCTTCTGCAGAAGTCGTACACATTACCCACATGTCACAATCCCATCTTGTTGCCACCAGTGGCCTACTGGATTAGTGCTCACCAAGATGGAGTACCGGCAGACTGAGAGTGTGACGAAGTCTTTCCAAAAGGTCCTCCCATACATCATTGCTAGCTTGTCTTCAGCCCCCATGAAGCATTCCAGATCCCCATGTCCGGTAACTAAAGACAATGTATGGGTCTTCCTAATGTAGTTGACTAAGCCAGAGCCATAATAGCATGTGGTTGCACACGAAAGCCACAATTGGAGAAGCATGTTCAATCTCTAAGTTTCCTAGGTGGTTTTCTTTTGGAGCACAACACAAAGTGACTCCCATAGACATGGTTCCTTTTGTTGCCACCTTCTCCAAAACTTAAAGTGTCCACCACCTAGGTGGTTCATTGAGTCCTTGTTTTATTATGTAAAACATAAGTCCTTTTCTCAACCTTTGTAAAATCTCAACATGTATCTCTTTTCAAAATAAAGTATGGCTAAGCATGTACAACTACAATATTTTCACTAAGGAGTGTGTAGGGAATCCTATTAGGATTTAGCATAGCATAAGTATAAAGAAATCTTTTTCATGCATGTTTTCATAATCCACTAAGTATAATGAAAATAATAGGGCATTTGTATGATAGTGTAACTTGCCTTTTTCGTAGGGAATGGTGGTTCACTCCTTGATCTTGCTAGTCTCACACTTTGCAAATTTTACTACAATCAATCAAACAAGCATAGTATCAAGTAGCATTCCAAACCAATATTCAAACAACATTTCACACACACAAAGCAATGGATTCTAAGTCATGCATAAGCATGCAAAGGTTGGTTCTATTGCAAGGATGGTCTCCACTAGGCTCCTAAACTTTGTAGGTTCCAAATTGGTCATTTACCAAAATGTCAAAGTCATTTGCAAATGGGTTTTATCTCAAAACCATTTTAAAATCCATTCATCATTTTATGTGGTGAAAAATGTTTTATCAAAACAAAACTTTTTAAGTTTTTCACCAAATGAGGTGCTATTTCAAAACTTGGTGTTTTTGGGTCAGTAGGTTTGGTCCAAAACTTTTTCTCAAAGTTTTCTTTATAAAAACATCTTCATAATAAAATCAATAATTTTATTTGGCTAGAAAATGGCTAAGTCAAATAATCTAACCTAAACTTTACCAAAATCATTTTCAACACCAAGGGTTGGTTCTTAGGGTTAGTAAGGTCACAACCATTCATTTTGCAAAGGTTTTAACGTAAAAATCATTTTTAAACAATTTTTATACTCTAAACAATCACACAAAATAATCTACGAAAACAAGCAAACTAACAGATACTATTTGCTAAACTAATTCCACAGTTGGCTAGGGCTTGCTCTCCTGAATCCAACGACATAAAATTTGCAATTTTTGGACGTGTGGTTTGAAAGTTACAAAGGTTTGAAGTTTGCAAATAAATCTGTTTTCAAATTTGATTTTAGATCTAATATAGACCACGCGTCGCGTCGTGGTTGGCCGATACCGGTTCATCTGGATCGCGTGATGCGGACCGTTAGATCAAGTGGCATCGCACGGCGCTGGCTGTGTACCTTTTCGAGTTTAAGTGATCTAATCTTGCCCGTTCAAACTAGATCCTACGGTACTGGTTCGTTTGACCAAAAGTGAGCGGCGTTGACGGTGGCTAGCGGCGGCGCACGGCCAGGCGGTGGCTCTGCGATGGTTCTAGGAAGCGAGGCAGACGGAGAGTGCGCTCACCGGGTTCAGGAGGTCACGACGATGCTCAACGTGTCGATGGTTCGACGAGGGGCGTTCTGGTCCGATGTGGATTGCTCGCTAGAGTAGGTGGCGGCGTCGGGCGGCTCTGGTCGACGGTGGGGGTGAGGCTACAAGGCACATGAGGACAAGATAAGAGGTCGGTTAGACACGTGAGGAAGAGTAGATCTTGCATGCCTGAACGAGAGGGAAAGGGGTGGACAGATGCATACTAGAAGTGCTCGTCGGAGTTAAGCCAGACGGTGGCGACGGTAGGAGTCGTCGCTGCAGATCGCCCTAAGGCAAGACAGGAGCACGTTCAGATGCGCAAGAGCAAGGCGATGCTGTGTGCGTGAACGAGAGGGGTCGGGGCGGTCTGGTTCACCTGGAAGTCGTCGTCGGAGTAGAAACAGACGGCGGCGCTGTCGGAGCTTGTCTAAGCCGACGCTTCGGGGCGCCCGCGGTTGAACGGAGGGCACAGACAGAAGCGCCGTGGAATGGGGAGTGTGTGCGCTTGGTCAATGGGGCAATGGGAGGCAGTGTGTGGCCGGAATTGATGAGAAAGGTCGTCGGAGACAGTGGAGTTCAAGGAGAAATTGGGGCGGCCTGGTGGCGAAGAGAGGTTGGTGTCTGAGGGGAACGGAAGGAAAGGAGCTGGCGTTTTATCGAGCACAGTCAAAGCGAGTAATGGTGGCGGCATTATGACGAATTAAGTCCGCGGAATCACAGCAGGAAACGACGACGAGGGAGGAAGAAGGGGTCGCGCGGGTGTGAGAGAAGAACAGGAGCGGTGGGGTTTACCTGTCAGTGGGAAAAGAAACGAGGGGAGGTCCACCTGTCATACTATGCGCGGGTCTGTTAGTGGGTGTGAACCGTTTTTCTCCGGGGAAAGAAAAGCTGGGCTGGTTCCTGGGCCTTAGTGGGCTTGGGCAGCTGGGTTGGGTCGACAGGACTCTATTTTTTTTCTGTTTCTGAATCTTTTTCCTTTTCAAATTTTATTTCCTGTTTTGAATTCCAAACAATCAAACAAGGTTCAAATCCATTCAAACAACATCCAAACTTTGTAACATTGAAATTAGTTCTGTTCAGTAACATGAACCAAAATCAAAACAAAAATAATATTTTAAAACTTTTTAGGTTCCATTTATTAATTAAGTAAATTGGTCCATGGTTCATTAATAATTGAATAAAATGGCCTTAGTTATTAAATCAAATAGAGTTTGACTTTATTAATGAAATCTTTATTTGAAACCTAAATATTTTCAAAACCAAATCAGTAGGTTTTATTTGGGAAATATAGAATACTTGGGAATTTGTTTTTAAAACAAAATAACATTTTTATTTTAGAGTCCATTATTAATTAAATATAATAGACTTTCATTATTAAATCAAATAGGATTTGTTTTATTGAGATATTTATTTTAAAATCTAAAATAAAGCCAAAACACTTAAGTAGGTATTATTTGTGAATATCACATATTTGGGAAAACTTATTTTAAATAATTTAATAAGTTTTGATGTTTCAATTTTAAATTGGTAAAACCTTTTATTTAAATAAGGTTGGATATTAAATCCTTATTAATTTATTTAAATAAACCTTTGCTAATTTTATTTAAAATAAAATGTTTTAATTCCCAAAGTTTGGCCAAGGTTTAATTTGGCTTTATAAAATATTCTTTATTTATAAACTTCTATTTCATTTGAAAATAAATCTTTTCACTCAAGAGTTTCAAAATAGTATTTCCAAATGTTTTTATTTTTCCTTTTATTAAATGTTTATATTTTTAGATCCCTTTAGGTTTTATTTAATTCAAATGGGTTTGAAGTTCCAATTGAATTCAAAAAGTTTCTTCTGGCTCTGAAAATCAAACAAAGTTTTATTTTATTCATTTATTTTCACATTACAAGAATTGGAAAATCTTGGGATGTGACAATAATATGTGTGGATCCTATCAATACATGCATATTTGGCTAAGTAGAGTTTAAGGCTTATTTTCATAAAGCAATATTTATCCTAACTTTTCAAATTGGGTTTGGTCCTTTGACAAATCTCTTTTCCAAGCTCCTTGAACTCCTTGGTAGAAACTCAAGTGTTCAAGTCCTTGTCAAAATCCCTTGAGCTCCTTGGTAACCCCAAGTGCAACAAGTTTTATCAAAATCTCATGAGTTCCTTGGTAACCCCAAGTACATCATGCTTTAAGCAAAATCTCTTGAGCACCTTGGTAACCCCAAGTGCATCAAGCTTAACAAAATCTCTTTGAATTCCTTGGTACCCCCAAGTGCATCAAGTTTTTATTTTAGAAGTTGGAATGTCGAGATCTCCCATGATTCAAACTTTAGTTGCTCAGTATTGTCCATAACCGGGGACACGGCTAAGTACTTAGATTTTATTATCTTCTGCAGAAGGAGTACACTTTACCCACATGTCACAATCCCATCCTTTTGCCACCAGTGGCCTACTGGATTAGTGCTCACCAAGATGGAGTACTGGCATATTGAGAATGTGACAAAGTCTTTCCAAAGGGTCCTCCCATACACCATTGCTAGCTTGCCTTCAGCACCCATGTAGGATTCCAGGTCCCCATGTCCAGTTAACTGAGGACAGTGCATGAGTCTTCCCAATGTAGTTGACTAAGCCACAGCCATAATAGCATGTTGTTGCACACGAAAGCCACAACTGGAGAAACATGTTCAATCTCTAAGTTTCCTGGGTGGTTTCCTTTGGAGCACAACACAAAGTGATTGCCATATACATGGTTCCTTTTGTTGCCACCTTCTCCAATACTCAAAGTATCCTTGGCCACCCAGGTGGTTCATTGAGTCCTTGTTTTATTATACAAAATCACAAGTCTTTTTCTCAATCTTCATAAAACCTCAACATGTATCTCTTTTCAAAATATATATATAGCATGGCTAAGCATGTAACAACTACAATATTTTCACTAAGGAGTGTATAGGGAATCCTATTAGGATTTAGCATAGCATAAGTATAGAAATATCTTTTCATGCATGTTTTCAAAATCCACTAAGTATAATGAAAATAATAGGACTTTAGATGATAGTGTAACTTGCCTTTTTGGAAGGGAATGGTGGTTCACTCCTTGATCTTGCTAGTCTCACACTTTGCTAATTTCACTACAATAAATCAAGCAAACTCTATATCAACTAGCATTCCAAATAATCAATCAAACAACATTTTACACACACATAAAACTATGGGATCTAAAATCTAAGTCATGCATGTAAGCATGTAAGAGATGGTTCTAATTGCAAAGGTGGTCTCCACTAGGCTTCTACGCTTTGTGAGTTCCAAATTGGCCATTTTCAAATTGGCAAAGTCATTTGCAAAAAGGGTTTTGTTTCAGAAACTATTTTAAAATCCATCATCATTTTATGTGGTGGAAAACATTTTTATCAAGCAAAACTTTATGTTTTTCAACAAATGAGTTGCTATTGCAAAACTTGGTGTTTTGGGTCAGTAGGTTTGATCTAAAACATTTTCCCAAAATTTTCTTCACAAAAACATTTTCATAATAAAATCAATAATTTTATTTGGCTAGAAAATGGCTAAGTCAAATAATCCAACCTATACTTTACCAATTCCACTTTCCAAACTATGGGTTGGTTCCTAGGGTCAGTAAGTTCACAAAAAATCAATTTGCCAAGGTTTCAAACTCAAAACCATTTTTGAATCATTTTTCTAATCTAAACAAGCATACATAAGTTTCAGCAAAAACAAACAAATTAGCAGATACTATTTACTAATCCAAGGGTATGGTTGGCTAGGGCTTGCTCTCCTGAATCCAAGGACATAAAATTTGTAATTTTTGGACGTGTGAATCCAAAGTTACAAGGGTTTGAAAGTTGAATCTATAACAGATTCAAATCTGTTTTTAAAACAAAAACATGGCCACGCGTCACGTTCTGGTTGGGTGGTACCGGTTCGGCCGGATCACGCGTTGTAGCCATTGGATCTAATCAGATCGTGCGTCATAGGATGCGTACCTCTTCGCGGCTTAAGTGATCTATCGCAAGCGTCGGATTAAGATCCTACGGTGCTAGCGTGCTGGCCACAGTTTGGCGGCGCTGGCGGTGGCTAGCGGTGGTTCTAGGAAGCAAGGGAGACGGAGGGGGTGCTTACCGCGTTCGCGAGGATGAGGTGGTGCTCGACGTGTGATCGACGTGGCAAGGGGCGCACGGGGTCAGGTGGAATCACTCACCGGAGTTTGCAACCGTCAGATGGCTCTGTCCACGGTCGAAGGCGATGTTGTAGATCGCCCTAAGGCAAGACAGGGGCATGGTTAGGAGCGCAAGACCAAGGCAAGGGTGTTTGCGTGATCGAGAAGACGCGGGGCGGTCAGTGCTTACCAGGGGAGGTCGTCGGAGAGGTTGTAGACGCGGCGGCGTTCGGAAGCTTGACGTAGCCGACGCTCTGGGGTGCCCGCGGTCGAACGAAAGGTACTGGGAGATGCGCCAAGAAGAGGTGAGTCTGGGTGCGAGGTCAGGGAGGCAAGGGGTGGTGATACTTGGCCGGAATCGACACTGAACCTCGTCGGAGCAGAGGGTGCTCGGGGAGGAAATTGGGGAGGTCTGGGGGCGTGCCAGCGCAGGGTGTCAGAGGGGAAATGTAGAGGAGGCATGGGCGTTTAAGTCTGCGTGATCGAAGCAAGTAACGGTGGTCGCGTTAAGACGAATTAAGGCGCAGAATCACTGCAGGAAACAACGACGAGGGAGGAAGAACAGGTCGCGCGGGTGTGGACGATGAACAGGGGGAAGTGGGGTCTACTTGGCAGTGAGAAAAGGAATGAGGGGGAGGTCCACCAGTCATTCTCTCTGTGGGTTTGATACTGCGTGCGAATCGTTTTTCCTCGGGGAGGAATAGCTGGGCTGGTTCTGGGCCTTAGTGGGCTGCTGGGTTGGGTCGACCTAACCTCATTTTTTTCCTATTCTGAATCTTTTTCTTTTTCCTGAATCTAATTTCTGATTTGAAATTCAAACAACAAACAACAATCAAACCAAATCAAACAATCACCAGACTTTAAGACTTTGAATTTGGTTCTGTTTATCAACATAACCAAATTCCAAAATAAAATAATAATTTTTATTCTTTTTAGGATTCATTCTTTAATTAAATAAAATGGATCTTTTAATTATTTAATAAAATAGGGTTTGATTTAATTAACAAAATCTCCATTTGTAATCCAAATATTTTCAAAACCAAATCAGTAGGTTTTATTTGGAAATAAAGAATACTTGGAATCTTGTTTAAAACAAAATACCCTTTTATTTTAGGGTCCATTAATAATTAAATACAATAGATTTTCATTATTAAATCAACTAGGATTTATTTTATTTTAAATATTTATTTTGAAATCTAAAATAAAGCCAAGACACTTCAGTAGGTTTTATTTGAAAGTATAAAATATTTGGAAAACTTATTTAAAATAATTTAATAAGTTTTGATGTTTTAATTAAAATGGTAAAACTTTTTATTTAAATAAAATTGGATATTAAATCCTTATTAATTTATTTAAATAAACCCTTGCTATTTTTATTCAAAACAAAATGTTTTAATTCCAAAGCTTGGCCAAGGTTTAATTTGGCTTTATAAAATAGTCCTTATTTATAAATCCTCTTTTTCCTTTGAAAACCAAAACCTTTTATTAATAGATCCAAAATATTAATTCCAAAATATTTTAGTTTCCTTTAATAAATGTTTATCCTTATAAATCCCTTTAGGATTTATTTGATTCAAATTGGTTTGGAAGTTCCAATTAAATTCAAAAAGTTTCTTCTGGCCCTGAAAATCAAACAAAGTTTTATTTTATTAATTTATTTTTCACATTACAAGATTTGGAAAATCTTGGGATGTGACAAGGGTTTCCAAAGAAAACACTAGAGCAAGGGGCCCTCAAGTGAATGAGGGGGAAATGAAGATCTCTCTTGGTGAAGTAGTAGATCAAGGGCTCCTCCTTCGATTCTCCAAAGATCAACGACTTTGGATGGTTGGGTGAAGAGATCTTGGCAATTTGGTGGCTCAAATGGATGGGGTGTTCTTAAATGAGACGAGCAGCTTTTCCCAAGGTAGGTGGAAGGGCATTTATAGCACTTGGAGAAATCTGCCCGTTGGGCATTAAATGCACTGGTACTACCGGTACTCAAGCGGTAGTACCGGACACAACCGGTACTACCGGTCAGGTACTGGACCAGGTACCGGGTATGCGCCACATGGTTGACCCAGCTTCAGTCACCCCAGAACCACCAAGCGGTGCTACCACCAAGCGGTAGTACCGGTCCTGCAAAGTTGTACTACCGGTCTGGGAGGTAGTACCGGCTCTAGGTACCAGTTGGTACTGAGTGGGAGGGAGAGCTCTTGTCCTCCGTGGTCAAGCGATAGTACCGCTTGGTGAAAGCGGCACTACCGGTTGGGGCGGTAGTGCCGCCCCGCGGTACCTGGTGGTACTGAGGATGGACGAAACCTTTCCCTCTCAATCATATGCGATCGGCACCAGGAAGCGGTAGTACCAGTGCCAAGTGGTAGTACCGGTTGTAACTTCCGGTACTACCGGTCAACACTGGTGACTTTGGCAAGTGCCAATTATGGGCAATGCATTTTTAGTGCCACAACCTTAAAGTCCTGAGATACACTTAGCGCACGATTAAACATATAGGTGTGTTATCATCAAACATCAAAATCATAAGGATAGGAAGTGCACTTTCAAAATCCAAAGTCAATATTTCACCGAGACGAACATAGAGACCGAAGGGCGACCGGAGGGGATCCACGGGGTGTCCGCACCCCCCACGCACGGGCCCACCCTGGTATGCGCCTGGGCAGGGTATGGGCCCCCCTGGCCGCCTCCTCCCTCTCCCCTTCGCCTATAAGAAGCTCCCGATGCCAAAACTCTAAGTACCCGATCAAATCTCCATGAAATAGTCCATAGCCGCCGCCACCATCGTCCCTAGGTCGGGGGGATCTGAAGCTCTTCCCGGCACCCTGCCGGAGGGGAGAGATCATCCTGGAGGCCTTCTTCATCACCATGCCAGCCTCCGGGGTGATGCGTGAGTAGTTCACCCTTGGACTATGGGTCCATATGGTAGCTAGGTGGTTCTTTCTCCTCCTTTATGCTACCATGTTAGATCTTGTGAGCTTCGTTCATGATCAAGATCATCTATTTGTAATCATACATGTTGTGTTTGCGGGGATCCGATGGATATTGAGATACTATGTCAGATTGATTATTGATTCTATCAGGTCTGTGTTATTTATGATCTTGCATGCTCTCCGTTGCTAGTAGATATCTTGGCCAAGTAGATGCTTGTGACTCCAAGAGGGAGTATTTATGATCGATAGTAGGTTCATGCCTCTAGTAATCTGGGGAAGTGACCAAAATCTCTAAGGTTGTAGATGTGATGTTTCTACTAGGGATAAAACAACAATCTTCTGTTCATGGAACAATTGTATTATTTACTTTACACACATTGCTTAATGATGTTATCTGTTGCTTGCAACTTAATACTGGAAGGGGTTCAGATGATAACCTGAAGGTGGATTATTAGTCATATATGCAGTTGGATTATGCTCTATGTATTATGTTGTAATGCCCAATCAAATCTCATAGGAGTCAAGATGTCTAGTATATGCATTGTTATGCTTTCTCAATCTTTCAATTGTCCCACTGTAATTTGTTCACCTAACATGCTATCTATCTTAAGGAGAACACCTCTAGTGAACTATGGACCCAGTCCAATATTTATCATTAATATTCCATCTGTTTTTACTGTTTACTTTCTGCAAGCAATCACTATCTTCCACACCATACGTTTAATCCTTTGTTTTCAGCAAACCAGTGAGATTGACAACCTCACTATAAGTTGGGGCAAAGTTTTGAGTTTGTGTTGTGCAGGTTCCAAGTTGTTAGCAACACCTTGGAGTTGTTTCTTTACTCCTACTGGTTCGATAACCTTGGTTTCATCACTGAGGGAAAACTTGTTGTTGAGCTCATCACACCTTGCTCTTGGGGTTTCCCAACGAGGCTCTACAGTTAACTGAGCTGCATCAAGACGTTTTCTGGCGTCGTTGCCGGGGAGTTAAGGATGGCTTCACAAGGGGAGTCCTTCACAAACTTCCTCTTTACTTTGTTTTTTTTGCTTAGTTTCTTTTGCTTTGTTTTGCTTGGTTCTTTCTTTCAAAAATTACAAAAAATAGTTTCGTTTGGTTTGTTTTTTCTTATCAAAAACACAAAAAATAAGTTCTCCCTATAGTTGTCACCTTGCTCTAGCTCACCATGTTGATCCCTAAGTTCACTATGAAAGACCTTTCAATGGGTAGTGGCTCTATAATTGGGAAAGAAAATATTGAAGAATTCTTTAATCATATTAGCAAACATGAGGATATTGAGGATAGATCCGTAGCAGAACATGCTCCTAATTATGAAATTGCTGTAGCTTCTTTAGTTCACATGTTGGAGGCTAGGTTTTTTAACGTTGAACCCATGATGCGAATAATGTTTCTTAAACTAAAAGAAATTGAGGATGCTGAAAAGAGAGATTTTATCCTAGAAACTTTGCTAAAAGATTTCAATGATGTTGCTAAGGAAGCCAAAAAGGTCTTTGATCTTTTAATATGCTAGGATCATGTGCAGATGTTATGGGTACATTATAAAAGTTGGATAAAACCAAAACAATGGAGAGGAAATTAAAATACCCATACCTTTTAAACTTGTAGGAATGCATGAAGCTGTAGAAAAGAATTTTATTGGATTGTTCCTGAAAACCCGTTTATTGAAAGTAGTAAACCCAAGAGTGCTGAGAGAGGATCCTCTACTACTCATTTGGATGATATACCTTTCCTAGTTGAAGAAATTTCGAGTATTGATCTTAATGCTTCTTCGTTTGAAAATACTTGGTTCTTGCTTTTTGTCCCTAACTTAAAGGCGTTAAAGAAAAGTACTTCTTGGGAGATAACCCAATAGTTTTCTTGAGTCTTGGAAGTTATTACTTCTGTAATAACCTCTCCTTATCCTTTTTAATTGATTTTTGTGCCAAGAATAACCTCTAATGAGAGGGAAGTAAGATTTGGGGAAGTGCTGTCCCAAAACAGATTTTTATGCTCCATTGTAAAAATTCGTGAAAAATATATTTATGTCGGATTGAGATGTAATTTTCTGAATAAGTCCCATGGGTTGTTAGATAACTTTCGTTCGTTCAACACTTTTTTATTTGAGGAATAGAAGGTCTTCGAAAAAATCGTTTCCTACCTGCTGGTCTGTTTTGATAGATTTCTGCCATTATTTGCATTGTCTCCTATCGATTTCTTTTTGGCTTCTCTTTGGTAAATTGAGCTTTTTGAGGGAATTGATATAGTATCTTGTGTTTTTAATGAAAGTTTTACTGTTTTAAAACTAAACTTAAAGGTTTATTATCTTTTTAATGCACTAATGTTGCTAATGAAGATTGCGTGAAGTTTTGTATGGAGGAAAATTTTCAGGTGTAAGTGAAGAATGATGTAATGACATGAATAATGGACAAAATCTCAAGATTGGGTATGCCACCCTGTGTCACCCCAAGAAAAATTCAAGAGGTACAAGCGTCAAAGCTTGGGGATGCCCAAGGTATCCCCTTCTTCATCAATAAAAATCTCAGGTCTTTCTAGACACTTTGTTTTTATTGTTTCATGCACTTTTGTGTTGTTATTGGAGCGTCTTATTTTTCGTTTTTTGGTTTTTGTTTGCCTATTTTGATTGAATAAAGTAGTTCGACCCCCGCTTTCTTTGTGTTCTTTTCAAATAAGTTGATTGGTGTTGGAAAGGAGTAGAAAGTTCTTGCTTTAGTAGTACAAAAAGGATCTTGCTTTGACTGTGACTTAGACTTTATCATGTCATGATAGAAGTTGTTTTGAACTTATGCTTAGTGATTATTGTTGTAGAATGACTTTTTCCAAACAATTAGGATTGCTTAATGTGCCTTGAAAGAATCATGCGTTGTTTTAGCAAACAAAAATATAGTATTGTGGTATTCTCCTTTGATGCTTTGTTTGGGTTGACTTGGCACATGCTCACACCATGTTATGACTATGAACCAGTCAGCTTAGCCTCTATGATCATTTAGTTTTTGACTTGTGGTACCACTTTATGCTTTGATTAGTAATGTTTTGTCGCTCTACATGATTATGGCCATTATTGCTCTCTTAGTTGGTCGCTCCCAGTCTTTTGCTAGCCTCCACTTATATTGAGTAAGCTCTACTCATGCATCCAACTCCCAAGAAACCAAGTTATTCCAAAGTGTCCACTATAAATTCCTATGCATGTTGTGTTACACCATTCCAAGTATATTCTTGATTTATCGATCTTCAAAATTAAAATTGTTATGAGAAAGTTAGTAATTAAAGATCTCACAAACTTGATGGCACACTTTATTTTTCTTGCCCCTAATAAAATAGAACCACTATGTCATCTATGTTGTATATGCTTACACTTATAAGTTGGGGATTAGCAAAACCATGCTGTCATGGGGAACGCTTTCAACATTGCACCTGTACATTGTACCCAGTTGATATCATGATCTTTTGTTTGTGGATGTCGTCGGTGTGAAATAAAAGGGGATCTTGTAAGTCCATGGATTTATGTATGTGTGTTAGAGAAACGCCTGGGCCGCTATCCTAAGCCATTCCTAATCATGGTGGAAACTTGCAGCATCACCATAGTGAGTAATCTATGAAGCATTCTTCTTATAAAAAAAGAGAGATAGAAAAAAGAAAGATTGAGAAAAAAAAGAGATGAGAAAAGAGGAAAGAGAGAAAAAGGCACCATTTTCCCATGGTAAAATAAGAAGATTGCTGAGATGCTCATTGTATGCTTGCCTTGTCATTTTGATATGGGATAGCTCCTGTATCATGGGGCAAGGGGTACCCCATTGGCGTTTCTCTATGATACACATTTACATACTATGACAAGAACTTACTAGTAACTAAAGTTGAGTAGCATGAGGAGCGACCCTCCTACTCAAGGGACATAAGATTGCCAACTTATACTTTGTCAAGCATATACTCCATATTTTGTTCATTTTAACCTTAATCACTTCAAGATTCTTATGATAGGGGCAATGAGAGCTGAAAGCTAACAAGTACCATAATTTTTTGGAAGCTCTTTACGAAACTTGAAATCCCTGCTTCCCTTTGAAGGGCCTTTCTTCCACTTTTATATTGAGTCACCACCTTCTATACTCATGCACCAATTAAGATAGCATAGTTTCCATTCTTAGTTCTATGTGCATTGTCCCAAAACTTATTGATTGATTCATATTGTTGATATTGCTTGTTCTTTAATTATTTGTATCTAGTCACTCTTTTGAACTTTGAAGGTGTCCTATGCATTTATGTTTTGCTACTTCATAAGGGACAAGCTAAATGCCACTATGCTATGTTTTATGTATGTGAAACAAACAAATGTCTTTCAATGCATTGTTATTCATGAATCTTTGTATATATCCTTTCATGTTGCAGCATAGTTATTATGTCTTATTGTTAGAACTTCATATTTCATGATCATGTTTAGAGTAATTTGATCCCAGCTTTTAATGCTTGCAAATGGTTTGATCTTGATTGTGATGGTGCATGTCACCTTAAAATTATTATTTTATCACTTACCTACTCGAGGACAAGCAGAAGTTAAGCTTGGGGATGCTTGATACGTCATAAACGTATCTATAATTTTTGATGTTCCATGCTTGTTTAGTATCTACTTTGCTATGCTTTGTCTACACTTTGGGGTATTTTTATACACTTTCTGGGAATAACCTATTAACAAGTTGACATAGAGCCAGTTGCCTATTTTCTGTTGTTTTTGGTTTCAGAAAAGCTAGTAAAGAAATATTTTCGGAATTGGACGGGACAAAAGCCAAAGTCAATATTTCATCGAGACGAACACAGAGACCAAAGGGCGACCGGAGGGGAGCCACTGGGTGGCCGCACACCCCCACGCGCGGGCCTACCCTGGGACGCGCCTGGGCAGGGTGTGGGCACCCCTGGCCGCCTCCTGCCTCGCCCTTCGCCTATAAGAAGCCCCCGATTCCAAAACCCTAAGTACACGATCAAATCTCCACGAAACAGTCCGTAGCTGCCGCCACCATCGTCCCTAGATGGGGGGATCTGAATCTCTTCTCGGCACCCTGCCAGAGGGGGGAGATCATCCCGGAGGCCTTCTTCATCACCATGCCAGCCTCCAAAGTGATGTGTGAGTAGTTCACCCTTGGACTATGGGTCCATACAGTAGCTAGATGGTTGTTTCTCCTCCTTTGTGCTACCATGTTTAGATCTTGTGAGCTCCGTTCATGATCAAGATCATCTAATTGTAATCATACATGTTGTGTTTGTGGGGATCCAATAGATATTGAGATACTATGTCAGATTGATTATTGATTCTATGATGTCTATGTTATTTATGATCTTGCATGCTCTCAGTTGCTAGTAGCTATCTTGGCCAAGTAGATGCTTGTGACTCCAAGAGGGAGTATTTATGCTCGATAGTAGGTTCATGCCTCTAGTATTCTGGGAAGTGACAAAAATCTCTAAAGTTGTAGATGTGTTGTTGCTACTAGGGAGAAAACAATAATGGAACATTGTATTGTTTACTTTACACACATTGCTTAATGCAGTTATCCGTTGCTTGCAACTTAATACTGGAAGGGGTTCAGATGATAACCTGAAGGTGGATTATTAGTCATAGATGCAGTTGGATTATGGTCTATGTATTATGTTGTAATGCCCAATCAAATCTCATAGGAGTCAAGATGTCTAGTATATGCATTGTTATGCTTTCTCAATCTGTCAATTGCCCCTCTGTAATTTGTTCACCCAACATGCTATCTATCTTGAGGAAAACACCTCTCGTGAACTATGGACCCTATCCAATCTTTATCATTAATATTCCATCTACTATTACTATTTAATTTCTGCAAGCAATAACTATCTTCCACACCATACGTTTAATCCTTTGTTTTCAGCAAACCAGTGAGATTGACAACCTCACTGTAAGTTGGGGCAAAGTTTTGACTTTGTTTTGGGTAGGTTCCAAGTTATTAGCAACACCTTGGAGTTGTTTCTGTAGGGGTCCCAACCTTTAATAAGGTAGAATCCTCCTGTGTTTACAATGCTAGTCCCTGGATCAATAGCTAGCATCCACAGTTAAGATGTAATATCAAGATACAAAGGTCATAATACAAATTTATAACCAGGAATAACATAGTTTTATTACGTCATACATAGCTCATTTGGCTATTACATTACATTGCAGCGGAATAACTATAAGTATGGGTCCTTCATCTTCAAAATGCCACAGGCAGATGTTGGTTGTAGACTTTGTAATCCTAATCAAACAATCTTCATTCAAATCAATCAAACCTGCAACATTACAAGTTACAGCCACAAGGGTCAATACATTTTGAATTGTATTGGCAAGTTTCACTGTTATGATTAATATAAGTGGATCCTATCATTACATGCAAATTTGTTTAAGTAGAGTTTTAGGCTTATTTGCATAAAGCAATATTTTATCCTATCTTTTCAAAAATGGTTTTAGTCCTTTGTCAAATCTCTTTTCCAAGTTCCTTGAACTCCTTGGTAGAAACTCAAGTGTTCAAGTCCTTGTCAAAACTCCTTGAGCACCTTGGTAACCCCAAGTGCAACAAGTCTTATCAAATCTCATGAGTTCCTTGGTCACTCCAAGTACATCAAGTGTTTAAACAAAATCCCTTGAGCACCTTGGTAACCCCAAGTGCATCAAGCTTAAAAATATCTTTGAATTCCTTGGTAGACACACAAGGGCATCAAGTTTTATTTTACTTTAGAAGTTGGAATGTCGAGATCTCCCATAGTTCAAAGTTTAGTTGCTCAGTATTGTCCATAACCGGGGACACGGCTAAGTACTTAGGTTTTATTAACTTCTGCAGAAGGAGTACACTTTACCCACATGTCACAATCCCATCTTGTTGCCACCAGTGGCCTACTGGATTAGTGCTCACCAAGATGGAGTACCGGCAGACTGAGAGTGTGACGAAGTCTTTCCAAAAGGTCCTCCCATACATCATTGCTAGCTTGTCTTCAGCACCCATGAAGCATTCCAGATCCCCATGTCCGGTAACTAAAGACAATGTATGGGTCTTCCTAATGTAGTTGACTAAGCCAGAGCCATAATAGCATGTGGTTGCACACGAAAGCCACAATTGGAGAAACATGTTCAATCTCTAAGTTTCCTAGGTGGTTTTCTTTTGGAGCACAATACAAAGTGATTCCCATAGACATGGTTCCTTTTGTTGCCACCTTCTCCAAAACTTAAAGTATCCACCACCTAGGTGGTTCATTGAGTCCTTGTTTTATTATGTAAAACATAAGTCCTTTTCTCATCCTTTGTAAAATCTCAACATGTATCTCTTTTCAAAATAAAGCATGGCTAAGCATGTACAACTACAATATTTTCACTAAGGAGTGTATAGGGAATCTTATTAGGATTTAGCATAGCATAAGTATAAAGATATCTTTTTCATGCATGTTTTCATAATCCACTAAGTATAATGAAAATAGTAGGGCATTTGTATGATAGTGTAACTTGCCTTTTTGGTAGGGAATGAGGGTTTACTCCTTGATCTTGCTAGTCTCACACTTTGCTAATTTCACTACAATCAATCAAACAAGCATAGTATCAAGTAGCATTCCAAACCAATATTCAAACAACATTTCACACACACAAAGCAATGGATTCTAAGTCATGCATGGGAACATGCTTAAGATGGTTTTATTCCCAAGGGAGGTCTCACTAGGCTTATAACTTTGTAAGGTCCAAATTGGTCCTTTACCAAAATGGCAAAGTCATTGGCAAAAGGCTTTAGTCCATAAACCATTTTTAAAATCCAATCATCATTTCATGTGGTGAAAAATATTTTTAACAAAGCAAAACTTTATGTTTTTCACCAAGTGAGTTGCCATTTGCAAAGCTTGGTGTTTTGGGTCAGTAGGTTTGGTCCAAGAACATTTTCCCAAAGTTTTTCTTTGCAAAAACATTTCCATAATAAAATCAATAATTTTATTTGGCTAGAAAATGGCTAAGTCAAATAATTCAACCCAAATTTTACCAAAATCATTTTTAACACCAAGGGTTGGTTCCTAGGGTCAGTAAGGTCACAACAAACCATTTTGCAAAAGTTTTAACTCTAAATTCAATTTTAAACAATTTTTCTACTCTAAATAAGCATACAAATGAATCTGCAAAATCAAGCAAACCAACATATACTATTTGCTAAACTAATTCCACAGTTGGCTAGGGCTTGCTCTCCTGAATCCATTGATATAAAATTTGTAATTTTTGGACGTGTGGTTTGAAAGTTACAAGGGTTTGAAGTTTGCAAATAAATCTGTTTTCAAATTTCTTTTAAACGAAATAGGTGACACGCGACACTTTCTAACTGGGCGATACCGGTTCGGCCGGATCACGCGCGGTAGCCCTTGGATCTAGTTAGATCGTGCGGTGCTGAGCGCATACCTCTTCGCGACTAAATGATCTAATCCTGCCCGTTCAAACTAAATCCTACGGTACTAGTTCTCTGGACCAAAAGTGAGCGGCGCCGACAGCGGCTAGCGGCAGCGTACGGCCAGTCGATGACGGCGCCGGCGGTACAGGAAGCAAAAGAGGGTGGGGAGATGCTCACCGGAATCGCTGACGCTCGCTGATGCTCAACGTGGTACTTGTCTGTCGAGGGGCGCTAGGGCCTGTCCTTGATTGCTCGCCGGAGACGAGCTGGGCTTCGGCCGATTCAGGAGGTCGTCGAGGGCGAGGATAGGGGGCGTCCTAGGACAAATAGAAGATGCTGTGAGGTTCGCACGGGCCTGTAGATCATCATCGTGTCCACGGGGAAAGGAGGGGAGGTCAGATTCTACCTGGGGCGTCGTCAGAGAAGAGGGCAGACGGCGGTGCTGCAGGTCGTCGACATTGCCGACGCTGTAGGGTACCCACGGATGAATGAATGGCACAGAAAGATGCGCCAGGGTGTGGTGAGCATGCTCGTGTGCTCGGGGAGGCAGGAGGTGGTGTCGAGTCGCCGGAATCGGCTCTGGACTTCGTCGGGACAGAGGGTGCTCGGGGAGAAATTGGGACGGCCTGGGGGCGTGCTTTGGGGAGGGGGCAGAGGGGAAATGAAGAAGGAACGCTGGCGATTTATCCTGCATGGTCAAGGCGAGGTAAAGACGCGACATTAAGACGAATTGAAGCCGCGGAATTACTGCAGGAAACGGCGACGAGGGGGGGAAGAAGGGGTCGCGCGGGGAGGACGATGAACAGAGGGAAGTGGGGCCGTTGCATCAGTGGGAAAAAGGGAGAGGGGGAGGTCCACCAGTCATTGGTTCTGTGGGTAAGTTATCAGGTGCAAAAACGATTCGCTGATGGGGTTGAAAGTGGGCTGGTATTGGGCCTTAGTGGGCTGCTGGGTTGGGTCAGATCCAATTCCATTTTTTTTTATTCTGTAACTTTTTCTTTTTCTATTTCTGATTTCTGTTTTGAAATTCCAAACAAACAAATCATACTCAAATCAATTCAAACAATCAACAAACCTTGCAACTATGAATTTGGTTCTGTTCAGTAACATAAACCAAAATCCAAAATAAAATAATAATTTTTATTCTTTTTAAGATCCATTCTTTAATTAAGTAAAATGGATCTTTAGTTATTTAATAAAATAGGGTTTGTTTTAATTAATAAAATCTTCATTTAAAATCCAAATATTTTCAAAACCTATTCAGTAGGTTTTATTTGAAAGTAAAGAATACTTGGAAAGCTTGTTTAAAGTAAAATAACCTTTTATTTATGGTCCATTAACAATTAAATAAATGGGTCTCAGTTATTAAATCAAAATAGGATTTGTTTTATTGAGATATTTATTTTAAAATCTAAAATAAAGACAAAACATTTTAGTAGGTTTTAATTATAAATATCAAATATTTGGGAAAACTTATATTAAATAATTTAATAAGTTTTGATGTTTCAATTTAAATTGGTAAAACCTTTTATTTAAATAAGGTTGGATATTAAATCCTTATTAATTTATTTAAATAAACCTTTGTTATTTTTATTTAAAATAAAATGTTTTAATTCCAAAGCTTGGCCAAGGTTTAATTTGGGCTTTATAAAATGTTCTTTATTTATAAATCCACCTTTTCCTTTAAAAACAGAATCTTTTATTTTAAAGGATCAATAATGGTATTTCCAAAACATTTTATTTTCCTCTATTTAAAATGTTTATCTTTTTAAACCCCTTTAGGATTTTATTTAATTCAAATGGGTTTGGAGTTCCAATTGAACTCAAAAAGTTTCTTCTAGCTCTGAAAATTAAACAAAGTTTTATTTTATTCATTTATTTTCACATAACAAGATTTGGAAAATCTTGGGATGTGACAGTTTCCTTACTCCTACTGGTTCGATAACCTTGGTTTCATAACTGAGGGAAAACTTGTTGCTGTGCTCATCACACCTTTCTCTTGGGGTTTCCCAACGAGGCTCTACAGTTAACTGAGCCGCATCAGCAGCCAACCCATCTAGCTGCTGGTTTGCCATCTTTTCCTTATTATTTTTAGTCCCACATGGGGAACCTAAGTTGGAGGGAGCCCCTCCCTCCGCCTATATAAAGGGGTGCCCATAGGAGAACTAAAACACCAATTTATATCTAGAAATACATAAGAGTCATGTGTTCTGTCTCTCTCTCTCTTTCTTGCAACCGTGCCCCCCTTGTCAGGGTTGTGCGAGTGAGGAGTTCTTCACCGCGGAGCGCCGTCATGCTGCGGGATTCGGAGCCGAGATATATATTTTCGCAATCTCGGCTGGATCAGGGAGAAGCGAGAGTCATCGTTAGGCATCGTATGTTTGTGACTTCCTCTGGCAGGACCGTGCTTTCGGTGCAAGGAGTTGTTGGAGCCGCAGGACTTCGTGACGTCGAGGTCAGCGCCAGTGCGTCTTATTCAACCACGTTCCTCGTTGTACGTTAACTGCGCTCGATCTTCAAAGGTATGAATATCATATCTCCTCCCGTTAACCGCGTTACTTTACCCATGAGAGATCAACTCCTTGTTGCACAACCGGACGTACTTTCCCGTCCATAATTCCATGATGTGGGGTCCAGTAGTTGGTCCAAGCCAATCACTGCCCCCTTCACGACCTAGCATGCCTCCTTGGTGTACACCATGCCCACATAATGAATTACGGCAATGGTTGGTACAAACCGTTAGATGCCAGAACTATCGTGGGATGATGAGGGTTCCCACCCATATGTTGCATATCCTCTACGAATTACCAATTAATATGCATGCTACAAGGATAACAGTCACGACCTGCACATCCCGCAAAGTTTTGAGTTTGTGTTGTGCAAAATCAAGCAAACCAACATATACTATTTGCTAAACTAATTCCACAGTTGGCTAGGGATTGCTCTCCTGAATCCATTGATATAAAATTTGTAATTTTTGGACGTGTGGTTTGAAAGTTACAAGGGTTTGAAGTTTGCAAATAAATCTGTTTTCAAATTTCTTTTAAACGAAATAGGTGACACGCGGCACTTTCTAACTGGGCGATACCGGTTCGGCCAGATCACGCGCGGTAGCCCTTGGATCTAGTTAGATTGTGCGGTGCTGAGCGCATACCTCTTCGCGACTAAATGATCTAATCCTGCCCGTTCAAACTAAATCCTACGGTACTAGTTCTCTGGACCAAAAGTGAGTGGCGCCGACGGCGGCTAGCGGCGGCGTACGGCCAGTCGATGACGGCGCCGGCGGTACAGGAAGCAAAAGAGGGTGGGGAGATGCTCACCGGATCGCTGACGCTCGCTGATGCTCAACGTGGTACTTGTCTGTCGAGGGGCGCTAGGGCCTGTCCTTGATTGCTCGCCGGAGACGAGCTGGGCTTCGGCCGATTCAGGAGGTCGTCGAGGGCGAGGATAGGGGGCGTCCTAGGACAAATAGAAGATGCTGTGAGGTTCGCACGGGCCTGTAGATCATCATCGTGACCACGGGGAAAGGAGGGGATGTCAGATTCTACCTGGGGCGTCGTTAGAGAAGAGGGCAGACGGCGGTGCTGCAGGTCGTCGACGTTGCCGATGCTCTAGGGTACCCGCGGATGAATGAATGGCACATAAAGATGCGCCAGGGTGTGGTGAGCGTGCTCGTGTGCTCGGGGAGGCAGGAGGTGGTGTCGAGTCGCCGGAATCGGCTCTGGACTTCGTCGGGACAGAGGGTGCTCGGGGAGAAATTGGGACGGCCTGGGGGCGTGCTTTGGGGAGGGGGGAGAGGGGAAATGAAGAAGGAACGCTGGCGATTTATCCTGCATGGTCAAGGCGAGGTAAAGACGCGACATTAAGACGAATTGAAGCCGCGGAATTACTGCAGGAAACGGCGACGAGGGGGGGAAGAAGGGGTCGCGCAGGGAGGACGATGAACAGAGGGAAGTGGGGCCGTTGCGTCAGTGGGAAAAAGGGAGAGGGGGAGGTCCACCAGTCATTGGTTCTGTGGGTAAGTTATCAGGTGCAAAAACGATTCGTTGATGGGGTTGAAAGTGGGCTGGTATTGGGCCTTAGTGGGCTGCTGGGTTGGGTCAGATCCAATTCCATTTTTTTTATTCTGTAACTTTTTCTTTTTCTATTTCTGATTTCTGTTTTGAAATTCCAAACAAACAAATCATACTCAAATCAATTCAAACAATCAACAAACCTTGCAACTATGAATTTGGTTCTGTTCAGTAACATAAACCAAAATCCAAAATAAAATAATAATTTTTATTCTTTTTAAGATCCATTCTTTAATTAAGTAAAATGGATCTTTAGTTATTTAATAAAATAGGGTTTGTTTTAATTAATAAAATCTTCATTTAAAATCCAAATATTTTCAAAACCTATTCAGTAGGTTTTATTTGAAAGTAAAGAATACTTGGAAAGCTTGTTTAAAGTAAAATAACCTTTTATTTACGGCGCTAGAATTACTGATGTCAGGGGTTATTAAGTCCCTAATTGATTATCATTCTTGCGAATAGAACCCTAAGTTCTATTCCTCCATTCTATCATCACTTAGGATGATATCTATGATTTCTTTATTTGTGAAAATAAAATTTTCTTTCTTTTATAGCATATATGATAACACACAATTTGCAAATACTTTGATAAAGACTCTTCAAAGGGCATGAGCAAGTGATGAACTGGCCTTGTGATGGCAAGGTAGTGAAGTCTGATGCTTGCACTGGACCTTGAGCTTCTATGTCTACAAAAACATCATTATTGCCCGGTAAGGACAATATTTAAAGAAGCAAAATGATTATGCAAGTAATGTAATGCATTATTTAACTTGATATGTAATCTCCCCATTATTATAAAAAGTCTTTTTAATAATAAAGAATTTATAAATATTACTTTTTATTATTTATAACATATATAGAATTATTTTATTTTATTTGACTTTTCTTGATTTAATAATTCTTTTAGGAATTATCACTTAAATATCAAAAATTGTTATTAAATATTTATTTAGTATTTTTTTTTAAATACTATAATATTAATATACAATGAAAGTGATTTTTATTTATTTTTATCATCTTTCAATAATTTTGTTAAATTCCATAAGGAATATATAAATTACAAAATTCTTAATAAAATTTAAATGTCTAAAATTTTATATCTTAATTTCTTTGGATAGTGTGGATTATTTTGAATCCAAAAATATTTTGTTTATAATTTTTGGACTTTTATTTTATTTTCTAGAATTTAATTAAGTTTAGGGGTATTTTGGTCTTTTCCTATTTATTAAAACAGGCCTTAAAGGTTTTTGGGATGGCTTGTTCTTATTGGGCCCTCGTGGCCCATGAGACTTAGTTAAATCAGTCACCCCAAAGGGTTCTGGCACACTCGGCCCACCTCCCCGCTGCCTCTCACCCTCGAGCTCACTCCTCTCCTCTTCTGCTCCCGACCCCGTGGTCGGTGATATCGCCACCGGCGATTCCCGCTGTCGTGGGTTTGATAACTTATCCCTGTCCTTACTTGATTAAGGATAATGAGTATGGTGTGATGTAATCACTGTCCTAGTGATGTTGGCTTGCGAATTCATATGTAGTTTGAGATCACAATGATCTTATACAGTGAAGATTTACATAGGAATGTCCTAATTATGATTCCTGTAATGACAGGAAAATGATTGGTAGATTGATTGATTGAATCTGTGATGCTGGAATGCTTATTCTGATTTATGTAGAATTATTCTTGTGGTACCATCTTTGTATGGCACACAAGATTGATTCTAATCCATTGATTGGGTTGGTTTAAGCTTAAGACAAGCTTGGCTTTAAAATATAAGTATATATGTTCTTTGCTAAAATCCCTAAGACCAATGATGTTGGCCTGAGGCTTAGTGTAAGATCCGTCCCTTTTAAAGTTAAGGATCCCTATGATTGCAATGCTAGTCCATGGATCAATGCTAGCATCCACAGTTTAAGATGAAGTACACAGAAACAAAGGTCATTATTACATATCATTCCAGAGACAAACATAGTCTTTTACAACTCCATGGCCGTAGGCCTAATACAAGAGTTTAACCATAACAATATAAATAAGTCTTCATCTTCATGTGCCACAGGCAAGCATGTTGAGTGTAGACTCATAACCCCTAATCATCATCAGAATAACCTGCAACATCACAAGTTACAGCCACAGTGGGTCGATACATTGGAATAGTATTGGCAAGTGATACCTTAGTAGAATATTAACTTCTAATTACTATATGAATTTGGCTAAGTGTAGCTTAGGCTTGCTTTGCTCAAAAATAGGTTTTACCTATTAGTTGAAAACACTAAGTTTTTCTTTGACAAAACTTTCCCAAGGAATCACCAATAGAAATTGGTGAGCCTTCACCCTTGTTCAACCACAAGTTTTAACTTAGAAAATTGGGATGAGTAGATTCTTGATAGCTTCCATGTCTTGATGCTCAAGTTGTCCAATACCAGGGACATGGATAAGTACTTAGATTCTTCCATCTGCAGAGGTTGCGCACTTTCCCCACAAGACTTGATTTTCACCAAGACAAGACCTTTCAGAAGCCTTCCCTTAGACCAAATGGACGTGTTCCAACCTATCATACCACTACCACCAACTGTACAAATGGCTAAGTTATTCCAACCTATATGATCCAGGCAGAGCCCATAATGCCATGTGGCTGCACTAGAAGCTTCTTAAC
This sequence comes from Avena atlantica, assembly GCA_910589765.1. Taxonomy (NCBI): domain Eukaryota; kingdom Viridiplantae; phylum Streptophyta; class Magnoliopsida; order Poales; family Poaceae; genus Avena; species Avena atlantica. The sequence continues at coordinate 440,281,873 of OU342735.1, read as the reverse complement.
ATTTGGTATCTCAAATACCTTTGTTCCTGTAGGGTTCGCAGCATAGAAAACAAAAAATTTCCTACGATGGGAACTACGTACCAAGATCTATCTACTAGATACAAACAACGGGCGGATGTATATTCATAGAGAACATACCCTTGAAGACCGACAAAGCTTAACGAGTTCAACTCGTGGTTGATGTAGACGATCTCTTGCCGATCTCAAGATCGAGAGGAAGTCCTAGCGCCGCAAAACAGCAGCGCATCCGTGCTCGCACACACGTTCGAGGCACCGAGCAACCTCCGCCTCCTCGCTCCAGCGATGCAGCGGAAGCACAACTCCTTTCTCGCCGAATAGCCACCGGGAACATGTATCTCGCTAGTCCGAGACCATGGGGGATAAATTCTAGAGGGGGAGAGAGATCCTTCACGAGGAGGTGTAAGAGACAAGTGAGAGGAGGGGCTCCTTTTATAGGAGGAGGGGGGGCACCCAAGGGGGTGGCCTCCGGCCATGGGGGCTGCCCCCTCCCCTCCTTCATTCATGTGGGTGGACACTCCACTCACAAAATGCCCCTTCAATTTTCTCCACTCAAAAATCCACTCAAATTCCCATTAAATTTCCACCAAATTTAATGCAAACTCTCATTAAATAAAACTCTTTTATTTTATTCAGAATTTTGTCAATTACTTTAATGACAAAACATTCACAAATAACCCCTTGCTATAATTCCATTTCACATGCATAACCACTTTATGCAATTTCACCCGAAAACCTGTTTCAGTATCTAGTGAAATAAATTCCTACGCTTGTTTATTCTTTCGGCATGAAACTTTTGCTCCAATTGGATGTCGGTGTCTCTTAAGTGTGTCACCCTACGGTTCGTGAATAATGCGGACATGATCGAGACCCCTCTCGGATCAATAATCAGAAGCGGGATCTGGAGACCCATACTGACTCCCACACATTCAACGATGACTTTCTTGTGATCGTCGGGACCTTTTACGCTAGTATCTTAATCCCTTTGTTTCACGATATATTACATGTTCGAGATTCGATCATCGGTATCTCCATACCTAGTTTGATCTCGTTACTGACATGCACTCTTTTCTCGTTCCCATGATATAACATTCTAGTGATCAAATCACTTGCTTGCAAGCTAATCATTGTGATATCACCGAGAGGGCCTAGAGTATATCTATAAGTCATCGGGATGAACAAATTCCACTCTCGATCCATGAGCCTCAACATAACACTTTATTAGTTCTGAATCCATCTTTATAATCACCCTGTTACGGTGTGACGTTTGACGTTGTAACATCCCTAAATTCATATTCCAAAACTCATGCATATCATCCTTGCCTTCATCATCATTTAGATATTTTCTCAAAATCATTTCAGAAAAATAGAAGCTTTTGATGTTATGATTTTATGTGGATAGATTTAATTCAAAAGACCTACACCATTTGAAATTTGAATGTTTAGGAACTTGTTTGCTTGCCCCATTGTTGGAAAAGTTTAGGAGAGAAGGGTTAACCAAAGTTTCAAATTTAGAAAGAAATTCAAAATCCCTTTTCCAAACATTTTCAAAACAGATGCAAAGCCTCTGTTGTTTGAAATCCAGGTTTGACCAAGCCCTTACAGAATAATCACATGGTTAAATAACAGATTTTAGAAACCACAGTACCCTGCAAAAATCCCCAGAATTGTTTGAATTCAAAAAGGATTTGAGTTCATACCTAAATCATTCCTGAAAACCAAATTAGAAAAAGAAAAAGAAATAAACAAAAGAAAAGGGCCAAGCGCCAGGTTTCTGGCCCAACAAAGGATCGAGCCCAACTAGCCCACCCGGGAGTTCCCTTTTCTTTTCTCACGCGCGAGCGCACGCGTTCAGTCACTGACGACCATACCCCACCTCAACCTCGCACCTTTCGCTGACGAGCGGGCCCTGTCCACGCTGTCATCGTCTTCCCCAAACCACGCCCGCGACCACGTCGCAGCTGCAGTCACTGCCGGTAATGGCGCGGCTTAATTGGGCATTAAAACTCGGGCGTTTCCTGTCGAGGCACCGGCTATAAGATCCCCACCTCCCCACGATCATTTTCCCCCAGTCGATTCTACCTTCACGCCACCAGGCTGCCCACGACTCACCCAACACCGCCGCAGACAGAGCTTGCTCCGGCGAACGATTCAGGTGAGACCCGTACGCCCCTTCCTCCCTGATTCATTCGAGCCACTTCGCAATCCCCTTGCGCACATCCTGACCCCACCAGTTCATCCTGTATTGCCCCAGGTCGCCGTTCCCGCTCGACACCACAAGCACCCAACGACCACCTCAACTCCGGCGATCAAAATCCGTAAGTTCCGTTCTCCCCTTCACTTCTGACTCACACTAGATTGTTCGCCTCGGTCTTGCGCATCTTCTAAACCCCCTGGCTTGTGTTAGGGCGACGCGGAACCTCGGCAACTACTCCGACAACAACCACCCGACGCCGTCCGTAACTCCGACGAGCAATCCTCGCCATGACAGCATGCCCCTCCGCAAACCAGTACCACGTCGAGCTTCAGCACGTCTTGACGAATCTGGTAAGCACCTTCCTGCTTCCTAGAGCGATGTAGAACGCCGGCGCCGCCGTAGTCAGACGCGCCGCCGCCAGTTATCGCCGCTAGCGCCGCCAGATTGTGGCTTGATGGTTTGGTCCGTTGGATCTGCATCGTAGGGCTAGGATATATCTTGATCGAAGAGGTACGCGCGCATCTGAGCCGCCAGATCCCACTTTGATCGTGCAGTCCACGGAGCGCGATCCAACCGAATCGGTACGCGCCAGTGAGGCTGCGACACGTGGCTAGGTTGAATTCAAAAACAGAATTTAAAACCTGATTTAGATCCAAACTTCAAACTGCTATAACTTTTGAATGCCACGTTAGAATTTTACAAACTTTATATCGTTGGATTCAGTGAAACAAAACCTTTATGAATATCCAATTTGTTTAACAAATAGTAACCATTAAAATGACTTTATTTGTGGAATCATGTTTAAAGCTATTTTGAGTATAGATTTGTTTTGGTAATTGGTTTTAATGTTAAATAAGTTTGTTTTGGCAAATTTTGTGTCCTGTTATGTTTCAGTATCATGCACATGCTTGGTAGAATTTCAAAAATTACCACTTAGTAAATTCTTGCATACATGCATTCATATTATTTTTGATTGTATAAAATTGTGTGTAATTGTATGCTACAATTTTGTGTAGATTTTGCTAGTGATTGTGATTGTGAAGAGTGCTACTCTCCCCACTACCAAGGCAAGTGATATTTCATGAATATTTCTACCCTATGTTTTGTACTAGCATTAGATATTTTGCTAAGTCTTGCATGCTAGTTTTGCCTAAAGCTAAGTTGGGAAATCCTAAGTAGTGTAGAATTGTAGAATTGCTAAGGAATTTTCCTAAGTTAAGTTATCTTACCATGCTTAGCCTAGCTTTTAGCAAACAAGGGATGGTGAAAATCTATACATACTATGATGAAAATATTTCTAAGTCATGAGACTTATGCCTTCCTAATAAAACAACTAAGTCAAATGAACCTCCTGGGTGGAATGGAAGGATTGGGTTATGTTGAGTGGTTACACAAGGCCATGGACTTGGGTTGTGTATCTCACTTGTGGTATGCCACCCAGGCACAAAGGGATTTGGAGGCCAAGTGTTGAGAAGGCTTACAGTGCAACCACTTGGCAATATGGGCTCTGCCTTGATCATATAGGTTGCTAGAACTTAGTCACTTGGACAGTTGGTGGTAGATGGGATGATAGGTTGGAACGCGTCCATTTGACTAAGGAAAGGCTTCTGAAAGGTCCTGTCTTGGGAAACCAAGTCTGGTGGGGAAAGGGCACAACCTCTGCAGATGGAAAACCTAAGTACTTAGCCTAGTCCAAGGCAATGGACAATTCGAGCATCAAGACATGGAAGCTACAAGAATCTCATCACTCCAACTTCTAAGTAAAATTTGTGGGTGAACAAGGGTGAAGGACCCCAATGTCTATTGGTGGTTTCTTGGGAATGTTTTGACAAAGAAAAAACTTAGTGATTTCAACTAATAAGTAAAACCTGTTTTCAAGCAAAGCAAGCCAAGCTACACTTAGCCAAAATGCATATAGTAATATAGTCCACTTAAAATATACTAAGGTATCACTTGCCAATACTATTCCAAAGTATTGACCCTCTGTGGATGTAACTTGTGATGTTGCAGGTTACTCCGATGATGAGGAGTCATGAGTCTACACTCAACATGCTTGCCTGTGGCACATGAAGATGAAGACTTATGTTTATTTACTTATTCCTTAAACTCTTGTATTAGGCCTTTGGCCCTGAGTTGTAAAAGACTATGTTTTATCTCTGGAATGAATGTAATAAACGACCTTTGTATCTGTGTACTTCATCTTAAACTGTGGATGCTAGCATTGATCCAGGGACTAGCATTGCAATCACAGGGATCCTTTCCTTTATAAAGGAGGGGTCTAACAGATGGTATCAGAGCATTGTGTTGCCTGTAGGATTATGACCCTAGGATTTGAAAACCACTAAGGAAAAATTTTCAACTACTTCTACACTTGTCTATTCTTCTCGTAAAACTTTTCTAATCTTTTCATTCTCAACTCCATTTGTAGATGAACTCCATCAACGAAGCCGTGAAGAAGGGACCACTCATGACCATGACCTTGGAGTGTGAAACTGAGTTTCCCAATATTCTCAAGGACCTCATGGTGGCAATGGAAGCACATGGTGCAGCTGTGTACAAGGGCTTTCCAGTGATGGATGAAGGAGTGGAGTATTGGTGGGTGCAACTTCACTTGTACAAAAACAAGGAAGACAACCACAAAGAAAGGGGATTCTGCATGTACACCAACACTGTAATGCACACCACATTCTTTGAGTCAGCCAGAGATGCAGCCTGGAGGACTATCAAAGAACTAGGTGTTAGAGTCAAGTGCAGAATGCTCAACCTCCAAAAAGACTTAGAGAAAGAGAATGAACTTACCCAGGAGTTGGAAGCCACCAACCAAGAGTTAAGGGGAGATATAATAGACTTAGTAATGGAATCATGTGAACAGGATAGGTGGATTGCCTCTAGAAACATTGTGATAGCCACCAGATCCAGTGAGATAGGCCTATGAGCACACCTTGTTAGTGGACCACCATCTATCACCTTATTTTCCAAAATGATACCTTAAATAAGTTGGATCTTGATTGATGTAATGGATTTATGTATGCATGACTTGTGTGATATTTGTGTTCCATGGTTATGTATGAGATGGTTGTCTTGTATTTATCTTAAATTGTGTTGTTCTAACTTTTCAATCTTATAAATAGATGCCTATTACCATCAGCACCGTTGAGGAGCTCCAGGTTACCCGTTTCGGACCCCGTATCATTGAGCTTACCACTTTGCTCGATCTCCCTCTTCCCACCATCACGGTGTACCCACTCACCAAGTTCGAGAGGAAGGACCTCTGGGGCTTCAAGGTGAACCAGCTAGGACACCAGACTGAGCCTACTACGGAGGCCATCGTCTTCAAGATGATGCACGACGACAGGGAGAGAGGCATGGAGGTAGTCATGCAGGACCTGATAGGACGCCTGTTAGGCCGTCACTCTCGACAGGTTAGGGGCACTCACTTCCACGTCTTTGGAAGACGTGATGTTGATGGAGAGTCCATCGACTTTGAGGACGACTCGAGGGACGCGGCAGAGCCTATACGTCTCTACCTCCAGGACTTAGAGACTCTTCTCAGGCACGTGGACACGGACAGGACGAACGTCATGCTTGGCAATGACGAGCTTCAGGTGCAGCTACGCGAGAAGGACAAGCTTTTCGCACAGTAGGATGAGATGATCAAGGAAATGGAGACAAAGTTCAAGGCCCATGACCGCAAGTTCAAGAGTCAGGAGAAACGCGTCCAGGATAGGAACAAGAAGATCCGGGACATGACCGAGGAACTGAAGTCCAAGGATTTCGAGCTTGAGCAGCAGCAGATGGTTATTGAGAGGCTTCGCTCCCAGAAGAGGGCTCTCAAGGCCAAGGTCGATTCCTTGACCACTACGATTGAGGAGACAAGACCGCGATGGAGAACGCAGGTCTTACCTTCGTCGAGGAGGAGATTGATGCTGATGAGTAGACTTGACTACTCGTTTATCTTTCATATTCGTACTTGCTATTGTGAACTTATTATTGGACCATCCAACATGTGGATGGCTTGCCACTTGTGTGTTTTACTTCATGAACTTATTATGTGGTTGTTGAACTTTTATTCTTATGTTGCTTGCTATGTGTTTGATTATGATGTATTGTGCATAAAACATCTATGGGTATCTCATTCTTATCTATTTGAACAAACCACAGATGCCTCCCCGTCGCGCAAACCCCAACCCCAACAACATCACCCCGGAAATGCAACAAATGATGAATGCGCAAACACAGCTTATGCAAATGATGACAACATTCATTCAAAACCAGAATAACAACAACAACAACCCCAATAACAACAACAACAACAACCCCAACAACAACAACAACAACCCTCCGGGTTTTGATATGCTCACCATATTTCTGCGTTTGAGGCCAGCAACGTTTTCGGGGACGACTGATCCCATGGTGGCCAATGATTGGCTACGTTCCGTGAACAAAGACTTAGTGACCGTGGGCTGCACGGATGCTGAAAAAGTCAGGTTCGCAGCACATCTGTTGGAAGGACCAGCCGCCACATGGTGGGACAACTTCCAAATCACCACTCCTATTGATGAGGTGACTTGGGCTATCTTTGAAGATGGCTTTCGCACTGCTCATATCTCATCAGGAATGATGAGTCTGAAAAAGAAGGAGTTTCACAACCTGAAGCAACGCCACCACAGCGTGGCTGAGTACATAGAAGAGTTCAACAATCTGGCGCGCTATGCACCGGATGAAGTTGACACAGATGCCAAAAGAAAGGAAAAGTTTCTGGAGGGCTTGAATGATGAGCTGAACCTACAGTTGTCTGTGGCATATGTTCCAACTTATCAGTCTTTGTGTGACAAGGCTGCTATTTTGGAGAGTAAAATGAAGCAAGTCGAGAGTAGAAAGAGGAAACACTCCGACAAGCACAGCTCGGGATCGTCCCACAAACGATCTCATTATGATGACAGTGGCAGCTCAGGATCCCATAAACATGGGAAATTCAACAAGCACCACAACCACAACCGTCATGACAACAAGCATCATCGCAGTCATGACAATGATAAGTACAAGAACCACAAGGGTGGACATAAGAGCCACCATAGTGGAAATGGTAGTGGAAGTGGAAGTCAGCCTGCAAAAAAGACATCAGTCAGGTTGAGTGCTTCAAGTGCAAGAAGCTGGGGCATTATGCTAATGAGTGCCCTGAGAAGAAAGTGGAAGGACCTAGCAAGCCAAATCCTTTCCAGAAAGGACAGGTTAACCACATCAATGTGGAGGAGGTCTATGAGGAGCCTGATGCCGTTGCTGGTAAGTTCAGACTCAATTCAATTTCAGCATTTGTACTCTTTGATACCGGTGCATCTCATTCATTCATATCAAAAGCATTTGTTGAAAGAAATGAACTACCGGTAGAAACCATTGGGTGTCCTATAAGAGTAAGTTCTCCGGGTGGAGAAATGATAGTAAACTCAGGATGTCATGACTTAGTCATAGAGTTTGGAAAACATAAGTTTCTAGTGAACCTAATAATCCTGAATTCCCAAGGATTGGATGTGATTTTGGGAATGGATTGGATGGCTAAGTATGAAGGAGTACTAGATTGTGCTAATCGTACTGTTGCACTCACAACCCCAGAAGGAAAAAGGATAAAATTCAGATCTAACTCTGAATCCAAAGGAAGTAAGCTGAATTCTCTTAAGGGGGTTAGTATGGATAATGTACCAATTGTGTGTGAGTATCCGGATGTGTTTCCGGAAGAATTACCAGGAATGCCACCGGATAGAGATGTGGAGTTTCTGATAGATTTGGTACCAGGTTCTGGACCAATAGCTAAGAGACCGTACAAAATGTCAGTTGATGAACTTAAAGAGCTCAAGAAGCAGCTAGGAGAACAGTTGCAGAAAGGGTTTATTCAACCAAGTTCTTCATCTTGGGGAGCCCCAGTATTGTTCGTAGAGAAGAAGGATAGAACACAAAGATTATGTATTGACTACCGTTCACTTAACGAGGTAACCATCAAGAACAAATATCCTTTGCCAAGAATCAACGACTTGTTTGATCAGCTAGAAGGAGCATGTGTGTTCTCGAATATTGATCTCCGGTCAGGTTATTTTCAACTCAAGATAAGAGAGCAAGACATACCTAAAACAGCGTTCACCACAAGGTATGGATTGTATGAGTACACTGTGATGCCTTTTGGTTTAACCAACGCTCCAGCATACTTCATGAATATGATGAACAAGGTGTTTATGGAATTTCTCGACAAGTTTGTTGTTGTTTTCATCGATGACATCTTAGTCTACTCCAAGAGTAAAGAAGAACACGAAAGACACTTACGCTTGATACTTGAAAAGTTAAGAGAGCATAAACTCTATGCTAAATTCAGCAAGTGTGAGTTTTGGTTAGAGGAAGTTGGTTTTCTTGGTCATGTTATGACAAAGGATGGTGTGGTAGTGGATCCTGCCAAAGTTTCAGCGGTGACAGAATGGGAATCTCCCAAGAATGTGAAAGAAGTTCGTAGTTTTCTCGGCTTAGCAGGTTACTACAGAAGGTTCATTGAAAATTTCTCGAAGGTTGCTAAGCCAATGTCAGAATTGCTAAAGAAGGACAAGAAATTTGCTTGGTCTGAAGGTTGTGAAGTCAGCTTCCAAGAATTGAAGAAGAGACTTGTAACAGCACCAGTGCTATGTCTGCCAGATATGGAAAAGGATTTCCAAGTATATTGTGATGCGTATCATCAAGGTTTGGGTGCCGTACTTATGCAAGATGGTAAAGTCGTAGCCTATGCTTCGAGACAACTCAAAACTCATGAAGTAAACTACCCTACTCATGATTTGGAGTTAGCCTCTGTCGTCCATGCACTCAAAACATGGAGACATTACCTTTTGGGAAAGCGATGTGAAGTGTTCACCGATCATAAGAGCTTGAAGTATATCTTCACCCAGAAGGAAATCAACATCAGACAAAGGAGATGGCTAGAACTTATTAAGGATTATGACTTAAGTTTGCAATACCACCCCGGTAAAGCGAATGTAGTAGCAGATGCTCTAAGTCGTAAGACGTTTGTAAATGGCCTTATCAAAGGGGAATTGCCAGATGAATTGTGTAAGCAATTCAAAGAACTCAGATTGGAGATTGTGCCAGAAGGACATCTCATGTCCTTAGATGTTCAACCCACTTTGTTGGACAAGATCCAAGAAGCTCGGAAGACTGATAAGGAAATTGAAAAGATTAAGGAAAATATAAGTCTAGGGAAAGCTAAGAGTTTCCATATAGACGAACAAGGTACTTTATGGCACGGAAAACGTATATGTGTTCCGCAAGACCCGGAGTTACGGAAACTGATTTTACAGGAAGCCCACAACTCTCCGTATTCTATTCACCCGGGAAACACCAAGATGTACATGGACATGAAGGAAAGATTTTGGTGGAATAATCTCAAAAGAGATATCGCCGAACACATTGCTTTGTGTGATGTGTGTAGTAGAGTGAAAGCAGAGCATCAGAAACCAGCAGGTTTGCTTCAACCACTGCCTATTCCTGAATGGAAGTGGGAAAATATTGGTATGGATTTCGTTACCGGATTACCAAGGACCAGGTCAGGGTATGATTCCATATGGGTAGTAGTGGATCGCCTAACTAAAGTGGATCATTTTATACCAGTGAAGACAACTTATACAAGTGCCAAGTTAGCCAAGATCTACATGGGCAGAATTGTATGCCTTCACGGTGTGCCTAAGAGTATTATGTCAGATAGAGGAACTCAGTTCACTTCTCACTTTTGGAGACAGCTTCATGAATCCTTAGGAACGAGGTTGGAGTTCAGCACTTCTTTTCATCCTCAAACTGATGGACAAACAGAAAGGACTAATCAGATTCTTGAAGACATGTTGAGAGCATGTGACTTAGACTATGGAGAAAGTTGGGATGAAAGTATGCCCTACGCAGAGTTCTCTTACAACAACAGTTATCAATCTAGTATTGGGATGGCACCATTTGAGTTACTCTACGGAAGGAAGTGTACCACCCCGTTGTTATGGAATGGTGTGGGAGAAAGAAGCTTATTTGGACCTGATCTTATCAAAGACGCTGAAGAGAAAGTCAAATTGGTTAAGGACAGATTGAAGATAGCACAGTCCCGACAGAAAAGCTACGCGGATTCTAAGCGTAGAGAAGTCACCTACGAAGTTGGAGATAGAGCTTATCTTAGAGTATCACCACTTCGTGGAGTGAAAAGATTTGGAGTCAAAGGAAAGTTGGCACCAAGATATGTTGGGCCATTCAAGATTCTAAGTCGCAAGGGAGAAGTTGCATATGAAGTTGAATTGCCAGAATCTCTGTCAGCGGTCCATAATGTGTTTCATGTGAGTCAGCTCAAGAAGTGTCACCCAGAGATGGAAGAATCATCTTTGAAGGATACCATACCTTTGGAAGAAGTCCAACTAGAGAGTGATCTCACCTATGAAGAAAAGCCTGTCAAGATTCTTGAGACCGCAGAAAGAGTAACAAGGACAAAAACTATCAAGTTCTGCAAAGTGCAATGGAATCATCATTCCGAAGAGGAAGCAACATGGGAAAGAGAAGATGATCTTCGGAAAGACCACCCTCACCTATTTGCTAGCCAATCCGAATCTCGAGGGCGAGATTCATCCTAAGGGGGTTAGATTTGTAACATCCCTAAATTCATATTCCAAAACTCATGCATATCATCCTTGCCTTCATCATCATTTAGAGATTTTCTCAAAATCATTTCAGAAAAATAGAAGCTTTTGATGTTATGATTTTATGTGGACAGATTTAATTCAAAAGACCTACACCATTTGAAATTTGAATGTTTAGGAACTTGTTTGCTTGCCCCATTGTTGGAAAAGTTTAGGAGAGAAGGGTTAACCAAAGTTCCAAATTTAGAAAGAAATTCAAAATCCCTTTTCCAAACATTTTCAAAACAGATGCAAAGCCTCTGTTGTTTGAAATCCAGGTTTGAACAAGCCCATACAGAATAACCACATGGTTAAATAACAGATTTTAGAAACCACAGTACCCTGCAAAAATCCCCAGAATTGTTTGAATTCAAAAAGGATTTGAGTTCATACCTAAATCATTCCTGAAAACCAAATTAGAAAAATAAAAATAAATAAACAAAAGAAAAGGGCCAAGCGCCAGGTTTCTGGCCCAACAAAGGATCGAGCCCAACTAGCCCACCCGGGAGTTCCTTTTTCTTTTCTCACGCGCGAGCGCACGCGTTCAGTCACTCACGACCATACCCCACCTCCACCTCGCACCTTTCGCTGACGAGCGGGCCCTGTCCACACTGTCATCGTCTTCCCCAAACCACGCCCGCGACCACGTCGCAGCTGCAGTCACTGCCGGTAATGGTGCGGCTTAATTGGGCATTAAAACTCGGGCGTTTCCTGTCGAGGCACCGGCTATAAGATCCCCACCTCCCCACGATCATTTTCCCCCAGTCGATTCTACCTTCACGCCACCAAGCTGCCCACGACTCACCCAACACCGCCGCAGACAGAGCTTGCTCCGGCGAACGATTCAGGTGAGACCCGTACGCCCCTTCCTCCCTGATTCATTCGAGCCACTTCGCAATCCCCTTGCGCACATCCTGACCCCACCAGTTCATCCTGTATTGCCCCAGGTCGCCGTTCCCGCTCGACACCGCAAGCACCCGACGACCACCTCAACTCCGGCGATCAAAATCCGTAAGTTGCGTGCGCCCCTTCACTTCTGACTCACACTAGATTGTTCGCCTCGGTCTTGCGCATCTTCTAAACCCCCTGGCTTGCGCCACGGCGACGCGGAACCTCGGCAACTACTCCGACAACAACCACCCGACGCCGTTCGTAACTCCGACGAGCAATCCTCGCCGTGACAGCACGCCCCTCCGCAAACCAGTACCACGTCGAGCTTCAGCACGTCTTGACGAATCTGGTAAGCACCTTCCTGCTTCCTGGAGCGATGTAGAACGTCGGCACCGCCGTAGTCAGACGCGCCGCCGCCAGTTAACGCCGCTAGCGCCGCCAGATTGTGGCTTGATGGTTTGGTCCATTGGATCTGCATCGTAGGGCTAGGATAGATCTTGATCGAAGAGGTACGCGCGCATCTAAGCCGCCAGATCCCACTTTGATCGTGCGGTCCACGGAGCGCGATCCAACCGAATCGGTACGCGCCAGTGAGGCTGCGACACGTGGCTAGGTTGAATTCAAAAACAGAATTTAAAACTTGATTTAGATCCAAACTTCAAACTGCTATAACTTTTGAATGCCACGTTAGAATTTTACAAACTTTATATCGTTGGATTCAGTGAAACAAAACCTTTATGAATATCCAATTTGTTTAACAAATAGTAACCATTAAAATGACTTTATTTGTGGAATCATGTTTAAAGCTATTTTGAGTATAGATTTGTTTTGGTAATTGGTTTTAATGTTAAATAAGTTTGTTTTGGCAAATTTTGTGTCCTGTTATGTTTCAGTATCATGCACATGCTTGGTAGAATTTCAAAAATTACCACTTAGTAAATTCTTGCATACATGCATTCACATTATTTTTGATTGTATAAAATTGTGTGTAATTGTATGCTACAATTTTGTGTAGATTTTGCTAGTGATTGTGATTGTGAAGAGTGCTACTCTCCCCACTACCAAGGCAAGTGATATTTCATGAATATTTCTACCCTATGTTTTGTACTAGCATTAGATATTTTGCTAAGTCTTGCATGCTAGTTTTGCCTAAAGCTAAGTTGGGAAATCCTAAGTATTGTAGAATTGTAGAATTGCTAAGGAATTTTCCTAAATTAAGTTATCTTACCATGCTTAGCCTAGCTTTTAGCAAACAAGGGATGGTGAAAATCTATACATACTATGATGGAAATATTTCTAAGTCATGAGACTTATGCCTTCCTAATAAAACAACTAAGTCAAACGAACCTCCTGGGTGGAATGGAAGGATTGGGTTATGTTGAGTGGTTACACAAGGCCATGGACTTGGGTTGTGTATCTCACTTGTGGTATGCCACCCAGGCACAAAGGGATTTGGAGGCCAAGTGTTGAGAAGGCTTATAGTGCAACCACTTGGCAATATGGGCTCTGCCTTGATCATATAGGTTGCTAGAACTTAGTCACTTGGACAGTTGGTGGTAGATGGGATGATAGGTTGGAACGCATCCATTTGACTAAGGAAAGGCTTCTGAAAGGTCCTGTCCTGGGAAACCAAGTCTGGTGGGGAAAGGGCACAACCTCTGCAGATGGAAAACCTAAGTACTTAGCCTAGTCCAAGGCAATGGACAATTTGAGCATCAAGACATGGAAGCTACAAGAATCTCATCACTCCAACTTCTAAGTAAAATTTGTGGGTGAACAAGGGTGAAGGACCCCAATGTCTATTGGTGGTTTCTTGGGAATGTTTTGACAAAGAAAAATGTAACTACCTCGGTGAATTACGCTCCTAGATACGAGCCTGGATGAGCGGAAGTGGTTGAAATAGTACGGTGGGGCCCCAAAAGCCACTCACGGGTAGACCTTTCGGCCGTCCCAACCACTTCCAATTCATCGGGACCTGTACGGGCGGCGTAATCGGCAGGCGAAGGGATCAACTACATACACAAGTGAGCATGTATGCAAGCCACCATACAAAAGTACATCAGAGTCATTCCATCTAGAAAGAAAGGAAATTATAGCAACGCCATACGGCAAGATTCAAATGACCTATATAGATATAATATTTTAGGATAATTCCTCATACATCACACATCAGAGTATCAAGCGGAAGCGGCAAAACAAGTCCGAGTACGGATAAGAAGCAAATCGGCATAAGATGCCACAGAAATAAGCACATCCCGCCCACAGATCTCACGGATCCCCGGTCCCGGAATCTCTACACCGAACGATCGTTGCCCACATCCTCAGCCTCCTCCACCCAGTATCCGTCCTGCGAGTGTACCTGTTCATCTGAACCAATAATTTATCGTGTGAGACCCTAAGGGTACTCAGCAAGTCTTTATGCCTCTAAAGGGGACACAACCTGGGGTGACGCAATTGCAGCGAAAGATAAACCCTAACAGTTCTATAGATACTCGCTAACCATCCGCCTAACCAAAGATAGACGGATGTCCGTGAATTAATGACAACAGTTATAACAGTAATTCGACCGATCCATCCTCCTCCTCGCTTACCGACGAGGAAGAGGACGAACAACCCCCATCCGTTGGAAATTTTATTAACCATTCCATGAGAATTGCACTATTTACTAGTCAATTACTTAGTCAAATTAAAAGCGGTACTTTAGTTATGCTTGTCTATGATCGAGAAACTGTGCTCCAAGTCGTCCATAACCGCAGACATGGCTTTCAGAAAGTTTTACCCTGCAGGGGTGCACAAATAGCAACACACACTTGATCAACCTCGGAAAAACCAAATCAAAACCCAACGAGGCCGTCACGACAAAGCAATCACAAGATTCAGAATTATTTCAGGGGGCCACCCCTTGGAGTACACCCGCAACGAAGCTAGCTGACTCCGAGACGGACCCGAGGTTTGCCACAATGGCTGTAAACGACTAGGAACCCAAAACTGGGATTGTCGATACCGCGAAAACATTCCGCTTACCTAAACAGTACAGTGTGCTATCCATTGCACAATTTAAATAAAGCAGTAAAGCATGGCATAGGTACAGGATAGTAATAAAACCTCAAACTAGTTTGTGGCCCCAAGAAATAAGACTGAATCAAGCTCTGGCTAAGGGGGGTCCCATAATCCTCCCGGATGTGGATAGCGCGAATATTCAAGGAACAGGAATCAAGTACTCGGGGTCCTACGGGACACAAGTGAGCAGGAAAAACCAAATAGCAGATATTGCCCACCGGTGCCACTTTCATTAGTTATCCCATTACTACTCAGGTTAAGTTGTTTAGGTACCTCGTTATCCATCAAACTCTCACATACCCTACACATGCTGTTCTACGACTCGCATGGCTCAAACAACTCCTATAGTAATGGCTCATGGGATGGAGGAACAAGCTTGGTGGGGATTAAAGTAAAGGATATGCAATACTTGGGATTCAGTTTAATGCTATCGCGACTCAAATGATGCAAGAATAAGATAGAGGCAATAGGTACTGTATGTATGCAAGCATGTGGTGGTGCTTTCCTGGCAACTCAGTTGAAGCGAGAGACGGATCTGGGTAGTGCTCCTGGTTCTCTTGATATATCCCCTGCTCAGAGTCTATTTGAAGAAGAACCAAAAAAACAAGGGCCGACATAAATAAAGTGCACAAGCATAGAAATAAAATGCGTCAAGCAAACAATCATGCCATGCTGAATGATTCACAATTTGCATGGCAATAATGTAGTATGGCATGGGTGAGGTGTGGTATACAAGAATAAGTCATTTTATTAAGGTTTGGCCACATTTTATTGTCATATTAGTTGCTGTATACTATATATTTATATGATGCATGCTGAAATTGAAGCCATGGATAGCATAAACAGAAAGGTCTCGTCGAGCTGATCATTTTAGACATATCATTTGTTAAATTTGGAGTTATAAAACAAAAGTTATTAATTTATTAAGGTCCAGGGGCATTTTGTTGTAATTTAATGCAACTTGAAATTTAAAGTGTTCAAATAATATTTTGAATAGCATATTTGAAATCCTCACATTTTTCTGATTCAAAAACATATATTATTTGTATTATTTGAAATTATGAATTTAAATTTATTTTAAGTAAAAATAATTAAAATAGGGTCAAAGTCAAAGGTTGTCTAAATAAACTAATCCTGAAAATATTTGAATAAGGATTTGAATTATAATTCAAAACTAAACATTTTTCATATAAGGTTTGAATTCAAATTCCAAACCATTAATAAGTTATGAATTTATTTAAATTTAAATAGATTTGTATTTGAATTTGATTGAATTAATTTGCAAAGAATTTAATTTGAAACAGACAGATTTTCTGGGCTTTTATTACTCAGGCAGATCTACCCAGGAGTATGACAGGTGGGGTCAGAGGCGTAAGGGGCCACGGTGGTGCTGGACGACGTTTGCTACCGCGGGTTAGCCAGCCCAGCCGCTGACGTGCGGGCCCAGCAGTGCCGACGGTCCCACGTGCCAGCGAGGGCCTGGGTGAGCTAAGACGCGCAGCGAGGAGGGGGGGTGCGGGGTGAGGGCCTGGAAAAGCTGGGGGGTTTTCGGTCAAAGCTCTGGGCGACCGACATGTGGGGTTCTGGGCGGCTAGGGATCTGAGCGTGCTCGACCGAAACTTGGGGGGGTTTTTTGCAAAACTTCCACGCGAGCTCTGTCTGTCGAACGACGCTCTCTGAAACTCGTTGACGCCTGGCGGCGGCGAGCTTTTCCGGCGAGGGTGGCGTCGCGTCCGCGGCGAGGTGGCCCTGGCTACCAAAACGGAAAGTGTAGAGGGTGGCTCCGGCTACAGATCTCACAAGGAGGGGTCGACGGTGGCGTGTTGTGCGGGAAAGGCCACGTCGGGGAACAGGGGGGAAACGCCGGTCTGGGCTTGTGCATCGGCGGGGCGGCTCGTCGGCGGGGGTCACAAACAGGCGGCGCTAGGCAAGCAGAGGGGTAAAACGGTAGGAGCTTGGGGGAGGAGCTTACCTCGGTCGATTCCCACCGGAATCGAGGCAGGAGGTGGACGGAGCGGAGGGAATCGGCGGCTGCGCGGCTCCGGGTAGAGGGACGGAGCAGAGAGGCTTCAGGTGCCGCCGGGAAGAAGACGTAGTCGTCGCTCCTAGCGGCTCTGACTCACTGCTGACACGGGCTCGTCGGACGGGTCACTGACGGAGAGGTACCTGCGGCGGTGACGATCAGACGAGCGGCACGCACGCAGAAGAGAGGGCCAGGTGGACGTGGCGAGGCTCTAGGACGATTGGACTTACCCGGAGGTTGAGGTACTCCCGCCGGTGGCGTCGGCTTGAACAGGGACTGCTCAGAGCGGCGGGACCATGGCGGTTCAGAGGCGGCGCACAGGGAAAAAGGAGGAGGGCTAGGGGGAAGCTGCGGCGCAGGGGCAGGAAGAAGCTAGGGTGCAGGGGCCTCGGTCTGGTGATAAGAAGAGGAGGGGAGGGTGACGCGGCTGACGGCGGAGACGGCCACCTGCTCCTCTGCTGCTTTCCGTCTGCTGCCGAGGCGAGCGGTCGAACGGCGTCAGGCGACTAGAGAAGAAGAACAGGGCGAGCGACGGCTGATGCGGTACTGGGCCGGGGAAGGCGAGTTGGGCCGGGGGAGGTTTGTCTGATGGGCTGCTACTCTTGATCGGCTGAGGCACCTGGGCCAAAATGGCTGCTACCAGGTATGGTTTCTCCCCTTTTATTTATTTGTCTTTTAGACATTTGTTTGTTATTTTATTCTATTTCAATTTTCAAACTAGTTTTATAATTTCAAAATATTTGGAGCATTTTTACCAGGAGGTTTTGAATAGGTGGTTTGACTAAGAGGAGAGGCAAAAAGAGGCCAAGATACATAAGAGAAAGCACACATGATCACATGATCATGCATGGAAGGGAAGAGGGGATTAGGGGATTAGGTTTAAAGATTAGCTAGAGAGGTAGAGGGAGGGGTGAAAGCTAGGGTTTTAAACAAGTCAAAACAAGATCAAGCAAAGGGAAGGAGTGATCCAAGCAAGCAAAACAACATAACCTTCAATGGCAAGAGAAAAGTGGTACTTGCATGGCCCTAGCTAGACCAAGCAAAAGAAGGAGAGATAGAGAGAGAATGATCCACCCAAGAACTTCAAATGAAAACCAAAAGACCTAGATGTGGTGGAGTCAATAAGAGATATGCCCCCAACTCAACTTGGGCATTTAACAATATATCAAGAACCAAATACAATATCAAGAGGCAAATACAGATATTAATGCATATGAGGTAAGAACCAAAGCAAAAGGGTTTTTGTATGATGCTCAAAATGCAAGGTGGCATGATGACATGAGCATGATATGAATATGATGCACAATTATTTGTAGGAAGTGGCCCTTTATTACTAGATCAAGTAGCATTACAGGTGTTAGACAACTGGGATGCTACAACTCTCCCCCACTAAACAGGAATCTCGCCCCGAGATTCTAGGAAGAAGAAGAAGACACAAAGAGGGTAGGATAGCTGGCACGGAGTTCATCTTCACGCTCCCAAGTGGCTTCATCAACAGAATGGTGTGACCACTGCACCTTGCAGAACTTGATGGACTTGTTGCGAGTCCTTCTTTCTGCGGTCTCAATGATTTTGGTGGGGTGTTCTTGATAAGACAGGTCTTCTAGGAGATTGATTAGCTCATTATCCACGGTCCTTCCGGGATCCTTGAAGCACTTCTTGAGCTGAGAGATGTGGAAAACATCATGGACTTTGAGTTTTTCCGGGAGCTCAAGGGCATAAGCAACTTCTCCTCTTCTACCACGAATCTTGAAAGGACCGATGTATCTAGGAGCCAGCTTTCCTTTGATGCCAAAGCAGTGTGTGCCTCTCATGGGAGTGACACGAAGGTACACGAGATCACCAGGGGCATACACCATGTCCGTGTGCTTCCTGTCATAATTGCTCTTCTGACGACTTTGAGCAATCTTCAGGTTCTCAAGAATGATATGCACCTTCTCCTCTGCTTGAGTTACAATGTCAGGGCCAAACCAAATTCTTTCTCCTGCACCTGACCAACCAATTGGAGTTCTGCACTTGCGGCCATAGAGAGCCTCAAATGGTGCCATCTTTAGACTTTTCTGGAAGATGTTGTTGTACGAGAATTCGGCATAAGGAAGACATTCTTCCCACTTCATGCCAAAAGAGATGACGCAAGCCCGAAGCATATCCTCCAGAATCTGATTGATCCTTTCAACTTGTCCTTGCGACTGAGGGTGGTAAGCTGTGCTGAAGTTCAATTTTGTTCCCAGAGCAGTTTGGAAACTTTCCCAGAACTTGGAAGTGAAGATGCTCCCACGGTCTGAACTGATCTCAAGCGGAACTCCATACAGAGATACAATTCTGTTGATATAGAGCTCAGCCAACTGAATTCCAGAAATTGTTTCCTTGACTGGGAAGAAGTGAGCCACTTTGGAAAGCCTGTCAATGACAACAAAGATTGCATTGTTGCCCTTCTGCGACCTTGGAAAACCAGTGATGAAGTCCATCTCTACTTTCTCCCATTTCCATTCCGGAGGTTTCAATGGCTGTAGAAGACCGAAAGGTTTCTGATGGACATCTTTCACTCTACGGCACACATCACACTCCGAGACATACTTTGCACAATATCGTTTCAAACCAGGCCACCAATACTGTGTTTTCAAGTCCATGTACATCTTTGTGCTGCCAGGGTGGATAGACAGGACAGAAACATGCGCCTCCTTGAGAACTTGCTCTCTCAAACCCGGGTAGTTTGGAACAACCATCCGGTGTTCAAAGAAAAGCGTGCCTTGATCATCGACGTGGAAGGACTCATACTTCGGAAGCTGAAGTTTGGAGATGATCTTTCTGGTGTGCAGATCACCAAGCTGACGAGAACGAATCTTTTCTTCCAAGAGAGGAGTAGCTAGAAGGTTCGAGAGCTGCCCTTGTTCCACAATTTCCAGGATGATCTGACGGAATTCCTCACACAAGAGAGGCTGCTGTTCTTCCATCATGAGGTTGTTGACATAAGCTTTGCGGCTGAGAGCATCGGCCATGACATTAGCTTTGCCCGGTGTGTAGTTGATGGTCAAATCAAAATCATTGATTGCTTCAATCCATCTCCTCTACCGAAGGTTGAGATCAGGCTGTGTGAAGATATACTTCAAACTCTTGTGATCAGAAAAGATTTCACAACGGTTGCCAAGCAAGTAGTGCCTCCATAGCTTCAAAGCAAAGACAACTGCTGCTAGCTCGAGGTCATGTGTGGGATAGTTGATCTCATGCGTCTTCAACTGTCGAGAGGCATAAGCAACAACTTGTTTCTCTTGCATAAGGACCGCACCCAATCCTTGCAAAGAGGCGTCACAGAATATCTGGAACGGCTTGGATGTATCCGGAGGAACCAAGACTGGCGTGGAAGTGAGCTTCTCTTTGAGTGTCTCAAAGCTTGCTTGACATGCAGGAGTCCAAAGGTATTTCTTTCCTTTCTTTAGGAGATCGGTAAGAGGCTTCGCTATCTTCGAGAAGTTCTGAACGAAGCGACGGCAATAACTAGCCAAACCGAGGAAACTCCGCACTTCTTTGATATTAACAGGAGGAAGCCATTCAACAATTGTCTTTACCGTTTCCGGGTTGACTGCAATGCCCTTGGCAGAGATGACATGACCAAGATAGGTTACTTCAGGCAGCCAAAACTCACACTTTGAGAACTTTGCATACAAGCGGTTCTCGCGCAGCTTGTTTAGGACACAACGAAGGTGTTCTTCATGCTCTTCCTTTGACTTAGAATAGACCAGGATGTCATCCAGATAGACCACAACGAACTTATCAAGGTACTCCATGAAGAACGAGTTCATAAGCCTCGAGAAGGTAGCAGGAGCGTTGGTAAGACCGAAAGACATGACCGTGTACTCATACAGGCCATAGCGGGTGGTGAAAGCTGTTTTAGGCACATCTTCCTTGCGAATCTTGATTTGGTGATAACCACTCCTCAAATCCAGCTTAGAGAATACCACAGCTCTAGCTAGCTGATCGAAGAGATCATTAATCCGCGGAAGGGGATATTTGTTCTTGATGGTTTTAGCATTGAGAGCCCGATAGTCAACACAAAGTCTATCAGTCCTGTCACGCTTCTTCACAAAGATTGTTGGGCTACCCCAAGAAGAAGTACTGTGTTGAATGAAACCCAACTTCTCTTGTTCATCAAGCTGTCGTTTGAGTTCAGCCAACTCAGAAGGACCCATTTTATAAGGCCGCTTGGAGATAGGAGCCGTTCCAGGTTCAAGCTCAATTACAAACTCAACCTCACGATCCGGAGGCATACCTGGAAACTCTTCGGAAAAACATCTGGGAACTCACAGACCACTGGAACACTCTGAATAGCTTCCATAGCATCATCATTCAGAGCCGCCAAAGAGAAAAGCTGGATAGAAGGAGTCAGACTTGGAGAAAAGACTATATGGCCTTCAGGAATCTTCAGAGAAACCGAGCGTTCAGCACAATCAATCACAGCTGCATTTGCCGTCAACCAATCCATGCCCAAGATGACATCAATGTCAGAATTGCCCAGAACAATTAAGGAAGCCGAGAACGAAGAGACACCAATCTCAATTTGATTGCCATGGCTGACTTTAGAAGCTACCATATTTGCTCCAGGAGAAAGGACCATTAACTTCTTAAGAAGAGGACCCGCCGCTAACCCATTGTCACTTGCAAACTTGATGGAAACAAAAGAATGCGATGCACCAGAATCGAACAAAACTCGTGCAGGGACTGAGTTAACGGAAAGCATACCCATCACCACTCCAGGTGCATGCTCAGCTTGAGCGGCGTTGACACAGTTGGCACGAGCAACCGTAGACCCGGGCTTAGTGTTGATGTTGAGAGCCCGAGGTGGTGGTGCACGAACCGCAGGAGAGCTTGCTGCAGATCTTGGAGGGGGTGGAGGAAGAGCTTTGTTCTTCAACGGACAGTTCCAGTTCAGATGTCCAGGATCTCCACAAATGTAGCAAGCAGCAGGTGGACGTGGAGCAACGTAGCCAGGGACTCCGTCAGGCGCTCCAGGGTAGTGGTTGTTGTAGCCCCTGGGAGCAGCAGTGATCGAGTTTAGTGGCCTTGACGCGTAGCTTGCAGGTCTTGGTGAAGCCGGGAGCGACGGTGGGGTGTTAGGAACCCAGACACGCCGCTTAGAAGGAGCTGCCATAGCTGAAGAGCTTGATGCATCACGGTTGTGTTTCTTGGACTCCTCAAACACTTGCCTGCTTGCTTCCTCTTGCAAAGCTGTGTGCTGTAGTTCCAGAAAATATGCCGGCCTTGCATGTGTGATTGCATATTTGATCGATGCATTGAGCCCTTTCCTGAACCTCTTTTGTTTCTTCTTGTCATCTGAGACCTCATCGCCACCATAACGAGAGAGCTTCATGAAATTCCTGATGTAGGTATTGACATTATCATTTCCCTGCTCAAGGTTGAGAAAAGCTTCCTTCATCCTTTCCATGACAATCTCTGACAAGAATTGCTCTTTGAAAGCTCCAGAGAACTGTCCCCAAGTGGGCTGAAAACCAGTGCAGCTTGCCTTCAGATAATTCTCCCACCAGAGAGCTGCGTCTCCCTTCAGAAGGTGAGTAGCACATTTCACCCATTCTTGTTCAGGCACATCAGCAGTCTCCAGTAGCCTTGACGTCTCACGTAACCAATCATCAGCATCAAGTGGTCGATCAGAAACATCAAATTGGCGAGGGTTGAATTTCAGGAAGCTTTTGATGTCTCCTCGCTTGGGAGGTGGAGGTAGTGGAGCAAACTCGTTCCTCCGAACACTCTCTTCCAAGCGTTGTTGGTTCTGCTGCATTGCTGCCAAGGCATTGGCGATGTTTGACAACGCGGCCCCCAGTTCAGGTGGTATGTTGTCCTCCGAGCGGCGTGGTGGAGCCATCCTGTGATTGATATAAAACACAAGTCAGTACTATAATGGAGAATAATAATAATCCAAAATAGTACTAAGCTGGAATTAACCAAGATTAAAGGATACAATTTACTAAGATGATATTAAAATATCAACAAAGTTCAAAGCACCTAGAAGATATTATGCATATCGCACACGACTGAAAAGGAGTGTGGTACACAAATATATCAAAGAAAAAAAAATTCCACAAATTTCGGCATTAACATACCAATAGATGCGCAAAATTACTTAACGAATCAAGATTAGTGACTCTACCAATTCAAAATACAAGAGCGAATGATAAGAGTAGTGGTATGGTCGCGACTCCATCCCGCAGTCAAGCATTACTCCGCACCTGAATAAGTGGAACACATATCCTAACCCCTTCTTCTCACGTTGAACCTAAGATTGGTAACTACAGAAACGAACAACCCAAACAAGATAACGTCGGATAACAAGAGTAAGACAGATCGCGGCGGTATACAACGAATCAGATAGATCGCGTCGGTTTGCAAAAGCCTGTCGGTATGGAATGTACCAACAGTTGATAACCAACAGGCTGATTAGATAACAACTTGGATGCAACAGATAGACAAGGGATTACACACACACACACACACAACCTATGGTACTACGGAAACCCAGAACACGTGAATCCTAGTTTGAATTTAAGAAGAGGATTGAAAATGTTGCACTTCCTTACCAGAAAAGGGTGGTTGGGTGGGTAAGAAGAAAAGTGGAAGCAGTCCTACTCTCGCGTTTTGTTTTTCCCTAGTATACATAACTACCCAAAAATATTTGCTAGACTACAACGACCATTTGGCTGAGACCCTGAAGGTCGGGATGGCTCTGATACCAATTGTAACTACCTCGGTGAATTACGCTCCTAGATACGAGCCTGGATGAGCAGAAGTGGTTGAAATAGTACGGTGGGGCCCCAAAAGCCACTCACGGGTAGACCTTTCGGCCGTCCCAACCACTTCCAATTCATCGGGACCTGTACGGGCGGCGTAATCGGCAGGCGAAGGGATCAACTACATACACAAGTGAGCATGTATGCAAGCCACCATACAAAAGTACATCAGAGTCATTCCATCTAGAAAGAAAGGAAATTATAGCAACGCCATACGGCAAGATTCAAATGACCTAGATAGATATAATATTTTAGGATAATTCCTCATACATCACACATCAGAGTGTCAAGCGGAAGCGGCAAAACAAGTCCGAGTACGGATAAGAAGCAAATCGGCATAAGATGACACAGAAATAAGCACATCCCGCCCACAGATCTCACGGATCCCCGGTCCCAGAATCTCTACACCGAACGATCGTTGCCCACATCCTCAGCCTCCTCCACCCAGTATCCGTCCTGCGAGTGTACCTGTTCATCTGAACCAATAATTTATCGTGTGAGACCCTAAGGGTACTCAGCAAGTCTTTATGCCTCTAAAGGGGACACAACCTGGGGTGACGCAATTGCAGTGAAAGATAAACCCTAACAGTTCTATAGATACTCGCTAACCATCCGCCTAACCAAAGATAGACGGATGTCCGTGAATTAATGACAACAGTTACAACAGCTAACCAAAGAAGCGGACGAACAACCCCCATCCGTTGGAAATTTTATTAACCATTCCATGAGAATTGCACTATTTACTAGTCAATTACTTAGTCAAATTAAAAGCGGTACTTTAGTTATGCTTGTCTATGATCGATAAACTGTGCTCCAAGTCGTCCATAACCGCGGACACGGCTTTCAGAAAGTTTTACCCTGCAGGGGTGCACAAATAGCAACACACACTCGATCAACCTCGAAAAAACCAAATCAAAACCCAACGAGGCCGTCACGACAAAGCAATCACAAGATTCAGAATTATTTCAGGGGGCCACCCCTTGGAGTACACCCGCAACGAAGCTAGCTGACTCCGAGACGGACCCGAGGTTTGCGACAATGGCTGTAAACGATTGGGAACCCAAAACTTGGATTTTCGATACCGCGAAAACATTCCGCTTACCTAAACAGTACAGTGTGCTATCCATCGCACAATTTAAATAAAGCAGTAAAGCATGGCATAGGTACAGGATAGTAATAAAACCTCAAACTAGTTTGTGGCCCCAAGAAATAAGACTGAATCAAGCTCTGGCTAAGGGGGGTCCCATAATCCTCCCGGATGTGGATAGCGCGAATATTCAAGGAACAGGAATCAAGTACTCGGGGTCCTACGGGACACAAGTGAGCAGGAAAAACCAAATAGCAGATATTGCCCACCGGTGCCACTTTCATTAGTTATCCCATTACTACTCAGGTTAAGTTGTTTAGGTACCTCGTTATCCATCAGACTCTCACATACCCTACACATGCTGTTCTACGACTCGCATGGCTCAAACAACTCCTGTAGTAATGGCTCATGGGATGGAGGAACAAGCTTGGTGGGGCTTAAAGTAAAGGATATGCAATACTTGGGATTCAGTTTAATGCTATCGCGACTCAAATGATGCAAGAATAAGATAGAGGCAATAGGTACTGTATGTATGCAAGCATGTGGTAGTGCTTGCCTGGCAACTCAGTTGAAGCGAGAGACGGATCTGGGTAGTGCTCCTGGTTCTCTTGATATATCCCCTGCTCAGAGTCTATTCGAAGAAGAACCAAACAAACAAGGGCCGACATAAATAAAGTGCGCAAGCATAGAAATAAAATGCGTCAAGCAAACAATCATGCCATGATGAATGATGCACAAGTTGCATGGCAATAATGTAGCATGGCATGGGTGAGGTGTGGTATACAAGAATAAGTCATTTTATTAAGGTTTGGCCACATTTTATTGTCATATTAGTTGCTGTATACTATATATTTATATGATGCATGCTGCAATTGAAGCCATGGATAGCATAAACAGAAAGGTCTCGTCGAGCTGATCATTTTAGACATATCATTTGTTAAATTTGGAGTTATAAAACAAAAGTTATTAATTTATTAAGGTCCAGGGGCATTTTGTTGTAATTTAATGCAACTTGAAATTTAAATTGTTCAAATAATATTTTGAATAGCATATTTGAAATCCTCACATTTTTCTGATTCAAAAACATATATTATTTGTATTATTTGAAATTATGAATTTAAATTTATTTTAAGTAAAAATAATTAAAATAGGGTCAAAGTCAAAGGTTGTCTAAATAAACTAATTCTGAAAATATTTGAATAAGGATTTGAATTATAATTCAAAACTAAACATTTTTCATATAAGGTTTGAATTAAAATTCCAAACCATTAATAAGTTATGAATTTATTTAAATTTAAACAGATTTGTATTTGAATTTGATTGAATTAATTTGCAAAGAATTTAATTTGAAACAGACAGATTTTCTGGGCTTTTATTACTCAGGCAGATCTACCTAGGAGTATGACAGGTGGGGTCAGAGGCGTAAGGGGCCACGGTGGTGCTGGACGACGTTTGCTACCGTGGGTTAGCCAGCCCAGCCGCTGACGTGCGGGCCCAGCAGTGCCGACGGTCCCACGTGCCAGCGAGGGCCTGGGTGAGCTAAGACGCGCAGCGAGGAGGGGGGTGCAGGGTGAGGGCCTGGAAAAGCTGGGGGGTTTTCGGTCAAAGCTCTGGGCGACCGACATGTGGGGTTCTGGGCGGCTAGGGATCTGAGCGTGCTCGACCGAAACTTGGGGGGGGGGGGGGGGGGTTTGCAAAACTTCCACGCGAGCTCTGTCTGTCGAACGACGCTCTCTGAAACTCGTTGACGCCTGGCGGCGGCGAGCTTTTCCGGCGAGGGTGGCGTCGCGTCCGCGACGGGGTGGCCCTGGCTACCAAAACGGAAAGTGTAGAGGGTGGCTCCGGCTACAGATCTCACAAGGAGGGGTCGACGGTGGCGTGTTGTGCGGGAAAGGCCACGTCGGGGAACAGGGGGGAAACGCCGGTCTGGGCTTGTGCGTCGGTGGGGCGGCTCGTCGGCGGGGGTCACAAACAGGCGGCGCTAGGCAAGCAGAGGGGTAAAACGGTAGGAGCTTGGGGGAGGAGCTTACCTCGGTCGATTCCCACCGGAATCGAGGCAGGAGGTGGACGGAGCGGAGGGAATCGGCGGCTGCGCGGCTCCGGGTAGAGGGACGGAGCAGAGCGGCTTCAGGTGCCGCCGGGAAGAAGACGTAGTCGTCGCTCCTAGCGGCTCTGACTCACTGCTGACACGGGCTCGTCGGACGGGTCACTGACGGAGAGGTACCTGCGGCGGTGACGATCAGACGAGCGGCGCGCACGCAGAAGAGAGGGCCAGGTGGACGTGGCAAGGCTCTAGGACGATTGGACTTACCCGGAGGTTGAGGTACTCCCGCCGGTGGCGTCGGCTTGAACAGGGACTGCTCAGAGCGGCGGGACCATGGCGGTTCAGAGGCGGCGCACAGGGAAAAAGGAGGAGGGCTAGGGGGGAGCTGCGGCACAGGGGGAGGAAGAAGCTAGGGTTCAGGGGCCTCGGTCTGGGGATAAGAAGAGGAGGGGAGGGTGACGCGGCTGACGGCGGAGACGGCCACCTGCTCCTCTGCTGCTTTCCGTCTGCTGCCGAGGCGAGCGGTCGAACGGCGTCAGGCGACTAGAGAAGAAGAACAGGGCGAGCGACGGCTGAAGCGGTACTGGGCCGGGGAAGGCGAGTTGGGCCGGGGGAGGTTTGTCTGATGGGCTGCTACTCTTGATCGGCTGAGGCACCTGGGCCAAAATGGCTGCTACCAGGTATGGTTTCTCCCCTTTTATTTATTTGTCTTTTAGATATTTGTTTGTTATTTTATTCTATTTCAATTTTCAAACTAGTTTTATAATTTCAAAATATTTGGAGCATTTTTACCAGGAGGTTTTGAATAGGTGGTTTGACTAAGAGGAGAGGCAAAAAGAGGCCAAGATACATAAGAGAAAGCACACATGATCACATGATCATGCATGGAAGGGAAGAGGGGATTAGGGGATTAGGTTTAAAGATTAGCTAGAGAGGTAGAGGGAGGGGTGATAGCTAGGGTTTTAAACAAGTCAAAACAAGATCAAGCAAAGGGAAGGAGTGATCCAAGCAAGCAAAACAACATAACCTTCAATGGCAAGAGAAAAGTGGTACTTGCATGGCCCTAGCTAGACCAAGCAAAAGAAGGAGAGATAGAGAGAGAATGATCCACCCAAGAACTTCAAATGAAAACCAAAAGACCTAGATGTGGTGGAGTCAATAAGAGATATGCCCCCAACTCAACTTGGGCATTTAACAATATATCAAGAACCAAATACAATATCAAGAGGCAAATACAGATATTAATGCATATGAGGTAAGAACCAAAGCAAAAGGGTTTTTGTATGATGCTCAAAATGCAAGGTGGCATGATGACATGAGCATGATATGAAGATGATGCACAATTATTTGTAGGAAGTGGCCCTTTATTACTAGATCAAGTAGCATTACAGGTGTTAGACAACTGGGATGCTACAAAAAACTTAGTGATTTCAACTAATAGGTAAAACCTGTTTTCAAGCAAAGAAAGCCAAGCTACACTTAGCCAAAATGCATATAGTAATATAGTCCACTTAAAATATACTAAGGTATCACTTGCCAATACTATTCCAAAGTATTGACCCTCTGTGGCTGTAACTTGTGATGTTGCAGGTTACTCCGATGATGAGTAGGAGTCATGAGTCTACACTCAACATGCTTGCCTGTGGCACATGAAGATGAAGACTTATGTTTATTTACTTATTCCTTAAACTCTTGTATTAGGCCTTTGGCCCTGAGTTGTAAAAGACTATGTTTTATCTCTGGAATGAATGTAATAAACGACCTTTGTATCTGTGTACTTCATCTTAAACTGTGGATGCTAGCATTGATCCAGGGACTAGCATTGCAATCACAGGGATCCTTTCCTTTATAAAGGAGGGGTCTAACAGATGTTATCAAGAAACTCTTCCGGTGTTAGTGATTGAGATGATCTCATGGTCTAAGGATTAGGATCACTTCGTAAGTTGTTATAGCAATATAAACTCAATGACTTTGATCGTGATGCTATACTTCGGATGAATGTTCATCACACCATTACACTAATGTTGTGATCCCGTTATTAACAACATCCAATGTCCATGATCAGGAAACCTTGATCGTCTTGTTAATCAACGAGCTAGTTTATGAGAGAGGCATAACTAGGAACTTTCTGTTTGTTTATTAAACACACATGTATTAACGTTTCCGTATTAATACAATTATAGCATGCAAAATAAACATCTATCATATACTTGGAATACACATAATAAACACTTTATTATTGCCTCTCAGGGCATATTCCCTTCAGTCTCCCACTTGCACTAGAGACAATAATCTAGTTACATAGTGATAAATCTAACACCCATTGAGTTCTGGTGTTGATCATGTTTTGCTCTAGGGAGAGTTTTAGTCAACGGATCTGCTACATTGAGATCCGTATGTACTTTACAAATCTTTATATCTCCATCCTTGACATGCTCGCGGATGGAGTGAAACCGGCGCTTAATATGCTTGGAATGCTTGTGAGACCTTGGCTCTTTGGCATTGGCAATGGCACCATTGTTGTCACAATAGATCACCATTGGGTCCAACGCGTTTGCAACCACTCCTAGTTCGGATATGAACTCCTTCATCCAAACTGCTTCCTGAGCCGCTTCTGAAGCAGCAACATATTCGGCCTCCGTTGTTGATCCCGCTACCACAGGTTGTTTGGAGCTCCTCTAACTAACCGCTCCGCCATTCATGAGAAAAACATATCCGGATTGAGACTTAGAGTCATCCGGATCGGTGTCGAAGCTAGCGTCGACATAACACTTAGCGACGAGCTCTTCTCCACCTCCGTATATAAGAAACATATCCTTAGTTCTTCATAAGTACTTAAGGATATTCTTGACCGCTATCCAATGTTCCGAACCTGGATCCGATTGGTACCTACTAGTCAAACTAATAGCATGTGCCACATCCGGTCTTGTACATAGCATGGCGTACATTATAGAGCCTATGGCTGAAGCATAGGGGACTTTGTCCATTATCTCTCTTTCTTCCGCCGAAGCCGGACTTTGAGTCTTACTCAATGTCTTGCCTTGCAACATAGGTAAGAACCCCTTCTTACTTCCGTCCATTTTAAACTTCTTTAAAATCTTATCAAGGTATGTACTTTGCGATAGCCCTATTAGGCGCCTAGATCTATCTCTATAGATCTTTATGCCTAATATGTATGACGCTTCACCTAGGTCCTTCATTGAAAATTTGCTGTTTAGATAACTTTTAAAACTGTTTAAAAGATCTATATCATTTCCGATTAATGATATGTCATCCACATATAATATCAGAAATGCCACATTGCTCCCACTCACTTTCTTGTAAATACAAGCTTCTCCATAAGTTTGGACAAATCCAAACTCCTTGATCACCTCATCAAAGCGGAGATTCCAACTTCGTGATGCTTGCTTCAATCCATAGATGGATCGCTGAAGCTTGCACACCTTGTTAGCATCCTTAGGATCGACAAAACCCTTTGGTTGTATCATATACAACTCTTCTTCAATATTGCCATTGAGAAACACGGTTTTGACATCCATCTGCCATA
Source organism: Avena atlantica (assembly GCA_910589765.1). Lineage (NCBI taxonomy): Eukaryota > Viridiplantae > Streptophyta > Magnoliopsida > Poales > Poaceae > Avena > Avena atlantica. The sequence goes on along the minus strand of OU342735.1, from coordinate 440,251,534 downwards.
TCTCATAATCGAAATATGCAGCAATTGCTAACATAATCCTAAATAACCTTAGCATCGCTACGGGAGAGAATGTCTCATCGTAGTAAACTCCTTGAATTTGTCGAAACCCCTTTGCGACAAGTCGAGCTTTATAGACGGTCACATTACCATCAGCATCAGTTTTCCTTTTAAAAATCCATTTGTTCTCCACGGCCTTTCGGTCGTGAGGTAATTCCACCAAGTTCCAAACTTGATTTTCATACATGGATTCCATCTCGGATTTCATGGCTTCTAACCATTTGTTGGAATCCGGGCTCATCATCGCATCTTCATACGTCGCAGGGTCATCATTTTCATCAACCATGAAATTCATGACAGGATTTCCGTACAGCTCGGGAGCTGCACGCGTCCTGCTTGACCTGCGAGGTTCGGGTGTACTCTCTTTCGGAGTTTCACGATCATTATCATTAGTTCCCTCTTCAACAGGTGGAGCCAACTCCGGAACAACTTCCGGCGCTGCGCTACTCGCCATACTTTGAAGAGAAGGTTCAATAACATCTTCGAGTTCTACCTTCCGACTACTCACACCTTTCGCGAGAAACTCTTTCTCTAGAAAGGATCCATTCTTGGCAACAAAAACCTTGCTCTCGGATCTGTGATAGAAGGAATACCCAATAGTTTCCTTAGGGTATCCTATGAAGACGCATTTTTCTGCTTTGGGTTCGAGTTTATCCGGTTGAAGTTTCTTCACATAAACATCGCATCCCCAAACTTTAAGAAATGACAGCTTAGGTTTGTTTCCAAACCACAATTCATACGGTGTCTTTTCAACGGATTTAGATGGTGCCCGATTTAAAGTGAATGCAGTAGTTTCTAGTGCATAACCCCAAAATGACAACGGCAAGTCCGTCAGAGAGATCATAGATCGAACCATATCTAATAAAGTATGATTACGACGTTCCGACACACCATTTCTCTGTGGTGGTCCGGCAGGCGTGAGTTGTGAAACAATTCCACACTCCTTCATGTGAGTGCTAAACTCGTAACTTAGATACTGTCCTCCACGGTCGGACCGTAGAAATTTGATCTTTCTATTACGATGATTTTCCACTTCATTCTGAAATTCCTTGAACTTTTCAAAGGTTTCAGACTTGTGTTTCATCAAGTAGATATAACTGTATCTACTCAAATCATCCGTGAAAGTAACAAAATAACGATATCCACCTCGCGCCGACACACTCATTGGACCACATACATCAGAATGTATGATTTCCAATAAATCTGTCGCCCGTCCCATTGAACCGAAAAACGGCGTTCTAGTCATCTTGCCCATAAGGCATGGCTCACATGTATCAAATGATTCAAACGGCGTTCTATCGACTCGTTGCTACAATCTAGTAGATAGATCTTGGCTTGTTTGTTTGTATGCGGTAGAAATTTTTTGTTTTCCATGCTACGAAACCCTACAGTGGTATCAGAGCCGTGTCTATATGTAGATCTGTTGCACGAGTAGAACACAATGGTCATTGTGGGCGTTGATGCTTTTATATATTGTCGATTGCTTCTTGTGTACTTTGCATCTTGCGGGATGTTGGGATGAAGCGGCCCGGGCTAACCTTACATGACATTGTTCATGAGACTTGCTCCACGCTTGACATGCAACTTGTATTGCATAAGTGGCTTTGCGGGTGCCTGTTTCTCCTAGCATAGTTAAGATCCAATTTACAACGGGTGATTAACAATACTAGTATCAATGTTGTGGTTCATGTTCGTAAGTTAGAACGACACTTATTGAAAGCCCCAAACCACGTAAAATATGCAAAGAAAGTAGAGGCGTCTAACTTTGTTTTGCAGGGGTGTGCTGTGATGTGATATGACCATGATTGTGATTATATTTGATGTATCCAATGTTCCTTATTGTAAGTTGGCAACCGGCAGGAGCCATATGGTTGTCTTTAATTTATGTTAAGACCCGCGTGTCTATTCAAAGTAGTTGTAATAGTTGAAGCTAGTGGACGACAACCATGGAGAAGCGTCATTGACCTTGATGCAATGCCGGTGATGATGGAGATCATGTTCGTGCTTGAAGATGGAGATCGGAAGCACAAAGAAGAAAGGCCATATCATATCATATATTATGAATTGCATGTGATGTTAATCCTTTATGCATATTGTATTGCTTAGTAGACGACGGTAGCATTATAAGATGATCCCTCATGCACATGAATTTCAAGTCATAAAGTGTTCACCCTTAGTTAGCACCGTTGCTAAAGCTTGTTGTTTTGAAGCACCACGTGATGATCGGGTGTGTTAGATTCCGCAAGTGTATACAACGTGAGCAAGCCAGATTTGCTCATGCGGAAACTAAGGTTTGATCTTGACGAGCCTAGCATGTACAGACATGGTCTCGGAACACGGATCACCGAAAGGTAAAGCATGAATCATATAGTAGATATGATGAACATGTCGATTGTTCGCCTTTGAAACTATATCAACTCTCGTGATGATCGGTGTTGATGTGGTGGATTTGGTTCATGTGATCACTAAAACAATGTGAGGGATATTGTTTTGAGTGGGAGTTCACCTAGATTAATTTTATTATTAATTTGAACTCAATTTGTCATAAACTTAGTCTAAACTATTGCAAATATGTTGTAGATCAATGGCAGCCCCTACCATCAATTTTAATGCGTTCCTAGAGAAAGAAAAGTTGAAAAACAATGGAAGCAACTTCACGGATTGGTTCCGCAATTTGAGGATTGTCCTCACAGCTGGTAATTTGACCTATGTACTGGATGCACCGCTGGGTGACCCACCTGCAGCTGATGCTGCCGATGAAGTAAAGAACGTTTACCTTACTCGGAAGACTCAGTACTCCACAGTTCAGTGTGCTATCTTATATGGTTTAGAATCGGAGCTTCAGAAAAGGTTTGAGAATTCAGACCCATATGATATTGTCGAGGATCTCAAATTGATCTTTGAGACTCATGCGGCAATTGAAAGCTATGAGGCTTCTAAAAAGTTCTTTAACTGCAAGATGGAAGAGGGCAGCTCCGTCAGTGAGCATGTGCTTAAGATGTCTGGGCACGCAAACAAACTTCAAAGCTTGGGTATAGTGATTCCTAATGCTTTGGGGATTTACCGTGTCCTCCAATCACTACCACCAAGTTACAAGAACTTTGTGATGAACTACAACATGCAGAACATGAACAAGACGTTGCCAGAACTCTTTGCCATGTTGAAATCTGCAGAAGTGGAGATCAAGAAAGAGCACCAAGTGTTGTTGGTCAATAAGACCACCAAATTCAAGAAAGGCAAGTCTAAGCAGAAGGGACACTTCAAGAAGGGTGGTAAGAAAGTTACCATACCAACGAAGAAGACCAAGGCTGGACCTAAGCCTGATACTGAGTGCTTTTACTGCAAGGGAGAAGGTCACTGGAAGCGGAATTGCCCAAAGTACTTGGCGGATTTGAAGAACGGCAACATCAAGAAGAAATGTATATCCGATATACATGTTATTGATGTGTATCTCACTAGTACTCGTAGTAGTGCCTGGGTATTTGATACTGGTTCGGTTGCTCATATTTGTAACTCGAAACAGGTGCTACAGAATAAACGGAAGCTAGCGAAGAACGAGGTGACGATGCGCGTGGGAAACGGATCAAAGGTTGATGTGATCGCGGTCGGCACGCTACCCCTTCATCTACCATCGGGATTAGTTTTATACTTAAATAATTGTTATTTGGTGCCTGCGTTAAGCATGAACATTATATCGGGATCTTGTTTATTGCGAGACGGTTACTTGTTTAAGTCCGAGAATCATGGTTGTTCGATTTATATGAGTAATATGTTTTATGCACATGCACCTTTGATAGATGGTCTATTCTTATTGAATCTCGATAGTGGAAATACACATATTAATAACATTGAGGCTAAACGTTTGAAATCGAGCGATAACTCGACCTATATGTGGCACTGTCGTCTTGGTCACATTGGAGTGAAGCGTATGAAGAAACTCCATTCCGATGGACTTCTTGAATCACTTGATTTCGAATCACTTGATAGATGCGAAGCATGTCTGATGGGTAAAATGACTAAGACTCCATTTTCTGGTATGATGGAGCGAGCTACGGACCTATTGGAAATCATACATACCGATGTGTGTGGTCCAATGAGTGTAGCATTGCGCGGTGGTTATCGTTATGTTCTTACCTTCACGGATGACTTGAGTAGATATGGGTATATCTATTTCATGAAACATAAGTCCGAAACTTTCGAGAAGTTTAAGGAATTTCAAAGTGAGGTAGATAATCAACGTAACAAGAAGATTAAATTTCTACGTTCTGATCGTGGAGGTGAATATCTAAGTTACGAGTTTGGCGAGCATTTGAAGAAATGCGGAATACTTTCACAATTGACACCGCCGGGAACACCACAACGTAATGGTGTGTCCGAACGTCGTAATCGAACTCTCTTAGATATGGTTCGTTCTATGATGTCACTTACAGATTTACCGCTATCATTTTGGGTTATGCATTAGAAACATCCGCATTCACTTTAAATAGGGCACCGTCTAAATCCGTTGAAACGACACCGTATGAATTATGGTTTGGGAAGAAACCTAGATTGTCGTTCCTTAAAGTTTGGGGTTGCAAAGCCTATGTAAAGAAGTTACAACCGGACAAGCTTGAACCCAAAGCGGAAAAATGCGTCTTCATAGGATACCCGAAGGAAACTATTGGGTATACCTTCTATCATAGGTCCGAAGGCAAAATCTTCGTTGCCAAGAATGGATCCTTTCTAGAGAAGGAATTTCTCTCAAAAGAAGTGACTGGAAGGAAAGTAGAACTCGACGAGGTTGTCGAACCTTCTCTCGAAATTGCGAGTAGCGCAGCACCGGAAGAATTTCCTGTGGTGCCTGCACCAATAAGAGAGGAAGCTAATGATGATGATCATGAAACTTCGGTTGAAGTTGCTACAGAGCCTCGCAAGTCAACGAGAACTCGTACCACTCCAGATTGGTATGATCCCGTTATGAGTGTCATGTTGGTGGACAACACCGATGACCCTGAGACATATGAGGAAGCGATGATGAGCCCAGATTCCAATAAATGGCAAGAAGCCATGAAATCCGAGATTGGATCCATGTACGAAAACCAAGTATGGACTTTGGTGGACTTACCGGATGGACGGAAGGCCATCGAGAACAAATGGATCTTCAAGAAGAAAACAGATGCTGATGGTAATGTTACTGTCTATAAAGCTCAACTTGTCGCAAAAGGGTTTCGACAAATTCAAGGAGTTGACTACGATGAGACTTTCTCACCAGTAGCGAAGCTAAAGTCTGTGAGGATTATGTTAGCAATCGCTGCATATTATGATTATGAGATATGGAAGATGGATGTCAAAACAGCATTCCTCAATGGAGACATTGATGAAGAGTTGTATATGATGCAACCCAAAGGTTTTGTCGATCCTAAAGATGCTAACAAGGTATGTAAACTTCAACGGTCCATCTATGGATTGAAGCAAGCATCCCGAAGTTGGAATCAACGTTTTGATAAGGTGATCAAAAGTTTTGGTTTTATACAAACTTATGGAGAAGCTCGTATTTACAAGAAAGTGAGTGGGAGCTCTGTAGCATTCTTAAAATTATATGTAGATGACATATTGTTGATTGGGAATTGTCACATCCCAAGATTTTCCAAATCTTGTAATGTGAAAATAAATGAATAAAATAAAACTTTGTTCATTTTTCAGGGCCAGAAGAAACTTTTGAATCCAATTGGAAATCTTCAAACCTATTTTGAACAAAGAAATCCTAAAGGGATTAAAAAAGATAAATATTTAGTAAAGGAAAAATAAAAATATTTTATCACTACCTTGAAATCTTTTTATAAAGGCTTTGGCTTTCAAAGGGAAAAGAAATATTTAAATAAAGATTATTTTATAGAGCCAAATTAAACCTTGGCCAAGCTTTTGAAAATAAAACATTTTGATAAAAATAGTAAAGGTTTATTTAAATAAAGTAATAAGGATTTAATATCCAAATTTTATTAAAGTAAAGGCTTTTCCCATTTTAAATAAAACACTAAAACTTATTTGTTTATTTAAATAAGTTTTCTAAAGTATTTTATATTCTCCAATAAAACCTACTGAAGTGTTTTGGTTTTATTTTAGATTTCAAATAAATATATTAATAAAACAAATCCTATTTGATTTAATAATGAGGGTCTATTGTATTTAATTATTAATGGACCCTAAAATAAAAGGTTATTTTGTTATAAACAAGCTTTCCAAGTATTCTTTACTTTCAATTAATACCAACTGATTTGGTTTTGAAAGTATTTGTATTTCAAAAGAAGATTTTATTAAATAAATCAAACCCTATTTGATTAAATAACTAAAGGTCCATTTTATTTAATTAATGAATGGATCCTAAAAATGAATAAAAATATTATTTTTATGGAATTTTGGATTATGCTACTGAACAGAACCAAGTTCAAAAGTTGTGAAGTGTGGTGTTTGTTTGAATTGATTTGGTTGATTGGATTGTTTGTTTGAAATTCAAATCAGTAAATAGAAAAGGATAAATCAATCAGACAGAAAAAAAATAAGAACAAGTCGACCCAGCCCAGCCGGCCCAACTAACCCAGCAACAGCCCACCTCTCTTCCCCAGCGAACCGTTCTTTTCCACTCACACCCGCACCCGCAGAATCAATGACAAGTGGACCCTCCCCCTCACTTCCTTTCTCGCTGGCAAGCAGACCCCACATCCCCAGCCATCGTCTTCAACGAGACCCCGTCGCCCTGCCGTTGCAGTGAGATTACTCCGGCGTTGATTACGCATGAAGGAGTCTTTGATTCCTCGCAATAACCATGCCCCTTTAAACGCCAGTGACTCCTCTCCACTTCCCCTCTGTTTCCCCATCTCAACACGCCCCCCAGGCCGCGGAATTTTGCCCTACACTCCCTCTGCTCCGACAACGCTCCGGTGAAAATTCCGGCGACCCAACGCCGCCCCTTGCCTCGTCGACCTCGCACACATACTCCACGCATCCTGGCGCATCTCCCCGTGCCATTCATTCATCCGCGAGTGCCCTGTAACCTCGGCTTCGTCGACACTAAGCGTGCGCCGCCGTCTGCCATTACTCCGTCAAGCACCCCAGGTGAACTCCGACCGCCCTAAGCTCTCTCAAGGATGCACGCATCTTCCCTAGGTCATTCCGTGTCTAACCATGCCTCCACTTTGTCTTAGCCCAGTCCTAAACAACGCCAGCAGCGACGCCTGAACGCATCCGATGCCAGGAGCAACTCCGGCGAGCCATTACTCTCACCTCTGTGCGCCCCTTCGCCATCCAGTGCCTCCTTGAGCTTCCCCAGGCGTCTGCGAACACGGTGAGCACATTCTTTTCCTCCCTCGCTTCCTGTAGCATCGACCCCGCCGTCGTCTGACCGTCGCCGCCGCGCGCAGCTGCCAAGCGCCGCCCGTCCTTGGCCTAGTTGCTTTGAACCGTAGGATGAGAAACATCTGGCTAGGATTAGATCTGATTGAAACGGTACGCGTCCATCTGTGCCGCACGTTTCCAGTTAGATCCAACGCACCCCGTAGCCTATCCAAGCGAACCGTTATTGCCCAATCAGGGACAGCCACATGGCTAGTTTCTGTTTAAAATAGAATTTGAAATCAGATTGAGATGCCATTTTGAAACCTTTGTAACTTTCAAACCACACGTCCAAATTTTGCAAACTTTATATCGTTGAAATCAGGAGAACAAGCCCTAGCCAACCATGCCTTTTGTTTAGTAAAAAGCTTCTGTAAAAATGGTTGTTCTTGCAGAAACATTTGTAAGCTTTTTAAGGATGTGAAAATTGTTTAAAAATGAGTTTGGGGATAAATTCTTTGGCAATTGGATTGATTTGAACCTATTGACCATGGGAAACACTTTGTGGGCTCAAAAATGTTTTTGGTGAAACAAAATAATGATTCTTTGATTTAGAACCATTTCTAGTCAAAATAGAAATGTAGATTATTTATTAAAAATGGTTTTGGAAGAAAACCTTTGGAAAATGTTTTGTTTTAAACTCATTGACCCCAAAACCCAAGTTTTGTGATTTGAAAACATATTTGGTGAACCCTATTGTATTAATGCCTTAGTAAAAATATTTCTACACCACATAAAATGATACTTTGTTTAGAAAATGGCTTATGAAGAGAAACCTTTTTGCAAATGACTTTGCCACCTTACAAAATGACCAATAGGTGTATTCAAATGTTTATGACTCATTAGGAACCACTTTTTAAAACAAAACAAAGCTTGGCATGTTTGCATGCATTACTTTGACTTTATGATTTTATGTGTGTTGTTTTGCTTGATTGGTAGATTGAGTTTGTGCCTTGCTTGATTGAATTGTAGTGACTTGAAGAGTGTGATTGTTGCAAGGACAAGGAGTGAACCTATACCCTCTACCAAAAAGGCAAGTGATGCTTCATCCTTTCTATCCCATTACTTTCACTATGCATTAGTAATTTTGCTAAGTAAAACTTGCATGGATTTTGCTAAGTAAAAACCTTACTATAGGAAAACTAGTAGATGAAACCTTAGTGGAAATCTTCCTAAGTTAAGATTCCTATTACTATCAAGCTTATCCTAGCTAATAGAAAACATGGGTGGAATATATATTCACACTATGGGAAAAATATTAAGTCTGAGGACTTGTGATTTTGTCTAATAAAACAACTAAGTTAATGAATCACCTGGGTGGAATGGGACTTGCTTGGTGGTTTTTGGTTGAGTGGTTCACAAGGCCCATGTTTATGGTTTACCTTGTGTATCTCACTTGTGGATGGCCAATCAGGAACAAAGAGATTTGAGATGTCAAATGTTGAGAAGCTTCAAGTGCAACCACTTGGCAATATGGGCTCTGCCATGATCATATAGGTTGCAAGAACTTAGCCATATGGATAGAGGGTGGTAGTGTTTGATAGGTTGGAATGCGTCCATTTTGGTCTAAGGGAAGGCTTCTGAAAGATCTTGTCTTGGGAAACCAAGTCTTGTGGGGAAAGTGCACCACCTCTGCAGAGTGTAAAATCTAAGTACTTAGCCATGTCCCTTGTAAAGGACAATTTGAGCATCAAGACATGGAAGCAATCAAGAATCTCATCATTCAAATTTCTAAGTTAAAATCTTGTGGTTTGAACAAGGGTTGTTTGAAATCTTCAATCTTTGATTGAGAGATGCCTTGGTTAAAGGATCTTCAATCTTCGATTGAGAAAAATGATTTTGTCAAAGCAAAAACTTAGTATTTTCAAATGTTAAGGAAAAATCTATTTTGAGCAATGCAAGCCTCAACTCCACTTAGCCAAATGCATATAGATGATAGACTCCACTATTCTAATATAGTATCACTTGCCAATACAATTCAAATGTATTGACCCTTTGTGGCTGTAACTTGTATGTTGCAGGTTTGATTGTTGTAGTGAAGATTGATTGATTAGGATTACAAAGTCTACAACCAACATCTGACTGTGGCACTTTGAAGATGAAGGACCCATACTTATAGATATTCCGCTGCAATGTAATGTAATAGCCAAATGGGCTATGTGTGATGTAATAAATTTATGTTATTCCTGGTTATAAAGTTATATTATGACCTTTGTTTCTTGATATTACATCTTAACTATGGATGCTAGCTATTGATCCAGGGACTAGCATTGTAAACACAGGGGGCTCTATCTTATTAAAGATTGGAACCTCTATAGGAATGATGTAGACCTTCTTAATAGTGTCAAGGAATATTTGAATAATAATTTTTCAATGAAGGATCTTGGCGAAGCAGCTTACATATTAGGCATAAAGATTTATAGAGATAGATCAAGACGCCTAATATCATTATCACAAAGTACATATTTGGACAAAGTTCTAAAGAGGTTTGGAATGGAAGATAGCAAGAAAGGGTTCTTGCCCATGTTTCCCAATACGACCTTGAGTAAAACTCAAAGTCCGACATCGGCAGAAGATAGAGAAAGGATGAGTAAGACTCCCTATTGTAGGGTTCGCAGCATAGAAAACAAAAATTTTCCTACGATGTGAACTATATACCAAGATCTATCTACTAGATACAAACAACGGGCGGATGTATATCCGTAGAGAACATACCCTTGAAGACCGACAAAGCTTAACGAGTTCAACTCGTGGTTGATGTAGACGATCTCTTGCCGATCTCAAGATCGAGAGGAAGTCCTAGCGCCGCAAATCAGCAGCGCATCCGTGCTCGCACACACGTTCGAGGCACCGAGCAACCTCCACCTCCTCGCTCCAGCGATGCAGCGGAAGCACAACTCTTTCTTGCTGAATAGCCACCGGGAACATGTATCTCGCTAGTCCGAGACCATGGGGGATAAATTCTAGAGGGGGAGAGAGATCCTTCACGAGGAGGTGTGAGAGACAAGTGAGGAGGGGGGCTCCTTTTATAGGAGGAGGGGGGCACCAAAGGGGGTGGCCGCCGGCCATGGGGGCTTCCCCCTCCCCTCCTTCATTCATGTGGGTGGACACTCCACTCACAAAATGCCCTTTAAATTCCCTCCACTCAAAAGTCCACTCAAATTCCCATTAAATTTCCACCAAATTTAATGCAAACTCTCATTAAATAAAACTCTTTTATTTTATTCAGAATTTTGTCAATTACTTTAATGACAAACATTCACAAATAACCCCTTGATAGAATTCTATTTCACATGCATAACCACTTTATGCAATTTCACCCGAAAACCTGTTTCGGTATCTAGTGAAATAAATTCCTGCGCTTGTTCATTCTTTCGGCATGAAACATTTGCTCCAATTGGATGTCGGTGTCTCTTAAGTGTGTCACCCTACGGTTCGTGAATAATGCGGACATGATCGAGACCCCTCTCGGATCAATAATCAGAAGCGGGATCTAGAGACCCATACTGACTCCCACACATTCAACGATGACTTTCTTCTGATCGTCGGAACCTTTTACGCTAGTATCTTAATCCCTTTGTTTCACGATATATTACATGTTCGAGATTCGATCATCGGTATCTCCATACCTAGTTTGATCTCGTTACCGACATGCACTCTTTTCTCGTTCCCGTGATATAACATTCTAGTGATCAAATCACTTGCTTGCAAGCTAATCAATGTGATATCACCGAGAGGGCCCAGAGCATATCTATCCGTCATCGGGATGAACAAATTGCACTCTCGATCCATGGGCCTCAACATAACACTTTAGTAGTTCTGAACCCATCTTTATAATCACCCTATTACGGTGTGACGTTTGATGTTATCAAGAAACTCTTCCGGTGTTAGTGATTGACATGATCTCATGGTCTAAGGATTAGGATCACTTCGTAAGTTGTTATAGCAATATAAACTCAATGACTTTGATCGTAATGCTATACTTCGGATGAATGTTCATCACACCATTACACTAATGTTGTGATCCCGTTATTAACTACATCCAATGTCCATGATCAGGAAACCTTGATCATCTTGTTAATCAACGAGCTAGTTTATGAGAGAGGCATAACTAGGAACTTTCTGTTTGTTTATTAAACACACATGTATTAACGTTTCCGTATTAATACAATTATAGCATGTAAAATAAACATTTATCATAAATAAGGAATACGATAATAACCACTTTATTATTGCCTCTCGGGCATATTCCCTTCAGTCTCCCACTTGCACTAGAGACAATAATCTAGTTTGAGAACTTTGCGTATTGAACACTTATGGCTTTCCGGTGTTCCATATACGCAATTGCAAGTGGTTAACATAATCTATGGATCTGACGCTTCAGGTCCATGTGTATTTGCATGTCTTTGCGTCTTCACGCATCACTCATTCTCCAATGAGATGGCATTGTATAAATTTGGTCTTTTGGTGAGACCTTTAGTTCCTTGGGGTTAAAACACGTCGATACTATTGCCACATAATATATCTTTAGTGTTAGCCCGTTGCGAACCACACCTTAGTTTGATAACAAATTACTTGACACAAATTCCCTCCTTTGCTGCTACTATAGCAGTCATATACTTAGCCTTTTGTTGTAGTATTCGTCACAATGTCTTAACTTTGGAACTCTTCCAAATCCATCATGGAATCTCCTTTCCATTACATTGTGCCACCCATAGTTTAAATTGAGATAAACTTAATTTGTATCTTGTGACAAAACTAGTATCAATGTAACTCTTTACAATGAACTATTTGCAATTGTTTGTCACCTCTACACAAATATATTCTTAGTTCTTTCAAAAAGATCATAAGAATATCCTCACTATCGTCCAATGATCATTTTATGATTCATTCTGGTATATGCTCATAACACTTAGAGCATAGGACATATCTGGATGTGTGCATATCATGGTATGATTGATCAAAACATCCTTGTGATTTCACTCATCAAGTGTCAACGCACTTGAATCTTGTTTCACTTACCAAGTGTCAATACACTTGAATCTTGATTCAATTCCTTTCCATGCAACAAGAACCGTTTCTTGTTGTTTCTATATTGAACTCCTTCAATATCTCATATATGTACGTTTGGCACAACCATATTGGCGTCACAGTCTATCCACTATAGATATTCACGCTAAATATTCGGGTTTTGCCTAAGTCTTTCATCGAAATGAAATTCTTAACCTTTATCAATAAAAGATACATCATTTCTAATCAACAAGATGTCCTCCACAAAATGTATTAGAAATATGTCTTAGCGCTCCCACTTAATTTCTTGCAAATGCAAGCATCTTCATCGTCTCCTGATGAAAACTCTTTTCATCATGGTGAAGATTCCAACTCCGCGATGCTTACTTCAACCATTGAAGTTTGCATGCCCTTTTTAGCATCCTTTGAATTAACAAAACCCTTTGGATCGTGTCATGTACACGTCCTAGGTTACCATTCTATTAGAAGAATTTTTTTTGTTTATTCATCTACCATATACCAAATTATATGTAGGGATTGCTACTTTAATCCGTCCAGACTAAATATCGCTATGAAAGATCAAATCTTGTCATAGTCAACTCCTTGAACATTGTCGTAAAATACTTTACGACATGTCGACTATTTCATAGATGTGAAACATCCATGTCTATTTCTTTATAGATCCAAATACGACCGATAGGTTTTTACACCTTTCCAGAGGGTCTTCCAAGTTCAAAACTTGATTTCTCGTGTATGGAACTATCACGGATTTGATGGCTTCAAGCCATTTGACGCAGTCAGGGCCCATCATCGCTTCTTTGTATGTATTCGGTTCATCATTGTCAAACAATAATGATTTACTCTCAAATCTTAGCATTTGATTGTTTAACCGACCTACTTGGTTCAACAGGAACTTAGATCTCCGTGACCACAACCTTTGAGGCACATAAGCTATGAGCATTATGGCAGCCTTCGGAATGATTTCCGGCGCTGCGCAACTCAGCACATTTAGCTAAGGTTCGTTAACCTTATCAAAGTTCTATTGTCCTCCCACTTAACTTTTATGAAAAATTCCTTCTTCAAGAAACTTCATGTTTCAAGCGACAAACCCTTTTGTCCTTGGTGTTATGGAGGAATAACCAATTGTTATTCGAAATAACCTACAAAGACATGCTCATCCGACTTCGGTTGTAAACATCTTACTTATGTTTAGCATACCAAAATTTAAGAAATGACAACTTGGATTTTACCCCAAACCATAACTCATATGGTGTCATTTCAACGGATCAAGATGGAGCTCTTTTCAGTGTAAAAGCGGTAGTCTCTAAAGCTTTAATCTTTTAAAACATAATGGCAGTTTTATGAATAACACCTTTGATCCAACCATGTCAAACAAGGTTTCATTACAAATCTCAAACACTCCATATTCCTATGGTGTTTCGGGATATGTAAATCTAGGTGTTTTGCTAAACTTGCAACTCAAATAAATCCCTTTATGATAAAATCATAATTTATTTATTTTCTTGTTACACTTGTAACTCAAATAAATCCCTTATGATAAAATCATAAACCATTTATTTTCTTGTTACAATGATTTTCACTTCATCTTGAAAGTCTTTGAAACATTTTCAAATATTTCACACTTCATTCTCATTAAGTGAACATTCACTCAAATTTCCGGAGAAATTATATGAAGTTGAAATCCATCGCTTACGACTATACATAATGGACTACATACATCGATATGTATAAATTCCAATAATTTAGTCGTTCGTTCTTCTTTGGCCTTTGAACGAAGTTTTAATTATCCCGAGGAAAGTCTCACAAGCATCACTTGATCAAATCAAAGACTCCAAAAATCCATGAAAATGGAGTTTCTTCATGTTTTCTTTCCAATATAATTTAAATGGCGATGTCACTTCGTAAGTGATCTTCCAATCATTTGTCTTGCGACATTTTAGCATTAGGCTTTATGGATGTGATTTCTCCAACTAGATTTGTAAATCATCCATATTATATGGAATACGGTAATTATTTTAACAACCTTTGTTCTCATAATAATTTAAATAACAATTATTAAAACAACTCTTGAAGTCAAGCTTTGATGTCAACGAGAAATACAAACAACGGTTTGTTTGTTTTCGATGAACATCATCACATATTCTCTTGCTAGTTACTTAGGCCATTGTGGTTCATGAATTGCGTTGTTCCGTATGAAATTTCATATCAACCAATTCGGTATCCAATACCCAAGAATCACATTGTTTAACAAGCAAAGAATACAACCATAACATGTATATCATATATATACCTAAATTGGATATTTCCAATCTTTTCTTTTCTGCCAAATATATTTTATAGATTCTCTTTCAGCATTTCCTTTTCCCTTTTAAAAGAATCTATCAACATCAATAGTGGCGCCATATACATGACACATAGTTCAAAGCGTGTATATTCAAATAATAATACCTTTGGACTTGCACTTTCAAGTAGATCACCATCATCAAATGATCGGTATTCTTTTAAAATCCATTCTTTAGTAATCTTTTAGTGTAGTAAACATTTTACATACATATTCTATTCACCCTTATCATGACGACTTTCATGATCAAGCTACTTTAGCTTATAAAGGCGAATCGTGAGTATAACATTACTTTCCAAAACCCTTTTGGATGATTAGGATGTCTAGCATCTCCAACCTTCGTAAATTCTCATCCAATATGAGAACATATATTATACTCTATCATATTGCAACAAACATTGTTTCAGATATCGTTATATCTGCCACACATGATGGTTTCTGAAACAATTCTTTCAGCTCCTATATAAACTTTATATTAAAACAATCAAGAATCGTGGAGGCAAACATGATACTTAAGATACTAACACTGGAATTGTTACTCTCGATTTAATACCAATTATTAAATTTCACGGAGTAAATAGAATTTTGCCGAAAGTTTGCAATAGGACTTTAAACCTTAGATTGACACTCAACACAATACGATACCCGTTCGTAAAGTATATATCCAGAATTCTATAGTTCTTATCTCAATTACAACTATGCATAAGGTGGTGAACGAATGCCAATGACTACAACAAATTATGCAAATTCACATTGATTTAATTTATGATAAATTGAGTTCTACTAATCCAAATTAGAAATGAACTCCCACTCAAAAACGACGTCCCTCGTGTCTTTTTGGTGATTACATGAACCAAATCCACTACACCAAGTCCGATCATCACGTGAGTCGGTATAGCTTCAAAGGCGAGCATCCATATGGTCATCATATCAAAACATATGACTCATGCTTAACCTTTCGGTCCGTGTTCCGAGGCCATGTCTGTACATGCTAGGCTCGCCAAGTAAGAACCTTAGTATTCGCGTGTGTAACTGTCTTACACCCGAGATATGCTCGTGGATTCAAGTACACCCGATCATCACGTGATGCCTTGAAGCGACGAAACATTGTCGGTGCATACTTAAGGAAGAACACATTTTTATCTTGATATCTAAATG
Source organism: Avena atlantica (assembly GCA_910589765.1). Classification (NCBI taxonomy): domain Eukaryota; kingdom Viridiplantae; phylum Streptophyta; class Magnoliopsida; order Poales; family Poaceae; genus Avena; species Avena atlantica. The sequence goes on along the minus strand of OU342735.1, from coordinate 440,235,579 downwards.
AGGGATCATCTTATTATGCTAATAAAACGCCAAACAAGAAATATAAGATGCTATCAAACATCACATGTTTATTAGTGGAATGATATGGTTCCCGCATATGATCTCTATCATGTGCATCGTGGTATGATCACTATCATAGCTTTATGTGTAAATCCAAAGTCTATGGAGTTTACACGTTATGTATGTTGTAAGAGTATCATCTCATACTTCTACTTACAACATCACCATATCATAACACTAGCCCAGCAACAATCTAAACTAGACGCCTCTAATTTATCCATTGCAAGTTTTACGTGGTTTAGGGCTTTCGAAGATAGAACCGTTCTTACCTATGAACATGAACCACAACGAGGATAACCAAATTGTTGACAACTTGTTGCAAATTATATATTGACTATAGTAGGAGAGACAGACACCCGCTAGCCACTTATGCAAAACTAGTTGCATGTCAAGCGTGGAACAGGTCTCATGTGCGAGGACATGTAAAGTTTGTCCGGGCCGCTTCATCCCACTATGCCACCAATATCCAAAGTACAACTAAGAAGCAATAAAATGATCATCATCACCCACATACTCATATGTGTACTACCCGTGCAAAGTATCTACGCATAGATCCGGCTCTGATACCACTGTAGGGTTCGCAGCATAGAAAACAAAAATTTTCCTACGATGTGAACTATATACCAAGATCTGTCTACTAGATACAAACAACGGGCGGATGTATATCCGTAGAGAACATACCCTTGAAGACCGACAAAGCTTAACGAGTTCAACTCGTGGTTGATGTAGACGATCTCTTGCCGATCTCAAGATCGAGAGGAAGTCCTAGCGCCGCAAATCAGCAGCGCATCCGTGCTCGCACACACGTTCGAGGCACCGAGCAACCTCCACCTCCTCGCTCCAGCGATGCAGCGGAAGCACAACTCTTTCTTGCCGAATAGCCACCGGGAACATGTATCTCGCTAGTCCGAGACCATGGGGGATAAATTCTAGAGGGGGAGAGAGATCATTCACGAGGAGGTGTGAGAGACAAGTGAGGAGGGGGGCTCCTTTTATAGGAGGAGGGGGGAACCCAAGGGGGTGGCCGCCGGCCATGGGGGCTGCCCCCTCCCCTCCTTCATTCATGTGGGTGGACACTCCACTCACAAAATGCCCTTTAAATTCCCTCCACTCAAAAGTCCACTCAAATTCCCATTAAATTTCCACCAAATTTAATGCAAACTCTCATTAAATAAAACTCTTTTATTTTATTCAGAATTTTTTCAATTACTTTAATGACAAACATTCACAAATAACGCCTTGCTATAATTCCATTTCACATGCATAACCACTTTATGCAATTTCACCCGAAAACCTGTTTCGGTATCTAGTGAAATAAATTCCTGTGCTTGTTCATTCTTTCGGCATGAAACATTTGCTCCAATTGGATGTCGGTGTCTCTTAAGTGTGTCACCCTACGGTTCGTGAATAATGCGGAAATGATCGAGACCCCTCTCGGATCAATAATCAGAAGCGGGATCTGGAGACCCATACTGACTCCCACACATTCAACGATGACTTTCTTGTGATCGTCGGAACCTTTTACGCTAGTATCTTAATCCCTTTGTTTCACGATATATTACATGTCCGAGATTCGATCATCGGTATCTCCATACCTAGTTTGATCTCGTTACCGACATGCACTCTTTTCTCGTTCCCGTGATATAACATTCTAGTGATCAAATCACTTGCTTGCAAGCTAATCAATGTGATATCACCGAGAGGGCCCAGAGCATATCTATCCGTCATCAGGATGAACAAATTCCACTCTCGATCCATGGGCCTCAACATAACACTTTAGTAGTTCTGAACCCATCTTTATAATCACCCTATTACGGTGTGACGTTTGATGTTATCAAGAAACTCTTCCGGTGTTAGTGATTGACATGATCTCATGGTCTAAGGATTAGGATCACTTCGTAAGTTGTTATAGCAATATAAACTCAATGACTTTGATCGTAATGCTATACTTCGGATGAATGTTCACCACACCATTACACTAATGTTGTGATCCCGTTATTAACAACATCCAATGTCCATGATCAGGAAACCTTGATCATCTTGTTAATCAACGAGCTAGTTTATGAGAGAGGCATAACTAGGAACTTTCTGTTTGTTTATTAAACACACATGTATTAATGTTTCTATATTAATACAATTATAGCATGTAAAATAAACATTTATCATAAATAAGGAATACGATAATAACCACTTTATTATTGCCTCTCGGGCATATTCCCTCATTGGACAGCGGTCAAAAACATCCTTAAGTACTTGAGAAGAACTAAGGATATGGTTCTTTCTTATGGAGGTGATGAACAACTCGTTGTTAATGGTTACACCAATGCTAGTTGGAACACCGATCCGGATGATTCTAAATCACAATCTGGATACGTATTTATTTTGAATGGTGCAGCAGTTAGCTGGAGGAGTGCAAAGCAAAGCGTTGTGGCAAGATCTTCAACTGAATCGGAATACGTGGCTGCTTCGGAGGCTTCACAAGAAGCGATATGGATGAAAGAGTTCATTACAGAGCTGGGTGTGGTTCCTAGTGCGCTGGACCCAATTTCTATCTACTGTGATAACATGGGCGCCATAGCCAATGCGCAAGAACCAAGGTCACACAAGAAGCTGAAGCACATCAAGCTACGTTTTCACGCTATTCGAGAACATGTCCAAGATGGGGACATAAAGATTTGCAAAGTACACACAGATCTGAATGTGGCGGATCCATTGACTAAACCTCTCCCAAGGGCAAAACATGACCAGCACCAAACTGCCATGGGTGTTCGGTATATTACCATGTAATCTAGATTAGATGACTCTAGTGCAAGTGGGAGACTGTTGGAGATATGCCCTAGAGGCAATAATAAATGTAGTTATTATTATATCTTTGTGTTTATGATAAATGTTTACATTCATGCTATAATAGTATTAACAAGGAAACATTAATACTTGTGTGATTTGTAAACTAAAATAAGAGTCCCTAGTAAAGCCTCTTTATAATACTAGCTTGTTGGTTAATAGATGATTGTGGTTTCCCTATCATGAACATTGATATGTTATTAACAACAAGATAATATCGTTAGGAGAATGATATGGTGGACATACTCCTATAGATAAGCGTAGCATAAAGATCAAGTCATTTTAATAGTTCAATTGCTATATGCTTTCTCATACATAGTAATCTAATTCCTTCGACCATGAGATCATGCATATCACCTTTGCCTGATGGATGCTTTGATGACATCAAACACCACACCGTAACTGGGTGGCTATAAAGGTGGCATTGAGTGTTCAGAAAGTATTGGTTGAAACACATGGATCAAGAGTGGGATTTGTCCATCCACATGACGGATAGATATACTCTGGGCCCTCTCGGTGAAATGTCATCCAATTAGCTTGCATGCATGTGACTGGCTCACAAGGTATCACATATCACATGAACGAGAAAAGAGTACTTATCGGTAACGAGGTTGAACTAGGTATGCAGAGATACCGACGATCATGACCTCGGATAAGTAAATTATCGTGAGACAAAGGGAAATTGATATCGTATGTAAGTGGTTCATTCGATCGCAAAGTAATCGTAGAAATATGTGGGAGCCATATGAATTTCCAGATTCCTCTATTGGTTATTGATCAGAGAAGTGTCTCGATCATGTCCGCATAATTCACGAACCGTAGGGAGACACACTTAAGGATTCGACGTTGTTTGAGTAGTTATGGAATGATGAGAAAGAGTCCGAATGTTGTTCGGAGTCTCGAATGGGATTCGGGATATCACGAGGAGATCCGGAATGGTCCGGAGAATAAGATTCATATAAGGAAAGTCTCGTTTCGGAGTTGGAGAATGGTTCCGATGTTTTCATCGGGAATGTTCTAGAAGGTTCCAGAATGTCCGGCACTCCGGAAGGGAAGGGTACATGAATGTGTTATATCAAGTTGGTATGATTGCATCATGTACTCGGTGTCATCGCTGAACAAAATAGAGGGTTTATTCAAATTCTAGTTTGAAAAGTCAAACGCCAAGTTTGAAAGTTAAACGGCTAGTTTTGGGAAGTGGAGAGGGAGGTGGAAACCGACTTGGGGGAGGAGTTCCTCCTCCCACCGCCGGCGCACCACCAAGACGAGTTGGGGAGGGACTCCCCTCCCGTTGGCCGCCCCTCCACCTATAAAAGGAGGGGCAGGGCTCCCCTCCTAGACACACAAGTTCCTACCTCTAAACCCTAGCACCAAGCCGCCGCCGCCTCCATAGCCGCCGCAGGCCCTAGGGCACTCGCTGCCGCCGCCTAGGTGAAACCTTATCCGCCGGCCTAGCCTTCTCCTCGGCGTGTCTAAACCCTAGATCGTCGAGGGCTCTCTCATACTCCACCATACTCGCTCCAGCTTAAGGCGAAGCCCTGCGAGATCTCCCCTCTATTTCCGGTACCACGCCGTTGTGCTGCCGGAATCGCGAGGAGTACTACAACCTCCGCTGCCTGCTGGAACAAGGGAGAGGAAGGTCTTCGTCGAGTACCGAACGTGTGAACGACTGCGGAAGCGCTGCCGGAACACAGCGCCGGAAGGATCGTCTACGCGATCTTGAGATCGGGAAGAGTACGACTACATCACCCACGAGAATCCGCTCTCGTTAAACACTTTGGAATCTTCGAGGGTGAGTTATTCTATCGACTCGTTGCTACAATCTAGTAGATAGATCTTGGCTTGTTTGTTTGTATGCGGTAGAAAATTTTTGTTTTCCATGCTACGAAACCCTACACCATTCGGTAAAGTTGCTATCGTCCGTTGCTAGTTTCTCTTTCTCCATGAACACATTGAAATTAAAAGCAGGTGGTGCCATCTACAACAGAATTTGTAAAGTTTAGACTAAGTGTATCATAGATTGAGTTCAACTAATCCATATTACGAATGAACTCCCACTCAAAAACGACATCCCTCGTGCCTTTTTGGTGATTACATGAACCAAATCCACTATACCAAGTCCGATCATCACGTGAGTCGGTATAGCTTCAAAGGCGAGCATCAAATGGGCATCATATCAACTATATGACTCATGCTTAACCTTTCGGTCCGTGTTTTGAGGCCATGTCTGTACATGCTAGGCTCGCCAAGTTAGAACCTTAGTATTCGCGTGTGTAACTGTTTTACACCCGAAATATGGTCGTGGATCCAAGAACACCCGATCATCACGTGATGTCTTGGAGCGATGAAACATAATCGGTGCATACTCAAGGAAGAACACATTCTTATCTTGATATTTAAATGAGGGATCATCTTATTATGCTAACAAAGTGCTAAACAAGCAATATAAGATGCAATCAAATATCACATGTTTATTAGTGAAATGTTATGGTTCCCGTAGATGATCTCTATCATGTGCATCGTGGTATGATCACTATCATACCTATATGTGTAAATCCAAAGTCTATGGAGTTTACACGCTATGTGTGTTGTGAGAGTATCATCTCATACTTCTACTTACAACACTACCATATCATAACACTATCCCAGCAACAGTCTAAACTAGGCGCCTCTAATTTATCCATTGCATGTTTTACGTGGCCGAGGGCTTTCGAGATAGAACCGTTCTTACCTACGAACATGAACCACAAAAAGGATAACCAAATTGTTGACAATTCGTTGAAAAATAGATATTGACTATAGTAGGAGAGACAGACACCCGCTAGCCACTTCTGCAAACTAGTTGCATGTCAAGCGTGGAACAGGTCTCATGTGGGAGGACATGTAAAGTTTGTCCGGGCCGCTTCATCCCACTATGCAACCAATATACAAAATTACAACAAAGGAGCAACAACATGATCATCATCGCCCACATACTCATATGTGTACTACCCGTGTAAAGCATCTACGCATAGATCCGGCTCTGATACCACTGTAGGGTTCGCAGCATAGAAAACAAAAAATTTCCTACGATGGGAACTACGTACAAAGATCTATCTACTAGATACAAACAACGGGCAGATGTATATCCGTAGAGAACATACCCTTGAAGACCGACAAAGCTTAACGAGTTCAAATCGTGGTTGATGTAGACGATCTCTTGCCGATCTCAAGATCGAGAGGAAGTCCTAGCGCCGCAAAACAGTAGCGCATCCATGCTAGCACACACGTTCGAGGCACCGAGCAACCTCCACCTCCTCGCTCCAGCGATGCAGCGTAAGAACAACTCTTTCTTGCCGAATATCCACCGGGAACATGTATCTCGCTAGTCCGAGACCATGGGGGATAAATTTTAGAGGGGGAGAGAGATCCTTCACGAGGAGGTGTAAGAGACAAGTGAGAGGAGGGGCTCCTTTTATAGGAGGAGGGGGGCACCCAAGGGGGTGGCCGCCGGCCATGGGGGCTACCCACTCCCCTCCTTCATTCATGTGGGTGGACACTCCACTCACAAAATGCCCCTTCAATTTTCTCCACTCAAAAATCCACTCAAATTCCCATTAAATTTCCACCAAATTTAATGCAAACTCTCATTAAATAAAAATCTTTTATTTTATTCAGAATTTTGTCAATTACTTTAATGAAAAACATTCACAAATAACGCCTTGCTATAATTCCATTTCACATGCATAACCACTTTATGCAATTTCACCCGAAAACTTGTTTCGGTATCTAGTGAAATAAATTCCTGCGCTTGTTTATTCTTTCGGCATGAAACTTTTGCTCCAATTGGATGTCGGTGTCTCTTAAGTGTGTCACCCTACGGTTCGTGAATAATGCGGACATGATCGAGACCCCTCTCGGATCAATAATCAGAAGCGGGATCTAGAGACCCATACTGACTCCCACACATTCAACGATGACTTTCTTGTGATCGTCGGAACCTTTTACGCTAGTATATTAATCCCTTTGTTTCATGATATATTACATGTCCGAGATTCGATCATCGGTATCTCCATACCTAGTTTGATCTCGTTACCGACATGCACTCTTTTCTCGTTCCCATGATATAACATTCTAGTGATCAAATCACTTGCTTGCAAGCTAATCAATGTGATATCACCGAGAGGGCCCAGAGTATATCTATCCGTCATCGGGATGAACAAATTACACTCTCGATCCATGAGCCTCAACATAACACTTTATTAGTTCTGAATCCATCTTTATAATCACTCTGTTACGGTGTGACGTTTGATGTTATCAAGAAACTCTTCCGGTGTTAGTGATTGACATGATCTCATGGTCTAAGGATTAGGATCACTTCGTAAGTTGTTATAGCAATATAAAGTCAATGACTTTGATCGTGATGCTATACTTCGGATGAATGTTCATCACACCATTACACTAATGTTGTGATCCCGTTATTAACAACATCCAATGTCCATGATCAGGAAACCTTGATCGTCTTGTTAATCAACGAGCTAGTTTATGAGAGAGGCATAACTAGGAACTTTCTGTTTGTTTATTAAACACACATGTATTAACGTTTCCGTATTAATACAATTATAGTATGCAAAATAAACATCTATCATATACTTGGAATACACATAATAAACACTTTATTATTGCCTCTCAAGGCATATTCCCTTCAGTTCATGGGTGGCTTTCCACAAGTGAGATACACAAGGTAAACCATAGAAATGGGCCTTGTGTAACCACTCAACACAAACCAATCTTTCCATTCCACCTAGGTGTTTCATTCACTTAGTTGTTTTATTAAGCAAAACATAAGTCCAAAGACTTAGAGATATTTCTCATAGCATGATTATATAATCCACCCTTGGTTGCTACTAGCTAGGCTAAGCATGGAAATAGCAAGTATCTTAACTTAAAGGAAATTCTAACATTGCTACAACTACTAGGATTTCCCAAGCATAGCATATAGATACTTAGCAAAATAATCATGCAAGTCCTATACAAAAGATTTTCTAATGCATAGGTAAAATATTGGGATAGAAACTTGAAGCACCACTTGCCTTGGTAGTTTGAGGACTAGCAACAATCTTCACAACCACAATCACTATTAGCACCAAAATCTACACATAAAATAATGGCACCAAAATCACATAACAAAATATACAAACAAAAATATATGAATGCATGCAAAATGCCATGTGATGATTTTCTACATCAAACAAGACAAGTAAACAGTACTGAATCATAAACAAGACCAATATACTCAAAGTAAACTTTATTTGATCTTTAAAACATTTTTCAAATAATTTCTATACTCAAATTAAGCCTACAAATGTCTCTGCAAATATAACCAATTTTACAGAAGCAAAACATTAAACACATTGCATAAATAGATAGAATTATTTCTCCTGATTCTAATGATATAAAATTTGTAAAATTTGAACGTGTGGATCAAAAGTTATGAATTTTATAATTTGAATCACTAATAGATCTAAATTCTGTTTTTAACTCTAAACGCAGGCCACGCGGCGTGTCCTGATTGGCTGATACCGATTCGGCTGGATCAATCAACGAGAGCCGTTGTATCTAAATGAAAACGCACAGCCAGATCTAACGCGTACCTCTTCGCTAAGTGACTCTATCGCGTGCGTTGGATCTAGATCTGACGGTTGCTGATCAAATGGCCATAGACTAGCGGCGCTCGCGGCGGCGGTGCGGCGGCGCGGCTCTATCAGAGAGGTTGCCAGCGATTTAGATCGCGCGGGGAGGAGTGGAGACGCTTACCGTGCTCGTGGAACTGCAGTGAAGCTCAAGGTGGTCGAGGGAGAGACAGGGGCGCTCGGACTCGGCTGCTATTGCTCGTCGGAGTGAAGCCTGTCGTCGGGCAAGCTCTAGCGTCGTTGGGGGCGAGGTTGTGGTGCACGCTAGGACAAACCAGAGGTGCCGTTAGATGCACACAACTCAGGTGAACATGCGAGTATCCAAAAGAGAGGAAGGGGCGGTCGAGAACTACCAGGGAGTGTCGTCGGAGTGGAGCAGCGGCTCTGTCACTTGCGGAGGTGGACGGGAACGAATTCCTGGGTCAAGAGCAGCCAAACGAAAAGGGGTCAGGATATGCACAAGGTTGTAAGGAACATGCTCGTGTGAATTAAAGGACAGGGGTGGTCTGGCTCACCGGAATTTTGTCGCCGGAGCTCGTCGGTACAGCGGCGGTGCGAGAGCAATTATGGGCAGCCTGGTGGCGGAGCGAGTGAGTTGAGCGAGGTGAAATGGTCGTCGAGGGTGGGGACTAAGTAGCCGGAGCGGGGGCGTGGTTTACTCCCTGAGTCAATGGGATTTAAGCGGGGTAAATCCGCGGCGTCACTGCGGCGAGTAACGGTGGAGCGGCTCGGGCACGCGTTGATTGGGGACGACGCTGATGGGGCAAGGTAGGGTCGTGCTGTCAGGGGGTGGGTGCGTGTTGCTATGGTGAGAAACAGAGAGGAAGGGGAAAAACCCGGGTGGGCTGCTTTGATTGCTGGGCCGAATGGGTAGCGCCTGGCCCAGTTCTGTTTTCTTAACCTTTTTCTTTTTCTAATTCGATTTTCAGGAAACCTTTTCAAATGAATTCAAATGTGTTTGAATTCCAAATCTTTCTGGATTTTATAAAGTGAAACCTGCATAATTTTGAGTATAAAACTCTGATGTCTCCCTAGACTTGCTTGGTTCCTTTGAAATTTTAAAACAAACAGTGCCTTAGCACAAGATTTGATAAAAATATGAAAATGGTTTTATAACCATATTTTGTTTTGGAAACTTTTGTCCAAGCTTTGGAACCCAACCAAACCAACTTATGAACAAACAAATCTTGGTTTGAAACAAATATTCTCTCCTTAGAGAGTAGCATTGGATCAATGCTTGTCTACATAAAATAATAAGCACTCAATGCTTCTGTTTTCTTTGTAATGACTTTGAAATTGATCCCTAAATGATTATGCATGCATGGATGATATGCAATCTTTGAAAACATGATTTTTAGGGATGTTACAAATCTAACCCCCTTAAGGTGAATCTCGTCCTCGAGATTCGGATTGGCTAGAAAATAGGTGAGGGTGATCTTTCCGAAGATCATCTTCTCTTTCCCATGTTGCTTCTTCTTAGGAATGATGGTTCCATTGAACTTTGCAGAACTTGATAGTCTTAGTCCGAGTAACTCTTTCTGTAGTCTCAAGTATCTTGATAGGTTTTTCCTCATAAGTGAGATCACTTTCCAATTGAACCTCCTCCAAAGGTATAGTATCCTTCAAAGAAGTCTCTTCCATCTCTGGGTGGCATTTATTTAGCTGACTCACATGAAACACATTGTGAACTGCAGACAATGATTCTGGCAATTCAATTTCATAAGCTACTTCTCCTTTGCAACTCAGAATCTTGAATGGTCCAACATATCTTGGGGCCAATTTTCCTTTGACTCCAAATCTCTTCACTCCACGAAGTGGTGACACTCTAAGATAAGCTCTATAACCCACTTCATAAGTGACTTCTCTACGCTTAGGATCTGCGTAGCTCTTCTGTCGGGATTGTGCTATCTTCAATCTGTCCTTAACTAGCTTGACTTTCTCTTCAGCTTCTTTGATCAGTTTTGGTCCGAACAAATTTCTTTCTCCTACACCATTCCATAGCAATGGGGTGGTACACTTTCTCCCATAGAGAAACTCAAAGGGTGCCATCTCAATGCTGGCTTGATAGCTGTTATTGTAAGAGAATTCTGCGTAAAGCAGACTTTCATCCCAACTAGCTCCATAGTCTAGAGCGCATGCCCTCAACATGTCTTCCAGAATCTGGTTGTTCCTTTCTGTCTGTCCATCAGTCTGAGGATGAAAAGCAGTGCTGAATTCCAATCTCGTTCCCAATGACTCATGTAGTTGCCTCCAAAAATGAGAAGTGAATTGAGTTACCCTATCAGACACAATACTCTTGGGTACTCCATGCAGACACACAATCCTACTCATGTAGATCTTGGACAACTTAGCACTTGTATAGGTTGTCTTCACGGGTATGAAATGAGCCACTTTAGTTAGGCGATCCACTACTACCCAAATAGAATCATATCCTGACCTGGTCCTTGGCAATCCAGTGATGAAATCCATGCCAATCTTGTCCCACTTCCAATCAGGAATAGGTAGTGGTTGTAGCAATCCTGCTGGTTTCTGATGTTCCGCTTTAACTCTACTACATATATCACACAAAGAAATATGTTCGGCGATGTCCTTCTTGAGATTATTCCACCAAAATCTTTCCTTCAAATCCATGTACATTTTGGTGTTACCCGGATGAATGGAATATGGTGAGTTATGTGCTTCCAGTAAAATCAGTTTCCGAAGCTCCGGGTCTTGCGGAACGCAGATACGTTTTCCATACCATAAAGTACCTTGTTCGTCTTCATGGAATCCTTTGGCTTTTCCTTTGCCAATCTTTTCCTTAATCTCTTCAATTTCCTTATCCGTCTTTTGGTCTTCTTTGATTTTGTCCAACAATGTAGGTTGAACATCCAATGACATGAGATGTCCTTCAGGCACAATCTCCAAATTGAGATCTCTAAATTGGGCACACAGATCATCTGGCAACTCTCCCTTAGTAAGGCCATTCACAAAAACCTTACGGCTTAGAGCATCCGCTACAACATTTTCTTTACCGGGGTGGTATTGCAAACTCAAGTCATAGTCCTTGATGAGTTCTAGCCATCTTCTTTGTCTCATGTTGATTTCTTTCTAGGTGAAGATATACCTCAAACTTTTGTGATCTGTGAACACTTCACATCGCTTTCCCAAAAGATAATGTCCTCCATGTTTTGAGTGCATGGACAACAGATGCTAACTCCAAATCATGAGTAGGGTAATTTACCTCATGAGTTTTGAGTTGTCTCGAGGCATAAGCCACAAATTTCCCTTCTTGCATTAGAACTGCACCTAATCCATGATGAGATGCATCACAATACACTTGGAAATCTTTCTCCAAGCCTGGAAGACATAAGACTGGTGCTGTCACTAGTCTCTTCTTCAATTCTTGGAAACTGAGCTCACGTCCTTTAGACCAAGCAAATTTCTTGTCTTTCTTTAGCAACTCTGTCATTGGCTTAGCTACCTTGGAGAAATTCTCAATAAATCTTCTATAGTATCCTGCCAAGCCAAGGAAACTACGAACCTCTTTTACTGACTTAGGAGATTCCCATTCAGTTACAGCTGACACTTTAGCGGGATCAACTTCTACACCATCTCCTGACACAACGTGTCCAAGAAATCCAACTTCATTTAACCAAAATTCACACTTGCTGAATTTGGCATATAGCTTATGCTCTCTAAGCTTCTCAAGTATCAAACGCAAATGTCCTTCATGCTCTTCTTTGCTCTTGGAGTAGATCAAAATGTCATCGATGAAAACGACAACAAACTTGTCAATGAACTCCATGAACACCTTGTTCATCATATTCATGAAGTAAGCTGGTGCATTAGTCAAACCAAATGGCATCACGGTGTACTCATACAGTCCATACCTAGTGGTGAAAGTTGTCTTAGGTATGTCTTGTTCTCTTATCTTGAGCTGGAAATAACCTGACCGGAGATCAATCTTTGATAACACACAGGCTCCTTCTAACTGATCAAACAAGTCATTAATTCTAGGCAAAGGGTATTTGTTCTTGATAGTCACCTCATTGAGTGAACGGTAATCTATACATAACCTTTGAATTCTATCTTTCTTTTCCACAAACAAGACTGGTGATCCCCAGGATGAAGAACTTGGTTGAATAAACCCTTTCTGCAACTGTTCTCCCAGTTGTTTCTTGAGTTCTTTCAACTCATCAACTGACATCTTGTAAGGTCTCTTTGCTATTCGCCCTGATCCTGGCAGCAAATCAATCATAAATTCCACATCTCTATCTGGTGGCATTCCCGGCAGTTCTTCTGGGAACACATCCGGATATTCACTCACAATTGGCACACTGTCTATGCTAACCCCCTTAAGAGAATTTAGCTTACTCCCTTTAGTTTCAAAGTTAGTCTTGAATCTAATCCTTTTGTTTTCTGGGGTTGTGAGTGTGACGGTATGGTTGGAACAATCTAGCACTCCCTTGTGCTTAGTCATCCAGTCCATTCCCAAAATGACATCTAATCCTTGGGAATTTAGGATTATCAGATTAGCGGGAAACTTATACTTCCCAAACTCTATGACTAGATCATGACATCATGAGTTCACTATCATTTCTCCACCAGGAGAACTTACTTTTATAGGACACCCAATAGTTTCAACTGGAAGTTCATTTCTTTCAACAAATGCTCTTGATATGAATGAATGCGATGCGCTAGTATCAAAAAGAACAAGTGCTGCGATGCGCCAGTATCAAAAAGAACAAGTGCTGGAACAGAATTGAGTTTGAACTTACCAGCAACAGCATCAGGTTCTTCATAGATCTCTTCCACATTGATGTGGTTCACTTGTCCCTTCTGAAAAGGGTTGGGCTTGTTGGGTCCTTCAACTTTCTTTTCTGGGCATTCATTTGCATAATGCCCCATCTTCTTACACTTGAAGCATTCAACCTGACTGAGATCCTTCTTGACAGGCTGGCTTCCACTACCACTTCCACTTCCATTGTGGTGGCTCTTGTATCCACCCTTGTGGTTCTTGTACTTGTCATTGTCATGACTACGGTGATGCTTGTTGTCATGATGACGGTTGTGGTTATGGTGGCTGTTGTACTTTCCATGCTTGTAGGATCCAGAACTCCCACTATCATCATAATGGGAACGCTTGTGAGACGATCCCGAGCTGTGCTTGTCAGAGTTGTGCTTCATCTTCCTGCTTTCAACCTGTTTCATCTTGCTCTCCAAGATGGCAGCCTTGTCACAAAGAGATTGATAGGTGGGGACATAGGACACAGATAATTGCAGGTCCAGTTCATTGTTCAGCCGTTCGAGGAACTTTTCTTTCCTCTTGGCATCGGTATCAACTTCATCCGGTGCATAACGCGCCAGATTGTTGAACTCCTCAATATATTCAGCCACGCTGCGGTGGCTCTGCTTCAAGTTATGGAACTCCTTCTTCTTCAAACTCATCACTACGGATGAGATGTGAGCTGTACGGAAACCATCTTCAAAGATAGCCCATGTCACATCCTCAATGGGAGTGGTGATCTGGAAGTTATCCCACCAAGTAGCTGCTGGTCCTTCCAACAAGTGTGCTGCAAACCTGACTTTCTCCTCATCGGTACAGCCGACAGTTACCAAATCCTTGTTCACTGAACGTAGCCAATCATTGGCCACCATGGGATCAGTAGTTCCTGAGAACTTTGCTGGCCTCAGTCTTAGGAATCTGGTGAGCATGTCAAAACCTGGTGGGTTGTTCTGATTGTTGTTATTGTTATTGTTGTTGTTGTTGTTGTTGTTGTTGTTGTTATTGTTGTTCTGATTCTGCATGAAAGTAGTCATCATCTGCATCATCTGTGTCTGTGCTGTCATCAGCTGCTGCATCTCGGGGGTGACATTGTTGTTGTTCGGGTTGGGGTTGGCACGTTGAGGAGGCATCTGTGGTTTTCATAAGGATAAGAATGAGATACCCATAGATGCTTAACATGCACAATACATCACATAAACAATCACCAAAACAATAACAAGATAAAAATAAGGTTCAACAACATAAGCAACAAGTTTGAAAAGCAATTCACACCAATAGCAAGCCATCCACATGTTGGATGGTCATTGCGACTCAAATCATAAGCATTGTAAAAGATAGATAAATGAGTAGTCATCACTACTCCTCTGCATCAATCTCCTAATCAACAAGTGTAATACCTGCATTCTCCATAGCAGTCTTGTATTCCTCGACATTATTAGTCATGGCCTCTACTTTGGCTTTGAGAGCCCTCTTCTGTGAACGAAGTCTCTCAATCATACCCTGCTGATGCTCGAGCTCAAAGTACTTGGCCTCTAGTTCTGCAGTCATCTCTCGAATCCTCTTGTTCCTATCTTGGACTCTTTTCTCTTGACACTTGAACTTCCTGTCCTGACTCTCAAACTTAGCCTTCATTTCTTTGACTATCTCATCTTGCTCCGCAAAGAGCTTGTCCTTCTCACGAAGCTGCACCTGGAGCTCGTCATTGCTAAGCATGACGTTGGTCCTATCAGTATTTAGGTGCCTAAGAAGAACCTCTAGGTCCTAGGGTATAGACGAATCGGCTATGTCATCTCTCTAGCAGCATCCTCGAACTCAATAGCCTCACCATCCTCGTCGCGTCTCCCGAAGGCGTGGAAGTGAGTACCTCTAATCTCCCGAGAGTGCCTCCCTAACAGACGCCCGAGTAAGTCCTGCATGACTACCTCTAGGCCTCTCTCCCTGTCGTCATGCATAAACTTGAAGATGATTGCCTCCGTGGTAGGCTCAGTTTGGCATCCTGGCTGATTAACCTTGAAGCCCCAAAGGTCCTTCCTCTCAAACTTGGTGAGGGGAAGCACCATGATTCTAGGAAGCGGAAGGTTGAGCATACTAGTGAGCTCAATAAGACGAGTGCCAAAACGAGTTCCCTTGAACTCTTCAGCTGTGCTGATGGTAACATTAGGCATCTATTTTATAAGATTGAAAAAGTTAGAATCAACATAAATAGAGATAAATCACAAGACAAAGCATCAAATGAATATCTTTGGCAATCAAAACACACAAGTCATGGCATACATAAACTCATTACAAGCATCCAAGGTTCAACTTAACTTAGACAAATTTTTGGAAACAAAAACGATAAGTATGGTGGTCCAACTAGCGAAGTACAGTACAATCCCATCTCACTTGCCAAGTTGGCTAACAGGGCATCCCTAGAGGCAATCTGTCGATCCTGATCACATGACTCCATTGCTAAGTATATGATGTCCTCTCTTAAACATTGGTTGGTAGCCTCTTACTCTTGGGTATGCTTCTTTTCTTCGCTAAGGTCATTTTGGGTGTTAAGCATTTTGCACTTGAGTCTATCACCAAGCTCCTTGATGGCCTTCCAAGCTGCATCTTTTGCAGATTCAAAGAATGTGGTGTGCATCACTGAGTTGGTGACCATGCAGAATCCTGATTCCTTGTGGTTATCTTCCTTGATTTTATACAAGTGAAGTTGCACCCACCAGTACTCTACTCCTTCATCCATCACGGGGAAACCTTTGTAGACAGCTGCACCATGTATTCCCATGGAAACCATGAGGTGTTTGAGAGCCTTGGGGAATTCTGTCTCACACTCCAAGGTCAGAGTCATGAGTGGTCCTTTCTCATGGCTTCGTTGATGGAGTTCATCTACAAATAGAGATGAGAAAGAAGATTAGAAAAGTTTACGAGAAGAAAAGACAAGTGTGGAAATTGTTGAAATTTTTTCCTTAGTGGTTTCTAATCCAAACCTAGGGTCATAATCCTACAGGCAACACAGTGCTCTGATACCATCTGTAAGATCCCTCCCTTTTAAAGGTAAGGATCCTTGTGATTGCAATGCTAGTCCCTGGATCAATGCTAGCATCCACAGTTTAAGATGAAGTACACAGAAACAAAGGTCATTATTACATATCATTCCAGAGACAAACATAGTCTTTTACAACTCCATGGCCATATGCCTAATAAAAGAGTTTAACCATAACAATATAAATAAGTCTTCATCTTCATGTGCCACAGGCAAGCATGTTGAGTGTAGACTCATAACCCCTAATCATCATCAGAATAACCTGCAACATCACAAGTTACATCCACAGTGGGTCAATACATTGGAATAGTATTGGCAAGTGATACCTTAGTAGAATATTAACTTCTAATTACTATATGAATTTGGCTAAGTGTAGCTTAGGCTTGCTTTACTCAAAAATAGGTTTTACCTATTAGTTGAAAACACTAAGTTTTTCTTTGACAAAACTTTCCCATGGAATCACCAATAGAAATTAGTGAGCCTTCACCCTTGTTCAACCACAAGTTTTAACTTAGAAAATTGGGATGAGGATATTCTTGATAGCCTCCATGTCTTGATGCTCAAGTTGACCAATACCGGGGACATGGCTAAGTACTTAGATTCTTCCATCTGCAGAGGTTGCGCACTTTCCCCACAAGACTTGATTTTCACCAAGACATGACCTTTCAGAAGCCTTCCCTTAGACCAAATGGACGCGTTCCAACCTATCATCCCACTACCACCAACTGTCCAAATGGCTAAGTTTTTGCAACCTATATGATCCAGGCAGAGCCCATAATGCCATGTGGCTGCACTAGAAGCTTCTTAACATTTGGCATCTCAAATCCCTTTGTTCCTGGGTGGCTTTCCACAAGTGAGATACACAAGGTAAACCATAGAAATGGGCCTTGTGTAACCACTCAACACAAACCAATCTTTCCATTCCACCTATGTGATTCATTCACTTAGTTTTTTTATTAAGCAAAACATAAGTCCAAAAACTTAGAAATATTTCTCATAGCATGATTATATAATCCACCCTTGGTTGCTACTAGCTAGGCTAAGCATGGAAATAGCAAGTATCTTAACTTAAAGGAAATTCTAACATTGCTACAACTACAAGGATTTCCCAAGCATAGCATATAAATTCTTAGCAAAATAATCATGCAAGTCCTATACAAAATATTTCTAATGCATAGGTAAAATATTGGGATAGAAACATGAAGCACCACTTGCCTTGGTAGTTTGGGGAGTAGCAACAATCTTCACAACCACAATCACTATTAGCACCAAAATCAACACATAAAATAATGGCACCAAAATCACATAACAAAATATACAAACAAATATATATGAATGCATGCAAAATGCCATGTGATGATTTTCTACACCAAACAAGACAAGTAAACAGTACTGAATCATAAACAAGACCAATATACTCAAAATAAACTTTATTTGATCTTTAAATCATTTTTCAAATAATTTCTATACTCAAATTAAGCCTACAATTGTCTCTGCAAATATAACCAATTTTACAGAAGCAAAACATTAAACACATTGCATAAATAGATAGAATTCTTTCTCCTGATTCTAATGATATAAAATTTGTAAAATTTGAACGTGTGGATCAAAAGTTATGAATTTTATAAGTTTGAATCACTAATAGATCTAAATTCTGTTTTTAAATCTAAACGCAGGCCATGCGGCGTGTCCTGATTGGCTGATACCGATTCGGCTGGATCGATCAACGAGAGCCGTTGTATCTAAATGAAAACGCACAGCCAGATCTAATGCGTACCTCTTCGCTAAGTGACTCTATCGCGTGCGTTGGATCTAGATCTGACGGTTGCTGATCAAACGACCATAGACTAGCGGCGCCAGCGGCGGCGCGGCTCTATCAGAGAGGTTGCCAGCGATTTAGATCGTGCGGGGAGGAGTGGAGATGCTTACCGTGCTCGTGGAACTGCAGTGAAGCTCAAGGTGGTCGAGGGAGAGACAGGGGCGCTCGGACTCGGCTGCTATTGCTCGTCGGAGTGAAGTCTGTCGTCGGGCAAGCTCTGGCGTCGTTGGGGGAGAGGTTGTGGTGCACGCTAGGACAAACTAGAGGTGTCGTTAGATGCGCACAAGTCAGGTAAACATGCGAGTATCCAAAAGAGAGGAAGGGGCGGTCGAGAACTACCAGGGAGTGTCGCCGGAGTGGAGCAGTGGCTCTGTCACTTGCGGAGGTGGACGGGAACGACTGCATGGGTCAAGAGCAGCCAAACGAAAGGGGTCAGGAGATGCACAAGGTTGTAAGGAACATGCTCGTGTGAATTAGAAGGGCAGGGGTGGTCTGGCTCACCGGAATTTTTTTCGCCGGAGCTCGTCGCTACAACGGCGGTGCGAGAGAAATTAGGGGCAGCCTGGTGGCGGAGCGAGTGAGTTGAGCGAGGGGAAATGGTCGTCGAGGGGTGGGGATTAAGTAGCCGGAGCGGGGGCGTGGTTTACTCCCTGAATCTATGGGATTTAAGCGGAGTAAATCCGCGGCGTCACTGCGGCGAGTAACGGCAGAGCGGCTCGGGCACGCGTTGATTGGGGACGACGCTGACGGCGCAAGGTAGGGTCGAGCTGTCAGCGGGTGGGTGCACGTTGCTGCGGTGAGAAACAGAGAGGAAGGGGAAAACCCGGGGTGGGCTGCTTTGGTTGCTAGGCCGAATGGGTAGCGCCTGGCCCAGTTCTGTTTTCTTCACCTTTTTCTTTTTCTTATTCAATTTTCAGGAAACCTTTTCAAATGAATTCAAATGTGTTTGAATTCCAAATCTTTCTGGATTTTTATAAAGTGAAACCTGCATAATTTTGAGTATAAAACTATGCTGTCTCACTAGACTTGCTTGGTTCCTTTGAAATTTTAAAACAAACAGTGGCTTAGCGCAAGATTTGATAAAGATATGAAAATGGTTTTATAACCATATTTTGTTTTGGAAACTTTTGTCCAAGCTTTGGAAATCAACCAAACCAACTTATGAACAAACAAATCTTGGTTTGAAACAAATATTCTCTCACTAGAGAGTAGCATTGGATCAATGCTTGTCTACATAAAATAATAAGAACTCAATGCTTCTGTTTTCTTTGTAATGACTTTGAAATTGATCCCTAAATGATTATGCATGCATGGCTGATATGCAATCTTTGAAAACATGATTTTGAGGGATGTTACACTTAGGGATTAGGCTATATCTAGTTGATTCATATGGATAGTCCTGGTAGTGGTACCAGCTATTGTTTCTTGAATCAAAGCTTGGAGAAAAATGATAGTAGGCTTGATCATTATATGGATCCAAAAGATTAGCTTCTAAGGTACTACCCTTATCTTAGGGATGTGCCTAGAAATTAAATCTTAGCTATATTTGTGCTTGAATTGAAATATATAGCTTGACAACCAAAGCAATGATGTTGTTCTGAGTTTTGGTTGGATCCTTGTACTTTGTTGTTTGCTTTTAGAGTTTAAAATCTCAATGATGGATTCACCCCACTTGGGTGCTTTCTGAGAGTTTGTTTCATAAAACAACACATGCTTCTGTCTAGATAATATGATTAGATCATGTGATGGTTTTATGATACTCACCACAAAAACTGATGATTATGGAGTTGGGTGGTGATGTTGATCTTGTTTTGCTGAGCTCCTGTGCTTGACCTTGAGCTAGCTTGCTCCTCCTGAAGGGAATATGCCCTGAGAGGCAATAATAAACTGTTTATTATGTGTATTCCAAGTACATTATAGATGTTTATTTTGCATGCTATAATTGTATTAATACGGAAACGTTAATACATGTGTGTTTAATAAACAAACAGAAAGTTCCTAGTTATGCCTCTCTCATAAACTAGCTCGTTGATTAACAAGATGATCAAGGTTTCCTGATCATGGACATTGGATGTTGTTAATAACGGGATCACAACATTAGTGTCATGGTGTGATGAACATTCATCCGAAGTATAGCATTACGATCAAATTCATTGAGTTTATATTGCTATAACAACTTACGAAGTGATCCTAATCCTTTGACCATGAGATCATGTCAATCACTAACACCGGAAGAGTTTCTTGATAACATCAAACGTCAGACCGTAACAGGGTGATTATAAAGATGGATTCAGAACTAATAAAGTGTTATGTTGAGGCTCATGGATCGAGAGTGGAATTTGTTCATCCCGATGACGGATAGATATAATCTGGGCCCTCTCGGTGATATCACATTGATTAGCTTGCAAGCAAGTGATTTGATCACTAGAATGTTATATCACAGGAACAAGAAAAGAGTGCATGTCGGTAACGAGATCAAACTAGGTATGGAGATACCGATGATCGAATCTCGGACATGTAATATATCGTGAAACAAAGGGATTAAGATACTAGCGTAAAAGGTTCCGACGATCACAAGAAAGTCATCGTTGAATGTGTGGGAGTCAGTATGGGTCTCCAGATCCCGCTTATGATTATTGATCCGAGAGGGGTCTCGATCATGTCCGCATTATTCACGAACCGTAGGGTGACACACTTAAGAGACACCGACATCCAATTGGAGCAAATGTTTCATGCCGAAAGAATGAACAAGCGCAGGAATTTATTTCACTAGATACCGAAACAGGTTTTCGGGTGAAATTGCATAAAGTGGTTATGCATGTGAAATAGAATTCTAGCAAGGGGTTATTTGTGAATGTTTGTCATTAAAGTAATTGACAAAATTCTGAATAAAATAAAAGAGTTTTATTTAATGAGAGTTTGCATTAAATTTGGTGGAAATTTAATGGGAATTTGAGTGGACTTTTGAGTGGAGGGAATTTAAAGGAGATTTGTGAGTGGAGTGTCCACCTACATGAATGAAGGAGGGGAGGGGGCAGCCCCCATGGCCGGCGGCCACCCCCTTGGGTGCCCCCCCTCCTATAAAAGGAGCCCCCCTCCTCACTTGTCTCTCACACCTCCTCGTGAAGGATCTCTCTCCCCCTCTAGAATTTATCCCCCATGGTCTCGGACTAGCGAGATACATGTTCCCGGTGGCTATTCGGCAAGAAAGAGTTGTGCTTCCGCTGCATCGCTGGAGCGAGGAGGCGTAGGTTGCTCGGTGCCTCGAACGTGTGTGCGAGCACAGATGCGCTGCTGATTTGCGGCGCTAAGACTTCCTCTCGATCTTGAGATCGGCAAGAGATCGTCTACATCAACCACGAGTTGAACTCGTTAAGCTTTGTCGGTCTTCAAGGGTATGTTCTCTACGGATATACATCCGCCCGTTGTTTGTATCTAGTAGATAGATCTTGGTATATAGTTCACATCGTAGGAAATTTTTTGTTTTCTATGAATCAGTGAGGTTGTCAAGCTCACCGGTTTGCTGTAACAAAGGATTAAACGTATGGGTGGAAGGTAATGGTTTGCAGCAAGTAAACAAGTAACAGTGGAAGATGTATCAATGGTAAAGATTGGACCGGGGTCCATAGTTCACTAGAGGTGCTCTTCTTAGATAAACAACATGGCATGAAGGGTAAACAAATTACAACAGGGCAATTGACAGGAACTAAACAAGGCATAAGAATGCAATTACTTGTCAGAAAGATCCTATGAGATTCGATTGGGCAATACAACAAGATACATAGACCGCCATCCAACTGCATCTATGACTAGAAGTCAACCTTGAGGTTATCATCCGAACCCCCTCCAGTATTAAGTTGCAAGCAATAGACAACTGCTTTAAGCAAAGTGTGTAAGGTAAACAGTCCACATGTTCCATGAACAAGAGACCATTGTTTTCTCCCTAGTAGCAACATCACATCTACAACCGAAGAGATTATTGTCACTTCCCTTGGAAACTAGAGGCATGAACCCACTATTGAGCATAAATACTCCCTCTTAGAGTGTCACATCCCAAGATTTTCCAAATCTTGTAATGTGAAAAATAAATAAACAAAATAAATAATTGTTGAAATTTAGGGTGAAAAGAAACTTTTGTTTCTAAATGGAAACTTAAAATCCCATCTTCAACAAACTTTGGTTAATGTTTGAATCCAACTAAATTCAAATCAAGTGAAATGCATTCTTCATAAATGCATCTGGAAATTTAAACACTTGGAAAATAAACCAAAACACTAAAACCCTAATGGAAGAAAACATTTCCAAGATATCTTTAAGACCATGGATTTGATACATATAAAAATTTGTCAAGCAAACATTTCAAATTGATCAAGAATGACTATTAGAAATACTATAAAACCATATGAATTGGATTCACTTACTTTGGAGCCATGAATAAAATCTTATGAATTTAATAAGATAAGGAAAAGTAATTTCCAAAGCTAATAAAGCACTTATCTAAAATCCATACCAAATGGTGAGCAAATAATCCTAAAAGGATTTAAAAAGATAAACAAATAATAAATAAAGTTATAATAGTTGGAATCACTATTTTTGGGTCTTTAAATAAAAAGATATGGTTTTCAAAAGCAAAGGCAGAAATATAAATAAGGACTATTTTAAAGAGTCAAATTTAATCTTGCCAAGCTTTTGAAATAAAATATTTCTATTTGATAAAATGGAGTAAAGGTTTATTTAAATAAAACAATAAGGATTTATTAATATCCAATTTTGTTTAAGTAAAGGCTTTTCCCTTTCAAATAAACATTAAAATTTATTAAAGATTTTAAAATAAGAATTCCAAGTCTTTTAGTTTTCAAATGAAACCTACTGAAAATATTTTGATATTATTTAGATTTAAAAAAGAGTTTTTAAATAAATTAAAAACCTATTTGAATTAAAGACTAAGGTCTATTTATTTAATTATTAATAAATCCTAAAAGAATAAAAGCACTATTCTATTTTGGACTTTGAAATATGTTGATACACAGAATTAAAATTCACCCAAAGTTTGGTGGTGATTTGAATTCAAATGGAGATTGAAAAATATTATTAAATCTTATTTAATTAATACCAGAGCCTATTTTTTTAAATAATTATTATGCCCTAAGAAGAATAAAAGATTTATTCCAAAAATTGACTTCAGAATGTATAAGTAATCAGTGTTTGAATCCACACAAAATTTGAGAGAAGTTTGAATGCAAATAGATGTTTGAATAGACAAAACAAAATCAAAACAGAAAATCAAATTGGAAAAATAAAAATAACAGGAGAAGAAAAAAAATATGAAACAAAGCAACCCAACTAACCTAGCCCACTAAGCCCATCAGCAGCCCACCTCTCCCTCTCCCGCAGTGAATCGTTTTTCACTCGCGAACTTACCCGTAGCATCGCTGACGACCAGACCCCACTCCTCCTCTCTCTCACTCGCTGCCAAACGGACCCCACTCGGCCACGTCATCATCTTCCTCACCCCGCTGACCCCGCCCCTCACCTCGCCGGCCGTTGCAGTCGATTAAGGCTCGAGTTAATTCGCGTTAACGCCGCAGTAAAACCACCCCGCGACCGGGCCCTCTTAAGCGCCTCGACGCCCTCTCTCTTTCCCCTCCATCACCACACCCTCCCCGCCACCAGGCTGCTCGGAATCATCTTCAAACCTCCACTGCCTCCGACGCCCTCTGGCAGCAATTCCGGCCACTCTCCATCGCCCCTCGCCTCCTCGAGCACACAAGCGTGATCCCCAGTCCCTGGCGCTTCTCTCTGCACCCTCATCTTGCCCGCGCTTGACCCCCAGCATCGGCAACAACGACCAGCAGCGCTGCCGGCTGTCTTTTCTCCGACGAGCCCTCCAGGTAGTAACTGACCACCCCCATACCTCTCGTTGATGCACACATGATCACAGACCCCGTACGCATCTAACGCAACTGTTATTCTTCCTTCCCATGGCCTGTAGCCTCGCCAACTGCGACGACCAGAGCGTGCCCGACATCGTGCAGACTCCGGCGAGCAATCGCCGTCGCTTCTGAGCTCCCCTTGTCAGAAGGAAACCGCCTCGAGCATCCCCATGCCACGGCGAACTCGGTGAGAACCTCCCTTCGCTCTCTCGCTTCCTGTAACGTCGACACCGCCACCGTCTGACCGCGCGCCACCACTCGATGGCAAGTGTGTTGAGCACCGTCCGATCTGGATCAGAGTGTCGCGATAGATTCACTTAACCGAAAGGGTATGGATAGATCTGTGCCACACGATCGTCATTAGATCCAACTCCTCACATCGCTTGATCCATGTGAACCGGTACCAGCGAATAGCAACACGCCACGTGTCCCTGTCCGTCTGAATAAAACCATAAATGATCTATTTGTTGTTCAATTTTGAAAATTGCATAACTTTCAAACCACACGTCCAAATTTTGCAAATTTTATATCAATGGATTCAACAAAACAAGTACTTTCAGACCATGCCCTTTTTTTAGTAAATTGCTTCTGTTAAATTGTTTGTTTTTGTAGAAACTTGTGTAGGCATATTTAGAATATAAAATTTGTTCTAAAATGATTTTTGAGATAAAATCTTGGGCAAATGGTTTGTTTTGAACCTACTGACCATAGAAATCAATTTGTGGTTTAAAAAACATATTTGGTGAAGCAAAAGAATAAAACCTTGAATTAAAACATTTCTAGTCAAATAAAAACATGGTTTAATTGTTAAAAATGATTTTTGAGGAAAACCTTTGGGAAATGTTTTGATTTAAACTCTCTGGCCCCAAACACCAAGTTTTAGAATTAAAAATGTATTTGGTGAACCATATAAAAAATTGTTGCTTTGCTAAAGTCATTTTCAACCACATAAAATATTGATTTGGTTCAAAAATGATTTATAAGTAAAATCTTTTGCAAATGATTTTTCCACTTATATAAAATGACAAATAGGTGTTTTCCAATGTTTATAACCCATTAGAAACCACTTTTCCAAATAAACCATCTTTGGCATGCTTGCATGCATTGTTTTGTTTCTATTATTTTATGTGATGATGATTGATTGGTAGATTGAAATATTGCTTTCTTGATTGAATTGTAGTGATTTGAAGAGTGTGAATATTGCAAGATCAAAGAGTGAACTCATATTCTCTACCAAAAAGGCAAGTGATGCTCCATACTTTTGTCCCATTATTTTCACTATGCATTAGTGATATTTCTAAGTAGGACTTGCATGGAATTTTGCTAAGTATAAACTATGCCATGGGAAATCCTAGTAGATGAAACCTTAGTAGAAATTTCCTAAGTTAAGATTCCTACTACTATCATGCTTAGCTTAGCTAGTAGAAAACAAAGGGTGGAATATATTCATGCTATGGAATATTTATAAGTCAAGGACTTATGTTTTGTTTAATAAAACAACTAAGTGAATGAATCACCTGGGTGTAATGGAAGGAATGGTTTGTGTTGAGTGGTTCACAAGGCCCATTTCTATGGTTTACCTTGTGTATCTCACTTGTGGATGGCCACCCAGGAACAAAGATATTTGAGATGTTAAATGTTGAGAAGCTTCAAGTGCAGCCACTTGGCATTATGGGCTCTGCCTGGATCATATAGGTTGCAATAACTTAGCCAAATGGACAGTTGGGGGTAGGGGATTGATAAGTTGGAACGCGTCCATTCTGGTCTAAGGGAAGGCTTCTGAAAGATCTTGTCTTGGTGAAACCAAGTCTTGTGGGGAAAGTGCACCACCTCTGCAGAGTGTAAAATCTAAGTACTTAGCCATGTCCCTGGTAAAGGACAATTTGAGCATCAAGACATGGAAGCTATCAAGAATCTCCTCATCCAAATTTCTAAGTTAAAACTTTGTGGTTGAACAAGTGATGAAGGATCACCAATTTCTATTGGGAGATGCCTTGGGTGATGATTTTGTCAAGAAAAAACTTAGAGTTTTTCAAATGATAAGGAAAATCTATTTTATTCAAAGCAAGCCTAAGCTCCACTTAGCCAAATGCATATAGATGATAGACTCCACTATACTACCATAGTATCACTTGCCAATACAATTCAAATGTATTGACCCTTGTGGCTATAACTTATTATGTTGCAGGTTTGTTTGATGTTAGTGAAGTTTATTGATTAGGATTACAAGTCTACAACCAACATGACTGCCTGTGGCACTTTGAAGATGAAGGACCCCATGCTATTGTTATATTCTGCTGCATTGTAATGAGATAGCCAAATGAGCTATGTAAGATGTAATAAATTATTTTATTCCTGGTTATAAAGTTGTATTATGACCTTTGTTTCTTGATATTACATCTTAACTGTGGATGCTAGCTATTGATCCAGGGACTAGCATTGTAACACAGGGATCTCTACCTTATTAAAGGTTGGGAACCTTACAGATGGTAACAGAGCATTGTGTTGCATGTAGGATTGTAACCCTAGGATTGGACAAAACCCCTTAGAAAATAGGTGTTGTATTTGTTCCAAAAACTTATTTACAAACAATCTTGTAAACTCTTTCCTCAACCATTTTGGTTTTGACTCTACATCTCTTCTATTTCAACTTGATGGATAAAGCCTTCTCCATGGCCAAAGACTTCACCATGTGCAAAGGACTTCATCAACTCAAATGACTTCAACATCTTCAAGTGATTTCAACCTTATTCTCAACAAGGACTTCAACCTTGGATATCACTAAGGACTACAAGTGAGACAAGAAATGTTACTCAAGACTTGAGGACTAAGGAAACACAACTTAGAAGGAACCATCATCACTTTAAAATTTTGTGACCAAGAATTTTCCCAAGGAAACCATGATCTCATTCAAGAAGAATCCACCAAGAAGGATAGAATGATTTCAAGTGAACCATATAGTTGGACCACCATATTTAGATCAAACAAATTCACCATCACTCGCGCAAGCCTGGAAACGATTGATTCAACTTATGTGGTGTAACAAAATAGTTTTGTTGCCTAAAAATGTTCTTGAACTTTGTTGTTTGAGTGGAATGTTTGTTTGTGAGTGGATGCACATTGCTTGTGTGAATTGTGATGTGTGTGATTAGAACTATTTCCTTAGAAATATCTTTCCATTCTAATCTCAATCCAACCTAAACAGATGACTGCTCCATGAAACTCCAACATCAAGGATGAAAACAACAACAACCAAGAGACCAACATGAGAGAACTCATAGTAACCCAAACCCAGTTGAACCAAGTGACAACTCAATTTTTAGCCAACACCAGTGAGTTAGATCCAACCATGCAAAGGTTTTTGGAAACCCAAACCCAATTGTTGCATAAGGTGACAGATCAAATGATCAACATGGGAGACAACTCTTCCCAAGGAGTTTGTGATAACAATGATGCCAAGGATGATATTTTAGAAGGAACTCAAGTTGCAATATCTGTGGAAACAAGGATAACACTTCCAAAGAGCATGAGGATCAATGCCCCAATTGTGAAGAGAAGCATCCAAATAATCAATGCCTCACATCTCAAGCTACTTGTTTATGTGAAGGAAATAATCATGTCCCTATCCAATGCCCTATCTATTCCATAGTTCAACAAAGGAAACAAGGTGGAGTGCAGCAACAGATTGCAGACTACCATGAGAGAACAAAGTCTACCAAGAAGGATGAAGACAAAGGAAAATCTTAGCTTGCACCTCCATGCAATATGACTCAATTTAAAGGACCAAAGAGGAGACATATGTATTATCCAAGGAAAAGGTCAAGGAGACCAGGAAACTTTCCTACCTTTGAGATAAGATATGAAGAACATGAACTAGAAGCACTCTTAGCTTTGGAGAAACCCAAGAAGAAGAAAGTCAAAAGTCAAGTGCAATGTTGCCATTGCAAAGAGATGGGACACTATGCCAATGAATGTCCAGAGAAGAAGAAAAAGTATAAGGAGATTAGCCAAGTATGGTGCAACAACTGCAAAGAGTTAGGCCATTATGTGTCAACTTGTCCACAGAAGATATGTGAAGAACTCAATCTTATCACATGTTACAATTGTGGTAACCAAGGAAATTATACAAGCAATTGTCCAGAAAAGATGAAGCACAAGATAAAGCCTATGAAGGATCTCAGCCTTGTCACATGTTTCAAGTGTGGAAACAAAGGGCACTATGCAGATGTTTGCCCAGAGAGGTTTCAACAAGATCCCAAGCAAGCCAAGAAGTAATCTAGTTGGAAAATTTTTAAGGGTGGTACTACCCTAGTTGCTTTGAGCCAACTTGTAACCCCTAGCCTCCCCAAATCTCGGGACGAGATTTATTTTAAGGGTGGTAGCCTGTCACATCCCAAGATTTTCCAAATCTTGTAATGTGAAAATAAATAAACAAAATAAATAATTGTTGAAATTTAGGGTAAAAAGAAACTTTTGTTTCTAAATGGAAACTTAAAATCCCATCTTGAACAAACTTTGGTTAATGTTTGAATCCAACTAAATTCAAATCAAGTGAAATGCATTCTTCATAAATGCATCTGGAAATTTAAACACTTGGAAAATAAACCAAAACACTAAAACCCTAATGGAAGAAAACATTTCCAAGATATTTCTAAGACCATGGATTTGATCCATATAAAAAGTTGTTAAGCAAACATTTCAAATTGATCAAGAATGACTGTTAGAAATACTATAAAACCATATGAATTGGATTCACTTACTTTGGAGCCATGAATAAAATCTTATGAATTTAATAAGATAAGGAAAAGTAATTTCCAAAGCTAATAAAGCACTTATCTAAAATCCATACCAAATGGTGAGCAAATAATCCTAAAATGATTTAAAAAGATAAACAAATAATAAATAAAGTTATAATAGTTGGAATCACTATTTTTGGGTCTTTAAATAAAAAGATATGGTTTTCAAAAGCAAAGGTAGAAATATAAATAAGGACTATTTTAAAAGAGTCAAATTTAATCTTGGCCAAGCTTTTGAAATAAAATATTTCTATTTGATAAAATAGAGTATAGGTTTATTTAAATAAAACAATAAGGATTTATTAATATCCAATTTTGTTTAAGTAAAGGCTTTTCCCTTTCAAATAAACATTAAAATTTATTAAATATTTTAAAATAAGAATTCCAAGTGTTTTAGTTTTCAAATGAAACCAACTGAAAAGATTTTGATATTATTTATATTTCAAAAAGAGTTTTTATATAAATTAAAAACCTATTTGAATTAAAGACTAAGGTCTATTTATTTAATTATTAATAGATCCTAAAAGAATAAAAGCACTATTCTATTTTGGACTTTGAAATATGTTGATAAACAGAATTAAAATTCACCCAAAGTTTGGTGGTGATTTGAATTCAAATGGAGATTGAAAAATATTATTAAATCTTATTTAATTAATACTAGAGCCTATTTTTTAAATAATTATTATACCCTAAGAAGAATAAAAGATTTATTCCAAAAATTGACTTCAGAATGTATAAGTAATCAGTGTTTGAATCCACACAAAATTTGAGAGAAGTTTGAATGCAAATAGATGTTTGAATAGACAAAACAAAACCAAACCAGAAAATCAAATTGGAAAAAGAAAAATAACAGGAGAAGAAAAAAAATATGAAACAAAGCAACCCAACTAACCTAGCCCACTAAGCCCATCAGCAGCCCACCTCTCCCTCTCCCGTAGTGAATCGTTTTTCCCTCGCGAACTTACCCGTAGCGTCGCTGAAGACCAGGCCCCACTCCTCCTCTCTCTCACTCGCTGCCAAACGGACCCCACTCGGCCGCGTCATCCTCTTCCTCACCCCGCTGACCCCGCCCCTCACCTCGCCGGCCGTTGCAGTCGATTAAGGCTCGAGTTAATTCGCGTTAACGCCGCAGTAAAACCACCCCGCGACCGTGCCCTCTTAAGCGCCTCGACGCCCTCTCTCTTTCCCCTCCGTCGCCACACCCTCCCTGCCACCAGGCTGCTCGGAATCATCTTCAAACCTCCACTTCCTCCGACGCCCTCCGGCGGCAATTCCGTCCACTCGCCATCGCCCCTCGCCTCCTCGAGCACACAAGCGTGATCCCCAGTCCCTGGCGCTTCTCTCTGCACCCTCATCTTGCCCGCGCTTGACCCCCAGCGTCGGCAACGACGATGACCAGCAGCGCTGCCGTCTGTCTTTTCTCCGACGAGCCCTCCAGGTAGTAACTGACCACCCCCATATCTCTCGTTGATGCACCCATGATCGCAGACCCCGTACGCATCTAACGCAACTGTTATTCTTCCTTCCCGTGGCCTGTAGCCTCGCCAACTGCAACGACCAGAGCGTGCCCGACACCGTGCAGACTCCGGCGAGCAATCGCCATCGCTTCTGAGCGCCCCTTGACAGAAGGAAACCGCCTCGAGCATCCCCACGCCACGGCGAACTCGGTGAGCACCTCCCCTACGCTCTCTCGCTTCCTGTAACGTCAACACCGCCACCGTCTGACCGCGCGCCACCACCTGCCGCCGCCAGCGCCGCCACTTGATGGCAAGTGTGCTGAGCACCGTCCGATCTGGATCGGAGTGACGCGATAGATTCACTTAACCGAAAGGGTAAGGATAGATCTGTGCCACACGATCGTCATTATATCCAATGCCTCACATCGCTTGATCCATGCAAACC
The DNA here is from genome assembly GCA_910589765.1 of Avena atlantica. Taxonomy (NCBI): domain Eukaryota; kingdom Viridiplantae; phylum Streptophyta; class Magnoliopsida; order Poales; family Poaceae; genus Avena; species Avena atlantica. Next base: position 440,204,754 of record OU342735.1, on the reverse strand, counting down.
GGTACCAGCGAATAGCAACACGCCACGTGGCCCTGTACGTTTGAATAAAACCAGAAATGATCTATTTGTTGTTCAATTTTGAAAATTGCATAACTTTCAAACCACATGTCCAAATTTTGCAAATTTTATATCAATGGATTCAGAAAAACAAGTACTTTCTGACCATGCCCTTTGTTTAGTAAATTGCTTCTGTTAAATTGTTTGTTTTTGCAGAAACTTGTGTAGGTATATTTAGAATATAAAATTTGTTCTAAAATGACTTTTGAGATAAAATCTTTGGCAAATGGTTTGTTTTGAACCTAATGACCATAGAAATATATTTGTGGTTTCAAAAACATATTTGGTGAAGCAAAAGAATAAAACCTTGAATTAAAACATTTCTAGTCAAATAAAAATATGGTTTAATTGTTAAAAATGATTTTGGAGGAAAACCTTTGGGAAATGTTTTGATTTAAACTCTCTGACCCCAAACACCAAGTTTTAGAATTAAAAATGTATTTGGTGAACCATATAAAAAATTGTTGCTTTGCTAAAGTCATTTTCAACCACATAAAATATTGATTTGGTTCAAAAATGATTTATAAGTAAAATACTTTGCAAATGATTTTGCCACTTATAAAACATGACCAATAGGTGTTTTCCAATGTTTATAACCCATTAGAAACCACTTTTCCAAATAAACCATCTTTGGCATGCTTGCATGCATTGTTTTGTTTCTATTATTTTATGTGATGATGCTTGATTGGTAGATTAAAATATTGCTTGCTTGATTGAATTGTAGTGATTTGAAGAGTGTGAATATCGCAAGATCAAAGAGTGAACTCATATTCTCTACCAAAAAGGCAAGTGATGCTCCATACTTTTGTCCCATTATTTTCACTATGCATTAGTGATATTTCTAAGTAGGACTTGCATGGAATTTTGCTAAGTATAAACTATGCCATGGGAAATCCTAGTAGATGAAACCTTAGTAGAAATTTCCTAAGTTAATATTCCTACTACTATCATGCTTAGCTTAGCTAGTAGAAAACAAAGGGTGGAATATATTGATGCTATGGAATATTTCTAAGTCAAGGACTTATGTTTTGTTTAATAAAACAACTAAGTGAATGAATCACCTGGGTGGAATGGAAGGAATGGTTTGTGTTGATGTAACATCCCAAAAATCATAGTTTCAAAACTCATTCATATCATCTATGCATCATTCATTCATTTAGGGTTTTATCAAAAATCACTTAGAAACAGAAGTTGAGTCTATGATTTCATGTGGACAATTGATTCCAAAATGACCATCACACTTTGAAAATTTGGAAGACTAGGTACTTGATTACTTGACTCCATTGTTGGAATGATTATGTGAAGCTTTTAACCAAGATTCAAAATTTAGAAATGATTTCAAAACCCTAAATCCAAATATATGCAAACCATAGCAAAATCTCTGTTTATTTTTGAAACCCAAGCTTGACCAAACCTTACAGGGTAACCACTTGGTTAAATGACTGCTTTTGAAACCACAAAACCCTACAAAGATCTCCAAATTTGTTTGAATTCAGAAAGGATTTGAATTCATATCAAAATCATTCCAGAAAATAGAAAACAGAAAAAGAAAAGGGCAAACAAAAGAAAAAGGCCACACGGCCAGGATCTGGCCCAGCAGCCAATCCAGCCCAGCAAGCCCACCCGGGCACTTCCTTTCCTCCTCCCACGCGCAAGCACACGCGTTCAGCCGCTGACAGACGGACCCCACACTCCCTTCGCGTGCGCCACTGACGAGCGGGCCCTATCTACGCTGGCATCGTCTTCCCCAAACCCCCGCCCGCGACCACGTCACAGCAGCAGTGATTGCCGGTGATGGCGCGGCTTAATTGGGCCATTAAACGCAGGCGTTTCCTGTCGAGGCACCGGCTATAAGATCCCCACCTCCCCACGATCATTTTCCCCCAGTCAATCGCACACTCACGCCACCAGGCTGCCCACGACTCACTCGAGACCGCCGCAGACAGAGCCGACTCCGGCGACCGATTCAGGTGAGCCTCGTGCGCCCCTTCCCCTCTGGTTTGTTCGAGACGCTTAGTAATCCTCTTGCGCACTTTCTAACCACAACAGAGCATCCTGTACTGCCCTAGGTCGCCGTTTCCATTCGACGCCGCAAGCGTCCGACGACCACCTCGACTCCGGCGACCAAATTCCGTAAGTTCCGTGAGCCCCTCCACTTCTGCTTCACACGAGTGTGTTCGCAACTGTCATGCGCACTTTCTGAACCCACTGATTCGTGTTAGGGCGACGCGGAGCCTCGGCAACGACTCCGACAACATCCACCCGACGCCAGACGCAACTCCGACGAGATCTAGAGCCCATCTCCGAGCGCCCCTTCGCGAACGAGTACCACGTCGAGTTTCAGCACGCCTTCGCGGATCTGGTAAGCACATCCTTGCATCCTGGAATGGTCTAGAACGCCGGCACCGCCGTAGACAGACGCGCCGCCGCCAGCCAACGCCGCCAGCGCCGCCAGAGCATGGTCGCTTGCTCGCGCGCCGTTGGATCTTGATCCGAGCGCTAGGATAGATTCACTTAATCCCGAAGCGGTACGCGATCTGGAGCGTACGATCTATTTAAAATCCTGCGGCTGCAGAGCGTGATCCGACCGAAGCGGTACGCGCCAATCACAGCGCGACGCGTGGCAAGGTTTAGGTTAAAAACAGAATTTAAAACCAGATTTAGATTCAAACTTCAAATGCTTATAACTTTTGAATGCCACGTTGGATTTTTGCAAACTTTATACCGTTGGATTCAGTGAAACAAGACCTTTCTGAATATCCATTTTATTTAGCATATAGTAACAGTTAAAAATGATTTTTATTGTGAAACATGTTTAGGGCTATTTTTAGATATAGTTTTATTTTTTGTATATTAATTTGGGGCCAAATAAATTTAGTTGGCAAACTTGTGTCTTGTTAAGTTTCTGTGCTCATGAACATACTTGGTATAATTTTCAAAAATCACAACTTAGTAAATTCTTGCATGCATGCATTCATATTATTTTTGGTTGTATTTATATTGTGTGTAATTGTGTGCTATTGTTTCTTGTGTAGATTTTGCTAGTGATTGTGATTGTGAGGAGTGCTACTCTCCCCACTACCAAGGCAAGTGATATTTTCATGAATTTCCTATCCTAAGTTTTATACTTGCATTAGATATTTTGCTAAAGTAAATGCATGATATTTTGCTTGGTGCTAAGATGGGAAATCCTAAGTAGAGTGAAGTAGTAGAATTGCTAGGGAAATTTCCTTAAGATAAGATACCATAGTTTGCTTAGCATAGCTTATAGTAAACAAGGGTGGTGAACATATATATTTATATGATAAAAATATTCTAAGTCAAGAGACTTATATTTTCTTAATAAAACAACTAAGGCAAATGAACCTCCTGGGTGGAATGGAAAGATTGGGTTATGTTGAGTGGTTACACAAGGCCATGGACTTGGGTTGTGTATCTCACTTGTGGTATGCCACCCAGGCACAAAGGGATTTGGAGGCCAAGTGTTGAGAAAGCTTACAGTGCAACCACTTGGCAATATGGGCTCTGCCATGATCATATAGGTTGCTAACACTTAGTCACTTGGACAGTTGGTGGTAGATGGGATTATAGGATGGAACGCGTCCATTTGACTAAGGAAAAGCTTCTGAAAGGTCCTGTCTTGGGAAACCAAGTCTGGTGGGGAAAGTGCACAACCTCTGCAGATGGAAAACCTAAGTACTTAGCCTTGTCCAAGGAAATGGACACTTTGAGTATCAAGACATGGAAGCTACAAGAATCTCATCACTCCAACTTCTAAATAAAAATTGGTGGGTGAACAAGGGTGAAGGACCTCAATGTCTATTGATGGTTCCTTGGGAATGTTTTTAACAAAGAAAAACTTAGTAATTTCAACTAATAGGAAAAACCTATTTTCAAGCAAAGCAAGCCAAGCTACACTTAGCCAAAAATGCATATAGTAAGATAGTCCACTTAAAATATAAAAAGGTATCACTTGCCAATACTATTCCAAAGTATTGACCCTCTGTGGCTGTAACTTGTGATGTTGCAGGTTACTCTGATGATGAATAGGAGTCATGAGTCTACACTCAACATGCTTGCCTGTGGCACATGAAGATGAAGACTTATGTTTATTTACATGTTCCTTAAAACTCTTGTATTAGGCCTATGGCCATGAGTTGTAAAAGACTATATTTTATCTCTGGAATGAATGTAATAAACGACCTTTGTATCTGTGTACTTCATCTTAAACTGTGGATGCTAGCATTGATCCAGGGACTAGCATTGCAATCACAGGGATCCTATCCTTTACAGAAGGAGGGGTCTAACAGATGGTATCAGAGCACTGTGTTGCCTGTAGGATTATGACCCTAGGAAATTGGAAACCACCAAGGAAAAAAGTTTTTCAACTACTTCTACACTTGTCTATTCTTCTCGTAAAACTTTTCTAATCTCTTTCAACCTCCTTTGTAGATGAACTCCATCAACGAAGCCGTAAAGAAGGGACCACTCATGACCATGACCTTGGAGTGTGAGACAGAGTTTCCCAGTATTCTCAAGGATCTCATGGAAGCAATGGATGCACATGGTGAAGCTGTGTACAAAGGTTTTCCAGTGATGGATGAAGGAGTGGAGTATTGGTGGGTACAACTTCACTTGTACAAAAACAAGGAAGACAACCAAAAAGAAAGAGGATTCTGCATGTACACCAACACTACAATGCACACCACATTCTTTGAGTCAGCCAGGGATGCAGCTTGGAGGACTATCAAGGAACTAAGTGCTAGAGTCAAGTGCAGAATGCTCAACCTCCAAAAGGACTTAGAGAAAGAAAAGGAGCTTACTCAAGAGTTGGAAGACACCAACCAAGAGATAAGAGGAGATGTTATAGACTTAGTGATAGAGTCAAGGGAGCAAGATTGGTGGATTGCCTCTAGGAACATTGTGTTTAATAATAGATCCCGTGAGATTGGATTGTAAGGACACTTCGTTAGTCGGACCACCACTTATCACCTTATTTTCCAAAATGATACCTTAAATAAGTTGGACCTTGTTTGATGTAATGGTATTATGTAAGCATGACTTGTGTGAAATTGTGTTCCATGGTTATGTATGAGATGGTTGTTTTGTGTTCATTTTAATTAGTGTTGTTCTAACTTTTCAATTTTATAAATAGATGCCTATTGCCATCAGCACCGTTGAGGAGTTCCAGGTTACTCGTTTCGGACCCCGTATCGTTGAGCTTACCACTCTGCTCGATCTCCCTCTTCCTACCATCACGGTGTACCCACTCACCAAGTTTGAGAGGAAGGACCTCTGGGGCTTCAAGGTGAGCCAGCCAGGACGCCAGACTGAGCCTACTACGGAGGCCATCGTCTTCAAGCTGATGCACGACGACAGAGAGAGAGGCATGGAGGTAGTCATGCAGGACCTGATAGGACGACTGTTAGGCCGTCACTCCTGACAGGTTAGGGGCACTCACTTCCACGCCTTCGGAAGGCGTGATGCAGATGGAGATTCCATCGACTTTGAGGACGACTCGAGGAGCACTGCGGAGCCGATACGCCTCTATCTTCAGGACTTAGAGACGCTTCTCAGGCACGTAGACACGGACAGGACGAACGTCATGCTAGGCAATGACGAGCTCCAGGTGCAGCTACGCGAGAAGGACAAGCTTTTCGCACAGCAGGATGAGATGATCAAGGAAATGGAGACAAAGTTTGAGGCTCAGGATCGCAAGTTCAAGAGTCAGGAGAAACGCGTCCAGGATAGGAACAAGAAAATCCGGGACATGACCGAGGAACTGAAGTCCAAGGACTTCGAACTTGAGCAGCAGCAGATGGTCATTGAGAGGCTCCGCTTCCAGAAGAGGGCTCTCAAGGCCAAGGTTGATTCTTTGACTACTACGATTGAGGAGAACAAGACCGCGATGGAGAACGCAGGTCTTACTTTCGTTGAGGAGGAGATTGACGCTGATGAGTAGATTTGGCTACTCGTTTACTTTTCATATTCATACTTGTTATGGTGAACTTATTATTGCACCATCCGACATGTGGATGGCTTGTCACTTGTGTGTTTTACTTCATAAGTTTGTTATGTGGTTGTTGAACCTTTGTTCTTATATTGCTTGTTATGTGTTTGCTTATATTGTATTGTGCATGAAACATCTATGGGTATCTCATTCTTATCTATTTTGTAAGGGTCCCAATCTTGGATAAGATAGAGCCCTCTGTGTTTACAATGCTAGTCCCTGGATCAATAGCTAGCATCCACAGTAAGATGTAATATCAAGAAACAAAGGTCATAATATAACTTTATAACCAGGAATAACATAATTTTTATTACATCTTTCATAGCTCATATGGCTATTACATTACATTGCAGCGGAATAACTATGGTCAAGTGGTCCTTCATCTTCAAAGTGCCACAGGCAGATGTTGGTTGTAGACTTTGTAATCCTAAACAATCAATCTTCACTAAAATCAATCAAACCTGCAACATACAAGTTACAGCCACAAAGGGTCAATACATTTGAATTGTATTGGCAAAGGATACTATGGTAGTATAGTGGAGTCTATCATCTATATGCATTTGGCTAAATGGAGTTAAGGCTTGCATTGCTCAAAATAGATTTTTTTCTTAACATTTGAAAATACTATGTTTTTGCTTGACAAAATCATTTTCCTCAATCAAAGATTTCAAGATCCTTGTACGAAGCCATCTCTCCATCAATGATTGAAGAATTCAAACAACCCTTGTTCAAACCACAAGATTTTAATTTAGAAATTGGAATGATGAGATTCTTGATTGCTTCCATGTCTTGATGCTCAATTTGTCCTTTACCAGGGACATGGCTAAGTACTTAGGTTTTACACTCTGCAGAGGTGGTGCACTTTACCCACAAGACTTGGTTTCCCAAGACAAGATCTTTCAGAAGCTTTCCCTTAGACCAAAATGGACGCGCTCCAACCTATCAAACACTACCACCCACTGTCCATATGGCTAAGTTCTTGCAACCTATATGATCATGGCAGAGCCCATATTGCCAAGTGGTTGCACTTGAAGCTTCTCAACATTTGACATCTCAAATCCCTTTGTTTCCTGGGTGGCATTCCACAAGTGAGATACACAATCCAAGCCATGGCATTGTGAACCACTCAACCATTCTCCACCAAGCAAGCCCATTCCACCCAGGTGATTCATTAACTTAGTTGTTTTATTAGACAAAATCACAAGTCCTTTAGACTTAGAATATTTTTCCATAGTGTGAATATATTTTCCACCCATGTTTTCTATTAGCTAGGCTAAGCTTGGTAGTAATAGGAAACTTAACTTAGGAAATATCCTACTAAGGATTCATTACTATGTTTTCCTATAGCAAGATCTATACTTAGCAAAATCCATGCAAGTTTTACTTAGCAAAATCACTAATGCATAGTGAAAATAATAGGACAAAAGTATGAAGCATCACTTGCCTTTTTGGTAGAGTATAGGTTCACTTCTTGATCTTTGCAACAATCACACTCTTCAAGTCACTACAAATTAATCAAGCAAGGCACAAACTCAATCTACCAATCAAGCAAAACAACACACATAAATAACATAGTCAAAGAAATGCATGCAAGCATGCCAAGCTTTGTTTTGTTTGAAAAAGTGGTTCCTAGTGGGTCATAGTCATTTGGGTACATCTAATGGTCATTTCCTAAAGTGGCCAAGTCATTTGCAAAAGGTTTCACTTAAAAACCATTTTCAAAAACAAAGTGTTATCTTATGTGGTGTAGAAATATTTTTATTAAGGCATTAGCCCATAGGGTTCACCAAATGAGTTGCTATTGCAAAAATTGGTGTTTTGGGGTCAGTAGGTTTGGTCCAAACCATCTACTCAAAGTTTTCTTCCCATAAACATTTCCATAATAAAATCAATGAGTTTATTTGGCTAGAAAATGGCTAAGTTAAATAATTCAACTTTAAATTTAAAAAAAATCATTTTTAACACTATGGGTTGGTTCCTAGGGTCAGTAGGGTCACAATAAACCAATTGGCAAAGGTTTGATCTCAAAATTCATTTTTAAATGATTTTTCTAATGTTAGCAAGCACATAAAAGAATCTGCAAAAACAAACAATCTATCAAATACTATTTGCTAAACTAAGGGTAGGGTTGGCTAGGGCTTGCTCTCCTGATTCCAACGGTATAAAGTTTGTAAATTTTGGACGTGTGGTTTAAAAGTTGTGCAATTTTTAAAATCACATATCATATTGAAATGTTTCTGTTTTTATCTCACACTCAGAGCCACGTGTCTGATTCCCATTGGGTCATACCGGTTCAGTGTGGATAGCTGGTGTGGGTCGCACGATTTACATAAAACGGACGGTGTGGATTCATCAAGGCTTGAGCTAGGCTGGAGGCTTGGCTCACGGCGTGTGGCTCGGCTAGGCGCGGCTCTGTCTAATCGTGTCCGTCGAAGTGAGATCGAAGGGTGGGGAACAGAGGTGCTGGCTCACCGGGTGGCTCAGGTCACCGGCGATGATGAGGACGGCGGCGACGCTCGGGATGTGTACGAAGGCGATGTTCTTGTGGTTCCCGAAGACGTTGGAGACGGAGACGATGCGCAGAAGTTCTGGGCAAGGCCAGTGGCGTTGGAGCGGTGTCTGTTTGCTTCCTGGAATGGTTCCTAGGGGCGGCCGGAGTCGTGCTTGTGGCGTCGCTTGCGGATGTTGTCGTCGGAGGTGAGGTTTGAGGGCGCGCTGAGGCAAACAGACCATGCGGTTAGCTGCGTACAGTACTGGGGGTCACAGTAGCGTCATGGATAGGTGCTGGGGCAGTCTGTACTCACCGGGGAATCTCGTCGGAGAAGGAATAGACGGCGGCGCTGTCGGGGCTTCGTCAAAGCTGACGCTTCGGGTCGCCCGCGGGTAAGCTGCGGTTACAGAAAGGTTCTCTGTGGATTGCTGAGAACAGCTGCGTGCTCGAGGAGGCAGGAGAGGGCGTGTGTTGGCCGAAATCGGTGAGGAGGGTCGCCGGAGACAGAGGGAGTGTAGGGTAAAATTCCTCGGCCTGGGGCCGTGCTTGTGAGAGGGGTCAGAGGGGAATGAGAGAGGAGGAATGGGCGTATAAGGGCGCGTCATTGATGTTGGGAATAACTCGTGCATTCACGCGAATTTACAAGGTTTCACAGCGGCAGAAACGGCGATGAGCGAGGGAAAAAACGGCCGGTGCGGGTGTAGACGATGCACAGTAGAGGTGGGGTCCACTTGGAAGTGAAAGGAGGGGAGTGGAGGTGGGGCCAGTAATCGGTCGCTCAGTGGGTAATTTGCTGGGTGAAAAACGATTCGGGATGGGGAAGAGGAGCTGGGCTGCTGGGCTAGGGTAGTTGGGCTGGGCCGGCTGGGCTGCTTTATTTTTTTATTTCCTGTCTGTTTTCTTTTTCCTTTTCTAATTTCAATTTTCTGTTTTGAATTTCCAAACAAACAATTCACACTCAAATCAAATCAAACATTCAGCAAACTTTGAACTTTGTATTTTGGTTCTGTTTAGCAACATAAACCAAATCCAAAAATAAAAATAATATTTTTATTCCTTTTTAGGATCTATTTAATATAAAATAGACCATAGTTATTTAATCAAATATGGTATGATTTATTTAATAAATCTCCATTTAAATTCCAAAATATTTTCCCAAACCAACCCAGTAGGTCTCATTTGTACACAAAGAATACTTGGAGATTGTTTTAAAACAAAATAATCATTTTTGCTTAAAGAGTCCAATATTAGTTAAGTAAAATGGGCCAAGGTTTATTAATCAAATAAGGTTTGATTTTATTAATAAAATCTTCATTTAAAATCCAAATATTTTCAAAACCCAATCAGTAGGTTTTATTTGGAAATAAAGAATATTTGGAAAACTTGTTTAAAATAAAATAATCATTTTATTATAGGGTCCATTAATAATTAAATAAAATGGCCTTAGTTATTAAATCAAATAAGATTTGATTTTATTAATAAAATCTTTATTTGAAACCTAAATATTTTCAAAACCAAATTAGTGGGTTTTATTTGGGAAATATATAATATTTGGAATTTGTTTTAAAACAAAATAACCTTTTATTTTAGTATCCTTTATTTAATTAATATAATAGACTTTCATTATTATTTCAAATAGGATTTATTTTATTTGAGATATTTATTTTGAATCTAAAATAAAGCCAAAACATTTTATTAGGTTTTATTAGAGAATATAAAATACTTAAAAACCTATTTTAAACAATTTAATAAGTCTTGATGTTTTAATTAAAATAGTAAAACCTTTTATTTTAAAAGAGTTTGGATATTAATTATTTTATTTAAGAAATACTTTATTATTATTTTTAATTAAACCTTTGCTATTTTATTTACAATAAAATGTTTTAATTCAAAAGCTTGGCCAAGTTTTATTTTGGTTTTATAAAATAATCCTTATTTGTAAATCCATCTTTTCTTTTGAATATCAAATCCTTTTATTAAAAGGTCCAAAATAGTAATTCCAAAACATTTTTAATTTCCTTTATTAAATGTTTATCTTTAAGAATCCCTTTAGGATTTTATTTAGTTCAAATGGGTTTGAAGTCCCAATTGAGTTCAAAAAGTTTCTTCTGGCTCAGAAAATCAAACAAAGTTTTATTTTATTAATTTATTTTCACATTACAAGATTTGGAAAATCTTGGGATGTGACATATTTGAACAAACCACAGATGCCTCCCCGTCGCGCAAACCCCAACCCCAACAACATCACCCCGGAAATGCAACAAATGATGAATGCGCAAACGCAGCTTATGCAAATGATGACAACGTTCATCCAAAACCAGAATAATAACAACAACAACAACGACCCCAACAACAACAACAACAACAACAACAAAAACCCGCCGGGTTTCGATATGCTCACCAGATTTCTGTGTCTGAGGTCAGCAAAGTTTTCGGGAACAACTGATCCCATGGTAGCCAATGACTGGTTACGTTCTGTGAACAAAGACTTAGTGACCGTGGGCTGCACGGATGCTGAAAAGGTCAGGTTTGCAGCACATCTGTTGGAAGGACCAGCCGCTACATGGTGGGACAACTTCCAAATCACCACCCCTATTGATGAGGTGACTTGGGCCATCTTTGAAGATGGATTTCGCACAGCTCATATCTCATCCGGGATAATGAGCCTTAAAAAGAAAGAGTTTCACAACCTGAAACAGCGCCACCGCAGCGTGGCAGAATATATAGAGGAATTCAACAATCTGGCGCGCTACGCACCGGATGAGGTCGATACTGATGCCAAGAGAAAGGAGAAGTTCTTGGAAGGATTGAATGATGAACTGAACCTACAGCTATCTGTGGCGTATGTTCCAACTTATCAGTCGTTGTGTGACAAGGCTGCTATTTTGGAAAGTAAAATGAAACAAGTCGAGAGTAGGAAGAGGAAACACTCCGACAAGCACAACTCGGGATCGTCCCACAAACGATCTCACTATGATGACAGTGGCAGCTCAGGATCCCATAAGCATGGGAAATTCAGCAAGCACAACCGTCATGACAACAAGCATCACCGCAGTCATGACAAGGACAAGTACAAGAACCACAAGGGTGGACATAAGAGCCACTATGGTGGAAATGGTAATGGAAGTGGAGGCCAACCTCCTAAAAAGGACATCAGTCAGGTTGAATGCTTCAAATGCAAGAAGATGGGACACTATGCAAATGAGTGCCCCGAAAAGAAGGTGGAAGGACCTAACAAGCCGAATCCTTTCCAGAAAGGACAGGTTAACCACATCAATGTGGAGGAGGTCTATGAAGAACCTGATGCCGTGGCTGGTAAGTTCAGACTCAATTCAATTTCAGCATTTGTACTCTTTGATACCGGTGCATCTCATTCATTCATTCATATCAAAGGCATTTGTTGAAAGAAATGAACTGCCGGTAGAAACCATTGGGTGTCCTATAAGAGTAAGTTCTCCGGGGGGAGAAATGATAGTAAACTCTGGATGCCATGACTTAGTCATAGAGTTTGGAAAATATAAGTTTCCAGTAAACCTAATAATTCTTGATTCCCAACGACTGGATGTGATTTTGGGAATGGATTGGATAGCTAAGTATGAAGGAGTATTAGATTGTGCCAACCGTTCAGTTACACTCACAACCCCAGAAGGAAAGAGAATAAAATTTAAGTCAAACTTTGAATCCAAGGGAAGTAAACTGAATTCTCTTAAGGGGGTTAGCATGGAAAGTGTACCAATTGTGTGTGAATATCCGGATGTGTTTCCGGAAGAGTTACCAGGAATGCCACCTGATAGAGATGTGGAGTTTCTGATAGATTTGGTGCCAGGATCAGGACCAATAGCTAAGAGACCGTACAAAATGTCTGTTGATGAATTAAAGGAGCTCAAGAAACAACTAGGAGAACAGTTACAGAAGGGGTTTATTCAACCAAGTTCTTCATCTTGGGGAGCCCCAGTTTTGTTTGTGGAGAAGAAGGATAGAACCCAAAGGTTATGTATTGACTACCGTTCTCTCAACGAGGTTACAATCAAGAACAAGTATCCTTTGCCAAGAATCAACGACTTATTTGATCAGCTAGAAGGAGCATGTGTATTCTCGAAGATTGATCTTCGGTCAGGTTATTTTCAACTCAAGATACGAGAGCAAGACATACCAAAAACAGCATTCACCACAAGGTATGGATTGTATGAGTATACTGTGATGCCATTTGGATTAACCAACGCTCCAGCATACTTCATGAATATGATGAACAAGGTGTTCATGGAGTTCCTTGACAAGTTCGTTGTAGTTTTCATCGATGACATCTTGGTTTACTCCAAGAGCAAGGAAGAACATGAAAGACACTTACGCTTGATACTGGAGAAACTAAGGGAACATAAACTATATGCCAAATTCAGCAAGTGTGAGTTTTGGTTAGAGAAAGTTGGTTTTCTTGGTCATGTGATGACAAAAGATGGTGTGGCAGTTGATCCTGCCAAAGTTTCAGCCGTGACAGAATGGGAATCACCTAAGAATGTGAAAGAAGTTCGTAGTTTCCTCGGCTTAGCAGGTTACTACAGAAGGTTCATCGAAAATTTCTCGAAAGTTGCTAAGCCTATGACAGAATTACTAAAGAAGGACAAGAAGTTTGCTTGGTCTGAAGGTTGCGAAGTCAGTTTCCAGGAATTGAAGAAGAGACTTGTAACAGCACCAGTTCTATGTCTACCAGATTTGGAAAAGGATTTCCAAGTGTATTGTGATGCATCTCATCAAGGTTTGGGTGCCGTACTTATGCAAGATGGTAAAGTCGTAGCCTATGCTTCGAGACAACTCAAAACTCATGAGGTAAATTACCCTACCCATGATTTGGAGTTAGCCTCTGTCGTCCATGCACTCAAAACATGGAGACATTACCTTTTGGGTAAGCGGTGTGAAGTGTTCACAGATCATAAGAGCTTGAAGTATATTTTCACCCAAAAGGAAATCAACATGAGACAAAGAAGATGGCTAGAACTTATCAAAGATTACGACTTAAGTTTGCAATACCACCCTGGTAAAGCAAATGTAGTAGCGGATGCTCTAAGTCGTAAGACATTTGTAAATGGCCTTACAAAAGGAGAATTGCCAGATGACTTGTGTAAGCAATTCAAAGAACTCAGATTGGAGATTGTACCAGAAGGGCATCTCATGTCCTTAGATGTTCAACCCACTCTATTGGACAAGATCCGAGAAGTCCAGAAGACTGATGAAGAAATTGAAAAGATTAAAGTAAACATTGGTCTAGGGAAAGCTAAGAGTTTTCATATTGACGAACAGGGTACTTTATGGCACGGGAAACGTATATGCGTTCCACAAGACCCAGAATTGCGGAAACTGATCTTACAGGAAGGTCACAACTCTCCGTATTCTATTCACCCGGGAAACACCAAGATGTACATGGATATGAAAGAGAGATTTTGGTGGAACAATCTCAAAAAGGACATCGCCGAACATATCGCTTTGTGTGACGTGTGTAGCAGAGTCAAAGCGGAGCACCAGAAACCAGCAGGTTTGCTTCAACCACTGCCTATTCCCGAATGGAAGTGGGAGAATATTGGTATGGATTTCATTACCGGATTACCAAGGACCAGGTCAGGATATGATTCCATATGGGTGGTAGTAGATCGCCTAACTAAAGTGGCTCATTTTATACCCGTGAAGACAACTTATACAAGTGCCAAGTTAGCAAAAATTTACATGAGCATGATTGTATGCCTTCACGGTGTGCCAAAGAGTATTGTGTCAGATAGGGGAACCCAGTTCACATCTCACTTTTGGAGACAACTTCATGAATCCTCAGGAACGAGATTGGAGTTTAGCACTGCATTTCATCCTCAAACGGATGGACAAACGGAAAGAACCAACCAAATTCTTGAAGACATGTTGAGAGCTTGTGCTCTAGACTATGGAGCAAGTTGGGATGAAAGTTTGCCGTACGCGGAGTTCTCTTACAATAACAGCCATCAATCAAGTATTGGAATGGCACCGTTTGAGTTACTCTACGGAAGGAAGTGTACCACCCCATTGCTATGGAATGGTGTGGGAGAAAGAAGTTTATTTGGACCTGATCTTATCAAGGACGCCGAAGAGAAAGTTAAATTGGTTAAGGACAGGTTGAAGATAGCACAATCCCGACAGAAAAGCTACGCGGATTCTAAGCGTAGAGAAGTCACCTACGAAGTTGGGGATAGAGCCTATCTCAGGGTATCACCACTCCGTGGAGTGAAAAGATTTGGAGTCAAAGAGGAAAGTTGGCACCAAGATACGTTGGGCCATTCAAGATTCTAAGTCGCAAGGGAGAAGTTGCATATGAAGTGGAATTACCAGAATCTCTATCAGCAGTCCACAACGTATTTCATGTGAGTCAGCTTAAAAAGTGTCACCCAGAAATGGAAGAGTCTTCTTTGAAGGATACCATACCTTTGGAGGAAGTTCAGCTAGAAAGTGATCTCACTTATGAGGAAAAGCCTGTCAAAATTCTAGAGACAGCAGAAAGAGTCACCAGGACCAAGACTATCAAATTTTGTAAAGTGCAATGGAACCATCACTCCGAAGAGGAAGCAACATGGGAAAGAGAAGATGATCTTCGGAAAGACCACCCTCACCTATTTGCTAGCCAAACCGAATCTCGAGGGCGAGATTCATCTTAAGGGGGTTAGATTTGTAACATCCCAAAAATCATAGTTTCAAAACTCATTCATATCATCTATGCATCATTCATTCATTTAGGGTTTTATCAAAAATCACTTAGAAACAGAAGTTGAGTCTATGATTTCATGTGGACAATTGATTCCAAAATGACCATCACACTTTGAAAATTTGGAAGACTAGGTACTTGATTACTTGACTCCATTGTTGGAATGATTATGTGAAGCTTTTAACCAAGATTCAAAATTTAGAAATGATTTCAAAACCCTAAATCCAAATATATGCAAACCATAGCAAAATCTCTGTTTATTTTTGAAACCCAAGCTTGACCAAACCTTACAGGGTAACCACTTGGTTAAATGACTGCTTTTGAAACCACAAAACCCTACAAAGATCTCCAAATTTGTTTGAATTCAGAAAGGATTTGAATTCATATCAAAATCATTCCAGAAAATAGAAAACAGAAAAAGAAAAGGGCAAACAAAAGAAAAAGGCCACACGGCCAGGATCTGGCCCAGCAGCCAATCCAGCCCAGCAAGCCCACCCGGGCACTTCCTTTCCTCCTCCCACGCGCAAGAAGACGCGTTCAGCCGCTGACAGACGGACCCCACACTCCCTTCGCGCGCGCCACTGACGAGCGGGCCCTATCTACGCTGGCATCGTCTTCCCCAAACCCCCGCCCGCGACCACGTCGCAGCAGCAGTGATTGCCGGTGATGGCGCGGCTTAATTGGGCCATTAAACGCAGGCGTTTCCTGTCGAGGCACCGGCTATAAGATCCCCACCTCCCCACGATCATTTTCCCCCAGTCAATCGCACACTCACGCCACCAGGCTGCCCACGACTCACTCGAGACCGCCGCAGACAGAGCCGACTCCGGCAACCGATTCAGGTGAGCCTCGTGCGCCCCTTCCCCTCTGGTTTGTTCGAGACGCTTAGTAATCCTCTTGCGCACTTTCTAACCACAATAGAGCATCCTGTACTGCCCTAGGTCGCCGTTTCCATTCGACGCCGCAAGCGTCCGACGACCACCTCGACTCCGGTGACCAAATTCCGTAAGTTCCGTGAGCCCCTCCACTTCTGCTTCACACGAGTGTGTTCGCAACTGTCCTGCGCACTTTCTGAACCCACTGATTCGTGTTAGGGCGACGCGGAGCCTCGGCAACGACTCCGACAACATCCACCCGACGCCAGACGCAACTCCGACGAGATCCAGAGCCCATCTCCGAGCGCCCCTTCGCGAACGAGTACCACGTCGAGTTTCAGCACGCCTTCGCGGATCTGGTAAGCACATCCTTGCATCCTGGAATGGTCTAGAACGCCGGCACCGCCGTAGACAGACGCGCCGCCGCCAGCCAACGCCGCCAGCGCCGCCAGAGCATGGTCGCTTGCTCGCGCGCCGTTGGATCTTGATCCGAGCGCTAGGATAGATTCACTTAATCCCGAAGCGGTACGCGATCTGGAGCGTACGATCTGTTTAAAATCCTGCGTCTGCAGAGCGTGATCCGACCGAAGCGGTACGCGCCAATCACAGCGCGACGCGTGGCAAGGTTTAGGTTAAAAACAGAATTTAAAACCAGATTTAGATTCAAACTTCAAATGCTTATAACTTTTGAATGCCACGTTGGATTTTTGCAAACTTTATACCGTTGGATTCAGTGAAACAAGACCTTTCTGAATATCCATTTTATTTAGCATATAGTAACAGTTAAAAATGATTTTTATTGTGAAACATGTTTAGGGCTATTTTTAGATATAGTTTTATTTTTTGTATATTAATTTGGGGCCAAATAAATTTAGTTGGCAAACTTGTGTCTTGTTAAGTTTCTGTGCTCATGAACATACTTGGTATAATTTTCAAAAATCACCACTTAGTAAATTCTTGCATGCATGCATTCATATTATTTTTGGTTGTATTTATATTGTGTGTAATTGTGTGCTATTGTTTCTTGTGTAGATTTTGCTAGTGATTGTGATTGTGAGGAGTGCTACTCTCCCCACTACCAAGGCAAGTGATATTTTCATGAATTTCCTATCCTAAGTTTTATACTTGCATTAGATATTTTGCTAAAGTAAATGCATGATATTTTGCTTGGTGCTAAGATGGGAAATCCTAAGTAGAGTGAAGTAGTAGAATTGCTAGGGAAATTTCCTTAAGATAAGATACCATACTTTTCTTAGCCTAGCTTATAGTAAACAAGGGTGGTGAACATCTATATTTATATGATAAAAATATTCTAAGTCAAGAGACTTATATTTTCTTAATAAAACAACTAAGGCAAATGAACCTCCTGGGTGGAATGGAAAGATTGGGTTATGTTGAGTGGTTACACAAGGCCATGGACTTGGGTTGTGTATCTCACTTGTGGTATGCCACCCAGGCACAAAGGGATTTGGAGGCCAAGTTTTGAGAAAGCTTACAGTGCAACCACTTGGCAATATGGGCTCTGCCATGATCATATAGGTTGCTAACACTTAGTCACTTGGACAGTTGGTGGTAGATGGGATTATAGGATGGAACGCGTCCATTTGACTAAGGAAAAGCTTCTGAAAGGTCCTGTCTTGGGAAACCAAGTCTGGTGGGGAAAGTGCACAACCTCTGCAGATGGAAAACCTAAGTACTTAGCCTTGTCCAAGGAAATGGACACTTTGAGCATCAAGACATGGAAGCTACAAGAATCTCATCACTCCAACTTCTAAATAAAAATTGGTGGGTGAACAAGGGTGAAGGACCTCAATGTCTATTGATGGTTCCTTGGGAATGTTTTTAACAAAGAAAAACTTAGTAATTTCAACTAATAGGAAAAACCTATTTTCAAGCAAAGCAAGCCAAGCTACACTTAGCCAAAAATGCATATAGTAAGATAGTCCACTTAAAATATAAAAAGGTATCACTTGCCAATACTATTCCAAAGTATTGACCCTCTGTGGCTGTAACTTGTGATGTTGCAGGTTACTCTGATGATGAATAGGAGTCATGAGTCTACACTCAACATGCTTGCCTGTGGCACATGAAGATGAAGACTTATGTTTATTTACATGTTCCTTAAAACTCTTGTATTAGGCCTATGGCCATGAGTTGTAAAAGACTATATTTTATCTCTGGAATGAATGTAATAAACGACCTTTGTATCTGTGTACTTCATCTTAAACTGTGGATGCTAGCATTGATCCAGGGACTAGCATTGCAATCACAGGGATCCTATCCTTTACAGAAGGAGGGGTCTAACAGTTGAGTGGTTCACAAGGCCCATTTATATGGTTTAACTTGTGTATCTCACTTGTGGATGGCCACCCAGGAACAAAGAGATTTGAGATGTCAAATGTTGAGAAGCTTCAAGTGCAGCCACTTGGCATTATGGGCTCTGCCTGGATCATATAGGTTGCAATAACTTAGCCAAGTGGACAGTTGGGGGTAGGTGATTGATAGGTTGGAACGCATCCATTCTGGTCTAAGGGAAGGCTTCTGAAAGATCTTGTCTTGGTGAAACCAAGTCTTGTGGGGAAAGTGCACCACCTCTGTAGAGTGTAAAATCTAAGTACTTAGCCATGTCCCTGGTAAAGGACAATTTGAGCATCAAGACATGGAAGCTATCAAGAATCTCCTCATCCAAATTTCTAAGTTAAAACTTTGTGGTTTAACAAGGGATGAAGGATCACCAATTTATATTGGGAGATGCCTTGGGTGATGATTTTGTTAAGCAAAAACTTAGAGTTTTTCAAATGATAAGGATAATCTATTTTGAGAAAAGCAAGCCTAAGATCCACTTAGCCAAATGCATATAGATGATAGACTCCACTATACTACCATAGTATCACTTGCCAATACAATTCAAATGTATTGACCCTTGTGGCTGTAACTTATTATGTTGCAGGTTTGTTTGATGTTAGTGAAGTTTATTGATTAGGATTACAAGTCTACAACCAACATGACTGCCTGTGGCACTTTGAAGATGAAGGACCCCATGCTATTGTTATATTCTGCTGCATTGTAATGAGATAGCCAAATGAGCTATGTAAGATGTAACAAATTATTTTATTCCTGGTTTTAAAGTTGTATTATGACCTTTGTTTCTTGATATTACATCTTAACTGTGGATTCTAGCTATTGATCCAGGGACTAGCATTGTAACACAGGGATCTCTACCTTATTAAAGGTTGGGAACCTTACATAGAGTCACTAGCAACTACTTGGCCAAGATAGCTACTAACAACGAAGAGCATGCAAGATCACAAACAACACAAACATGATAGAATCATAAAGGCAAAACCATTAATCAAACCAACATAATAATCTCAATATCCATCAGATCCCCGCAAACACAACATGGATGATTACAAATAGATTAGATCTTGATCATGAACGGAGCTCACAAGATCTATACATGAAAGAACAAAGTAGGAGATACAACCATCTAGCTACTACATGGACCCATAGTGTAACATCCCAAAAATCATAGTTTCAAAACTCATTCATATCATCTATGCATCATTCATTCATTTAGGGTTTTATCAAAAATCACTTAGAAACAGAAGTTGAGTCTATGATTTCATGTGGACAATTGATTCCAAAATGACCATCACACTTTGAAAATTTGGAAGACTAGGTACTTGATTACTTGACTCCATTGTTGGAATGATTATGTGAAGCTTTTAACCAAGATTCAAAATTTAGAAATGATTTCAAAACCCTAAATCCAAATATATGCAAACCATAGCAAAATCTCTGTTTATTTTTGAAACCCAAGCTTGACCAAACCTTACAGGGTAACCACTTGGTTAAATGACTGCTTTTGAAACCACAAAACCCTACAAAGATCTCCAAATTTGTTTGAATTCAGAAAGGATTTGAATTCATATCAAAATCATTCCAGAAAATAGAAAATAGAAAAAGAAAAGGGCAAACAAAAGAAAAAGGCCACACGGCCAGGATCTGGCCCAGCAGCCAATCCAGCCCAGCAAGCCCACCCGGGCACTTCCTTTCCTCCTCCCACGCGCAAGCAGACGCGTTCAGCCGCTGACAGACGGACCCCACACTCCCTTCGCGCGCGCCACTGACGAGCGGGCCCTATCTACGCTGGCATCGTCTTCCCCAAACCCCCGCCCGCGACCACGTCGCAGCAGCAGTGATTGCCGGTGATGGCGCGGCTTAATTGGGCCATTAAACGCAGGCGTTTCCTGTCGAGGCACCGGCTATAAGATCCCCACCTCCCCACGATCATTTTCCCCCAGTCAATCGCACACTCACGCCACCAGGCTGCCCACGACTCACTCGAGACCGCCGCAGACAGAGCCGACTCCGGCAACCGATTCAGGTGAGCCTCGTGCGCCCCTTCCCCTCTGGTTTGTTCGAGACGCTTAGTAATCCTCTTGCGCACTTTCTAACCACAATAGAGCATCCTGTACTGCCCTAGGTCGCCGTTTCCATTCGACGCCGCAAGCGTCCGACGACCACCTCGACTCCGGTGACCAAATTCCGTAAGTTCCGTGAGCCCCTCCACTTCTGCTTCACACGAGTGTGTTCGCAACTGTCCTGCGCACTTTCTGAACCCACTGATTCGTGTTAGGGCGACGCGGAGCCTCGGCAACGACTCCGACAACATCCACCCGACGCCAGACGCAACTCCGACGAGATCCAGAGCCCATCTCCGAGCGCCCCTTCGCGAACGAGTACCACGTCGAGTTTCAGCACGCCTTCGCGGATCTGGTAAGCACATCCTTGCATCCTGGAATGGTCTAGAACGCCGGCACCGCCGTAGACAGACGCGCCGCCGCCAGCCAACGCCGCCAGCGCCGCCAGAGCATGGTCGCTTGCTCGCGCGCCGTTGGATCTTGATCCGAGCGCTAGGATAGATTCACTTAATCCCGAAGCGGTACGCGATCTGGAGCGTACGATCTGTTTAAAATCCTGCGTCTGCAGAGCGTGATCCGACCGAAGCGGTACGCGCCAATCACAGCGCGACGCGTGGCAAGGTTTAGGTTAAAAACAGAATTTAAAACCAGATTTAGATTCAAACTTCAAATGGTTATAACTTTTGAATGCCACGTTGGATTTTTGCAAACTTTATACCGTTGGATTCAGTGAAACAAGACCTTTCTGAATATCCATTTTATTTAGCATATAGTAACAGTTAAAAATGATTTTTATTGTGAAACATGTTTAGGGCTATTTTTAGATATAGTTTTATTTTTTGTATATTAATTTGGGGCCAAATAAATTTAGTTGGCAAACTTGTGTCTTGTTAAGTTTCTGTGCTCATGAACATACTTGGTATAATTTTCAAAAATCACCACTTAGTAAATTCTTGCATGCATGCATTCATATTATTTTTGGTTGTATTTATATTGTGTGTAATTGTGTGCTATTGTTTCTTGTGTAGATTTTGCTAGTGATTGTGATTGTGAGGAGTGCTACTCTCCCCACTACCAAGGCAAGTGATATTTTCATGAATTTCCTATCCTAAGTTTTATACTTGCATTAGATATTTTGCTAAAGTAAATGCATGATATTTTGCTTGGTGCTAAGATGGGAAATCCTAAGTAGAGTGAAGTAGTAGAATTGCTAGGGAAATTTCCTTAAGATAAGATACCATACTTTTCTTATCCTAGCTTATAGTAAACAAGGGTGGTGAACATCTATATTTATATGATAAAAATATTCTAAGTCAAGAGACTTATATTTTCTTAATAAAACAACTAAGGCAAATGAACCTCCTGGGTGGAATGGAAAGATTGGGTTATGTTGAGTGGTTACACAAGGCCATGGACTTGGGTTGTGTATCTCACTTGTGGTATGCCACCCAGGCACACAGGGATTTGGAGGCCAAGTGTTGAGAAAGCTTACAGTGCAACCACTTGGCAATATGGGCTCTGCCATGATCATATAGGTTGCTAACACTTAGTCACTTGGACAGTTGGTGGTAAATGGGATTATAGGATGGAACGCGTCCATTTGACTAAGGAAAAGCTTCTGAAAGGTCCTGTCTTGGGAAACCAAGTCTGGTGGGGAAAGTGCACAACCTCTGCAGATGGAAAACCTAAGTACTTAGCCTTGTCCAAGGAAATGGACACTTTGAGCATCAAGACATGGAAGCTACAAGAATATCATCACTCCAACTTCTAAATAAAAATTGGTGGGTGAACAAGGGTGAAGGACCTCAATGTCTATTGATGGTTCCTTGGGAATGTTTTTAACAAAGAAAAACTTAGTAATTTCAACTAATAGGAAAAACCTATTTTCAAGCAAAGCAAGCCAAGCTACACTTAGCCAAAAATGCATATAGTAAGATAGTCCACTTAAAATATAAAAAGGTATCACTTGCCAATACTATTCCAAAGTATTGACCCTCTGTGGCTGTAACTTGTGATGTTGCAGGTTACTCTGATGATGAATAGGAGTCATGAGTCTACACTCAACATGCTTGCCTGTGGCACATGAAGATGAAGACTTATGTTTATTTACATGTTCCTTAAAACTCTTGTATTAGGCCTATGGCCATGAGTTGTAAAAGACTATATTTTATCTCTGGAATGAATGTAATAAACGACCTTTGTATCTGTGTACTTCATCTTAAACTGTGGATGCTAGCATTGATCCAGGGACTAGCATTGCAATCACAGGGATCCTATCCTTTACAGAAGGAGGGGTCTAACAGTTGAGTGGTTCACAAGGCCCATTTATATGGTTTAACTTGTGTATCTCACTTGTGGATGGCCACCCAGGAACAAAGAGATTTGAGATGTCAAATGTTGAGAAGCTTCAAGTGCAGCCACTTGGCATTATGGGCTCTGCCTGGATCATATAGGTTGCAATAACTTAGCCAAGTGGACAGTTGGGGGTAGGTGATTGATAGGTTGGAACGCATCCATTCTGGTCTAAGGGAAGGCTTCTGAAAGATCTTGTCTTGGTGAAACCAAGTCTTGTGGGGAAAGTGCACCACCTCTGTAGAGTGTAAAATCTAAGTACTTAACCATGTCCCTGGTAAAGGACAATTTGAGCATCAAGACATGGAAGCTATCAAGAATCTCCTCATCCAAATTTCTAAGTTAAAACTTTGTGGTTTAACAAGGGATGAAGGATCACCAATTTATATTGGGAGATGCCTTGG
This sequence comes from Avena atlantica, assembly GCA_910589765.1. Classification (NCBI taxonomy): domain Eukaryota; kingdom Viridiplantae; phylum Streptophyta; class Magnoliopsida; order Poales; family Poaceae; genus Avena; species Avena atlantica. The sequence continues at coordinate 440,181,423 of OU342735.1, read as the reverse complement.
GTGATGATTTTGTTAAGCAAAAACTTAGAGTTTTTCAAATGATAAGGATAATCTATTTTGAGAAAAGCAAGCCTAAGATCCACTTAGCCAAATGCATATAGATGATAGACTCCACTATACTACCATAGTATCACTTGCCAATACAATTCAAATGTATTGACCCTTGTGGCTGTAACTTATTATGTTGCAGGTTTGTTTGATGTTAGTGAAGTTTATTGATTAGGATTACAAGTCTACAACCAACATGACTGCCTGTGGCACTTTGAAGATGAAGGACCCCATGCTATTGTTATATTCTGCTGCATTGTAATGAGATAGCCAAATGAGCTATGTAAGATGTAACAAATTATTTTATTCCTGGTTTTAAAGTTGTATTATGACCTTTGTTTCTTGATATTACATCTTAACTGTGGATTCTAGCTATTGATCCAGGGACTAGCATTGTAACATAGGGATCTCTACCTTATTAAAGGTTGGGAACCTTACATAGAGTCACTAGCAACTACTTGGCCAAGATAGCTACTAACAACGAAGAGCATGCAAGATCACAAACAACACAAACATGATAGAATCATAAAGGCAAAACCATTAATCAAACCAACATAATAATTTCAATATCCATCAGATCCCCGCAAACACAACATGGATGATTACAAATAGATTAGATCTTGATCATGAACGGAGCTCACAAGATCTATACATGAAAGAACAAAGTAGGAGATACAACCATCTAGCTACTACATGGACCCATAGTGTAACATCCCAAAAATCATAGTTTCAAAACTCATTCATATCATCTATGCATCATTCATTCATTTAGGGTTTTATCAAAAATCACTTAGAAACAGAAGTTGAGTCTATGATTTCATGTGGACAATTGATTCCAAAATGACCATCACACTTTGAAAATTTGGAAGACTAGGTACTTGATTACTTGACTCCATTGTTGGAATGATTATGTGAAGCTTTTAACCAAGATTCAAAATTTAGAAATGATTTCAAAACCCTAAATCCAAATATATGCAAACCATAGCAAAATCTCTGTTTATTTTTGAAACCCAAGCTTGACCAAACCTTACAGGGTAACCACTTGGTTAAATGACTGCTTTTGAAACCACAAAACCCTACAAAGATCTCCAAATTTGTTTGAATTCAGAAAGGATTTGAATTCATATCAAAATCATTCCAGAAAATAGAAAACAGAAAAAGAAAAGGGCAAACAAAAGAAAAAGGCCACACGGCCAGGATCTGGCCCAGCAGCCAATCCAGCCCAGCAAGCCCACCCGGGCACTTCCTTTCCTCCTCCCACGCGCAAGCAGACGCGTTCAGCCGCTGACAGACGGACCCCACACTCCCTTCGCGCGCGCCACTGACGAGCGGGCCCTATCTACGCTGGCATCGTCTTCCCCAAACTCCCGCCCGCGACCACGTCGCAGCAGCAGTGATTGCCGGTGATGGCGCGGCTTAATTGGGCCATTAAACGCAGGCGTTTCCTGTCGAGGCACCGGCTATAAGATCCCCACCTCCCCACGATCATTTTCCCCCAGTCAATCGCACACTCACGCCACCAGGCTGCCCACGACTCACTCGAGACCGCCGCAGACAGAGCCGACTCCGGCGACCGATTCAGGTGAGCCTCGTGCGCCCCTGCCCCTCTGGTTTGTTCGAGACGCTTAGTAATCCTCTTGCGCACTTTCTAACCACAACAGAGCATCCTGTACTGCCCTAGGTCGCCGTTTCCATTCGACGCCGCAAGCGTCCGACGACCACCTCGACTCCGGCGACCAAATTCCGTAAGTTCCGTGAGCCCCTCCACTTCTGCTTCACACGAGTGTGTTCGCAACTGTCCTGCGCACTTTCTGAACCCACTGATTCGTGTTAGGGCGACGCGGAGCCTCGGCAACGACTCCGACAACATCCACCCGACGCCAGACGCAACTCCGACGAGATCCAGAGCCCATCTCCGAGCGCCCCTTCGCGAACGAGTACCACGTCGAGTTTCAGCACGCCTTCGCGGATCTGGTAAGCACATCCTTGCATCCTGGAATGGTCTAGAACGCCGGCACCGCCGTAGACAGACGCGCCGCCGCCAGCCAACGTCGCCAGCGCCGCCAGAGCATGGTCGCTTGCTCGCGCGCCGTTGGATCTTGATCCGAGCGCTAGGATAGATTCACTTAATCCCGAAGCGGTACGCGATCTGGAGCGTACGATCTGTTTAAAATCCTGCGGCTGCAGAGCGTGATCCGACCGAAGCGGTACGCGCCAATCACAGCGCGACGCGTGGCAAGGTTTAGGTTAAAAACAGAATTTAAAACCAGATTTAGATTCAAACTTCAAATGCTTATAACTTTTGAATGCCACGTTGGATTTTTGCAAACTTTATACCGTTGGATTCAGTGAAACAAGACCTTTCTGAATATCCATTTTATTTAGCATATAGTAACAGTTAAAAATGATTTTTATTGTGAAACATGTTTAGGGCTATTTTTAGATATAGTTTTATTTTTTGTATATTAATTTGGGGCCAAATAAATTTAGTTGGCAAACTTGTGTCTTGTTAAGTTTCTGTGCTCATGAACATACCTGGTATAATTTTCAAAAATCACCACTTAGTAAATTCTTGCATGCATGCATTCATATTATTTTTGGTTGTATTTATATTGTGTGTAATTGTGTGCTATTGTTTCTTGTGTAGATTTTGCTAGTGATTGTGATTGTGAGGAGTGCTACTCTCCCCACTACCAAGGCAAGTGATATTTTCATGAATTTCCTATCCTAAGTTTTATACTTGCATTAGATATTTTTCTAAAGTAAATGCATGATATTTTGCTTGGTGCTAAGATGGGAAATCCTAAGTAGAGTGAAGCAGTAGAATTGCTCGGGAAATTTCCTTAAGATAAGATACCATACTTTGCTTAGCCTAGCTTATAGTAAACAAGGGTGGTGAACATCTATATTTATATGATAAAAATATTCTAAGTCAAGAGACTTATATTTTCTTAATAAAACAACTAAGGCAAATGAACCTCCTCGGTGGAATGGAAAGATTGGGTTATGTTGAGTGGTTACACAAGGCCATGGACTTGGGTTGTGTATCTCACTTGTGGTATGCCACCCAGGCACAAAGGGATTTGGAGGCCAAGTGTTGAGAAAGCTTACAGTGCAACCACTTGGCAATATGGGCTCTGCCATGATCATATAGGTTGCTAACACTTAGTCACTTGGACAGTTGGTGGTAGATGGGATTATAGGATGGAATGCGTCCATTTGACTAAGGAAAAGCTTCTGAAAGGTCCTGTCTTGGGAAACCAAGTCTGGTGGGGAAAGTGCACAACCTCTGCAGATGGAAAACCTAAGTACTTAGCCTTGTCCAAGGAAATGGACACTTTGAGCATCAAGACATGGAAGCTACAAGAATCTCATCACTCCAACTTCTAAATAAAAATTGGTGGGTGAACAAGGGTGAAGGACCTCAATGTCTATTGATGGTTCCTTGGGAATGTTTTTAACAAAGAAAAACTTAGTAATTTCAACTAATAGGAAAAACCTATTTTCAAGCAAAGCAAGCCAAGCTACACTTAGCCAAAAATGCATATAGTAAGATAGTCCACTTAAAATATAAAAAGGTATCACTTGCCAATACTATTCCAAAGTATTGACCCTCTGTGGCTGTAACTTGTGATGTTGCAGGTTACTCTGATGATGAATAGGAGTCATGAGTCTACACTCAACATGCTTGCCTGTGGCACATGAAGATGAAGACTTATGTTTATTTACATGTTCCTTAAAACTCTTGTATTAGGCCTATGGCCATGAGTTGTAAAAGACTATATTTTATCTCTGGAATGAATGTAATAAACGACCTTTGTATCTGTGTACTTCATCTTAAACTGTGGATGCTAGCATTGATCCAGGGACTAGCATTGCAATCACAGGGATCCTATCCTTTACAGAAGGAGGGGTCTAACACATAGTCCAAGGTGGAACTACTCATGCATCATATCGGAGAGAAGGCCTCTGGGATGATCTTCCCTCCGGCAGGGTGCCAGAAAGAACTTCAGATCCCCCTCGATCTAGGGACGATGGTGGCGGCGGCTATAGACGGTTTCGTGGAGATTTGATTGGTTGCTTAGGGTTTCTGCATCGGGGGCTTCTTATAGGCGAAGGGGAGGCCGAGGCGGTGGCCAGAGGGGGGCACACCCCTCCCAAGCGCGGGCCCACCCCTGGACGTGCCTAGGGGGGTCTGGATGCCCTGGCCCGCTTCTCTGTCTCCCCTCTGGACTTCTTGTTCCCCACGGAAAGTAATTGACTTTGACGTTTGTCCCGTACAATTCCGGGAATATTTATTTACTATCTTTTCTGGAACAAAAAACAGCAGAAAACAGGCAACTGGCACTGTGGCAACTTGTTAATAGGTTAGTACCAGAAAACATGTAAAAAGCACCTCAAAGTGTAGACAAAGCAAAGCAAAGTAGATACTAAACAAGCATGGAGCATCAAAAATTATAGATACGTTTCCGACGTATCATGCTTCAGACAAAGAGGAAATATTCTTCTCAACAGTTAAAAGTTTTTGTGAGGACCGGAATTTAACCTCCAGACCTCCTGTGCATCTCGTCAATCCCAAGATCAAGTTGACGACACAGCGAAATGAATACCATTGCATAACGTTCAAAAAGTAATTATTACAAAGTTTGAATAGCAATAGCCACATAGTATAATGTCTTGTGGCATTTATTACAACCAGAAACACAGCGGAAATAAAATGCGTAGCGACTCCATCTCAGCCACAGGCAGTCGATGTAGTCCACGAGGCCTCACTCATCAGCATCATCATAGTAGTCATAGTCCTCCCCTTCATAGTATTCTGGATTTCAACAAAAGTATTGCCATGAGTACATAGAGTACTCAACATACCCCTTATGCAAAACCTGATATAACTACATGTGGCTTTATGTGGAGGTCATATGGTTCTTTTGCATAAAAGCCAACTTTATTTGCAACTCATAGTAGTTTTGATAAAAGCAAGTTTTGATGAAAACATATTTTATCATCAATGTGGTGTTTCTCATCATTGTGGTTGTCCTCGACAACCACCTACTTCATCAGATTCCAAGAAAAGGATAGAGGCAAAGAGGGAAGTAGCAAGACAGGTTCCTGTATGTCAAGAAGGATTCATGTGTTGTCCATAACCGTGGACACGGCTATTCGAATAGTTTTAACTCTGTAGAGGTTGTACACTCTTCCCACACGACACAACCCCGTCTTGTTGCCCACCAGTGGCCGCTGGTTTAGTACACACCATTTGGTGTACCGGCAGATCGGAATCGTGACAAGGTCTTTTAGTTAGATCCCCCAAAGATGTGATGAGCCCACCGGGTCTGGCGCACGAAACTGAGAGTATGTCCCCAAACCGGTCCCCCATCTGTGCCGAAGGCTCCCCCGTAGGCAGACACCTCATCAGCGGTACGGCGACATCGACATCTAAGGCTGACTAACCTACTTAACCAAGCCAGTGCCCATTATAGCATGTAGTTGTACGGTGGTCACAATCTTCAAATCCAAGACTTATTAGGCCCTCATGCAGCACGGACGACGGATTTCTCCCTCCATCTAGTGAAGGGCAGCCAATCGCTCCTTCCTTTGATCCAGCTGTCGCCCGCACCAGTGTTTAGATGGTAAGTTTCACCCAGAGTAGACTATAGTAGAAGGAAGCAACATCGGCTAGCTCAGCGAGCTCAACAAGTTTCAAAAGTGTATATGCGACCCGAGGGTCATCCAATTCCTCCGAAGAGGGAAGATCAAGGATCCTAAATATTATTGAGCATGGCTAAGCAATCTACTCTATCATGATTACTATATAATCTCTACTCAGGGTAGTGTATGGCGACAGGTGTATCAAGGTATGTGTGTAACCAAAATAGCAGTAATATTTGTAAAACAATAAATAACATGCACTTGTAAAACATAGGATAATTATGAAAGGGGCATGCCTTCGTTGTTGTTGTTGTTCTGATCTTCCTCGTAGTCTTGATTCTGATCGAACTCGTCACTCCCTACTCGTCATAACGATAAACCACACATAAATACAAACTCCGAATAACCACAAATAAAAATCCAAATAATAAGATCCGGATAAAAAGATCCAAATAGGCTTGCGACTTTTGTACGGTCAGGGTATAAAGGTCGGTCTATCGCCATCGACTAATAACATACTAGGAAAAAAAAATATAGTTTTGACATAGCCAATATAGATGGTATGGATATAATATGTGCACCAGCAAGCTATATGCTAGCTAGCCAAACACATAAGCATACACGTGAGAATAATGCACGCCAAAAACTACCTCGACCAAGCACATGCAATATCAGTACACGTGAGCTAAACTAGAATTAGGATATTTTTACATGCAAACCTAAGTACACCTAAATTGCACAACATGAACCATAAGACGGTAGCCTAGAATAAAAATATTAATAATAACAGTAGCATACCATTACTGCCAAACTAACAAGGTCATGATACACCAGTAATTACATGCTAAAATATTGACCACCCGGTGATCAATAGGCAACCAAGAAATCTTACAACCATTCTAGTTGATAAGCATGATGAGCAACCTAACACGATTTTAAGCACACGGTCAATTAAGAGGCAACAAACCAGTTCAGGTTTACAAACAGATAAATAGAAAAATTAGTCTCGCCTGATCTACTCGCGGTAATCAGACAAGAAAACAACTTTGTACGTAGGGCATTATAATACTTAAATCTAGCAATTAACTCCATACCTAAGCATGTGCACTTAACGGTACATACCAGGATCAATTACACAACATCAACGCCTACTAACTAACAACAGTACCTCAGTAATACGCAACTGTACTAACAAGAACGCATATACACAGCTAGCTAGTAAACTATTGATACCAACTCTTTTCAAAAGTAGATATACGTGTCAAACATACTCGCATCCAACCGTACCGGTGGGTTACTAAAATAACCTGGGACATTTTATAAGTTGGGATCAGGATCATCGAACGTATATACAGTGACCTAATCTGCTCATGCCAACGATCGGCGTTCGGTTCACCGGCAGCACGGTCATCTAGAAAACTACGGCTAGAAATCACGTCTAGAAGATAGATCGCATCTAGACTAACGCGTTTATGCAAGTAGAACTGCGGGTGCTTACCGGTTGCAATCTGATCTGCTATGAAAGTCGGTGATCCGGGTTGTAGACGCGGCGTACGTCTTCAACGATCAGCAGCTCGTCCTCCCGACTCCAAGATTTAGGCCTGCTCCTCCTCTTGGTCACGTTGCTGCAGCAGCTCCTTCTCTTGCGGCCGGAATCGTCGGAAACGCGAGCGCGGCAGCTTGGCGGCGGTACGTGTGATGAAACCAATCTAAGTTTTGGGTGGCGGCGTGAGCAGGGAAAACGAGAGGCCGGGCGTTGAGCTGGAGCTTTTGTAGGCAGAGGCAAGGCTGGTCGATGGTTTCCAATCGGTTCGGTTGGGCTACCTAGTCCGATTGGGCTTTACTTGACTGGCCCTATAGTTTGGATCGGTAGACTACAAAAGAAACAAACCAAAACACGTCCATGGAAAATAATAGGAGAGAGCATGATAGGCCGGTACAACCATGCATGGCATGTTCACGTGCTTGAACCCAAAACTCAAATCGAAAGTGATTCTCGTCAAGAACCAAATTAAGAACAAATTGGCAAATCAAGACCAGATCCAATATTCCTTCAAATAAAATAATTCTAAATAGTTTGGAATTAATATCTAGAAACTTCGAATAAAATATTCTTTTATTTTATTAGACTGCAACATCCTTCGCTTAAAAAAAAAATTGGACCCATAAAAATCAGGATGTTACAATTCTACCCCCCTTACAAGGAATCTCGACCCCGAGATTCGGCCTAAGAGAATAGATTTGGGAATTCTTCGCGGAGAGCATCTTCTCGTTCCCATGTCGCTTCCTCCTTGGTGTGATTACTCCACTGAACTTTGCAGAACTTGATCACATTTCTTCTAGTTGTCCTTAGCTGCTCATCGAGAATTTTGACCAGATACTCTTCATAAGTTAAGTCATCTTGAACATCTATGGCATCTAAAGAAGTTTTCCGAGCCTCTTCCTCCGGCTTAGCAAAGCATTTCTTCAACTGGGACACATGGAATACATTATGCACCTTGGATAATTTATCCGGTAAATCCAACTCATATGCGACCTCACCACGACGAGCAGTGATTGTAAAGGGTCCAATATATCGTGGTGCAAACTTTCCCTTGAGTCCGAAACGGCGCATTTCGCGAAGTGGGGATACCTTCAAGTACACATCATCACCCTTCTTAAATGCCAAATCATGACGACGTTTGTCGGCATAAACTTTCTGTCTAGATTGGGCAGCTCGTAGCCTTTCCTGAATCATCCTTACTTGCTCGTCTGCCTCCTCTAGGGTATCAGGTCCAAATACCTGGCTCTCTCCCACATCATGCCAATTGAGTGGAGTGCGGCACTTCCGTCCATACAAAAATTCAAATGGAGACATTTCCAGGCTTGCCTGAAAGCTGCTGTTATAAGAGAACTCTGCATACGGCAAACTCTTATCCCAAGTGCGCTGACAAGTCAATGCGCATGCTCTAAGCATGTCTTCCAAGATCTGGTTCACTCGCTTAGTCTGTCCATCCGTCTGTGGGTGATAAGCCGTGCTAAAATTCAATTGTGTCCCTAAGACCTCATGTACCTTCTTCCAAAACCTGGAGGTAAATTGTGTGCCTCGATCAGACACTATCTTTTTAGGAACTCCGTGCAGGCAAACAATTCTGGCCATGTACAGCTCGGCCAATTTCTCACCCTTATATGTAGTTTTCACTGGAATGAAATGAGCTGACTTGGTCAATCGATCTACGATGACCCAAATAGAATCATATCCTGACGATGTCCTAGGAAGTCCTGTAATAAAATCCATCCCGATTTCTTCCCATTTTGACTCAGGAACCTTGAGCGGTTGAAGTAATCCTGCAGGCTTCTGATGCTCAGCCTTGACTCTTCGACATACATCACACTGAGACACATATTCCGCAATCTCCCGCTTCATGCTAGACCACCAGAAACTGTCTCGAAGATCCTGGTACATCTTCGTACTCCCTGGGTGTATGGAGTATGCTGATTCGTGTGCCTCCTTCATAATCGAATCCTTAAGCTCCTTTTGGTCCGGTACCAGCAGACGATTTCGAAACCAAATGCTTCCTTTTTCATCCTCCTTGTATTCAGGTGTTTCCCCTAACTTGATCTTCGCTCGAATCTCTTCAATTGCCTTGTCATTTTTCTGGGCTTCTCTAACTTGATCTGCTAGAGTGAACTTCACTTCTAGAACCTCTTCATTCTCAGCAAGGCTAACATTTAGATTCAACTTTCTGAATTCCTCATGTAACTTTGGTTGAGCTTTCTGAATCGTCAGGTTATTGCAATAAACCTTTCTACTCAACGCATCCGCTACGACATTGGCTTTACCAGGGTGGTAATTGACGCCAATGTTATAGTCCTTGATTAATTCCAACCATCTCCTTTGTCTCAGATTCAAATCAGGCTGAGTGAAAATATACTTTAAGCTCTTGTGGTCCGTATATATCTCGCAACGATTACCAATAAGGTAATGTCTCCAAATCTTTAGGGCATGCACTACAGCAGCCAATTCCAAATCATGGGTAGGATAGTTCACCTCATGCGGGCGTAACTGTCTCGATGCATAGGCCACCACTTTGCCTTGTTGCATGAGTACACAACCCAAACCTTGCTTGGAAGCATCACAATAAACTTCAAAATCCTTCCGGATATCAGGCAAGATCAGAACTGGAGCAGACGTTAATCTCTTCTTGAGCTCTTGAAAACTAGTCTCGCAAGCTGGTGTCCACTCAAACTTTTTGTCCTTCTTGATCAACTGCGTCATCGGGCGTGCAATCCTCGAGAAATCTTCTATGAAGCGGCGATAGTATCCGGCAAGTCCGAGGAAGCTGCGTATCTCTGACACATTCTTTGGTTGCCCCCAATTAAGTACCGACTCCACTTTAGCTGGATCAACTGCTACTCCTTCAGCTGAGATGACATGACCAAGAAAATCCACTTGCTTCAACCAGAACTCACATTTGCTAAACTTGGCATAGAGTTGATGTTCTCTAAGCCTTTCGAGAACAATCCGAAGGTGTTTCTCATGCTCTTCTTCATTATGAGAGTAAATCAACACATCATCAATGAACACCACAACGAACTTATCTAAGCAGTCCATGAACACTTTATTCATCAAATTCATGAAGTAAGCTGGTGCATTCGTGAGCCCAAATGACATCACTAGAAACTCATACAGACCATACCGAGTCACAAAGGCTGTCTTAGGTATGTCTTGTGGTCGGATTTTCAATTGATGATATCCTGACCTGAGATCTATCTTCGAGAACACTGAAGCTCCCTTCAACTGATCGAATAGATCATCAATCCTTGGCAGAGGGTATTTATTTTTGATGGTTACTTCATTCAGGGAACGGTAATCCACACACATGCGCATGGTACCATCCTTCTTTTTCACAAACAACACCGGTGCTCCCCAAGGTGAGGTGCTCGGTCTAGCATATCCCTTCTCCACAAGCTCCTGAATTTGCTTCTTCATCTCAGCTAGCTCATTTGCCGGCATTCTATATGGTCTTTTTGCAATAGGCGCGGTGCCTGGAACTAACTCAATAGCAAACTCTATCTCACGGTCTGGTGGAAGACCTGGTAAATCCTCTGGAAAAACATCTGGGTATTCCCTGACCACTCTAACATCAGACACATCCATCTCCTTCAGGCTGTTCAATATACTATCCACTGCGGTTTGGGATGCTAACTCCGGTTTATAGTCCACCACAGTTCCATTAGGACTGGTCAGTGTTACCGCTCTAAGGCCACAATCTAGCATAGCCTTGTGTCTTGTTAACCAGTTCATGCCTAGAATGACATCTAACCCTTTAGAGTCTAACACTATGAGGTTTGCTAGAAACTCTACTCCTTCGATCGTTATGATCACTTTAGGACACCTTAAACCTGTCCTAAGAATTCCCCCAGGTGATTGTACTGCCATCTCCTGACTCATACCCTTAGTTTTCAAATGATGTTTTTCAACAAATTGCTTGGAAACAAACGAATGGGAAGCTCCAGAATCAAAAAGTACTGAACCATAGCATGAGTTGATTGGGAACATACCAAGAACAACATCTGAGGCTTCATGAGCTTGTTCGGCCGTGACATGGTTAACTTGACCACGCCCTGGCTGTCCTGACGCGTGAGCTGCGCCTCCTGGGGTAGGCAGTATGCCTCGTCCACGTCCCGCTGCTGGTGTCTTGGCTGCAGACCCCAAATTGAACTTCACTGGTGTCGGCCCCGTGTTCTTCTTGCTCGGGCACGCTGCAGCAAAGTGTCCCTCTACGCCACAGTTGTAGCATGCTTTTCCAGCAGTGTTGGCATGGTTTCCTCCGACTTCAGCTCTCGGAGTACGGTATGCATTGTGCGAATAGTTGTGATTAGGATTCGCCGTCTTGGGAGCTAGTGCACGATAACCTGGGTTGTTATTGTTCTTCTGGCGCGAGCTCCCTGCCCCATGACCCTTTGGTGCCTTGCGCTTGCGGTGTTCCTCCAGTTCCTTCTTGGAGTTCTCTTGTAGAATTGCCTTGTTGACCAAACTCTGGAAGCTGGGGAAATCATGAGACACCAACCTATCCTTCAGACCTGGGTTCAAACCCCTCAGAAACCTTGCAGTCTTGTCTGCTTCAGTAGGGATATCCGCCTTCCCATAGCGAGATAACTGTGTGAATCTATCCCAGTATTCAGAAACTGGCATCTTTCCCTGAACTAGAGCTCGGAATTTATCCCGCTTCAGTTCCATGAGACCAGCAGGAATGTGCGTAGTGCGGAAAGCCTCTGCAAACTCATTCCAGGTGATCCCCTCAGCATCATCATGTGCATCATAGTAGTTCTCCCACCAATCTGCGGCGACTCCCTTGAGTTGGTGGGCAGCAAACTTCACACGGTCCTGAGCATTGACATTCACCAGATTGAGTTTCCGACGAATGTCCTTCAACCAATCATCAGCCTCAATAGGATCAGCCGACCCCCCAAATGTAGGCGGTTTTGTCCTCATGAACTCAGCTATCTTGGACTGCGGTGGCGGCTGGTTCTGGTTCTGGTTCTGATTCTGGTTCTGATTTTGGTTGAAGTTCTGGTTCTGGTTTGCCAGATTAGCGGCCATCTGCTGCAGTAACTGGGTCTGCATCAACATCACTTGCGCCATGTCCGGTGGCGGCGGCGGTGGTGGCGGCTGGTTTCCCTCATCCTCGGTGTCCGTATCAGTGTCATGGACTTCACCTTCGAGCTAGCGGGAATGCGCTCTTCTGGCTCCGTCTCTTCCTGTGAACTGTCAGCTGGACCTTGTTGTGCAGACGCCGGTGCTGGGAGAGCGAGAAACGGCGCCACGATAGGCCGACGCTTGATGCAACGCTTCTGTGCACGCAGGCTCTTCTTCGTCCGAGTGACCATCATGCGAGGATGATTTCGGACTCTGCGCTGTGGGGCTTGAGGTGCAGGTTGTTGTAGCTCCGGTCCCTGTCCTTCGCCGCCATGGACTGCCAGTGCAGTTGCCGTAGCGGCCTCGGCCTCCTGCACCGCCACGATGGCATCCTCCGTGGTAGCTTCAGCAATGTCACGAGCAACTTCTGCAGCATCACGAGCAGCATTAGCCGCGTCCAAAGCTGTGTTGGCATCCGCGAGCTGCTCCCGTAGAGTGTCAATTCGATCGTGGTAGCGGTGGCCACGGAGAATTGCTTCATCTAGAATTCTTGTGGTGATGACCAACTGGCGTTCTAGTCCGAAGTTCAGTGATGCCATGTGAATGATCGTGGGATCATCCTCCTCCTGACGGTACCTCTCGTCTTGGAGTAGCTGTCCTCCATCGTTCCGATAGGCAAAGTAACGAAACGGAGTGTCACGTAGCTTCTCCCTGTAATCCCATGCCAGCTTATGTAGTGCCTCGCGAATGGTGCCAATGGTGCCCTCTGCGAAGTCCTCTCCGATCGCATGGAACGTGTACCCTCTAAGTCTCTCACGACGTCCAGGCGAGATTAGACTAGGGTACACCACTAGAGTCACCCTCACGTATTCCTCATCCCAAAGTGACTGTCGGGTACGTCCAGTAGCCTCCGGGTCACGCTCATAGCCCAAATGGGTGAGCATGTCACGAAACTCCCGTCCCAGGTTGCCAAACTCTTCAATCCTGCGGGTCGAGAAAATGGCCATCTACGAATATTTGAATAAGACAAGTATGATCAGTATCAAAATTTTGTAGAAGCCAAAATAAGGTAGACAAGTTATAGCAAGAAACATATTTTTATTTGTAACATATAGCTTTAGTATAAAGTAGGATACTAGGGCTTTCCATTCTAACTAAGGCCACGCGACTAGGTCAACGTCGGCTCTGATACCACTTCTGTGAGGACCGGAATTTAACCTCCAGACCTCCTGTGCATCTCGTCAATCCCAAGATCAAGTTGACGACACAGCGAAATGAATACCATTGCATAACGTTCAAAAAGTAATTATTACAAAGTTTGAATAGCAATAGCCACATAGTATAATGTCTTGTGGCATTTATTACAACCAGAAACACAGCGGAAATAAAATGCGTAGCGACTCCATCTCAGCCACAGGCAGTCGATGTAGTCCACGAGGCCTCACTCATCAGCGTCATCATAGTAGTCATAGTCCTCCCCTTCATAGTATTCTGGATTTCAACAAAAGTATTGCCATGAGTACATAGAGTACTCAACATACCCCTTATGCAAAACCTGATATAACTACATGTGGCTTTATGTGGAGGTCATATGGTTCTTTTGCATAAAAGCCAACTTTATTTGCAACTCATAGTAGTTTTGATAAAAGCAAGTTTTGATGAAAACATATTTTATCATCAATGTGGTGTTTCTCATCATTGTGGTTGTCCTCGACAACCACCTACTTCACCAGATTCCAAGAAAAGGATAGAGGCAAAGAGGGAAGTAGCAAGACAGGTTCCTGTATGTCAAGAAGGATTCATGTGTTGTCCATAACCGTGGACACGGCTATTCGAATAGTTTTAACTCTGAAGAGGTTGTACACTTTTCCCACACGACACAACCCCGTCTTGTTGCCCACCAGTGGCCGCTGGTTTAGTACACACCATTTGGTGTACCGGCAGATCGGAATCGTGACAAGGTCTTTTAGTTAGATCCCCCAAAGATGTGACGAGCCCACCGGGTCTGGCGCACGGAACTGAGAGTATGTCCCCAAACCGGTCCCCCCATCTATGCCGAAGGCTCCCCCGTAGGCAGACACCTCATCAGCGGTACGGCGACATCGACACCTAAGGCTGACTAACCTACTTAACCAAGCCAGTGCCCATTATAGCATGTGGTTGTACGGTGGTCACAATCTTCAAATCCAAGACTTATTAGGCCCTCATGCAGCACGGACGACGGATTGCTCCCTCCATCTAGTGAAGGGCAGCCAATCGCTCCTTCCTTTGATCCAGCTGTCGCCCGCGCCAGTGTTTAGATGGTAAGTTTTACCCAGAGTAGACTATAGTAGAAGGAAGCAACATCGGCTAGCTCAGCGAGCTCAACAAGTTTCAAAAGTGTATATGCGACCCGAGGGTCATCCAATTCCTCCGAAGAGGGAAGATCAAGGATCCTAAATATTATTGAGCATGGCTAAGCAATCTACTCTATCATGATTACTATATAATCTCTACTCAGGGTAGTGTATGGCGACAGGTGTATCAAGGTATGTGTGTAACCAAAATAGCAGTAATATTTGTAAAACAATAAATAACATGCACTTGTAAAACATAGGATAATTATGAAAGGGGCATGCCTTCGTTGTTGTTGTTGTTGTTCTGTTCTTCCTCGTAGTCTTGATTCTGATCGAACTCGTCACTCCCTACTCGTCATAACGATAAACCACACATAAATACAAACTCCGAATAACCACAAATAAAAATCCAAATAATAAGATCCGGATAAAAAGATCCAAATAGGCTTGCGACGTTTGTACGGGCAGGGTATAAAGGTCGGTCTATCGCCATCGACTAATAACATACTAGGAAAAAAAATATAGTTTTGACATAGCCAATATAGATGCTATGGATATAATATGTGCACCTGCAAGCTATATGCTGGCTAGCCAAACACATAAGCATACACGTGAGAATAATGCACGCCAAAAACTACCTCGACCAAGCACATGCAATATCAGTACACATGAGCTAAACTAGAATTAGGATATTTTTACATGCAAACCTAAGTACACCTAAATTGCACAACATGAACCATAAGACGGTAGCCTAGAATAAAAATATTAATAATAACAGTAGCATACCATTACTGCCAAACTAACAAGGTCATGATACACCAGTAATTACATGCTAAAATATTGACCACCCGGTGATTAATAGGCAACCAAGAAATCTTACAACCATTCTAGTTGATAAGCATGATGAGCAACCTAACACGATTTTAAGCACACGGTCAATTAAGAGGCAACAAACCAGTTCAGGTTTACAAACAGATAAATAGAAAAATTAGTCTCGCCTGATCTACTCGCGGTAATCAGACAAGAAAACAACTTTGTACGTAGGGCATTATAATACTTAAAGCTAGCAATTAACTCCATACCTAAGCATGTGCACTTAACGGTACATACCAATCAATTACACAACATCAACGCCTACTAACTAACAACAGTACCTCAGTAATACGCAACTGTACTAACAAGAACGCATATACACAGCTAGCTAGTAAACTATTGATACCAACTCTTTTCAAAAGTAGATATACGTGTCAAACATACTCGCATCCAACCGTACCGGTGGGTTACTAAAATAACCTGGGACATTTTATAAGTCGGGATCAGGATCATCGAACGTATATACAGTGACCTAATCTTCTCATGCCAACGATCGGCGTTCGGTTCACCGGCACCACGGTCATCTAGAAAACTACGGCTAGAAATCACGTCTAGAAGATAGATCGCATCTAGACTAACGCGTGTATGCAAGGAGAACTGCGGGTGCTTACCGGTTGCAATCTGATCTGCTATGAAAGTCGGTGATCCGGGTTGTAGACGCGGCGTACGTCTTCAACGATCAGCAGCTCGTCCTCCCGACTCCAAGATTTAGGCCTGCTCCTCCTCTTGGTCACGTTGCTGCAGCAGCTCCTTCTCTTGCGGCCGGAATCGTCGGAAACGCGAGCGCGGAAGCTTGGCGGCGGTACGTGTGATGAAACCAATCTAAGTTTTGGGTGGCGGCGTGAGCAGGGAAAACGAGAGGCCGGGCGTTGAGCTGGAGCTTTTGTAGGCAGAGGCAAGGCTGGTCGATGGTTTCCAATCGGTTCGGTTGGGCTACCTAGTCCGATTGGGCTTTACTTGACTGGCCCTATAGTTTGGATCGGTAGACTACAAAAGAAACAAACCAAAACACGTCCATGGAAAATAATAGGAGAGAGCATGATAGGCCGGTACAACCATGCATGGCATGTTCACGTGCTTGAACCCAAAACTCAAATCGAAAGTGATTCTCGTCAAGAACCAAATTAAGAACAAATTGGCAAATCAAGACCAGATCCAATATTCCTTCAAATAAAATAATTCTAAATAGTTTGGAATTAATATCTAGAAACTTCGAATAAAATATTCTTTTATTTTATTAGACTGCAACATTCTTCGCTTAAAAAAAAAATTGGACCCATAAAAATCAGGATGTTACAGTTTTTCCTCCATAGTCTTATTGAACACGGTTTGTTTACTAATAAAGTATTTGAGCATAACTTCAAGTTCAGAGGGGGCACTTCTAGCATTGTTGTAGGAGTTTCCATAGGAATTTCCATTATTAGGAGGATAAGGCCTATAATTATTGTTGCTACCAAAATTATTCCTATAGGCATTATTGTTGAAATTGTTGTTTCTAATGAAGTTCACATCAACTTGCTCTTCTTGAGCAACCAAAGAGGCTAAGTTAACATTGTTTGGATCTAAAGGAGCTTTCCCATTAACAAGCATAGCCATAATAACATCAATCTTATCACTCAAAGAGGAGGTTTCTTCAATATAATTTACCTTCTTACCATGTGGATCTCTCTCAGTGTGCCATTTAGAATAATTAACCATCATATTATCAAGGAGTTTTGTTGCAGCACCCAAAGTGATGCCCATAAAGGTACCTCCAGAAGCTGAATCCAACAGGTTTCTTGAAGAAAAGTTCAAACCTGCATAAAAAGTCTGGATAATCATCCAAGCAGTGAGTCCATGAGTGGGACAATTCTTAACCAAAGATTTCATTCTTTCCCAAGCTTGAGAAACATGTTCATTATCAAGTTGTTTAAATTTAATAATATCACTTCTCATAGATATAATCTTAGCAGGAGGGTGGTACTTTCCAATAAAAGCATCCTTGTGATGACCCACAAGTATAGGGGGTGCATCGCAGTACTTTTGATAAATAGGATTGTCGATCCCAACGAGGAGCAGAAGGTGTTGACTAGTGGTATGGAGAAGGAAATCTCTTCAAATACTTAGCAAACGGATTTTTATGGGTTTTTTGATAAAGCAACAAAACAAAGTGCAAGTAATAAAGAAAAAACACAACAAGTGGCCCAATCCTTTCTTAGCAAAGGACAAGCCAGTGGAAATACTTATAAGGACCAAACGTTCTCGAGGACACATGGGAATTCTGTCAAGTGCTTTCGCTTCATATAGCAAAGTAGTCTTCTTTGGTGTTGTAAGTGTTGTGTGGGTGAACCTGTGCTAATGTACCGACCTTACTTGGACTAATACATACTTGTGATTAAACCCCCTACAAGCATCCACAACTACAAGAAAGTAATTAAGATATACACCTAAATACAACCTTAAATTCTGAGATCCTACACTCCCTTGTGCAAAGGTGTCCTAACGGGGGTTCAGGTTTTTGTCACTCCGGCAACCCCACAATTAGTAGCCAAATACACAATGCATTCCCCTAGGCCCATAAATGGTTAAGTATCATGTAGTCGATGTTCACATGACACCACTATAAGAATAGCACCACAACTTAAATACTAAACCATTGAATAATAACTCAACACAAATCCACTAATAACAACATGACTTCTCCCATGTCCTCAAGAACTAGACGAACTACTCACAAGACATCATATGGATGAAGATCAAAGATGATATGATAATGGATAACAATCTGAACATAAACAAAAATCCAATGGTTCCACTCACAAGCATCAACTACAATAGTAATTGACACCGGGAAAGTTTCCCTAAGAACTAAAGCAATATCCAACACAATTGTTATAGCAGGATGGAATGGTGATGATGGTGCCGGTGGAGATGATGGTGTGGATGATGATGATGATCACGATGAAGCCTAGCTTGATGACGGTGTTGAGTGGCGACGATCTCCCCTCTCCAGGAAGGAATTTCCCCGGCAGAAATCTGTCTGTTGGAGAGATCTTTCTCGCTCGGTGTTTTCCGCCCCGTAGAGGCGGCGAAAATCTATCTGTGGTCACTCCCCTGGTGTTAGGGTTCCGTGAGCAAGATATAGGCGAGAGGGCAGAGTCGGAGGTCGGCCAGGTGGGCCACACCTGCCCTAGGCATGGGGCAAGGTGGGCCCGCGCCTAGGGGGGTGTGGGCCCCCTGTGGCCCTTCTTCGCCTCCCCTTCTAGCTTCCTCTGCCTTCTAAGTATTACCTCATAATAAGACATATATCAATGAACAAAGGCAAATTATGATATAGAATGGTGGTGCAAATTGGACATATCAACTCCCCCAAGATTAGACCTTCGTTTGTCCCCAATTGAAAACTGAGCTCTATAAACATGTCCACGGGTTTATGGAGTGAAGTGTCGATAAAAGAAATACGGACAAGAAGCATCACACTTACTATTACACAACTCATAGAAGAAAGTAACTCACCATTATATAACTTAGCTTGCAACAAGTACATGAGTCACAATAGAGAGTCATATAGATAAATCATAATTGAAATTGGAAAACTCTTGTTCCTGGGCAGAGAATAGCCGGCAAACAGTTTCACAAAAATATTTTTGTAGAAGTCTTAAAACAGGAGCACTCTTTGCTGAAAAAGGTTTTTCAATGAAGGCTTTTTAAGTAATACTCAATATATAAGAGGTTCGTGCAAAACAAGGAATATAAAGAACATGATTGAATAAATCACCATATGAATGTTTGAAACACAACAACTCAAATGCTTGCTGGAAATAGAGAGGAAGTAGGTTTACTGACTCAACTTAGAAAATAGGAGAAAGGTACCTTCATAGATGGAAGGAGGTATTACAAGTCATAAAGATCTTCCAAACGATTATGGTACTTACTAGCTGTGAGCCCTCATTGCCCCTATCATAGGCATCTTGAGATGACTAAGGTTAAAGTGCACAAATATTGAGTATATGCTTGATGAAATATAAGTTGGCAATCTCGTGTCCCTTGAATATGAGGACCACTCCTCATGCTACTCAAATTTAGTCACCGGTAAGTTCTTGTCATTGTAAGTACATGCGTATCTACTTTCCCGAACACTTCAGCTATTATTTCTCCTCTAAACTTGTGTGATTTGGATACAACTAACACGGACTAACGCTGTTTTCAGTAGAATTACCTTGGTGTCTAGTTTTTGTGCAGAAAATTAACTATCAGGAAAAATCCCGGAAAATATGCCAAAAATTATATTTCACCAGAAGATCCACGAAGCCAGAAGATGAAACTGAGTGGAGGCCTGGGGGGCCCACACCCCTGCCAGGCGCGGGTGGGCCCTGCCCCGCGCCTAGGGGGTGCGGCCACCCCAGGCACCCCCTTGGGCTCCCTCTGCGCCTATAAGTTGCCCCTTGACCTAAAAACCAAGGGGGGTTCGACGTTTTCTAGAAAATAGTTCCGCTCCACCGCCACCATGAGAAACCAAGATTTGGATCCAGAAACTCCGTTCTGGCACCCTGCCGGGACGGGGAATTTGGAGAGGATCATCGCCATCATCATCACCAACGCCTCTCCATCAACCATCGATGTTTCCCTCATCCATGAGTGAGTAATCCCCCGCTGTAGGTTATGGGGATGGTAGGGATTGGATGAGTTCTATCTTGTAATCCAATAAGATTGTTGTAATCAAATTTGGAGAGGTTCAAGTTCTCATTGCGAGCACGTATGACTATATATGGAGCACATGCCTATGATTGTTTAGTACTTGGATGCTTATTCTTATTTATCTATAATGCCCTAGATCTTGAAGTTACATGTTTAGACTCGTCCATGCAACGCCCGTCCATCCATCCCTATGCCTATCGCACTCGAATCCCATTGTTTACCGTTAATGTTAATATTGCTCATGTTTCACTGTTGTTGTTGCTTTGCTATTGCTACTACCAAATTGTTGCTACTGATAAACTTCTGTGAGCAAGAACTATTTCCAGGTGCAGCTGAATTGACAACTCAGTTGTTAAGGCTTGCAAGTATTCTTTGGCTCCCCTTGTGTTGAATCAATAAATTGGGTAATACTACCCGCGAAGACTGTTGCGATCCACTATACTTGTGGGTCATCAAGACTATTTTCTAGCGTCGTTGCCGGGGAGCATAGCTTTATTTGTAAGTTCACTTGGATCTACTATTGTTCACTTCTACTCCTTTCATCATGGGTAAGTCTCGTGATGGAAAGTTTCCTGTTTTACCATCCACTACAAGAAGAGGTACAGTCCTAAACACCTCTGTTGCTCTTGATTCACCGTCTGTTATAAGTAAGCTTGTCACACCACCACCACATACTCATGCTACACACACTGCTACTACTGCTGAATCTGAAACTGCTTTTGATGCTCATGATGTTACTTCTATTGTATTGATGCAAGTGGTTCATTAGGTCCTTTTCTAGATGCTACTATGGCTAGTCTAGGAAATACCGAATCTCCTAGTGAAGACACTGTTACACCTGTTAGCTCACCTAAGTCTAGTGAGAGTTATGATATTAATGATGGTTACATTGAGTTCACTGATGAATTTGTTGAAGAGTGCCAAAACACACATGGTACTAGTGCTATTAAGAGTCTCCTTGCTAGACGCACCATTATTCCTAAGTTGTCCTCTGATCCTAAGTTTTCCACCTCTCCCATAGATATTAAAGATAAAGATTATGATTTCTCTATTGATTTATCCTATTTAGATATTGTTGAGAAAGAACCTTTCCGTGGGACTGAAAATGAGAGTGTTGTGTCTCATATGAATGAGCTTTATACTATGAGTGCTTTGGTCTCTGATGATTTTAAAATGCGCAAGTACTTTGTTACTAAGATCTTCCCTTTTTCACTAAAAGGAGAAGCTAGGGTTTGGTTTAATAGATTACCTCCTGGTTCCATTGATAGCCCTGATTGCTTGATTGATTCTTTCTTCCAGAAATATTTTCCTCCCAGTGCTAGACATGCTGATTTGCAGAAACTTTTGATTTTAAACATGGAGAAGAAGAGAAATTGCCTGAGTCATGGACAAGGTTATGTGCCTTGATTCATCCACATCCTGGATGTCCATTGCCTAAGAATGAGCTTCTTAATATTTATTATAATGGACTAACTGATGATTCTATGACATACCTAGATAGCTTTGCTGAGTGTGTTTTCAGGAAAAGGACTCCTACAGATGCTGAAGAATTAATGACTAAGATAAGAAAGAATTATGATGATTGGACTTCAACTGAGCTAAATACACCTGAGCCTATTACTCCTGAATCAGTTGTGCCTGAACCAGTTCCAACACCAACACCAAATAAGAGGGGAGTTATTGCATTAAATGATGAAGTGATGAAAGAAGCTAAGAAATGTCTAAAGGAGAAAGGTATTAGAACTGAAGATGTGAAGAATCTACCTCCTATAGAAGAATTATGTAAACCAATTCCCCACTCATCTACTATTTAGGTACACTCTCTCCACTTTAATGAAGGTGATATTCCCTATGGTAAACCTCCTTATCAATGCTTAGAGGAACTTGACACATTTATTGTTAAACAAGGTAATTTTAATAAACAAGTTCAGAATCATTTATTTGAAAACACTAGAGCTATTAAAGAGTTGAAAGATATTTTGGAAAGAACTTCTAATGATATTAAAATGCTTTGTAAACACTTTCAAATGGTTCAAACCCAACTTGATCAACTTGCTAAGGTACAAAAGGATATGCTAGTTAATGCATCAAGAGATAAACATGCTTATGGAATTAGAACTAGGAGTAGTATAGCTACTCAAGATCCTTTATATCCTGAAGGACACCCTAAAAGAATTGAGAAGGATTCTCAACAAGGTGAAAGTAGTGGTAGTCCTCGTAAGAGAAATAAAAATAAACACAAGATATTTGAGGAACCCCTTGAACCTGCTGTAGATCCTAATAGTATATCTGTCTCTGATGCTGAAACTAAGAGTGGTAATGATAAAAATGATGCTCCTGATAAGGAGGAAGTTGAGGAAGAACCTAAGAAGCACACTAAGAACACTAGGTACACTAAGGAAGATTTTATTGCTAAGAAACATGGTAGTGAGTGAGAACACTGGGTGCAGAACCTATGCCTTTTACAGGTAAGAAACACAAGTCAAAGGAGGAAGAACACTAGAACAAGTTTTGTGAGTGGATGAAACCTTTATTTTTGCAAATTCCTTTGACTGATGCTATTAAGTTGCCTCCTTATTCAAAGTATATGAAGTATATTGTCTCTAATAAAAGGAAGATTCCTAATGAGGAGATTTCTACTTTGCTTGCTAATTAATCCTTCAATGGTAAAGTTCCAAAGAAACTTGCTGATCCAGGTATACCAACTATTCCTTGCTCTATTAAGAATAATTATGTTAGAACTGCTTTATGTGATTTGGGAGCTGGTGTAACATCCCAAAAATCATGATTGAAAAGTTGTCATATCATTCATGCATTCATAACATTTGGTCATTTCAAACAAGATTTCAAAATAAGAAACCATGTAATGCCTATTATTTTAAGTAAGAAAGGCTATGGGTTTTATTTTACTCTCAAAGTATGAGAATGCTTTGGTTTGATCAGAAATGTTTTAAAGTTGAATGCAAGCTTGTACAAAATTTTCAAAGATAAAACCCTAAGAAAAACCATATTTAAACACCTATTTTTATATTATATAAGAGGCATGGTTTTATTTTTCTAAATTCAAAGGACAAAAGTGTTTTTGAGTGCAAACATGTGTTTGACGCACTTTTGGACACTAGAAACACAGTACAAAAGTCTAGAGAAATTTTGAATTCAAACTGATTTGAATTAGCCATTCAAATTCAATCTAGAAAATCAAAACAGAAAAAGAAAAAGAGAAAAGGAGAAAAAATAACAGGCACCACCTATCTAGCCCAACCCACCCCACGGCCAACTAGCAGCCCACCTAGCCCACCCGGGAAAACCCCCTCTCCCTCTTTGTTTCTCACTGCCAACGCGCGCACCCGCTCGCTGATAGGCGGACCCCACCTCCATGTCACCCCTTCGTCCTTAATCAACGCCCCTAGAACTCGCCGATTGATTTTGAATCAATTTGATTGATTGCCTCAGTAATTCCCGCACCCTACCCTGCCTACTTAAACCCCTTCCTCCCCCGCATCTTTCCCCTCACTCGCCACCGTCTAAGCGCCACCAGGTTGCCCACACTTGAGCTCACACCGCCGCGGTACCAAACCTCTTCGGCGACCAATCCCGGTGAGCCTCGACCCCCTTGATCTTTGGTTCTTACTCTCTTGTTCACCACCCTCGTATGCACCTAATGCCACTTGTGGTTTCCTTTCTTGTGGTTTGTAGCGTCGCCTTTGTCAACACCCGCGTGTGCCCGACGGCGAGCTCGGCTCCGGTGAGGAATAGTTGCCGAACCCGAGCGCCCCACCCTCGCCCGTGACCTCCACTGCGACCGCCTCAGATCCACGATCTCAGTAACGCACTACACCTTTCCCTTTACCCCCTAGCACCGCCAGTTCATCGCCGGCAGAGCCGTCGCCGCCATAGCTCGCCATTTGCGCGCCCGTTCGTGGCAGAGTGACCAGATCCGCTGGATCTAGATCCAGCGGCTAAGATTAGAAGAGAGAGTGAAAGGGTATGGTTAGATCTGGACCGTGCGATCTAACTTAGATCCAGCGGCTCGCGAGCGTGGTCTGCACGAAGCGGTACAGGCCAATCAGATGGCGCCGCGTGTCAGGTTTTTTCTTTTAAAAATCCAGATTTTAATTATTAGATGAATTAACTTGTAAAATTCATAACTTTTGTTCTGTTTATCCAAAAAATGCAAATAATATATCCATGGATTCACAAAATTAAATCCTACACATCTATGGGCTTAGTTTTGTACTTTGTTTCTATAAAAATGGAATTTTCTGCAGAGACATTTGTAGGCTTATTTTGAGTATAAAAATTATTTAGAGAATGTTTTAAAGACTTGTTTGGTTTAAGAAAAATCATCACATGGCATTTGCGTGCATTCATGTATTTTTGCTTGAATAATTTGAATGTAAATTTGGTGCTATCATTTTATGTGTAGATTTTAGTGCTAGTGGTGATTGTGATTATGAGGATTGCTGCTACTCCCCCAACTACCAAGGCAAGTGGTGCTTCATATATTTGTCCCATTATTTTGTTATGCACTAGTGATATTTAGTATAGGGATAGCATGAGATTTTGCTAAGTATCTATATGTTGTGCTATGGGAAATCCTAGTAGTTGTAGTCTTGATAGAATTTTCTCTAAGTTAAGATAATTGTTTTAATGCCAAGCTTAGCCTAGCTAGTAGCAAACAAGGGTGGATTACATACATGCTTTGGAAAATATTGTTAAGTCTTTGACTTGTGTTTTTTGCTTAATAAAACAACTAAGTGAATGAATCACCTGGGTGGAATGGTATGTTTGGGTTATGTTGAGTGGTTACACAAGGCCAATATCTATGGTCTACCTTGTGTATCACACTTGTGGAAAGCCACCCAGGAACAAAGGGATTTGAGATACTTAGTGTTTATAAGCTTCTAGTGCAACCACATGCCATATGGGCTCTGCCTTGATCATATAGGTTGCAATAACTTAGCCAGATGGACAGTTGGTGGTAGGGTGATAGGTTGGAGCGCGTCCATTTGGTCTAAGGGAACGCTTCTGAAAGGTCTCATCTCGATGCATGTCGAGTCTTGTGGGGAAAGTGCACCACTTCTCGAGAAGGAAAAATCTAAGTACTTAGCCGTGTCCCCGGCAACGGACAATTTGAGCATCAAGACATTGAAGCTATCAAGGATCTCCTCATCCCAATTTCTAAGTTAAAAACTTGTGGTTGAACAAGGGTAAAGGTTCACCAATGTCTATTGGTGGTTCATTGAGAGTTTTTGACAAATAAAAACTTAGTGTTTTCAACTGATAGGCAAAACCTATTTTGAGCAAAGCAATCCTAAGCTACACTTAGCCAAATTCATATAGAAGTTGTAAACTATTATTCTACTAAGGTATCACTTGCCAATACTATTCCAATGTATTGAACCATTGTGGCTTTAACTTGTGATGTTGCAGGTTACTCTGATGAGGATTAAAGTTATGAGTCTACACTCAACATGTTTGCCTATGGCACATGAAGATGAAGACTTTATTTTATTTTGTTAAGTTGATCTCTTGTACTAGCCTATGGCTATGGAGTTGTAAAAGACTATGTTATCTCTGGAATGATGATGTAATAATGACCTTTGTATCTGTGTACTTTATGTTAAACTGTGGATGCTAGCATTTGATCCAGGGACTAGCAGTGCAATCACAGGGACCTTTACCTTTATAAAGGAGGGGTCATACAGCCGGAGTTAGTGTTATTCCTTTTTCTCTCTACAAGAG
This sequence comes from Avena atlantica, assembly GCA_910589765.1. Taxonomy (NCBI): domain Eukaryota; kingdom Viridiplantae; phylum Streptophyta; class Magnoliopsida; order Poales; family Poaceae; genus Avena; species Avena atlantica. The sequence continues at coordinate 440,155,473 of OU342735.1, read as the reverse complement.
ACTCCAGCTAGAAAAGTTGATACCAACTGATATATCATTGCAAATGGATGATTAGTCAACTACTATTCATGTTGGTATATGTGAGGATGTTCCTGTTCAAGTGGCTCATAATTGCTTGGTTTTGACTGATTTTGTTGTGCTTGAAATGCCTGAAGATGATAATATGTCTATTATTCTTGGGAGACCTTTTCTTCATACTGCAGGTGCTGTCATCAATTGCAATCAAGGGAAAGTAACATTCAATATTAATGACAAAGAGCATACTATCTATTTCCCCAATAAGGTTGTTAAAATCTATTGCCTGAATTCCATTAAAAATATTGAGAGCATCAAGGTTGGAAAAATATATTGTCCCATTCCACAAGAAAATTTTGAAACTATTATGATTGGGACCATTGCTATCAAGTATGAGGTAACATAATCAACTTATGGATTGCAAAGTTTTGTTTCATATAAGATTGTTTTGGTAACAAGACTTGATCAACCTTGTTAACAATAGGATTTTAATGAAAAAAAATGCTTCCACCGTGGTTATACTTGCTTTCTTTTACTTTTCTCCTTCCTAGTCTTTGTCTTTTCTCTTGTTAGCTTTAGTTTTGCTATATGTTTGCTTGTTAGGGTGTCTTAGAACTTCTGTAGTTTGGATTTTGCTTCTTCTAAACAACTGTTTCTGCGGGAAAATCAATTTTCATACCTGAAGATTGGCCAAAAATAAAGTTTCCCTAAAAATCCCAGAAAATTCAAAATAAAATTTTCCTCGAAAAAAGGGGCATAGGGACACCTGGAGTGACCCAGGGGGCCACACCAGGCGCCCACACCCTAGGTAGGCGCGGCCTGCCCATGGGTGGCGCCTAGGGGGTTTGGCCCACCTGGGGCCCTCCAAGGTGCCCCCTCATAGCCATCTTCTTTCTCTCTCCCTAAAAACACCGGAAAACTCTCTCAAGATCGAGTTCTTGCTGTTCTTGCTCGCGATTTTCGATCTCCTTACTCAGCCCCTCTTTGCTTCTAATTTTTGGAGGGATTGCTCCTTGGTATGTGCCCCCTCCACTTGTCCAATTAGATTTGTGATTGGTAGATTGTATCTTGAGTATTTTTCTGCTATAGGTGACAGGTTGTGTGAGCTTGCATGCTTGTTCTATGCTTAGAGATTTCATTTTGATGCATGTGTATCCCTCTAGCAAGTTCCTATAGTAGTTGCTCATCATTTATCAACTTGGAAATCACTTGGTTTAATGTTTGTCTAAAAATTTCAGCAAGGAAGTTTGATGGTACCTAAGCAAATGAAAGTTCATCGTGAGGAAGGAGTCTTCCCTTCCATATATCCATGCCAGGAATTTATGAGAACCGCGGGACTCCTCTAGGATTTCCAAACTATGATTACCAATGCAGGGTTGGAACACTTTGTTGAAGGTGAACCCTTTCAGTATGTTAAGCTAACCATGCCATTTGTGCAGGACTTCCGGATTACATGGTCTACATCTAATCCCATGGTCCATTACAAAATATATAATATACCTGTCGGCCTGCCTTTTGCTGATTTCTGTGCAGCAATTAGAATACCTCAGTGGGGATCTTGTGAGAAGATCAAGGAGAGGCCCAAGTCGCTTATGGATTTATATGCTGAGATTTGCCAAGGTTTCGACTTCTCAAAGGAAAGTGGTAAAATTCAGAACATTCAGTTCCCAGCCATTAGATATTTTGCCTATTTCATTACCAAGTGTGTTCTTACTAGAAAGATTGCTAGAAAGTTATCTTCTTTTGATCTAGCTTTTATCGCAGCTGCTTTGAATAGGAATAGATCTTATAGCCTGGGTGGTTTGATAGCTCACCATCTCACCACCAACCGCGAGAAGGGTGGAATTTGTGGAGGTCACATTGCTTCTAGGTTGGTAGCTTTCCATGGTTTAGAGCCTCACCATTTAGATTATCGGTTCCCCATAGAGAGGCTTGATCTTGAATCCATGATTCAGCATGGTTTTGTTTACTTGGGGGCTAATGTGAGAAGTTTACCGTATGAATTATCTTTTGCTCAGCAAGGTTGGAGAAAGGGTAGGACTGAGAAAATAGTTTATTTGCTGCACCTTCAATGTTTAATTTTGATAACAGGCAAGGATGGTCGCTCACGGAGGAAGAGTTTGACACTTATGTGGCGGAGCTCTCCTAGCAAGAGGACAATGTTGGGGAGGATGCCGAAGATGATTCGGTTCAGCCCTCCAATGTGGGAGACTCTTCATACCAGCAGCCCTCATTTGATTGGGGCGCATCTTCTTCTACATCACAAGCGCCTGACTACGATCATTCCTATGATGACCCACCAGCTTGGGGTTACTACCCACGCTATTGAGCTCCACTTAGGCCAAAAGCCTAAGCTTGGGGGGTAGGTATACCGACATCACACTCATATATATATCATGTTCGGTCGGTTCTTTGTATATCCATTGTTTCGCTTTCTTTTTGGTTTTTGTTGCTGCTTTCTTAAAACACAAAAAATACCAAAAATATTTTCATTGTTTCTCTTGTTTTGTTTCTTTATTTCTTTGCTTTGGTTTGTCTTAAAAGAAAAAAATCCAAAAATATTTTCCTTTGTTTGGTTTGTTTTTGTTTTGTTTGTTTTTGCTTTGTTGGCTTGTTTGAAAAATCGAAAACACCAAAAATATTTGTTGTTCTTCTTTGGTTTTGTGAGTTCTTTGCAGGGTTCAGCCGTCTTCAGTGGATTTGGTTTCATGTTATTATTCAAGTCACACAAGTGAAGGGCAATAATGAAGATTAAGACAACTTGAGGAGTGGTAAGAGGCTGGTAACAAACTCTATTTGTTTTCATTTTTGTACATATACTCATCATTGTGAGCATGCTTAGTCTGTTCATTGTAAGGAGTATGTTACTGATGGATGCTTAGTAGTTCTTGCTTGTCTATGATTATCTCCATCTTGCTAATAGTTTGTAGCATGTCATATGAATGTTTGCTTGCATTGTTTTATTCATATTTTGGTATGATATTGTGATATCCTCCTCTGAAAGTTTCATGTGAATCGACTTGGCACATTCTCATGCATGCATATGACTAAACAATGGTCAGTAAGCCTTGATGATTTATTTTGCCTCAAAGTTCTAGTATCACTTCCATGCCATAATTAGTCCAGTTTTATTGCAAGCATGATTATGACAATTATTGCTCTCTCATTTGTCGCTCCCTCTCTATTGCTAGCCTTCACTTGCACTGAGTATGAGCTCTACTTGTGCATCCAACTCCCCAAAACCATTATTGCCAACTGTGTCCACCATACCTACCTTGTAGAGGTCCCAACCCAATAAGGTAGAGTCCTCCTGTGTTTTACAATGCTAGTCCCTGGATCAACAGCTAGCATCCACAGTTAAGATGTAATATCAAGATACAAAGGTCATATTATAAATTTATAACCAGGAATAACATAAGTTTATTACATCAAACATAGCTCATTTGGCTATTACATTACATTTGCAGCGGAATAACTAAAAGTATGGGTCCATCATCTTCAAAGTGCCACAGGCAGATGTTGGTTGTAGACTTTGTAGTCCTAGTCAATCAAACAATCTTCATTTTAAAACAATCAACCTGCAACATTACAAGTTACAGCCACAAGGGTCAATACATTTTGAATTGTATTGGCAAGCTTCACTTTTATGTATGATAAGAGTGGATCCTATCATTATATGCATATTTGGCTAAGTAGAGTTTAAGGCTTATTTGCATAAAGCAATATTTCATCCTATCTTTTCAAAAAGGGTTATAAAGTTCTTTGTCAAATTTCTTTTCCAAGTTCCTTGAAATCCTTGGTAGAAACTCAAGTGTTCAAATCCTTGTCAAAATCCCTTGAGCATCTTGGTAACCCCAAGTGCATCAAGTTTTATCAAAATTCATGAGTTCCTTGGTAAAGCCCCAAGTACATCATGCTCTTGAGCACCTTGGTAACCCCAAGTGCAACAAGCTTTACAAAATCTCTTTGAATTCCTTGGTAGACACACAAGGGCATCAAGTTTTTATATTAGAAGTTGGAATGTCGAGATCTCCCATAGTTCAAACTTTAGTTGCTCAGTATTGTCCATAACCGGGGACACGGCTAAGTACTTAGATTTTATTTACTTCTGCAGAAGGAGTACACTTTACCCACAAGACACAATCCCATCTTGTTGCCACCAGTGGCCTACTGGATTAGTGCTCACCAAGATGGAGTACTGGCAGATTGAGAATGTGACGAAGTCTTTCCAAAAGGTCCTCCCATACATCATTGCTAGCTTTGTCTTCAGCCCCCATGAAGCATTCCAGATCCCCATGTCCAGTAACTAAAGACAATGTATGGGTCTTCCTAATGTAATTGACTAAGCCAGAGCCATAATAACATGTGGTTGTACATGGAAGCCACAATTGGAGAAACATGTTTGATCTCTAAGTTTCCTAGGTGGTTTTCTTTTGGAGCACAACACAAAGTGATTGCCATAGACATGGTTCCCTTTTGTTGCCACCTTCTCCAAAACTTAAGGTAGCCACCACCTAGGTGGTTCATTGAGTCCTTGTTTTATTATGTAAAACACAAGTCCTTTTCTCATCCTTTGTAAAATCACAACATGTATCTCTTTTCAAAACATAGCATGGCTAAGCATGTACAACTTCAATATTTTCTCTAAGGAGTGTATAGGGAATCCTATTAGGATTTAGCATAGCATAAGTATAAAATATCTTTTCATGCATATTTTCAAAATCCACTAAGTATAGTAAAAAATAGTAGGACTTTTGTATGATAGTGTAACTTGCCTTTTTGTTTAGGGAATGATAGTCACTTCTTGATCTTGCTAGTCTCACACTTTGATAATTTCACTACAATCAAACAAGCAATCACCAAATCAACTAACATTCCAACACTCAAACAATAATTCACATACACAAAGCAATGGTTCCTAAGTCTTGTAAGAAGAGGGTTCTATTGCAAAGTTGGTCTCTTCTAGGTTTATAACTTTGTAAGGTCCACATTGGTCATCCACCAAAATGGCAAAGTCACTTGTAATTGGGTTTTATCCTAAGACCATTTTAAAATCATTCATCATTTTATGTGGTGAAAGTTTATTCTTATCAAAACAAAATCTTAGGTTTTTCACCAAGTGAGTTGTCCTTGGCATGACTTGGTGTTTTGGATCAGTAGGTTTGGTCTAAAACATTTTCCCAAAGTTTTCCTTTTCATAAACATTTTTATAACCAAAATCCATACTCTTTATTTGGTTAGAAAATGGTTAAGTCAAGTAATCTATCTAAATTTTACTAAAACCATTTCTAACACCAAGGGTGGGTTCCTAGGGTCAGTAAGGTCACATAAATCCATTTTGCAAAGGTTTTAAATTAAAAATCATTTTTAAACAATTTTTATACTCTAAACAAGTACACAAAAGTTTCTGTAATTTCCAACAAATTATCAAATACTATTTTCAAAACTAGGGCCAGGGTTAGCTAGGGCTTGTTCTCCTGAATCCATTGATATAAAATTTGTCAAATTTGGACGTGTGGATCAAAAGTTATAAGGATTTGAAAATCACAACTAAATCTGTTTTCAAATCTGTTTTTAAACCAAATAACGGACACGTGTCCTAATCCTACTCGCCGATACCGTTTCGGTTGGATCAAGCGTCGAGGGGCGTTGGATCTAATTTAAATCGTGCGGTCCAGAGGACATACCCCTTCGTCGGTAAGTGATCTAATCGTGGCCGCTAAGTCTAGATCGAATGGTACTGGCGTGTTCGACCATAGTCGGGCGGCGCTGCGACAGCTGCTGGCGGCGGCGGCTCTGTTTCACGGCGGCGCCGGCGATAAAGGAAGCAAGGTACGAAGTGAGGACGCTCACCGTGATCGCGAGGACGAGGTGATGCTCTGGCGTGGTCGGTTGGTCGCGGGGCGCACTAGGGTTGCGACAATTTCTCACCGGAGTTGGAAACGGCGTCGAGCGGCTCTGGTTCTGGTTGAAGTCGACGCTACAGATCACCCTATGGTAAAACAAAGGCATGGTTAGGTGAGGGAGGTCACGGAGAGGTCACGTGCATGAACTAGAAGGTACGGGGCGGTCGGAATTACCCTGTGGAGCTCGTCGGAAAAGAAACAGACGGTGGCGGTAGGAGTCGTCGCTACAGATTGCCCTACGGTAAGACAGGAGCACAGTTAGATGCGCGAGATCAAGGCGATGCTGAGTGCGTGAACGAGAGGGATCGGGGCGGTCTGGTTCACCTGAGATTTGTCGCCGGAGTTGAAGACAGACGCGGCGGCGTCGGAAGTTTGACGTAGGAGACGTTCTGGGGCGCCCGCGGTTGAACGGAGGGTACGGGGAGAATCGTCTAGGAGTGGGGAAGCTGCGTGCTTGGTCAATGGGGCAAGGGGAGGCAGTGTGTGGCCGGAATCGATGAAGGAGGTCGTCGGAGACAGCGACGGTGCAGAGAAAAATTGGAGCGGCCCGGTGGCGAGGAGAGGTTGGTATCTGAGGGAATCGAGAGAGGAGGGGTGAGCGTTTTATGGTGCGTGGTCGCAGGGAAAGTAAAAGCCGTGGTTAACGCGAATTTAAGCCGCAGTTCAATGGCAGAAACGGCCGCGCAGTGAGGGGAGAAGGAGTCGCGGGGAGGACGATGAACAGTGGGTGGTGGGGTCCTCTGGTCAGCGGGAAAGAAAGAAGGGAGGAGTTCCACCTGTCATTTTCTGTGCGGGTCAGGTTATTGGTTCGAAACGTTTTCTGCGGGAAAAGATGCTGGGCTGGTTGGTGGGCTTAGTGGGCTGCCTGGGTTGGGTTGTTGTTTTCATTTTTTCTTTTGTACTGAATCATTTTTCCTTTTCTATTTTGTATTTCTGTTTTAAATTTCCAATCAAATAATTATTAACCAAAATAATTCAAACAACAATCAAATTTGTAGTATTGAGAATAGTTCTGTTTAGTGTTGTGGTCAAAAGTCCATATTAAAATAATAATAATAACTTTATTATTCCATACCTTAATTAAATAAAATGGAGTTTTTATTTACTTAACATGGTTTGATTTATTTAATAATAATTCTCATTTGAAAACACTTTCAAATCCAAAACAGAAGATTTATTTGAAAATACAGAATATTTGAATGATTTGTTTTAAAAACAGAACAACCTCTTATTTTAAGGTCCATTAGTAATTAAATAAAATGGGCCTTAGTTGTTAAATCAAATAGAGTTTGATTCTATAAAATCTTTATTTGAAACATAAATATTTTCCAAACCAAATCAGTAGGTTTTAATTTAAAATATAAGATATTTAAAATACTTGTTTTTTTTTAAATAAAATAACATTTCATTATGGTGTCCATTATTAATTAAATAAAATGGACTTTCATTATTATTCCAAAAATAGGTTTTATTTTATTGAGAATATTTATTTTGAAAACCAAGATAAAGTTAAACACTTTAGTAGGTTTCAATTTAAGGGAATAAAATACTTAAAACTTATTTAAATAAACTAACAAGCTTTGATATTTCAATAAAAAAAATAGTAAACTTTTTATTAAATAAAGTTGGATAATAGACCTTATTAATTTATTTTAGATAAACCTTTTGCAAATTTTATTTAGGTCAAAATGTTTTAATTCAAAATCTTGGCCAATGTTTAGTTTGGCTTTGTAAACTAATCTTTATTTAGATCTATCTTTTCTTTTAAATACCACATCTTTTATCTTAAAGATCCAAATACTATTTCTAAAAATATTTATTTTCCTTTATTTAAAATGTTTATCATTTTAATTTCTTTTAGGATTTTATTTAATTCAAATGGGTTTGAGGTTCCATTTAAATTCAAAAAGTTTCTTCTGGCTCTGAAATTCAAACAAAATTTTATTTTATTCATTTATTTTCACATTACAAGATTTAGAAAACCTCGGGATGTGACAGGCTACCACCCTTAAAATAAATCTCGTCCCGAAATTTGGGGAAGGTAGGGTTGCAAGCAAGTTCAATCAACTAGGGTACTACCACCCTTAAAATTTTCAAACAAAAATTACATATTGGCCTTCTTGGGTCCTGAAAAACTTTTCTAAACCAACTTTTGCTTTATTACTACACTTGACTCATGGGCCAAGGTTGAGTTTCTCCATAGGCTTGTTCAACTTGTTTTTCATCCTATCTGGACAGTTGCTTGCATAGTGTCCTGGATTCTTGCAGTTGAAACAATTAATGTCCTTGAGTTCTTTGCGTTGCTCTTGTGGGCAAGTTGCTACATAGTGGCCTGGTTCTTTGCAGTTGTTGCACCACACTTGGTCAATCTCTTTATTCTTCTTGTTTTCTGGACATCCACTAGAGTAGTGTCCCATTTCCTTACATTTACGGCATTGCACAAGGCTCATGTCTTGCTTGGGTTTCTTAATTTTCCTTGATCCTTTGAATTGGGTTGTTTTGTTTGGATGTAGGAGTGGTCCTTTTCCTTTGGTAGACTTGGATCCTTCTTGTAGTCTTTGTTCCACCATGGCATAGATAGGACATAGACCTGGAGTATGGTCCCTTCCTTCACAAAGGTAGCAAGTAGCTTGAGAGGTAGGACATTGTCCATTAGGATGATCTTCTTCACAATTGGGGCATTGTCCTTCATGCTCCTTGGAAGTATGATCCTTGTCTCCACAAATAGTGCAAGCTGGGGCTCCATCTAGGACAATATTCTTTTCATCCCTGTTATCATACACACTTCTAGGACAGTTTTCTTCCATGCTAATCATTTGATTAGTCACCTTAAGCATCAGTTGAGACTGCTCTTCCAAAAATCTTTGGAGTGCTGGATCCTTATCACTATTCTTGATTAGGAATTGAGCTGTTAGTTGATTCAACTGGTGTTGGGTTGCTATGAGCTCTCTCAGGCTATCAGCTTGGTTGGTGTTGGTATCATCAACCTTGGAGTCCTTTGGAGAAGTCATCTGTTTGGGTTTGAAGGGAGTTTTTAGAATAAGCAAGATACTTCTAAAGAATTATTTCTAATCACACACATCACAATTTACACAAACAATGTGCATGCAATCATAAACAATCATTTCACTCAAGCAAGGTTCAAGCATATATTTAGGCAACAAAATATTTTTGTTACACCATATAAGTTGGTGGTTTTGACTTAACTATAAATGGTGGCCCATCTACATGGTTCACTTATGCTATTTCCTTCCTTCATGATTCCTCTTGTATGGGATCATGGTTTCTTGAGATAACTCTTGGTTGCAATACTTCAAAGTTGTTGATGGCTTCTTCTTATTTTGCATTCCCTCAGTCTCTAATCTTAAGCAAGATTTCCTTGTTTCACTTGTGGCCCTTAGTAGTTTCCAAGTTGGAAGTCCTTGGTGATCATGCTGAAGATGTTGAAGTCATTAGAGCTGAAGATGTTGAAGTCATTAAAGTTGAAGAAATCCTTTGCATATGATGAAGTCTTTGGTCATGGGTAGGTTTTTCCATCAAGTTGAAGTAGAAGAGGTGTAGAGTTAAACCAAAATGATTGAGGAAAGAGTTTACAAGATTGTTTGTAAATAAGTTTTGGAACAAAACAACTCCTATTTTTCTAAGGGTTTTTGTCCAATCCTAGGTTTACAAATCCTACAGGCAACACAATGCTCTGATACCATCTGTAGAGGTCCCAACCCAATAAGGTAGAGTCCTCCTATGTTTTACAATGCTAGTCCCTGGATCAATAGCTAGCATCCACAGTTAAGATGTAATATCAAGATACAAAGGTCATATTATAAATTTATAACCAGGAATAACATAAGTTTATTACATCAAACATAGCTCATTTGGCTATTACATTACATTTGCAGCGGAATAACTAAAAGTATGGGTCCATCATCTTCAAAGTGCCACAGGCAGATGTTGGTTGTAGACTTTGTAGTCCTAGTCAATCAAACAATCTTCATTTTAAAACAATCAACCTGCAACATTACAAGTTACAGCCACAAGGGTCAATACATTTTGAATTGTATTGGCAAGCTTCACTTTTATGTATGATAAGAGTGGATCCTATCATTATATGCATATTTGGCTAATTAGAGTTTAAGGCTTATTTGCATAAAGCAATATTTCATCCTATCTTTTAAAAAAGGGTTATAAAGTTCTTTGTCAAATTTCTTTTCCAAGTTCCTTGAACTCCTTGGTAGAAACTCAAGTGTTCAAATCCTTGTCAAAATCCCTTGAGCATCTTGGTAACCCCAAGTGCATCAAGTTTTATCAAAATTCATGAGTTCCTTGGTAAAGCCCCAAGTACATCATGCTCTTGAGCACCTTGGTAACCCCAAGTGCAACAAGCTTTACAAAATCTCTTTGAATTCCTTGGTAGACACACAAGGGCATCAAGTTTTTATATTAGAAGTTGGAATGTCAAGATCTCCCATAGTTCAAACTTTAGTTGCTCAGTATTGTCCATAACCGGGGACACGGCTAAGTACTTAGATTTTATTTACTTCTGCAGAAGGAGTACACTTTACCCACAAGACACAATCCCATCTTGTTGCCACCAGTGGCCTACTGGATTAGTGCTCACCAAGATGGAGTACTGGCAGATTGAGAATGTGACGAAGTCTTTCCAAAAGGTCCTCCCATACATCATTGCTAGCTTTGTCTTCAGCCCCCATGAAGCATTCCAGATCCCCATGTCCAGTAACTAAAGACAATGTATGGGTCTTCCTAATGTAATTGACTAAGCCAGAGCCATAATAGCATGTGGTTGTACATGGAAGCCACAATTGGAGAAACATGTTTGATCTCTAAGTTTCCTAGGTGGTTTTCTTTTGGAGCACAACACAAAGTGATTGCCATAGACATGGTTCCCTTTTGTTGCCACCTTCTCCAAAACTTAAGGTAGCCACCACCTAGGTGGTTCATTGAGTCCTTGTTTTATTATGTAAAACACAAGTCCTTTTCTCATCCTTTGTAAAATCACAACATGTATCTCTTTTCAAAACATAGCATGGCTAAGCATGTACAACTTCAATATTTTCTCTAAGGAGTGTATAGGGAATCCTATTAGGATTTAGCATAGCATAAGTATAAAATATCTTTTCATGCATATTTTCAAAATCCACTAAGTATAGTAAAAAATAGTAGGACTTTTGTATGATAGTGTAACTTGCCTTTTTGTTTAGGGAATGATAGTCACTTTTTGATCTTGCTAGTCTCACACTTTGATAATTTCACTACAATCAAACAAGCAATCACCAAATCAACTAACATTCCAACACTCAAACAATAATTCACATACACAAAGCAATGGTTCCTAAGTCTTGTAAGAAGAGGGTTCTATTGCAAAGTTGGTCTCTTCTAGGTTTATAACTTTGTAAGGTCCACATTGGTCATCCACCAAAATGGCAAAGTCACTTGTAATTGGGTTTTATCCTAAGACCATTTTAAAATCATTCATCATTTTATGTGGTGAAAGTTTATTCTTATCAAAACAAAATCTTAGGTTTTTCACCAAGTGAGTTGTCCTTGGCATGACTTGGTGTTTTGGATCAGTAGGTTTGGTCTAAAACATTTTCCCAAAGTTTTCCTTTTCATAAACATTTTTATAACCAAAATCCATACTCTTTATTTGGTTAGAAAATGGTTAAGTCAAGTAATCTATCTAAATTTTACTAAAACCATTTATAACACCAAGGGTGGGTTCCTAGGGTCAGTAAGGTCACATAAATCCATTTTGCAAAGGTTTTAAATTAAAAATCATTTTTAAACAATTTTTATACTCTAAACAAGTACACAAAAGTTTCTGTAATTTCCAACAAATTATCAAATACTATTTTCAAAACTAGGGCCAGGGTTAGCTAGGGCTTGTTCTCCTGAATCCATTGATATAAAATTTGTCAAATTTGGACGTGTGGATCAAAAGTTATAAGGATTTGAAAATCACAACTAAATCTGTTTTCAAATCTGTTTTTAAACCAAATAACGGACACGTGTCCTAATCCTACTCGCCGATACCGTTTTGGTTGGATCAAGCGTCGAGGGGTGTTGGATCTAATTTAAATCGTGCGGTCCAGAGGACATACCCCTTCGTCGGTAAGTGATCTAATCGTGGCCGCTAAGTCTAGATCGAACGGTACTGGCGTGTTCGACCATAGTCGGGCGGCGCTGCGATAGCTGCTGGCGGCGTCGGCTCTGTTTCACGGCGGCGCCGGCGATAAAGGAAGCAAGGTACGAAGTGAGGACGCTCACCGTGATCGCGAGGACCAGGTGATGCTCTGGCATGGTCGGTTGGTCGCGGGGCGCACTAGGGTTGCGACAATTTCTCACCGGAGTTGGAAACGGCGTCGAGCGGCTCTGGTTCTGGTTGAAGTCGACGCTACAGATCACCCTATGGTAAAACAAAGGCATGGTTAGGTGAGGGAGGTCACGGAGAGGTCACGTGCATGAACTAGAAGGTACGGGGCGGTCGGAATTACCCTGTGGAGCTCGTCGGAAAAGAAACAGACGGTGGCGGTAGGAGTCGTCGCTGCAGATTGCCCTACGGTAAGACAGGAGCACAGTTAGATGCGCGAGATCAAGGCGATGCTGAGTGCGTGAACGAGAGGGATCGGGGCGGTCTGGTTCACCTGAGATTTGTCGCCGGAGTTGAAGACAGACGCGGCGGCGTCGGAAGTTTGACGTAGGCGACGTTCTGGGGCGCCCGCGGTTGAACGGAGGGTACGGGGAGAATCGTCTAGGAGTGGGGAAGCTGCGTGCTTGGTCAATGGGGCAAGGGGAGGCAGTGTGTGGCCGGAATCGATGAAGGAGGTCGTCGGAGACAGCGACGGTGCAGAGAAAAATTGGAGCGGCCCGGTGGCGAGGAGAGGTTGGTATCTGAGGGAATCGAGAGAGGAGGGTGAGCGTTTTATGGTGCGTGGTCGCAGGGAAAGTAAAAGCCGTGGTTAACGCGAATTTAAGCCGCAGTTCAATGGCAGAAACGGCCGCGCAGTGAGGGGAGAAGGAGTCGCGGGGAGGACGATGAACAGTGGGTGGTGGGGTCCTCTGGTCAGCGGGAAAGAAAGAAGGGAGGAGGTCCACCTGTCATTTTCTGTGCGGGTCAGGTTATTGGTTCGAAACGTTTTCTGCGGGAAAAGATGCTGGGCTGGTTGGTGGGCTTAGTGGGCTGCCTGGGTTGGGTTGTTGTTTTCATTTTTTTTTGTACTGAATCATTTTTCCTTTTCTATTTTGTATTTCTGTTTTAAATTTCCAATCAAATAATTATCAACCAAAATAATTCAAACAACAATCAAATTTGTAGTATTGAGAATAGTTCTGTTTAGTGTTGTGGTCAAAAGTCCATATTAAAATAATAATAATAACTTTATTATTCCATACCTTAATTAAATAAAATGGAGTTTTTATTTACTTAACATGGTTTGATTTATTTAATAATAATTCTCATTTGAAAACACTTTCAAATCCAAAACAGAAGATTTATTTGAAAATACAGAATATTTGAATGATTTGTTTTAAAAACAGAACAACCTCTTATTTTAAGGTCCATTAGTAATTAAATAAAATGGGCCTTAGTTGTTAAATCAAATAGAGTTTGATTCTATAAAATCTTTATTTGAAACATAAATATTTTCCAAACCAAATCAGTAGGTTTTAATTTAAAATATAAGATATTTAAAATACTTGTTTTTTTTTTAATAAAATAACATTTCATTATGGGGTCCATTATTAATTAAATAAAATGGACTTTCATTATTATTCCAAAAATAGGTTTTATTTTATTGAGAATATTTATTTTGAAAACCAAGATAAAGTTAAACACTTTAGTAGGTTTCAATTTTAGGGAATAAAATACTTAAAACTTATTTAAATAAACTAACAAGCTTTGATATTTCAATAAAAAAAATTAGTAAACTTTTTATTAAATAAAGTTGGATAATAGACCTTATTAATTTATTTTAGATAAACCTTTTGCAAATTTTATTTAGGTCGAAATGTTTTAATTCAAAATCTTGGCCAATGTTTAGTTTGGCTTTGTAAACTAATCTTTATTTAGATCTATCTTTTCTTTTAAATACCACATCTTTTATCTTAAAGATCCAAATACTATTTCTAAAAATATTTATTTTCCTTTATTTAAAATGTTTATCATTTTAATTTCTTTTAGGATTTTATTTAATTCAAATGGGTTTGAGGTTCCATTTAAATTCAAAAAGTTTCTTCTGGCTCTGAAATTCAAACAAAATTTTATTTTATTCATTTATTTTCACATTACAAGATTTAGAAAACCTCGGGATGTGACATACCTATTAGCATCATTTGCTATTCCAGTGCATATTCTTTATGAAGTGTTTTCTTCCAAATAAAATGTTTGTATGTTTTGAGAAAGTTATTAGTAAAGCTCTCACGAACTTGATGACACACTTTATTCCTTGCACTTAATAATCATGAACCATTGTGACTTGTCCATGAAAGTTATATGCTGGGAGTTAGCATAACCGTGCTGTCACGGGAACACTTTCAACACTTTTTGGATATCCTATCCAGTTGATACTTTGCTCTTTTGTTTGCGGATGTCGACAGTGTGAAATAAAAGGGGAGCTTGTGAGTTCATGGAGTCTATACATTGTGTTATAGAAACTCCTGGTCCGCTAGCCTAAGCCATGCCTAATCATGGTGAAAACTTGCAGCATCACCATAATGAGCATTGATGAAGCATCCTCAATAAAAAGCTATGCACATAGTAAATAAAAAGATCGCTAAGATGCTCATTGTCTGCTTGCCTTGTCATTTTGATCACGGGATAGCTCATGTATCATGTGCAAGGGGTACCCCGTTGGCGGTCCTCTATGATATGCATGTATTTACAATGACAAGAACTTGCAGGTAACCAAAGTTGAGTAGAATGCGGAGCGACCCTCGTACTCAAGGGACTTGGGATTTCCAGTTTATGGTCTGTCAAGCATATAACTCATACTGGACCTCACTTTCACCTTAACCATATGAAGATGCCTATGATAGGGGCAATGAGAGCTCAAATCTAGTGAGTACCTTCCTTTCAGCATTTGGAAGCCTTTCAAACTTTTCAAAACCTTTTCATTTCCTTATTGAGTCACCTCTTATTCTAGGAGCACCTTCTTGAGAGCATAGTTGTCATTCTTGTGTTTGTCTCAAAACTTGGTTAATTATGTCATGACTTTGATGCTTGTATCTCTGATATCTTTACTTCTAGTCTTCACTTGAACTTCAGAGGTGCCTTGGCATTTATATTATTCTCTACAAACAAAGGCAAGCGAGATACCACTCTATCATACCTTATTATGAGCATTGCAATGTTGCTTATGTTTATGTTTCATGCTACTTATTATTATTGAGTTGGTTTCTCTTCATAGCTTGCAATGACTATTGAGTAGACTTAGTTGCATACTTCTTATTATGAATGGTTTAAGCATCTACTCCTGTGCTGAGAATATATGCATCATATGAAGCAAATTTGTTCGTGAAAGTTCTTTTATCGCACTCAATTTTCAACCGAATTGCTTGAGGACAAGCAATAAGCTAAGCTTGGGGGGAGTTGATACGTCCAAAACGTATATACTTTCCCGAACACTTTTGCTATTGTCTCTCCTCTAAACTTGTGTGATTTGGATACAACTAACATGAACTAACTTTGTTTTCAGCAGAATTACCTTGGTGTCTAGTTTTTGTGCAGAAAATCAACTATCAGGAAAAATCCCGGAAAATATGCCAAACATTATATTTCACCAGAAGATCCACGGAGCCAGAAGACAAAATGGAGTGGAGGCCTAGTGTCACATCCCAAGATTTTCCAAATCTTGTTATGTGAAAATAAATGAATAAAATAAAACTTTGTTTGATTTTCAGGGCCAGATGAAACTTTTTAAATTTAATTAGAACTTCAAACCCATTTGAATTAAATAAATCCTAAAGGGATTTAAAAAGATAAACATTTAATGAAAGGAAAAATAAAAACATTTGGAAATACTATTTTGAAACTCTTAAATGAAAATATTTGTTTTCAAATGAAATAGAAGTTTTATAAATAAAGATTATTTTATAAAGCCAAAATAAACCTTGGCCAAGCTTTGGGAATTAAAACATTTTATTTTAAATCAAATTAGCAAAGGTTTATTAAAATAAATTAATAAGGATTTAATATCCAACTTTATTTAATAGAAGGTTTTACCAATTTAATTGAAACATCAAAACTTATTAAAATTATTTAAAATAAGTTTTCTAAATATTTGATATTCACAAATAAAACCTACTAAAGAGTTTTGGCTTTATTTTAGATTTCAAAATAAATATCTCAATAAAGCAAATCCTATTTGATTTAATAATGAAAGTCTATTATACTTAATTAATAATGGTCTCTAAAATAAAAGGTTATTATGTTTTAAACAAATTTCCAAGTACTCTATGTTTCCCAAATAAAACCTACTGATTTGGTTTTGAAAATATTTAGGTTTCAAATAAAGATTTTATTAATAAAATCAAACTCTATTTGATTTAATAACTAAGGCCCATTTTATTTAATTATTAATGGACCTAAAATAAAAGGTTATTTTGTTTTAAACAAGTTTCCCAAATATTCTTTATTTCCAAATAAAACCTACTGATTTTGTTTTGAAAGTATTTGGATTTCAAATGGAGATTTTATTAAATAAATCAAACCCAATTTGATTAAATAACTTTGGTCTATTTTATTTAATTATTAAATAAGATCCTAAAAAGAATAAAATATTATTTTATTTTGGAATTTAGGTTTATGCTGATAAACAGAACCAAGTTCAAATTATGAAGTGTGGTGTTGTTTGAATTGATTTGGTTGATATTTGTTTGTTTGGAAAATTCAAAACAGAAATTAGATTCAGAAAAAGAAAAGGGTTACAGGAAGAAAAAAAATAGAGTCGGACCTGACCCAACTGGCCAAGCCCAACTAAGCCCAGCAGCCCAGCTCCCCCTCACCCAAAAGAAAACGTTTCGCACCCAGATTCTAACCCACACAGAGTATGACCAGTGGACCTCTCCCCACTCTTTTTCCCACTGAAAGTAGACCCCACTCTTTCCTGTTCATCGTCCACACCCCGCACGACCTCTTCTCCCCCTCGCCGGCCGTTGCAGGCTTTGATTCGTGGCTTGAATTTGCCTTAACACGGCCACCTTAACTCGCAGCGATCAAGCACCTTTAAACGCCAGCGCATCCTCTCTCATTCCCCTCTGTCTGCTACCCAAAGAACGCCACCAGGCCGCCCCAATTCCTCCCCGAGCTCCACTGACTCCGACGAACCTCCTTGTCGATTCCGGCCAAGTATCGCCGCCCCTTGCATCCCTATGCAACCTAGCAGCTTCCCCACTCCCAGACGCACCTCCCAGCACTTTTAGTTCGACCGCGGACGCCCTGGAGCATCGACTACGACAAGCTCCCGACGCCGCCGCGTTTGTCTTCTTCTCCGACGACGCCCACAGGTTGTATCCGACCGCCCCTCCTCTTCTCTTTCATGCACGCGTCACCGCCTCGACCTTGCGCAGCTAACCTTGCCTTCTGCTTGCCTTGGCGTGATCTGTAGCGTCGTCCTCGACCTCGACCGCGCGCGTCCGTCGCCAGAACCAACTCCGGCGAAGAATCCTGCCCGTCCCCGTGCGCCCCTCCACCAACCAAGAGCACGTTGAGTATCAGCGCTGCATTGCGAACCTGGTGAGTATCCTCCCCCTCTTCCTCGCTTCTTGTATCACCGGCTCCGCCGCTGACAGACCCCGCCGCCGCCACCTGCCGCCGCCAGCGCCGCCCCTCCCTGGTCGCACACTCCACAGCCGTTGGATCTTGATCAGACGCGTGAGCATAGATTTAAACCGAAGGGGTATATGTCCACCTGAGCCGCACGATCACACTTTAATCCAACGCTCCACAGCGACCGATCCGTGCGAACCGGTACCGGCGAATTAGAACATGACGCGTGGCATCAGACGATCTGAAATAGAATTTGAAATCAGAATTTGATGCCATTTTCAAACCTCTGTAACTTTCAAACCACACGTCCAAAAATTACAAATTTTATATCAATGAATTCAGTGGAACAAGCCCTAGCCAACCATGCCCTTAGTTTAGCAAATAGTATCTGTTAGCTTGTTTGAATTTGCAGATTCATTTGTATGCTTATTTAGATTAGAAAAATTGTTTAAAAATGTTTTTAGGGTTAAAATCTTTGCAAAATGGTTTGCTGTAAACTCACTGACCCTATGAACCAAACCATGGAGTTAAAAATGATTTTGGTGAAATTTAGGATAGATTAATTGATTTAGTTATTTCTAGCCAAATGAAAATAATGGTTTTTGTTATGAAAATGGTTTTGAGTGAAAACTTTGGAGGAAATGTTTTGGACCAAACCTACTGACCAAAACACCAAGTTTTAAGAAACAACAACTTAATTGGTGAAACCACTTAAGGTTGTGGTAGTGAGAAAAATGTTTTTCACCACATAAAATGATGAATGGATTTAAAAATGGTTTTTGGACAAAACCCTCTTGCTAAATGACTTTGCCATTTTGGTAAATGACCAATTTGGACCCTACAAAGTTTAGAAACCTAGTAGAGACCATCCTTGCAATAGAACCATCCTTTGCATTGTTGGGAATATGCCCTAGAGGCAATCATGTATGATGATATTTCCCATTGTATTCATAAGGATAATAAGTAGTCCTTGTATAAACATCTGATGTGTATCATTGAATATGTGATTCAGTTGTGGAACTATGCATTCATGTTGTTTGTACTAAATATCCTTGGTCATTGAGGTTGTGCTGGACACACAACTTAGACAAATGTGAAAGTTGGCTTGATGACTCGGTTCCACTTGTCATGGGCATGGAGATGCTATTCCAACTTACACAGATTCGGCTAAAGAGTTTAGCGAGTCGGATTGACCCATATTGAGGTACAACGAACTAGTTGTCATTTGTATATCTCAATCAATGTAATCCTTAGACCTGAGGTTGTTGCATAGTCCGAGTTGAGGATCACCGACTTAGGTTCTGTCAAACGCTGATCCGTAACTGGGCAGTTATAAAGGCAGAGTTCGGGTCGACTGAGAATCAAGCTGCGTGATGTGAATAACCAAGATGGGATTTTGCCCCTCCACTCGGAGAGATATTCTCTGGGCCCTCTCGTGAGACATGATTCGGAAAGCATGGCCATGCACGACTCGGTTAAGTGTTAACCGAGGCGATCGGCTAAGAGTTAGTCGGGTGAATCACTTATCTCGGATCGAGAAGAGAGTCGGACTATTTAAGGGATGACATATATTCGCCTATAGTCTGACAAGGTATATCGTGAGGCAAAAGGGACTCAGACGTAAGTCGCATTGGAAAGGCAAGTCGTCATGACTCTTTGGTACTTGGGAATCGGCAAGTTCTGCTAGGAGCCGATGCCGATTGATCGATTGTGAGTCGGACTCTAATCGTGTCCAAGTAACCATGAGCCTGCGGGGTCACACACTTAAGAGCGGGAGCAAGTTCGGATTGGATCCGAATCTGTAATCTGGTTGGGTTGGACCTAAACCGGATTAGGACTGAGTTAGTGAGTTGGACTCACGGTGACTAGTGTTATATGGGCTTTAGTGAATGGGTCGCGTAAGCAGAGCCCACGTTCACTCCCTATATATAGTGGAGCACAGTAACCCAGAGAGGTTAATCGTTATTCGGTTAGTTCATTCCATGTGTTGGAAACCCTAGCTCCACAGCAGTCCAGCCGCCGTAACGAACCTAGCAGTTCACCGCCGGCGCTCCTCCTTGTACGTGTGGATACCAGCAGAGGTGCTGTACGATCAGCACCAGGACGATCGGATCGTGAGGACTGCACTGCATCAACTGACGCGCTTCATCAGTAATCCGCAACTGCGCGTCTAGTGGTAAACCTCGTGGCCTTCTACCTCAGCTAGGTCTTGGGATCACCACGTTAGAGGAAAAAGTTTTGTTTTATCTCTGCGTGGCCCAACATGCATGACTTAGATTCCATTGCTTTGTGAGTGTGACCTTGGTTTGGAATGTTAGTTGATTTTGTGTTTGCTTAATTGACTTGTAGTGAAGTTAGAGAAGTGTGAGACTAGCAAGATCAAGGAGTGAACTACCATTCCCTTCCAAAAAGGCAAGTGATGCTTCATACTTTTTGTCCCATTACTTTCACTATGCATTAGTGATTTTGCTAAGTAAAACTTGCATGGATTTTGCTAAGTATAAACCTTACTATAGGAAAACCTAGTAGATGAATCCTTAGTAGGATTTACCTAAGTTCAAGATTCCTACTACTATCAAGCTTAGCCTAGCTAATAGAAAACATGGGTGGAAAATATATTCACACTATGGAAAATCTCAAAGTCTGAGGACTTATGTTTTTGTTTAATAAAACAACTAAGTCAATGAATCCCCTGGGTGGAATGGAAGGATTGGTTTATGTTGAGTGGTTACACAAGGCCATGGACTTGGGTTGTGTATCTCACTTGTGGTATGCCACCCAGGCACAAAGGGATTTGAGATGTCAAATGTTCAGAAGCTTCAAGTGCAACCACTTGGCAATATGGGCTCTGCCATGATCATATAGGTTGCAAGAACTTAGCCAAATGGACAGTTGGTGGTAGTGTTTGATAGGTTGGAACGCGTCCATTTTGGTCTAAGGGAAGGCTTCTGAAAGATCTTGTCTTGGGAAACCAAGTCTTGTGGGGAAAGTGCACCACCTCTGCAGAGTGTAAAACCTAAGTACTTAGACATGTCCCTGGTAAAGGACAATTTGAGCATCAAGACATGGAAGCAATCAAGAATCTCATCATTCAAATTTCTAAGTTAAAACTTGTGGTTTGAACAAGGGTTGTTTGAAATCTTCAATCTTTGATTGAGAGATGCCTTGTTAAAGGATCTTCAATCTTTGATTGAGAAGAATGATTTTTGTCAAAGCAAAAACTTAGTATTTTCATATGTTAAGGAAAAATCTATTTTGAGCAATGCAAGCCTCAACTCCACTTAGCCAAATGCATATAGATGATAGACTCCACTATACTACCATAGTATCACTTGCCAATACAATTAAAATGTATTGACCCTTTGTGGCTGTAACTTGTATGTTGCAGGTTTGATTGATTTTAGTGAAGTTTGATTGATTAGGATTACAAAGTCTACAACCAACATCTGCCTGTGGCACTTTGAAGATGAAGGACCCATGCTTATAGTTATTCCGCTGCAATGTAATGTAATAGCCAAATGAGCTATGTAATGATGTAATAAAATTATGTTATTCCTGGTTATAAAGTTATATTATGACCTTTGTTTCTTGATATTACATCTAAACTGTGGACGCTAGCTATTGATCCAGGGACTAGCATTGTAAACATAGGGGGATCTATCATATTAAAGATTGGGACCGCGACACCTAGGGGGCCCACACCCCTGCCAGGAACGGGTGGGCCCTGCCCTGCACCTAGGGGGTGCGGCCACCCCAGGCACCCCCTCGGGCTCCCTCTGCTCCTATAAGTTGCCCCTTGACCTAAAAACCGAGGGGGGTTCGACATTTTCCAGAGAAGTGTTCCGCTCCGCTGCCACCATCAGAAACCAAGATTCGCATCCAGAAATTCCGTTCTGGCACCCTGCCGGGACTGGGAATTTGGAGAGGATCATCTCCATCGTCATCACCAACGCCTCTCCATCAACCATTGATGTTTCCATCATCCATGAGTGAGTAATCCCCCGCTGTAGGTTATGGGGATGATAGGGATTTGATGAGTTCTATCTTGTAATCGAATAAGATTGTTAGGGCATAGTGCCTAGTATCTCTATTAGTGCTATTTGACTTTGTTGCAACTTGTTGTGCTTAATGCTTGTCACTAGGGCCCGAGTGCCATGATCCTAGATCTGAACTTATTATTGAATCATTATGATAGTATTGTTTGTGATCTTATCTGCAAGTTGTGTACACATATCATTGTTCGGATCCAAAGGCCCCGAAGTGACAATAATTGGGACAACCGGAGGGGATGGCTGTGGTGTGAGGATCACATGTGTTCATGGAGTATTAATGCTTTGCTCCGGTGCTCTATTAAAAGGAGCACCTTAATTGCCTGTAGTTCCATAGAGGCCACACTGCCACGGGCTGGCTGGATAGAAGATGTTGTGCAAGTTCTCAATGTGAGAACGTATGACTATATATGGGAAAATAGTCTTGATGATCCACAAGTATAGGGGGTGTATCGCGGTACTTTCGATAAATAGGAGTATCGATCCCAACGAGGAGCAGAAGGGGTTGACTAGTGGTATGGAGCAGGAAATCTCTGCAAATACTTAGAAAATGGATTTTTAGGGGTTTTCTGATAAAGCAACAAAACAAAGTGCAAGTAATAAAGAACAAACGCAGCAAGTGGCCCAATCCTTTCTTAGCAAAGGACAAGCCGGTGGAAATACTTATAAGAACTGTTCAAAAAATCGTCCGATATGCCAATTAATCGTCTGATTTATCGCTACTCGAGGGTGGCCGATATGCCGATTTTTTGATTTATCGTCTGATTTTCTGATTTATCGCCCGATAAATCGGCTGATACGCTAAAAAATCGCCAAATTTCAGCCGACCGATAAATTACCGATAAGATATATCCTTAACATTGCTTATAAGGACCAAACATTCTCGAGGACACATGGGAATTCTATCAAGTGCTTTCACTTCATATAGCTAAGTACTCTTCTTTGGTGTTGTAAGTGTTGTGTTGTAAGGTTCCCAACCTTTAATAAGGTAGAGATCCCTGTGTTTACAATGCTAGTCCCTGGATCAATAACTAGCATCCACAGTTAATATGTAATATCAAGAAACAAAGGTCATAATACAACTTTATAACCAGGAATAAAATAATTTATTACATCTTACATAGCTCATTTGGCTATCTCATTACAATGCAGGAGAATATAACAATAGCATGGGGTCCTTCATCTTCAAAGTGCCACAGGCAAACATGTTGGTTGTAGACTTGTAATCCTAATCAACACATCTTACTAACATCAAACAAACCTGCAACAGAACAAGTTAGAGCCACAAGGGTCAATACATTTGAATTGTATTGGCAAGTGATACTATGGTAGTATACTGGAGTCTATCATCTATATGTATTTGGCTAAGTGGAGCTTAGGCTTGCATTGCTCAAAATAGTTTTTTCTTATCATTTGAAAACACTAAGTTTTTGCTTGACAAAAACACCCAAGGCATCTCCCAATAGAAATTGGTGATCCTTCAACCCTTGTTCAACTACAAGTTTTTAACTTAGAAATTTGGATGAGGAGATTCTTGATAGCTTCCATGTCTTGATGCTCAAATTGTCCTTTGCCAGGGACATGGCTAAGTACTTAGATTTTACAATCTGCAGAGGTGGTGCACTTTCCCCACAATACTTGGTTTCACCAAGACAAGATCTTTCAGAAGCCTTCCCTTAGACCAGAATGGACGCGTTCCAACCTATCATCCCCTACCACCAACTGTCCATTTGGCTAAGTTATTGCAACCTATATGATCTAGGCAGAGCCCATAATGCCATGTGGCTGCACCTGAAGCTTCTCAACATTTGACATCTCAAATCTCTTTGTTCCTGGGTGGCCATGTTGGGAATATGCCCTAGAGGCAATCATGTATGATGAGATTTCCCATTGTATTCATAAAGTTATTAAGTAGTCCTTGTATAAACATCTGATGTGTATCATTGAATATGTGATTCAGTTGTGGAACTATGCATTCATGTTGTTTGTACTAAATATCCTTGGTCATTGAGGTTGTGCTGGACACACAACTTAGACCAATGTGAAAGTTGGCTTGATGACTCGGTTCCACTTGTCATGGGCATGGAGATACTATTCCAACTTACACAGACTAGGCTAAAGAGTTTAGCGAGTCGGATTGACCCATATTGAGGTACAACGAACTAAGCTGTCATTTGTATATCTCAATCAATGTAATCCTTAGACCTGAGGTTGTTGCATAGTCCGAGTTGAGGATCACCGACTTAGGTTCTGTCAAACGCTGATCCGTAACTGGGCAGTTATAAAGGCAGAGTTCGGGTCGACTGAGAATCAAGCTGCGTGATGTGAATAACCAAGATGGGATTTTGCCCCTCCACTCGGAGAGATATTCTCTGGGCCCTCTCGTGAGATATGATTCGGAAAGCATGGCCATGCACGACTCGGTTAAGTGTTAACCGAGGCGATCGGCTAAGAGTTAGTCGGGTGAATCACTTATCTCGGATCGAGAAGAGAGTCGGACTATTTAAGGGATGACATATATTCGCCTATAGTCTGACAAGGTATATCGTGAGGCAAAAGGGACTCAGACGTAAGTCGCATTGGAAAGGCAAGTCGTCATGACTCTTTGGTACTTGGGAATCGGTACGTTCTGCTAGGAGCCGATGCCGATTGATCGATTGTGAGTTGGACTCAAATCGTGTCCAAGTAGCCATGAGCCTGCGGGGTCACACACTTAAGAGCGGGAGCAGGTTCGGATTGGATCCGAATCATATAATCTGGTTGGGTTGGACCTAAACCAGATTAGGACTGAGTTAGTGAGTTGGACTCACGGTGACTAATGTTATATGGGCTTTAGTGAATGGGTCGCGCAAGCAGAGCCCACGTTCACTCCCTATATATAGTGGAGCACAGTAACCCAGAAAGGTTAATCGTTGTTCGGTTAGGTCATTCCATGTGTTGGAAACCCTAGCTCCACAGCAGTCCAGCCGCCGTAACGAACCTAGCAGTTCGCCGCCGGCGTTCCTCCTTGTACGTGTGGATACCAGCAGAGGTGCTGTGCGATCAGCACCAGGACGATCGGATCGTGAGGACTGCACTGCATCAACTGACGCGCTTCATCAGTAATCCGCAACCGTGCGTCTAGTGGTAAACCTCGTGGCCTTCTACCTCAGCTAGGTCTTGGGATCACCATGTTAGAGGAAAATTTTATTTTATCTCTGCGTGGCCCAACAGGCCATCCACAAGTGAGATACCAAGTTTTCCCCAGTATACTGGACTTGGTGATGCCCATGTTTTCCCCAGCATACTGGACTTGCATAACCACTCAATACAAACCATTCTTTCCATTCCACCCAGGTGATTCATTCACTTAGTTGTTTTATTAAACAAAACACAAGTTCTTGACTTAGAAATATTCCAAAGTATGAATATATATTCCACCCTTGTTTTCTACTAGCTAAGCTAAGCATGATAGTAGTAGGAATCTTAACTTAGGAAATTTCTACTAAGGTTTCATTTACTAGGATTTCCCATGGCATAGTTTACACTTAGCAAAATTCCATGCAAGTCCTACTTTGGAAATATCACTAATGCATAGTGAAAATAATGGGACAAAAGTATGAAGCATCACTTGACTTTTTGGTAGAGAATATAAGTTCACTCCTTGATCTTGCAATATTCACACTCTTCAAATCACTACAATTCAATCAAGAAAGCAATATTTTAATCTACCATTCAAGCAACATCACATAAAATAATAGAAACAAAATAATGCATGCAAGCATCCCAAACTTTGTTTTACTTACAAAAGTTGTTTATAATAGGTTATAAACATTCTAAAACACCTATTGGTCATTTTATATAAATGGTAAAATCATTTGTAAAAGATTTTACTTATAAATCATTTTTAAACCAAATCAATATTTTATGTGATTGAAAATGCTTTTAGCAAAGTAATAATCTTTATAGAGTTCACCAAATATATTTTCAAATCATAAAACTTGGTGTTTAGGGTCAGAGAATTTAAATCAAAACATTTCCCAAAGGTTTTCTTCCAAATTCATTTTTAATAATTGAACCATATTTTTATTTGACTAGAAATGCTTTAATTCAAGGTTTTATTCTTTTGCTTCACCAAATATGTTTTTGAAACCACAAATTGATTACTATGGTCAGTAGGTTCAAAACAAACCATTTGCCAAAGATTTTATCTCAAAAATCATTTTAGAACAAATTTTATATTCCAAATATGCCTACATAAGTTTCTGCAAAAACAAACAATTTAACAGAAACATTTTACTAAACAAAGTGGATGGTCAGAAAGTACTTATTTTTCTGAATCCATTGATATAAAATTTGCAAAATTTGGACGTGTGGTTTGAAGGTTATGAATTTTTCAAATTGGAACATCTAATAGACAAGTTTCTAGATTTTAAAACAATCACATGCCACGCGTCGTGCTGCGATTGGTCTGTACCACTTCGTGCGGATTGACAGATGCGAGCCGTTGGATCTAAGTGACATCGCACGGCTCAGAGCAATTCTTACCCTTTCGTTTACGTTCTATCGCAACACTCTGATCAAGATCCTACGGTTTACAACAGCTTGGCCACAGATGGGCGGCGCTGGGCGACAGCGAGCGGCGGCGGAGCTGGCAAAAAAGGAAGCAAGGGAGGTAGAGCGGTAGCTCATCGAGATCGCTGTGGCACGGGGATACTCAACCTGCTCGCGTCGGTTGAAGGGGCGCATGGGTGTAGTCGGAATTCCTCGCTGGAGTTCTCTCTGGCGATGGTTGCTCTCTGTAGGAGACGGTGGCGAGGCTTCGGTGCACGCCAGATGGAGAGGAGGGTATGGTTAGATGCGCAAGGACGTAGCGAGGATGCGTGCATGAAAAGGAAAGAGAGGGATGGTAATTACCAACCAGAGAAGTGTCGCCGGAGTGGAAGCAGACGTCTGCGCGCTCGGTGGTCGTCGTTGCCGAGGTTCTGGGGCGCGCGTGTAAGGTTCCCAACCTTTAATAAGGTAGAGATCCCTGTGTTTACAATTCTAGTCCCAGGATCAATAGCTAGCATCCACAGTTAAGATGTAATATCAAGAAACATAGGTCATAATACAACTTTATAACCAGGAATAAAATAATTTATTACATCTTACATAGCTCATTTGGCTATCTCATTACAATGCAGCAGAATATAACAATAGCATGGGGTACTTCATCTTCAAAGTTCCACAGGCAGACATGTTGGTTGTAGACTTGTAATCCTAATCATTAAACTTCACTAATATCAATCAAAACTGCAACATAACAAGTTACAACCACAAGGGTCAATACATTTGAATTGTATTGGCAAGTGATACTATGGTAGTATAGTGGAGTCTATCATCTATATGCATTTGGCTAAGTGGAGCTTAGGCTTGCTTTGCTCAAAATAGATTTTCCTTATCATTTGAAAACACTAAGTTTTTGCTTGACAAAATCACCCAAGGCATCTCCAAATAGAAATTGGTGATCCTTCAACCCTTGTTCAACCACAAGTTTTTAACTTAGAAATTGGGATGATGAGATTATTGATAGCTTCCATGTCTTGATCCTCAAATTGTCCTTTGCTAGGGACATGGCTAAGTACTTAGATTTTTCACTCTGCAGAGGTTGTGCACTTTCCCCACAAGACTTGGTTTCACCAAGACAAGATCTTTCAGAAACCTTCCCTTAGACCAGAATGGACGCGCTCCAACCTATCAAACCCCTACCACCCATTGTCCATTTGGCTAAGTTATTGCAACCTATATGATCCAGGCAGAGACCATAATGCCAAGTGGCTCCACTTGAAGCTTCTCAACATTTGACATCTCAAATCTCTTTGTTCCTGGGTGGCCATCCACAAGTGAGATACACAAGGTAAACAATAGAAATGGGCCTTGTGAACCACTCAACACAAACCATTCCTTCCATTCCACCCAGGTGTTTCATTCACTTAGTTGTTTAATTAAACAAAACACAAGTCCTCAGACTTAGAAATTTTCCATAGCATGAATATATATTCCACCCTTGTTTTCCACTAGCTAAGCTAAGCATGATAGTAGTAGGTATCTTACCTTAAGAAATTTCTACTAAGGTTTCATCTACTAGGATTTCCCATGGCATAGTTTACACTTAGCAAAATTCCATGCAAGTCCTACTTAGAATTATCACTAATGCATAGTGAAAATAATGGGACAAAAGTATGAAGCATCACTTGCCTTTTTGGTAGATAGTATAAGTTCACTCCTTGTCCTTGCAACAATCACACTCTTCAAGACACTACAATTCAATCAAGCAAGGCACAATTTCAATCTACCAATCAAGCAAAGCATCACATAAAATAATAAAAACAAAGTAATGCATGCAAGCATGCAAAAGATTTTTTTATTTGAAAAAGTGGTTTTCTTATAGTTCATAAACATTTGAAAACACCTAATGGTAATTTTATAAAGTTGCAAAATCATTTGCAAAAATTTTTACTCCATAAACCATTTTTAAACCAAATCATTATTTATGTGGTGAAGAAATGCTTTTAATAAGGCAACATTCTATAGGTTTCACAAAATATGTTTTCAAACCATAAAACCTTGTGTTTAGGGTCAGAGAGTTTATTTGCAAAACATTTCTCAAAGGTTTTCTTCCAAAACCATTTTTAATAATTAAACCATATTTTTATTTGACTAGATATGTTTTAAATCAAAGATTCGTTCCTTTGCTACACCAAATACATTTTTGAAACCACCAATTGATTCCTAGGGTCAGTGGGTTCAAAACAAACCATTTTCCAAAGATTTTATCCCCAAAATCATTTTAGAACAATTTTTATATTCTAAACATGCATACACAAGTTTCTGCAAAAACAATCATTTTTCCAGAAGCTTTTTACTAAACAAAGTGCATGGTCAGAAAGTTCTTGTCTTGTTGATTACATTGATATAAAATTTGCAAAATTTGGACGTGTGGTTTGAAAGTTATGAATTTTACAAAATTGAACTTCTAATAGATCAAATTCTGATTTTAAACCAGATTGTGTGACACGCGGCGCTATCCTATTGGCGCATACCGTTTCGCGCGGATCGGCTGCTGGCAGCCGTTGGATCTAAGTAGAATCACACGGCTCAAAAGAAGTTTCTATCGTAACCTTCTGATCAAGATCCTACGGTTCATATTGCTCTGACCATGTTCTGGCGGCGCTCGACGGCAGCGCGCGGCGGCGACGCTCGTCTAGCGGCGGAGCTGGCAAAATAGGAAGCAAGGAAGGTAGAGGGGTGGCTCACCGTGATCGCCGTGGCACGGGGATGCTCAACCTGCTCGCGTTGGTCCAAGGGGCGCACGAGGTTGATCGGAATTCCTCGCCGGAGATGCTCCTGGCGTCAGCACGTCCGGGAGTCGTCAGAGGCGAGGCTACGGGTCACCCTACGGAAAGTGGAAGGTACAGTTAGATGCGCACGATACCAGGGAACACGCGAGCATCAACGATAAGCACCGGGGCGATCCGAGATTACCAGAGAACCTTGCCGGAGGAAATGGCAGACGGCGACGGATCTTGAGGTCGTCGTTGTCGAGGTTCTGGGGCGCGCGGGGATGAGTTGATGCCACTGAGAGATGCGCCAGGGCCTAGGGGTCACGTCCGTGTGCTCGAGGAGGCGAGGGGCGACGAGGGGCTGCCGGAATCGGCCGGGAAAGTCGTAGGAGCAGTGGCAGAGTATGGATGAAATTAAGTAGCCTAGGGGCGTACTAGGGTGGGGGACTGAGGGGGAACGGGAGAGGAGACGCAGGCGACTAAGTACGCGTGATCACGGGGTCGTTTAATGGCGTGGTTAACGCGAATTAAATCGAGTTTTACTCGCCTGCAACGGCCGGCGAGGTGAGGGGCGGAGTCAGCGGGGTGAGGAAGAAGACGACCTGGTGTGGGGTCGCTTGGCAGTGAGAAAGATAGAGAATAGGTGGGGTCCTGTCGTCAGTGTCTCTGCGGGTGTGTGTTTGAGTGGGAAAAGAAACGGTTCGGGAAAGAGAGATGGGCTGCCGATGGGCTTAGTAGGCTAGGCTAGTTGGGTTGCTTTGTTTCTTATTTTTTCTTCTCCTGTTAATTTTCTTTTTCCCATTTGATTTTTCTGTTTTGATTTTATTTAATCAATTCAAGCATCCATTTGAATTCAAACCTTTGCCAAAATTTTTGTAGGTTTAAATACTAATTAGTAACATAATCTGAAGTCAAATTTTTTTGAATAAACTTTATTCTTCTTGGGGTCTTTTTAGTTATTCAAAAGGCTCTTGTTTTAAATCAAATAAGATTTAATAATATTTCAAACACCAATTAAATTCCTTAAACTTTCCAAATCTTTTCAGTAGATATTTATTTGTTTAATAGGGTGTCAAATAATTCATCTTGAATTATTTGGAAAGTATTTAATGTGATTCATAAATCATTTGAATTGGATATTTGTTTTATTTCCAATGGAATTAAATATAGTTTTAATTCCCTAAAGTTTATTTGGAAGATTTATTTAATCTTAATTATGTTGACTTAAACAACTTTTATCTCACTTTGGTAAATTCCAAAATACTATTTTCTCATGATTTATATATTTATTCTTATTAGAGATTTGTCCTTATTAAAATAGGGATAGAATGGTTAATGCCATTTTATTTTTATTTTGGAAAATTCTTTATCCATTTATTTTATTTGGGTTATGGATTATATTCATTCCATTTGTTTATGGATTTGGTCAAGATTTAATTTGGTCTTTAAATATTCTTTATTTAATATTTCTTTCTTTATCTTATAAAATCCATATCTTTTTATTTATAGATCCAAACTTGGTGATTCCAATTTGTAAAATCTTATTTAATGTTTATTTATCTTTTTAAATAACTTTAGGATTATTTGCTCACCATTTGGTATGGATTTCTAGGTGGTTGCTTTATTAGCTTTGGGAAATCAATTTCCTTATCTTATTAAATTCATAAGATTTTATTTATGGTCCCAAATTAAGTGAAACCAATTTATAGGGTTTTGATATATTTCTATTTATCTTTCTTGATCATTTGTAAATGTTTGTTGATAAATTTTTATATGGATCAAATCCATAGGCTTGGAGATAATTTGTAAATGATTTTTATTCCATTAGGGTTTAGGGTTTGGATTTATTTTCCAAGTGTTTAAATTTCGAGATACATTTTATGATGAATGCATTTCTCTTGATTTGGATTTTGTTGGATTCAAACTTTAATTAAAGTTTGTTCAAGATGGGATTTTAAGTTTCCATTTTAGAAACAAAGTTTCTTTTCACCCTGAATTTCAACAATAATTTTATTTTGTTTATTTATTTTTCACATTACAAGATTTGGAAAATCTTGGGATGTGACAGCGCGGGGGCGAACTGATGCCACTGGGAGATGCGTATGGAAGAGGGGACCAGGCTCACTTGGTCGAGGAGGTGAGGGGCGATGGCGAGTGGCCGGAATTGCCGTCGGAGCTTGTCGGAGACAGTGGCGGTCGAAGCAGAAATCAGGGCAGCCTGGGGGCTCCGGTGGTGCGGCGTCTGGGGGAAATGGAGAGGGGAGGGAGGCGATTAAGAAGGCAAGGTCACGGGGCTGTTTCCTGGCGTGGTTAACACGAATTCATGTCGGCTTTCAATCGGCAGTAATGGCCAGAGAGGGGGCGCGGTCAGCGGCGGGTGAGGACGAAGCTGACGGGGCAGTGGGGTCGCTTGGCAACGAGAGAGAGGAGGAGGAGGTGGGGTCCAACCGTCATAGACTCAGCGGGTTCGTTTGCGAGTGAAAAACGTTTCACTGCGAGGTAGAAGGAGTGGGCTGCTGATGGGCTTAGTGGGCTAGGTTAGTTGGGCTGCTCCTATTCCATTTTTTTATCTGATTGTTTTTCCTTTTTCCATTTCTATTAATCTGTTTTGGTTTTGTTTAGTTAATTCAAACATCAATTTGATTTCAAACCTCAACCAAAATTTGTGTAGATTCATATACTGATTAATAGCACATTCCAAAGTCAAATTTAGAATAATATATTTATCCTTTTTAGTGTCTTTTAATTATTTAAAATAGGCTCTAGTATTAATTAAATAAGATTTAATAATATTTCTCAATCTCCATTTGAATTCAAATCACCACCAAACTTTGGGTGAATTTTTATTCTATTTATCAACATATTTTAAAGTCAAAAAATAAAATAATTCTTTTATTCTTTTAAGATCTATTAATAATTAAATAAATAGACCATAGTCTTTAATTCAAATAGGTTTTAATTTATTTTTAAAACTCTTATTGAATCGCAAATAATATCAAAATATTTTCAGTAGGTTTCATTTGAAAAACTAAAACACTTGGAATTTTTATTTTGAAAATCTTTAATAAATTTTTAATGTTTATTTGAAAGGAAAAAGCTTTTACTTAAATAAAATTGGATATTAATAAATCCTTATTGTTTTATTTAAATAAACCTTTTCTCTATTTATCAAATATAAATATTTTATTTCAAAAGCTTGGCCAAGATTTAATTTGGCTCTATAAAATAATCCTTATTATTTCTACCTATGCTTATCAAAACCATAACTTTTTATTTAAAGATCCAAAAATAGTGATTCCAACTATTATAACTTTATTTATTATTTGTTTACCTTTTTAATTCCTTTAGGATCATTTGCTCACCATTTGGTATGGATTTATAGGTGGTTTCTTTATTAGCTTTGGAAATTACTTTTCCTTACCTTATTAAATTCATAGGATTTTATTCATGGCTCCAAAGTAAGTGAAACCAATTATATGGTTTTATAATATTTATAATAATCATTCTTGATCAATTTGAAATGTTTGTTTGACCAATTTTTATATGGATCAAATCCATAGTCTTAGAGGTAACTTGAAAATGATTTTCTTCCATTGGGGTTTTAGGGTTTTGGTTTATTTCTCAAGTGTTAAAATTTCCAGACGCATTTATGAAGAATGCATTTCACTTGATTTGAATACTTTGTTGGATTCAAAAATTAACAAAAGTTTGTTCAAGATGGGATTTTAAGTTTCCATTTAGAAATAAAAAGTTTCTTTTCACCCAAAATTTCAACAATTATTTATTTTGTTTATTTATTTTCACATTACAAGATTTGGAAAATCTTGGGATGTGATAGGCTACCACCCTTAAAATAAATCCCGTCCCGAGGTTTGGGGAGGCCAGGGGTTACAAGTTGGCTCAAAGCAACTAGAGTACTACCACCCTTAAAATATTTTCCAACTAGATTACATCTTGGCATGCTTGGGATCTTGTTGAAATCTCTCTCGGAAAACATCTGCATAGTGTCCTTTGTTTCCACACTTGAAACATGTGACAAGGCTGAGATCCTTCATAGGCTTTATCTTGTGCTTCATCTTTTTTGGACAATTGCTTGCATAATGTCCTTGGTTACCACAATTGTAACATGTGATAAGATTGAGTTCCTCACGTATCTTCTGTGGACAAGTTGACACATAATGGCCTAGCTCTTTGCAGTTGTTGCACCATACTTGGCTAATCTCCTTATACTTTTTCTTCTTCTCTGGACATTCATTGGCATAGTGTCCCATATCTTTGCAATGGCAACATTGCACTTGACTTTTGTCCTTCTTCTTCTTGGGTTTCTCCAAAGCTAGGAGTGCTTCTAGTTCATGTTGTTCATATCTTATCTCAAAGGTAGGAAATTTTCCTGGTCTCCTTGACCTTTTCCTTGGATAATACATATGTCTCCTCTTTGGTCCTTTAAATTGAGTCATATTGCATGGAGGTGCAAGCTGAGATTTTCCTTTGTCTTCATCCTTCTTGTTAGAAGTTGTTCCCTTATGGTAGTCTGCAATCAGTTGTTGCACTCCACCTTGTTTCCTTTGTTGTACTATGGAATAGATGGGGCATTGGATAGGGACATGATTATTTCCTTCACATAGGTAACAAGTAGCTTGAGATGTGGGGCATTGATTAGTTGGATGTTTCTCTTCACAATTGGGGCATTGATCTTCATGTTCTTTGGAAGTGTGATCCTTGTCTCCATAAATATTGCAAGCTTGGGTTCCTTCTAGAATATCATCCTTGTCATCCTTGTTGTCACAAACTCCTTGGGAAGAGTTGTTTCCCATGTGGATCATTTGATCTGTCACCTTATGCAACAATTGGGTTTGGGCTTCCAAAAACCTTTGCATGGTTGGATCTAACTCACTGGTGTTGGCTAAAAATTGAGCTGTCACTTGGTTCAACTGGGTTTGGGTTACTATGAGTTCTCTCATGTTGGTCTCTTGGTTGTTGTTGTTGTTGTCACCCTCCTTGATGTTGGAGTTTCCTGGAGTAGTCATCTGTTTGGGTTGGGATTAGAATAGGCAAAATATTTCTAAGGGAATAATTCTAATCACACACATTACAGTTCACACAAGCAAAGTGCAAGCAATCTCAAACAAACATTCCACTCAAACAACAAGTCTCAAGCATATTTTTAGGGAACAAAATATTTTTGCTACACCACATTAAGTTGGTGTGTTTGATCTATACTTAATATGGTGGTCCATCTATATGGTTCACTTGAGATCATTCTATCCTTCTTGGTGGATTCTTCTTGAATGAGATCATGGTTTCCTTGGGAAAATTCTTGGTCACAAAAACTTCAAAGGTGATGATGATTCCCAAGTTGTGTTTCCTTAGTCTTCAAGTCTTGAGCAGCATTTCTTGTCTCACTTGTAGTCCTTAGTGATATCCAAGGTTGAAGTCCTCATTGAGAATAAGGTTGAAATCACTTGAAGATGTTGAAGTCATTAGAGTTGATGAAGTCCTTTGCTCATGGTGAAGTCTTTGGCCATGGGGTAGGCTTTGTCCATCAAGTTTGAAATAGAAGAGATGTAGAATCAAAACCAAAATGGTTGAGGAAAGAGTTTACAAGATTGTTTGTAAATAAGTTTTGTAACAAATACAGCTCCTATTTTTCGAAGGGGTTTTGTCCAATTCCTAGGGTTACAATCCTACAGGCAACACAATGCTCTGATACCATCTGTAAGGTTCCCAACCTTTAATAAGGTAGAGATCCCTGTGTTTACAATGCTAGTCCCTGGATCAATAGCTAGCATCCACAGTTAAGATGTAATATCAAGAAACAAAGGTCATAATACAACTTTATAACCAGGAATAAAATAATTTATTACATCTTACAATGCAGCAGAATATAACAATAGCATGGGGTCCTTCATCTTCAAAGTGCCACAGGCAAACATGTTGGTTGTAGACTTGTAATCCTAATCAACACATCTTACTAACATCAAACAAACCTGCAATAGAACAAGTTACAGCCACAAGGGTCAATACATTTGAATTGTATTGGCAAGTGATACTATGGTATTATAGTGGAGTATATCATCTATATGTATTTGGCTAAGTGGAGCTTAGGCTTGCATTGCTCAAAATAGATTTTTCTTATCATTTGAAAACACTAAGTTTTTGCTTGACAAAAACACCCAAGGAATCTCCCAATAGAAATTGATGATCCTTGAACCCTTGTTCAACCACAAGTTTTTAACTTGGAAATTTGGATGAGGAGATTCTTGATAGCTTCCATGTCTTGATGCTCAAATTGTCCTTTACCAGGGACATGGCTAAGTACTTAAATTTTACACTCTGCAGATGTGGTGCAGTTTCCCCATAAGACTTGGTTTCACCAAGACAAGATCTTTCAGAAGCCTTCCCTTAGACCAGAATGGACGCGTTCCAACCTAGCATCCCCTACCACCAACTATCCATTTGGCTAAGTTATTGCAACCTATATGATCCAGGCAGAGCCCATAATGCCATGTGGCTGCACTTGAAGCTTCTCAACATTTGACATCTCAAATCTCTTTGTTCCTGGGTGGCCATCCACAAGTGAGATACCAAGTTTTCCCCAGTATACTGGACTTGGTGATGCGCAAGTTTTCCCCAGCATAGTGGACTTGCATAACCACTCAACACAAACCATTCTTTCCATTCCACCCAGGTGATTCATTCACTTAGTTGTTTTATTAAACAAAACACAAGTCCTTGACTTAGAAATATTCCATAGTATGAATATATATTCCACCCTTGTTTTTTACTAGCTAAGCTAAGCCTGATTGTAGTAGGAATTTTAACTTAGGAAATTTCTACTAAGGTTTCATTTACTAGGATTTCCCATGGCATAGTTTACACTTAGTAAAATTCCATGCAATTCCTTCTTTGGAAATATCACTAATGCATAGTGAAAATAATGGGACAAAAGTATGAAGCATCACTTGCCTTTTTGGTAGAGAATA
Organism: Avena atlantica; assembly: GCA_910589765.1. NCBI lineage: Eukaryota > Viridiplantae > Streptophyta > Magnoliopsida > Poales > Poaceae > Avena > Avena atlantica. The sequence goes on along the minus strand of OU342735.1, from coordinate 440,119,437 downwards.
TAAGTTCACTCCTTGATCTTGCAATATTCACACTCTTCAAATCACTACAATTCAATCAAGCAAGCAATATTTCAATCTACCATTCAAGCAACATCACATAAAATAATAGAAACAAAATAATGCATGCAAGCATGCCAAACTTTGTTTTATTTACAAAAGTGGTTTATAATAGGTTATAAACATTCTAAAACACCTATTGGTCATTTTATATAAATGGCAAAATCATTTGTAAAAGATTTTACTTATAAATCATTTTTAAACCAAATCAATATTTTATGTGATTGAAAATGCTTTTAGCAAAGTAATAATCTTTATAGAGTTCACCAAATACATTTTCAAATCATAAAACTTGGTGTTTAGGGTCAAAGAATTTAAATCAAAACATTTCCCAAAGGTTTTCTTTCAAATTCATTTTTAACAATTAAACCATATTTTTATTTGACTAGAAATGCTTTAATTCAAGGTTTTATTCTTTTGCTTCACCAAATATGTTTTTGAAACCACAAACTGATTTCTATGGTCAGTAGGTTCAAAACAAACCATTTGCCAAAGATTTTATCTCAAAAATCATTTTAGAACAAATTTTATATTCCAAATATGCCTACATAAGTTTCTGCAAAAACAAACAATTTAGCAGAAACATTTTACTAAACAAAGTGCATGGTCAGAAAGTACTTATTTTTCTGAATTCATTGATATAAAATTTGAAAAATTTGGACGTGCGGTTTGAAAGTTATGAATTTTTCAAATTGGAACATCTAATAGACAAGTTTCTGGTTTTTAAAACAATCACAGGACACGCGTCGTGCTGCGATTGGTCTATACCGCTTCGTGCAGATCGACAAATGCGAGCCGTTGGATCTAAGTGACATCGCACGGCTCAGAGCACCGCTTACCCTTTCGCTTACGTTCTATCGCAACCCTCTGATGAAGATCCTACGGTTTACAACAACTTGGCCACAGATGGGCGGCGCTGGGCGACAGCGAGCGGTGGCGCAGTCAGACGGCGGTGGAGCTGGCGAAAAAGGAAGCAAGGGAGGTAGAGGGGTAGTTCACCGAGATCGCTGTTGCACGGGGATGCTCAACCTGCTCGCGTCGTTCGAAGGGGTGCACGGGTGTAGTCGGAATTCCTCGATGGAGTTCTCTCTGGCGATGGTTGCTCTCTATCTGTAACATCCCTAAAATCATGTTTTAAAAAATCATGCATATCATCCATGCATCCATGATCATATAGAGTTTCATTTTCTAAACCATTCCAAAAACAGGAGCGAATGTGCTCATTATTTTATGTGAGTTTACCCTAGCCATAGTGCTACTTTCTAATGAGAAGGGCACTTATTGTATTCAGTAATGTTTTGTATTCAAACTTAAATGCTTCCAAAATCTTGAGCAAAGTTTAAAAACAAAGTACAAATTTAAAAACCAAATCTATGCCTATTTTATATCTCATAAAAGGCTTGGTTTTATTTTATTCTTCAAAGGACCAAGAGTGTTTGAGTAAACAGAAGGTTTGACACTTATTTGAATACAAAATTCACTATACAAAAGTCCAGAGAAAGTTTGAAATCAAACTGATTTGAAATAGAGTTTGAAAATCATTTTAGAAAATCAAACAGAAAAAGAAAAGGAATAAAGAGGAAAAAATAAGCAGCAAGCCAATCTGGCCCAACCCAGCCCAGCTAGCCCAGCAGCCTCTCCCGCGAACCGTTTTCTTTCACGCACACCCGCACCCACCGAGTCACTGACTGTCTGGACACACTCCCTCTCCTTTCCTCTCGCTGACAGCCATGACCCACACGACTATCGTCGTCTCCACCCAGCGACTGGTTCATCCCCAAATCACGCCGAGCGTTTCCTGTTTAATTCGCATCGTCAATTCCTGTTCAATGCCGGAGTGATTCACACCCCCATCTCGCCTACTTAAACCCCCTCTGCCCCCTCTCCATTTTCCCCAAACCCCGAGCACAGAGCGCCCCCAGGCTGCGAGAATTCCTCGCCGCAACCCCGCTGCTCCGACTAGTTCATCGTCGAATTCCGGTGAGCACCGCACGCCCTTCTGTCTATGGTTCATGCTGGCTTGCTTTACATCTCCGTGCGCATCTACTGACACTTTCCGTTTGCTCGCGCATGGTCTGTAGCCTCCGCAACGTCAACAACTGAGCTTCGCCGCTTCTGCTCGAACTCTGGCGACCTTTTCCCCGTAAGTCCTAGCCTTCCCTCGCCCTCAGTTTGATACGCGTAAGATCTTCAGCATCCTGCGCATCTAACGGTACCCTCCTCTTGTCTTAGCGCGGCCGAGAACGTCGCCAACGTCAACGAACAGAAGCCACAGCCGCCAGGGACTACTCCGACGAGCAATCCGTGACGACTCCGAGCGCCCTTCGTCAACCAAGGACACGTCGAGCTTCTCCTCGGCACTGCGGTTCTGTTGAGCATCCTCCCACCTCCCTGGGCGACCTAGATCGCCAGCTCCACCACTGTCAGAGCGCACCGCCGCTTGTCGCCGCCACCAGCGCCGCCAGTTGATGGTCAAGTGTTGAGCGCCGTTAGATTTAGATCTAGTGGTCACGATAGATCTTAGGCGAAGCGGTATGTTTCAATCAGAGCCGCGCGATTAAGTTAGATCCAACGGCTCAGAAGCGTGATCCGGCGCGAAGCGGTACCAACCAGTTAGAAGCCGCTGCGTGGCATAGATTTTGTTTTAAATTTCTGATTTGAATCTATTAGATGTTTGATTTTGTTTTAATCCTAACTTTTGATTCCCACGTCCAAATTTGATGAATTTTATATCAATGGAATCAGGAGAGAATGCCCTTTCCATATATGCAATGTGTTTAAAGTTTTGTTTCTGTTAAAATGATTATTTTTACAGAAACATGTGTAGGCCTATTTTGTGTATATAAATTATTTGAGAAATGTTTTAATATTCAAATAAGGTTTGTTTGGCAAGATTTGAACTTGTTTATGAATCAGTACTGTGCACTTGTCATGTTTGGTATAGAAAATCATCACATATCATATTGCATGCATTCATATATTTTTGCTTGTATATATTTTGTTTGTGATTTGGTGTTATCATTTTATGTGTAGATTTTGGTGCAAATAGTGATTGTGATTGTGAGGATTGTAACTACTCTCCAAACTACCAAGGCAAGTGGTGCTTCATGATTTTATTCCTATGTTTTTCAAATATGCATTAGAAATATTTTGCTAGACTTGCATGGATAAATTTTGGTCTTTATATGCTATGCTTGGGAAATCCTAGTAGTTGTAGAATTGCTAGAAATCTCTAAGTTAAGATGCTTATCTATGCCATGCTTAGCCTAGCTAGTAGCAACCAAGGGTGGTTATATGTTCATGCTATGAATAAATATTTCTAAGTCTTTGGACTATGTTTTTGCTTAATAAAACAACTAAGTGAATGAATCACCTGGGTGGAATGGTTGTGAATGGGTTATGTTGGGTGGTTACACAAGGCCCATTTCTATGGTTTACCTTGTGTATCTCACTTGTGGAAAGCCAACCAGGAACAAAGGGATTTGAGAGGCCAAATGTTAAGAAGCTTCTAGTGCAGCCACTTGGCAATATGGGCTCTGCCTGGATCATATAGGTTGCAATAACTTAGCCATTTAGACAGTTGGTGGTAGTGGGATGATAGGTTGGAGCGCGTCCATTTGGTCTAAGGGAAGGCTTCTGAAAGGTCCTGTCTTGGTAAAAATCAAGTCTTGTGGGGGAAAGTGCACAACCTCTGCAGATGGAAGAATCTAAGTACTTAGCCATGTCCATGATATTGGACAACTTGAGCATCAAGACATGAAAGCTATAAAGAATCTCCTCATCCCAATTTCTAAGTAAAACTTGTGGTTGAACAAGGGTGAAGGACCCCAGTGTCTATTGGTGGTTCCTTGGGAAACGTTTTGAAAAAGAAAAACTTAGTGTTTTCAACTGATAGGCAAAACCTATTTTGAGCAAAGCAAGCCTAAGCTACACTTAGCAAAAATTCATATAGAATATAGTCCACCAATATACTACTAAGGTATCACTTGCCAATACTATTCCAATGTATTGACCCACTGTGGCTGTAACTTGTGATGTTGCAGGTTATTCTGATGTTGATTAGGAGTCATGAGTCTACACTCAACATGCTTGCCTGTGGCACATGAAGATGAAGACTTATTTATCTATTTACTCATTTAAACTCTTGTACTAGGCCTGTGGCCATGGAGTTGTAAAAGACTATGTTTGTCTCTGGAATGACTATAATAATGACCTTTGTTTCTGTGTACTTCATCTTAAACTGTGGATGCTAGCATTGATCCAGGGACTAGCATTGCAATCACAGGGATCCTTTTCCTTTATAAAGGAGGGATCTTACAGATGGTATCAGAGCCAGGTTGCCTGTAGGATTATGACCCTAGGATTGGAAACCACTAAGGAAAAAAATTCAACAACTTCCACACTTGTCTTTTCTTCTCGTAAACTTTTCTAATCTTCTTTCTCATCTCTACTTGTAGATGAACTCCATCAACGAAGCCGTGAAGAAGGGACCACTCATGACTATGACTTTGGAATGTGAGACAGAGTTCCCCAAGGCTCTCAAGGACCTCATGGTTGCCATGGGAATACATGGTGCAGCTGTGTACAAAGGTTTTCCTGTGATGGATGAAGGAGTTGAGTACTGGTGGGTGCAACTTCACTTGTATAAAAACAAGGAAGACGACCACAAGGACTCAGGATTATGCATGGTCACCAACACAATGATGCACACCACATTCTTTGATTCAGCAAGGGATGCAGCTTGGAGGGCCATCAAAGAACTTGGTGATAGAATCAAGTGCAGAATGCTTAACACTCAGAATGATCTTAAGGAAGAGAAGAAACATACCCAAGAGTTAGAGGCTACCAATCAAAGCCTAAGGAAGGACATCATAGACTTAGCAATGGAGTCATGTGATCAAGATAAACAGATTGCCTCTAGGGATGCCTTGTTAGCCAACTTGGCAAGTGAGATGGGATTGTAAGCGCTCTTCGTTAGTTGGACCACCACACTTATCATTTTATTTTCCAAAATGTTGTTAACCTTGGTTGTTTGTAATGGATCCATGTATGCCATGACTTGTGTGTTTGATTTCCAAAGTTATGCATGTGATGCCTTGTCTTGTGATTTGTCTTAAATTGTGTTGATTCTAACTTTTCCTATCTTATTAAATAGATGCCTAATGTTACCATCAGCACTATTGAAGAGTTCCAGGGAACTCGTTTTGGCCCTCGTATTATTGAGCTCACTAGTTTGCTTAATCTCCCTCTTCCTACCATCATGGTGCTTCCCCTCACCAAGTTTGAGAGGAAAGACCTTTGGAGCTTCAAGGTTAATCAGCCCGGACGCCAGACTGAGCCTACCACGGAGGCTATCATCTTCAGGCTCATGCACGATGACAAGGAGAGAGGCCTAGAGGTAGTCATGCAGGACTTGATTGGACGTCTGTTAGGGAGACACTCTCGACAGGTTAGAGGTAATCACTTCCACACTTTCGGTAGACGTGATGAGGATGGTGAGGCCATTGACTTCGAGGACACTTTGAGGGAGATAGTAGAGCCGATTAATCTATACCTCCAGGACTTAGAGGTTCTTCTTAGGCACGTGGACACTGATAGGACCAACGTCATGCTCAGCAATGATGAACTCCAGGTGTAGCTTCGTGAGAAGGAAAAGCTCTTCGCGGAGCAAGATGAGATAGTCAAGGAGATGGAGGCCAAGTTCGAGAGTCAGGACAGAAAATTCAAGAGTCAAGAGAAGCGAGTCCAAGACAGGAACAAGAGGATTCGAGACATGACTGCAAAACTAGAGGCCAAGGACTTCGAACTCGAGCATCAGCAGACTGTGATTGAGAGGCTTCGCTCTCAGAAGAGGGCTCTCAAAGCCAAAGTAGAGACCTTGACCACCAATGTCGAGGAATACAAGACCGCTATGGAGAATGCAGGTCTTACATTTGTTGAGTAGGAGGTTGATGCCGAGGAGTAGTGATGACTACTCATTTATCATGCTTTTTATTGAGTCGCAATGACCATCCAACATGTGGATGGCTTGCTATTAGTGTGTTTACTTTGCAAACTTGTCGTTTATGTTGTTGAACTATTACTATTATGATGCATGTTTGGTGATTGATTATGTGATGTATTGTGCATGTCAGCATCTATGGGTATCTCATTCTTATCTCTATTGAACAAACCATAGATGCCTCCCCGACGTGCCAATCCCAACCCCAACAACAACAACATCAACCCTGAGATGCAGCAAATGATGACAGCTCAGACTCAGCTGATGCAGATGATGACTATGTTCATCTAGAATCAGAACAACAACAATAACAACAACAATCAGAACAACCCACCGGGTTTTGACATGCTTACCAGGTTCTTGAGAGTGAGGCCAACAAAGTTCTCAGGAACAACTGATCCTATGGTGGCCAATGATTGGCTACGGTCAGTGAACAAGGACTTGGAAACAGTTGGCTGTACTGATGAAGAGAAAGTCAGATTTGCAGCACATTTGTTGGAAGGACCATCAGCTACTTGGTGGGATAACTTTCAAATCACCACTCCCATTGAGGATGTGACATGGGATATCTTTGAAGATGGTTTCCGTACTGCCCACATCTCATCCGGAGTGATGAGTTTGAAGAAGAAAGAGTTCCATAACCTGAAGCAGTGTTGTAAGATCCCTCCTTTGTAAAGGAAAAGGATCCCTGTGATTGCAATGCTAGTCCCTGGATCATTGCTAGCATCCACAGTTTAAGATGAAGTACATAGATACAAAGGTAATTTATTACATCCATTTCAGAGATAAAACATAGTCTTTTACAACTCAAGGCCACAGGCCTAAAACAAGAGTTTGGAATAAGTAAATAAACATAAGTCTTCATCTTCATGTGCCACAGGCAAGCATGTTGAGTGTAGACTCATGACACCTAATCATCATCGGAGTAACCTGCAACATCACAAGTTACAGCCACAGTGGGTCAATACTTTGGAATAGTATTGGCAAGTGATACCTTAGTAAATTTTAAGTGGACTATATTACTATATGCATTTTGGCTAAGTGTAGCTTGGCTTGCTTTGCTCAAAATAGATTTTTCCTATTAGTTGAATTCTCTAAGTTTTTCTTTGTCAAAAACTTTTACCAAAAAACCACCAATAGACATTGGGGTCCTTCACCCTTGTTCACCCACAAGTTTTTACTTAGAAGTTGGAGTGATGAGATTCTTGATAGCTTCCATGTCTTGATGCTCAAGTTGTCCATTGCCATGGACTTGGCTAAGTACTTAGATTTTCCATCTGCAGAGCTTGTGCACTTTCCCCACCAGACTTGGTTTCCCAAGACAGGACCTTTCAGAAGCCTTTCCTTAGACCAAATGGACGCGCTCCAACCTATCATTCCCACTACCACCAACTGTCCAAATGGCTAAGTTCTAGCAACCTATGTGATCCAGGCAGAGCCCATATTGCCAAGTGGTTGCACTATAAGCTTCTCAACACTTGGCCTCTAAAATCCCTTTGTGCCTAGGTGGCATACCACAAGTGAGATACACAAGGTAAACCATGTCCATGGGCCTTGTGTAACCACTCAACCAAAAACCACCATTCAAGTCCCATTCCACCCAGGTGATTCATTGACTTAGTTGTTTTATTAAGAAAAACATAAGTCAAAAGACTTAGAAATATTTTCATCATAGCATGTATATACTTTACCAACCCTTGTTTGCTACTAGCTAGGCTAAGCATGGCATAGTAACTTAACTTAGGAAAATTTCCTAGCAGCTCTACAACTACTTAGGATTTCCCAACATAGCATTTGGCAAAAAAGTAACATGCAAGACTTAGCAAAATATTTCTAATGCTTGTACAAAATATAGGGATGGAAATATTCATGAAGTACCACTTGCCTTGGGAATGGGGAGAGTAGCACTCTTCACAATCACAATCACTAGCACCAAAATCTACACAAAATGGTAGCACAAAATTACACACAATTCATATACAAACATAAATATATGCATGCATGCATAATGCTAATGTGATGATTTTTTTTTAAAACTCCATCAAGCAAGTGCATAATACTGAACCAAAAACAAGTCAAAACTTGCCAATCCAAGTTTATTTTGCACTAACACAAATTCTTAAACAATTCCTATACTCAAAATAGCCTTAAACAAGTTTCGGCAAATAAAGTCATTTTAACAGAAACTTTTCACTAAACACATTGCATAAACAGAAAGGGCTTGTCTCCCTGATTCCAACGGTATAAAATTTGGAAAAATCTAACGTGGGAATCAAAAGTTATAGCCTAATCAAATTTGAATCTAAATTTGTTTTTAAATTCTGTTTTAAACACAAACCCTAGCCACGCGTCTTAATTCTATTGGTTGATACCGTTTCGCTCAGGATCACCCTCCCGCACCGTTGGATCTACTTAAAACACACGGCTCAGATCTACCCATAACGATTCGTTAAGTGATCTAATCCTATACGCTGGATCCAGATCTGACGGCTCTGGATCAAACGACCAAAGTGGGGCGACGCTGGCGGCGGCTACTGGCGGCGGCGAGCTCTGTCTGCGGTGGCGCGGCGCTACAGGTCGTCCGGAGAGTCAGGAGGATGCTTACCAGGTTCGCAGCGTTGAGGAGAAGCTCAACTTGGCAGCGGCTTGACGAGGGGCGCACGGGCATGGTCGCTGGGGCTCGTCGGAGTTGCGGTCGGCGACTGTCGCTTGCTGTCGAGGTCGCTGTCGAGGCTCCGTGTCGTCCTAGGACAAGGCAGAGGGTTCAGAAGATGCGCAAGCGACTAGCGAACAAGTTGGTAACAGAGGGAAGGCAAGGGGCGCTCAGTTCTTACCGCTATTGCTCGCCGGAGTCGAGCGACAGCGCTGATGGTTGCGGGCGTGAACGGAAACGATGACCTGGGTCATGGGCAAGCAAACCAGAGACGTTAGCAGATGCACAGGATCATGTTGGTTGCAGTGGTTTGAACGAGAGGCAACGGGGCGGTCTGAGCTTACCGTGATTCATCGCCGGAGAGCGTCTGTCTGCGGCGGCGCAAGTGCGAATGTGGGCAGCCTGGTGGCGATGTGGAGGCGCTGAGTGAGGGGAAATGACCGCGGTGCAGAGGGGGTTATGTAGGCGAGAGGGGAGCGGTGATTGAGCGCGGAATCAAGGGCATTTAAGCGAGGAATCAATCGCGTCAGTGATGGGCGGAGGAAACGGCCGGCGACGTGGTCGGGCGCGATTTGGGGAAGACGAGGGTGAGCTGGCGAGGTCCACCAGTCAGCGAGTGAGACGGCGAGGGGGTGGGGTCTGGGTGTCAGCGACCACGTGGGTGCGTTGGCGCGTGCGAGAGAGGGAGAGGGAGGCCGGGTGGGCTAGCTGGGCCGGTTCTGCTGCTGGGCTAGAATAGGAGCGCCTGGCCCTTTTCCTTTCTTTATTCCTTTTCTTTTTCTGTTTTGATTTTTCAGGAATGGTTTTCAAATGAATTCAAACTCTTTTTGAATTCAAATCTTTCTGGGGTTTTTGCAGTGTGCAATAGTCTCAAATCTAGGCATAAAACCATGTGGTTACTTTGTAAAGGCTTGGTCATTTTTGGAGAAGCAAAATAACAGGGACTTTGTACTTGATTGGCAAATGTTTGAAATTGGTTTTTGAAACCATTTCCATTTTGTAAAGCTTGGTTCAAATTCCACACTCAATCCATTCAACAAGGGAGATAAACAATCTAGGTTTAAAACATTCAAACTCTCAAATTGGGATGGCCATTTGATTTAAGTTTGCTCACATAAAATGATAGCACTATGTGCCTCTGTTTTTCTGAAATGAGTTTGAATTTAATCTCAATTCTATTAGCATGCATGAATGATATGCAAACTTTGAAATCGTGATTTTAGGGATGTTACAAATCTAACCCCCTTAAGATGAATCTCGCCCTCGAGATTCGGATTGGCTAGCAAATAGGTGAGGGTGGTCTTTCCGAAGATCATCTTCTCTTTCCCATGTTGCTTCCTCTTCGGAATGATGATTCCACTGTACTTTGCAAAACTTGATAGTCTTTGTCCTTGTGACTCTTTCTGCAGTCTCAAGAATCTTGATAGGTTTCTCCTCATATGTGAGGTCACTTTCTAGTTGCACTTCCTCCAAAGGTATAGTATCTTTCAAGGAAGTTTCTTCCATTTCTGGGTGACATTTCTTAAGCTGACTCACATGAAACACATTATGGACAGCTGACAGAGATTCGGGTAACTCAATTTCATAGGGAACTTCTCCTTTGCGACTTAGAATCTTGAATGGCCCAACATATCTTGGTGCCAACTTTCCTTTGACTCCGAATCTCTTCACTCCACGAAGTGGTGATACTCTAAGATAAGCCCTATCATCAACTTCGTAGGTGACCTCTCTACGCTTAGGATCTGCGTAGCTTTTCTGTCGGGACTGTGCTATCTTCAACCTGTCTTTAACCAATTTTACCTTCTCTTCGGCTTCCTTGATAAGATCTGGCCCGAATAAACTTCTTTCTCCCACACCATTCCGTAACAATGGGGTGGTACACTTTCTTCCGTAGAGAAACTCAAACGGTGCCATCTCAATGCTGGATTGATAGCTATTGTTATAAGAAAATTCTGCGTAAGGCAGACTTTCATCCCAACTGGCTCCATAGTCTAGGGCTATTGCCCTCAACATGTCTTCCAGAATTTGATTAGTCCTTTCTGTTTGTCCATCGGTTTGAGGATGAAAAGCAGTACTGAATTCCAACCTCGTTCCCAATGACTCATGTAGCTATCTCCAAAAAAGGGAAGTGAATTGAGTTCCCCTATCAGATACAATACTCTTGGGCACTCCATGCAGACATACAATTCTACTCATGTAGATTTTTGTTAACTTAGCACTTGTATAAGTTGTCTTCACGGGTATGAAATGAGCCACTTTAGTTAGGCGATCCACTACTACCCATATAGAATCATATCCTGACCTGGTCCTTGGTAGTCCAGTAATGAAATCCATACCAATCTTGTCCCACTTCCAATCAGGAATAGGTAGTGGTTTAAGCAAACCTGCTGGTTTCTGATGCTCCGCTTTCACTCTACTACACACATCACACAAAGCAATATGTTCGGCGATATCCCTCTTGAGATTATTCCACCAAAATCTTTCTTTCATGTCCATGTACATTTTGGTGTTACCCGTGTGAATAGAATACAGAGAGTTGTGTGCTTCCTGCAAAATCAGTTTTCGCAACTCTGGATCTTGTGGAACGCAGATACGTTTCCCATGCCATAAAGTACCTTGTTCGTCTTCATGGAAACTTTTGGCTTTCCCTTGGCCACTTATCAGTCTTCTGAGCTTCTTTGATCTTGTCCAACAAAGTGGGTTGAACATCCAAAGACATGAGATGTCCTTCAGGCACAATCTCCAATCTGAGTTTTCTGAATTGAGCACACAAATTGTCTGGCAATTCTCCTTTGGTAAGGCCATTCACAAATACCTTACGACTTAGAGCATCTGCTACAACATTTGCTTTACCGGGGTGGTATTGCAAACTTAAGTCATAGTCCTTGATAAGCTCTAACCATCTTCTTTGTCTCATATTAATTTCCTTCTGGGTGAAAATATACTTCAAACTTTTGTGATCCGTGAACACTTCACAACGTTTCCCCATAAGATAATGCCTCCATGTTTTGAGTGCATGGACGACAGAGGCTAACTCCAAATCATGAGTAGGATAGTTCACTTCATGAGTTTTGAGTTGTCTCGAGGCATAAGCTACAACTTTACCGTCTTGCATAAGTACGGCACCCAAACCTTGATTAGATGCATCACAATATACCTGGAAATCCATTTCCAAATCTGGCAGACATAAAACTGGTGCTGTCACAAGTCTCTTCTTCAACTCCTGAAAGCTGAGTTCACAACCTTGATACCAAGCAAACTTCTTGTCTTTCTTTAACAATTCAGTCATGGGCTTAGCTACCTTAGAGAAATTCTCAATAAACCTCCTGTAGTAACCTGCTAAGCCAAGGAAACTACGAACTTCCTTCACGGACTTGGGAGATTCCCATTCAGTCACAGCAAAACCTTAGCAGGATCAACTGCTACACCATCCTTTGTCATAACATGACCAAGAAAACCAACTTCTTCTAACCAGAACTCACACTTGCTGAATTTGGCATAAAGTTTATGCTCTCTTAATTTCTCAAGTATCAAACGCAAGTGTCCTTCATGTTCTTCTTTGCTCTTGGAGTAGACTAAGATGTCATCGATGAAAACGACAACAAACTTGTCAAGAAATTCCATGAACACCTTGTTCATCATATTCATGAAGTATGCTGGAGCATTGGTCAAGCCAAAAGGCATTACGGTATACTCATACAATCCATACCTTGTGGTGAATGCTGTTTTAGGTATGTATTGCTCTCTTATCTTGAGTTGAAAATAGCCTGACCTTAGATTAATCTTTGAGAACACACATGCTCCTTCAAGCTGATCAAATAAGTCATTGATTCTAGGCAAAGGATATTTGTTCTTGATAGTTACCTCGTTGAGTGAACGGTAATCTATGCATAACCTTTGACTTCTGTCTTTCTTCTCCACAAACAAAACTGGGGCTCCCCAAGATGAAGAACTGGGTTGAATAAATCCTTTCTGCAACTGTTCTCCTAGTTGCTTCTTGAGCTCTTTCAGTTCATCAACTGACATTTTATACGGTCTCTTTGCTATTGGTCCAGACCCTGGTACCAAGTCTATCAGAAACTCCACATCTCTATCTGGTGGCATTCCCGGCAATTCTTCCGGAAACACATCCGGGTACTCACTCACAATTGGCACACTGTCCATGCTAACCCCCTTAAGAGAATTTAGCTTACTTCCTTTGGATTCAAAGTTGGACTTGAACCTAATCCGTTTTCTTTCCGGGGTTGTGAGTGCAACAGTACGATTAGCACAATCTAGTACTCCTTCATACTTAGCCATCCAATCCATTCCCAATATTACGTCTAGTCCTTGGGAATCTAGGATTATCAGACTTACTGGAAACTTATGTTTTCCAAATTCTATTACTAGATCCCGGCATCCAAGACTTACTATAATTTCTCCACCAGGAGAACTAACTTTTATTGGACACCCAATGTTTTCAGATGGAAACCCATTTCTATCAACAAATGCTTTTGATATGAATGAATGCGATGCTCCAGTATCAAAAAGAACAAATGCTGGAATAGAATTGAGTCTGAACTTACCAGCAACAGCGTCAGGCTCCTCATAGACCTCCTCCACACTGATGTGGTTCACCTGTCCTTTCTGGAAAGGATTGGGCTTGACAGGTCCTTCAACTTTCTTTTCGGGGCACTCATTTGCATAGTGTCCCATCTTCTTGCATTTGAAGAATTCAACCTGACTGATGTCTCTCTTAGCAGGCTGACTTCCACTTCCACTACCATTACCACTATGGTGGCTCTTATGTCCACTCTTGTGGTTCTTGTACTTGTCATTTTCATGACTGCGATGATGCTTGTTGTCATGACGGTTGTGGTTGTGATGCTTGTTGAATTTCCCATGCTTGTGGGATCCTGAGCTTCCACTGTCATCGTAGTGAGATCGTTTGTGAGACGATCCCAAGCTGTGCTTGTCGGAGTGCTTTCTCTTTCTAATCTCGACTTGCTTCATTTTGTTCTCCAATATAGCAGCCTTGTCACAGAGCGACTGATAAGTGGGAACATATGCCATAGCCAATTGCAGATTCAGCTCATCATTCAAGCCTTCCATAAATTTTTCCTTTCTCTTGGCATCCGTGTCAACTTCATCCGGTGCATAACGCGCCAGATTATCGAACTCTTCAATGTACTCAGCCACGCTGCGGTGGGCTGCTTCAGATTGTGGAACTCTTTCTTTTTCAAGCTCATTATTCCTGATGAGATATGAGCAGTGCGAAAGCCATCCTCAAAGATTGCCCAAGTCACCTCATCTATAGGAGTGGTGATCTGAAAGTTGTCCCACCAAGTGGTGGCTGGCCTTTCCAGCAGATGTGCTGCAAATCTGACTTTTTCAGCATCCGTGCAGCCCACGGTTACTAAGTCCTTGTTTACAGAACGTAGCCAATCATCTCAAAAATCTGGTGAGCATATCAAAGCCCGGAGGGTTGTTGTTGTTATTGTTGTTATTGTTGTTGTTATGGTTCTGAATGAATGTTGTCATCATCTGCATCAGCTGTGTTTGAGCAGTCATCATTTGTTGCATTTCGGGTGTGATGTTGTTGTTGTTGTTGGGGTTGGGGTTTGCGCGACGGGGAGGCATCTGTGGTTTGTTCAAATAGAGATAAGAATGAGATACCCATAGATGTTTTCATGCACATTACATCACATAAGCAAACACATAGCATGCAACACAAAGATAAAAGTTCAACAACAAGATAACAAGTTCACAAAGTAAAACACACAAGTAGCAAGCCATCCACATGGCGGATGGTCCAATAACAAGTTCTCAAATAACAAGTATGATAATAAAAGATAAACGAGTAGTCAAATCTACTCATTAGCATCAATCTCCTCCTCGACAAAGGTAAGACCTGCGTTCTCCATCGCGGCCTTGTTCTCCTCAATAGTAGTGGTCAAGGACTCAATCTTGGCTTTGAGAGCCCTCTTCTGGGAACGAAGCCTCTCTATCACCGTCTGCTGCTGCTCCAGCTCGAAGTCCTTGGACTGCAGTTCTTCAGTCATGTCGCGGATCTTCTTGTTCCTATCTTGGACGCGCTTCTCCTGACTCTTGAACTTCCTGTCCTGGGTCTCGAACTTCGCCTCCATATCCTTGACTATCTCGTCCTGCTGTGCGAAAAGCTTGTCCTTCTCGCGAAGCTGCACCTGGAGCTCGTCATTACTGAGCATGACATTGGTCCTGTCCGTGTCCACGTGCCTAATGAGAGACTCTAAGTCCTAGAGGTACAGACGTATCGGCTCTGCGGCGTCCCTCGAGTCGTCCTCGAAGTCGATGGACTCTCCATCCTCATCACGTCTTCCGCGTGGAAGTGGGTGCCTCTAACCTGTCGGGAGTGCCGACCTAGTAGACGTCCTATCAGGTCCTTAATAACTACCTCCATGCCTCTCTCCCTGTCATCGTGCATAAGCTTGAAGACGATGGCCTCCGTAGTAGGCTCTGTCTGGCGTCCCGGCTGGTTCACCTTGAAGCCCCAGAGGTCCTTCCTCTCGAACTTGGTGAGTGGATGCACCATGATGGTGGGAAGAGGGAGATTGAGCAAGGTGGTAAGCTCAACAATACGAGGACCAAAACGGGTAACCTGGAACTCCTCAACAGTGTTGATGGTAATAGGCATCTATTTATAAGATAAAAAAGTTAGAACAGCTCAATTTAAGATAAGACAAAGACAAACTTCACATACATATCCTTGGAAAACAAAATCACACAAGCCATGCATACATGAATCCATTACATCAACCAAGGTCCAATCTTATTTAAGGTATTATTTTGGAAAATAAGGTGATAGGTGGTGGTCCAACTAACGAAGTACGTTTACAATCCTATCTCACTGGATCTGTTGGCTAACACAATGTTCCTAGAGGCAATCAGCCTATCTTGCTCACATGATTCCATCACTAAGTCTATAATATCTCCTCTTAAGGTTTGGTTGGTGGCTTCCAACTCTTGGGTAAGTTCCTTCTCTTTTATCAAGTCTTTTTGGAGGTTGAGCATTCTGCACTTGACTCTTGCACTAAGTTCTTTGATAGTCCTCCAAACATCTTCTCTTGCTGACTCAAAGAATGTGGTGTGCACCATAGTGTTGGTGTACATGCAGAATCCTTTTTCTTTGTGGTTGTCTTCGTTGTTTTTATACAAGTGAAGTTGCACCCACCAGTACTCAACTCCTTCATCCTTCACTCGAAAGCCTTTGTACACAGCTGCACCATGTATTTCCATTGCCACCATGAGGTCCTTGAGAATTTTGGGAAACTCAGTCTCACACTCCAAGGTCATGGTCATGAGTGGTCCTTTCTTTACGGCTTCGTTGATGGAGTTCATCTACAAATAGAGATGAGAAAGAGAAGATTAGAAAAGTTTACGAGAAGAATAGACAATGTAGACGTAGTTGAAAATTTTTCCTTAGTGGTTTCCAATCCTAGGGTCATAATCCTACAGGCAACGCAGTGCTCTGATACCATGTCACATCCCAAGATTTTCCAAATCTTGTAATGTGAAAATAAATGAATAAAATAAAACCTTGTTTGATTTTCAGAGCCAGAAGAAACTTTTGAATCCAATTGGAAACCTTCAAACCAATTTGAGTCAAATAAAACCTAAAGGGATTTAAAAAGATAAACATTTTATAAAAGGAAAAATAAAAACATTTGGAAATACTATTTTGAAACAATTAAATGAAAAGATTGTTTTCAAATGGAATAGAAGTTTATAAATAAAGAATATTTTATAAAGCCAAATTAAACCTTGGCCAAGCTTTGGGAATTAAAACATTTTATTTTTAATAAAAATTAGCAAAGGTTTATTTAAATAAAATAATAAGGAATTAATATCCAAACTTTATTTAAATAAAAGGTTTTACCAATTTAATTGAAGCATCAAAGCTTATTAAATTATTTAAAATAAGTTTTCCAAATATTTGATATTCACAAATAAAACCTACTAAAGTGTTTTGGCTTTATTTTAGATTTCAAAATAAATATCTCAATAAAACAAATCCTATTTGATTTAATAATGAAAGTCTATTATATTTAATTAATAATGGACTCTAAAATAAAAGGTTATTTTGTTTTAAACAAGTTTTCCAAATATTCTTTATTTCCAAATAAAATCTACTGATTGGTTTTGAAAGTATTTGGAGTTCAAATGAAGATTTTATTAAATAAACCAAACCCTATTTAATTAATAAACCATGACCATTCTATTTAAATAATAAAGGGATCTTAAAATTGATCAAAAACATTATTTTATTTTCTGTAATAAGTTTAAAGTTACTGATCAGAGCCAAAAATCAAACTTTCAAAGATTTGGTGATGGTTTGAATTGATTTGAACTTGTTTGTGTGTTGGAAAAATCAAAACAGAAAATAGAAATAGAAAAGGATTAAGAAAACAGAAAAAAATAAGACATGGCCGACCCAACCCAGGCAGCCCAATAGGCCCAGCACCAGCCCAGTTTCATCACCCCGCAAGAAAACGGTTCGCACTCAGTAAATAACCCGCAGAGGGAATGACCGGTGGACCTCTCCCTTACTCCTTTCCCCGCTGACAGGTAGACCCCACCGCTACTATTCGTCGTCCTCACCCGCGCGACCCCTTCTCCCCCAAACCGCGCTACCATTCCCTGTCGTCAATCCGCACGCTTAATTACTCATAATGGCGGCGTTAATCTCGCCTCTGACCTTGCGTACTTAAGCGCCAGCGCCTTCCCCTCCTTTCCCCTCTGTCGCCACTCCCTCTCTGCCCCTAGGCTGTCGCCAATCACTCCTGCACCGCCGCTGCTCCGACGAGCTCCCATCTCCAATCCCAGCCAGTACACACCACCCCTGCCTCCCTGAGCACGCTTACAACTTCCCCACTCCCAGACGCACCTCCCAGAACTCTTAGTTCGACCGCGGACGCCCCGAAGCATCGACTACATCAAGATTTCGAACGCCGCCGCCTCTGCCACCTCTCCGACGACGTTTACCAGGTGAACCAGACCGCCCCTTCACTTCTCGATCACGCACATAGCATTGTCTTGATCCTGCGCACCTGACCGCGCCTTCATTTTGCCTTAGGGCGATCTCCAGCGACGTCCTCGACCTCGACCAGAGCCACCCGCCGCCAGAACCAACTCCCGCGAAGAATTCTGCCCGTCCCCGTGCGCCCCTCCACCAACCAAAGGCACGTTGAGCATCAGCGCTGCATTGCGAACCTGGTGAGCATCCTCCCCCTCTTCCTCGCGTCCTATTTCGTCAGTGCCGCCGCCGACTGACCTCGCCGCCGCCAGCAACCGTCGCTGCGCCGCCCAAGTTTGGTCAGTGCGATGACAGCCGTCCGATCCCGATTTGATGGATAGGATAGAATAACTTAAACGCGAAGGGGTACGTGATATGGGCTATACGATCTACTTAGATCCGACGGTCTGCACCGTGATCCACCCCGAACCGGTACCGTCCAACCAGAGTGTGCCGCGTGTCACTGTTCTGTTTAAAAAAAACTGATTTGAAAACAGAATATTTTGTGAATTTCAAACCCTTATATCTTTGGATCCACACGTCCAAAAATTACAAATTTTATGTCGTTGGATTCAGGAGAGCAAGACCTAACCAACCCTGCCTTTAGTTTAGCAAATAGTATCTGTTTGTTTGCTTATTTTTGCATATTCATTTGTATGCTTATTTAGAGTAGAAAAATTGTTTAAAATTGAATTTAGGGTTAAAACTTTTGCAAAATGGTTTGTTGTGACCTTACTGACCCTAGGAACCAACCCTTAGTGTTAAAAATGATTTTGGTAAAATTTAGGTTGAATTATTTGACTTAGCCATTTTCTAGCCAAATAAAATTATTGATTTTATTATGGAAATCTTTTTACAAAGAAAACTTTGGGAAAATGTTTTGGACCAAACCTACTGACCCAAAAACACCAAGTTTTGCAATGGCAACTCATTTGGTGAAAAACATAAAGTTTTGCTTTGATAAGAAAATATTTTTCACCACATAAAATGATGAAAGGTTTTGAAAATGGTTTAAGGATAAAACACATTTGCAAATGACTTTGCCATTTTGGTAAATGACCAATTTGGACCTTACAAAGTTATAGCCTAGTGAGACCTCCCTTGTGAATAAAACCATCTTAAGCATGTTCCCATGCATGACCTAGAATCCTTTGCTTTGTGTGTGGGAAATGTTGTTTGAATATTGGTTTGGAATGCTACTTGATACTATGCTTGTTTGATTGATTGTAGTGAAACTAGCAAAGTGTGAGATTAGCAAGATCAAGGAGTAAACCCTCATTCCCTACCAAAAAGGCAAGTTACACTATCATACAAAAGTCCTACTATTTTCATTATACTTAGTGGATTGTGAAAACATGCATGAAAGAGATATCTTTATACTTATGCTATGCTAAATCCTAATAGGATTCCCTATACACTCCTTAGTGAAAATATTGTAGTTGCACATGCTTAGCCATGCTTTATTTTGAAAAGAGATACATGTTGAGATTTTACAAAGGTTGAGAAAAGGACTTGTGTTTTACATAACAAAACAAGGACTCAATGAACCACCTAGGTGGTGGATACTTTAAGTTTTGTAGAAGGTGGCAACAAAAGGAACCATGTCTATGGGAATCACTTTGTGTTGTGCTCCAAAAGAAAACCACCTAGGAAACTTAGAGATTGAACATGTTTCTCCAAGTGTGGCTTTCGTGTGCAACCACATGCTATTATGGCTCTGGCTTAGTCAACTACATTAGGAAGACCCATACATTGTCTTTAGTTACCGGACATGGGGATCTGGAATGCTTCATGGGGGCTGAAGACAAGCTAGCAATGATGTATGGGAGGACCTTTTGGAAAGACTTCGTCACACTCTCAGTCTGCCAGTACTCCATCTTGGTGAGCACTAATCCAGTAGGCCACTGGTGGCAACAAGATGGGATTGTGACATGTGGGTAAAGTGTACTCCTTCTGCAGAAGTTAATAAAATCTAAGTACTTAGCCGTGTCCCCGGTTATGGAAAATACTGAGCAACTAAAGTTTGAACTATGGGAGATCTCGACATTCCAACTTCTAAAATAAAAACTTGATGCCCTTGTGTGTCTACCAAGGAATTCAAAGAGATTTTGTTAAGCTTGATGCACTTGGGGTTACCAAGGTGCTCAAGAGATTTTTCTTAACACTTGATGTACTTGGGGTTACCAAGGAACTCATGAGATTTTGATAAGACTTGTTGCACTTGGGGTTACCAAGGTGCTCAAGGAATTTTGACAAGGACTTGAACACTTGAGTTTCTACCAAGGAGTTCAAGGAACTTGGAAAAGAGATTTGACAAAGAACCAAAACCCTTTTGAAAAGATAGGATAAAATATTGCTTTATGCAAATGAGCCTTAAACTCCACTTAGCCAAATATGCATGTATAGATAGGATCCACTCTTATTACTCATAGAAGTGAAACTTGCCACTACAATTCAAATGTATTGACCCTTGTGGCTGTAACTTGTAATGTTGCAGGTTTTGATTGTTTTAGTGAAGATTGTTCGATTAGGATTACAAAGTCTACAACCAACATCTGCCTGTGGCACTTTGAAGATGAAGGACCCATACTTATAGTTATTCCGCTGCAATAAAATGTAATAGCCAAATGAGCTATGTATGATGCAATAAAACTATGTTATTCCTGGTTATAAATTTATATTACGACCTTTGTATCTTGATATTACATCTTAACTGTGGATGCTAGCTATTGATCCAGGGACTAGCATTGTAAACACAGGAGGAATCTACTTTATTAGGTTGAGACCTCTACAGATGGTATCAGAGCATTGTGTTGCCTGTAGGATTTGTAAACCCTAGGATTGGAAAAAAAAACTTAGAAAAATAGGAGTTGTTTTGTTCCAAAAAAATTATTTACAAAAACACTTGTAAACTCTTTCCTCAACCATTTTGGTTTCAACTCTACACCTCTTCTACTTCAACTTGACGGAAAAACCTACCCACGGTCAAGGACTACACCATATGCAAAGGACTACTTCAACTTCTTCAACTTTAATGACTTCAACATCTTCAGCATATTCCCCAAGGACTTCCAACTTGGAAACTACTAAGGACCACAAGTAAGACAAGGAAATCTTACTCAAAATTTAGAGACTGAGGGAATGCAAAATAAGAAGGAGCCATCAACAACTTTGAAGTTTGTGACCAAGAGTTTTCTTAAGGAGACCATGATCCCAAGTGAGAAGAAGCAACCAAGAATGATGGAAAGATCACAAGTGAACCATATAGATGGACCACCACAATTTAGTTAAGTCAAGCACACCGACATATGTGGTGCAACAAAAGTATTTTGTTGCCTAAGTATGTGCTTGAACATTGGTTGAGTGAAAAGTTTGGTTTGTGATTGCATGCACATTGCTTGTGTGAATTGAGATGTGTGTGACTAGAATTGACTCCCTAGAAATATCTTGCCTATTCTAATCTTCCTTCAACCCAAACAGATGACTACTCCCAAAGATTCCAAGGTTGATGACACCAACACCAACCAAGCTGATAGCATGAAAGAGCTCATAGCAACCCAACACCAGTTGAACCAACTGACAGCTCAGTTCATAGCCAACAATAGTGATAAAGATCCAGCACTCTAGAAGTTTTTGGAGGAACAATCCCAACTGATGCTTAAGGTGACTAATCAAATGATCAACATGGAAGAAAGCTATCCCAAAAGATTTTATGATAACCAGGATGACAAGAATATTGTTCTAGATGGATCCCCAGCTTGTATTATTTGTGGAGACAAGGACCATACTTCCAAGGAACATGAAGGTCAATGTCCTAACTGTGAAGGAAATCATCCTGTTGGACAATGTCCCACCTCTCAAGCTACTTGTTACCTTTGTGAAGGAAATGACCATGCCCCTATCCAATGCCCTATCTACTCCATGGTAGAACAAAGGAAACAAGAAGGATCCAAGTCTACCAAAGGAAAAGGAACACTTATACCTCCAAACAAGACAACCCAATTCAAAGGATCAAAGAAACCCAAGAAACCAAGACAGGACATGCACCTTGTGCAATGCCGTAAATGTAAGGAAATGGGACACTACTCCAGTGAGTGCCCAGAGAACAAGAAAAATAAGGGAATTGACCAAGTGGTGTGCAACAACTGCAAAGAACCAGGCCATTATGTAGCAACTTGTCCACAAGAGCAACGTAAAGAACTCCAAGATATCCATTGTTTCAACTGCAAGAACCCAGGACACTATGCAAGCAATTGTCCAGAGAAGATGAAGAACAAGTTAAACAAGCCTATGGAGAAGCTCAACCTTGGCCCATGAGTCAAGTATGGAAATAAGGGACACTATGCAAAAGTTTGCCTAGAGAAGTTTTTCCAGGATCCCAAGAAGGACAACATGTAATTTTTGTTTGACAAATTTTAAGGGTGGTAGTACCCTAGTTGTTTTGAACTTGCTTGTAACCCTAACCTTCCCAAATCTCGGGACGAGATTTATTTTAAGGGTGGTAGCCTGTCACATCCCAAGATTTTCCAAATCTTGTAATGTGAAAATAAATGAATAAAATAAAACCTTGTTTGATTTTCAGAGCCAGAAGAAACTTTTGAATCCAATTGGAAACCTTCAAACCAATTTGAGTCAAATAAAACCTAAAGGGATTTAAAAAGATAAACATTTTATAAAAGGAAAAACAAAAACATTTGGAAATACTATTTTGAAACAATTAAATGAAAAGATTGTTTTCAAATGGAATAGAAGTTTATAAATAAAGAATATTTTATAAAGCCAAATTAAACCTTGGCCAAGCTTTGGGAATTAAAACATTTTATTTTTAATAAAAATTAGCAAAAGGTTTATTTAAATAAAATAATAAGGAATTAATATCCAAACTTTATTTAAATAAAAGGTTTTACCAATTTAATTGAAACATCAAAGCTTATTAAATTATTTAAAATAAGTTTTCCAAATATTTGATATTCACAAATAAAACCTACTAAAGTGTTTTGGCTTTATTTTAGATTTCAAAATAAATATCTCAATAAAACAAATCCTATTTGATTTAATAATGAAAGTCTATTATATTTAATTAATAATGGACTCTAAAATAAAAGGTTATTTTGTTTTAAACAAGTTTTCCAAATATTCTTTATTTCCAAATAAAATCTACTGATTGGTTTTGAAAGTATTTGGAGTTCAAATGAAGATTTTATTAAATAAACCAAACCCTATTTAATTAATAAACCATGACCATTCTATTTAAATAATAAAGGGATCTTAAAATTGATCAAAACATTATTTTATTTTCTGTAATAAGTTTAAAGTTACTGATCAGAGCCAAAAATCAAACTTTCAAAGATTTGGTGATGGTTTGAATTGATTTGAACTTGTTTGTGTCTTGGAAAAATCAAAACAGAAAATAGAAATAGAAAAGGATTAAGAAAACAGAAAAAAATAAGACATGGCCGACCCAACCTAGGCAACCCAATAGGCCCAGCACCAGCCCAGTTTCATCACCCCGCAAGAAAACGGTTCGCACTCAGTAAATAAACCGCAAAGGGAATGACCGGTGGACCTCTCCCTTACTCCTTTCCCCGCTGACAGGTAGACCCCACCGCTACTGTTCGTCGTCCTCACCCGCGCGACCCCTTCTCCCCCAAACCGCGATGTCGTTCCCTGTCGTCAATCCGCGCGCTTAATTACTCATAATGGCGGCGTTAATCTCGCCTCTGACCTTGCGTACTTAAGCGCCAGCGCCTTCCCCTCCTTTCCCCTCTGTCGCCACTCCCTCTCTGCCCCTAGGCTGTCACCAATCACTCCTGCACCGCCGCTGCTCCGACGAGCTCCCATCTCCAATCCCAGCCAGTACACACCACCCCTGCCTCCCTGAGCACGCTTACAACTTCCCCACTCCCAGACGCACCTCCCAGAACTCTTAGTTCGACCGCGGACGCCCCGAAGCATCGACTACATCAAGCTTTCGAACGCCGCCGCGTCTGCCACCTCTCCGACGACGTTTACCAGGTGAACCAGACCGCCCCTTTACTTCTCGATCACGCACATAGCATTGTCTTGATCCTGCGCATCTGACCACGCCTTCATTTTGCCTTAGGGCGATCTCCAGCGACGTCCTCGACCTCGACCAGAGCCACCCGCCGCCAGAACCAACTCCGGCGAAGAATTCTGCCCGTCCCCGTGCGCCCCTCCACCAACCAAAGGCACGTTGAGCATCAGCGCTGCATTGCGAACCTGGTGAGCATCCTCCCCCTCTTCCTCGCGTCCTATTTCGTCAGCGCCGCCGCCGACTGGCCTCGCCGCCGCCAGCAACCGTCGCTGCTCCGCCCAAGTTTGGTCAGTGCGATGACAACCGTCCAATTCCGATCTGATGGATAGGATAGAATAACTTAAACGCGAAGGGATACGTGATCTGGGCCATACGATCTACTTAGATCCGACGGTCTGCACCGTGATCCACCCTGAACCGGTACCGTCCAACCAGAGTGTTCCGCGTGTCACTGTTCTGTTTAAAATAAACTGATTTGAAAACAGAATATTTTGTGAATTTCAAACCCTTATATCTTTGGATCCACATGTCCAAAAATTACAAATTTTATGTCGTTGGATTCAGCAGAGCAAGACCTAACCAACCCTGCCTTTAGTTTAGCAAATAGTATCTGTTTGTTTGCTTATTTTTGCAGATTCATTTGTATGCTTATTTAGAGTAGAAAAATTGTTTAAAATTGAATTTAGGGTTAAAACTTTTGCAAAATGGTTTGTTGTGACCTTACTGACCCTAGGAACCAACCCTTAGTGTTAAAAATCATTTTGGTAAAATTTAGGTTGAATTATTTGACTTAGCCATTTTCTAGCCAAATAAAATTATTGATTTTATTATGGAAATCTTTTTACAAAGAAAACTTTGGGAAAATGTTTTGGACCAAACCTACTGACCCAAAAACACCAAGTTTTGCAATGGCAACTCATTTGGTGAAAAACATAAAGTTTTGCTTTGATAAGAAAATATTTTTCACCACATAAAATGATGAAAGGTTTTGAAAATGGTTTAAGGATAAAACACATTTGCAAATGACTTTGCCATTTTGGTAAATGACCAATTTGGACCTTACAAAGTTATAGCCTAGTGAGACCTCCCTTGTGAATAAAACCATCTTAAGCATGTTCCCATGCATGACCTAGAATCCTTTGCTTTGTGTGTGGGAAATGTTGTTTGAATATTGGTTTGGAATGCTACTTGATACTATGCTTGTTTGATTGATTGTAGTGAAACTAGCAAAGTGTGAGATTAGCAAGATCAAGGAGTAAACCCTCATTCCCTACCAAAAAGGCAAGTTACACTATCATACAAAAGTCCTACTATTTTCATTATACTTAGTGGATTGTGAAAACATGCATGAAAGAGATATCTTTATACTTATGCTATGCTAAATCCTAATAGGATTCCCTATACACTCCTTAGTGAAAATATTGTAGTTGCACATGCTTAGCCATGCTTTATTTTGAAAAGAGATACATGTTGAGATTTTACAAAGGTTGAGAAAAGGACTTGTGTTTTACATAATAAAATAAGGACTCAATGAACCACCTAGGTGGTGGATACTTTAAGTTTTGTAGAAGGTGGCAACAAAAGGAACCATGTCTACGGGAATCACTTTGTGTTGTGCTCCAAAAGAAAACCACCTAGGAAACTTAGAGATTGAACATGTTTCTCCAAGTGTGGCTTTCGTGTGCAACCACATGCTATTATGGCTCTGGCTTAGTCAACTACATTAGGAAGACCCATACATTGTCTTTAGTTACCGGACATGGGGATCTGGAATGCTTCATGGGGGCTGAAGACAAGCTAGCAATGATGTATGGGAGGACCTTTTGGAAAGACTTCGTCACACTCTCAGTCTGCCAGTACTCCATCTTGGTGAGCACTAATCCAGTAGGCCACTGGTGGCAACAAGATGGGATTGTGACATGTGGGTAAAGTGTACTCCTTCTGCAGAAGTTAATAAAATCTAAGTACTTAGCCGTGTCCCCGGTTATGGAAAATACTGAGCAACTAAAGTTTGAACTATGGGAGATCTCGACATTCCAACTTCTAAAATAAAAACTTGATGCCCTTGTGTGTCTACCAAGGAATTCAAAGAGATTTTGTTAAGCTTGATGCACTTGGGGTTACCAAGGTGCTCAAGAGATTTTTCTTAACACTTGATGTACTTGGGGTTACCAAGGAACTCATGAGATTTTGATAAGACTTGTTGCACTTGGGGTTACCAAGGTGCTCAAGGAATTTTGACAAGGACTTGAACACTTGAGTTTCTACCAAGGAGTTCAAGGAACTTGGAAAAGAGATTTGACAAAGAACCAAAACCCTTTTGAAAAGATAGGATAAAATATTGCTTTATGCAAATGAGCCTTAAACTCCACTTAGCCAAATATGCATGTATAGATAGGATCCACTCTTATTACTCATAGAAGTGAAACTTGCCACTACAATTCAAATGTATTGACCCTTGTGGCTGTAACTTGTAATGTTGCAGGTTTTGATTGTTTTAGTGAAGATTGTTCGATTAGGATTACAAAGTCTACAACCAACATCTGCCTGTGGCACTTTGAAGATGAAGGACCCATACTTATAGTTATTCCGCTGCAATGAAATGTAATAGCCAAATGAGCTATGTATGATGCAATAAAACTATGTTATTCCTGGTTATAAATTTATATTACGACCTTTGTATCTTGATATTACATCTTAACTGTGGATGCTAGCTATTGATCCAGGGACTAGCATTGTAAACACAGGAGGAATCTACTTTATTAGGTTGAGACCTCTACAGATGGTATCAGAGCATTGTGTTGCCTGTAGGATTTGTAAACCCTAGGATTGGAAAAAAAACTTAGAAAAATAGGAGTTGTTTTGTTCCAAAAAAATTATTTACAAAAACACTTGTAAACTCTTTCCTCAACCATTTTGGTTTCAACTCTACACCTCTTCTACTTCAACTTGACGGAAAAACCTACCCACGGTCAAGGACTACACCATATGCAAAGGACTACTTCAACTTCTTCAACTTTAATGACTTCAACATCTTCAGCATATTCCCCAAGGACTTCCAACTTGGAAACTACTAAGGACCACAAGTAAGACAAGGAAATCTTACTCAAAATTTAGAGACTGAGGGAATGCAAAATAAGAAGGAGCCATCAACAACTTTGAAGTTTGTGACCAAGAGTTTTCTTAAGGAGACCATGATCCCAAGTGAGAAGAAGCAACCAAGAATGATGGAAAGATCACAAGTGAACCATATAGATGGACCACCACAATTTAGTTAAGTCAAGCACACCGACATATGTGGTGCAACAAAAGTATTTTGTTGCCTAAGTATGTGCTTGAACATTGGTTGAGTGAAAAGTTTGGTTTGTGATTGCATGCACATTGCTTGTGTGAATTGAGATGTGTGTGACTAGAATTGACTCCCTAGAAATATCTTGCCTATTCTAATCTTCCTTCAACCCAAACAGATGACTACTCCCAAAGATTCCAAGGTTGATGACACCAACACCAACCAAGCTGATAGCATGAAAGAGCTCATAGCAACCCAACACCAGTTGAACCAACTGACAGCTCAGTTCATAGCCAACAATAGTGATAAAGATCCAGCACTCTAGAAGTTTTTGGAGGAACAATCCCAACTGATGCTTAAGGTGACTAATCAAATGATCAACATGGAAGAAAGCTATCCCAAAAGATTTTATGATAACCAGGATGACAAGAATATTGTTCTAGATGGATCCCCAGCTTGTATTATTTGTGGAGACAAGGACCATACTTCCAAGGAACATGAAGGTCAATGTCCTAACTGTGAAGGAAATCATCCTGTTGGACAATGTCCCACCTCTCAAGCTACTTGTTACCTTTGTGAAGGAAATGACCATGCCCCTATCCAATGCCCTATCTACTCCATGGTAGAACAAAGGAAACAAGAAGGATCCAAGTCTACCAAAGGAAAAGGAACACTTATACCTCCAAACAAGACAACCCAATTCAAAGGATCAAAGAAACCCAAGAAACCAAGACAGGACATGCACCTTGTGCAATGCCGTAAATGTAAGGAAATGGGACACTACTCCAGTGAGTGCCCAGAGAACAAGAAAAATAAGGGAATTGACCAAGTGGTGTGCAACAACTGCAAAGAACCAGGCCATTATGTAGCAACTTGTCCACAAGAGCAACGTAAAGAACTCCAAGATATCCATTGTTTCAACTGCAAGAACCCAGGACACTATGCAAGCAATTGTCCAGAGAAGATGAAGAACAAGTTAAACAAGCCTATGGAGAAGCTCAACCTTGGCCCATGAGTCAAGTATGGAAATAAGGGACACTATGCAAAAGTTTGCCTAGAGAAGTTTTTCCAGGATCCCAAGAAGGACAACATGTAATTTTTGTTTGAAAAATTTTAAGGGTGGTAGTACCCTAGTTGTTTTGAACTTGCTTGTAACCCTAACCTTCCCAAATCTCGGGACGAGATTTATTTTAAGGGTGGTAGCCTGTCACATCCCAAGATTTTCCAAATCTTGTAATGTGAAAATAAATGAATAAAATAAAACCTTGTTTGATTTTCAGAGCCAGAAGAAACTTTTGAATCCAATTGGAAACCTTCAAACCAATTTGAGTCAAATAAAACCTAAAGGGATTTAAAAAGATAAACATTTTATAAAAGGAAAAACAAAAACATTTGGAAATACTATTTTGAAACAATTAAATGAAAAGATTGTTTTCAAATGGAATAGAAGTTTATAAATAAAGAATATTTTATAAAGCCAAATTAAACCTTGGCCAAGCTTTGGGAATTAAAACATTTTATTTTTAATAAAAATTAGCAAAAGGTTTATTTAAATAAAATAATAAGGAATTAATATCCAAACTTTATTTAAATAAAAGGTTTTACCAATTTAATTGAAACATCAAAGCTTATTAAATTATTTAAAATAAGTTTTCCAAATATTTGATATTCACAAATAAAACCTACTAAAGTGTTTTGGCTTTATTTTAGATTTCAAAATAAATATCTCAATAAAACAAATCCTATTTGATTTAATAATGAAAGTCTATTATATTTAATTAATAATGGACTCTAAAATAAAAGGTTATTTTGTTTTAAACAAGTTTTCCAAATATTCTTTATTTCCAAATAAAATCTACTGATTGGTTTTGAAAGTATTTGGAGTTCAAATGAAGATTTTATTAAATAAACCAAACCCTATTTAATTAATAAACCATGACCATTCTATTTAAATAATAAAGGGATCTTAAAATTGATCAAAACATTATTTTATTTTCTGTAATAAGTTTAAAGTTACTGATCAGAGCCAAAAATCAAACTTTCAAAGATTTGGTGATGGTTTGAATTGATTTGAACTTGTTTGTGTGTTGGAAAAATCAAAACAGAAAATAGAAATAGAAAAGGATTAAGAAAACAGAAAAAAATAAGACATGGCCGACCCAACCTAGGCAACCCAATAGGCCCAGCACCAGCCCAGTTTCATCACCCCGCAAGAAAACGGTTCGCACTCAGTAAATAACCCGCAGAGGGAATGACCGGTGGACCTCTCCCTTACTCCTTTCCCCGCTGACAGGTAGACCCCACCGCTACTGTTCGTCGTCCTCACCCGCGCGACCCCTTCTCCCCCAAACCGCGATGCCGTTCCCTGTCGTCAATCCGCGCGCTTAATTACTCATAATGGCGGCGTTAATCTCGCCTCTGACCTTGCGTACTTAAGCGCCAGCGCCTTCCCCTCCTTTCCCCTCTGTCGCCACTCCCTCTCTGCCCCTAGGCTGTCACCAATCACTCCTGCACCGCCGCTGCTCCGACGAGCTCCCATCTCCAATCCCAGCCAGTACACACCACCCCTGCCTCCCTGAGCACGCTTACAACTTCCCCACTCCCAGACGCACCTCCCAGAACTCTTAGTTCGACCGCGGACGCCCCGAAGCATCGACTACATCAAGCTTTCGAACGCCGCCGCGTCTGCCACCTCTCCGACGACGTTTACCAGGTGAACCAGACCGCCCCTTCACTTCTCGATCACGCACATAGCATTGTCTTGATCCTGCGCATCTGACCGCGCCTTCATTTTGCCTTAGGGCGATCTCCAGCGACGTCCTCGACCTCGACCAGAGCCACCCGCCGCCAGAACCAACTCCGGCGAAGAATTCTGCCCGTCCCCGTGCGCCCCTCCACCAACCAAAGGCACGTTGAGCATCAGCGCTGCATTGCGAACCTGGTGAGCATCCTCCCCCTCTTCCTCGCGTCCTATTTCGTCAGCGCCGCCGCCGACTGACCTCGCCGCCGCCAGCAACCGTCGCTGCTCCGCCCAAGTTTGGTCAGTGCGATGACAACCGTCCGATCCCGATCTGATGGATAGGATAGAATAACTTAAACGCGAAGGGATACGTGATCTGGGCCATACGATCTACTTAGATCCGACGGTCTGCACCGTGATCCACCCTGAACCGGTACTGTCCAACCAGAGTGTTCCGCGTGTCACTGTTCTGTTTAAAATAAACTGATTTGAAAACAGAATATTTTGTGAATTTCAAACCCTTATATCTTTGGATCCACACGTCCAAAAATTACAAATTTTATGTCGTTGGATTCAGCAGAGCAAGACCTAACCAACCCTGCCTTTAGTTTAGCAAATAGTATCTGTTTGTTTGCTTATTTTTGCAGATTCATTTGTATGCTTATTTAGAGTAGAAAAATTGTTTAAAATTGAATTTAGGGTTAAAACTTTTGCAAAATGGTTTGTTGTGACCTTAATGACCCTAGGAACCAACCCTTAGTGTTAAAAATCATTTTGGTAAAATTTAGGTTGAATTATTTGACTTAGCCATTTTCTAGCCAAATAAAATTATTGATTTTATTATGGAAATCTTTTTACAAAGAAAACTTTGGGAAAATGTTTTGGACCAAACCTACTGACCCAAAAACACCAAGTTTTGCAATGGCAACTCATTTGGTGAAAACCATAAAGTTTTGCTTTGATAAGAAAATATTTTTCACCACATAAAATGATGAAAGGTTTTGAAAATGGTTTAAGGATAAAACACATTTGCAAATGACTTTGCCATTTTGGTAAATGACCAATTTGGACCTTACAAAGTTATAAGCCTAGTGAGACCTCCCTTGTGAATAAAACCATCTTAAGCATGTTCCCATGCATGACCTAGAATCCATTGCTTTGTGTGTGGGAAATGTTGTTTGAATATTGGTTTGGAATGCTACTTGATACTATGCTTGTTTGATTGATTGTAGTGAAACTAGCAAAGTGTGAGATTAGCAAGATCAAGGAGTAAACCCTCATTCCCTACCAAAAAGGCAAGTTACACTATCATACAAAAGTCCTACTATTTTCATTATACTTAGTGGATTATGAAAACATGCATGAAAGAGATATCTTTATACTTATGCTATGCTAAATCCTAATAGGATTCCCTATACACTCCTTAGTGAAAATATTGTAGTTGTACATGCTTAGCCATGCTTTATTTTGAAAAGAGATACATGTTGAGATTTTACAAAGGTTGAGAAAAGGACTTGTGTTTTACATAATAAAACAAGGACTCAATGAACCACCTAGGTGGTGGATACTTTAAGTTTTGGAGAAGGTGGCAACAAAAGGAACCATGTCTATGGGAATC
Source organism: Avena atlantica (assembly GCA_910589765.1). Classification (NCBI taxonomy): domain Eukaryota; kingdom Viridiplantae; phylum Streptophyta; class Magnoliopsida; order Poales; family Poaceae; genus Avena; species Avena atlantica. The sequence continues at coordinate 440,087,993 of OU342735.1, read as the reverse complement.
ACTTTGTGTTGTGCTCCAAAAGAAAACCACCTAGGAAACTTAGAGATTGAACATGTTTCTCCAAGTGTGGCTTTCGTGTGCAACCACATGCTATTATGGCTCTGGCTTAGTCAACTACATTAGGAAGACCCATACATTGTCTTTAGTTACCGGACATGGGGATCTAGAATGCTTCATGGGGGATGAAGACAAGCTAGCAATGATGTATGGGAGGACCTTTTGGAAAGACTTCGTCACACTCTCAGTCTGCCAGTACTCCATCTTGGTGAGCACTAATCCAGTAGGCCACTGGTGGCAACAAGATGGGATTGTGACATGTGGGTAAAGTGTACTCCTTCTGCAGAAGTTAATAAAATCTAAGTACTTAGCCGTGTCCCCGGTTATGGACAATACTGAGCAACTAAAGTTTGAACTATGGGAGATCTCGACATTCCAACTTCTAAAATAAAAACTTGATGCCCTTGTGTGTCTACCAAGGAATTCAAAGAGATTTTGTTAAGCTTGATGCACTTGGGGTTACCAAGGTGCTCAAGAGATTTTTCTTAACACTTGATGTACTTGGGGTTACCAAGGAACTCATGAGATTTTGATAAGACTTGTTGCACTTGGGGTTACCAAGGTGCTCAAGGAATTTTGACAAGGACTTGAACACTTGAGTTTCTACCAAGGAGTTCAAGGAACTTGGAAAAGAGATTTGAGAAAGAACCAAAACCCTTTTGAAAAGATAGGATAAAATATTGCTTTATGCAAATGAGCCTTAAACTCTACTTAGCCAAATATGCATGTATAGATAGGATCCACTCTTATTACTCATAGAAGTGAAACTTGCCAATACAATTCAAATGTATTGACCCTTGTGGCTGTAACTTTTAATGTTGCAGGTTTTGATTGTTTTAGTGAAGATTGTTCGATTAGGATTACAAAGTCTACAACCAACATCTGCCTGTGGCACTTTGAAGATGAAGGACCCATACTTATAGTTATTCCGCTGCAATGAAATGTAATAGCCAAATGAGCTATGTATGATACAATAAAACTATGTTATTCCTGGTTATAAATTTATATTACGACCTTTGTATCTTGATATTACATCTTAACTATGGATGCTAGCTATTGATCCAGGGACTAGCATTGTAAACACTGGAGGAATCTACTTTATTAGGTTGAGACCTCTACATACCATCTGTAAGATCCCCCCTTTGTAAAGGAAAAGGATCCCTGTGATTGCAATGCTAGTCCCTGGATCATTGCTAGCATCCATAGTTTAAGATGAAGTACACAGATACAAAGGTCATTTATTACATCCATTCCAGAGATAAAACATAGTCTTTTACAACTCAAGGCCACATTCCTAATACAAGAGTTTGGAATAAGTAAATAAACATAAGTCTTCATCTTCATGTGCCACAGGCAAGCATGTTGAGTGTAGACTCATGACACCTAATCATCATCGGAGTAACCTGCAACATCACAAGTTACAGCCATAGTGGGTCAATACTTTGGAATAGTATTGGCAAGTGATACCTTAGTAAATTTTAAGTGGGCTATATTACTATATGCATTTTGGCTAAGTGTATCTTGGCTTGCTTTGCTCAAAATAGGTTTTTCCTATTAGTTGAATTCTCTAAGTTTTTCTTTGTCAAAAACTTTTCCCAAGAAACCACCAATAGACATTGGGGTCCTTCACCCTTGTTCACCCACAAGTTTTTACTTAGAAGTTGGAGTGATGAGATTCTTGATAGCTTCCATGTCTTGATGCTCAAGTTGTCCATTGCCATGGACTTTGCTAAGTACTTAGATTTTCCATCTGCAGAGGTTGTGCACTTTCCCCACCAGACTTGGTTTCCCAAGACAGGACCTTTCAGAAGCCTTTCCTTAGACCAAATGGACGCGCTCCAACCTATCATTCCCACTACCACCAACTGTCCAAATGGCTAAGTTCTAGCAACCTATGTGATCCAGGCAGAGCCCATATTGCCAAGTGGTTGCACTATAAGCTTCTCAACACTTGGCCTCTAAAATCCCTTTGTGCCTGAGTGGCATACCACAAGTGAGATACACAAGGTAAACCATGTCCATGGGCCTTGTGTAACCACTCAACCAAAAACCACCATTCAAGTCCCATTCCACCCAGGTGATTCGTTGACTTAGTTGTTTTATTAAGAAAAACATAAGTCAAAAGACTTAGAAATATTTTCATCATAGCATGTATATACTTTACCAACCCTTGTTTGCTACTAGCTAGGCTAAGCATGGCATAGTAACTTAACTTAGGAAAATTTCCTAGCAGCTCTACAACTACTTAGGATTTCCCAACATAGCTTTTGGCAAAAAAGTAACATGCAAGACTTAGCAAAATATTTCTAATGCTTGTACAAAATATAGGGATGGAAATATTCATGAAGTACCACTTGCCTTGGTAATGGGGAGAGTAGCACTCTTCACAATCACAATCACTAGCACCAAAATCGACACAAAATGGTAGCACAAAATTACACACAATTCATATACAAACATAAATATATGCATGCATGCATAATGCTAATGTGATGATTTTTTTTTAAACTCCATCAAGCAAGTGCATAATACTGAACCAAAAACAAGTCAAAAACTTTCCAATCCAAGTTTATTTTGCACTAAAACAAATTCTTAAACAATTCATATACTCAAAATAGCCTTAAACAAGTTTCTGCAAATAAAGTCATTTTAACAGAAACTTTTCACTAAACACATTGCATAAACAGAAAGGGCTTGTCTCCCTGATTCCAACGGTATAAAATTTGCAAAAATCTAACGTGGGAATCAAAAGTTATAGCCTAATCAAATTTGAATCTAAATCTGTTTTTAAATTCTGTTTTAAACACAAACCCTAGCCACGCGTCTTAATTCTATTGGTTGATACCGTTTCTCTCAGGATCACCCTCCCACGCTGTCGGATGTACTTAAAACACATGGCTCAGATCTACCAATAACGATTCGTTAAGTGATCTAATCCTATACGCTGGATCCAGATCTGACGGCTCTGGATCAAACGACCAAAGTGGGGCGGCGGTGGCGGCGGCGAGCTCTCTCTGCGGCAGCGCGGTGCTACAGGTCGTCCAGAGAGGCAGGAGTATGCTTACCAGGTTCGCAGCGTCGAGGAGAAGCTCAACTTGGCACCGGCTTGACGAGGGGCGCACGGGCACGGTCGCTGGGGCTCGTCGGAGTTGCGGGCGGCGACTGTCGCTTGCTATCGAGGTCGTTGTCAAGGCTCCGTGTCGTCCTAGCACAAGGCAGAGGGTTCAGAAGATGCGCAAGCGACTAGCGAACAAGTTGGTAACAGAGGGAAGGCAAGGGGCGCTCAGTTCTTTCCGCTATTGCTCGCCGGAGTCGAGCGGCGACGCTGATGGTTGCGGGCGTGAACGGAAACGATCACCTGGGTCACGGGCAAGCAAACCAGAGACTTTAGCAGATGCACAGGATCATGCTGGTTGCAGTGGTTTGAACGAGAGGCAACGGTGCGGTCTGAGCTTACCGTGATTCGTCGCCGGAGAGCGTCTGTCTGCGGCGGCGCAAGTGCGAATGTGGGCAGCCTGGTGGCGATGTGGAGGCGCTGAGTAAGGGGAAATGACCACGGTGCAGAGGGGGTTATGTAGGCGAGAGGGGAGCGACGATTGAGCGCAGAATCAAGGGCATTTAAGCGAGGAATCAATCGCGGCAGTGATGGGCGGAGGAAACGGCCGGCGACGTGGTCGGGCGCGATTTGGGGAAGACGAGGGTGAGCTGGCGAGGTCCACCAGTCAGCGAGTGAGACGGCGAGGGGGTGGGGTCTGGGTGTCAGCGACCACGTGGGTGTGTCGGCGCGTGCGAGAGAGGGAGAGGGAGGCCGGGTGGGCTTGCTGTGCCGGTTCTGCTGCTGGGCTAGAATAGGAGCGCCTGGCCCTTTTCCTTTCTTTATTCCTTTTCTTTTTCTGTTTTGATTTTTCAGGAATGGTTTTCAAATGAATTCAAACTCTTTTTGAATTCAAATCTTTCTGGGGTTTTTGCAGTGTGCAACAGTCTCAAATCTAGGCATAAAACCATGTGGTTACTTTGTAAAGGCTTGGTCATTTTTGGAGAAGCAAAATTACAGGGACTTTGTACTTGATTGGCAAATGTTTGAAATTGGTTTTTGAAACCATTTCCATTTTGTAAAGCTTGGTTCAAATTCCACACTCAATCCATTCAACAAGGGAGATAAACAATCTAGGTTTAAAACATTCAAACTCTCAAATGGGGATGGCCATTTGATTTAAGTTTGCTCACATAAAATGATAGCACTATGTGCCTCTGTTTTTCTGAAATGAGTTTGAATTTGATCTCAATTCTATATGCATGCATGAATGATATGCAAACTTTGAAATAATGATTTTAGGGATGTTACAAGCGCCACCCGCAGCGTGGTTGAATATATTGAAGAGTTCAACAATCTGGCGCGTTATGCACCGGATGAATTTGACACTGATGCTAAGAGGAAGGAAAAGTTCCTTAAAGGGTTGAATGATGAACTGAACCTACAGTTAGCTGTGGCCTATGTTCCCACATACCAGTCTCTTTGTGACAAGGCTGCTATTTTGGAGAACAAGATGAAGCAAGTTGAAAGTAAGAAGAGAAAGCACTCTAACAAGCACAGCTCGGGATCGTCTCACAAGCGTTCCCATTATGATGATAGTGGGAGTTCAGGATCCCACAAGCATGGGAAATTCAACAAGCACCACAACCACAACCGTCATCATGACAACAAGCATCACCGTAGTCATGACAATGACAAGTACAAGAATCACAATGGTGGATACAAGAGCCACCACAGTGGTAGTGGAAGCCAGCCTGTCAAGAAGGATCTTAGTCAGGTTGAGTGTTTCAAGTGCAAGAAGATGGGGCATTATGCAAATGAATTCCCAAAAAAGAAAGTTGAAGGACCCAACTGTTGGAGATATGCCCAAGAGGCAATAATAAAGTGGTTATTATCATATCTTCATACTTATGATAAATGTTTACATACCATGCTATAATTGTATTAATAGGAAACATTAATACTTGTGTGATTTGTAAACATAAAAGAGTCTCTAGTAAAGCCTCTTGTTAAACTAGCTTGTTTGTTAATATATGATCATGGTTTCCTGATCATGAACATAGAGATGTTATTGACAACAGGGTTATATCATTAGGAGAATGATGTGATGGACATACTCCTATAGATAAGCGTAGCATAAAGATCAAGTCATTTTAATAGTTGAGTTGCTATATGCTTTCTGATACATAGTAACCTAATTCCTTCGACCATGAGATCATGCATATCACCTTCACCGGAATGATGCTTTGATGACATCAAACACCACACCGTAACTGGGTGGCTATAAAGGTGGCATTGAGTGTTCGGAAAGTGTCGGTTGAGACACATGGATCAAGAGTGGGATTTGTCCATCCATATGACGGATAGATATACTCTGGGCCCTCTCGGTGGAATGTCATCCAATTAGCTTCCAAGCATGTGACTGGCTCACAAGGGATCACATATCACGGGAACGAGAAAAGAGTACTTATCAGTAACGAGGTTGAACTAGGTATGCAGAGATACCGACGATCATAACCTCGGATAAGTAAACTATCGTGAGACAAAGGGAAATTGGTATCGTATGTAAGTGGTTTATTCGATCGCAAAGTAATCGTAGAAATATGTGGGAGACATATGAATTTCCATATTCCTCTATTGGTTATTGATCGGAGAAGTGTCTCGATCATGTCCGCATAATTCATGAACCGTAGGGAGACACACTTAAGGATTCGATGTTGTTGAGTAGTTATGGAATGATGAGTAAGAGACTGAATGTTGTTCGGAGTCTCGGATGGGATCCGGGATATCACGAGGAGATCCGGAATGGTCCGGAGAATAAGATTCATATAAGGAAAGTCCTGTTTCGGGGTTGGAGAATGGTTCCGGTGTTTTCATCAGGAATGTTCTAGAAGGTTCCGGAATGTCCGGCACTCCGGAGGGGAAGGGTACATGAATGTGTCATTGCAAGTTGGAATGATTGCATCATGTACTAGGTGTCATCGCTGTACAAAATAAAGGGTTTAATCAAATCCTAGTTTGAAAAGTCAAACGCCAATTTGAAAAGTGAAACGGCTATTTTGGAAAGTGGAGAAGAAGTGGGAAACCGAGTTGGGGAGGAGTTCCTCCTCCACCGATGGCCCACTAGGGATCCGAGTTGGGGAGGGACTCCCTCCCCTTGGCCGGCGCCTCCCTCCACCTATATAAGGAGGGGCAGGGCTCCCCTCCTAGACACACAAGTTGCCTCCCTCTAAACCTAAACCCTAGCCACAGCCTAGGGATTTCTCCCAAGCCGCCGAGATAGAGCTTCTAATTGCCCTAGCCACTGGTTTAGCCCCTTCTAAGTGGTGTGTCTAAACCCTAGATCACCAAGGCTCTCTCATAGTCCACCATATTCGCTCCGGCTTAAGGCGAAGCCCTGCGAGATCTCCCCTCTACTTCCGGTACCACGCCGTCGTGCTGCCGGAATCGCGAGGAGAGTGCTACAACCTCCGCTTCCTGCTGGAACAAGGGAGAGGAAGGTCTTCATCGAGTATCGAACGTGTGACCGACTGCGGAAGCGCTGCCGGAACGCAGCGCCGGAAGGATCGTCTACGCGATCTTGAGATCGGCAAGAGTACGACTACATCACCCACGAGAATCTGCTCTCCTTATCCGCTTTGGAATCTTCGAGGGTAAGTTCCTCTATCGACTCGTTGCTACAATCTAGTAGATAGATCTTGGCTTGTTTGTTTGCATGCGGTAGAAATATTTTGTTTTCCATGCTACGAACCCCTACAGTGGTATCAGAGCCAGGTTTATATGTAGATCTGTTGCACGAGTTGAACACAATGGTCATTGTGGGCGTTGATGCTTTTGTTGTCGATTGCTTCTTGTGTACTTTGCATCTTGCGGGATGGTGGGATGAAGCGGCCCGGGCTAACCTTACATGACATCGTTCATGAGACTTGCTCCACGCTTGACATGCAACTTGTATTGCATAAGTGGCTTTGCGGGTGCCTGTTTCTCCCAACATAGTTAAGATTCAATTTACAACGGGTGATTAACAATACTAGTATCAATGTTGTGGTTCTTGTTCGTAAGTTAGAACGACACTTATTGAAAGCCCCAAACCACGTAAAACATGCAAAGAAAATTAGAGGCGTCTAACTTTGTTTTTCAGGGGTGTGATGTGATGTGATATGGCCATGATTGTGATTATATATGATGTATGCAATGTTCCTTATTGTAAGTTGGCAACCGGCAGGAGCCATATGGTTGTCTTTAAATTCTATTAAGACCCGCTTGTCTGTTCAAAGTAGTTGTAATAGTTGAAGCTGGTGGACGACAACCATGGAGCGGCGTCATTGACCTTGATGCAATGCCGGTGATGATGGAGATCATGTTCGTGCTTGAATATGGAGATCGGAAGCACAAGAAGAAAGGCCATATCATATCATATATTATGAATTGCATGTGATGTTAATCCTTTTATGCATCTTGTATTGCTTAGTTCACGATGGTAGCATTATAAGATGATCCCTCAAGCACACAATTTCAATTTTTAAAGTGTTCATCCTTAGTAAGCACCGTTGCTAAAGCTCGTTGTTTCGAAGCACCACGTGATGATCGGGTGTGTTAGATTCTGCGAGTGTATACAACGTGAGCAAGCCAGATTTGCTCATGCGGAAGCTAAGGTTAATCTTGATGAGCCTAGCATGTACAGACATGGTCTCGGAACACGGATAACGGAAGGTAAAGCATGAGTCATATAGTAGATATGATGAACATGTTGATTGTTCGCCATTGAAGCTACATCAACTCTCGTGATGATCGGTTTTGATGTGGTGGATTTGGTTCGTGTGATCACTAAAACAATGTGAGGGATATTGTTTTGAGTGGGAGTTCAACGGCAATATGATTAAAAGTTGAACACTATTTATCATAAATTAAGTCAAAGTGAATTTGCATAGTTATTATAGTCATTGGCATCCGTTTACCACCTTACGCTTAGTTTTAATTGAGATGATAGAACTATAGAATTCTGGTTAGTTACTTTATGAACTAGTATCGTATTGTTTTTGAAGTGTTAATCTAAAGTTTAAAAGTCCTATTGCAAACTTTCAGTAAGTTCCGGTTACTCCATGAAGTTTAATAATTGGTATTAAAACAAGAGTGACAATTCCAAGAGTTAGTGTATGAGTATCATGTTTGTTTCCATGATTCTTGATATTCAAAGGATTGTTTTAATATCAAGGTTATCTAGGATCTGAAAGAGTTGTTTCAGAAACCATGATGTGTGGAAGATATTGTGATATCTGAAATGAAGTTTTGGTTGCAACATGATAGAGTATAATATGGCAAAAGTCATGTTTGATGAAAATTTGCAAAAGGTTGGAGACACTAGTTGTCCTAATCCTCCAAAAGGTTTTGGAGAGCAACATTATACTCGCGATTCACCGTTACAAGCTAAAAGTAGTTTAATCATGGATAATACCATGATGAGGGGAATATTTGATGTAGGTAAAATGTTTACTACACCAAGAGATTACTAAAGAAAGGAATATGAAAGAACACCAAACATTTGATAATGGTGATCTACTTCAAAGTGCAAGTCCAAAGACATTGGTATTTAACTATACACGCTTTGGACTATATGTATGACTCCACTATTGATGTTGATAGATTCTTTCAAACAGAAAAGGAAATACTGAAAGAGAATCTCATAAATATATGGCAGAAAAGAAAAGACTAGAATTGTTCAGTTTAAGTATATAGATGATATACATGTTATGGCTATATTCTTTGCTTATTAAACAATGTGGTTCTTAAGTATTTGATACTGAATTTGTTGGTGTGAATCGTCATACGAAACAACATAATTCATGAACTACAATGGCCTAAGTAACTAGCAAAAGAATATGTGATGATGTTCATCGAGAACAAATAAAGGGTTATTGTGTTGCTCGTTAAACATCAAAGCTCACCTTCAAGATTTGTTTTATCAGGTATTATGAGAACAAAAGGGTTGTTCAAATAATTGCCTTAATCCATAAAAGATGGATGATTCACAAATCTCATTGGAGAAATCACATCCATAAAACTAGTGCTAAAAATGTCGAAAGACAAATTGATTGAAAGATCACTTAGGAAATGACATCGCCGTTTAAATTATATTGGAAAGAAAAAGAAACTCCATGTGGATGGAATTTTGAAGTCTTTTGATTTTTGATCAAATGACGCTTGTGAAACTTTCCTAGAGATAATTAAAACTTCGTTCATAGGCCAAAAAGGAACGAATGACTAGCTTATTGGAACTTATACATATTGTTGTACGGAGTCCATTATGTGTAGTCAAGAGCGATGGATTTCAACTTCATATGTTTTCTCCGAAAATTTGAGTGAATATATGAATATTTACTTAATAAGGATGAAGTATGAAACATTTGAAAAGTTCAAAGACTTTCAAGATGAAGTGCAAAATCATTGTAACAAGAATATAAATAGTTTATGATAAGATCATAAAGGAAGATATTTGAGTTACAAGTTTAGCGTAATACCTAAGATTTAAGGAATCGTTCCGTGAATTTACATGTCCCGAAACACCATAAGAGTATGGAACGTTCGAGATATGTAATTAAACCTTGTTTGACATGGTAAGATCGAAGGTGTAATTCATAAAACTGCCATTATATTTTAAAGATTAAAATCTTTAGAAACTACCGTTTTTCCACTGAAAAGAGCTCCATCATAATCCGTTAAAATGACACCATATAAAGTTATGGTTTGGGATAAAACCCAAGTTGTCCTTTCTTAAACATTGGCATGCTATGCATAAAAAGGATGTTTGCAACCAAAGTCGGATGAACCTATCTTTGTATGTTATTTTGAATAACTGTTAAGTATTCCTCCATAACACCTGAGACAAAAGTGTTTGTCTCTTAGAACGTCAAGTTTCTTTGAGAAGGAATTTTTCGTGAAAAGTTAAGTGGGAGGACAATAGAACTTTGATAAGGTTAAAAGAACCTTAGCTATATGTGCAGAGTTGCGCAGCGCCGAAAAGTATTCCGGAGGCAGCAATAATGCTCATGGCTCACGTGGCTCAAAGGTTGTGGTCACGGAGATCTAAGTTCCTATTGAAACAAGTAGGTCGGGTAAACAATCAAATACCAAGATTTGAGAGTTAAATCATTATTTGACAATAATGATCTGACTACATGCAAAGAAGCGATCATGGGCCCTGACTCCGTCAAATGGCTTGAAGCCATAAAATCCGTGATAGTTCCATATACGAGAGATCAAGCTTTGAACTTGAAAGACCCTCTGGAAAGGTACAAGACCTTACAGTCGTATTTGGATCTATAAAGAAATAGACATGGATGTTTCACATCTATGAAATAGTCGACATGTTGGGAAAGAGTTCACAACAATGTTCAAAGGTTGTATATGACAAGATTTGATCTTTCATAGCGATATTTAGTCTAGACGGATTAATGTAGCAACCACTACATATAATTTTGTTATATGGTAGTTGAATAAACAAAACAAGTTCTTCTAATAGAATTGTTACCTAGGACGTGTGCATGACACGGTCCATAGGGTATTGTTAATTCAAAGGATGCTAAAAACATATGCAAACTTCAATGGTTGAAGTGAGAATCACGGAGTTGGAATCTTCACAATGATGAAATTGTTAAAAGAGTTTAAATTCATCAGAGACGATGAAGATGCTTTCATTTGCAAGAAATTAAGTGGGAGCTCTAAGACATATTTCTAATACATTATGTGGAAGACATATTGTTGATTGGAAATGATGTATGTTTTATTAACACATATTAAGAATTTCATCTCGATGAAAGGCTTATGCAAAACCCAAATATTTGGCATTAATAGACGCTAATATGGTTGTGCCAAAAGTACATAGATGATATATTGAATGAGTTCAATATAGAAACTACAAGAAAGGTTCTTGTTGCACAGAAAGGATTGAATGGTATGATTAATGTTAATATGTTTCTATATGTAAATATAGTGAGCAAATAATTGTTACCATGAATTTAATAAGATAAGGAAAAGTAATTTCCAAAGCTAATAAAGAACCTATCTATAAATCCATACCAAATAGTGAGCAAATAATCCTAAAGATATTTTAAAAAAGATAAATAAATATCAAATAAGATTTTACAAATTGGAATCACCAAGTTTGGATCTATAAATAAGAAGATATGGATTTTATAAGATGAAGAAAGAAATATTTGAAGGGTTTCGCGGCATAGTAAATCAAAATTTTCTACGGATGCGAACAGAGGGAAAGCCAAGATCTAATCTAGGAGATGCAAACAACGAGAGAGATTGTATTAGATCTTCATACCCTTGAAGATTCGCACAGCGGAACGTTCGTCGGAACGTGGGTGATGTAGTCGTACTCGCTTCTCCTCCTCGCGATCCGATCCGATCTAGCACCACAAGTGGCGGTGCCTCCGTGAGATGCACACGTGCAGCACCTCGACGTCTCCTCCTTCCTCAGACCAGCAAGTATGGTGGAGAGACAGATTGGATCTACAACACGACGGCGTGGTGTATATGGTGGAGAATTTCTGTAGCAGGGCTTCGCCTACAAGCAGTCGAGAGGGAGAGAGGAGGGCAGCAGGGCAGCTAGGGTTGGAGGGGAAGGTGTAGGGGGTGGTGCGCCCCCAGCCATCTTTATATAGAGGGGTGGGGCGCAGCCCTAGACCCTCCCCCAAGCCAAGGCCGACGGCCACAAGGAGGAAGAGTGGGGGGCAAGGAAACCCCCCCCCTTCTAGAAGGTCTATCTAGGGTTTAAACCCTCTTTAGCCGGCTGGGCCCTATGGGGCCTTGTGCCCCTGGCCCAATGTGGCCAGGGCACTCCCTCATAGGCCCATGCCCCCTCCCGGAAGGTGTAGCCACGTTGGTCCCCTTCCGGAAGGTTCTAGAAGCTTCCGGTACAATACCGATTAACCCGGAACAACTCCGAACTCCAAAAACTGCACTGCCTTATATGAATCTTATTCTCCGGACCACTCCGGAACCTCTCGTGATGTCCCGGATCCCATCCGAGACTCCGAACAAAAACTCATAAACCAATTATCCAATCTATCCTAGCGTCGAGACACGTTAAGTGTGTGACCCTGCGGGTTCGAGAATATGCAGACATGATCTTCTATCAATAATCAACAGCGGGGTCTGGAAACCCATATTGACTCCCACACATTCATCGATGATCATATCGGATGAACCACGATGCCAGGATTCAATCAATCCCATATATATATTCCCTTCGTCTCGCGATATTTTACTTGCCCGAGATTTGATCGTCGGTACCGTCATACATAGTTCAATCTCGTTCACAGCAAGTACTTTACTCGTTCCGTAATCCGATATCACTTTGTGATTAACTCCTTAACCACATGCTTGCAAGCGGTGTTGATATCGATTACCGAGTGGGCCCGAAGTATATCTCTCCGACTTGGGAGGGACAAATCCCATCTCGATACATACAACCCAACAGATACTTTCCGATCACCTGAGAGACACCTTTATGATCACCCTCTCATAGGATGACGTTTGATGACCTGAAAGCTTTCTTCCGATACCAGGGAGTTGTATTATCTCATGGTCTAAGGAATACAATATTTGACATAAGAAAAGCTTCGCAAAGACGAACACGATGACATGATCTAATTGCTTCGCTTAGTTTGGGTCTGTCCACCATATCATTCTCCCAATGATATGATCTCATTATCAATTGACAACTCATGTCTATGGTTAGGAAACCTTAACCATCATTGATCAATGAGCTAGTCCATAGAGGCGTACTAGGGACACGGTGTTGTTCACAAACCACACAAGTATTAAAGTTTCCGCTTAATACAATTCTAGCATGGAATATAAACATTATCATGAACAAGAATTATAATAATAACATCTTTATTATTGCCTCTAGGGCATAATTCCAACAGTCTCCCACTTGCACTAGAGTCAATAATCTAGTTTACATTTGGCAACAATCTCACACCCATGGCACTGAGGTGCTGATCATGTTTTACACGTGGAAGAGGTTTAGTCAATGGATCTGCGACATTCAGATCTGTATGTACTTTGCTAATCTTCAGATCTCCATCTTCTATATAATCTCGGATTATATGAACCTTGCGGTTGATATGCTTGGTCTTTGGATGATATCTTGGTTCCTTAGCGAGTGCTATGGCGCCAGTGTTGTCACACAATATCTCTAGTGGTTCCAATGCACTTGGAACCACGCCAAGCTCATTGATGAAGTTCCTGATCCAAACTCCTTCACTTGACGCTTCTGCAGCAGCCATGTATTCTGCTTCTACTGTAGATCCCGCGATCACGCTTTGCTTGCAGCTTCTCCAGCTCACAGCTCCTCCATTCAAAATATACACATATTCTGTCATCCTTGTCGGTGTCGAAACTAGCGTCGACGTAACCTTTTACGACGAGCTGTTCATCACCCCCATAGACAAAGAACATTTCTTTAGTCCTATTTAGGTAATTTAGGATGTTCTTCACGGTTGTCCAGTGTTCGACTCCTGGATCACTTTGATACCTACTGTCACATCCCAAGATTTTCCAAATCTTGTAATGTGAAAAATAAATGAATAAAATAAAACTTTGTTCATTTTCAGGGCCAGAAGAAACTTTTGAATCCAATTGGAAATCTTCAAACCTATTTTGAACAAAGAAATCCTAAAGGGATTAAAAAGATAAATATTTAGTAAAGGAAAAATAAAAATATTTTACTACTACTTTGAAATCTTTTTATAAAGGCTTTGGTTTTCAAAGGGAAAAGAAATATTTAAATAAAGATTATTTTATAGAGCCAAATTAAACCTTGGCCAAGCTTTTGAAAATCAAACATTTTGTTTTGATAAAAATAGTTAAGGTTTATTTAAATAAAGTAATAAGGATTTAATATCCAAGTTTTTATTAATAAAGGTTTTATTATTTCTAAACCATCAAAACTTGTTTATTTGTTTAAAATAAGTTTTCCAAGTATTTTATATTTTCATATAAAACCTACTGAATGGTTTGGTACTATTTTAGTTTTCAAAAATAAAGATTTAATAAAACAAATCCTATTTGATAACTAAGGCCCATTTTTTATTAATGGACCTTATAACAAAAATGTTATTTTATTTTAAAACAAGCTTTCCAAGTATTCTTTACATTCAAATAAAACCTACTGATTTGGTTTTGAAAGTATTTGGATTTCAAATGAAGATTTTATTAAATAAATCAAACCCTATTTGATTAAATAACTAAAGCTCCATTTTATTTAATTAATGAATGGGTCCTAAAATGAATACAAATATTATTTTATTTTGGAATTTTGGATTATGTTACTGAACAGAACCAAGTTCAAAGTTGTGAAGTGTGGTGTTTGTTTGAGTTGATTTGGTTGATTGAATTGTTTGTTTGAATTTCAAATCAGTAAATAGAAAATAGAAAAGGTTAAATCTTTCAGACAGAAAAAAAATAGTGCAAAGGACCCAGCCCAACAAACTGGCCCAACAACCCAGTCCAGCCCACCTGTTCCCTCGCCCCGAACCGTTTTCTTCACCGCAGAAAGAACCCGCGGAGCAACTAACATGTGGACCCTTCCCCCTCACTTCCTTTCTCGCTGACAAGTATGCCCCACCCTTTTTTGTTCATCGTCTCCACCGCGTCGACCGTTCCTTGCCGTTTACTGCCGTGTTAATTCCCTTGAATTCGCGTTGATGGATGGATTAAACCTCGTCGTGACCACGCAATGATAAATGCCAGTGACTCCTCTCTGGTCCCCCTCTGTTTCCCCATCTCAACACGCCCCAGGCCGCGGAATTTTTCCCTACACTCCCTCTGTTCCGACGACGCTCCGGCGAGAATTCCGGCCGTGTCCTGCCACCCCTCGCCTCCTTAATCACACTCACATACTCCCCTAGCCCTGGCGCTTCTCCCGGAGCTTTCCATTCACCCGCGGGCGCCCCTGAGCCCCGACAACGACAACCTTCCAGCACCGCCGCCATCTGGCTCTTCTCCGACGACCTCCCTCTGGTAAACCAGACTACCCCGACCCCTCTCGTTCACGCACACACCTTCGCCGTGTCTTGGCGCATCTGACCGTGCATTTTGTTTGCCTCTGAGTGATCCCTAGCGCCGTCCTCGACGACGACTGAGCAAGGCCGAGGCGCAGCTCCACTCCGGCGAGCAATCAAGCCCGCTCCAGTGCGCCCCTCGACAAGACGGCACCACCTCGAGCTTCCCCACGTCCTTGTGAGCACGGTGAGCATGTTCTTTTCCTCCCTCGCTTCCTATAGCATCGATTCCGCCGTCGTCTGACCGTCGCCGCCACAAGCCACCATTGAGCGCCGCCACAAGCCACCATTGAGCGCCGCCGGATTTTGGTTAGTGAATCAGGAGCCGTAGGATGCGAAACATCTGGCTAAGATTAGATCCAATCGAAGAGGTACACGTCCATCTGAGCCGCGCGATATCAATTAGATCCAACGGCCTGCGTCGCCTGATCCGCACGAACCGTTTTCGACGAATCAGAACGCGCCGCGTGTCACTGGATGATTTAGAATAGAATTTGAAATCAGATTTAGATGCCATTTTGAAACCCTTGTAACTTTCAAACCACACGTCCAAAGTTTGCAAACTTTATATCAATGGAATAAGTGGAACAAGCCCTAGCCAACCATGCCTTTGGTTTAACAAAAAGCTTCTGTTAAAATGGATGTTTTTGCATAAACTTTTGTATGCTTGTTAAGAATGTGAAAATTGTTTAAAAATGAATTTGGGGTTAAAATCTTTTGCAATTGGATTTCTTTGAACCTACTGACCATAGGAAACACTTTGTGATCTCAAAAATGTATTTGGTGAAATAAAATAATGATTCTTTGATTTAAAACCATTTCTAGTCAAATAGAAATGTGGTTTATTTATTAAAAATGGTTTTGGAAGAAAACCTTTGGAAAATGTTTTGTTTTATACTCTCTGACCCTAAACACCAAGTTTTATGGTTTAAAAACATAGTTGGTGAACCCTATAGATAAATGCCTTAGTAAAAATATTTCTACACCACATGAAATGATACTTTGTTTTGAAAATGGTTTTTGAAGTGAAACCTTTTGCAAATGACTTTGCCACTTTACAAAATGACCATTAGGTGCCTTCAAATTCTTATGACCCATTAGGAACCTCTTTTTCAAACAAAACAAAGCTTGGCATGCTTGCATGCATTATCTTAGTTCTATGATTTTATGTGTGTTGTTTTGCTTGATTGGTAGATCGAGTTTGTGCCTTGTTTGATTGGAATGTAGTGACTTGAAGAGTGTGATTGTTGCAAGGACAAGGAGTGAACCCATACTCTACCAAAAAGGAAAGTGATGCTTCATACTTTGTCCCATTACTTTCACTATGCATTAGTGATTTTCTCTAAGTAAACTTGCATGGAATTTTGCTAAGTATAAACTTTGCTCTAGGAAAACTAGTAGATGAAACCATAGTGGAAATCTTCCTAAGTTAAGATTCCTATTACTATCAAGCTTAGCCTAGCTAATAGAAAACATGGGTGGAATATATATTCACACTATGGAAAAATTTCAAAGTCTAAGGACTTGTGTTTTGTTTAAAAAAACAACTAAGTTAATGAATCACCTGGGTGGAATGGGACTTGCTTGGTGGATTTTGGTTGAGTGGTTCACAAGGCCCATGTCTATGGTTTACCTTGTGTATCTCACTTGTGGATGGCCACCCAGGAACAAAGAGATTTGAGATGTCAAATGTTGAGAAGCTTCAAGTGCAACCACTTGGCAATATGGGCTCTGCCATGATCATATAGGTTGCAAGAACTTAGCCATATGGATAGTGGGTGGTAGTGTTTGATAGGTTGGAGCGCGTCCATTTTGGTCTAAGGGAAGGCTTCTGAAAGATCTTGTCTTGGGAAACCAAGTCTTGTGGGGAAAGTGCACCACCTCTGCAGAGTGTAAAATCTAAGTACTTAGCCATGTCCCTGGTAAAGGACAATTTGAGCATCAAGACATGGAAGGAATCAAGAATCTCATCATTCAAATTTCTAAGTTAAAATCTTGTGGTTTGAACAAGGGTTATGTGAAATCCTCAATCTTTGATTGAGAGAAGCCTTGAGAAAAATGTTTTGTCAAGCAAAAACTTAGTGTTTTCAAAATGATAAGGAAAATCTATTTTGAGCAATGCAAGCCTCAACTCCACTTAGCCAAATGCATATAGATGATAGACTCCACTATACTACCATAGTATCACTTGCCAATACAATTCAAATGTAATGACCCTTTGTGGCTATAACTTGTATGTTGCAGGTTTGATTGATTTAGTGAAGTGTGTTGATTAGGTTTACAAAGTCTACAACCAACATCTGCCTGTGGCACTTTGAAGATGAAGGACCCCATGATTATAGTTATTCCGCTGCAATGTAATGTAATAGCCAAATGAGCTATGTATGATGTAATAAAATTATGTTCTTCCTGGATATAAAGTTATATTATGACCTTTGTTTCTTGATATTACATCTAAACTGTGGATGCTAGCTATTGATCCAGGGACTAGCATTGTAAACACAGGGGACTCCACCTTATGTTGTATAAAGGTTGGGACACTCCCTCTACAGATGGTATCAGAGCATTGTGTTGCCTGTAGGATTTGTGAACCTAGGATTGGACAAAAACCCTTAGAAAAATAGGAGTTGTATTTTGTTCCAAAAAAAAACTTATTTACAAAAACACTTGTAAACTCTTTCCTTAACCATTTTGGTTACAACTCTACATCTCTTCTATTTCAACTTGATGGAAAAACCTACCCCATGGCCAAAGACTACACCATGTGCAAAGGACTTCTTCAACACTTTCAACTCTAATGACTTCAACTTTCAACTCTAATGACTTCAACATCTTCAGCATGTTCACCAAGGACTTCCCACTTGGATACCACTAAGGACTACAAGTGAGACAAGGAAATCTTGCTCAAGATATAGATACTGAGGGAATGCAAAATGAGAAGGAGTTCACTACACTTAAAGTATTGTAACCAAGAGTTTTTCTCAATGAAAGCATGATCACAAGTAAGAAGAAGCAACCAAGAATGATGGAAAGATCACAAGTAAACCATATAGATGGACCACCATATTTTAGTTAAGACAAAACCACCAACTTATGTGGTGTAACAAAAATATTTTTGTTGCCTAAGTTGTCACATCCCAAGATTTTATAAATCTTGTAATGTGAAAATAAATGAATAAAATAAAATTTTGTTTGAATTTCAGAGCCAGAAGAAACTTTTTGAATTTAAATGGAACCTCAAACCCATTTGAATTAAATAAAATCCTAAAAGGATTTAAAAAGATAAACATTTTAAATAAAGGAAAATAAAATATTTTGGAAATAGTATTTTGGATCTTTTAAAATAAAAGATTTGGTATTCAAAAGAAAAGATAGATCTAAATAAGGATTATTTTATAAAGCCAAATTAAACCTTGGCCAAGCTTGTAAATTAAAACATTTTATTCTAAATAAATTTAGCAAAGGTTTATTTAAAATAAGTTAATAAGGATTTAATATCCAATTTTATTTAATAAAGGACTTTACCATTTTAACTAAAACATCAAAACTTATTAAATGGTTTAAAAATAGGTTTTCCAAGTATTTTGTATTCTCTAATAAAACCTACTAAAGTGTTTTGACTTTATTTTAGACTTCAAAATAAATATCTCAATAAAACAAATCCTGTTGGATTTAATAATGAAAGTCTATATTATTAATTAATAATGGACACTAAAATAAAAGGTTGTTTTGTTTTAAAGCAAATTTCCAAATATTATATATTTCCCAAATTAAACCTACTAAATTGATTTTGAAAATATTTAGGTTTCAAATAAAGATTTTATTAATAAAAAATCAAACCATATTTGATTTAACAACTAAGGCCACTTTGTTTAATTATTAATGGATCCTAAAGTAAAAGGATTATTTTGTTTTGAACAAGATCTCCAAATAAGTTTTATTTTCCAAATAAACCTACTGATTTGGTTTTGAAAACATTTGGATTTCTAATGAAGATTTTATTAATTAAAACAAACCCTAAATTTATTAAAATAACTAAAGATCCATTTTTATTTAGTCAATAAATGAGACTTAAAATAAATAAAAATATTATTTTGGACTTTAGACTTTGTTGATAAACAGAACCAAATTCAAATGAAAAGTTGTTGTTTGTTTGATTTGATTTGAGTGTTGTTTGATTTCTTGATTTAATGATTTAAACACAAAACAGAAAAGAAATGGAAAAAGAAAAGAGTTGAAACAGGAAAAAAATAGAGCAGCCCAGCAGCCCACTGAGGCCAGTCCAGCCCAGCTCTTATTTTCCCCCCGAACCGTTTTCCTCACTCAGTCTTTCACCCGCATAGCCTATGACCAGTGGACCCCTCTCTTTCTCCCTTTCTTTCACTGCCACTAGACCCCACCTTTTCTGTACATCGTCCACACCCGCGCGACCCCTTCTTCCTCCCTCGTCGCCGTTTCCTGCAGTGATTCCGCAGGCTTAATTCGTCATAATGCCGCCACCATTACTCGCCTTGACTGTGCAGAGAGAAACGCCCAAGCCTCCTCTATAATTCCCCTCAGACGCCTCGCACTCGCACGCCTTAGACCGCCCTCAATTCCTCCCCGAGCACCCTCTGCTCCGACGACCTCCTTCTTCAATTCCGGCCACACACTGCCTCCCCTTGGCCCATTGACCAAACACGCAGCTTCCCCACACCCAGACGATTCTCCCCGTGCCCTCCGTTCAACCGCGGGCGCCCCAGAACGTCGCCTACGTCAAGTTCCCGACGCCGCCGCGTCTGTCTCAACTCCGGCGACGACTTCCAGGTGAACCAGACCGCCCCGAGCCTCCTCGTTCACACTCCTGCACTCGCCACACCCTTCTGCATCTAACTGCATCCTTGTTTCGCTTTGAGGTGATCCACAGCGCTGTCCCCGACGACTACCTGACGCGTCCGTCGCCGTTCTCAACTCCGACGAGAAATTTCGACCGTCTCTGAGCGCCCCTTGTCAAGTCAGCAGTACCCAGAGCTTCACCGTGACCCCCTGATCCTGGTGAGCATGCCCTTTCTCTCTCTTGCTTCCTGTATCGCCGGCGCCGCCGTGAAACAGAGCCGCCGCCGCCAGCAGCTGTCGCAGCGCCGCCCGACTATGGTCGAACACGCCAGTACCGTTCGATCTAGACTTAGCGGCCACGATTAGATCACTTATCGACGAAGGGGTATGTTATCTGGACCACCCGATCCCACTTAATCCAACGATCCAGAAAGGTCAATCCGACCGAACCGGTACCGTCCAACCAGAGCGTGCCGCATGTCCTCTGTTTCGTTTAAAAACAGATTTGAAAACAGATTTAGTTGTGATTTTCAAATCCTTATAACTTTTGATCCACACGTCCAAATTTGACAAATTTTATATCAATGAAATCAGGAGAATAAACCCTAGCCAACCATGGCCTTAGTTTTGAAAATAGTATTTGTTAGCCTGTTGGAAATTACAGAAACTTTTGTGTAATTGTTTAGAGTATAAAAATTGTTTAAAAATGATTTTTAATTTAAAACCTTTGCAAAATGGATTTATGTGACCTTACTGACCCTAGGAACCCACCCTTGGTGTTAGAAATGGTTTTAGAAAAATTTAGGTAGATTACTTGACTTAGCCATTTTCTAGCCAAATAAAGAGAATGGATTTTGTTATAAAAATGTTTATGAAAAGGAAAACTTTGGGAAAATGTTTTAGACCAAACCTACTGATCCAAAACACCAAATCATGCCAAGGACAACTCACTTGGTGAAAAACCTAAGGTTTTGTTTTGATAAGAATAAACTCTCACTACATAAAATGATAAATGTTTTTAAAATGGTCTTAGGACAAAACCCAATTACAAGTGACTTTGCCATTTTGGTAAATGACCAATATGGACCTTACAAAGTTTATAAACCTAGAAGAGATCAACTTTGCAATAGAACCCTCTTTTTACAAGACTTAGGAACCATTGCTTTGTGTATGTGAATTATTGTTTGAATGTTGGAATGTTAGTTGATTTGGTGATTGCTTGTTTGATTGTAGTGAAAATAGCAAAGTGTGAAAACTAGCAAGATCAAGAAGTGACAATCATTCCCTAAACAAAAAGGCAAGTTACACTATCATTCAAAAGTCCTACTATTTTTATTACCATACTTGGTGGATTTTGAAAATATGCATGAAAAGATATTTTATACTTATGCTATGCTAAATCCTAATAGGATTCCCTAAACACTCCTTAGAGAAAATATTGAAGTTGTACATGCCTAGCCATGCTTTATGCTATAATTTGAAAAAGAGATACATGTTGAGATTTACAAAGGTTGAGAAAAGGACTTGTGTTTTTTTTTACATAATAAAACAAGGACTCAATGAACCACCTAGGTGGAGGATACTTTAAATTTTGGAGAAGGTGGCAACAAAAGGGAACCATGTCTATGGTAATCACTTTGTGTTGTGCTCCAAAAGAAAACCACCTAGGAAACTTAGAGATCAAACATGCTTCTCCAATTGTGGCTTCCATGTACAACCACATGCTATTATGGCTCTGGCTTAGTCAATTACATTAGGAAGACCCATATATTGTCTTTAGTTACTGGACATGGGGATCTGGAATGCTTCATGGGGGCTGAAGACAAAGCTAGCAATGATGTATGGGAGGACCTTTTGGAAAGACTTCGTCACATTCTCAATCTGCCAGTACTCCATCTTGGTGAGCACTAATCCAGTAGGCCACTGGTGGCAACAAGATGGGATTGTGTCTTGTGGGTAAAGTGTACTCCTTCTGCAGAAGTAAATAAAATCTAAGTACTTAGCCGTGTCCCCGGTTATGGACAATACTGAGCAACTAAAGTTTGAACTATGGGAGATCTCGACATTCCAACTTTTAATATAAAAACTTGATGCCCTTGTGTGTCTACCAAGGAATTCAAAGAGATTTTGTAAAGCTTGTTGCACTTGGGGTTACCAAGGTGCTCAAGAGCATGAAGTACTTGGGGTTTTACCAAGGAACTCATGAACTTTTATAAAACTTGATGCAATTGGGGTTACCAAGATGCTCAAGAGATTTTGACAAGGATTTGAACACTTGAGTTTCTACCAAGGAGTTCAAGGAACTTGGAAAAAGAAATTTGACAATGGACTTTAAAACTCTTTTTGAAAAGATAGGATAAAATATTGTTTTATGCAAATAAGCCTTAAACTCTACTTAGCCAAATATG
This sequence comes from Avena atlantica, assembly GCA_910589765.1. NCBI lineage: Eukaryota > Viridiplantae > Streptophyta > Magnoliopsida > Poales > Poaceae > Avena > Avena atlantica. Next base: position 440,065,602 of record OU342735.1, on the reverse strand, counting down.
CATATAATGATAGGATCCACTCTTATTATACATAAAAGTGAAACTTGCCAATACAATTCAAAATGTATTGACCCTTGTGGCTGTAACTTGAAATGTTGCAGGTTGATTGATTTAAAATGAAGATTGTTTGATTGACTAGGACTACAAAACCTACAACCAACATCTGCCTGTGGCACTTTGAAGATGATGGACCCATACTTATAGTTATTCCGCTGCAAATATAATGTAATAGCCAAATGAGCTATGTAATGATGTAATAAAATTTTGTTATTCCTGGTTATAAATTTATATTATGACCTTTGTATCTTGATATTACATCTTAACTGTGGATGCTAGCTATTGATCCAGGGACTAGCATTATAAAACACAGGAGGACTCTACCATATTGGGTTGGGACCTCTACAGATGGTATCAGAGCATTGTGTTGCCTGTAGGATTTGTAAACCCTAGGATTGGACAAAAACCCTTAGAAAAATAGGAGTTGTATTTTGTTCCAAAACTTATTTACAAAACAAACTTGTATACTCTTTCCTCAAACCATTTTGGTTTCAACCCCACATCTCTTCTACTTCAACTTGATGGAAAACCTACCCATGACCAAAGACTTCAACATATGCAAAAGATGACTTCAACATCTTCAACTCTAATGACTTCAACATCTTCAGCATGTTCACCAAGGACTTCCATCTTTGAAACTACTAAGGACCACAAGTGAAACAAGGAAATCTTGCTTAAGATTAAGAGACTGAGGGAATGCAAAATAAGAAGAAACCATCAACAACTCTGAAGTATTGCAACCAAGAGTTATCTCAAGAAACCATGATCCCATACAAGAGGAGTCATGAAGAAAGGAAATAGCACAAGTGAACCATATAGATGGACCATCAATTCTTAGTTAAGTCAAAACCACCAACTTATGTGGTGTAACAAAAATATTTTGTTGCCTAAATATGTGCTTGAACCTTGTTTGAGTGAAATGTTTGTTTATGATTGCATGCACATTGTTTGTGTAAATTGTGATGTGTGTAATTAGAAATAATTCTTTAGAAGTATCTTGCTTATTCTAAAACTCCCTTCAAACCCAAACAGATGACTTCTCCAAAGGACTCCAAGGTTGATGACACCAACACCAACCAAGCTGATAGTCTGAGAGAGCTCATAGCAACCCAACACCAGTTGAACCAACTAACAGCACGGTTCTTAATCAACAATAGTGATAAGGATCCAGCACTCCAAAGATTTTTGGAAGAACAGTCTCAACTGATGCTTAAGGTGACTAATCAAATGATTAGCATGGAAGAAAACTATCCTAGGAGTGTGTATGATAACAGGGATGAAAAGAATATTATCCTAGATGGAGCCCCAGCTTGCACTATTTGTGGAGACAAGGATCATACTTCCAAGGAGCACGAAGGACAATGCCCCAATTGTGAAGAAGATCATCCTGTTGGACAATGTCCTACCTCTCAAGCTACTTGCTACCTTTGTGAAGGAAGTGACCATACTCCAGGTCTATGTCCCATCTATGCTATGGTGGAACAAAGACTACAAGAAGGATCCAAGTCTACCAAAGGAAAAGGGCCACTCGTACATCCAAACAAGACAACTCAATTCAAAGGATCAAGGAAAATCAAGAAGCCCAAGCAAGACATGAGTCTTATACAATGTCGTTAATGTAAGGAAATGGGACACTACTCCAGTGGATGTCCAGAAAACAAGAAGAATAAAGAGATTGACCAAGTGTGGTGCAACAACTGCAAAGAACCAGGCCATTATGTAGCAACTTGCCCACAAGAGCAACGCAAAGAACTTATGGACATTAATTGTTTCAACTGCAAGAATCCAGGACACTATGCAAGCAACTGTCCAGATAGGATGAAGAACAAGTTGAACAAGCCTATGGAGAAACTCAACCTTGGCCCATGAGTCAAGTGTAGTAATAAAGCAAAACTTGGCTTAGAAAAGTTTTCAGGACCCAAGGAGGCCAATATGTAATTTTTGTTTGAAATTTTTTTTAAGGGTGGTAGTACCCTAGTTGATTGAACTTGTTTGCAACCCTACCTTCCCCAAATCTCGGGAAGAGATTTATATTAAGGGTGGTAGCCTGTCACATCCCAAGATTTTATAAATCTTGTAATGTGAAAATAAATGAATAAAATAAAATTTTGTTTGAATTTCAAAGCCAGAAGAAACTTTTTGAATTTAAATGGAACCTCAAACCCATTTGAATTAAATAAAATCCTAAAAGGATTTAAAAAGATAAGCATTTTAAATAAAGGAAAATAAAATATTTTGGAAATAGTATTTTGGATCTTTTAAAATAAAAGATTTGGTATTCAAAAGAAAAGATAGATCTAAATAAGGATTATTTTATAAAGCCAAATTAAACCTTGGCCAAGCTTGTAAATTAAAACATTTTATTCTAAATAAATTTAGCAAAGGTTTATTTAAAATAAGTTAATAAGGATTTAATATCCAATTTTATTTAATAAAGGACTTTACCATTTTAACTAAAACATCAAAACTTATTAAATGGTTTAAAAATAGGTTTTCCAAGTATTTTGTATTCTCTAATAAAACCTACTAAAGTGTTTTGACTTTATTTTAGACTTCAAAATAAATATCTCAATAAAACAAATCCTGTTGGATTTAATAATGAAAGTCTATATTATTAATTAATAATGGACACTAAAATAAAAGGTTGTTTTGTTTTAAAGCAAATTTCCAAATATTATATATTTCCCAAATTAAACCTACTAAATTGATTTTGAAAATATTTAGGTTTCAAATAAAGATTTTATTAATAAAAAATCAAACCCTATTTGATTTAACAACTAAGGCCACTTTGTTTAATTATTAATGGATCCTAAAGTAAAAGGATTATTTTGTTTTGAACAAGATCTCCAAATAAGTTTTATTTTCCAAATAAACCTACTGATTTGGTTTTGAAAAATTTTGGATTTCTAATGAAGATTTTATTAATTAAAACAAACCCTAAATTTATTAAAATAACTAAAGATCCATTTTTATTTAGTCAATAAATGAGACTTAAAATAAATAAAAATATTATTTTGGACTTTAGACTTTGTTGATAAACAGAACCAAATTCAAATGAAAAGTTGTTGTTTGTTTGATTTGATTTGAGTGTTGTTTGATTTCTTGATTTAATGATTTAAACACAAAACAGAAAAGAAATGGAAAAAGAAAAGAGTTGAAACAGGAAAAAAATAGAGCAGCCCACTAAGGCCAGTCCAGCCCAGCTCTTATTTTCCCCCCGAACCGTTTTCCTCACTCAGTCTTTCACCCGCATAGCCTATGACCAGTGGACCCCTCTCTTTCTCCCTTTCTTTCACTGCCACTAGACCCCACCTTTTCTGTACATCGTCCACACCCGCGCGACCCCTTCTTCCTCCCTCGTCGCCGTTTCCTGCAGTGATTCCGCAGGCTTAATTCGTCATAATGCCGCCACCATTACTCGCCTTGACTGTGCAGAGAGAAACGCCCAAGCCTCCTCTATAATTCCCCTCAGACGCCTCGCACTCGCACGCCTTAGACCGCCCTCAATTCCTCCCCGAGCACCCTCTGCTCCGACGACCTCCTTCTTCAATTCCGGCCACACACTGCCTCCCCTTGGCCCATTGACCAAACACGCAGCTTCCCCACACCCAGACGATTCTCCCCGTGCCCTCCGTTCAACCGCGGGCGCCCCAGAACGTCGCCTACGTCAAGTTCCCGACGCCGCCGCGTCTGTCTCAACTCCGGCGACGACTTCCAGGTGAACCAGACCGCCCCGAGCCTCCTCGTTCACACTCCTGCACTTGCCACACCCTTCTGCATCTAACTGCATCCTTGTTTCGCTTTGAGGTGATCCACAGCGCTGTCCCCGACGACTACCTGACGCGTCCGTCGCCGTTCTCAACTCCGACGAGAAATTTCGACCGTCTCTGAGCGCCCCTTGTCAAGTCAGCAGTACCCAGAGCTTCACCGTGACCCCCTGATCCTGGTGAGCATGCCCTTTCTCTCTCTTGCTTCCTGTATCGTCGGCGCCGCCGTGAAACAGAGCCGCCGCCGCCAGCAGCTGTCGCAGCGCCGCCCGACTATGGTCGAACACGCCAGTACCGTTCGATCTAGACTTAGCGGCCACGATTAGATCACTTATCGACGAAGGGGTATGTTATCTGGACCACCCGATCCCACTTAATCCAACGATCCAGAAAGGTCAATCCGACCGAACCGGTACCGTCCAACCAGAGCGTGCCGCGTGTCCTCTGTTTCGTTTAAAAACAGATTTGAAAACAGATTTAGTTGTGATTTTCAAATCCTTATAACTTTTGATCCACACGTCCAAATTTGACAAATTTTATATCAATGAAATCAGGAGAACAAACCCTAGCCAACCATGGCCTTATTTTTGAAAATAGTATTTGTTAGCCTGTTGGAAATTACAGAAACTTTTGTGTAATTGTTTAGAGTATAAAAATTGTTTAAAAATGATTTTTAATTTAAAACCTTTGCAAAATGGATTTATGTGACCTTACTGACCCTAGGAACCCACCCTTGGTGTTAGAAATGGTTTTAGAAAAATTTAGGTAGATGACTTGACTTAGCCATTTTCTAGCCAAATAAAGAGAATGGATTTTGTTATAAAAATGTTTATGAAAAGGAAAACTTTGGGAAAATGTTTTAGACCAAACCTACTGATCCAAAACACCAAATCATGCCAAGGACAACTCACTTGGTGAAAAACCTAAGGTTTTGTTTTGATAAGAATAAACTCTCACTACATAAAATGATAAATGATTTTAAAATGGTCTTAGGACAAAACCCAATTACAAGTGACTTTGCCATTTTGGTAAATGACCAATATGGACCTTACAAAGTTTATAAACCTAGAAGAGATCAACTTTGCAATAGAACCCTCTTTTTACAAGACTTAGGAACCATTGCTTTGTGTATGTGAATTATTGTTTGAATGTTGGAATGTTAGTTGATTTGGTGATTGCTTGTTTGATTGTAGTGAAAATAGCAAAGTGTGAAAACTAGCAAGATCAAGAAGTGACAATCATTCCCTAAACAAAAAGGCAAGTTACACTATCATTCAAAAGTCCTACTATTTTTATTACCATACTTGGTGGATTTTGAAAATATGCATGAAAAGATATTTTATACTTATGCTATGCTAAATCCTAATAGGATTCCCTAAACACTCCTTAGAGAAAATATTGAAGTTGTACATGCTTAGCCATGCTTTATGCTATAATTTGAAAAAGAGATACATGTTGAGATTTACAAAGTTTGAGAAAAGGACTTGTGTTTTTTTTTTACATAATAAAACAAGGAGTCAATGAACCACCTAGGTGGAGGATACTTTAAATTTTGGAGAAGGTGGCAACAAAAGGGAACCATGTCTATGGTAATCACTTTGTGTTGTGCTCCAAAAGAAAACCACCTAGGAAACTTAGAGATCAAACATGCTTCTCCAATTGTGGCTTCCATGTACAACCACATGCTATTATGGCTCTGGCTTAGTCAATTACATTAGGAAGACCCATACATTGTCTTTAGTTACTGGACATGGGGATCTGGAATGCTTCATGGGGGCTGAAGACAAAGCTAGCAATGATGTATGGGAGGACCTTTTGGAAAGACTTCGTCACATTCTCAATCTGCCAGTACTCCATCTTGGTGAGCACTAATCCAGTAGGCCACTGGTGGCAACAAGATGGGATTGTGTCTTGTGGGTAAAGTGTACTCCTTCTGCAGAAGTAAATAAAATCTAAGTACTTAGCCGTGTCCCCGGTTATGGACAATACTGAGCAACTAAAGTTTGAACTATGGGAGATCTCGACATTCCAACTTTTAATATAAAAACTTGATGCCCTTGTGTGTCTACCAAGGAATTCAAAGAGATTTTGTAAAGCTTGTTGCACTTGGGGTTACCAAGGTGCTCAAGAGCATGAAGTACTTGGGGTTTTACCAAGGAACTCATGAACTTTTATAAAACTTGATGCAATTGGGGTTACCAAGATGCTCAAGAGATTTTGACAAGGATTTGAACACTTGAGTTTCTACCAAGGAGTTCAAGGAACTTGGAAAAAGAAATTTGACAAAGGACTTTAAAACTCTTTTTGAAAAGATAGGATAAAATATTGTTTTATGCAAATAAGCCTTAAACTCTACTTAGCCAAATATGCATATAATGATAGGATCCACTCTTATTATACATAAAAGTGAAACTTGCCAATACAATTCAAAATGTATTGACCCTTGTGGCTGTAACTTGAAATGTTGCAGGTTGATTGATTTAAAATGAAGATTGTTTGATTGACTAGGACTACAAAACCTACAACCAACATCTGCCTGTGGCACTTTGAAGATGATGGACCCATACTTATAGTTATTCCGCTGCAAATATAATGTAATAGCCAAATGAGCTATGTATTGATGTAATAAAATTTTGTTATTCCTGGTTATAAATTTATATTATGACCTTTGTATCTTGATATTACATCTTAACTATGGATGCTAGCTATTGATCCAGGGACTAGCATTGTAAAACACAGGAGGACTCTACCATATTGGGTTGGGACCTCTACATAAGTATATGCTTGAAACTTGTTGTTTGAGTGGAGTGTTTGTTTGTGATTGCTTGCACGTTGCTTGTGTAAATTGTGATGTGTGTGATTAGAATTATTCCCTTAGAAATATCTTGCCTATTCTAATCTCCCTTCAACCCAAACAGATGACTACTCCCAGAGACTCCAACATCAAGGTTGATGACACCAACAACAATCAAGAGGACAACATGAGAGAACTCATAGAAACCCAAAACCAGTTGAGCCAAGAGACAACTCAGCTTTTAGCCAACAACAATGGACTAGACCCAGCCATACAAAGGATTTTGAAACTTCAATCCCAATTGATGCAAGGATTGGTTACTCAAATGATCAACATGAGAGAAAACTTTTCCCAAAGAGCTAGTAACAACAAGGATGACAAAGATGCTAATCTAGAAGGAACCCAAGCTAGCAATATTTTTAGAGACAAGGATCATGCATCCAAGGAGCATGAAGATCAATGCCCCAAGAAGAGAGAAAGATCTCCCACCTATGAATAACATGAACTAGAAGAACTCCTAGCTTTGGAGAGACCCAAAAAGAAGAAGAAGAAGAAATGCCCCAACCCTAACAAGGAGGATATTACTCAAGTGCAATGTTACAATTGCAAAGAGATGGGACACTATGCCAATGAATGCCCAGAAAAGAAGAAGAACCAAGGAAACAAACAAGAAGAATTGTTACCCAAGGAAAAGAAAGATATCAGCCAAGTGATGTGTTTCAAATGCAAGGAACTAGGCCACTATGTAAACAATTGTCTAGAAAATATGAAGAACAAGTTAAACAAGTCTATGAAGGATCTGAGCCTAGTCACATGAGTCAAGTGTGGAAACTAAGGACACCATGCAAATGTTTGCTAAGAGAAATTTTTCCAAGGATCCCAAGAAGGACAATATGTAATTTTTGTTTGAAGATTTTTAAGGGTGGTAGTACCCTAGTTGTTTTGAACCTGCTTGTAACCCTAGCCTCCCCAAATCTCGGGACGAGATTTATTTTAAGGGTGGTAGCCTGTCACATCCCAAGATTTTCCAAATCTTGTAATGTGAAAAATAAATGAATAAAATAAAACTTTGTTCATTTTCAGGGCCAGAAGAAACTTTTGAATCCAATTGGAAATCTTCAAACCTATTTTGAACAAAGAAATCCTAAAGGGATTAAAAAGATAAATATTTAGTAAAGGAAAAATAAAAATATTTTACTACTACTTTGAAATCTTTTTATAAAGGCTTTGGTTTTCAAAGGGAAAAGAAATATTTAAATAAAGATTATTTATAGAGCCAAATTAAACCTTGGCCAAGCTTTTGAAAATAAAACATTTTGTTTTGATAAAAATAGTAAAGGTTTATTTAAATAAAGTAATAAGGATTTAATATCCATGTTTTTATTAATAAAGGTTTTATTATTTCTAAACCATCAAAACTTGTTTATTTGTTTAAAATAAGTTTTCCAAGTATTTTATATTTTCATATAAAACCTACTGAATGGTTTGGTACTATTTTAGTTTTCAAAAATAAAGATTTAATAAAACAAATCCTATTTGATAACTAAGGCCCATTTTTTATTAATGGACCTTATAACAAAAATGTTATTTTATTTTAAACAAGATTTCCAAGTATTCTTTACCTTCAAATAAAACCTACTGATTTGGTTTTGAAAGTATTTGGATTTCAAATGAAGATTTTATTAAATAAATCAAACCCTATTTGATTAAATAACTAAAGGTCCATTTTATTTAATTAATGAATGGGTCCTAAAATGAATAAAAATATTATTTTATTTTGGAATTTTGGATTATGTTACTTAACAGAACCAAGTTCAAAGTTGTGAAGTGTGGTGTTTGTTTGAGTTGATTTGGTTGATTGAATTGTTTGTTTGAATTTCAAATCAGTAAATAGAAAATAGAAAAGGTTAAATCTTTCAGACAGAACAAAAATAGTGCAAAGGACCCAGCCCAACAAACTGGCCCAACAACCCAGTCCAGCCCACCTGTTCCCTCGCCCCGAACCGTTTTCTTCACCGCAGAAAGAACCCGCGGAGCAACTGACATGTGGACCCTTCCCCCTCACTTCCTTTCTTGCTGACAAGTATGCCCCACCGTTTTCTGTTCATCGTCTCCACCGCGTCGACCGTTCCTCGCCGTTTACTGCCGTGTTAATTCCCTTGAATTCGCGTTGATGGATGGATTAAACCTCGCCGTGACCACGCAGTGATAAACGCCAGTGACTCCTCTCTGGTCCCCCTCTGTTTCCCCATCTCAACACGCCCCAGGCCGCGAAATTTTTCCCTACACTACCTCTGTTCCAACGACGCTCCGGCGAGAATTCCGGCCGTGTCCTGCCACCCCTCACCTACTTAAGCACACTCACATACTCCCCTAGCCCTGGCGCTTCTCCCGGAGCTTTCCATTCACCCGCGGGCGCCCCTGAGCCCCGGCAACGACAACCTTCCAGCATCGTCGCCATCTGGCTCTTCTCCGACGACCTCCCTCTGGTAAACCAGACTACCCCGACCCCTCTCGTTCACGCACAGACCTTTGCCGTGTCTTGGCGCATCTGACCGTGCATTTCGTTTGCCTCTGAGTGATCCCTAGCGCCGTCCTCGACGACGACTGAGCAAGGCCGAGGCGCAGCTCCACTCCGGCGAGCAATCAAGCCCGCTCCAGTGCGCCCCTCGACAAGACGGCACCACCTCGAGCTTCCCCACGTCCTTGTGAGCAGGGTGAGCATGTTATTTTCCTCCCTCGCTTCCTGTAGCATCGATTCCGCCGTCGTCTGACCGTCGCCGCCACCAGCCACTGTTGAGCGCCGCCGGATTTTGGTTAGTGAATCAGGAGCCGTAGGATGCGAAACATCTGGCTAAGATTAGATCCAATCGAAGAGGTACGCGTCCATCTGAGCCACGCGATATCAATTAGATCCAACGGCCTGCGTCGCCTGATCCGCATGAACCGTTTTCGACGAATCAGAACGCGCCGCGTGTCACTGGATGATTTAGAATAGAATTTGAAATCAGATTTAGATGCCATTTTGAAACCCTTGTAACTTTCAAACCACACGTCCAAAATTTGCAAACCTTATATCAATGGAATAAGTGGAACAAGCCCTAGACAACCATGCCTTTGGTTTAACAAAAAGCTTCTGTTAAAATGGATGTTTTTGCAGAAACTTTTGTATGCTTGTTAAGAATGTGAAAACTGTTTAAAAATGAATTTGGGGTTAAAATCTTTTGCAATTGGATTTCTTTGAACCTACTGACCATAGGAAACACTTTGTGAACTCAAAAATGTATTTCGTGAAATAAAATAACGATTCTTTGATTTAAAACCATTTCTAGTCAAATAGAAATGTGGTTTATTTATTAAAAATGGTTTTGGAAGAAAACCTTTGGAAAATGTTTTGTTTTAAACTCTCTGACCCTAAACACCAAGTTTTATGGTTTAAAAACATATTTGGTGAACCCTATAGATAAATGCCTTAGTAAAAATATTTCTACACCACATGAAATGATACTTTGTTTTGAAAATGGTTTTTGAAGTGAAACCTTTTGCAAATGACTTTGCCACTTTACAAAATGACCATTAGGTGCCTTCAAATGCTTATGACCCATTAGGAACCTCTTTTTCAAACAAAACAAAGCTTGGCATGCCTGCATGCATTATCTTAGTTCTATGATTTTATGTGTGTTGTTTTGCTTGATTGGTAGATTGAGTTTGTGCCTTGTTTGATTGGAATGTAGTGACTTGAAGAGTGTGATTGTTGCAAGGACAAGGAGTGAACCCATACTCTAGCAAAAAGGCAAGTGATGCTTCATACTTTGTCCCATTACTTTCACTATGCATTAGTGATTTTCTCTAAGTAAACTTTCATGGAATTTTGCTAAGTATAAACTTTGCTATAGGAAAACTAGTAGATGAAACCATTGTGGAAATCTTCCTAAGTTAAGATTCCTATTACTATCAAGCTTAGCCGAGCTAATAGAAAACATGGGTGGAATATATATTCACACTATGGAAAAATTTCAAAGTCTGGGGACTTGTGTTTTGTTTAATAAAAGAACTAAGTTAATGAATCACCTGGGTGGAATGGGACTTTCTTGGTGGATTTTGGTTGAGTGGTTCACAAGGCCCATGTCTATGGTTTACCTTGTGTATCTCACTTGTGGCTGGCCACCCAAGAACAAAGAGATTTGAGATGTCAAATGTTGAGAAGCTTCAAGTGCAACCACTTGGCAATATGGGCTCTGCCATGATCATATAGGTTGCAAGAACTTAGCCATATGGACAGTGGGTGGTAGTGTTTGATAGGTTGGAGCGCGTCCATTTTGGTCTAAGGGAAGGCTTCTGAAAGATCTTGTCTTGGGAAACCAAGTCTTGTGGGGAAAGTGCAACACCTCTGCAGAGTGTAAAATCTAAGTACTTAGCCATGTCCCTGGTAAAGGACAATTTGAGCATCAAGACATGGAAGGAATCAAGAATCTCATCATTCAAATTTCTAAGTTAAAATCCTGTGGTTTGAACAAGGGTTATGTGAAATCCTCAATCTTTGATTGGGAGAAGCCTTGAGAAAGATGTTTTGTCAAGCAAAAACTTAGTGTTTTCAAAATGATAAGGAAAATCTATTTTGAGCAATGCAAGCCTCAACTCCACTTAGCCAAATGCATATAGATGATAGACTCCACTATACTACCATAGTATCACTTGCCAATACAATTCAAATGTATTGACCCTTTGTGGCTGTAACTTGTATGTTGCAGGTTTGATTGATTTAGTGAAGTGTGTTGATTAGGATTACAAAGTCTACAACCAACATCTGCCTGTGGCACTTTGAAGACCCCATGATTATAGTTATTGTCACATCCCAAGATTTTTCAAATCTTGTAATGTGAAAAATAAATAAATAAAAATAAAACTTGTTGATTTTCAGAGCCAGAAGAAACTTTTTAAATTCAATTGGAACTTCAAACCCATTTGAATTAAATAAAAATTCTAAAGGGATTTAAAAAGATAAACATTTTAAATAAAGGAAAACAAAATATTTTGGAAATACTATTTTAGATCTTTTTTTAAATAAAAGGATTTAAATTTCAAAGAAATAGAAGTGTTGTAAATAAAGATTATTTTATAAAGCCAAATCAAAACATTGGCCAAGCTTTGGGAATTAAAACATTTATTTTTAGCAAAAGTTTATTTAAAAATGGCAAAGGATTATTTAAATAAATTAATAAGGATCTAATATCCAACTTTGTTCAAGAAAAGGTTTTACCAATTTAATTGAAACATTAAAACTTATTAAATTATTTTAAATAGGTTTTCTAAGTATTTTATGATCTCTAATAAAACTTACTAAAGTGTTTTGGCTTTATTTTAGATTTCAAAAATAAATATCTCAATAAAATAAACCCTAATTGATTTAATAATGAAAGTCTATTATATTTAATTAATAAAGGACCCTATAGCAAAAATGTTATTTTGTATAAACAAAGTTCTGAGTATTCTTTACCTTCAATTAATACTTACTAATTTGGTTTTGGAAATATTTAGATTTCAAATAAAGATTTTGTTGATAAAATCAAACTCTATTTGATTTAACAACTAAGGCCATTTTATTTAAATTATTAATGAACTCTAAAATAAAATGTTAATTTTATTTTAAACAAGTATTTCAAGTATCTTATATTTTCAAATAAAACCTACTGATTTGGTTTTGAAAATATTTGGATTTTGTTAAATGAACCAAACCCTATTTAATTAATAAACCATGGTCCATTTTATTTAAATTATAAATGGAACCTTTAATAAAATTGTTATTTATTTTAAACAAGTTTTCTAAATATACCTTATTTCAAATACAACCCACTATTTTGGTTTTGGAAAATATATGGATTTAAATTGAGTTTGAAATAAATCAAATCCTAATTTGATTAATTAGCACTGGACAACTATTTACTTAATAAAGGGAACCTAAAAAGATTTAAAATATTATTTTATTTTGAGATTTGGTTTATGTTGATAAACAGAACCAAAAACTCATTACAATTGTTCAAAATTCTTGAATGGTTGGATGAAAAATCAAAACAGAAAATAGAAATAGAAAAATAAAAGAACTCAGAATAAAAAAAAATGGAAAAGGACAGCCCAGCCGGCCAAGCCCACCAGCCCAACTATCTCAGCCCTGCTCCCCTCTCCCACGATGAAGCGTTTTCTACTCAAACCCAGACTCACGCAGACACTGGCAGGTGGACCTCCTCCTCTCTTCTATTCCCACTGACCGCTGGACCCCCTTTCCACTGTTCTTCTCTCCCACCCGCGCGACCCTTTCTTCCTCCTCTCTCCCGTTTCTGCCTGTGATTCCGCGGAGTAATTACTCGTTAATGCCGCGATTAAACGCCCCTGTGATCAAGCACCTTAAAGCGCCAGCCTCACCTCTCTGTTTCCCCTCTGTTTCCTCCCCCGAGCACGCCTCCAGGCCGCCACAATTTCTCCTCGACTGCCTCTGTCTCCGACGACCATTCTCATTAATTCCGGCAGCCTCTCACCGCCCCTCTTCTCCCCGACCAAGCTCACAGCTGCCCCACTCTCAAGCGCATCTAGTAGTGCATCAAACTCGACCGCGGGTACCATGTAACCTCGCCTTCGACAACGACCACCGTCGCCACCGTCTGCTTCATCTCCGGCGAAGCCCACAGGTAGTATCTGACCACCCCGCGCCTTCTCATTCACGCACGCACATTCGCTGTGTCCTTGCGCATCTAACCACATCGGTTTCTTGCCCTCTGGTGGACAGCAGCCCCATCCCCGTTGTCAGGCAGGAGCTCCCGACGCCGCCACGAACTCCGGTGAAGAATTACCATAGAACCCGAGCACCCCTCGTCCGACCAACACTTCCTCGAGAAACGCCGTGTCCTCCTGAGCCTGGTGAGCATCTTCTTACCCTTTCTTGCTTCCTGCCTCGCCAGCGCCGCCGCCAACTAGCCGTTCCGCCGTTCGCCGTCGACCTAGTGCCGCCAGTCCTTGGCCAGACAGCAGGAGCCGTCCGATGTCGATCTGATGGATATAATAGAACCACTTACCGAAGGGGTATGCGTCGATCTGCGCCGCACATTTACAGTTCGATCCAACGCACCCCAGTAGCGATCCCAGCGAACCGGTATCGACCAGTAAGAATACGCCGCGTGTCACCTATTTGGTTTAAAACAGATTTGAAAAACAGAAACTTTTGCAAACTTCAAACCCTTGTAATTTTCAAACCACACGTCCAAAAATTACAAATTTTATATCAATGAAATCAGGAGAACAAGCCCTAGCCAACCATGGTCTTAGTTTAGAAAATAGTATATGTTAGCTTGTTTGAATTTGCAGAAACATTTGTATGCTTGTTTAGAGTATAAAAATTGTTTAAAAATGATTTTTGGATTAAAACCTTTGCAAAATGGTTTGTTGTGACCTTACTAATCCTAGGAACCAACCCTTGGTATTAAAAATGATTTTTGTAAGATTTAGGTTGGATTACTTGACTTAGCCATTTTCTAGCCAAATAAAAAGGATGGTTTTTGTTATAAAAATGTTTATGGAAAGAAAACTTTAAGAAAATGTTTTGGACCAAACCCACTGACCAAAACACCAAGTTTTGCAATAGCAACTCATTTGGTGAACCCTATGGGCTAATGCCTTAGTAAAAATATTTCTACACCACATAAAATAACACTTTGTTTTGAAAATGGTTTTAAATTGAAACCTTTTGCAAACGACTTGGCCACTTTAGGAAATGACCATTAGATGTACCCAAATGACTATGACCCACTAGGAACCACTTTTTCAAACAAAACAAAGCTTGGCATGCTTGCATGCATTTCTTTGACTTTGTTATTTATGTGTGTTGTTTTGCTTGATTGGTAGATTGAGTTTGTGCCTTGCTTGATTGATTTGTAGTGACTTGAAGAGTGTGATTGTTGCAAAGATCAAGAAGTGAACCTATACTCTACGAAAAAGGCAAGTGATGCTTCATACTTTCTATCCTATTACTTTCACTATGCATTAGTGATTTTTCTAAATAAAACTTGCATGGGTTTTTGCTAAGTATAGACCTTGCTATAGTAAAACCTAGTAGATAAATCCTTAGTAGGATTTTCCTAAGTTAAGATTCCTACTACTATCAAGCTTAGCCTAGCTAATAGAAAACATGGGTGGAATATATATTCACACTATGGAAAATATTCTAAGTCTAAAGGACTTGTGAATTTGTTTAATAAAACAACTAAGTTAATGAATCCCCTGGGTGGAATGGGCTTGCTTGGTGGAGATTGGTTGAGTGGTTCACAATGCCATGGACTTGGATTGTGTATCTCACTTGTGGATGGCCACCCAGGAATAAAGAGATTTGAGATGTCAAATGTTGAGAAGCTTCAAGTGCAACCACTTGGCAATATGGGCTCTGCCATGATCATATAGGTTGCAAGAACTTAGCCATATGGACAGTGGGTGGTAGTGTTTGATAGGTTGGAACGCGTCCATTTTGGTCTAAGGGAAAGCTTCTGAAAGATCTTGTCTTGGGAAACCAAGTCTTGTGGGCAAAGTGCACCACCTCTGCAGAGTGTAAAATCTAAGTACTTAGCCATGTCCCTAGTAAAGGACAATTTGAGCATCAAGACATGGAAGCAATCAAGAATCTCATCATTCAAATTTCTAAGTTAAAATCTTGTGGATTGAACAAGGGTTGTTTGAATTCTTAAATCATTGATGGAGAGATGGCTTGGTACAAGGATGTTGAAATCTTTGATTGAGAAAAATGTTTTTGTCAAGCAAAAACTTAGTATTTTCAAATGTTAAGGAAAATTTTATTTTGAGCAATGCAAGCCTCAACTCCACCTAGCCAAAAGCATATAGATGATAGCTTCCACTATACTACTATAGTATCACTTGCCAATACAATTCAAATGTATTGACCCTTTGTGGCTGTAACTTGTATGTTGCAGGTTTGATTGTTTTAGTGAAGATTGATTGATTAGGATTACAAAGTCTACAATCAACATCTGCCTGTGGCACTTTGAAGATGAAGGACCCCATGATTATAGTTATTCCGCTGCAATGCAATGTAATAGCCAAATGAGCTATGTTTGATGTAATAAACTTATGTTATTCCTGGTTATAAAGTTATATTATGACCTTTGTTTCTTGATATTACATCTTAACTGTGGATGCTAGCTATTGATCCAGGGACTAGCATTATAAAACACAGGAGGAATCTACCTTATCAGGTTGAGACCTTCTACAGTTATTCCGCTGCAATGTAATGTAATAGCCAAATGAGCTATGTATGATGTAATAAAATTATGTTCTTCCTGGTTATAAAGTTATATTATGACCTTTGTTTCTTGATATTACATCTAAACTGTGGATGCTAGCTATTGATCCAGGGACTAGCATTGGAAACACAGGGGACTCCACCTTATGTTGTATAAAGGTTGGGACACTCCCTCTACACCTGCTCGTCAAACTAAGAGCATTGGACACATCCGGTCTAGTACACAGCATGGCATACATGATAGAACCTATGGCCGAGGCATAAGGCACTTTGCTCATAGCTTCCCTATCATTTACCGTAGCTGGACACTGAGCCTTGCTCAATATATTACCTGACAACATAGGCACTGAACCTTTCTTTGCCTTATCCATTCTGAACCTTTTCAGAACTTTGTCTAGGTATGTACTCTGGCTTAAAGCTATCAGGCGTTTTTGTCTATCTCTATAGATTTTGATGCCCAATATATAAGAAGCTTCATCTAGGTCTTTCATTGAAAAACACTTGTTCAAATAACTCTTCACATCGTTAAGCATGTTGTTGTCATTTCCAATAATCAATATGTCATCCACATATAGTACCAGAAATGTCACCGAGCTCCCACTCACTTTCTTGTAGATGCAATCTTCGTAGCAATTTGGAACAAATCCAAAGCTCTTGATCACCTGATCAAAACGAAAGTTCCAACTCCGAGATGCCTGCTTCAGTCCATAAATGGAACGCTGAAGTTTGCATACCTTATCAACATCCTTAGGATCGACAAAACCTTCGGGTTGCATCATATACAACTCTTCATCAATGTTGTCATTGAGGAACGCAGTCTTGACATCCATCTGCCATATTTCATAATCATGAAACGCAGCAATTGCTAATAAAATCCGAATGGACTTAAACATCGCTATGGGAGAGAAAGTCTCATCGTAGTCAACACCTTGAACTTGTCGAAAACCTTTCGCAACAAGCCGTGCTTTATAGACGGTTACATTACCATCCGCGTCCATTTTCTTCTTGAAGATCCATTTGCACTCAACGGCCTTTCGGTCGCTAGGAGGGTCCACCAAAGTCCATACTTGGTTTTCGCTCATGGATCCCAATTCGGATTTCATGGCTTCTAGCCATTTCTCAGAGTCTGGGCTCATCATCGCTTCCTCATAGTTCTTAGGTTCACTGTCTTCTACTAACAAGACAGTCAAGACAGGGTTGTCGTACCACTCAGGAGGGGCACGCGACCTTGTCGACCTGCGACGTTCAGTAGCAGCATCATCTGAAGCTTCATGATCCTTGTCATTAGCTTCCTCTATCGTTGGTGCAGGCGGCACTGGAACCATTTCAGGTGCTACGCTACTCTCCAATTCAAGAGAAGGTTCAATAACCTCGTCTAGCTCTACTTTCCTCCCACTCACTTCTTTCGAGAGAATCGCCTTCTCAAGAAAGGAACCGTTCTTTGCGACAAACACTTTGCCTTCGGTTCTGTGATAGAAGGTATACCCAATAGTTTCCTTAGGGTATCCTATGAAGACGCATTTCTCCGCTTTGGGTTCGAGCTTGTCCGGCATCAACTTCTTGACGTAGGCTTCGCATCCCCAAACTTTAAGAAACGACAACTTAGGTTTAGCACCAAACCACAGTTCATACGGTGTCGTCTCAACGGATTTAGATGGTGCCCTATTTAAAGTGAATGCAGCGGTTTCTAATGCATAACCCCAAAATGATAACGGCAAATCAGTAAGAGACATCATTGATCGGACCATATATAATAAGGTTCGATTCCGGCGTTCAGACACACCATTGAGCTGTGGTGTTCCGGGTGGCGTGAGTTGTGAAACGATTCCACTTGCTTTAAGATGCGTGAGAAAATCATAACTCAAATATTCACCTCCACGATCGGATCATAGAAACTTAATCTTTCTGTTACGATGGTTCTCCACTGCATTCTGAAATTCTTTGAACTTTTCAAACATTTCAGATTTATGTTTCATTAAATAGATATACCCATATCTACTTAAGTCATCGGTAAAAGTGAGAAAATAGCGATATCCACCGCGCGTCGAAACACTCATCGGTCCGCATACATCGGTATGTATGATTTCCAACAAGTCCGTTGCTCGCTCCATCATACCGGAGAACGGGGTTTTGATCATCTTGCCCATGAGGCATGGTTCGCATGTGTCAAATGATTCAAAATCAAGAGACTCCATAAGTCCATCAGAATGGAGTTTCTTCATGCGCTTTACACCAATATGACCTAGACGATAGTGCCACAAATAAGTAGTATTATCACTATCTACTTTGCATCTCTTAGCCTCAATGTTATGGATGTGTGTTTCATCCCTTTCGAGATTTAGAAGAAATAAACTATTCACAATAGGTGCATGACCATAAAAGATGTTACTCATATAAATAGAACAACCATTATTCTCCGATTTAAATGAATAACCATCTTGCAATAAACAAGATACAGAAATAATGTTCATGCTCAACGCATGCACATAATAACACTTATTAAGGTTTAAAACTAATCCCGAAGGTAAAACTAAGGAGAGTGTGCCGACGGCCATCACATCAACTCTTGATCCGTTGCCAACACGCATCGTCACCTCATCCCTCGCAAGCCGCCGTCTATTCCATAGCTCCTATTTCGAGTTACAAATATTAGCAACTGAACCGGTATCAAATACCTATAGGGGTTCGTAGCATGGAAAACAAAAAATTTCTACCACATGCACACAAACAAGCCAAGATCTATCTACTAGATTGTAGCAACGAGTCGATAGAGGAACTCACCCTCGAAGATTCCAAAGCGGTTAACGAGAGCAGATTCTCGTGGGTGATGTAGTCGTACACTTGTCGATCTCAAGATCGCGTAGACAATCCTTCCGGCGCTGCGTTCCGGCAGCGCTTCCGTAGTCGGTCACACGTTCGGTACTCGACGAAGACCTTCCTCTCCCTTGTTCCAGCAGGCAGCGGAGGTTGTAGCACTCTCCTCGCGATTCCGGCAGCACAACGGCGTGGTACCGGAAGTAGAGGGGAGATCTCGCAGGGCTTCGCCTTAAGCCGGAGCGAGTATGGTGGAGTATGAGAGAGGCTTTAGTGGTCTAGGGATTACACACACCAATTAGAAGGCTCTAAACCAAAGGCTAGGGCAATTAGAAGCTCTAAAACGGCTCTAAACCGGAGGCTGTGGCTAGGGTTTAGATTTAGAGGATAGGAACTTGTGTGTCTAGAGGAGGGAGCCCTGCCCCTCCTTATATAGGTGGAGGGGCCGGCCGCGCCAAGGGGAGGGAGAGGAGTCCCTCCCCAACTCGGCTTGGAGGTGGGCCGCCGGTTGGAGGAGGGAACTCCTCCCCAACTCGGTTTCCCACACCTTCCTCTTTTCCTCTTTCCAATTTTAGACGTTTGACTTTTCAAACTAGCTATTTGACTTTTCAAATTAGGATTCAATTTAATCCTTTATTTGGAACAGCGAGGACACTTAGTACATGATGCAATCATTCCAATATGCAATGACACATTCATGTACCCCTTCCCCTCCGGAGTGCCGGACATTCCGGAACCTTCTAGAACATTCCTGATGAAAACACCGGAATCATTCCCGAACTCCGAAACGGGACTTTCCTTATATGAATCTTATTCTCCGGACCATTCCGGATCACCTCGTGATATCCCGGATCCCATCCGAGACTCCGAACAACATTCGGTCTCTTTCTCATAATACCATAACTACTCAAACAACGTCGAATCCTTAAGTGTGTCTCCCTACGGTTCGTGAATTATGCGGACATGATCGAGACACTTCTCCGATCAATAACCAATAGAGGAATCTGGAAATTCATATGGCTCCCACATATTTCGACGATTACTTTGCGATCGAATGAACCACTTACATACGATACCAATTTCCCTTTGTCTCACGATAGTTTACTTATCCGAGGTTTTGATCGTCGGTATCTCTGCATACCTAGTTCAACCTCGTTACCGATAAGTACTCTTTTCTCGTTCCCATGATATGTGATCCCTTGTGATCCAGTCACATGCTTGCAAGCTAATTGGATGACATTCCACCGAGAGGGCCCAGAGTATATCTATCCGTCATATGGATGGACAAATCCCACTCTTGATCCATGTGCCTCAACACATACTTTCCGAACACTCAATGCCACCTTTATAGCCACCCAGTTACGGTGTGGTGTTTGATGTCATCAAAGCATCCTTCCGGTGATGGTGATTAGCATGATCTCATGGTCGAAGGAATTAGGTTACTATGTATCAGAAAGCTTATAGCAAATGAACTATATTAAATGACTTGATCTTTATGCTACGCTTAACTATAGGAGTATGTCCATCACATCATTCTCCTAATGATATGACCCTGTTGTTAATAACATCTCTATGTTCATGATCAGGAAACCATGATCATATATTAACCAACAAGCTAGTTTAACAAGAGGCTTTACTAGGGACTCTTTTATGTTTACAAATCACACAAGTATTAATGTTTCCGGTTAATACAATTATAGCATGGTATGTAAACATTAATCATAAGTATGAAGATATGATAATAACCTACTTTATTATTGCCTCTTGGGCATATCTCCAACAGTCTCCCACTTGCACTAGAGTCAATAATCTAGTTTCAAACCTTTGTGTATTCAACACATATGGCTTTCCAGTGTTGTATGTACACCATTGCTAGTGGTCAACTGATCTCCAGATCTGACACTTCCAGGTCCGTGTGTAATTGCATGTATTTGCGTCTCTACGCATCACTCATTCTCCAATGAGATGGCTTCGTACAAATTTGGTCCTTTTGGTGTGACCTTTAGTTCTTTGGGGTTAAAAACATGTTGATAATATTGTCATACAATATATCTTCATAGTATTATCCCACTGTGAACTACACCTAGTTTGATAACAAACTACTTGACACAAATGCCCTCTTTTGCTGCTAAAATAGCAGTCATATACTTAGCCTTTTGTTGTAGTATCTGTCACAATGTCTTAACTTTGGAACTAATCCAAATCCATTATGGAATTCACTTTCCATTATATTGTGCCACCCTTGGTTTATATTGAGATAAACTTAATTTGTACTTTGTGACAAAACTAGTATCAATGTAGTACTTTTACAATGAACTAACCATCTATTTGTCACTTCTACAAATAATATACTCTTAGTTCTTCCAAAAGATCATAAGAATATCCTTACTATTGTCCAATGATCATCTTATGAATCATTCTGGTATATGCTCATAACATTTAGAGCATAGGACATATCTGGATTTGTACATATCACAGTATGATTGATATAAATACTCTTTGTGATTTCATACATCAAGTATCAATCTATACTTGAATCTTTGTTTCACTTACCAAGTGTCAATACACTTGAATATATCATCAATATTGAACACATTCAATCGTTTCTGTGCGACAAGAACCTTTCTTGTAGTTTCTATATTGAACTCATTCAATATCTCATCTATGTACTTCTGGCACAACCATATTGGTGTCTATTGATGCCAATTATTTGGGTTTTGCCTAAGTCTTTCATCGAGATGAAATTCTTATCCTGTGTTAATAAAAAGATACATCACTTCCAATCAACAATATGTATTCTACACAATGTATTAGAAATATGTCTTAGCGCTCCCACTTAATTTCTTGCAAATGCAAGCATCTTCATTGTCTCTGATGAAATTAAACTCTTTTAACAGTTTCATCATAGTGAAGATTCCAACTCCGCGATGCTCACTTCAACCATTGAAGTTTGCATATGCTTTTAGCATCCTTTGAATTAACAAAACCCTATGGACCGTGTCATGCACACGT
Organism: Avena atlantica; assembly: GCA_910589765.1. NCBI lineage: Eukaryota > Viridiplantae > Streptophyta > Magnoliopsida > Poales > Poaceae > Avena > Avena atlantica. Next base: position 440,043,860 of record OU342735.1, on the reverse strand, counting down.
CCTAGGTAACAATTCTATTAGAAGAACTTGTTTTGTTTATTCTACTACCATATAACAAAATTATATGTAGTGGTTGCTACATTTATCCGTCTAGACTAAATCGCTATGAAAGATCAGATCTTGTCATAGTCAACCTTTGAACATTGTTGTGAACTCTTTCCCAACATGTCGACTATTTCATAGATGTGAAACATCCATGTCTATTTCTTTTATAGATCCAAACACAACTGTAAGGTCTTACACCTTTCTCGAGGGTCCTTCAAGTTCAAAACTTGATTTCTCGTGTATGGAACTATCACGGATTTTATGGCTTCATGCCATTTTACAGAGTCAGGGTCCATCATCGCTTCTTTGCATGTAGTCGGTTCATTATTCTCAAATAATGATTCAACCCTCAAATCTTGGTATTTGATTGTTTACCCGACCTACTTGTTTCAATAGGAACTTAGATCTCTGTGACCACAACCTTTGAGGCACGTGAGCCATGAGCATTGTTGCTGCCTCCGGAACACTTTTCGGCGCTGCGCAACTCTGCACATATAGCTAAGGTTCTTTTAGCCTTATCAAAGTTCTATTGTCCTCCCACTTTTCTTTTCACGAAAAATTCCTTCCCAAAGAAACTTGACGTTCTAAGCGACAAACACTTTTGTCTCTGGTGTTATGGAGGAATACTCAACAGTTATTTCGAAATAATCATACAAAGACAGGTTCATCCGACTTTGGTTGCAAACATCTTTCTTATGCAAAGCATACCAATGTTTTAAGAAAGGACAACTTGGGTTTTATCCCAAACCATAACATATGGTGTCATTTCAACGGATTATGATGGAGCTCTTTTCAGTGGAAAAACGGTAGTCTCTAAAGCTTTTAATCTTTAAAATATAATGGCAGTTTTATGAATTATACCTTTGATCTTACCATGTCAAACAAGGTTTAATTACATATCTTGAACGCTCCATACTCTTATGGTGTTTCGGGAAAATGCAAATCCACGGAACGATTCCTTAAATCTTAGGTACTATGCTAAACTTGTAACTCAAATATCTTCCTTTATGATCTTATCATAAACTATTTATATTCTTGTTATAATGATTTTGCACTTCATCTTGAAAGTCTTCAAACTTTTCAAATGTTTCATACTTCATCCTTATTAAGTAAATATTCATATATTCACTTAAATTTTCGGAGAAAGCATATGAATTTGAAATCCATCGCTCTTGATTACACATAATGGACTTCGTACAACAATATGTACAAGTTCCAATAAGCTAGTCATTCGTTCCCTTTTGGCCTACGAACGAAGTTTTAATTATCTCTGGGAAAGTTTCATAAGCGTCATTTGATCAAAATCAGAAGACTCCAAAATTCCATCCACATGGAGTTTCTTCATGTTTTCTTTCCATTATAATTTAAACGGCGATGTCACTTCCTAAGTGATCTTTCAATCAATTTGTCTTTCGACATTTTTAGCACTAGTTTTATGGATGTGATTTCTCCAACGAGATTTGTGAATCATCCATCTTTTATGGATTACGACAATTATTTGAACAACCCTTTTGTTCTCATAATACCTGATAAAACAAATCTTGAAGGCAAGCTTTGACGTTTAACGAGCAACACAATAACCTTTTATTTGTTCTCGATGAACATCATCACATATTCCTTTGCTAGTTACTTAGGCCATTGTAGTTCATGAATTGTGTTGTTTCGTATGACGATTCACACCAACAAATTCAGTATCAAATACTTAAGAACCACAATGTTTAATAAGCAAAGAATATAGCCATAACATGTATATCATCTATATACTTAAACTGAACAATTCTAGTCTTTTCTTTTCTGCCATATATTTATGAGATTCTCTTTCAGTATTTCCTTTTCTGTTTGAAAGAATCTATCAATATCAATAGTGGAGTCATACATATGACACATAGTCCAAAGCGTGTATAGTTAAATACCAATGTCTTTGGACTTGCACTTTGAAGTAGATCACCATTATCAAATGTTTGGTGTTCTTTCAAATTCCTTTTTTAGTAATCTCTTGGTGTAGTAAACATTTTACCTACATCAAATATTCACCCTCATCATGGAATTATCCATGATCAAGCTACTTTTAGCTTATAAAGATGAATCGTGAGTATAATGTTGCTATCCAAAACCTTTTGGTGGATTAGGACAACTAGTGTCTCCAACCCTTTGCAAATTCTCATCAAATATGAGAACATGACTTTTGCCATATTATACTCTGTCATGTTGCAACCAGAACTTCGTTTCAGATATCACAATATCTTCCACACATCATGGTTTCTGAAACAACTCTTTCAGATCCTAGATAACCTTGATATTAAGACAATCCTTTGAATATCAAGAATCATGGAGACAAACATGATACTTATATACTAACATTGGAATTGTTACTCTTGATTTTAATACCAACTATTAAACTTCATGGAGTAATCAAAACTTACTGAAAGTTTGCAATGGGACTTTTAAACTTTAGATTAACACTTCAAAACAATACGATACCAGTTCGTAAAGTAACTAACCAGAATTCTATAGTTCTATCATCTCAATTAAAACTAAGCGCAAGGTGGTAAACGGATGCCAATGACTACAATAACTATGCAAATTCACTTTGAGTTAATTTATGATAAATAGTGTTCAACTTTTAATCATATTGCTGTTAAACTCCCACTCAAAACAATATCCCTCACATTGTTTTAGTGATCACACGAACCACATCCACCATATCAAAACCGATCATCACGAGAGTTGATATAGCTTCAATGGCGAACAATCAACATGTTCATCATATCTACTACATGACTCATGCTTTACCTTTCGGTGATCCGTGTTCCTGAGACCATGTCTGTACATGCTAGGCTCGTCAAGATCAAACCTTAGATTCCGCATGAGCAAACCTGGCTTGCCCACGTTGTATACACTTGCGGAATCTAACACACCCGATCATCACGTGGTGCTTCGAAACAACAAGCTTTAGCAACGGTGCTAACTAAGGGTGAACACTTTATGACTTGAAATTCATGTGCATGAGGGATCATCTTATAATGCTACCGTCGTCTACTAAGCAATACAAGATGCATAAAGGATTAACATCACATGCAATTCATAATATGTGATATGATATGGCCTTTCTTCTTGTGCTTCCGATCTCCATCTTCAAGCACGAACATGATCTCCATCATCACCGGCATTGCATCAAGGTCAATGACGCTGCTCCATGGTTGTCATCCACCAGCTTTTCAACTATTACAACAAGACACGCGGGTCTTAACAGAATTTAAAGACAACCATATGGTTCCTGCCGGTTGCCAACTTACAATAAGGAACATTGCATACATCATATATAATCACAATCATGGCCATATCACATCACAGCACACCCCTGCAAAACAAAGTTAGACGCCTCTACTTTCTTTGCATATTTTACGTGGTTTGGGGCTTTCAATAAGTGTCGTTCTAACTTATGAACAAGAACCACAACATTGATACTAGTATTGTTGATCACCTGTTGTAAATTGGATCTTAACTATGCTAGGAGAAACAGGCACCCGCAAAGCCACTTATGCAATACAAGTTGCATGTCAAGCGTGGAGCAAGTCTCATGAACGATGTCATGTAAGGTTAGCCCGGGCCGCTTCATCCCAACATACCGCAAGATACAAAGTACACAAGAAGCAATCGACAATAAAAGCATCAACGCCCACAATGACCATTGTGTTCTACTCGTGCAACAGATCTACATATAGACACGGCTCTGATACCACTGTAGGGGTTCGTAGCATGGAAAACAAAAAATTTCTACCGCATGAACACAAACAAGCCAAGATCTATCTACTAGATTGTAGCAACGAGTCGATAGAGGAACTCACCCTCGAAGATTCCAAAGCGGTTAATGAGAGCAGATTCTCGTGGGTGATGTAGTCGTACTCTTGCCGATCTCAAGATCGCGTAGACGATCCTTCCAGCGCTGCCTTCCGGCAGCGCTTCCGTAGTCGGTCACACGTTCGGTACTCGACGAAGACCTTCCTCTCCCTTGTTCCAGCAGGCAGCGGAGGTTGTAGCACTCTCCTCGCGATTCCGGCAGCACAACGGCGTGGTACCGGAAGTAGAGGGGAGATCTCGCAGGGCTTCGCCTTAAGCCGGAGCGAGTATGGTGGAATATGAGAGAGGCTTTAGTGGTCTAGGGATTAGACACACCAATTAGAAGGCTCTAAACCGAAGGCTAGGGCAATTAGAAGCTCTAAACCAAAACGGCTATAAACCGGAGGCTGTGGCTAGGGTTTAGATTTAGAGGATAGGAACTTGTGTGTCTAGAGGAGGGAGCCCTGCCCCTCCTTATATAGGTGGAGGGGACGGCCGCGCCAAGGGGAGGGAGAGGAGTCCCTCCCCAACTCGGCTTGGAGGTGGGCCACCGGTTGGAGGAGGGAACTCCTCCCCAACTCGGTTTCCCACACCTTCCTCTTTTCCTCTTTCCAATTTTAGACGTTTGACTTTTCAAACTAGCTATTTGATTTTTCAAATTAGGATTCAATTTAATCCTTTATTTGGAACAGCGAGGACACTTAGTACATGATGCAATCATTCCAATATGCAATGACACATTCATGTACCCCTTCCCCTCCGGAGTGCCGGACATTCCGGAACCTTCTAGAACATTCCTGATGAAAACACCGGAATCATTCCCGAACTCCGAAACTGGACTTTCCTTATATGAATCTTATTCTCCGGACCATTCCAGATCACCTCGTGATATCCCGGATCCCATCCGAGACTCCGAACAGCATTCGGTCTCTTTATCATAATACCATAACTACTCAAACAACGTCGAATCCTTAAGTGTGTCTCCCTACGGTTCGTGAATTATGCGGACATGATCGAGACACTTCTCCGATCAATAACCAATAAAGGAATCTGGAAATTCATATGGCTCCCACATATTTCTACGATTACTTTGCGATCGAATGAACCACTTACATACGATACCAATTTCCCTTTGTCTCACGATAGTTTACTTATCCGAGGTTTTGATCGTCGGTATCTCTGCATACCTAGTTCAACCTCGTTACCGATAAGTACTCTTTTCTCGTTCCCGTGATATGTGATCCCTTGTGAGCCAGTCACATGCTTGCAAGCTAATTGGATGACATTCCACCGAGAGGGCCCAGAGTATATCTATCCGTCATATGGATGGACAAATCCCACTCTTGATCCATGTGCCTCAACACATACTTTCCGAAAACTCAATGCCACCTTTATAGCCACCCAGTTACGGTGTGGTGTTTGATGTCATCAAAGCATCCTTCCGGTGATGGTGATTAGCATGATCTCATGGTCGAAGGAATTAGGTTACTATGTATCAGAAAGCTTATAGCAAATGAACTATATTAAATGACTTGATCTTTATGCTACGCTTAACTATAGGAGTATGTCCATCACATCATTCTCCTAATGATATGACCCTGTTGTTAATAACATCTCTATGTTCATGATCAGGAAACCATGATCATATATTAACCAACAAGCTAGTTTAACAAGAGGCTTTACTAGGGACTCTTTTATGTTTACAAATCACACAAGTATTAATGTTTCCGGTTAATACAATTATAGCATGGTATGTAAACATTTATCATAAGTATGAAGATATGATAATAACCTACTTTATTATTGCCTCTTGGGCATATCTCCAACAATACCCAGGCACTACAATGAGGGCTTGTAAGGAAAACATCAATAACATGTATATCAAATATACCTTTGATGGTGCCAGCCTTCTTGTCCGCTAAGTACTTCGGACAGTTGCGCTTCCAGTGACCCTTGTCCTTGCAATAGAAGCACTTAGTGTCCGGTTTAGGACCAAACTTGAGCTTCTTCTCAGCAGGGGCAACGCACTTGTCGCCGCCTTTCTTGAAGGGCTTCCTTGCACCCTTACCTTTCTTGAAGGTAGTGGGCTTGTTGACCATCAACACATGATTATTCTTTTTGATGTTCACCTCCGCTACTTTCATCTTAGCAAAGAGCTCAGTGATCATATCAGTGGAACCAATCTGATTGTGATCAACTACAAAACTTTTGTAGCTAGGAGTGTCAATCTTGAGCTCCTCTGGAATCTTGCAGTCCAGTTGCTCAAGGCGTTGAGTGTAGCCCGTCATCTCAATGGCGTGCTCACTAACGAAACTCCCTTCCTCCATCTTGTAGTTAAAGAATTTCTTAGAGATCTCATATCTCTCAGAACGGGCTTGAGTCTGAAACATGTTTTTCAGCTCCTCGAGAATCTCAAAGGGCCCGGCGAGCTCCTCAAAACGATTTTGAAGATCCGATTCCATAGCATATAACATGGCGATCTTAATCAAATCATAATCATCCTTGCGCGACTGATAAACAGCTTTTTCATCAGCCGGCGCATCTATAGCAGGGGCGTCACCTAGCGCTTTCTCAAGGACATAGTCCTTTTGTCAGCCAGTGAGAATGATTCTCAGAATGCGAAACCATTTGGTGAAGTTAGACCCATTGTTTCTAAGCTTTTCTATCTCAGCAAAAACGTTGAAGTTGAAGTTGGACTTGGCCATGTGATCTACAGTATTTGCAAGTACAATTTAGACTATGTTCATGATAAATAGTTCAACTTAATCAAATTACTAGATGAACTCCCACTAAATTCAACATCCCTCAAGTTGTTTAGTGAACACGATCCAAATTCACCACACCTAATCCGATCATCACGAGAAGAGATGTGGTTTCAATGGTGGACAACGAAGTGTCGATCATATCATTCATATGACTCATGCTTAACCTTTCGGTTCTTGTGTTCCGAGGCCATGTCTGTACATGCTAGGCTCGTCAAGTTAGACCCAAGTATTTCCGCGTGTGCAAAACTGGCTTGCACCCGTTGTATGCGAGCGTAGAGTCTATAGAACCCGATCATCATGTGATGCATGGACACGACGAACTTTCGCAATGGTGCATACTTGGGGAGAACACAGTTTTTATCTTGATCTTTAAGTGAGGAATCATCTTATAATGCTACTGTCGCGATCTAAGCATAATAAGATACATAAAAGGATAAACATCACATGCATATAACTTTATGTAACATGGTATAGCCAATCTTCGCGCAATGATCTCCATCTTGTGCGTTCCGGCATGATCTCCATCACTCCACTATGATTGCCTCCACCACGAATAGCAACTACAACTATTGCTAACTACTTAGCGATAAAGTAAAGCTATTACATGGCGTATAAGAAGTTGACCCGCAGGTCATACACAATTATAAAGACAACCATATGGCTCCTGCCGGTTGTGTACTCATCGACAAGCAAGTCGTGAAACATTACAAAACATGATCATCGCATACAATATACACATCACATCTTGGGCCATACCATATCACAGAAAAACACTGCCTGCAAAAACAAGTTAGACGCCTCTACTTTGTTGTTGCATGTTTTACGTGGCTTATGGGAGTAGATGCTAAGAACGATTCTTACCTACGGAAAGCCACAACGGTGATATTATGGTTGCCAAACTCCGGTGTTAATCCCATGACAAATATAGTGAGAGAAACTGACATCCACCAGCCGCATGTGTGGAACAAGCCACACGTCAAGTGCGGAGCCGGTCTCGCGAACGACGTCGCGTAAGGTTGGCCTGGACCGCTTCAATCTCACTATCCCGCGTCATAAGAACACAAACAAGAGGCTTGCAACAGAAAACATCAACGCCCGCAACAACCATGTTGCGTTCTACTCGTGAAACACATATACGCATAGATCTAGCTCTGATACCACTGAAGGGTTTCGCGGCATAGTAAATCAAAATTTTCTACGGATGCGAACAGAGGGAAAGCCAAGATCTAATCTAGGAGATGCAAACAACGAGAGAGATTGTATTAGATCTTCATACCCTTGAAGATTCGCATAGCGGAACGTTCGTCGGAACGTGGGTGATGTAGTTGTACTCGCTTCTCCTCCTTGCGATCCGATCCGATCTAGCACCACAAGTGGCGGTGCCTCCGTGAGATGCACACGTGCAGCACCTCGACGTCTCCTCCTTCCTCGGACCAGCAAGTATGGTGGAGAGACGGATTGGATGTACAACACGACGGCGTGGTGTATATGGTGGAGAATTTCTGTAGCAGGGCTTCGCCTACAAGCAGTCGGGAGGGAGAGAGGAGGGCAGCAGGGCAGCTAGGGTTGGAGGGGAAGGTGTATGGGGTGGTGCGCCCCCAGCCCTCTTTATATAGAGGGGTGGGGTGCAGCCCTAGACCCTCCCCCAAGCCAAGGCCGGCGGCCACAAGGAGGAAGAGTGGGGGGCAAGGAAACCCCCCCTTCTAGAAGGTCTATCTAGGGTTTAAACCCTCTTTGGCCGGCTGGGCCCTATGGGGCCTTGTGCCCCTGGCCCAATGCGGCCAGGGCACTCCCTCATAGGCCCATGCCCCCTCCCGGAAGGTGTGGCCACGTTGGTCCCCTTCCGGAAGGTTCTAGAAGCTTCCGGTACAATACCGATTAACCCGGAACAATTCCGAACTCCAAAAACTGCACTGCCTTATATGAATCAAATTCTCCGGACCACTCCGGAACCTCTCGTGATGTCCCGGATCCCATCCGAGACTCCGAACAAAAACTCATAAACCAATTATCCAATCTATTCTAGCATCGAGACACGTTAAGTGTGTGACCCTGCGGGTTCGAGAATATGCAGACATGATCTTCTATCAATAATCAACAGCGGGGTCTAGAAACCCATATTGACTCCCACACATTCATCGATGATCATATCAGATGAACCACAATGCCAGGATTCAATCAATCCCATATATATATTCCCTTCGTCTCGCGATATTTTACTTGCCCGAGATTTGATCGTCGGTACCGTCATACCTAGTTCAATCTCGTTCACAGCAAGTACTTTACTCGTTCCGTAATCCGATATCACTTTGTGATTAACTCCTTAACCACATGCTTGCAAGTGGTGTTGATATCGATTACCGAGTGGGCCCGAAGTATATCTCTCCGACTTGGGAGGGACAAATCCCATCTCGATACATACAACCCAACAGATACTTTCCGATCACCTGAGAGACACCTTTATGATCACCCTCTCATAGGATGACGTTTGATGACCTCAAAGCTTTCTTCCGATACCAGGGAGTTGTATTATCTCATGGTCTAAGGAATACAATATTTGACATAAGAAAAGCTTCGCAAAGACGAACACGATGACATGATCTAATTGCTTCGCTTAGTTTGGGTCTGTCCACCATATCATTCTCCCAATGATATGATCTCATTATCAATTGACAACTCATGTCTATGGTTAGGAAACCTTAACCATCATTGATCAATGAGCTAGTCCTTAGAGGCGTACTAGGGACACGGTGTTGTTCACAAACCACACAAGTATTAAAGTTTCTGCTTAATACAATTCTAGCATGGAATATAAACATTATCATGAACAAGAATTATAATAATAACATCTTTATTATTGCCTCTAGGGCATAATTCCAACAATATTAAATAAGGAATATTTCAAGACCAAATTAAATCTTGGCCTAATCTATTAAGCAAATGGAATGAATGGAATCCAAATCCAAATAAAATAAAAGGATAAAGAATTTCCAAAATAAAATAAAATGGCATTAACCATTCTATCCCTATTTTAATAAAGACAAATCTCTAATAAGAATAATTATATAATTCATCAGAAAATCGTATTTTGGAATTTACCCAAGTGGAATAAAAGTTGTTCAATTAATTTAAATAAAATAAATCTTCCAAGTAAAATTTAGGGAATTAAAACTATAATCAATTCCATTGGAATTAAAACAAATACCCTATTCAAATGATTTATGAATCATATTAAATACTTTCCAAATAATTCTAGATGAATTATTTGACACCCTATTAAACAAATAAAAAACCTACTGAAAATATTTGGAAGGTTTAAGAATTTAAATGGGATTTAAAAATATTATTTAATCTTATCTAATTAAAACTAGAGCCTATTTTGAATAACTAAAAGACCTTAAAAAGAATAAATAAATTATTCTAAAAATTATTTCAGAATGTTTTATTAATCAGTATTTAAACCTACACAAATTTTGGTTGAGTTTTGAATTCAAATGAGTGTTTGAGTTGCTTATTCAAAATCAAAATAGATTATTAGAAAAGGAAAAAGAAAAACAATCAGAACAAAAAAAATGTAAAAGACTTAGCCCAACCTAACTGGCCCAACTAAGCCCAGTCCAGCCCACCTCTCCCTCTCACCCGAACGAACCGTTTTTCACCAGCGAAAGAACCCGCAGAATCACTGACGAGTCGGCCCCACTCTCTCTCTCCCTCTCTCGCTGACACCCGGACCCGTGCCATGCTGGCATCGTCTTCCTCGTGTGAAACCCGCCCCTCTTTCCTCCCCGGCCATTCTGTCGCCGTTTCCTCGCGTTAATACGCCGTAACGACGCCATTAAATGACCCCGTGATCACGCTTACTTAGTCGCCTGCGTCTCCTCTCTCTTTCCCCTCCGTCGCCTCACCCTACCGCGCCCCCAGGCTGCTCAATTTCTCTCTGCACCGCCCTCTGCTCCGGCGAGCTCCACCAGCAATTCCGGCCAGCCTCCTCTGCCCCTTGCCTCCTCGACCACGCTCGCATACTCCCCATTCCCAGGCGAACCTCCCAGTGGCATCAACTCGTCCCCGAGCGCCCCAGAACCTCGGCAACGATGACGACCACCGCCGCCACCGTCTGTTTCCTCTCCGGCGAAGCCTCGGGTGAGAACCTGACCGCCCCTCCCTTTCTCTTTCACACACGCATCTTTGCCACGTCTTTGCGCATCTAATCATAATCTCCTCTCCCTCTGGCATGCACCGAAGCCCCGTCCCCGTCCACAAGAAGAAGCTCCTGGTGCCACCCCTAACTCCGACGAGTGATTCTCATCGACCCCGTGCGCCCCTCGCCAGCAAGTACCACCTTGATCTTCCCCATGCCACGAAAAACCCGGTGAGAATCTCCTTTATTTCTCTCGCTTCCTACATCACCAGCGCCGCCACCGCCAGGCCGCTCCGCCGCCAGCGCCGCTGCTTATTGGTCAAAGCATTAGGGACCGTTAGATTTTCATCTGATGGCTTGGATAGGTTGACTAATCGAAGGGGTAAGGATGAACCTGAGCCGCTCAATCTAAATTAGATCCAACGCACCAGAGAGCGTGATCCAGACGAACCGGTACCGACGAATAAGAACACGACACGTGGCCTCTGTCTGTTTTAAAAACCAGAAACTTTCCTATTAGATGTTCGAATTTGTAAAATCCATAACTTTCAAACCACACGTCCAAATTTTGCAAATTTTATATCAATGCAATCAGAAAGACAAGTACTTTCTGACCATGCACTTTGTTTAGTAAAAAGCTTCTGTTAAATTGATTGTTTTTGCAGAAACTTGTGTAAGCATATTTAGGATATAAAAATTGTTATAAAATGATTTTGGGGATAAAATCTTTGGCAAATGGTTTGTTTTGAACCTACTAACCCTAGGAATCAATTTGTGGTTTCAAAAATGTATTTGGTGAAGCAAAAGAATACACCTTTGATTTAAACCATTTCTAGTCAACTAAAAATATTGTTTATTTATCAAAAAAATACTTTTGGAGGAAAACCTTTGGGATATGTTTGATTTAAACTCTCTGACCCTAAAGACCAAGTTTTATGACTTCAAAATATATTTGGCAAACCCTATAAAGATTGCTACTTTGATAAAGGCATTTTCAACCACATAGAATAATGATTTGGTTTAAAAATGGTTTATGAAGTAAAATCTTTTGAAAATGGTTTTGCCACTTTATGAAGTGACCATTAGGTGTTTTCAAATGTTTATGACCCATTAGAAACCACTTTTACAAATAAAACAATCTTTTGCATGCTTGCATGCATTGTTTTGTTTCTATCATTTTATGTGATGAATTGCTTGAATGGTAGATTGAAATATTGTTTGCTTGCTTGAATTGTAGTGATTTGAAGTGAGTGAACATTCCAAAGATCAATGAGTGAACTTATATTCTCTATCAACAAGGCAAGTGATGCTTCATACTTTTGTCCCATTATTTTCACTATGCATTAGTGATATTTCTAACTAGGACTTGCATGGAATTTTTGCAAAGTATAAACTATGCCATGGGAAATCCTAGTAGATGAAACCTTAGTAGAATTTCCTAAGTTAAGATTCCTACTACTATCATGATTAGCTTAGCTAATAGAAAACAAGGGTGGAATATATATTCATACTATGGAAAATTTCTAAGTCTGTGGACTTGTGTTTTGTTTAATAAAACAACTAAGTGAATGAATCACCTGGGTGGAATGGAAGGAATGGTTTGTGTTGAGTGGTTCGCAAGGCCCATTTCTTTGGTTTACCTTGTGTATCTCACTTGTGGATGGCCACCCAGGAACAAAGAGATTTGAGATGTCAAATGTTGAGAAGCTTCAAGTGCAGCCACTTGGCAATATGGGCTCTGCCTGGATCATATAGGTTGCAAGAACTTAGCCAAATGGACAGTTGGTGGTAGGGGAATGATAGGTTGGAACGCGTCCATTCTGGTCTAAGGGAAGGCTTCTGAAAGATCTTGTCTTGGTGAAACCAAGTCTTGTGGGGAAAGTGCACCACCTCTGCAGAGTGTAAAATCTAAGTACTTAGCCATGTCCCTAGCAAAGGACAATTTGAGCATCAAGACATGGAAGCTATCAAGAATCTCATCATCCCAATTTCTAAGTTAAAAACTTGTGGTTGAACAAGGGTTGAAAGGATCACCAATTTCTATTGGGAGATTCCTTGGGAAAGATTTTGTCAAACAAAAACTTAGTGTTTTTCAAATGATAAGGAAAATCTATTTTGAGCAAAGCAAGCCTAAGATCCACTTAGCCAAATGCATATAGATGATAGACTCCACTATACTACCATAGTATCACTTGCCAATACAAATCAAATGTATTGACCCTTGTGGATGTAACTTGTTATGTTGCAGGTTTTTTTGATATTAGAGAAGTTTATTGATTAGGATTACAAGTCTACAACCAACATGTCTGCCTGTGGCACTTTGAAGATGAAGGACCCCATGCTATTGCTATATTCTGCTGCATTGTAATGAGATAGCCAAATGAGCTATGTAAGATGTAATAAATTATTTTATTCCTGGTTATAAAGTTGTATTATGACCTTTGTTTCTTGATATTACATCTTAACTGTGGATGCTAGCTATTGATCCAGGGACTAGCATTGTAAACATAGGGATCTCTACCTTATTAAAGGTTGGGAACCTTACACTAGTGATAGAGTTTGGAAAGCATAAGTTTCTAGTGAGTCTGATAATCCTAGATTCTCAAGGACTGGATGTAATATTGGGAATGGATTGGATGGCTAAGTACGAAGGAGTACTAGATTGTGCTAATCGTACTGTTGCACTCACAACCCCAAAAAAAGAAACGGATTAGATTCAGGTCTAACTTTGAATCAAAAGGGAGTAAGCTAAATTCTCTTAAGGGGGTTAGCATAGACAGCGTTCCTATTGTGAGTGAGTATCCAGATGTGTTTCCGAAGGAATTGTCGGGAATGCCACCAGATAGAGATGTGGAGTTTCTTATTGATTTTCTACCAGGATCTGGACCAATAGCAAAAGGACCATACAAGATGTCAGTTGATGAGTTGAAAGAACTCAAGAAGCATCTTGGAGAACAGTTGCAGAAAGGTTTTATCCAACCAAGTTCCTCATCTTGGGGAGCACCAGTTTTGTTTGTAGAAAATAAAGATAGAAGTCGAAGGTTATGCATAGATTACTGTTCACTCAATGAGGTGACTATCAAGAACAAATACCCTTTGCCCAGAATCAATGACTTGTTTGATCAGCTAGAAGGAGCTTGTGTGTTCTCAAAGATTGATCTCCGGTCAGGTTATTTCCAGCTTAAGATAAGGGAACAAGACATACCTAAGACAGCTTTCACCACAAGGTATGGGTTGTATGAGTATACCGTGATGCCATTTAGTTTGACCAATGCACCAGCATACTTCATGAATATGATGAACAAGGTGTTCATGGAATTTCTTGATAAGTTTGTTGTCGTTTTCATCAATGACATTTTGATCTACTCTAAGAGTAAGGAAGAGCATGAAGGACATCTACGTTTGATACTTGATAAGCTTAGAGAGCATAAACTGTATGCCAAATTCAGCAAGTGTGAATTTTGGTTGAATGAAGTTGGTTTTCCTGGACACGTTGTGTCAGGAGATGGTGTAGCAGTTAATCCTGCTAAAGTTTCAGCTGTAAGTGAATGGGAATCTCCCAAGTCAGTGAAAGAAGTTCGTAGTTTCCTTGGCTTAGCAGGTTACTACAGAAGGTTCATCGAGAATTTCTCCAAGGTTGTCACATCCCAAGATTTTCCAAATCTTGAAATGTGAAAATAAAAGAATAAAATAAAACTTTGTTTGATTTTCAGAGCCAGAAGAAACTTTTTGAATTCAATCGGAACTTCAAACCCATTTGAATTAAAATAAACTTAAAGGGATTTAAAAAGATAAACATGTAATAAAAGGAAAATAAAAAACATTTGGAAATACTATTTTGAGACAATTAAATTAAAAGGATTTGATATTCAAAAGAAAAGATGGATTTACAAATAAGGATTATTTTATAAAACCAAAATAAAACTTGGCCAAGCTTTTGAATTAAAACATTTTATTTTAAATAAAATAGCAAAGGTTTAATTAAAAATAATAAAGGATTTCTTAAATAAAATAATTAATATCCAAACTCTTTTAAAATAAAAGGTCTTACCAATTTAATTGAAACATCAAAACTTATTTAATGCTTTAAAATAAGTTTTCTAAGTAATTTATATTCACAAATAAAATCTACTAAAATGTTTTGGCCTTATTTTTAGATTCAAAATAAATATCTCAAATAAAATAAATCCTATTTGAAATAATAATGAAAGTCTATTAATAATGGACCCTAAAATAAAATGTTATTTTATTTTAAAACAAATCTCCAAGTATTCTATATTTCCCAAATAAAACCCACTAATTTGGTTTTGAAAATATTTAGGTTTCAAATAAAGATTTTATTAATAAAATCAAATCTTATTTGATTTAATAACTAAGGCCATTTTATTTAATTATTAATGGACCCTATAATAAAATGATTATTTTATTTTAAACAAGTTTTCCAAATATTCATTATTTCCAAATAAAACCTACTGATTGGGTTTTGAAATTATTTGGATTTTAAATGAAGATTTTATTAATAAAATCAAACCTTATTTGATTAGTAAACCTTGGCCCATTTTACTTAACTAATATTGGACTCTTTAAGCAAAAATGATTATTTTGTTTTAAAACAATCTCCAAGTATTCTTTGTGTACAAATGAGACCTACTGGGTTGGTTTGGGAAAATATTTTGGAATTTAAATGGAGATTTATTAAATAAATCATACCATATTTGATTAAATAACTATGGTCTATTTTATATTAAATAGATCCTAAAAAGAATAAAAATATTATTTATTTTTGGAATGATGGATTATGATAAACTGAACCAAGTTCAAAGAATTGAAATGAGGTGTATGTATGAATTCATTTGGATTGATTGAATGATTGTTTGAAATAACAAATCAGGAAATAGAATCAGAAAAAGAAAAAGGAATCAGACAGAAAAAAAAATAAGAAAACAAACCCAACCCAGAAGCCCAACAAGGCCCAGCAAGCCAGCCCAACTCTCCTCCCCCGCAGAAAACGATTCGAACCAATTATCTGACCCGCACAGACAATGACAGGTGGACCTTCCCTCGATTCATTTCCCCACTGACCAGCGGACCCCACACCTCGCCCCCTTCTTCTCCACCCGCAGCGACCGTTCCTCGCCGTTTACTACTGTTTGATTGCCTCGTTAATTCGCTTCAATGCCGTGCGATTAACGCCCTCTGACCACGCAGGTTAAATCGGCACCCTCTCCTCTCTCGTTCCCCTCAGATTCCTCCCCAGACACGCCACCAGGCTGCTCTAATTTCCTCTTGCACCGTCGCCATCTCCGACGAACAACCACGGCAATTCTGGCCAGTACACGCCCCCCCTTGCTCTCTGGCACACCCAAACCTTCTCCCCACCTCCAGGCGAACCTCCCCATAGCACCAGCTTGCCCGCACATGACCTACAACCTCGACTCTGTCCACGTCTGAGCGCCACCGACGATAAGCTCAACTCCGGTGAGCCATAGCCGACGACTTCGTGCGCCCCTTGTTCACTGGTGAGTGTTTTCGCGAACCTTGAACTCATGTGTATCTTACTGATGCGTTGTATCTCTCGCTTGCACCCCAGATGCTCAACTCCGACGACATCTGTCCGCGCCCGAGGTGAAGCACAACTCCGGCGAGGGATTACCAACACGTCCGAGCGCCCCCCGCCCCCCCCCCCCCAAGAGCACGTTGAGCATCAGCGTCACCTCACGAGCTCGGTGAGCATCCTCTTTTCTTCTCCCGCTTCTTGCATCGCCGGCAACGTCACCGCCAGGCCGCTCCGCCGCCAGTAGCCACCGCAGCGCCGCCAGTTTCTGGCTGATTCGATGAGAGCCGTTAGATCAAGATCCTATGCACACGATAGATCACTTAAACTGAACCGTTACGTTTGATCTGCACCGCACACTCCCACTTAAATCCTGCGGTCCACATCACGCGATCCTACCGAACCGTTATGAGCCAATAATATTCAGACACGTGGCCAGAGATGTTATAAAACAGATGTTTGAAAACAGATTTAAATGCCATTTTCAAACCCTTATAACTTTTGAACCACACGTCCAAATTTGACAAATTTTATATCAATGAATTCAGGAGAACAAGCCCTAGCCAACCCTACCCTTAGTTTAGCAAATAGTATTTGATAGATTGTTTGATTTTGCAGATTCTTTTGTGTGCTTGCTAACATTAGAAAAATCATTTAAAAATGAATTTTGAGATCAAACCTTTGCCAATTGGTTTAATGTGACCCTACTGACCCTAGGAACCAACCCTTGGTGTTAGAATTGATTTTTGTGAAAATTAGGTTAGATTACTTGACTTAGTCATTTTCTAGCCCAATAAAAAGAATAGTTTTTATTATGAAAATGTTTATGGGAAGAAAACTTTGAGTAGATGGTTTGGACCAAACCTACTGACCAAAACACCAAGTTTTGCAATAGCAACTCATTTGGTGAACCCTATGGACTAATGCCTTAGTAAAAAAAAATATTTCTACACCACATAAAATAACACTTTGTTTTGAAAATGGTTTTAAAGTGAAACCTTTAGCAAATGACTTGGCCACTTTAGGAAATGACCATTAGATGTACCCAAATGTCTATGACCCATTAGGAACCACTTTTTCAAACAAAACAAAGCTTGGCATGCTTGCATGCATTTCTTTGACTTTGTTATTTATGTGGGTTGTTTTGCTTGATTGGTAGATTGAGTTTGTGCCTTGCTTGATTGAATTGTAGTGACTTGAAGAATATGATTGTTGCAAAGATCAAGAAGTGAACCTATACTCTACCAAAAAGGCAAGTGATGCTTCATACTTTTTGTCCTATTACTTTCACTATGCATTAGTAATTTTGCTAAGTAAAACTTGCATGGATTTTTGCTAAGTATAGACCTTACTATAGGAAAACATAGTAGATGAATCCTTAGTAGGATTTTCCTAAGTTAAAGATACCTACTACTATCAAGCTTAGCCTAGCTAATAGAAAACATGGGTGGAAAATATATTCACACTATGGAAAAATATTCTAAGTCTGAAGACTTATGTTTTTGTTTAATAAAACAACTAAGTTAATAAATCACCTGGGTGGAATGGAAGGATTGGGTTATGTTGAGTGGTTACACAAGGCCAGGAACCTTGTGTATCTCACTTGTGGATGGCCACCCAGGAAACAAAGAGATTTGAGATGTCAAATGTTGAGAAGCTTCAAGTGCAACCACTTGGCAATATGGGCTCTGCCATGATCATATAGGTTGCAAGAACTTAGCCATATGGACAGTGGGTGGTAGTGTTTGATAGGTTGGAACGCGTCCATTTGGTCTAAAGGAAGGCTTCTGAAAGATCTTGTCTTCGGAAACCAAGTCTTGTGGGTAAAGTGCACCACCTCTGCAGAGTGTAGAATCTAAGTACTTAGCCATGTCCCTGGTAAAGGACAATTTGAGCATCAAGACATGGAAGCAATCAAGAATATCATCATTCAAATTTCTAAATTAAAATCTTGTGGTTTGAACAAGGGTTGTGTGAAATTCTTCAATCTTTGATGGAGAGATGGCTTGGTACAAGGATCTCAAAATCTTAGATTGAGGAAAATTGTTTTGCCAAGCAAATCTTCAGTCTTTGATTGGTAGATGCCCTGAGTGGATCTCCAGTCTTTGATTAGTAGATGTCTTGGAAAGTTTTTGCCAAACAAAACTTAGTATTTTCAAAATGATAGGAAAAATCTATTTTGAGCAATGCAAAGCCTCAACTCCACTTAGCCAAATGCATATAGATGATAGACTCCACTATACTACCATAGTATCACTTGCCAATACAATTCAAATGTATTGACCCTTTGTGGCTATAACTTGTATGTTGCAGGTTTGATTGATTTTAGTGAAGATTGATTGATTAGGATTACAAAGTCTACAACCAACATCTGCCTGTGGCACTTTGAAGATGAAGGACCCATGACTATATTTATTCCGCTGCAATGTAATGTAATAGCCATATGAGCTATGAAGGATGTAATTAAAATTATGTTATTCCTGGTTATAAAGTTATATTATGACCTTTGTTTCTTGATATTACATCTAAACTGTGGATGCTAGCTATTGATCCAGGGACTAGCATTGTAAAACACAGGAGGGATCAATCTTATTAAAGGTTGGGACCCCTACAGATGGTATCAGAGCAATGTGTTGCCTGTAGGATTTGTAAACCCTAGGATTGGACAAAAACCCTTAGAAAAATAGGAGTTGTTTTGTTCCAAAAACTTATTTACAAAACACTTGTAAACTCTTTCCTCAACCATTTTGGTTTCAACTCTACATCTCTTCTATTTCAAACTTGATGGAAAAACCTACCCCATGGCCAAAGACTACACCATGTGCAAAGGACTTCTTCAACATCTTCAACTCTAATGACTTCAACATCTTCAGCATGTTCACCAAGGACTTCCAACCTGGAAACTACTACGGACCACAAGTGAAACATGGAAAACCTACTCAAGATTTAGAGACTAAGGGAATGCAAAATAAGAAGGAGCCATCAACAACTTTGAAGTATTGTGACCAAGAGTTTTTCTCAAAGAAACCAAGATCTCATACAAGAAGAATCAAGAAGGAAGGAAAGATCACAAGTAAACCATATAGATGGACCACCATAATTTAGCTAAGTCAAAACCACCAACTTATGTGGTGTAACAAAAATATTTTGTTGTCTAAGTATGTGCTTGAACCTTGTTTGAGTGAAATGTTTGTTTGTGAATGCTTGAACATTGCTTGAGTGAATTGTGATGAGTGTGATTAGAATTGATTCCTTAGAAATATCTTGCCTATTCTAATCCCAATTCAAACCCAAACAGATGACTACCCCAAAGAACTCCAAGGTTGATGACATCAACACCAACCAAGCTGACAGCATGGGAGAGCTCTTAGCAACCCAACATCAGTTGAACCAATTGACAGCTCAGTTCCTAGCCAACAATAGTAATGAGGATCCAGCACTTCAAAAGTTTTTGGAGGAACAATCTCAGCTAATGCTTAAAGTGACTAATCAAATGATTAGCATGGAAGAAAATTATCCTAGAAGAGAGTATGATAGCAAGGATGACAAGAATGTTGTTCTAGATGGAGCCCCAGCTTGCATTATTTGTGGAGACAAGGATCATACTTCCAAGGAGCATGAAGGACAATGCCCAAATTGTGATGAAGACCATCCTGTTGGTGAATGCCCTACCTCTCAAGCTACTTGCTACCTTTGTGAGGGAAGTGATCATACTCCTGGCCTATGTCCCATATATGCCACTGTGGAACAAAGGAAGCAAGAAGGATCCAAGTCTACCAAAGGAAAAGGACCACTTCTACCTCCTAACAAGACAACCCAATTCAAAGGATCTAGAAAAATCAAGAAGCCCAAGCAAGACATGAGCCTTGTGCAATGTCGTAAATGTAAGGAAATGGGACACTACTCCAGTGCATGCCCAGGGAACATAAAGAATAAAGGAATTGACCAAGTGTGGTGCAACAATTGTAATGAACCAGGTCACTTTGTAGCAACTTGTCCACAAGAACAACGCAAAGAACTCAAGGACATTCATTGTTTCAACTGCAAGAATCCAGGACATTATGCAAGCAACTGTCCAGAAAGGATGAAGAACAAGTTAAACAAGCCTATGGAGAAACTCAATCTTGGCCCATGAGTCAAGCATAGTAACAGAGCAAAAGTTTAACTTAGAGAAATTTCTAGGACCCAAGAAGGCCAATATGTAATTTTGGTTTGAAAATTTTTAAGGGTGGTAGAACCCTAGTTGCTTTGAACTTGCTTGTAACCCTAACCTTCCCAAATCTCGGGACGAGATTTATTTTAAGGGTGGTAGCCTGTCACATCCCAAGATTTTCCAAATCTTGAAATGTGAAAATAAAAGAATAAAATAAAACTTTGTTTGATTTTCAGAGCCAGAAGAAACTTTTTGAATTCAATTGGAACTTCAAACCCATTTGAATTAAAATAAACTTAAAGGGATTTAAAAAGATAAACATGTAATAAAAGGAAAATAAAAAACATTTGGAAATACTATTTTGAAACAATTAAATTAAAAGGATTTGATATTCAAAAGAAAAGATGGATTTACAAATAAGGATTATTTTATAAAACCAAAATAAAACTTGGCCAAGCTTTTGAATTAAAACATTTTATTTTAAATAAAATAGCAAAGGTTTAATTAAAAATAATAAAGGATTTCTTAAATAAAATAATTAATATCCAAACTCTTTTAAAATAAAAGGTCTTACCAATTTAATTGAAACATCAAAACTTATTTAATGCTTTAAAATAAGTTTTCTAAGTAATTTATATTCACAAATAAAATCTACTAAAATGTTTGGCCTTATTTTTAGATTCAAAATAAATATCTCAAATAAAATAAATCCTATTTGAAATAATAATGAAAGGCTATTAATAATGGACCCTAAAATAAAATGTTATTTTATTTTAAAACAAATCTCCAAGTATTCTATATTTCCCAAATAAAACCCACTAATTTGGTTTTGAAAATATTTAGGTTTCAAATAAAGATTTTATTAATAAAATCAAATCTTATTTGATTTAATAACTAAGGCCATTTTATTTAATTATTAATGGACCCTATAATAAAATGATTATTTTATTTTAAACAAGTTTTCCAAATATTCTTTATTTCCAAATAAAACCTACTGATTGGGTTTTGAAAATATTTGGATTTTAAATGAAGATTTTATTAATAAAATCAAACCTTATTTGATTAGTAAACCTTGGCCCATTTTACTTAACTAATATTGGACTCTTTAAGCAAAAATGATTATTTTGTTTTAAAACAATCTCCAAGTATTCTTTGTGTACAAATGAGACCTACTGGGTTGGTTTGGGAAAATATTTTGGAATTTAAATGGAGATTTATTAAATAAATCATACCATATTTGATTAAATAACTATGGTCTATTTTATATTAAATAGATCCTAAAAAGAATAAAAATATTATTTATTTTTGGAATGATGGATTATGATAAACTGAACCAAGTTCAAAGAATTGAAATGAGGTGTATGTATGAATTCATTTGGATTGATTGAATGATTGTTTGAAATAACAAATCAGGAAATAGAATCAGAAAAAGAAAAAGGAATCAGACAGAAAAAAAAATAAGAAAACAAACCCAACCCAGAAGCCCAACAAGGCCCAGCAAGCCAGCCCAACTCTCCTCCCCCGCAGAAAACGATTCGAACCAATTATCTGACCCGCACAGACAATGACAGGTGGACCTTCCCTCGATTCATTTCCCCACTGACCAGCGGACCCCACACCTCGCCCCCTTCTTCTCCACCCGCAGCGACCGTTCCTCGCCGTTTACTACTGTTTGATTGCCTCGTTAATTCGCTTCAATGCCGTGCGATTAACGCCCTCTGACCACGCAGGTTAAATCGGCACCCTCTCCTATCTCGTTCCCCTCAGATTCCTCCCCAGACACGCCACCAGGCTGCTCTAATTTCCTCTTGCACCGTCGCCGTCTCCGACGAACAACCACGGCAATTCTGGCCAGTACACGCCCCCCCTTGCTCTCTGGCACACCCAAACCTTCTCCCCACCTCCAGGCGAACCTCCCCATAGCACCAGCTTGCCCGCACATGACCTACAACCTCGACTCTGTCCACGTCTGAGCGCCACCGACGATAAGCTCAACTCCGGTGAGCCATAGCCGACGACTTCGTGCGCCCCTTGTTCACTGGTGAGTTTTTTCGCGAACCTTGAACTCATGTGTATCTTACTGATGCGTTGTATCTCTCGCTTGCGCCCCAGACGCTCAACTCCGACGACATCTGTCCGCGCCCGAGGTGAAGCACAACTCCGGCGAGGGATTACCAACACGTCCGAGCGCCCCCTGCCCCCCCCCCCCCAAGAGCACGTTGAGCATCAGCGTCACCTCACGAGCTCGGTGAGCATCCTCTTTTCTTCTCCCGCTTCTTGCATCGCCGGCAACGTCACCACCAGGCCGCTCCGCCGCCGGTAGCCACCGCAGCGCCGCCAGTTTCTGGCTGATTCGATGAGAGCCGTTAGATCAAGATCCTATGCACACGATAGATCACTTAAACTGAACCGTTACGTTTGATCTGCACCGCACACTCCCACTTAAATCCCGCGGTCCACATCACGCGATCCTACCGAACCGTTATGAGCCAATAATATTCAGACACGTGGCCAGAGATGTTATAAAACAGATGTTTGAAAACAGATTTAAATGCCATTTTCAAACCCTTATAACTTTTGAACCACACGTCCAAATTTGACAAATTTTATATCAATGAATTCAGGAGAACAAGCCCTAGCCAACCCTACCCTTAGTTTAGCAAATAGTATTTGATAGATTGTTTGATTTTGCAGATTCTTTTGTGTGCTTGCTAACATTAGAAAAATCATTTAAAAATGAATTTTGAGATCAAACCTTTGCCAATTGGTTTAATGTGACCCTACTGACCCTAGGAACCAACCCTTGGTGTTAGAATTGATTTTTGTGAAAATTAGGTTAGATTACTTGACTTAGTCATTTTCTAGCCCAATAAAAAGAATAGTTTTTATTATGAAAATGTTTATGGGAAGAAAACTTTGAGTAGATGGTTTGGACCAAACCTACTGACCAAAACACCAAGTTTTGCAATAGCAACTCATTTGGTGAACCCTATGGACTAATGCCTTAGTAAAAAAAATATTTCTACACCACATAAAATAACACTTTGTTTTGAAAATGGTTTTAAAGTGAAACCTTTAGCAAATGACTTGGCCACTTTAGGAAATGACCATTAGATGTACCCAAATGTCTATGACCCATTAGGAACCACTTTTTCAAACAAAACAAAGCTTGGCATGCTTGCATGCATTTCTTTGACTTTGTTATTTATGTGGGTTGTTTTGCTTGATTGGTAGATTGAGTTTGTGCCTTGCTTGATTGAATTGTAGTGACTTGAAGAATATGATTGTTGCAAAGATCAAGAAGTGAACCTATACTCTACCAAAAAGGCAAGTGATGCTTCATACTTTTTGTCCTATTACTTTCACTATGCATTAGTAATTTTGCTAAGTAAAACTTGCATGGATTTTTGCTAAGTATAGACCTTACTATAGGAAAACATAGTAGATGAATCCTTAGTAGGATTTTCCTAAGTTAAAGATACCTACTACTATCAAGCTTAGCCTAGCTAATAGAAAACATGGGTGGAAAATATATTCACACTATGGAAAAATATTCTAAGTCTGAAGACTTATGTTTTTGTTTAATAAAACAACTAAGTTAATAAATCACCTGGGTGGAATGGAAGGATTGGGTTATGTTGAGTGGTTACACAAGGCCAGGAACCTTGTGTATCTCACTTGTGGATGGCCACCCAGGAAACAAAGAGATTTGAGATGTCAAATGTTGAGAAGCTTCAAGTGCAACCACTTGGCAATATGGGCTCTGCCATGATCATATAGGTTGCAAGAACTTAGCCATATGGACAGTGGGTGGTAGTGTTTGATAGGTTGGAACGCGTCCATTTGGTCTAAGGGAAGGCTTCTGAAAGATCTTGTCTTGGGAAACCAAGTCTTGTGGGTAAAGTGCACCACCTCTGCAGAGTGTAGAATCTAAGTACTTAGCCATGTCCCTGGTAAAGGACAATTTGAGCATCAAGACATGGAAGCAATCAAGAATCTCATCATTCAAATTTCTAAATTAAAATCTTGTGGTTTGAACAAGGGTTGTGTGAAATTCTTCAATCTTTGATGGAGAGATGGCTTGGTACAAGGATCTCAAAATCTTAGATTGAGGAAAATTGTTTTGCCAAGCAAATCTTCAGTCTTTGATTGGTAGATGCCCTGAGTGGATCTCCAGTCTTTGATTAGTAGATGTCTTGGAAAGTTTTTGCCAAACAAAACTTAGTATTTTCAAAATGATAGGAAAAATCTATTTTGAGCAATGCAAAGCCTCAACTCCACTTAGCCAAATGCATATAGATGATAGACTCCACTATACTACCATAGTATCACTTGCCAATACAATTCAAATGTATTGACCCTTTGTGGCTGTAATTTGTATGTTGCAGGTTTGATTGATTTTAGTGAAGATTGATTGATTAGGATTACAAAGTCTACAACCAACATCTGCCTGTGGCACTTTGAAGATGAAGGACCCATGACTATATTTATTCCGCTGCAATGTAATGTAATAGCCATATGAGCTATGAAGGATGTAATTAAAATTATGTTATTCCTGGTTATAAAGTTATATTATGACCTTTGTTTCTTGATATTACATCTAAACTGTGGATGCTAGCTATTGATCCAGGGACTAGCATTGTAAAACACAGGAGGGATCAATCTTATTAAAGGTTGGGACCCCTACAAAGGTAGCTAAGCCTATGACAGAATTGCTAAAGAAAGACAAGAAATTTTCTTGGTCAGAAGGTTGTGAACTCATCTTTCAAGAATTGAAGAAGAGACTAGTGACAGCACCAGTCTTGTGTTTGCCAGATTTGGAGAAAGATTTCCAAGTGTATTGCGCTGCATCTCATCATAGATTTGGTGCAGTACTTATGCAAGAAGGAAAAGTTGTGGCATATGCCTCGAGACAACTCAAAACTCATGAAGTAAACTACCCTACTCATGATTTGGAGTTAGCCTCTGTTGTCCATGCACTCAAAACATGGAGACACTATCTTTTGGGAAAGCGATGTGAAGTGTTCACAGATCACAAGAGTTTGAAGTATATCTTCACCTAGAACGATATTAACATGAGACAAAGAAGATGGCTGGAACTCATCAAGGACTATGACTTGAGTTTGCAATACCACCCCGGTAAAGCAAATGTTGTAGCAGATGCTCTAAGCCGTAAGGTTTTTGTGAATGGCCTTACTAAGGGAGAACTGCCAGATGATCTGTGTGCCCAATTTAGAGATCTCAGATTGGAGATTGTGCTCGAGGGACATCTCATGTCTTTGGATGTTCAACCCACTTTGTTGGACAAGATCAAAGAATCCCAGAAGGCTGATAAGGAAATTGAAGAGATTAAGGAAAAGATTGGCAAGGGAAAATCCAAAGGATTCCATGAAGACGAACATGGTACTTTATGGCATGGAAAACGTATCTGTGTTCCACAAGATCCGGAACTTCGGAAACTGATTTTACAAGAAGCACACAACTCACCGTATTCCATCCATCTGGGTAACACCAAAATGTACATGGATATGAAGGAAAGATTTTGGTGGAATAATCTCAAGAAGGACATTGCCGAACATATTGCTTTGTGTGATGTATGTAGTAGAGTGAAGGCGGAACTCCAGAAACCAGCAGGATTGCTTCAGCCACTACTGTTGGAGATATGCCCTAGAGGCAATAATAAATATAGTTATTATTATATCTTTGTGTTTATGATAAATGTTTACATTCATGCTATAATAGTATTAACAAGGAAACATTAATACTTGTGTGATTTGTAAACTTAATTTGAAGTCCCTAGTATAGCCTCTATACTTCACTAGCTTGTTGGTTGATGAATGATTGTGGTTTCCCTATCATGAACATTGAGATGTTATCAACAACAAGATCATATCGTTAGGAGAATGATATGATGGACATACTCCTATAGATAAGCGTAGCATAAAGATCAAGTCATTTAAATAGTTCAATTGCTATATGCTTTCTGATACATAGTAACCTAATTCCTTTGACCATGAGATCATGCATATCACCTTTACCGGATGGATGCTTTGATGACATCAAACACCACACCGTAACTGGGTGGCTATAAAGATGGCATTGAGTGTTCGGAAAGTATTGGTTGAGAAACATGGATCAAGAGTGGGATTTGTCCATCCATATGACGGATAGATATTCTCTGGGCCCTCTCGGTGAAATGTCATCCAATTAGCTTGCAAGCATGTGACTGGCTCACAAGGGATCACATATCACGGGAACGAGAAAAGAGTACTTGTCAGTAACGAGGTTGAACTAGGTATGCAGAGATACCGACGATCATAACCTCGGATAAGTAACATATCGTGAGACAAAGGGAAATTGGTATCGTATGTAAGTGGTTCATTCGATCGCAAAGTAATCGTAGAAATATGTGGGAGCCATATGAATTTCCAGATTCCTCTATTGGTTATTGTTTGGAGAAGTGTCTCGATCATGTCCGCATAATTCACGAACCGTAGGGAGACACACTTAAGGATTCGACGTTGTTTGAGTAGTTATGGTATTATGAGAAAGAGACCGAATGTTGTTCGGAGTCTCGGATGGGATCCGGGATATCACGAGGTGATCCGGAATGGTCCGGAGAATAAGATTCATATAAGGAAAGTCCCGTTTCGGAGTTCGGGAATGATTCAGGTGATTTCATCGGGAATGTTCTAGAAGGTTCCGGATTGTCCGGCACTCCGGGGGGGGGGGGGGGGGGAGGGGTACATGAATGTGTCATTACATATTGGAATGATTGCATCATGTACTAAGTGTTATTGCTGTCCCAAAAAAAGGATTAAATTGAATCCTAAAACAGAAAAGTCAAATGTCCAGTTTGAAAGTCAAACGGCTAAAACAAGAAACTGTGGGAAACAAGCAAGAGGAGTTGGGAACCGACTTGAGGGAGGAGTCTCCTCCCCAGGCCGGCGCGCCAACCAAGGCTGACTTGGGGAGGGACTCCCCTCCCCTTGGCCGCACCCTCCACCCATAAAAGGAGGGGCAGGGCCTGCTCCTCTAGACACACAAGTTTCTACCTCTAATCTCCGGTTTAGAGCCGTTTTGGTTTAGAGCTTCTAATTGCTTTAGCCTGCGGTTTAGAGCCTTCTAATTGGTGTGTCTAATCTCTAGACCACTAATAGACCTCTCTCATAATCCACCATACTCGCACCGGCTTAAGGCGAAGCCCTGCGAGATCTCCCCTCTACTTCCGGTACCACGCCGTTGTGCTGCCGGAATCACGAGGAGAGTGCTACAACCTCCGCTGCCTGCTGGAACAAGGGAGAGGAAGGTCTTCGTCGAGTACCGAACGTGTGACCGACTGCGGGAGCGCTGCCGGAATGCAGCGCCGGAAGGATCGTCTACACGATCTTGAGTTCGGGAAGAGTACGACTACATCACCCACGAGAATCCGCTCTCGTTAAACACTTTGGAATCTTCGAGGGTAAGTTATTCCATCGACTCGTTGCTACAATCTAGTAGATAGATCTTGGCTTGTTTGTTTGTATGCGATAGAAAATTTTTGTTTTCCATGCTATGAACCCCTACAGTGGTATCAGAGCCGTGTCTATATGTAGATCTGTTGCACGAGTAGAACACTGTCACATCCCAAGATTTTTCAAATCTTGTAATGTGAAAAATAAATAAATAAAAATAAAACTTGTTGATTTTCAGAGCCAGAAGAAACTTTTTAAATTCAATTGGAACTTCAAACCCATTTGAATTAAATAAAAATTCTAAAGGGATTTAAAAAGATAAACATTTTAAATAAAGGAAAACAAAATATTTTGGAAATACTATTTTAGATCTTTTTTTAAATAAAAGGATTTAAATTTCAAAGAAATAGAAGTGTTGTAAATAAAGATTATTTTATAAAGCCAAATTAAAACATTGGCCAAGCTTTGGGAATTAAAACATTTATTTTTAGCAAAAGTT
The DNA here is from genome assembly GCA_910589765.1 of Avena atlantica. Lineage (NCBI taxonomy): Eukaryota > Viridiplantae > Streptophyta > Magnoliopsida > Poales > Poaceae > Avena > Avena atlantica. Next base: position 440,015,412 of record OU342735.1, on the reverse strand, counting down.
TATTTAAAAATGGCAAAGGATTATTTAAATAAATTAATAAGGATCTAATATCCAACTTTGTTCAAGAAAAGGTTTTACCAATTTAATTGAAACATTAAAACTTATTAAATTATTTTAAATAGGTTTTCTAAGTATTTTATGATCTCTAATAAAACTTACTAAAGTGTTTTGGCTTTATTTTAGATTTCAAAAATAAATATCTCAATAAAGCAAACCCTAATTGATTTAATAATGAAAGTCTATTATATTTAATTAATAAAGGACCCTATAGCAAAAATGTTATTTTGTATAAACAAAGTTCTGAGTATTCTTTACCTTCAATTAATACTTACTAATTTTGTTTTGGAAATATTTAGATTTCAAATAAAGATTTTTTTGATAAAATCAAACTCTATTTGATTTAACAACTAAGGCCATTTTATTTAAATTATTAATGAACTCTAAAATAAAATGTTAATTTTATTTTAAACAAGTATTTCAAGTATCTTATATTTTCAAATAAAACCTACTGATTTGGTTTTGAAAATATTTGGATTTTGTTAAATGAACCAAACCCTATTTAATTAATAAACCATGGTCCATTTTATTTAAATTATAAATGGAACCTTTAATAAAATTGTTATTTATTTTAAACAAGTTTTCTAAGTATACCTTATTTCAAATACAACCCACTATTTTGGTTTTGGAAAATATATGGATTTAAATTGAGTTTGAAATAAATCAAATCCTAATTATATTAATTAGCAATGGACAACTATTTACTTAATAAAGGGAACCTAAAAAGATTTAAAATATTATTTTATTTTGAGATTTGGTTTATGTTGATAAACAGAACCAAAAACTCATTACAATTGTTCAAAATGCTTGAATGGTTGGATGAAAAATCAAAACAGAAAATAGAAATAGAAAAAGAAAAGAACTCAGAATAAAAAAAATGGAAAAGGACAGCCCAGCCGGCCAAGACCACCAGCCCAACTATCTCAGCCCAGCTCCCCTCTCCCACGATGAAGCGTTTTCTACTCAAACCCAGACCCACGCAGACACTGGCAGGTGGACCTCCTCCTCTCTTCTATTCCCACTGACCGCTGGACCCCCTTTCCACTGTTCTTCTCTCCCACCCGCGCGACCCTTTCTTCCTCCTCTCTCCCGTTTCTGCCTGTGATTCCGCGGAGTAATTACTCGTTAATGCCGCGATTAAACGCCCCTGTGATCAAGCACCTTAAAGCGCCAGCCTCACCTCTCTGTTTCCCCTCTGTTTCCTCCCCCGAGCACGCCTCCAGGCCGCCACAATTTCTCCTCGACTGCCTCTGTCTCCGACGACCATTCTCATTAATTCCGGCAGCCTCTCACCGCCCCTCTTCTCCCCGACCAAGCTCACATCTTCCCCACTCTCAGGCGCATCTGGTAGTGCATCAAACTCGACCGCGGGTACCCTGTAACCTCGCCTTCGACAACGACCACCGGCGCCACCGTCTGCTTCATCTCCGGCGAAGCCCACAGGTAGTATCTGACCACCCCGCGCCTTCTCATTCACGCACCCACATTCGCTGTGTCCTTGCGCATCTAACCACATCGGTTTCTTGCCCTCTGGTGGACAGCAGCCCCATCCCCGTTGTCAGGCAGGAGCTCCCGACGCCGCCACGAACTCCGGTGAAGAATTACCGTAGAACCCGAGCACCCCTCGTCCGACCAACACTTCCTCGAGCAACGCCGTGTCCTCCTGAGCCTGGTGAGCATCTTCTTACCCTTTCTTGCTTCCTGCCTCGCCAGCGCCGCCGCCAACTAGCCGTTCCGCCGTTCGCCGTCGACCTAGCGCCGCCAGTCCTTGGCCAGACAGCAGGAGCCGTCCGATGTCGATCTGATGGATATAATAGAACCACTTACCGAAGGGGTATGCGTCGATCTGCGCCGCACATTTACAGTCACATCCAACGCACCCCAGTAGCGATCCCAGCGAACCGGTATCGACCAGTAAGAATACGCCGCGTGTCACCTATTTGGTTTAAAACAGATTTGAAAAACAGAAACTTTTGCAAACTTCAAACCCTTGTAATTTTCAAACCACACGTCCAAAAATTACAAATTTTATATCAATGAAATCAGGAGAACAAGCCCTAGCCAACCATGGCCTTAGTTTAGAAAATAGTATATGTTAGCTTGTTTGAATTTGCAGAAACATTTGTATGCTTGTTTAGAGTATAAAAATTGTTTAAAAATGATTTTTGGATTAAAACCTTTGCAAAATGGTTTGTTGTGACCTTACTGATCCTAGGAACCAACCCTTGGTATTAAAAATGATTTTTGTAAGATTTAGGTTGGATTACTTGACTTAGCCATTTTCTAGCCAAATAAAAAGGATGGTTTTTGTTATAAAAATGTTTATGGAAAGAAAACTTTAAGAAAATGTTTTGGACCAAACCCACTGACCAAAACACCAAGTTTTGCAATAGCAACTCATTTGGTGAACCCTATGGGCTAATGCCTTAGTAAAAATATTTCTACACCACATAAAATAACACTTTGTTTTGAAAATGGTTTTAAAGTGAAACCTTTTGCAAACGACTTGGCCACTTTAGGAAATGACCATTAGATGTACCCAAATGACTATGACCCACTAGGAACCACTTTTTCAAACAAAACAAAGCTTGGCATGCTTGCATGCATTTCTTTGACTTTGTTATTTATGTGTGTTGTTTTGCTTGATTGGTAGATTGAGTTTGTGCCTTGCTTGATTTATTTGTAGTGACTTGAAGAGTGTGATTGTTGCAAAGATCAAGAAGTGAACCTATACTCTACCAAAAAGGCAAGTGATGCTTCATACTTTCTATCCTATTACTTTCAATATGCATTAGTGATTTTGCTAAGTAAAACTTGCATGGATTTTGCTAAGTATAAACCTTGCTATAGGAAAACCTAGTAGATGAATCCTTAGTAGGTTTTTCCTAAGCTAAGATTCCTATTACTATCAAGCTTAGCCTAGCTAATAGAAAACATGGGTGGAATATATATTCACACTATGGGAAAATATTCTAAGTCTAAAGGACTTGTGATTTTGTTTAATAAAACAACTAAGTTAATGAACCTCCTGGGTGGAATGGAAAGATTGGGATATGTTGAGTGGTTACACAAGGCCATGGACTTGGGTTGTGTATCTCACTTGTGGTATGCCACCCAGGCACAAAGAGGTTTGAGATGTCAAATGTTGAGAAGCTTCAAGTGCAACCACTTGGCAATATGGGCTCTGCCATGATCATATAGGTTGCAAGAACTTAGCCATATGGACAGTGGGTGGTAGTGTTTGATAGGTTGGAACGCGTCCATTTTGGTCTAAGGGAAAGCTTCTAAAAGATCTTGTCTTGGGAAACCAAGTCTTGTGGGGAAAGTGCACCACCTCTGCAGAGTGTAAAATCTAAGTACTTAGCCATGTCCCTGGTAAAGGACAATTTTGAGCATCAAGACATGGAAGCAATCAAGAATCTCATCATTCAAATTTCTAAATTACAATCTTGTGGTTTGAACAAGGGTTGTTTGAATTCTTCAATCATTGATGGAGAGATGGCTTGGTACAAGGATCTTGAAATCTTTGATTGAGGAAAAATGATTTTGTCAAGCAAAAATTTAGTATTTTCAAAATGATAAGAAAAATCTATTTTGAGCAATGCAAGCCTCAACTCCACTTAGCCAAATGCATATAGATGATAGACTCCACCATAATACCATAGTATCACTTGCCAATACAATTCAAATGTATTGACCCTTTGTGGCTTTAACTTGTATGTTACAGGTTTGATTGATTTTAGTGAAGATTGATTGATTAGGATTACAAAGTCTACAACCAACATCTGCCTGTGGCACTTTGAAGATGATGGACCCCATGCTTATAGTTATTCCGCTGCAATGTAATGTAATAGCCATATGAGCTATGTAAGATGTAATAAATCTATGTTATTCCTGGTTATAAAGTTATATTATGACCTTTGTTTCTTGATATTACATCTTAACTGTGGATGCTAGCTATTGATCCAGGGACTAGCATTGTAAACACAGGAGTAATCTACCATATTAGGTTGAGGCCTCTACAAACACAATGGTCATTGTGGGCGTTGATGCTTTTGTTGTCGATTGCTTCTTGTGTACTTTGCATCTTGCGGTATGTTGGGATGAAGCGGCCCGGGCTAACCTTACATGACATCGTTCATGAGACCTGCTCCACGCTTGACATGCAACTTGTATTGCATAAGTGGCTTTGCCGGTGCCTGTTTCTCCCAGCATAGTTAAGATCCAATTTACAACGGGTGATCAACAATACTAGTATCAATGTTGTGGTTCTTGTTCGTAAGTTAGAACGACACTTATTGAAAGCCCCAAACCACGTAAAATATGCAAAGAAAGTAGAGGCGTCTAACTTTGTTTTGCAGGGGTGTGCAGTGATGTGATATGGCCATGATTGTGATTATATTTGATGTATGCAATGTTCCTTATTGTAAGTTGGCAACTGGCAGGAGCCATATGGTTGTCTTTAATTTCTATTAAGACCCGCGTGTCTATTCAAAGTAGTTGTAATAGTTGAAGCTGGTGGACGACAACCATGGAGGAGCGTCATGGACCTTGATGCAATCCCGGTGATGATGGAGATCATGTTCGTGCTTGAAGATGGAGATCGGAAGTACGAGAAGAAAGGCCATATCATATCACATATTATGAATTGCATGTGATGTTAATCCTTTATGCATCTTGTATTGCTTAGTAGACGACGGTAGCATTATAAGATGATCCCTCATGCACATGAATTTCAAATCATAAAGTGTTCACCCTTAGTTAGCACCGTTGCTAAAGCTTGTTGTTTCGAAGCACCACGTGATGATCGGGTGTGTTAGATTCTGCAAGTGTATACAACGTGAGCAAGCCAGATTTGCTCATGCGGAAACTAAGGTTTGATCTTGACGAGCCTAGCATGTACAGACATGGTCTCGGAACACGGATCACCGAAAGGTAAAGCATGAATCATATAGTAGATATGATGAACATGTCGATTGTTCGCCATTGAAACTATATCAACTCTCGTGATGATCGGTGTTGATGTGGTGGATTTGGTTCGTGTGATCACTAAAACAATGTGAGGGATATTGTTTTGAGTGGGAGTTCACCTAGATTAATTTAATTATTAATTAGAACTCAATTTGTCATAAACTTAGTCTAAACTATTGCAAATATGTTGTAGATCAATGGCAGCCCCTACCATCAATTTTAATGCGTTCCTAGAGAAAGAAAAGTTGAAAAACAATGGAAGCAACTTCGCGGGTTGGTTCCGCAATTTGAGGATTGTCCACACAGCTGGTAATTTGACCTATGTGCTGGATGCACTGCTAGGTGACCCACCTGCAGCTACTGCTACCGATGAAGTAAAGAACGTTTACATCAGTCGGAAGACTCAGTACTCCACAGTTCAGTGTGCTATCTTGTATGGTTTAGAATCGGAGCTTCAGAAAAGGTTTGAGAATTCAGACCCACATGATATTGTCCGTGAACTCAAATTGATCTTTGAGACTCACGCGGAAATTGAGAGCTATGAGGCTTCTGAAAAGTTCTTTAACTGCAAGATGGAAGAGGGCAGCTCCGTCAGTGAGCATGTGCTTAAGATGTCTGGGCACGCAAACAAACTTCAGAGCTTGGGTATAGTGATTCCTAATGCTTTGGGGATTTACCGTGTCCTCCAATCACTACCACCAAGTTACAAGAACTTTGTGATGAACTACAACATGCAGAACATGAACAAGCAGTTGCCAGAACTGTTTGCTATGTTAAAATCTGCAGAAGTGGAGATCAAGAAAGAGCACCAAGTGTTGTTGGTCAATAAGACCACCAAATTCAAGAAAGGCAAGTCTAAGCAGAAGGGACACTTCAAGAAGGGTGGTAAGAAAGTTACCATGCCGACGAAGAAGACCAAGGCTGGACCCAAGCCTGATACTGAGTGCTTTTACTGCAAGGGAGTTGGTCACTGGAAGCGGAATTGCCCAAAGTACTTGGCGGATTTGAAGAACGGCAACATCAAGAAGAAAGGTATATCCGATATACATGTTATTGATGTGTATCTCACTAGTACTCGTAGTAGTGCCTGGGTATTTGATACTGGTTCGGTTGCTCATATTTGTAACTCGAAACAGGTGCTGCAGAATAAACGGAAACTAGCGAAGAACGAGGTGACGATGCGCGTAGGAAACGGATCAAAGGTTGATGTGATCGCGGTCGGCACGCTACCCCTTCATCTACCATCGGGATTAGTTTTATACTTAAATAATTGTTATTTGGTGCCTGCGTTGAGCATGAACATTATATCGGGATCTTGTTTATTGCGAGACGGTTACTTGTTTAAATCCGAGAATAATGGTTGTTCGATTTATATGAGTAATATGTTTTATGCACATGCACCTTTGATAGATGGTCTATTCCTTTTGAATCTCGATAGTGGAAATACACATATTAACAACATTGAGGCTAAACGTTTGAAATCAAGCGATAACTCGACCTATATGTGGCACTGTCGTCTTGGTCACATTGGAGTGAAGCGTATGAAGAAACTCCATTCCGATGGACTTCTTGAATCACTTGATTTTGAATCACTTGAAAGATGCGAAGCATGTCTGATGGGTAAAATGACTAAGACTCCATTCTCTGGTATGATGGACCGAGCTACAGACTTATTGGAAATCATACATACCGATGTGTGTGGTCCAATGAGTGTAGCGTCGCGCGGTGGTTATAGTTATGTTCTTACCTTCACGGATGATTTGAGTAGATATGGGTATATCTATTTCATGAAACATAAGTCCGAAACTTTCGAGAAGTTTAAGGAGTTTCAAAGTGAGGTAGAGAATCAACGTAACAAGAAGATTAAATTTCTACGTTCTGATCGTGGAGGTGAATATCTAAGTTACGAGTTTGGCGAGCATTTGAAGAAATGCGGAATACTTTCACAATTGATACCGCCGGGAACACCACAGCATAATGGTGTGTCCGAACGTCGTAATCGAACTCTCTTAGATATGGTTCGTTCTATGATGTCACTTACAGATTTACCGCTATCATTTTGGGGTTATGCATTAGAAACAGCCGCATTCACTTTAAATAGGGCACCATCTAAATCCGTTGAAACGACACCGTATGAATTATGGTTTGGGAAGAAACCTAAATTGTCGTTCCTTAAAGTTTGGGGATGCGAAGCCTATGTAAAGAAGTTACAGCCGGACAAGCTTGAACCCAAAGCGGAAAAATGCGTCTTCATAGGATACCCGAAGGAAACTATTGGGTATACCTTCTATCACAGATCCGAAGGCAAACTCTTTGTTGCCAAGAATGGATCCTTTCTAGAGAAGGAATTTCTCTCGAAAGAAGTGACTGGAAGAAAAGTAGAACTCGACGAGGTTGTCAAACCTTCTCTCGAAATTGCGAGTAGCGCAGCACCGGAAGTGGTTCCTGTGACGCCTGCACCAATTAGAGAGGAAGCTAATGATGATGATCATGAAACTTCGGTTGAAGTTGCTACAGAGCCTCGCAGGTCAACGAGAACTCGTACCACTCAAGATTGGTATAATCCCGTTATGAGTGTCATGTTGGTGGATAACACCGATGACCCTGAGACATATGAGGAAGCAATGATGAGCCCAGATTCCAATAAATGGCAAGAAGCCATGAAATCCGAGATTGGATCCATGTACGAAAACCAAGTATGGACTTTGGTGGACTTACCGGATGGCCGGAAGGCTGTCGAGAACAAATGGATTTTCAAGAAGAAAACAGATGCTGATGGTAATGTTACTGTCTATAAAGCTCGACTTGTCGCAAAAGGGTTTCGACAAATTCAAGGAGTTGACTACGATGAGACTTTCTCACCAGTAGCGAAGCTAAAGTCTGTAAGGATTATGTTAGTAATCGCTGCATATTATGATTATGAGATATGGCAGATGGATGTCAAAACAGCATTCCTCAATGGAGATATTGATGAAGAGTTGTATATGATGCAGCCCAAAGGTTTTGTCGATCCTAAAGATGCTGAAAAGGTATGCAAACTTCAACGGTCCATCTATGGATTGAAGCAAGCATCCCGAAGTTGGAATCAACGTTTTGATAAGGTGATCAAAAGTTTTGGTTTTATACAAACTTATGGAGAAGCTTGTATTTACAAGAAAGTGAGTGGGAGCTCTGTAGCATTCTTAATACTATATGTAGATGACATATTGTTGATTGGGAATGATGTAGACCTTCTTAATAGTGTCAGGGAATATTTGAATAATAGTTTTTCAATGAAAGATCTTGGCGAAGCAGCTTACATATTAGGCATAAAGATTTATAGAGATAGATCGAAACACCAAATATCATTGTCACAAAGTACATATTTGGACAAAGTTCTAAAGAGGTTTGGAATGGAAGATAGCAAGAAAGGGTTCTTGCCCATGTTGCCCAATACAGTCTTGAGTAAAACTCAGAGCCCGACATCGGCAGAAGATAGAGAAAGGATGAGTAAGACTCCCTATGCCTCAGCCATAGGATCTCTAATGTATGCCATGCTATGTACTAGACCCGACATTGCATATGCTGTTAGTTTAACTAGCAGATATCAAAGTGATCCAGGAGTGGATCATTGGACAGCGGTCAAAAACATCCTTAAGTACTTGAGAAGAACTAAGGATATGGTTCTTTCTTATGGAGGTGATGAACAGCTCGTTGTTAATGGTTACACCGATGCTAGTTGGAACACCGATCCGGATGATTCTAAATCACAATCTGGATACGTATTTATTTTGAATGGTGCAGCGGTTAGCTGGAGCAGTGCAAAGCAAAGCGTTGTGGCGAGATCTTCAACTGAATCGGAATACATGGCTGCTTCAGAGGCTTCACAAGAAGCGATATGGATGAAAGAGTTCATTGCAGAGCTGGGTGTGGTTCCTAGTGCGCTGGACCCAATGTCTATCTACTGTGATAACATGGGCGCCATAGCCAATGCGCAAGAACCAAGGTCACACAAGAAGCTGAAGCATATCAAGCTGCGTTTTCACGCTATTCGAGAACATATCCAGGATGGGGATATAAAGATTTGCAAAGTACACACAGATCTGAATGTGGCGGATCCGTTGACTAAACCTCTCCCGAGGGCAAAACATGACCAGCACCAAACTGCCATGGGTGTTCGGTATATTACCATGTAATCTAGATTAGATGACTCTAGTGCAAGTGGGAGACTATTGGAGATATGCCCTAGAGGCAATAATAAATATAGTTATTATTATATCTTTGTGTTTATGATAAATGTTTACATTCATGCTATAATAGTATTAACAAGGAAACATTAATACTTGTGTGATTTGTAAACTTACTTTGAAGTCCCTAGTATAGCCTCTATACTTCACTAGCTTGTTGGTTGATGAATGATTGTGGTTTCCCTATCATGAACATTGAGATGTTATCAACAACAAGATCATATCGTTAGGAGAATGATATGATGGACATACTCCTATAGATAAGCGTAGCATAAAGATCAAGTCATTTAAATAGTTCAATTGCTATATGCTTTCTGATACATAGTAACCTAATTCCTTTGACCATGAGATCATGCATATCACCTTTACCGGATGGATGCTTTGATGACATCAAACACCACACCATAACTGGGTGGCAATAAAGATGGCATTGAGTGTTCGGAAAGTATTGGTTGAGAAACATGGATCAAGAGTGGGATTTGTCCATCCATATGACGGATAGATATTCTCTGGGCCCTCTCGGTGAAATGTCATCCAATTAGCTTGCAAGCATGTGACTGGCTCACAAGGGATCACATATCACGGGAATGAGAAAAGAGTACTTGTCAGTAACGAGGTTGAACTAGGTATGCAGAGATACCGACGATCATAACCTCGGATAAGTAACATATCGTGAGACAAAGGGAAATTGGTATCGTATGTAAGTGGTTCATTCGATCGCAAAGTAATCGTAGAAATATGTGGGATCCATATGAATTTCCAGATTCCTCTATTGGTTATTGTTCGGAGAAGTGTCTCGATCATGTCCGCATAATTCACGAACCGTAGGGAGACACACTTAAGGATTCGACGTTGTTTGAGTAGTTATGGTATTATGAGAAAGAGACCGAATGTTGTTCGGAGTCTCGGATGGGATCCGGGATATCACGAGGTGATCCGGAATGGTCCGGAGAATAAGATTCATATAAGGAAAGTCCCGTTTCGGAGTTCGGGAATGATTCAGGTGTTTTCATCGGGAATGTTCTAGAAGGTTCCGGATTGTCCGGCCCTCCGGGGGGGGAGGGGTACATGAATGTGTCATTACATATTGGAATGATTGCATCATGTACTAAGTGTTATTGCTGTCCCAAATAAAGGATTAAATTGAATCCTAAAATAGAAAAGTCAAATGTCCAGTTTGAAAGTCAAACGGCTAAAACAAGAAACTGTGGGAAACAAGCAAGAGGAGTTGGGAACCGACTTGAGGGAGGAGTCTCCTCCCCAAGCCGGCGCGCCAACCAAGGCCGACTTGGGGAGGGACTCCCCTCCCCTTGTCCGCACCCTCCACCCATAAAAGGAGGGGCAGGGCCTCCTCCTCTAGACACACAAGTTTCTACCTCTAATATCCGGTTTAGAGCCGTTTTGGTTTAGAGCTTCTAATTGCTTTAGCCTGCGGTTTAGAGCCTTCTAATTGGTGTGTCTAATCTCTAGACCACTAATAGACCTCTCTCATAATCCACCATACTCGCTCCGGCTTAAGGCGAAGCCCTGCGAGATCTCCCCTCTACTTCCGGTACCACGCCGTTGTGCTGCCGGAATCACGAGGAGAGTGCTACAACCTCCGCTGCCTGCTGGAACAAGGGAGAGGAAGGTCTTCGTCGAGTACCGAACGTGTGACCGACTGCGGGAGCGCTGCCGGAACGCAGCGCCGGAAGGATCGTCTACACGATCTTGAGATCGGGAAGAGTACGACTACATCACCCACGAGAATCCGCTCTCGTTAAACACTTTGGAATCTTCGAGGGTAAGTTATTCCATTGACTCGTTGCTACAATCTAGTAGATAGATCTTGGCTTGTTTGTTTGTATGCGATAGAAAATTTTTGTTTTCCATGCTACGAACCCCTACAGTGGTATCAGAGCCGTGTCTATATGTAGATCTGTTGCACGAGTAGAACACTGTCACATCCCAAGATTTTTCAAATCTTGTAATGTGAAAAATAAATAAATAAAAATAAAACTTGTTGATTTTCAGAGCCAGAAGAAACTTTTTAAATTCAATTGGAACTTCAAACCCATTTGAATTAAATAAAAATTCTAAAGGGATTTAAAAAGATAAACATTTTAAATAAAGGAAAACAAAATATTTTGGAAATACTATTTTAGATCTTTTTTTAAATAAAAGGATTTAAATTTCAAAGAAATAGAAGTGTTGTAAATAAAGATTATTTTATAAAGCCAAATTAAAACATTGGCGAAGCTTTGGGAATTAAAACATTTATTTTTAGCAAAAGTTTATTTAAAAATGGCAAAGGATTATTTAAATAAATTAATAAGGATCTAAAATCCAACTTTGTTCAAGAAAAGGTTTTACCAATTTAATTGAAACATTAAAACTTATTAAATTATTTTAAATAGGTATTATAAGTATTTTATGATCTCTAATAAAACTTACTAAAGTGTTTTGGCTTTATTTTAGATTTCAAAAATAAATATCTCAATAAAGCAAACCCTAATTGATTTAATAATGAAAGTCTATTATATTTAATTAATAAAGGACCCTATAGCAAAAATGTTATTTTGTATAAACAAAGTTCTGAGTATTCTTTACCTTCAATTAATACTTACTAATTTGGTTTTGGAAATATTTAGATTTCAAATAAAGATTTTGTTGATAAAATCAAACTCTATTTGATTTAACAACTAAGGCCATTTTATTTAAATTATTAATGAACTCTAAAATAAAATGTTAATTTTATTTTAAACAAGTATTTCAAGTATCTTATATTTTCAAATAAAACCTACTGATTTGGTTTTGAAAATATTTGGATTTTGTTAAATGAACCAAACCCTATTTAATTAATAAACCATGGTCCATTTTATTTAAATTATAAATGGAACCTTTAATAAAATTGTTATTTATTTTAAACAAGTTTTCTAAATATACCTTATTTCAAATACAACCCACTATTTTGGTTTTGGAAAATATATGGATTTAAATTGAGTTTGAAATAAATCAAATCCTAATTTGATTAATTAGCAATGGACAACTATTTACTTAATAAAGGGAACCTAAAAAGATTTAAAATATTATTTTATTTTGAGATTTGGTTTATGTTGATAAACAGAACCAAAAACTCATTACAATTGTTCAAAATGCTTGAATGGTTGGATGAAAAATCAAAACAGAAAATAGAAATAGAAAAAGAAAAGAACTTAGAATAAAAAAAATGGAAAAGGACAGCCCAGCCGGCCAAGCCCACCAGCCCAACTATCTCAGCCCAGCTCCCCTCTCCCACGATGAAGCGTTTTCTACTCAAACCCAGACCCACGCAGACACTGGCAGGTGGACCTCCTCCTCTCTTCTATTCCCACTGACCGCTGGACCCCCTTTCCACTTTTCTTCTCTCCCACCCGCGCGACCCTTTCTTCCTCCTCTCTCCCGTTTCTGCCTGTGATTCCGCGGAGTAATTACTCGTTAATGCCGCGATTAAACGCCCCTGTGATCAAGCACCTTAAAGCGCCAGCCTCACCTCTCTGTTTCCCCTCTGTTTCCTCCCCCGAGCACGCCTCCAGGCCGCCACAATTTCTCCTCGACTGCCTCTGTCTCCGACGACCATTCTCATTAATTCCGGCAGCCTCTCACCGCCCCTCTTCTCCCCGACCAAGCTCACAGCTTCCCCACTCTCAGGCGCATCTGGTAGTGCATCAAACTCGACCGCGGGTACCCTGTAACCTCGCCTTCGACAACGACCACCGGCGCCACCGTCTGCTTCATCTCCGGCGAAGCCCACAGGTAGTATCTGACCACCCCGCGCCTTCTCATTCACGCACCCACATTCGCTGTGTCCTTGCGCATCTAACCACATCGGTTTCTTGCCCTCTGGTGGACAGCAGCCCCATCCCCGTTGTCAGGCAGGAGCTCCCGACGCCGCCACGAACTCCGGTGAAGAATTACCGTAGAACCCGAGCACCCCTCGTCCGACCAACACTTCCTGGAGCAACGCCGTGTCCTCCTGAGCCTGGTGAGCATCTTCTTACCCTTTCTTGCTTCCTGCCTCGCCAGCGCCGCCGCCAACTAGCCGTTCCGCCGTTCGCCGTCGACCTAGCGCCGCCAGTCCTTGGCCAGACAGCAGGAGCCGTCTGATGTCGATCTGATGGATATAATAGAACCACTTACCGAAGAGGTATGCGTCGATCTGCGCCGCACATTTACAGTTAGATCCAACGCACCCCAGTATCGATCCCAGCGAACCGGTATCGACCAGTAAGAATACGCCGCGTGTCACCTATTTGGTTTAAAACAGATTTGAAAAACAGAAACTTTTGCAAACTTCAAACCCTTGTAATTTTCAAACCACACGTCCAAAAATTACAAATTTTATATCAATGAAATCAAGAGAACAAGCCCTAGCCAACCATGGCTTTAGTTTAGAAAATAGTATATGTTAGCTTGTTTGAATTTGCAGAAACATTTGTATGCTTGTTTAGAGTATAAAAATTGTTTAAAAATGATTTTTGGATTAAAACCTTTGCAAAATGGTTTGTTGTGACCTTACTAATCCTAGGAACCAACCCTTGGTATTAAAAATGATTTTTGTAAGATTTAGGTTGGATTACTTGACTTAGCCATTTTCTAGCCAAATAAAAAGGATGGTTTTTGTTATAAAAATGTTTATGGAAAGAAAACTTTAAGAAAATGTTTTGGACCAAACCCACTGACCAAAACACCAAGTTTTGCAATAGCAACTCATTTGGTGAACCCTATGGGCTAATGCCTTAGTAAAAATATTTCTACACCACATAAAATAACACTTTGTTTTGAAAATGGTTTTAAAGTGAAACCTTTTGCAAACGACTTGGCCACTTTAGGAAATGACCATTAGTGTACCCAAATGACTATGACCCACTAGGAACCACTTTTTCAAACAAAACAAAGCTTGGCATGCTTGCATGCATTTCTTTGACTTTGTTATTTATGTGTGTTGTTTTGCTTGATTGGTAGATTGAGTTTGTGCCTTGCTTGATTGATTTGTAGTGACTTGAAGAGTGTGATTGTTGCAAAGATCAAGAAGTGAACCTATACTCTACCAAAAAGGCAAGTGATGCTTCATACTTCCTATCCTATTACTTTCACTATGCATTAGTGATTTTGCTAAGTAAAACTTACATGGATTTTGCTAAGTATAAACCTTGCTATAGGAAAACCTAGTAGATGAATCCTTAGTAGGTTTTTCCTAAGCTAAGATTCCTATTACTATCAAGCTTAGCCTAGCTAATAGAAAACATGGGTGGAATATATATTCACACTATGGGAAAATATTCTAAGTCTAAAGGACTTGTGATTTTGTTTAATAAAACAACTAAGTTAATGAACCTCCTGGGTGGAATGGAAAGATTGGGATATGTTGAGTGGTTACACAAGGCCATGGACTTAGGTTGTGTATCTCACTTGTGGTATGCCACCCAGGCACAAAGAGGTTTGAGATGTCAAATGTTGAGAAGCTTCAAGTGCAACCACTTGGCAATATGGGCTCTGCCATGATCATATAGGTTGCAAGAACTTAGCCATATGGACAGTGGGTGGTAGTGTTTGATAGGTTGGAACGCGTCCATTTTGGTCTAAGGGAAAGCTTCTGAAAGATCTTGTATTGGGAAACCAAGTCTTGTGGGGAAAGTGCACCACCTCTGCAGAGTGTAAAATCTAAGTACTTAGCCATGTCCCTGGTAAAGGACAATTTTGAGCATCAAGACATGGAAGCAATCAAGAATCTCATCATTCAAATTTCTAAATTACAATCTTGTGGTTTGAACAAGGGTTGTTTGAATTCTTCAATCATTGATGGAGAGATGGCTTGGTACAAGGATCTTGAAATCTTTGATTGAGGAAAAATGATTTTGTCAAGCAAAAATTTAGTATTTTCAAAATGATAAGAAAAATCTATTTTGAGCAATGCAAGCCTCAACTCCACTTAGCCAAATGCATATAGATGATAGACTCCACCATAATACCATAGTATCACTTGCCAATACAATTCAAATGTATTGACCCTTTGTGGCTGTAACTTGTATGTTGCAGGTTTGATTGATTTTAGTGAAGATTGATTGATTAGGATTACAAAGTCTACAACCAACATCTGCCTGTGGCACTTTGAAGATGATGGACCCCATGCTTATAGTTATTCCGCTGCAATGTAATGTAATAGCCATATGAGCTATGTAAGATGTAATAAATCTATGTTATTCCTGGTTATAAAGTTATATTATGACCTTTGTTTCTTGATATTACATCTTAACTGTGGATGCTAGCTATTGATCCAGGGACTAGCATTGTAAACACAGGAGGAATCTACCATATTAGGTTGAGGCCTCTACAAACACAATGGTCATTGTGGGCGTTGATGCTTTTGTTGTCGATTGCTTCTTGTGTACTTTGCATCTTGCGGTATGTTGGGATGAAGCGGCCCGGGCTAACCTTACATGACATCGTTCATGAGACCTGCTCCACGCTTGACATGCAACTTGTATTGCATAAGTGGCTTTGCGGGTGCCTGTTTCTCCCAGCATAGTTAAGATCCAATTTACAACGGGTGATCAACAATACTAGTATCAATGTTGTGGTTCTTGTTCGTAAGTTAGAACGACACTTATTGAAAGCCCCAAACCACGTAAAATATGCAAAGAAAGTAGAGGCGTCTAACTTTGTTTTGCAGGGGTGTACAGTGATGTGATATGGCCATGATTGTGATTATATTTGATGTATGCAATGTTCCTTATTGTAAGTTGGCAACCGGCAGGAGCCATATGGTTGTCTTTAAATTCTGTTAAGACCCGCGTGTCTATTCAAAGTAGTAATAGTTGAATCTGGTGGACGACAACCATGGAGGAGCGTCATGGACCTTGATGCAATCCCGGTGATGATGGAGATCATGTTCGTGCTTGAAGATGGAGATCGGAAGTACGAGAAGAAAGGCCATATCATATCACATATTATGAATTGCATGTGATGTTAATCCTTTATGCATCTTGTATTGCTTAGTAGACGATGGTAGCATTATAAGATGATCCCTCATGCACATGAATTTCAAATCATAAAGTGTTCACCCTTAGTTAGCACCGTTGCTAAAGCTTGTTGTTTCGAAGCACCACGTGATGATCGGGTGTGTTAGATTCTGCAAGTGTATACAACGTGAGCAAGCCAGATTTGCTCATGCGGAAACTAAGGTTTGATCTTGACGAGCCTAGCATGTACGGACATGGTCTCGGAACACGGATCACCGAAAGGTAAAGCATGAATCATATAGTAGATATGATGAACATGTCGATTGTTCGCCATTGAAACTATATCAACTCTCGTGATGATCGGTGTTGATGTGGTGGATTTGGTTCGTGTGATCACTAAAACAATGTGAGGGATATTGTTTTGAGTGGGAGTTCACCTAGATTAATTTAATTATTAATTAGAACTCAATTTGTCATAAACTTAGTCTAAACTATTGCAAATATGTTGTAGATCAATGGCAGCCCCTACCATCAATTTTAATGCGTTCCTAGAGAAAGAAAAGTTGAAAAACAATGGAAGCAACTTCGCGGATTGGTTCCGCAATTTGAGGATTGTCCTCACAGCTGGTAATTTGACCTATGTGCTGGATGCACCGCTAGGTGACCCACCTGCAGCTACTGCTACCGATGAAGTAAATAACGTTTACATCACTCGGAAGACTCAGTACTCCACAGTTCAGTGTGCTATCTTGTATGGTTTAGAATCGGAGCTTCAGAAAAGGTTTGAGAATTCAGACCCACATGATATTGTCCGTGAACTCAAATTGATCTTTGAGACTCACGCGGCAATTGAGAGCTATGAGGCTTCTGAAAAGTTCTTTAACTGCAAGATGGAAGAGGGCAGCTCCGTCAGTGAGCATGTGCTTAAGATGTCTGGGCACGCAAACAAACTTCAGAGCTTGGGTATAGTGATTCCTAATGCTTTGGGGATTTACCGTGTCCTCCAATCACTACCACCAAGTTACAAGAACTTTGTGATGAACTACAACATGCAGAACATGAACAAGCAGTTGCCAGAACTGTTTGCTATGTTAAAATCTGCAGAAGTGGAGATCAAGAAAGAGCACCAAGTGTTGTTGGTCAATAAGACCACCAAATTCAAGAAAGTCAAGTCTAAGCAGAAGGGACACTTCAAGAAGGGTGGTAAGAAAGTTACCATGCCGACGAAGAAGACCAAGGCTGGACCCAAGCCTGATACTGAGTGCTTTTACTGCAAGGGAGTTGGTCACTGGAAGCGGAATTGCCCAAAGTACTTGGCGGATTTGAAGAACGGCAACATCAAGAAGAAAGGTATATCCGATATACATGTTATTGATGTGTATCTCACTAGTACTCGTAGTAGTGCCTGGGTATTTGATACTGGTTTGGTTGCTCATATTTGTAACTCGAAACAGGTGCTGCAGAATAAACGGAAACTAGCGAAGAACGAGGTGACGATGCGCGTAGGAAACGGATCAAAGGTTGATGTGATCGCGGTCGGCACGCTACCCCTTCATCTACCATCGGGATTAGTTTTATACTTAAATAATTGTTATTTGGTGCCTGCGTTGAGCATGAACATTATATCGGGATCTTGTTTATTGCGAGACGGTTACTTGTTTAAATCCGAGAATAATGGTTGTTCGATTTATATGAGTAATATGTTTTATGCACATGCACCTTTGATAGATGGTCTATTCCTTTTGAATCTCGATAGTGGAAATACACATATTAACAACATTGAGGCTAAACGTTTGAAATCAAGCGATAACTCGACCTATATGTGGCACTATCGTCTTGGTCACATTGGAGTGAAGCGTATGAAGAAACTCCATTCCGATGGACTTCTTGAATCACTTGAAAGATGCGAAGCATGTCTGATGGGTAAAATGACTAAGACTCCATTCTCCGGTATGATGGACCGAGCTACAGACTTATTGGAAATCATACATACCGATGTGTGTGGTCCAATGAGTGTAGCGTCGCGCGGTGGTTATCGTTATGTTCTTACCTTCACGGATGATTTGAGTAGATATGGGTATATCTATTTCATGAAACATAAGTCCGAAACTTTCGAGAAGTTTAAGGAGTTTCAAAGTGAGGTAGAGAATCAACGTAACAAGAAGATTAAATTTCTACGTTCTGATCGTGGAGGTGAATATCTAAGTTACGAGTTTGGCGAGCATTTGAAGAAATGTGGAATACTTTCACAATTGATACCGCCGGGAACACCACAGCGTAATGGTGTGTCCGAACGTCGTAATCGAACTCTCTTAGATATGGTTCGTTCTATGATGTCACTTACAGATTTACCGCTATCATTTTGGGGTTATGCATTAGAAACAGCCGCATTCACTTTAAATAGGGCACCATCTAAATCCGTTGAAACGACACCGTATGAATTATGGTTTGGGAAGAAACCTAAATTGTCGTTCCTTAAAGTTTGGGGATGCGAAGCCTATGTAAAGAAGTTACAGCCGGACAAGCTTGAACCCAAAGCGGAAAAATGCGTCTTCATAGGATACCCGAAGGAAACTATTGGGTATACCTTCTATCACAGATCCGAAGGCAAAGTCTTTGTTGCCAAGAATGGATCCTTTCTAGAGAAGGAATTTCTCTCGAAAGAAGTGACTGGAAGAAAAGTAGAACTCGACGAGGTTGTCAAACCTTCTCTCGAAATTGCGAGTAGCGCAGCACCGGAAGTGGTTCCTATGACGCCTGCACCAATTAGAGAGGAAGCTAATGATGATGATCATGAAACTTCGGTTGAAGTTGCTACAGAGCCTCGCAGGTCAACGAGAACTCGTACCACTCCAGATTGGTATAATCCCATTATGAGTGTCATGTTGGTGGATAACACCGATGACCCTGAGACATATGAGGAAGCAATGATGAGCCCAGATTCCAATAAATGGCAAGAAGCCATGAAATCCGAGATTGGATCCATGTACGAAAACCAAGTATGGACTTTGGTGGACTTACCGGATGGCCGGAAGGCTGTCGAGAACAAATGGATTTTCAAGAAGAAAACAGATGCTGATGGTAATGTTACTGTCTATAAAGCTCGACTTGTCGCAAAAGGGTTTCGACAAATTCAAGGAGTTGACTACGATGAGACTTTCTCACCAGTAGCGAAGCTAAAGTCTGTAAGGAATATGTTAGCAATCGCTGCATATTATGATTATGAGATATGGCAGATGGATGTCAAAACAGCATTCCTCAATGGAGATATTGATGAAGAGTTGTATATGATGCAGCCCAAAGGTTTTGTCGATCCTAAAGATGCTGACAAGGTATGCAAACTTCAACGGTCCATCTATGGATTGAAGCAAGCATCCCGAAGTTGGAATCAACGTTTTGATAAGGTGATCAAAAGTTTTGGTTTTATACAAACTTATGGAGAAGCTTGTATTTACAAGAAAGTGAGTGGGAGCTCTGTAGCATTCTTAATACTATATGTAGATGACATATTGTTGATTGGGAATGATGTAGACCTTCTTAATAGTGTCAAGGAATATTTGAATAATAGTTTTTCAATGAAAGATCTTGGCGAAGCAGCTTACATATTAGGCATAAAGATTTATAGAGATAGATCGAAAAGCCAAATATCATTGTCACAAAGTACATATTTGGACAAAGTTCTAAAGAGGTTTGGAATGGAAGATAGCAAGAAAGGGTTCTTGCCCATGTTGCCCAATACGGTCTTGAGTAAAACTCAGAGCCCGACATCGGCAGAAGATAGAGAAAGGATGAGTAAGACTCCCTATGCCTCAGCCATAGGATCTCTAATGTATGCCATGCTATGTACTAGACCCGACATTGCATATGCTGTTAGTTTAACTAGCAGATATCAAAGTGATCCTGGAGTGGATCATTGGACAGCGGTCAAAAACATCCTTAAGTACTTGAGAAGAACTAAGGATATGGTTCTTTCTTATGGAGGTGATGAACAGCTCGTTGTTAATGGTTACACCGATGCTAGTTGGAACACCGATCCGGATGATTCTAAATCACAATCTGGATACGTATTTATTTTGAATGGTGCAGCAGTTAGCTGGAGGAGTGCAAAGCAAAGCGTTGTGGCGAGATCTTCAACTGAATCGGAATACATGGTTGCTTCAGAGGCTTCACAAGAAGCGATATGGATGAAAGAGTTCATTGCAGAGCTGGGTGTGGTTCCTAGTGCGCTGGACCCAATGTCTATCTACTGTGATAACATGGGCGCCATAGCCAATGCGCAAGAACCAAGGTCACACAAGAAGCTGAAGCATATCAAGCTGCGTTTTCACGCTATTCGAGAACATATCCAGGATGGGGATATAAAGATTTGCAAAGTACACACAGATCTGAATGTGGCGGATCCGTTGACTAAACCTCTCTCGAGGGCAAAACATGACCAGCACCAAACTGCCATGGGTGTTCGGTATATTACCATGTAATCTAGATTAGATGACTCTAGTGCAAGTGGGAGACTGTTGGAGATATGCCCTAGAGGCAATAATAAATATAGTTATTATTATATCTTTGTGTTTATGATAAATGTTTACATTCATGCTATAATAGTATTAACAAGGAAACATTAATACTTGTGTGATTTGTAAACTTAATTTGAAGTCCCTAGTATAGCCTCTATACTTCACTAGCTTGTTGGTTGATGAATGATTGTGGTTTCCCTATCATGAACATTGAGATGTTATCAACAACAAGATCATATCGTTAGGAGAATGATATGATGGACATACTCCTATAGATAAGCGTAGCATAAAGATCAAGTCATTTAAATAGTTCAATTGCTATATGCTTTCTGATACATAGTAACCTAATTCCTTTGACCATGAGATCATGCATATCACCTTTACCGGATGGATGCTTTGATGACATCAAACACCACACCGTAACTGGGTGGCTATAAAGATGGCATTGAGTGTTCGGAAAGTATTGGTTGAGAAACATGGATCAAGAGTGGGATTTGTCCATCCATATGACGGATAGATATTCTCTGGGCCCTCTCGGTGAAATGTCATCCAATTAGCTTGCAAGCATGTGACTGGCTCACAAGGGATCACATATCACGGGAACGAGAAAATAGTACTTGTCAGTAACGAGGTTGAACTAGGTATGCAGAGATACCGACGATCATAACCTCGGATAAGTAACATATCGTGAGACAAAGGGGAATTGGTATCGTATGTAAGTGGTTCATTCGATCGCAAAGTAATCGTAGAAATATGTGGGAGCCATATGAATTTCCATATTCCTCTATTGGTTATTGTTCAGAGAAGTGTCTCGATCATGTCCGCATAATTCACGAACCGTAGGGAGACACACTTAAGGATTCGACGTTGTTTGAGTAGTTATGGTATTATGAGAAAGAGACCGAATGTTGTTCGGAGTCTCGGATGGGATCCGGGATATCACGAGGTGATCCGGAATGGTCCGGAGAATAAGATTCATATAAGGAAAGTCCCGTTTCGGAGTTCGGGAATGATTCAGGTGTTTTCATCGGGAATGTTCTAGAAGGTTCCGGATTGTCCGGCACTCCGGGGGGGGGGGGGGGGTACATGAATGTGTCATTACATATTGGAATGATTGCATCATGTACTAAGTGTTATTGCTGTCCCAAATAAAGGATTAAATTGAATCCTAAAACAGAAAAGTCAAATGTCCAGTTTGAAAGTCAAACGGCTAAAACAAGAAACTGTGGGAAACAAGCAAGAGGAGTTGGGAACCGACTTGAGGGAGGAGTCTCCTCCCCAAGCCGGCGCGCCAACCAAGGCCGACTTGGGGAGGGACTCCCCTCCCCTTGGCCGCACCCTCCACCCATAAAAGGAGGGGCAGGGCCTCCTCCTCTAGACACATAAGTTTCTACCTCTAATCTCCGGTTTAGAGCCGTTTTGGGTTAGAGCTTCTAATTGCTTTAGCCTGCGGTTTAGAGCCTTCTAATTGGTGTGTCTAATCTCTAGACCACTAATAGACCTCTCTCATAATCCACCATACTCGCTCCGGCTTAAGGCGAAGCCCTGCGAGATCTCCCCTCTACTTCCGGTACCACGCCTTGTGCTGCCGGAATCACGAGGAGAGTGCTACAACCTCCGCTGCCTGCTGGAACAAGGGAGATGAAGGTCTTCATCGAGTACCGAACGTGTGACCGACTGCGGGAGCGCTGCCGGAACGCAGCGCCGGAAGGATCGTCTACACGATCTTGAGATCGGGAAGAGTACGACTACATCACCCACGAGAATCCGCTCTCGTTAAACACTTTGGAATCTTCGAGGGTAAGTTATTCCATCGACTCGTTGCTACAATCTAGTAGATAGATCTTGGCTTGTTTGTTTGTATGCGATAGAAATTTTTTGTTTTCCATGCTACGAACCCCTACAACTACCTATTCCTGATTGGAAGTGGGACAAGATTGGTATGGATTTCATTACCAGATTACCAAGGACCATGTCAGGATATGATTCTATTTGGGTAGTAGTGGATCGCCTAACTAAAGTGGCTCATTTTATACCCGTGAAGACAACTTATACAAGTGCTAGGTTAGCCAAGATCTATATGAACAGAATTGTGTGTCTACATGGAGTACCCAAGATTATTGTGTCTGATAGGGGAACCCAATTCACTTCTCATTTTTGGAGGCAATTACATGAGTCATTGGGAACGAGGTTGGAATTCAGCACTGCATTTCATCCTCAAACTGATGGACAGACAGAAAGGACTAATCATATTCTTGAAGATATGTTGAGAGCATGTGCTCTAGACTATGGAGCCAGTTGGGATGAAAGTCTGCCTTATGCAGAAATTTCTTACAATAACAGCTATCAAGCCAGTATTGAGATGGCACCATTTGAGTTTCTCTATGGGAGAAAGTGTAGCACCCCATTTCTATGGAATGGTGTGGGAGAAAGAAGTTTATTCGGGCCAGAACTAATCAAAGAAGCTGAAGAAAATGTCAAGTTGGTTAAAGACAGATTGAAAATAGCACAGTCCCGACAAAAGAGCTATGCAGATCCTAAGCGTAGAGAAGTCACCTATGAAGTAGGTGATAGAGCTTATCTTAGAGTGTCACCACTTCGTGGAGTGAAAAGATTTGGTGTCAAAGGTAAATTGGCCCCAAGATATGTTGGGCCATTCAAGATTCTGAGTCGTAAAGGAGAAGTTGCTTATGAGATTGAATTGCCAGAGTCTTTGTCAGCAGTTCATAGTGTGTTCCATGTGAGTCAGCTTAAGAAATGCCATCCAGAAATGGAAGAGACTTCTTTGAAGGATACTATACCTTTGGAAGAGGTCCAATTGGAAAGTGATCTCACTTATGAAGAGAAACCTATCAATATTCTTGAGACTACAGAAAGAGTTACTCGGTCTAAGACTATCAAATTCTACAAAGTTCAATGGAACCATCATTCCGAAGAAGAAGCAACATGGAAAAGAGAAGATGATCTTCGGAAAGACCACCCTCACCTATTTGCTAGCCAATACAAATCTTGAGGGCGAGATTCACCTTAAGGGGGTTAGATTTGTAACATCCCTAAAATCATGTTTTAAAAACTCATGCATATCATCCATGCATCCATGATCATATAGAGTTTCATTTTCTATACCATTCCAAAAACAGGAGAAAATGTGCTCATTATTTTATGTGAGTTTACCCTAGCCATAGTGCTACTTTCTAATGAGAAGGGCACTTATTGTATTCAGTAATGTTTTGTATTCAAACTTAAATGCTTCCAAAAGCTTGAGCAAAGTTTCAAAAACAAAGTATAAATTTAAAAACCAAATCTATGCCTATTTTATATCTCATAAAAGGCTTGGTTTGATTTTATTCTTCAAAGGACCAAGAGTGTTTGAGTAAACAGAAGGTTTGACACTTATTTGAATACAAAATTCACTATACAAAAGTCCAGAGAAAGTTTGAAATCAAATTGATTTGAAATAGAGTTTGAAAATCATTTTAGAAAATCAAACAAAAAAGAAAAGGAATAAAGAGGAAAAAAATAAGCAGCAAGCCAATATGGCCCAACCCAGCCCAGCTAGCCCAGCAGCCTCTCCCGCGAACCATTTTCTTTCACGCACACCCGCACCCACCGAGTCGCTGACTGTCTGGACCCACTCCCTCTCCTTTCCTCTCGCTGACAGCCACAGCCCACACGACTATCGTCGTCTCCACCCAACGACTGGTTCATCCCCAAATCACGCCGAGCGTTTCCTGTTTAATTCGCGTCGTCAATTCCCGTTCAATGCCGGAGTGATTCATGCCCCCATCTCGCCTACTTAAACCCCCTCTGCCCCCTCTCCATTTTCCCCCAAACCCGAGCACAGAGCGCCCCCAGGCTGCGAGAATTCCTCGCTGCAACCCCGCTGCTCCGACGATTTCATCGTCGAATTCCGGTGAGCACCGCACGCCCCTCTGTCTATGGTTCATGCTGGCTTGATTTACATCTCCGTGCGCATCTACTGACACTTCCCGTTTGCTCGCGCATGGTCTGTAGCCTCGGCAACGTCAACGACTGAGCTTCGCCGCTTCTACTCGAACTCCGGCGACCTTTTCCGCGTAAGTCCCAGCCTTCCCTCGCCCTCTGTTTGATACGCATAAGATCCCCAGCGTCCTGCGCATCTAACGGTACCCTCCTCTTGTCTTAGTGCGGCCCAGAACGTCGCCAACGTCGACGAACAGAAGCCATAGCCGCCAGGGACTACTCCGACGAGCAATCCGCGACGACTCCGAGCGCCCTTTCGTCAATGTAAGATCCCTCCTTTGTAAAGGAAAAGGATCCCTGTGATTGCAATGCTAGTCCCTGGATCATTGCTAGCATCCACAGTTCAAGATGAAACATAGTCTTTTACAACTCAAGGCCATATGCCTAATACAAGAGTTAGGAATAAGTAAATAAACATAAGTCTTCATCTTCATGTGCCACAGGCAAGCATGTTGAGTGTAGACTCATGACACCTAATCATCATCGGAGTAACCTGCAACATCACAAGTTACAGCCACAGTGGGTCAATACTTTGGAATAGTATTGGCAAGTGATACCTTAGTAAATTTTAAGTGGACTATATTACCATATGCATTTTGGCTAAGTGTAGCTTGGCTTGCTTTGCTCAAAATAGGTTTTTCCTATTAGTTGAAATCTCTAAGTTTTTCTTTGTCAAAAACTTTTCCCAAGAATCCACCAATAGATATTGGGGTCCTTCACCCTTGTTCACCCACAAGTTTTTACTTAGAAGTTGGAGTGATGAGATTCTTGATAGCTTCCATGTCTTGATGCTCAAGTTGTCCATTGCCATGGACTTGGCTAAGTACTTAGATTTTCCATCTGCAGAGGTTGTGCACTTTCCCCACCAGACTTGGTTTCCCAAGACAGGACCTTTCAGAAGCCTTCCCTTAGCCAAATGTACGCGTTCCAACCTATCATCCCACTACCACCAACTGTCCAAATGGCTAAGTTCTAGCAACTTATGTGATCCAGGCAGAGCCCATATTGCCAAGTGGCTGCACTATAAGCTTCTCAACACTTGGCCTCTAAAATCCCTTTGTGCCTGGGTGGCATACCACAAGTGAGATACACAAGGTAAACCATGTCCATGGGCCTTGTGTAACCACTCAACCAAAAACCACCATTCAAGTCCCATTCCACCCAGGTGAGTCATTGACTTAGTTGTTTTATTAAGAAAAACATAAGTCAAAAGACTTAGAAATATTTTCATCATAGCATGTATATTCTTTACCAACCCTTGTTTGCTACTAGCTAGGCTAAGCATGGCATAGTAACTTAACTTAGGAAATTTCCTAGCAATTCTAAACTACTTAGGATTTCCCAACATAGCACTTGGCAAAATAATAACATGCAAGACTTAGCAAAATTTCTAATGCTTGTACAAAATATAGAGATGGAAATATTCATGAAGTACCACATGCCTTAGTAATGGGGAGAGTAGAACTCTTCACAATCACAATCACTCGCACCAAAATCTACACAAAATTGGTAGCACAAAATTACACACAATTCATATACAAACATAAACATATGCATGCATGCAAAATGCTAAGTGATGACTTTTTAAAACTCCACCAATCAAGTGCACAATACTGAATCAATACTAAGTTGAAAACTTGCTAAATCAAGTTTATTTTACACCCAAACAAAATCCTAAACAATTTCTATACTCAAAATATCCTTAAACAAGTTTCTGCATAAAAAGTCATTTTAACAGAAACTTTTCACTAAACACATTGCAATCACAGGGATCCTTTTCCTTTACAAAGGAGGGATCTTACAGTCAACCAAGGACACGTCGAGCTTCTCCTCTTCACTGCGGTTCTGGTGAGCATCCTCCCACCTCCCCGGGCGACCTAGATCGCCGGCTCCGCCACTGTCAGACCGCGCCGCCGCCAGCGCCGCCAGTTGATGGTCAAGTGCTGAGCGCCGTTCACGATAGATCTTAGGCGAAGTGGTATGTTTCAATCAGAGCCGCGCGATTAAGTTAGATCCAACGGCTCAGAAGCGTCATCCGGCGCGAAGCGGTACCAACCAGTTAGAAGCCGCCGCGTGGCACATATTTCGTTTTAAATTTCTGATTTGTATCTATTAGATGCTTGATTTTGTTTTAATCATAACTTTTGATTCCCACGTCCAAATTTGATGAATTTTATATCAATGGAATTAGTAGAGAAAGCCCTTTCCATGTATGCAATGTGTTTAAAGTTTTGTTTCTGTTAAAATGATTATTTTTACATAAACATGTGTAGGCCTATTTTGTGTATATAAATTATTTGAGAAATGTTTTAATATTCAAATAAGGTTTGTTTGGCAAGATTTGAACTTGTTTATGAATCAGTACTATGCACTTGTCATGTTTGGTATAGAAAATAATCACATATCATATTGCATGCATTCATATATTTTTGCTTGTATATATTTTGTTTGTGATTTGGTGTTATCATTTTATGTGTAGATTTTGGTGCAAATAGTGATTGTGATTGTGAGGATTGTAACTACTCTCCAAACTACCAAGGCAAGTGGGGTTTCATGATTTTATTCCTATGTTTTTCAAATATGCATTAGAAATATTTTGCGAGACTTGCATGGATAAATTTTGGTCTTTATATGCTATGCTTGGGAAATCCTAGTAGTTGTAGAATTGCTAGAAATCTCTAAGTTAAGATGCTTATCTATGCCATGCTTAGCCTAGCTAGTAGCAACCAAGGGTGGTTATATGTTCATGCTATGAATAAATATTTCTAAGTCTTTGGACTATGTTTTTGCTTAATAAAACAACTAAGTGAATGAATCACCTGGGTGGAATGGTTGTGAATGGGTTATGTTGAGTGGTTACACAAGGCCCATTTCTATGGTTTACCTTGTGTATCTCACTTGTGTAAAGCCACCCAGGAACAAAGGGATTTGAGAGGCCAAATGTTAAGAAGCTTCGAGTGCAGCCACTTGGCAATATGGGCTCTTCCTAGATCATATGGGTTGCAATAACTTAGCCATTTGGACAGTTGGTGGTAGTGGGATGATAGGTTGGAGCGCGTCCATTTGGTCTAAGGGAAGGCTTCTGAAAGGTCCTGTCTTGGTGAAAATCAAGTCTTGTGGGGAAAGTGCACAACCTCTGCGGATGGAAGAATCTAAGTACTTAGCCATGTCCCTGGTATTGGACAACTTGAGCATCAAGACATGGAAGCTATCAAGAATCTCCTCATCCCAATTTCTAAGTAAAACTTGTGGTTGAACAAGGGTGAAGGACCCCAATGTCTATTGGTGCTTCCTTGGGAAAAGTTTTGACAAAGAAAAACTTAGTGTTTTCAATTGATAGGCAAAACCTATTTTGAGCAAAGCAATCCTAAGCTACACTTAGCCAAAATGCATATAGAATATAGTCCACCAATATACTACTAAGGTATCACTTGCCAATACTATTCCAATGTATTGACCCACTGTGGCTGTAACTTGTGATGTTGTAGGTTATTCTGATGATGATTAGGAGTCATGAGTCTACACTCAACATGCTTGCCTGTGGCACATGAAGATGAAGACTTATTTATCTATTTACTCATTTAAACTCTTGTACTAGGCCTGTGGCCATGGAGTTGTAAAAGACTATGTTTGTCTCTAGAATGACTGTAATAATGACCTTTGTTTCTGTGTACTTCATCTTAAACTGTGGATGCTAGCATTGATCCAGGGACTAGCATTGCAATCATAGGGATCCTTTTCATTTATAAAGGAGGGATCTTACACTGTTGGAGACGGTGGCGAGGCTTTGGTGCACACCAGAGGGAGAGGAGCGTATGGTTAGATGCGCAAGGACGTAGCGAGGATGCGTGCGTGAAAAAGAAAGAGATGGGTGGTCATTACCAACCAGAGAAGTGTTGCCAGAGTGGAAGCAGACGGCGGCGCGCTCGGTGGTCGTCGTTGCCGAGGTTCTGGGGCGCGCGGGGGCGCACGGGGGCGTATGGAAGAGGGGAGCAGGCTCGCGTGGTCGAGGAGGCGAGGGGCGATGGCGAGTGGACGGAATTGCCGCTGGAGCTTGTCGGAGACAGTGGCGGTCGAAGCAGAAATCAGGGCAGCCTGGGGGCTCCGGTGGTGCGGCGTCTGGGGGGAAATGGAGAGGGGAGGGAGGAGATTAATAAGGCAAGGTCACGGGGCTGTTTCCTGGTGTGGTTAACGCGAATTCATGCCGGCTTTCAATCGGCAGTAATGGCCAGAGAGGGGGCGCAGTCAGCGGCGGGTGAGGACGAAGCTGATGGGGCAGTGGGGTCGCTTAGCAGTGAGAGAGAGGAGGAGGAGGTGGGGTCCAACCGTCATATATAGACTTAGCGGGTTTGTTTGCGAGTGAAAAACGTTTCACTACGAGGTAGAAGGAGTGGGCTGCTGATGGGCTTAGTGGGCTAGTTTAGTTGGGCTGCTCCTATTCCATTTTTTTGATCTGATTGTTTTTCCTTTTTCCATTTCTATTAATCTGTTTTGGTTTTGTTTAATTAATTCAAACATCAATTTGGTTTCAAACCTCAACCAAAATTTGTGTAGATTCATATACTGATTAATAGCACATTCCAAAGTCAAATTTAGAATAATATATTTATCCTTTTTAGTGTCTTTTAATTATTTAAAATAGGCTCTAGTATTAATTAAATAAGATTTATAATATTTTTCAATCTCCATTTGAATAAAAATCACCACCAAACTTTGGGTGAATTTTTATTATGTTTATCAACATATTTTAAAGTCAAAAAATAAAGTAATTCTTTCATTCTTTTAAGGTCTATTAGTAATTAAATAAATAGACCATAGTCTTTAATTCAAATAGGTTTTAATTTATT
This sequence comes from Avena atlantica, assembly GCA_910589765.1. Classification (NCBI taxonomy): domain Eukaryota; kingdom Viridiplantae; phylum Streptophyta; class Magnoliopsida; order Poales; family Poaceae; genus Avena; species Avena atlantica. Next base: position 439,985,815 of record OU342735.1, on the reverse strand, counting down.
TTTAAAACTCTTTTTGAATTCTAAATAATATCAAAATCTTTTCAGTAGGTTTCATTTGAAAAACTAAAACACTTGGAATTTTTATTTTGAAAATCTTTAATAAATTTTTAATGTTTATTTGAAAGGAAATAGCTTTTACTTAAATAAAATTGGATATTAATAAATCCTTATTGTTTTATTTAAATAAACCTTTTCTCTATTTTATCAAATAGAAATATTTTATTTCAAAAGCTTGGCCAAGATTTAATTTGGCTCTATAAAATAATCCTTATTATTTCTACCTATGCTTATCAAAACCATAACTTTTTATTTAAAGATCCAAAAAAGTGATTCCAACTATTATAAATTTATTTATTATTTGTTTACCTTTTTAATTCCTTTAGGATCATTTGCTCACCATTTGGTATGGATTTCTAGGTGGTTAATTTATTAGCTTTGGAAATTACTTTTCCTTACCTTATTAAATTCATAGGATTTTATTCATGGCTCCAAAGTAAGTGAAACTAATTATATGGTTTTATAATATTTCTAATAATCATTCTTGATCAATTTGAAATGTTTGTTTGACCAATTTTTATATGGATCAAATCCATAGTCTTAGAGGTAACTTGAAAATGATTTTCTTCCATTAGGGTTTTAGGGTTTTGGTTTATTTCTCAAGTGTTAAAACTTCCAGATGCATTTATGAAGAATGCATTTCACTTGATTTGAATACTTTGTTGGATTCAAACATTAACCAAAGTTTGTTCAAGATGGGATTTTAAGTTTCCATTTAGAAACAAAAAGTTTCTTTTCACCCAAAATTTCAACAATTATTTATTTTGTTTATTTATTTTTCACATTACAAGATTTGGAAAATCTTGGGATGTGACATGTGTGGGTGAACATGTGCTAATGTACCGACCTTACTTGGACTAATACATACTTGTGATTAAACCCCCTGCAAGCATCCGCAACTACAGTAAAGTAATTAAGATATAAACCTAACCACAGCCTTAAACTCTGAGATCCTACACTCCCAAGTGCAAAGGTGTCCTAACGGGGGTTCAGGTTTCTGGCACTCCGGCAACCCCACAATTAGTAGACAAATACACAATCCATTCCCCTAGGCCCATAAATGGTGAAGTATCATGTAGTCGACGTTCACATGACACCACTAGAAGAATAGCACCACAACTTAAATACTAAATCATTGAGTAATAACTCAACACAAATCCACTAATAACAACATGACTTCTCCCATGTCCTCAACAACTAGACGAACTACTCACAAGACATCATATGGATGAAGATCAAAGATGATATGATAATGGATAACAATCTGAACATAAACAATAATCCAATGGTTCCACTCACAAGCATCAACTACAATAGTAATTAACACCGGGAAAGTTTCCATAAGAACTAAAGCAATATCCAACACAATTGTTACAGCGGGATGGAGTGGTGATTATGGTGCTAGTGGAGATGATGGTGTGGATGATGATGATCCCGATGAAGCCAAGCTTGATGACGGTGTTGATGGCGACGATCTCCCCTCTCCGAGAAGGAATTTCCCTAGCAGAAATCTGTCTGCCAAAGAGATCTTTCTCTCTCGGTGTTTTCCGCCCCGTAGAGGCGGCAGAAATCTATCTGTGGTCGCTCCCCTGGTGTTAGGGTTCCGTGAGGAATATATAGGCGAGAGGGCGGAGTCGGAGGCCGGCCAGGTGGGCCACACCTGCCCTAGGCGCGGGGCAAGGTGGCCCGCGCCTAGGGGGTGTGGGCCCCCTGTGGCCCTTCTTCACCTCCCCTTCCGGCTTCCTCTGTCTTCCAGGAAAATATATTTTTCCCATATTTTTCTGGTATTTTTCTGATCTTTGCGAAATTGCATCAAAACACCTCTTTTTCCATCAGAATCCAGACTCCGGCAGTCCATCCTCCAAGAATCATCCAACATGCAAAAACAGTGGAAAAGACATAAGTATTACCTCATAATAAGACATATATCAGTGAATAGAGGCAAACTATGATATAGAATGGTTATGCAAATTGGACGTCTCAACTCCCCCAAGGTTAGACCTTCGCTTGTCCCCAAGTGAAAACTGAGCTCAGTAAACTTGTCCACAGGTTTATGGAGTGAAGTGTCGATAAAAGAAATACGGACAAGAAGCATCACACTTACCATTACACAACTCAGAAGAAATCAACTCACCATTATAGCTTAGCTTGCAACAAGTACATGAGTCGCAATAGAGAGGCATAAAGATAAATCATAATTGGAATTGGAAAACTCTTGTTCCTGGTCAAAGAACAGCTGGCAAACAGTTTCACAAAAAGCTTTTTGTAGAAGTCTTAAAACACGAGCACTCTCTGCTCAAAAAGGTTTTTCAATGAAGGCTTTTAAAGTAATACTCAATAGATAAGAGTTTTGTGCAAAATAAGGAAGATAAATAACATGATTGAATAAATCACCATACGAATGTTTGAAACGCAACAACTCAAATGCTTGCTCGAGATAGAGAGGAAGTAGGTTTACTGACTCAACTTAGAAAATAGGAGAAAGGTCCCTTCATAGAGGGAAGCAGGGATTACAAGTCATAAAGAGTTTCCAAAATATTATGGTACTTACTAGCTTTGAGCCCTCATTGCCCCTATCATAGGTATCCTGCGATGATTAAGGTTAAAGTGCACAAATATGGAGTATATGCTTGACGAAATATAAGTTGGCAATCTCATGTCCCTAGAATATGAGGGCCACTCCTCATGCTACTCAACTTTAGTCACCGGTAAGTTCTTGTCATTGTAAGTACATGTGTATCATAGAGAAACGCCAACGGGGTACCCCTTTCACATGGTACAGGAGCTATGCCATAACCGAAATGACAAGGCAAGCAGACAATGAGCATCTCAGTGATCTTTTTATTTACTATATGCATAGCTTTTTATTGAGGATGCTTCATAGATAGCTCACTATGGTGATGCTGCAAGTTTCCACCATGATTAGGGATGTCTTAGGCTAGCGGCCTAGGCATTTCTCTAACACATAATACAGACTCCGTGGACTGACAAGTTCCCTCTTTATTTCACACCGTTGACATCCATAGACAAAAGAGCACGATATCAACTGAGTACAAGGTACATGTGCAATGTTGAAAGCGTTCCCCGTGATAGCACGATTCTGCTAATTCCAACGTATAGATGCAAGCATATACAACTTCGATGACACAATGGTTCAAGTTTGTGAGAGCTTCACTAACTAGTTTTCACATAACAAAATACTTTTTAATTCAAAAGGTAGATGAAGCTTGAGAATTTGCTTGGAATAGCAAAATATACTAGGTAGATATGGTGGACACAAGTGGCAAAGGTTTTGGTTCAAAGGGATTGGAAACATGAGAAGTACGCCTTCTCAAAACAGGTTTTTGGCTAGCAAAGCTGGTTAGCAAGCAAGAGAGTTGAAAGAAACAAGCAAACATACAAGTAATAAATCCAAACATGCAAACTTCCTTGAAGACACAAAAGATCTTAAATAAAGAATACTAAGCTGATGAGCCAACAAGAAAGAAAATAAATGATACAAAATACCTGTAAGCTTTTTCTCTTTTTCTTTTAAACCCTCAAAAAGTATTACTACTGACCAGAACTCAGTTTGCCAAAACCAATTTAGATCCACTTGATTCTCCTAAAGTGGTGCCAATACTAATCAACAAGATCCATCATATAATAGAGATTGCAGACCAAAACTAAGAAGTGCAAAAAGTAAAAGATGAAGCTTCTCATTAATATTCCATAAAGGCACTCACACCAAGGGATACATAGATAATCAACTAAAGGAGAGATACTTCCACATGCAAACCAAACTATAAGATAACCTCTCTACCAAAGATATGAATCCACTAAAAAGGTAAAAGATAAAAGATAATGATGGTGATACCGCGACACTACCCCCAAGCTTGGAACAAGCCAAGGGGATGCCAAACCTAATGACGAATTACTCCTTCGATGGTGGTGGTGTTCTCTTGTCATCATAAAACTTCCAAGGCAAAGGTTCAACATCCAAAAAGTATGTCCTTGTCTCTGCAAACCTGAAACTAGAAGCAGAGCTTATGCGATCAAATCTAGCCTCATACTCACAGTTTGATTTTGTATGTCGTAGAGCTGTGCTTGTAATTGGTTGGTGGTATGACGGAGCGAGAAGATTTCTTATCGGAGCTCAGCCACCTCCTCCTCGTGTTTGGTGATGAGTTCTGAACTTATCTTGTGGATAACATCCACTTCGTGTTCCGCCATCTTCTTGTACCTGAAAACTTCCTGCTCCAATACTTCCATCCTGTCTTCCAGACTTCCTTCTCCCTTGGGGCCTTGAACTTCTTTCATCTTCACCTTCCCATCTCTTTGAGAATCGACTCCTTGGGATGGATCTTCAACTCATACATGTATGGGTTGAGGACATCCGCAAAGGAATCCTCCATGGGTGATCCATAGGAAGACATTGTAGCCCCAAAACTGAGAATTTGCCTGACAGTAATAGATCAAAACAAAAACACGATGAGAACTCGATGCAAAAACCTCGGGGAATCCAGGGGATTATATATTATGAAGTTTTTCAAAGCATAAGGAAGTTTTTGATACGAAAACAAGGCGGAGTCGGAGCTCGAGGGGGCACACCCCCTCCAGACGCAGGGCAAGATAGGCCCGTGCCTGGGGTGGGTTTGGCCACCCCGGCCTCCGGTTACTCCTCTGTTCCATCTCATAACTTCCTTATGTATTAAAAACATCAAAAATATAAAAAGATTAGGGTTTCACAAACCTTCTGTTTTCACCTCTTTTACCTATTCAAAGACGAACTCTGCAGTTTCTGGTGTTTGGTTTCTAATAAATTCTCTTGGAGTCACCATTTGAATAACATCAACATCTTCATTATAAGAATCTCCAGAGATATAATGTTTTAGTCTTTGACCATTCACCACCTGTGTTGTGTCATCCTTCAAAGAAGATATTTTGATAGCTCTTGAACGATATACTTCCTCAATAACAAAAGGTCCTTCCCATTTTGAGAGTAGTTTCCCTGCAAAAAATCTGAGACGAGACCTATACAAAAGAACTTTCTCGCCAACATGGAACTCCCTTTTGAGAATCCTCCTATCATGCCATCTTTTTACTTTTTCCTTCAAGAGTCTAGCATTTTCATAAGCTTCACTTCTCCACTCATCTAAAGCACTCATGTCAAGCAATCTTTTCTCACCAGCAAGTTTAAAATCTCTATTCAACTCTTTCACTGCCCAATAAGCTTTGTGTTCTAATTCTAAAGGGAAGTGACAAGCTTTACCATAGACCATTTTGTAAGGAGACATACCCATAGAATTTTATAAGCAGTTCTATAAGCCCACAAAGCGGCATTCATCTTTTTGTCCCAATTTTTTCTAGAACTATTGACAGTCTTCTACAAGATAGATTTAATTTCCCTATTGGAAAGTTCTACTTTCCCACTGGTTTGGGGGTGATAAGCTGAAGCAATTCTATGGTTTACATCATACTTAGCGAGAGTTTTTCTAAAAACCCCATGAATAAAATGAGAGACCCCATTAGTCATGAGATATCTAGGCACACCAAACCTAGGGAAAATAACATCCTTCAGAATTTTCAAAGAGGTCTTACCATCAGCACTATTTGTAGGTATGGCTTCTACCCACTTTGTAACATAGTCGACATAAATAAGAATATGAGTGTACCCTTTTGAAGGGGGAAAAGACCCATAAAGTCAAATCCCCAACAATCAAAAGGTTAAATAACAATTGAATAATTCATAGGCATTTCATTGCGTCTAGAAATGTTACCTACTCGTTGACATTCATCACATGATAAGACAAACTTCCTTGCATCTTTGAAAAAGGTAGGCCAATAAAATCCGGATTGTAAAACTTTTTGTGCAGTCCTACCCCCTGCATGATGTCCTCCATAAGCACTGCCATGGTATTTTATCAATATCTCTTGTTGTTCAAATTCTGGAACACATCTTTGCATAATACCATCTACTCCTTGCTTATATAAGTGTGGATCATCCCAAAAGTAATGCCTTAGATCATAAAAGAATTTTCTTCTTTGCTGAGTTGTAAAAGTTGGAGGCAAATACTTGGAAACAATAAAGTTAGCATAATCAACATACCAAGGACTCTCATGTGGACTTACCCTTATTGAAGCCAACTGCTCGTTCGGAAAACTATCATTAACAGGCTATGGGCCAAAAGAAATGTTTTCCAAACGATATAAATTATCAGCAATAGGATTATCAACACCTTTCCTATCCACAATATGCAGATCAAACTCTTGCAAAAGAAACACCCACCTAATAATCCTAGGCTTAGCGTCCTTATTTGTCATAAGGTACTTAATAGCAGCATGATTGGTATGAATAGTAACCTTTGAATCAACAATATAAGGTCTAAACTTATCGCAAGCAAAGATTACATCTAAGAACTCCTTTTCAGTAGTAGCATAATTATTTTGAGTAGCATCAAGAGTCTTGATAGCATAATGAATAACATTCAACTTCTTATCAACACGTTGTCCAAGGACAGCACCCACAGCAAAAACACTAGCATCACACATAATTTCAAAAGGTAAATTCCAATCAGGTGGTTGAACAATAGGAGCAGTAGTTAAAGCTTTCTTCAAAGTTTCAAAAGCTTCCTTACAATCATCATCAAAAACAAAAGGTACATATTTTTGAAGAAGATTAGTAAGGGGCTTTGAAATTTTGGAGAAATCTTTAATAAACCTCCTATAGAAACCAGCATGACCAAGGATACTATGAATACCTTTGATATCTCTAGGACAAGGCATCTTCTCAATTTCTTCAATTTTGGCTCTGTCAACTTCAATGCCTCATCCAGAGATCTTGTGTCCAAGAACAATCCCTTCATTAACCATGAAATGGCATTTCTGCCAACTAAGAACAAGGTTGGTTTCTTCACATCTCTACAAAACTTTATCAAAGTTGTGCAAACAGTTATCAAAAGAAGTTCCATAGACGGAAAAATCGTCCATGAAAACCTCCACGATTTCTTCACAAAAACCATGAAAGATAGCAGACATACATCTCTGAAAGGTAGCAGGAGCATTACATAAACCAAAAGGCATACACCTATAAGCATAAGTACCATAAGGGCAAGTGAAAGTAGTTTTCTCTTGGTCTTGTGCTTTCACAGCAATTTGAGAAAACCCAGAATAACCATCAAGGAAACAAAAGTGAGTCTTTTTGGACAACCTCTCAAGAATTTGATCAATAAAGGGCAAAGGATAATGATCCTTCTTAGTAAATTTATTAATCTTTCTAAAATCAATGCACATTCTATACCCAACCACTACTCTTTGGGGTATAAGCTCATTATCTTCATTAGGCACAATAGTTATTCCCCCTTTATTTGGAACACAATGAACAGGGCTAACCCATTGACTATAAGCAATAGGATAAATAATACCAGCATCAAGGAGTTTCAGTACCTCATTTCTTACCACATCCTTCATCTTAGTATTTAGACGGTGTTGGTGCTCAACAATTGGTTTTGCATCAGGCTCTATATTAATACTATGCTGACATATAATGGGAGATATTCCTTTTAAATCATCAAGAGTATAACCCATAGCTCCTCGATGTTTCTTCAATATTTCCAATAACCTTTCTTCTTCCTTTCCTGAAAGTTTAGAACTAATAATAACAGGATACACTTTCTTATTATCAAGATAAGCATATTTAAGATCATCAGGTAAAGGTTTTAATTTGAAAACATGGTCCCCTTTAGGTGGTAGTGTGGTACCCAAATCTTCCACATGTAGATCATGCTTAAGTAACTCAGGCTGACGAAGGAAAACCTCGCCAATCTCATTTCTTTCCTTCATGAAGACATCACTTTCATGCTCTCCCATAAACTGTTGCAATGCATTGTTAGGAGCAAGAGAAATAGCAGAAAGTTGTTCAACCCTAAAATCATCATTAGGAAGTTCCTTTTCATAAGGAGTTTTGGCAAATTTGGAAAAATTAAAATCATAAGACTCTCCATCAAAGTCAAAACTTTTTCATTCCTACAATCTATAATAGCCCCACAAGTATTTAGGAAGGGTCTACCAAAATAATAGGATAGGTTTTACTAGCTTCTTTACCAAGTACTAGAAAATTAGTAGGATATTTAATCTTACCACAAAGGACCTACGCATCTCTTACAATGCCAATGGGGCAAACTTGCTCTCTATTAGCAAGGTGAATAACCACATTAATGTCCAAAAGCTCACAAGGACCAATTACATGCATAATTTCCTTGTAAAGCTCATAAGGAATATCACTAGAACTAGCACCAATATCACATAAACCATAATAGCTATGATTAACAATTCTAACAGAAAGCACAGGGACACTAGCTTTTCTAGCTTTTTTAGGATGAGAAACAATATTAGTAGCATCCTCATAGAAGACAATATGCTCATCCTCTATGTTTCTAGCGACAAGATCTTTCACAATAGCTACCATAGGCTCAATATTAATAAGCTCATCAGGCTCCACAGTTTTCTTTGCACTTTTGCTAACTACATCAGCTACGATAGAATGTTCCTTTACCTTAGTAGGAAAAGGGATTTTCTCAACATAAGGTTCAGGCAAAATAGGATCAACGGTACAAACCTCTATGCTAGCAGGAACATGAGTAACAATGTCTTTACAAGGAGCGTGGTACTTGTCCCACTCTTTCTTGGGAATTTCAATATAAGAGGCAAAAGAATTAAAACATTTTGCAAGAACTTGAGGATCAAGACCAAACTCATTGCTAATATCACGGAAGTCATCAGTTCCCATAAAAGATTTAATGCATTCATAATCATAGTTTATACATGACTTTCTTCCTTTGTCAGTCTCCCAAGATTCAGTGTTTTCTTGAATACGGTCTAGGAGATCCCATTTAGCTTCTTCCTTCATACGTGTGAATGATCCAGCACAAGAAGCATCTAGTAAATCTTTATCATGAAGAGAAAGCCTAGCATAAAAGTTATTGATAATAATATTGTTAGGGAGTTCCTGAATAGGACATTTAAGCATTAGTAACTTCAATCTCCCCCAAGATTGAGCTGTACTCTCTCCATCACGAGGCCAAAAGTTATAAATCTGATTTCTATCCTTATGGATCTCACTGGGAGGATAGAATTTAGAGTAAAAGAGAGATGACATTTCCTCCCATTCCATGGATTGTCCATTCTTCAGCAGCTTATACCATTCTTCAGCTCTCCCTTTCAAGGCTATGGAGAGTAACTTCTTCTTCACCTGCTCAGTTGTGATACCTGCACACTTAAACAACCCGCATAATTCATGGATAAAAAGAAAGTGATCACCAGGATGGACAGTTCCATTGCCAAAATAATAATTATCCATAACACGGTCAACAATACTTGTAGGTATCTTAAAAGGATCTATCTCAACAGGTGCTGGTTTATCTACTACCCTAGCAGTGGTAGTAGTTTTCCCAAATAGAAAACCAAGTGGGTTATCCATATTGGAAACAAAGTAACAAGCAATAACAAAAAGCAATACTCACAGTAGAATTTTCCTTTACCAGTTCCACTCTTCAATAGCGCTTCACTCCCCGGCAACGGCGCCAAAAAATAGTCTTGATGACCCACAAGTATAGGGGGTGTATCGCAATACTTTTGATAAATAGGAGTGTCGATCCCAACGAGGAGCAGAAGGTGTTGACTAGTGGTATGGAGTAGGAAATCTCTGCAAAAACTTAGCAAACGGATTTTTAGGGGTTTTCTGATAAAGCAACAAAACAAAGTGCAAGTAATAAAGAACAAACACAGCAAGTGGCCCAATCCTTTCTTAGCAAAGGACAAGCCGGTGGAAATACTTATATGGACCAAACGTTCTCGAGGACATATGGGAATTCTGCCAAGTGCTTTCGCTTCATATAGCTAAGTACTCTTCTTTGGTGTTGTAAGTGTTGTGTGGGTGAACCTGTGCTAATGTACAGACCTTAATTGGACTAATACATACTTGTGATTTGTAGAGGTCCCAACCTAATAAGGTAGAGATCCCTGTGTTTACAATGCTAGTCCCTGGATCCATAGCTAGAATCCACATTTTAAGATGTAATATCAAGAAACAAAGGTCATAGTACAAATTTATAGCCAGGAATAAAATAATTCATTACATCTTACATAGATCATTTGGCTATCTCATTACAATGCAGCAGAAATAACTATATAGCATGGAGTCCTTCATCTTCAAAGTGTCACAGGCAATCATGTTGGTTGTCAACTTGTAATCCTATTCAACACACTTCACTAACATCAAACAAACCTGCAACATAATAAGTTACAGCCATAAGGGTCAATAACTTTGAATTTTATTGGCAAGTGATACTATGGTAGAATAGTGGTATCTATTATCTATATGCATTTGGCTAAGTGGAGCTTAGGCTGGCTTTGCTCAAAATAGATTTTCCTTATCATTTGAAAACACTAAGTTTTGTTTGTCAAAATCACCCAAGGCATCTACCAATAAAGTTGGTGATCCTTTAACCCTTGTTCAACCACAAGCTTTTAACTTAGAAATTGGGATGAGTAGATCCTTGATAGCTTCCATGTCTTGATGCTCAAATTGTCCATTGCCGGGGACACAACTAAGTACTTAGATTTTACTCTCGAGAGAGGTGGTGCACTTTCCCCACAAGACTCGACATGCATCGAGACAAGATCTTTCAGAAGCCTTCCCTTAGACCAAATGGACGCGTTCCAAACCTATCACCCCCTACCACTGTAACATCCCAAAATTACTAAACTTGGATCATCAATTTATAATCATCAAAATTAGGGTTAACAAAAACTTTGTTAAATAAAATTATGAATGCATGCATATGAGTATGCATTAAATTTGAAATTCTTTTGAACCACCTTGTTTGTGTGTTTCCTTGCTTGTAAAATGTTTCTTAGGTGAAATAAACATCATCTAAAACATTTCCCACACTTTTCCTAAACAAAAGTAAATCAAAACAAATAAAATAAAGGAACGGTCATTTTGACCAATTTAACTCCCATGCCTACTTTGGCTGTCTCAAACTTTCAAAACCTAACAGAAAATTTTCTGGATCTTTGCACCCCTTGAATGTACTCATAACAAAGTATCAAGGCCCACTTTGTGATCATCCAGAAACTTTCAAATGCATAGTTTAAATGACAATTCAAAATTGAATCTTTATCATATGGGAAGATCCCACTTTTTCAAAAACCACTCAAACAAGCTCAACTTTCAAAACCCAAGCATCTGCAGACTCACCGGCACCAATCTAGCAAACCCACCAAAAATCTTTTCAAAATTCAAAACTTGATTTCATGCGGCCATTTCATCAAACAGGTTGCAGACACAAATCATACAAAATCTAAACACTATTGTGAGCAGTGATTCTTGCCTAACTAGTTCCCTCTCTAGCTCACAACCATCTCAGTAGATCATCTAGCTAACTAAACTAAACATTGTGATCTTGCCATTGTCATCAATGGTGAACAACCGAGCACACCCATGTCACCGCCATGTCGACAGCAAGCTAGGAGGAGACACAAGCCTAGCCAGCATGTCTGGGAGGCAGCCCACCATCCACCGCCACTCACTATCCCAGCCGCGAGCATTGCCAAGCCCTGGACCACACGCACGAACCATGCCAACCTCGCCAGCGACCATGCCGAGCGTGCGCCAGAGCGCCACCCTCGACCGAAGCCCATAGACTGCGCGCCACCCTCGTCGCATGCATACACAATCCCCACAGACCCAGGAGACCACCAAACATCCTCGTTCGCCGCCCCGTGCCCCGCAGCCACCGCTCGCCGTCGAAGACGCCGCCTCTGCCGCGCAGAGCGTCGCATGTTCCAGACCAAGCCACACCGCCCCACGCCTCAAAACCATGTCGTTGAGCATCGCCAGTGAACACCGCACCGCCCCCTACCTTCGCCCATGCCAGTAGCCGCCTGTAACGTCGCCCCCGACGAGCTCACCTTGCGCCCCGTCGGTCCCCTCGCTCGACTATAAATAGAGGCCACCCCCAGTCGATTTCTTCACACCACCTCACTCCCCTCTTCTCACTGATCGTGCCACACCGTTCACGGGGCAAGGCGAGCACTACCTCGCCGGAATTTCACTGGAGCCCGCCGCCTCTGGAGAAGAAGGGTGCCATCGATTTCGTCCACCCCTGAGTTCGCCGTCGTCGACTTCGTCGTTCGCCCGCCTCGCCGACCCTCGCGAGCACCCCGGTGAGCCCCCAGCAACCCTCACTGGTCGCGCTAGGTTTCTTTCTCACCGGCGTTGCCTCGTGTCGACGATGACTCCCAGCCGTTGGATTAGAATCAGATCGAACAACCCACGTTGCCCCGTACCGCTTCGCCCCTCCCTGTCTCACTGACGAGTGGGGACACCCACTTAAGCAGCCTGCAGGAGCACTGCGCTTAGCAGGACGGCCCGTTAACTCTCCCCGCGCAGCCCAGTGATTTGAAATAAACTTTTTCCATTTTATTTCAAACACACTTCTGTACCCAACTTCAAAAATCAACCCAGATCGATTCAGTGCACCAAATTGAATAAAACCAATTGTTAGAAAGGACTGTGAATGCTGAATCCAAGCCCGTTGGATTCAAGTCATTTGGATCTATAGATCACTCATGGTAAAAATAACAAGGTAGAAGCTTTTCTGCATTCAAATTTTTTTCAAATTTAAACCTTAATAGCATTCGAGTTGATTCCAACTCTCAAAAATCGCATTTAACCATACCTTTCATAATATATAAAAATATATAGGTTTACTTGTAGAAATAATGTTCAAGTAATAAAAGAATGCTACATAGGAATTTCTAGTCACTTTATTTAATTAAAATAAAAGGGTAAAACCTTATTAAATTGTGACACCACTTTAAATCATATTCCCATGGACTAAAATATGTGGTGATGACATGTGTCAACATGATCCCATGTTTGGTTTGGAGAATATTAAATCTTAAGTAGTTTTTCAATGAGTAGAAATTACTTTTCTAAAAATAAAAGGAATTAAACCAAGCCTTAATCTTGTAATGTTAGAGATGATGTTAGATCATCTATAGGACCCTTGTGTGTGATGATTGCAAGTAGTTAAGTATTGTTTGGTGATTGTGTACCTCGTATTTATTTATAGACGCTAGTACTGACCAAGGATACAAGGAGGAAGGAGGATTCTACGAAGAAGAAGCCGAGGAGAACTTCAACCACTGCTCTGCACAAGGCAAGCTTCACTAACCAAGTTGACCTATGGAAGCCAGTAACTTGGCAAGCTAACACTTGCAATTTAGCAAGCTTATACTGATATGGTGCAAGATAACACTTGCCAGATACCCTACTGATGCAACAAACCCCTACTTGTTACTATGACTACTATATGCCTTAAGCATATGTGATCATATGCACTTGATAAACCCATCCTAGTTTTTACTTGCAAGCCTCTTACTTTATTTCTTTATCAAAGCTCTTACTTAGAGTTTACTAGAATAAATGGTAGATACTAGAAAGATATGTGAAGGTTGCATAAAGAGCATAAAATTTGGCCTAAGCTAGACAATCTAGATGCCATCTTAAGGCATGAGATTAAACTTAGTTGAAACTCCACTAGTTTACCACACCTCATTAATTGCTTACCCCCACTTGTAGATGCTAGTGCTCAGCATAAAACTTGACCAACTTTAGATGGGAATACTTGGTGGAAAAATGGTTATGAAAACATTGGAATGATGGATCATTCTATTGAAATATTTTGAACATGTGTTTCCAAACACCTGATGATTTTGGTGATGAAAATGTTGAGGCATGAGCCTTAGCCCTTTATAAAACTGATGGTTTTCTGGATGCGATACCATTCCAATTTTATCGTACAACCACAATACCCGAATATTGGGTAGGGCTTGACTGGAAACTTATATACCTTATTATTAGTTCCCTCACGGCCAAGGTCTGAGCTAAGGCTACCTTGTGAAGATTGTCCACCTGTGTAGTACCCAAGATGACAGCTGGTCATGGTTGGGAGGCCAAACTCACAGGAGAGGTGCTTATACTAGGGCGTATAATCGAAAGGTTAGGATTGATTATCCGCATACTGAGTATGGTGAATTCAGGATTTGTTCCTGACGGATGTATCGAATGTTGTGGTGAAAGTGTACAATCTCTGCAGAGTGTCAAACTATTCGAATAGCCGCGTCCGCGGTTATGGACAGTTGGAGTGGCCATACTGTTCCCCCGTCAGACTTTTCAAAATGACTTGTGAAATGAAGTGAGACTTTGACTTTACCACAACAGAGTTGTGATATGAAATACAAGTTCCCACTTAGGAGTTATAAAATTGCGACTAGCTTTGGAACCTAGTAGAGATAAATCTGGCTTTTGCAAAACAACCCTAGAGCCTAGTGTCCTATTATCCAAAAAACCTTTTACCTGTTAGTATTAGTTTGCGAGTACTTAAAGAGTACTCATGGCTTTTTCCCTGGCTATTCCCGTGGCCAGACTATGAAGAGGAGTACCTGGAGGATGGACCCCAGGAAGGTTACGATAACTAGGATCATCTTCCATCGTCAGCATTGCCTGTGACCCCGAAGATGGAGCTTCGCCTACGCTATCGTTATTGTTACGTATTCCGCTGCTTGATGTTGTATTAAGAACTGGATCATGAGATCCCTATTTGTGTAAGAACTAATGTATCGTTTGTATTGGATGATGTACTATTGTATCCAATTCTATTATGTCTCGCAAAAATGGTAATCCTGGGATTGCGATGTATGGCATAACAGGCATCTAGGATTGAAAAATCCGGGTGTTGACAAGTTGGTATCAGAGCCATCCTGACCATAGGAGACCCTGGTTAGATTGGACGTTTGAATCAAAAACTTAGTTTCCAAACCAAAGAAAACAAATATTTACAAAAACTTATTCTCATTCTTATCCCTTTGATTCTTTCCTAAAAATTCATGTTCCTCAAAAACTCTTGCAAAATACATAAAATTTGGCACACTTAATCACTCTGCTAACCTACTCATCCTCTATTCTTATAGATGGATGTGAAGTACAGCAAGTTTTACCAATTGGGGAATGGAGGAGACCTGATCTTTGAGAGGGATTTGGACCAGCTTTCGGAACTTCTGGAGCGTCCGCACCCCGAGTTCTTCGGAGCTCAGCTCAATGATCAAGGAGGAGAAGACCTGCAGTGGCTAATTGTTGCAAGTCTCCGAGGAAAGATTGAACCTCCCACTGCGGAGGGAATTCAGTTTACCTTGAGAGAAAACAACTGGCTCGATGGACTTGCTAGAGCCATGCAAGAAGCTCTTTCCCGTCTGTGTGGGCAGAGCATCAACCAGATCAAGGGTACTCGCTTTGAGTGTTGCCCAAGGCGTGATGCAAATGGACAACCACTGGAAGCCCCATACCACCCCGAGCTGAAGACCCAATTGGACCACCTTAGCTTCATGATGTACGATCGTCAGCAGGAGTTGGACAACTGTCGTGACTACTGCAACCACAAGTCTGCCATCATCAAGACGAAGGACCAAACCATCGCCATGCTAGCAAAGGATCGCAAGTCTCTTCGCCGTCAGCTCGACAAGAAGGAGCGCATTATTGCCCGTCTTTGCCACCGCATCTCATCTCTGGAGGAGACCATCCACGAGAGAGACATGCAGTTGGAGGAAAGGGAGAATGCCGGAGAGGATCTTCGTGGAGACCCCTACTCCTATCTCAGCGATGACGATGATTTTCTGGAGGATCAGGCTATGGATTTCTTCACTGATGAGGACGATTTCGCCTTCATCGATGATGATGAAGATGATGAAGCCACAGATTCCGAGGAGTAGTAGCACTTGAGCACTAGCGTAGTGAGTAGTATTCGGTCCCACTGTATCATAGTTTTCAGAATGGTTCTTAAAACCATCTGTTTTTCTTTGTTGGGGTGTGTGTTATACTGGGTGATATGAATTAATGAATGAATGAATGAATGAATGAATGAATGAATGAAAAAGCAAGTTGCTAGAAAATCTGAGTCAAACTTTAAAAAACTTTTCCAAAACCCAAAACTTTAGAAATTTCCCTCTTCTCTCATGATCTACCTCAACCTTCAGATGCCACGTGGAGGAAGTGGTTCAACCCCAGACCCGATGTTGCAGATTCTGCAAATGTTGACTTCTGACTACGAAGCTGAAAGAGCGGAACGTCAAGCCAACCTAGCCACACTTCAGCAGATAGTCCAGCTAGCCCATAACAACCAAGGCCGTGGAAATCAGCGCCACCATGGATCTAAGCTCAAGAATTTCCAGAATACCAACCCACCTGTTTTCACCAAGTCGGAAGAACTCCTAGACAACGATGATTGGCTGCAAACCATGGAAAATAACCTAGAAGTAGCAGGAGTGGAAGCCAACGAGAAAGTCCTGTTTACCACCCACTATCTAGCCGGAGATGCCAGAGCATGGTGGAACAGTGTTCGCGCAATGACCGGAGGCCAGATGATGACCTGGGAAGAATTCAAGCTCAAGTTTAGCAGAACCCATGTGCCACCGGGTTTGATCAAGAGAATGAGAGACGAGTTCAGAGAGCTGAAGCAAGGAAGGATGACTATAGTGGAATACCGTGACAAAATTTTGTCATTATATAGGTATGCCCCGGATGAAATAGACACCAAAGCCAAGAAGAAAGAAAGATTCCTGAATGGTCTGCATGACGAGATGCAAACAGTGTTAGTCAATATCCCCTTTGCGGATATTGAAGCCCTTGTCGACTCTGCTATCCAAATGGAAGGAAAGATCAACCAAGCCAATGAGAACCGCAATGTCACATCCCAAGATTTTCCAAATCTTGTAATGTGAAAAATAAATGAATAAAATAAAACTTTGTTGATTTTCAGGGTGAGAAGAAACTTTTTGAATTCAAAAGGGAACCTTCAAACCTATTTGGAACAAGATAAATCCTAAAGGGATTTAAAAAGATAAATAAACAATAATGTTAAAATATTTGGAAATTACTATTTTGAATCTTCTAATAAAAGAATTGTTTTTAAAATGAAAAGGAAGAAGTTTAAATAAGGAATATTTTATAAGCCAAATTAAAACTTGGCCAAGCCTTTGAAATAAAATATTTCTATTTGATAAAAATTAGTAAAGGTTTATTTAAACTAAATTAATAAGGATTTAATATCCAAGTTTATTAAAAATAAAGGTTTTTTATTTTAATTAAACATCAAAACTTATTTATTGATTTAAACAAGTTTTCCAAATATTCTTCTTTTTCAAATAAAACCTACTAAATGGTTTTGGCACCATTTTAGATTTCAAATGGAATTTTAAATAAATCAAATTCTATTTTGTGTTAATAAACAAGGTCTATTTATTTAATTAATAATGGACAATAAAATAAAAGTATTATTTTGATCTTTGGACTTTGGTTATTGTTGTTAAACATAACCAAATTCAATTGCAATGTTTGGTGAAAGTCTGATTTGATTTGAATGTTTGATTGTTGTTTGAAATTCAAAATAGAAAATAGAATCAGAAAAAGGAAAAACAGTCAGGAAGAGAAAAAATAGAAACGGACGCAGCCCAACTGGCCAAGCCCAACAAGCCCAGTAGCAGCCCAGCTTCTTTTCCACGCGCGAAGCGTTTTTCACCTGAACCCGCACCCTCAAAGTGACTGACTGGTGGACCCCTCTCCCCATCTCACTTCCTCGCTGACGCACAGGCCCCACAGCATTGTTCCTTCTCTTCTTCCTCGCGCCGACTACTCCCTGCCGTTGCAGCCATTACTCCGGCGATCAATACGCGTTGATTCCGCGACCGTTACTCGCCGTGACTGCTCCCTATTAACCGCCCTGGCCTCCTCTCCATTTCCCCTCACGCGCCTCCCTCTCTCTGCCCCCAGGCCGTCGTAATTTCAAGCCACACCCCACTGCTCCGACGAGCATCTTCAATGAATTCCGTTCGAACCACTGCTGCCCCTTGCCTTCCTAAGCACACCACCGTGATCCCCACTCCCAGGCGCACCAGTCTGCGCCATCCGTTCAACCGCGGGCGCCCCACAACGTCGACTGCGACAACCACTGAGCGCCGCCGCGTCTGCGTCTCTCTCCGGTGACCTCCCCCTGGTAAGACAGACCACCCCGCGCCCTCTCCTTCACGCACACAGCTTCGCCTTGATCTTGCGCATCTAACCGCATCCTCGTTTTGCTTCGGAGTGAACCGCAGCACCATCCTCGACAACGACCAGAGCCGCCTGACGCCGTTCCCCACTCCGGCGAGGAATCGCTGCTGTCCCTGAGCGCCCCTTGCCAAGCCGACCACACGTTGAGCATCACCTCGACCTCGCGAACACGGTGAGCACCTCCCCCTCTCTCCTTGCTTCCTGTAGCTGCCGTAGCGCCACCGCCTGACCTCGCGCCGCCGCCAGCCGCCGCTAGCGCCGCCAGTTACTGATTAAGCAGCTGTGAGCTGTGCGATGCAAATCGTCTGGCTAAGAATAGAACCTAAGCGAAAGGGTATGGATCATTCCACGCCGTGCGATTAAGTGAAATCCAACGCCTCGCAGAGCACGATCCGACCGAAGCGGTACCAGCCAATAACATCGCGACGCGTGGCCAGTCTTCGATTTAAAACAAAATTTGAAAAACAGATTTAGATGCAAACTTGAAACCCTTGTAACTTTTGATCCACACGTCCAAAAATTACAAACTTGATATCAATGGAATCAGTGGAACAAGCCCTAGCCAACCATGCGATTTGTTTAGTAAAAAGTTTCTGTTAGACTGTTTGTTTTTGCAGAAACATTTGTATGCATGTTTAGGTTGTAAAAATTATTTCAAAATGTTTTTAAGGTTGAAATCCTTGCAAATTGGTTTGTTGTGAACTTACTGTCCTTAGAAACCAACTTTTGTATTTAAAATTTCATTTTGAAAAGATTAGGATGGATTAATTGATTTAGCCTATTTCTAGTCAAAGAAAAATATTCTTTTTGCTATGAAAATGACATTGGAGTAAAAACTTTGGGAAAATGATTTGAATCAAACCTACTGACCCTAAACACCAAGTTTTGAGATTAACAACTCATTTGGTGAACAACATAAAGTTTTTGCTTAATTTGATAAAAACATTTTTCACCACATAAAATAATGATTGGGTATGAAAAATGGTTTATAGATAAAACCCTTTTGAAAATGACTTTGCCACTTTGGAAAATGACCACTTTGAACCTTACAAAGTTTAGAAGCTTAGTGGAGACCACCTTTGCAAATAAAACTACTTTTGCATGTTTGCATGCATGACTTAGTTTCTCTGATTTTATGTGTGTGAATTGTTTGATTGATTATTGGTTGGAATGCTAGTTGATATTGTGTTTGCTTGATTGATTTGTAGTGAAGTTAGAAAAGTGTGAAACTAGCAAGATCAAGAAGTGAACCAACATTCCCTACCAAAAAGGCAAGTGACACTATCATCCAAAGTCCTACTATTTTCATTATACTTGGTGGATTTTGAAACATGCATGAAAAGAATTTCTATACTTATGCTATGCTAAATCCTAATAGGATACCCTTATACATTCCTTAGTGAAAACAATGTAGTTGTAAAATGCTTAGCCATGCTAAATATTTTTGAGAAGAGATACATGTTGAGATTTTATGAAATTGAGAAAAGACTTATGTTTTATATAATCAAACAAGGACTCAATGAGCCACCTGGGTGGACAAGGATACTTTGAGTTTTTGAGAAGGTGGCAACTAAAGTAACCATGTCTATGGCAATCTCTTTGTGTTGTGCATCAAAAGAAAACCACCCAGGAAACTTAGAGATTGAACATGTTTCTCCAATTGTGGCTTTCATGTACAACCACATGCTACTTATGGCTCTGGCTTAGTCAACTACATTGGGAATACCCATGCATTGTATTCAGGTTACTGAAAATAAAGGAACTTGAAATCCTACATGGGTACTGAAGACAAGCTAGCAATGGTGTATGGGAGGACCCTCTGGAAAGACTTCGTCACATTCTCAATCTGCCAGTACTCCATCTTGGTGAGTACCAATCCAGCGGCCACTGGTGGCAACAAGATGAGAGTGTGACATGTGGGTAAAGTGTACAACTTCTGCAGAAGATAATAAAATCTAAGTACTTAGCCGTGTCCCCGGTTATGGACAATACTGAGCAACTAAAGCTTGAAGCTATGGGAAATCTAGACATTCCAATTTCTAAAAGAAAACTTTTTAGTGACAACAAAGGACTTGATGCACTTGGGGGTACCAAGGAATTCAAGAGATTTTGACAAAGACACTTGGGGATTTACCAAGAGTTTAGAAAGATATGACAAAGGAAACAAAACCATTTGAAAAGATAGGATAAATTATTGCTTTCTGCAAATGAGCCTAAAACTCTACTTAGCCAAATATGCATGTAATGATAGGATCCACTTATATTCTACATAGTAGTGAAACTTGCCAATACAATTCAAATGTATTGACCCTTGTGGCTGTAACTTGTAATGTTGCAGGTTTGATTGATATTAGTGAAGTTGATTGATTAGGATTACAAGTCTACAACAAACATGTTTGCCTGTGGCACTTTGAAGATGAAGGACCCCATGCTTATAGATATTCTGCTGCAATGTAATGTAATAGCCAAATGAGCTATGTAAGATGTAACAAAATTATGTTATTCCTGGTTATAAAGTTGTATTATGACCTTTGTTTCTTGATATTACATCTTAACTGTGGATGTTAGCTATTGATCCAGGGACTAGCATTGTAAACACAGGGGACTCTACCTTATTTAAAGGTTGGGACCCTTACACACAAGCGTCGTATGATGCATCAACCAGGAACCCATCAAACCCCAAAGTATCACCCCAACCCATCTCCAGGATTTACCCCAAGGACCAACAGAACCCCGATGACCCGTCCGACCTATCCCAACCGTGGAAACCCTAGAACCGGTGGAAATCACAACAACCCCGACAACTCTAGCCATTTCAATCGTGCCCCACCCAAGTTCAACAACAACAATTCTACCACCAACACCAACACTGCCCCGAGGACTGGAAGAAATTCTGTGCCTGTAGCAGCCAAGGACAAGTCGCAAGTGACCTGTTATGACTGTGGAAATAAAGGCCACTATTCCAACGAGTGCCCCAACAAGAAGAATGCTACAGCCCCCAATGCCAATGTCCCAGCTCAGCAGCAGCATCGTGTTCAGCCAGGAAGAAGATTTGCCCCAGGGAATTCGCTCAACCGCAATGGCCGTCTTTTTATCATGCATGCTGAAGAAGCTCAGGAAGCGCCAGATGTCGTGCTGGGTATGTTTTCTATTAATTCAGTACTTGCAAGAGTGTTGTTTGATTCTGGTGCATCGCATTCATTTGTCACCGAAGAATTTGCATGCACTAGTAAAATTCAACCAACCAAACTGAAGCATGTCGTGATTGTTCAAATTCCCAGATCAACCACCAAGGCTAGGCAAATTTGCAAAGCCGTCCCTATCCGAATCCATGGCATAGATTTTTATGCAAATCTGATAGTACTTGGAACTAAAGGTTTGGAAGTAGTACTAGGAATGAATTGGATGTCCAAACATAAAGGATTAATTGACTGTGCCAAGAAAGCCATAACTATGACCAGTACCGCCGGAATATCAGTCGAGCATATATCTGAAACCTTACCTCGCCAATACAAGTGTAACAAGAGTATAGCCCAACCTACCATTGACCAAGTCCGGATAGTCTGTGAATACCCCGATGTATTTCCAGATGTTTTGCCCGGTATGCCCCCAGATCGGGATATCGAGTTTATCATCGAACTAATTCCCGGAACCGGACCCATAGCCTAGAGACCCTATAGTATGAACCCGTCGGACCTAGCAGAATTGAAGAAGCAACTGGATTCCATGCTGGAAATTGGATTGATTCAACCAAGTGCGTCACCTTGGAGATCACCTGTCTTGTTTGTGGACAAGAAGGATGGATGTAACCGTTTGTGTACGGATTATCGGAAGTTGAATGATGTCACCATCAAGAACAAGTACCCCTTGCCCAAGATAGAAGATTTGTTTGATCAGTTGACCGGTGCCAAAGTGTTTTCTAAGATTGATCTTAGAACTGGCTATCACCAACTCAAAATTTGTGCAGAGGATATTCCAAAGACTGCCTTTACCACCAGATATGGATTGTATGAGTATACGGTCATGTCTTTCGGATTAACCAATGCCCCCGCTTATTTCATGAATCTCATGAATAAGATTTTTATGGACTTCCTGGATAAGTTTGTCGTTGTTTTCATCGATGACATTCTGATTTATTCCAAATCAGAAGAAGAACATGAGCTACACCTAAGGACCATTCTTGGGACCCTTAGAGAGCATCAGTTGTATGCAAAGTTTAGCAAATGTGAATTATGGTTACAGGAGGTAGGATTCCTCGGTCACATTGTATCAGCCGGAGGAATTGCCGTTGACCCTGCCAAAGTGAAAGATGTAGAATATTGGCAAGCCCCAACCACTCAAACCCAAGTTCGTGCATTTCTCGGATTGGCGGGATATTACCGCAATTTCGTAGAAGGATTCTCTAGTATCGCCAGACCCATGACCCAATTGCTGAAGAAGGACAAGAAGTTTGAATGGACCGACAAATGTGAAGCGAGTTTTCAAGAACTCAAGAGGAGATTGATTTCAGCCCCAATCTTGATCATGCCGGATATCACGAAGCCCTTCGATGTGTATTGTGACGAATCCAAGATTGGTCTCGGATGTGTGCTAATGCAAGAAGGCAAAGTTATATCTTATCTATCACAACAATTGATGCAACATGAGCAAAATTACCCAACCCATGACCTCGAACTCGCAGCCGTAGTTCTAGCCCTGAAAACATGGAGACATTACCTGATGGGAAACCGTTGTGAAATTTATACAGATCACAAGAGCCTAAAGTATATATTCACTCAGAAGGAGCTGAATATGAGGCAGAGAAGATGGATTGAGCTAATAAAGGATTACGACCTGGACATTCACTATCACCCAGGTAAAGCCAACGTAGTAGCCGATTCCCTTAGCAGATTACCGTGCCGCTTGAACTCCATGATCTTGAAGGAGCAACCAAGTTTGCACAAAGAGATGGAAGCTTTTCGAATGGAATTAGTAAGTGAAGGATTTTTGGCTAGCATAGAACTTCTTCCCACTTTGATCAGTCAGATTAAAGAGGCGCAGAAGGGAAATGCCAGTATTGACGGAATCAAGCGTCGTATCGGTACAGGCAAAGTACCTGGATTCACCGAGGACGAATAAGGAGTTTTGTGGTACAAAGGACGCCTTTGTGTACCATCAGATTCGGAGTTGAAAGAAGTTATCTTGAAGGAGGCTCATGATACTCTTTATCTATCCATCCCGGAGGAACTAAGATGTATCAAGACTTGAAAGAGCAATTTTGGTGGCATAAGATGAAGAGAGAAATCGGAAGCTATATCGCCAAGTGTGACATTTGTCAGCGAGTCAAGGCAGGACATCAAAGACCCGCTGGATTGTTGCAACCATTGCAGATTCCAGAATGGAAATGGGATTCTGTAGGAATGTACTTTATCACTGTACTACCTACTTCTAGTAGGGGAAATGACTCTATCTGGGTCATAGTGGACAGATTGTCCAAAGTCGCCCATTTCTTACCCGTCAAGACCACATATCAGAGTTTGAAGCTAGCGGGGTTGTACAGCGCTAGAATCGTTAGTTTGCATGGAGTCCCCAAGAACATCGTATCTGATGGGGATATGCCTACCGGGGTATACCCAGCAGGACGTTTCCGACTGGCCCAAGAACCGGCGAGTGGGCCTGCAGAACGGCGAGTGGATTGAAGCCCAGCAAGGCACCGAGCGACTGGAAGCTGAAGGCCCAGGCGAGTAGATAGGCCCAGTCGGATTAGGTTAAACGACTACCGAAGCTTTAACTGAATCGGTTGAGATATGTAAACCCTAGGGGAGGTGAGCCTATATAAACCTCCCTATAGGGCGAGTAGAGATACCTTCCCCCCATACACCCAAGCGACTCGCTGCCTAGCCGCCGAGCTCGCCCCTTGTAACACCTCCATAATACAATCTAGCAGGAGTAGGTCTTTACCCTCCGGGGGGCCGAACCTGGGTAAAACCCTGTGTCTTAGACCTCATCTCGCACCGCAGATGGCTGGCCGCCCTTGCCCCTCGTTCTACTACTCGCTGCCGATTGCAGCATCTTCCGTGACTATTCCCACGACAGTGGCGCCCACCGTGGGGCCTGGCCGGTCCGGCCGGTGTTCTGCGGCGAGATCCAATCTGCCCATCAACGAGACGGTCGCCACCGGCCGCATGATAGCGATCGGCGAGATGCTCCAAATCTTGCCGAGCAGCTACGTCCCGGCGGCGCGACCCGTCACGCACAGCGTGATCCTTCCGATCGGCACGATCAGCCTCTTCGTCGGTCTCACCGACGTCATCGTCTCGGAGGATTCGGCTCGCATCCGCGAGTCGCCGCCTCGCGATCGGCTCTCCGAGGGCCAGATCCGCACGATCCATCGCCTCGCCTCCGAGTACAACACGGCCCACAGCAACGTTGCCGGGAATTCAGCGGCCGCAGAAGATGCGGCCCTCACCGACGACGCCGACTCGGCGACCCCGGCGTCACTCGCCGGATCCATCACCGCGGCTTCGTCCGCGGGCTCCATCGCCCAGGTCTCCAACGCGGGAGACTTCGAGGATCCCTCCATCCTAGGGATCTTCGATTTCGACTCCGGGTCGGAGAACTCCGGAGACCCCCGCGACGGAACCGGTCGCCACACCGCGACCTACATGGCGACCGGCACCGATCCGCCGGAGGATCCATTCTCCACCCCAATCCCTCCTAATGCCACGACAACGGAGGTCGAGGAACTCCGCCTGAAACTGGCGGAGGCGATACGCAAAGAGAAAGCCGAGCGCGAAAAATTTCGCCTCGAGCAGGTGACGGCGCAGGAGCTATCACGCTACCACCAGCAGCGGATCAGGTCACGCCTGAACCCCACCGTTCAGGGGCATGCCCTGAACTTCGACGACGAAAACGACCCGGCCCGCGTGGCCGAGCGCGCGATCTGCGAGAACGCGCCACCAGGAGGAAGCGCACGGCCCCCGCCAGGATCAACTGCAATGGGTGCCCCACCACCACCCAACCGCACCCCTCCCAGGGACCAGCCGCGGATAGTAGTCTCCTCACGGGAGCGAGACGCAAACGGCCTCCCACTGTTCTCTACCCCGATGGACAACCTCGTGGCAGGCCGAGCAGCAGCCGACAGCATCACGGCCACCGGCAACGGCGCCCTGCAGATCGAATACGTCAAGGCCCTGCTCGCAAAGGCCGTCGAGCAACAAAGAGCGGGCGCCGACTCGCAAGGTCGAGTATACTCGCGTTCCTCGGGAAGCAGAGCGGCCTCCAGCGGCTGCCCAACGGCGGCAAACACCCTCAACTGTCCGCCACCAGAGCCACTGCAGCTCCAATACCGACCCACGAACGCGGCACTCTCCACCAACGACCCCAGGCCGGCAACCAACCTTGTCGCCGCCAACGGGCAACCCATCGACGCCCGCACCACACCATCAACAACCAAAGTTGGCGCGCACGCCAACCCAACGACCTGCGACATACCGTAACCAATCGCCGCGACGGCGAGCCCATGGGGTCGCTTAGTCGACTCGGACCCAAGTGCTTCGGACCAATGATCCGAGGCGAGAAGTACCCGCCAAACTTCAAGGCGCCGAAAGAAATAGAAAAGTACGACTCCTCGTACGACCCCGCCGTATGGCTCGACACATACCTCATGGCGATGGGGATCGCAGGCCACACTGACCTGCTAGCCACCCGTTACCTCCCCCTGATGATGGAGGGGACGTGACGGCAGTGGATCAACACCCTCCCCCAAGACAGTATCGACTCCTGGGAGGAGATGCGCGACGCCTTCGTCGGGCACTTCGAGTGCTCCTACACCCGCGCCACCACCATCGAGGACCTGGAGCGGTGCGTCCAGGGACCCCGCGAGTCGACCCGCAACTGGGTCCAACGGTGGCAAGAACTGTGGTACAACGCGGTCGGCATTCACCCGGACACCGCGATCCATTGCTTCAAGACCTCGTGCCGCTACGAGCCCCTAGTCGCCAAGCTCAAGCGATACTCCCGCACACTCGACAACATCCCCGACCTCCTCGAGATTGCCAAACGGTACGCCGAGGAAGATCCAAACCAGGAAACTGACGACGAGTCAGGAGGTCAACGCCGCACGGGCGGCAACGACGGCGGATGCCGATCCGACCTACGCTACGACGGCACTCGCCTCACCAGCAAGCGCCGCAGTGATGGGCGAGTCGACTTCGTCGCCAACGCCGGGCACGTGCAGCGCGAGCCCAAGAGCTTCCGCCGCGACGGAGGACAACGCCGCGACGGCTGCAACTACAAGAACAAGCCAAGGTTCGACCCCGCGGCCCTCCTTAACCAACCATGTGCGTTCCATAGCAGGGAAGGGAAGCCCGCAACGCACACCACCGCCGACTGCCACACCCTCAGGGAAATCGAGAAGGCACGGCGAGCGCGGGAGGACC
The DNA here is from genome assembly GCA_910589765.1 of Avena atlantica. Classification (NCBI taxonomy): domain Eukaryota; kingdom Viridiplantae; phylum Streptophyta; class Magnoliopsida; order Poales; family Poaceae; genus Avena; species Avena atlantica. The sequence goes on along the minus strand of OU342735.1, from coordinate 439,959,190 downwards.
CCGACAACGACCCGCCAAACGGCGGCAAATTCGGCAAAGTGGCCGGCTCGCTCCACACCTTCACAGGCTTCAACACGAAGCGCGAGAAGAAGGTCATCGCCCGCGCCGTCGCCGTCAACGCGGTGGCCCAGATAGACGTCCCCCAGTTCCTAAACTGGTCGGAGCAGCCCATCACCTGGAGCCGCCAAGACCACTCGCCACGCATCGAGTACCCAGGACGAGTCGCCCTGGTGGTCAAGCCCAAGGTCGGCGACTACTGGCTCCCCAAGACACTAATGGACGACGGCAGCTCCATCAACATCCTCTACCTCGACACCTTCAGGCGGCTGCGGCTCCCGCAGTCAATGATCGAGACGACTCACACCACATTCCACGGCATCGTCCCCGGTCGGAAGGCGTACCCGATCGGCAAGGTCACGCTGCCAGTAACCTTCGGCACACCAGCAAACTTCCGCACCGAGCGGATCGTCTTCGAGCTGGTGCCCTTCGACAGCCCCTACCACTGCGTCCTGGGGCGCCAGGTGTTCGCTAAATTCATGGCAGCGCCCCACTACGCGTACAACGCGATGAAGCTCCCCGGGCCATGCGGCGTCATCACCATCCACGACGACCCCGACATGGCCGCCGAGTGCGAGGCCAAAGGAGCCGAGCTCGCCGACGCCGTCATCGCGGCGGAGACCAACCACGCCGATGAGCTCGCCAAGTACGCGAGCGGGGTCAACAACGACGACCCCACCATACTCAAGAAGCCCAACTCAGAGGGCGCAAACACCTCAACCTTCGAGGCCACGACGCACACCCGCACCATCGAGCTGGTCCCAGGCGACTCTAGCCAAACGGTGACGATCGGGACGGGCATGAGCCCAGCATAGGAAGGCGCGCTCATCGAGTTCCTCCATGAGAACAGGGACATCTTCGCATGGAAACCCTCCTACATGCCCGGTGTTCCCAGGGAACTCGCTAAGCACAAGCTAAACGCCGACCCCAAAGTGCGACCTGTCAAGCAGTCGCTGCGGCCCTTCAATGAAGAACACCGTCGAGCAATCGCCGAGGAGGTGCAGCGTCTACTCGCTGCCGGCTTCATCCGGCCAATCAAATACTCCAAGTGGCTGGCAAACCCAGTCCTGGTCGAGAAGAAGAACGGGACCTGGAGAATGTGTATCGACTACACAAACTTGAACGGCGCCTGCCCAAAGGAGCAGTTCGTCCTCCCGCGGATCGACCAGATAATCGATTCAACCGCGGGCTCGGAGTCGCTCTGTTTTCTTGATGCCTACTATGGGTACAACCAGATCAAAATGGCTGTCGAAGACGAGGAGAAGACGGCGTTCATCACGCCATTCGGAGCATTCTGCTACACCGCCATGACCTTCGGCCTCAAGAACGCCGGAGCGACCTACCAGAGGTGCATGCAAGAATGCCTCGCGAGCCAAATTGGCCGCAACATCCACGTCTACATCGACGACGTGGTCGTGAAATCAGCTCGCCAAGGCGACCTACTCGCCGACCTGGCGGAAACATTCGCCAACCTGCGAAGATACAAGATAAAGCTCAACCCAGGCAAATGCACCTTCGGTGTACCCGCCGAACAACTATTGGGTACGTCGTCTCCAAACGAGGGATCGAGGCGAACCCCACGAAGATCGACACGATCGCCCGGCTCGGCAAACCCGAGTGCCTGCGCGACGTCCAGAAGCTGGCCGGGCGAGTAGCGGCTCTCAGTCGCTTCACCCCCCGCCTGGGCGAAAAGGTGATGCCCCTATACCGCCTGATGCGCAAGAACCCCACCTTCCAGTGGGACAAGGAGGCGGACGACGCGCTCCGCGACATCAAAAAGGTGCTACTCGCCGCACCACTACTCGCCGCCCCCGCCGAAAAAGAACCCATGCTGGTTTACGTCGTGGCGTCCGAGCGCGTCGTCAGCGCCGTGATGGTTGTCGAACGACCAGAGGAAGGAAAGGAGCGCCCGGTCCAGCGGCCGGTGTACTACATCAGCGAGGTCCTCACCGAGTCGCGCCAGCGGTACCCACAGTACCAAAAGCTAGTATACGCGGTCTTCAGAGCTCAGCGGCGCCTGCCGCACTACTTCCAGGAGCGCCCGATCACGGTCGTCTCCTCAGCACCACTGCAAGACATCATCCGCAACCGCGAGGCGACCGGGCGGGTCGCCAAGTGGGCCGTCGAGATCGGCGTCCACAACATCAAATACGAGCCACGAAAAGCGATCAAGTCGCAGGCACTGGCGGACTTCATCGCTGACTGGGAAGAGGCTCAGCAACCAGAGAAGCTGCCGTACCCCCACTACTGGAGCCTGCACTTCGACGGCTCCAAGAACGCGGACGGTGCAGGCGCAGGGATAGTGCTGACTTCACCAAAGGGCGACAAGCTCCGCTACATCCTCTGCCTTGACTTCACGCCCTGTACCAACAACATGGCTGAATATGAGGCCCTACTCCACGGCATGCGAGCCGCTAAGGAGATGAACTTCAATCGCCTCCGCTGCTACGGACATTCCGACCTCGTCGCGGGGCAAGTCGCTGGCACCTGCGACGCCGTCTCCCCTACCATGGCGGCGTATCGCCAGGCAGTGGACAAGTTGGGCGGACACTTCACCGGCTAATCCGTCGAGTGGATCGATAGACGGAAGAACGAGGAGGCCGACGCACTCTCTCGCATCGGGTCGGCCCGACTCGCACCACCCGCCGGCGTTTTCCTCGACACGATCACCAAGCCATCAGTCTCTCCCCCGAGGGAGATCGACATCGGGGTCCCACTCCAACCAGAGGCAGCCTTGGTCGTACTCGTCAACGAGCCAGACGACTGGACCAAGCCCTACATCGCCTACCTGGAAGCCGGCACCCTGCCGGCAGACGAGACATACGCTCGGATGATTGCTCGTCGATGCAAGTCATACACCATCATCGACGGCGAGCTCCACAAGCGCAGCGTCACCGGCGTGTTCCAACGCTGCGTCCAACCAGCTGAAGGACGCAAAATCCTCCACGACATTCACTCCGGTGACTGCGGCCACCACGCCGCCGCTCGCTCCTTGGTCGCCAAGGCTATGCGACATGGCTTCTACTGGCCCACCGCACACGCCGATGCTGTCGATATCGTCCAGCGGTGCGCCGGGTGCCAGAAGTACGCCAACCAGACGCACGTGCCGAGTTTGGCGCTCAAAACAATCCCCATCACCTGGCCATTCGCTGTGTGTGGCATGGACATGGTAGGCCCCTTCAAGAAGGCCCCCTCCGGCTACACCCACCTGCTAGTCGCCGTCGACAAATTCACGAAGTGGGTGGAGGCCAAGCCAGTCCGGAAATGCGACGGGAAGACCGCCACTAAATTCCTACACGAGCTCATATATCGCTACGGGTTCCCAAACAGCATCATCACGGACAACGGCACCAACTTCGCCAAGGGAGCCATGGCCGAATTCTGCGAAGAACACCACATCCGGCTCGACCTCGCGTCAGTCGCCGACCCGGAATCAAACGGCCAGGCGGAACGGGCCAACCAAAGCATCCTCCACGGCCTGAAGCCGCGACTCCAAGTACCACTCGAGCGCACCGCCGGGTGCTGGATCGAGGAGTTGCCCTCTGTTGTCTGGGGGATCCGCACCTCAGTCAACAGATCAACGGGATTCACTCCCTTCTTCATGGTCTACGGCGCCGAGGCAGTCATGCCCACCGACCTCGAACATGACTCGCCGCGGGTCGTCCACTATACGGGGGCTGCAAACGAGCTTGCCCACCAAGACGGAATCGACCAACTCGATGAAGCACGCGACCTCGCTCGGTCACGCACTGCCATCTACCAGCAAGGACTCCGCCGCTACCACAGCCGGTGGGTGAAAGCTCGCACCTTCCAAGAACGCGACCTGGTATTACGCCTCATCCAGGACAAGAAGGGCATGCACAAACTCTCCCCTCCGTGGGAAGGCCCATTCGCTATCGGGCACGTACAAGGCAACGACGCCTACTACCTCATCGACGTCCGCGGGGACGGCAAACTCGACGTCAAGCGACCATGGAATGTAAACCTCCTACGGAAGTTCTATTCCTAGAACCCCACACATGTACTCTCCATTCGCTATGAAATAAAAAGAAACGGTTACCGCAAATTGCGCCTACTCTCCATGACTTGTGCCACTCGCACTCGTAATAACAGCGTTACACTAAATGCAGAAGTCAACCTTTGGTACAGCGACCGACACGGCTAAGTAGCGCGGTGTAAGAGCACTGAATCACCTCAGGTCTTGCATCGTCCACGAAAAACGCCCACCCGGAGCCCCATTGGAGTCGCCTAGCTCGACTGGTTCTACGAGCCAAGATAACTGCCCTCGCTTCTCACAGCGACCTTGGTCCTCCGCATCCTCGGCATAGCGACTCGAACGGCTAAGTACCACGCTCGGGGACTGAAGACCAGTTCGTCGCGAGCGGTCAGGGAAAACGCCAAGTAAGAGAGCATGCCCAGGATTCGCCACGCGACTGACCCCAAGGGCCAGGCAGGAGTGACGCGCTCACACCAACGCGCTAAGTCCTCAACCACCCTCGAGTCGCGACTAGAACTACCAAGTACCACGCTCGGGGACTCGGCCACCCGACCTCGTTCGCGCACGGGAAAACGGTAAAGTACAGAGCACTCAAGGGAGTCGCCTAGCGACTGGCTCTCCGAGCTCGGGCGAGTCGACCAAAACAACAAAACACATGACAACAACACATATATCATATACGAGGTAAACCCCACAAAAAGGGCGGACGCGCTCGGGGACTCGTTCAAAAATCAATCACAAACATACAACAAATACCAAAATAGACACGACATCTCATTCAATTGGATATTGCATTGTTTCATGTTACAAAATATTCCCGCATGGCAGACCTGCTGCTAACACCACAAGACAAACTATCCTACTTTGCAGGCTTTGATGACGACTCACCAACATCCCGGCGATTGCGGATGAACGCCGTGTACGGGTTTGACGGATACGTCGTCAGTTTACCCGCCATCGCCGCGCGAAAAGGTTGCTCGACCTTGAAGTCATGATGCGGCGGCTCGGGGTCGTTCGGCGCGACGACCGTCTCCTGGTACGGAAGGAGGTCGCCCATTGCCCAGACACGTTCTGAGTACGTGGCGGCACGGTCCTGCAACTTGAGGACCTCGGACAGCTCCATCGTGCCAGTCGACGATGGATATCCACTCGTCGCATCGTCGATGTCGAAATCTTAGGGGAAGTGGGCGAGTCCAAGGCTCAGCGCCGTCGACGCTCCGCGCCGAAACGCCGACCGCGTCATGAACACAACGACCGCGGGCGCCTTCTCCAAATACTTCCACACCTCAACAAGGTCGCTGGGAATCACCTCCGTGGGCGATATCTCTTGAAGATAGGCGCGGATGCATGTCGCCGACAATGTCGCCGAATCGACGAGCATGCTTACGCACTGCCTTGCGTCGAGCGATCTCGCCTCCCCTTCGCTATCGATGATGCGACCTGCGAGTAGAAGACAATAATGAGTACGACGGACACCACAAAAGACACAACCACTAGAAAGGGAAGATGTACTCACCAAGCAGCGGGCGGGCAAGTTCCGTGATGAAGCATTGAAGCGATGTATGGTCGTCCTGAAGCCCAGCAATAAGGACTTCCGACACCTTGCGATCCTCCTCAGCGGCCGCAACGGCGGCCTTAGCTCGCCCGTCAGCCGAGCTCGCTTCTTCTTTTGCCTCCCGCAGTTCGCGCTCGAGGTTGGTGATCCGCTGTTCAGCGGCACTTAGAGCAGATTGCGCCGCCACCAATTCACCAGCGGGGACAAGCCCCTGGCGAGCTTCCTCTGCCTTCGCAGCAACAGCCTGAAGCCCTTTGTTCGCTTCCTGGACGATGGCCAGTTCCTTCTCCGCGCGCTGCTTCGCGGCCAGTCGGTCCGCCGATTCAAGCTGCAGACCCTGCACATCACCAAAAAAGTTAGTCAAAGCAAAATTCCTAAGTGCCCACCCGCTGAAATTCAACGAGTGCGCACTCGGGGACTGGCGATCAAGAAATTCCTAAGTGCCCACCCGCTGAAATTCAGCGAGTGCGCACTCGGGGACTGGCAATCAAGAAATTCCTAAGTGCCCACCCGCTAAAATTTAGCGCGTGCGCACTCGGGGACTGGATGCAAAAAATTAGATTAAAAAATTATAAGAATCAGGCCGCTGTAAAGCACCAGCCTGATCCTCGGGGACTGGATGTACCTGGATGGCTGCGCCAAGCATGCCATGAAGTTGTATCGCGTCCACGGACGCGAGGAGCGCCGGCGTGTGCCCACGACGTTGGTCGACTTCAGCATCGGCGGTCCCAGGAGCGTGGCTCGAGGGCGCAGCCCCACTCGCCGTGGCCGCCTTGGTCACGAAGCGTGGGAAGGTAGCGATAGAGGCTCCCGCTCCAAGAGAGGTCGCCTCCGCCGTTCCAGGCAAGGAAGCGCCCTCCTTCGTAGACGCGGCTGCCTCCATCACGGGCCCGGCTGGTGCAACCGCCGTGTCGTCAGAGATAGTGACGGTGTCGCCACCCTTGGCCTTCTTGCTGCCATCCGCTGAGGCGACGACCTCGTCCGCCTTCCTCTTGCGGGAAGGATCCTCCTCGCTAACGGCGGGCGACACCTTAGCCACGGTCGGATGGCCCATCCTCTTCACTCCGGTCCTGTGCATCAATCGAATAAGCAAAAACAATTGAAATAGTTATGAAAAGCAAGGAAGGGTGAGTGCACTCACTTGGCGATTGGGATAAAACGTAGCCCCGTACGGAGACCGGCCGGTTTTTCCAGTTCAGGGCCCAGTCGGCGACTGAGCCCCATCTCCAGGACGTCGCGTGCCCAAGACACAGACGACTTCTTCGTCGTTGAGGCCGCAACTGGAGCCTCTGGGACATCCTTGTCAGGAGCCTCCTTGCGAGGCGAAGCTGCTGTAACCGGAGCCTCCTTGCGAGGCGAAGCCGCTACAGCCGGAGCCTCCCCCAGCCCAGAGACTGGGGCGAATGGCGGCGGTATTGAAGCCAGCGGCACTTCCACGGTCTCCGCGTCTAGCGCGGCTGTCGCTGGTGGAGCGTCATCACCGGCTGGGCTGGGAGCATCAGAGCTGCTCGTCGAATGCGGCGGCGAGGCTGGCTTCGACGGCTTCGTCTTCTTCTTCGGGGGGGCCCTTGCCTCCCTTTCCTTCTTCTTCTTCTTCGATGGAGTGGCTTGACGGCACGAGGTGGTTTCTGGGAGCTCGTCGTCGTCATCATGACGCTCGAGGCTTCTGCTTGCCTCGATCTCGCGCTGTCGTTGCCCGCGGGTCTTCCGGACCAGTGGGGCGACCTCCTCTTCAGACTCGTCATCGTCGACCTCGTCGCCCTTAGCAGGTGGAGATTCGCCTGCGTCCTGGGCGGACGAGCCCGAGTTCTCGTCGTCCGAAGGTGGGAGCCACCCTTCCACCACTTGGAATAACTGCGACAAATACAAAATGGAATCAGAATTACCGCGACTGCATAGACTGCGACTGCGAGCAAGGTAAAGTGATTACCGTTGGAGCCGGACGCTTCGCGGTATAGGGGGCGACCCCAGCCTGCGCATCCAGGTACACCGCCTGGGTAATCTTCTTCAGCGCTGGGAGGTAGTCCTCCAGCTTCCACTCGTCGAGGCAGGCCTTCGTCGAGTCTCCCAGGCCCGTGTACTGGTACATGTAATGGTCGCGTTGGGTGAGCGGGACAAGCCGCCGCCCAAGCCAGCAGTTGTATAAGTTTATTGTCTGGAGGCCCTTCTTTTTCAGACCGCGGATGGTCTAGAGCATCTCGTCGACGACCATCCGCTGGTCGTCGGGGAGCTTGCCGACTTGGAGATGGCGCGGCTCGGACCGATTGGCGGAGTACCGCGGGATCGCCACCTCGTCTTCCGGGGTCGCTTCGGCCACGTAGAACCACGACTTCTTCCAGTCGCTCGCTGCCTTGGCGGGCAGCATCAGATCGAAGAAAGAAGCTTTGGACTTGAGCTGGAACGTCAGGCCGCCCGCGGCTAGCATTGGGCCGCCTGCTTCCTCGCGGCTGATCCGTCCATGGAACAGATCTTGCCACAAGGTGAAGTAGGGCTGGCAGCCCAAGTAGCATTCGCAGAACGCCACGAAGATGGCGAGCTGCTCGATGCTGTGGGGACCCAGATCTGAAAGCTGGATCCCGTAGTAGGCGCAGAAGCGCCGGAAGAACAGGGGCGTAGGGAACCCTAGCCCCCACTCGAGATGACTGGTGAAACAGACGAATTCCCTATCTCGCGGGATCGGGGTCGTCTCTCCGGCTGCGGGAATACGCCAACAGCCGGCTCGCAAGATCCCGGCCTCCTCGAAGGAGGCCAGCTGCGCCCTCGTGCACTTGGATCTACCCCACGGTTCGGTGGAAAGGGCCATGGTCGAGAGGTTTGGTGGGGGTCAGAGGATTTCGGGTCGGCTGGATCACGATGCGAGGGAAGGAAAATGCGTGCAGTCGGAAGAAGTGGTGAGAAGATGGCTCTCCGATCGCCTGCCATTCCCCTTATATAGGGGATGTTACCCGCCAAATCAGGGAACCGTTACCGTGCGATGATTACGCCGAAAGTTACCGTTGGATTACCCCAACGGCTAGTTTGACCACGCTTGACGGTCCAACTACAGCCACTCGGCTCGCCGACCCAATCACTACGACAGTGATTCGCCGACTCGACTCGCCAAAGCTGCGACCTGGATCACTGGTTTCCTCCTTTATACAGGAGCCCGCCGACGATTCGACTGGATGCCTACTCTGAAGCCGTATACTCCGACTGCCAGCAGCCACATACGACTAATCGACGACGGCCTCGGGGACTACTGATGGGGATATGCCTACCGGGGTATACCCAGCAGGACGTTTCCGACTGGCCCAAGAACCGGCGAGTGGGCCTGCAGAATGGCGAGTGGATTGAAGCCCAGCAAGGCACCGAGCGACTGGAAGCTGAAGGCCCAGGCGAGTAGATAGGCCCAGTCGGATTAGGTTAAATGACTACCGAAGCTTTAACTGAATCGGTTGAGATATGTAAACCCTAGGGGTGGTGAGCCTATATAAACCTCCCTATAGGGCGAGTAGAGATACGTTCCCCCCATACACCCAAGCGACTCACTGCCTAGCCGCCGAGCTCGCCCCTTGTAACACCTCCATAATACAATCTAGCAGGAGTAGGTCTTTACCCTCCGGGGGGCCGAACCTGGGTAAAACCCTGTGTCTTAGCCCTCATCTCGCACCGCAGATGGCTGGCCGCCCTTGCCCCTCATTCTACTACTCGCTGCCGATTGCAGCATCTGCCGTGACTATTCCCACGAAGTATCGGATTGAGGAACTTAGTTTACCTCGAGATTCTGGAAGAAAGTCCAAGAAGGTTTAGGAACCCGCTTAGATTTCAGTACCGCGTATCACCCTCAGACCGATGGACAAACGGAGCGAGTAAATCAAATACTCGAATATATGCTTAGAGCATGTGTGTTAGAATATGGATCCAAGTGGGAAGACTGTCTGCCGTTTGCCGATTTTTCATACAACAACAGTTATCAAGCCAGTTTGCAAATGGCCCCATTTGAATTCATGTACATAAGAAAGTGTCGCACCCCTTTTAACTGGTCGGAAGTAGAAGAGAGTCAGATTTTCGGACCCTACATCCTATGAGAAGCAGAAGAGAAGGTTCACAAGATTCGTGAGCACCTCAAGACCGCCCAATCCAGACAGAAGAGTTACGCCGACAAGAGACGTCGAGACCTCGCCTTCAACATAGGAGATTTTGTTTATCTGAAAGTGTCGCCATTGAAGGGAATGCAACGCTTCCAACTCAAAGGAAAGTTATCCCCCAGATATATCGGACCTTTCAAGATTATGAACCATCAAGGAGAAGTGTCGTATCAATTGGAACTACCCAAAGAAATGTCAGCCATCTACAACGTGTTCCATATCTCGTTACTTCGCAAGTGTCTCGAAGTTCCAGAGAAGACCGAAGTGTTCAAAAATATCGACCACCGGACCATAGAGATCAACGATGACCTGACCTATCCTGAAGTACCCATCCGTATTTTGGAAGAAGATTTTCGAACTACCCGAACCTGAAGCATCAAGTTTCTCAAGATTCAGTGGAGCAACCACACCAAGAGGAAGCTACCTGGGAGCGTGAAGATCACATCAGGACGGAGTTTCCCGATCTCTTCAAATTCTAGGTAATATTTTCGTCCTTTTTCGAATCTCGGGACGAGATTTTGTTTAAGGGGGGAAGGTTTGTAACATCCCAAAAATACTAAACTTGGATCATCAATTTATAATCATCAAAATTAGGGTTAACAAAAACTTTGTTAAATAAAATTATGAATGCATGCATATGAGTATGCATTAAATTTGAAATTCTTTTGAACCACCTTGTTTGTGTGTTTCCTTGCTTGTAAAATGTTTCTTAGGTGAAATAAACATCATCTAAAACATTTCCCACACTTTTCCTAAAGAAAAGTAAATCAAAACAAATAAAATAAAGGAACGGTCATTTTGACCAATTTAACTCCCATGCCTACTTTGGCTGTCTCAAACTTTCAAAACCTAACAGAAAATTTTCTGGATCTTTGCACCCCTTGAATGTACTCATAACAAAGTATCAAGGCCCACTTTGTGATCATCCAGAAACTTTCAAATGCATAGTTTAAATGACAATTCAAAATTGAATCTTTATCATATGGGAAGATCCCACTTTTTCAAAAACCACTCAAACAAGCTCAACTTTCAAAACCCAAGCATCTGCAGACTCACCGGCACCAATCTAGCAAACCCACCAAAAATCTTTTCAAAATTCAAAACTTGATTTCATGCGGCCATTTCATCAAACAGGTTGCAGACACAAATCATACATAGTCTAAACACTATTGTGAGCAGTGATTCTTGCCTAACTGGTTCCCTCTCTAGCTCACAACCATCTCAGTAGATCATCTAGCTAACTAAACTAAACACTAGCACCACTGTGAGCTTGCCATTGTCCTCAATGGTGAACAATCGAGCACACCCATGTCACCCCCATGTAGACAGCAAGCTAGGAGGAGACACAAGCCTAGCCAGCATGTCTGGGAGGCTGCCCACCGTCCACCGCCACTCACTGTCCCAGCCGCGAGCGTTGCCAAGACCTGGACCACACGCACGAACCATGCCAACCTCGCCAGCGACCATGCCGAGCGTGCGGCAGAGCGCCACCCTTGACCGAAGCCCACAGACCGCGCGCCGCCATCGCCGCGTGCATACACAATCCCCACCGACCCAGGAGACCACCAGACATCCTCGTTTGCCGCCCTGTGCCCCGCAGGCACCGCTCGCCGTCAAAGACGCCGCCTCTGTCGTGCAGAGCGTCGCATGTTCCAGACCAAGCCACACTGCCACACGCCTCAAAACCATGTCGTTGAGCATCGCCAGGGAACACCGCACCGTCCCCTACCTTTGCCCATGCTAGTAGCCGCCTGTAACGTCTCCCCCGACAAGCTCACCTTGCGCCTCGTCGGTCCCCTCGCTCGACTATAAATAGAGGCCACCCCAGTCGATTTTTTCACACCACCTCACTCCCCTCTTCTCACTGATCGTGCCACACCGTTCCCGGAGCAAGGCGAGCACCACCTCGCCGGAATTTCACCGGAGCCCGCCGCCTCTGGAAAAGAAGGGCGCCATCGATTTCGTCCACCCCAGGAGCTGCTGCGACCACCCCTGAGTTCGCCGTCGTCGACTTCGTCGTTCGCCTGCCTCGCCGACCCTCGCCAGCACCCCGGTGAGCCCCCAGCAACCCTCACTGGCTGCGCTAGGTTTCTTTCTCGCCGGCGTTGCCTCGCGTCGACGATGACTCCCAGCTGTTGGATTAGAATCAGATCGAACGACCCACGTTGCCCCGTACCGCTTCGCCCCTCCCTGTCTCACTGACGAGTGCGGACACCCACTTAAGCAGCCCGCGGGAGCACTGCGCTTAGCAGGCCGGCCCGTTAACTCTTCCCGCGCAGCCTAGTGATTTGAATTAAACTTTTTCCATTTTATTTCAAACACACTTCTATACCCAACTTCAAAAATCAACCCAGATCGATTCAATGCACCAAATTTATTAAAACCAATTTTGTTAGAAAGGACTGTGAATGCTGAATCCAAGCCGTTGGATTCAAGTTATTTGGATCTATAGATCACTCATGGTAAAAATAACAAGGCAGAAGCTTTTCTGCATTCAAACATTTTTCAAATTTAAACCATAATAGCTTTTGAGTTGATTCCAACTCTCAAAAATCACATTTAACCATACCTTTCAGAATATATAAAAATATATAGGTTTAATTGCAGAAATAATGTTCAAGTAATAAAAGAATGCTACATAGGCATTTCTAGTCACTTTATTTAATTAAAATAAAAGGGTAAAACCTTATTAAATTGTGACACCACTTTAATTCATATTCCCATGGACTAAAATATGTGGTGATGACATGTGTCAACATGATCCCATGTTTGGTTTGGAGAATATTAAATATTAAGTAGTTTTTCAATGAGTAGAAATTACTTTTCTAAAAATAAAAGGAATTAAACCAAGCCTTAATCTTGTAATGTTAGAGATGATGTTAGATCATCTATAGGACCCTTGTGTGTGATGATTGCAAGTAGTTAAGTATTGTTTGGTGATTTTGTACCTCGTATTTATTTATAGACGCTAGTACTGACCAAGGATACGAGGAGGAAGGAGGATTCTACGAAGAAAAGCCGAGGAGAACTTCAACCACTGATCTGCACAAGGCAAGCTTTACTAACCAAGTTGACCTATGCAAGCCAGTAACTTTGCAAGCTAACACTTGCAATCTAGCAAGCTTATACTGATATGGTGCAATATAACACTTGCAAGATACCCTACTGATGCAACAAACCCCTACTTGTTTCTATGACTACTATATGCCTTAAGCATATGTGATCATATCCACTTGATAAACCCATCCTAGTTTTTACTTGCAAGCCTCTTACTTTATTTCTTTATCAAAGCTCTTACTTAGAGTTTACTGGAATAAATGGTAGATACTAGAAAGATATGTGAAGGTTGCATAAAGAGCATAAAATTTGGCCTAAGCTAGACAATCTTGATGTCATCTTAAGGCATGAGATTAAACTTAGTTGAAACTCCACTAGTTTACCACCCCTCATTAATTGCTTACCCCCACTTGTAGATGCTAGTGCTAAGCATAAAACTTGACCAACTTTAGATGGGAATACTTGGTGGAAAAATGGTTATGAAAACCTTGGAATGATGGATCATTCTATTGAAATGTTTTGAACATGTGTTTCCAAACACCTGATGATTTTGGTGATGAAAATGTTGAGGCATGAGCCATAGCCCTTTATAAAACTGATGGTTGTCTGGATGCGATACCATTCCAATTTTATCGTACAACCACAATACCCGAATATTGGTAGGGCTTGACTGGAAACTTATATACCTTATTATTAGTTCCCTCGCGGCCAAGGTCTGAGCTGAGGCCACCTTGTGAAGATTGTCCACCTGTGGAGTACCCAAGATGACAGTTGGTCATGGTTGGGAGGCCAAACTCACAGGAGAGGTCCTCATACTAGGGCGTGTAATCAAAAGGATAGGATTGATTATCCGCATACTTAGTATGGTGAATTCAGGATTTATTCCTGACGGATGTATCGAATGTTGTGGTGAAAGTGTACAATCTCTGCAGAGTGTCAAACTATTCGAATAGCCGCGTCCACGGTTATGGACAGTTGGAGTGGCCATACTGTTCCCCCGTCAGAGTTTTCAAAATGACTTGTGAAATGAAGTGAGACTTTGACTTGACCACAACAGAGTTGTGATATGAAATACAAGTTCCCACTTAGGAGATATAAAATTGCGACTAGCTTTGGAAACTAGTAGAGATAAATCTGGCTTTTGCAAAACAACCCTAGAGCCTAGTGTCCTATTATCCAAAAACCCCTTTACCTGTTAGTATTAGTTTGCGAGTACTTAAAGAGTACTCATGGCTTTGTCCCTGGCTATTCCCATGGCCAGACTATGAAGAGGAGTACCTGGAGGATGGACCCCAGGAAGGTTACGACAACTAGGATCATCTCCCATAGTCAGCATTGCCTGTGACCCCGAAGATGGAGCTTCGCCTACGCTATCGTTATTGTTACGTATTCCGCTGATTGATGTTGTATTAAGAACTGGATCATGAGATCCCTATTTGTGTAAGAACTTATGTATCATTTGTAATGGATGATGTACTATGGTATCCAATTCTGTTATGTCTCGCAAAAATGGTAATCCTAGGATTGCGATGTATGGCATAACATGCATCTAGGATTGAAAAATCCGGGTGTTGACAACCACCAACTGTCCATTTGGCTAAGTTATTGCAACCTATATGATCCAGGCAGATCCCATATTGCCATGTGGCTGCACTTGAAGCTTCTCAACATTTGACATCTCAAATCTCTTTGTTCTTGGGTGGCATTCCACTAGTGAGATACACAGGGTAGGCCATGAAAATGGGGCCCTGGTAACCACTCAACAAAAATCCATCCAAGCAATTACCATTCCACCCAGGTGTTTCATTCACATAGTGGTTTTATTAAATAAAACATAATTCATAGACTTAGAAATATTTCATAGCATGAATATAATCCACCCTTGTTTTCTACTAGCTAGGCTAAGCATGATAGTAGTAGGAATCTTTACTTAGGGAAAATTCTACTAAGGCATCATCTACTAGGATTTCCCATGGCATAGTTAACACATAGAAAATTCCATGCAAGTCCTACTTAGAAATATCACTAATGCATAGTTAAAATAATAGGACAGAATGTATGAAGAACCACTTGCCTTTTTGGTAGAGAATATAGGTTCACTCCTTGATCTTGCAAGACTCACACTCTTCAAATTCCACTACAATTCAATCAAGGCACAAATTCAAACTAGCATTCAAACAATTCACCATATAAAATAAAGAAAACAAAACAATGCATGAAAGCATGCAAAAGATTGTTTTATTTGGAAAGGTAGTTTCTAATAAAGTTATAAACATTTTAAAACACCTATTTTTCATTTATAAAAGTGGCAAAACCATTTAAAATCAAGTTAGTGAAAATAGGCCATTTAATCATTTTTGTTTTGCTAGAAATGATTTTAATCATAGGAATAATTTCTAGTGTTTGACAAATATATTTTTAAACACAAATGTTAGTGTTTATGGTAAAGTTGTTTAAATCAAATCCATTTTCAAAAGGTTTCACTCAAAATCATTTTTAAATCGAAGCAACATTTTAATTTTACTAGAAATACTTTTTATTCAAAGAATAATTCCTTAGTGTCACAAAATATACCTTTAAATCCAAAAGTTGGTTTTTATGGTCAGTAGGTTCAAAACAAACTATTTTTAAAAGATTTTACCCTAAAAATATTTTTAGAATAAATTTTAAAACCAAAATAGACCTAATAATGTTTCTGCAAAACATATACTTTTACAGAAGCAAAACACTAAACAAAGGGTATGGTTGCAAAGGTTTTATTTTTGTGAATCCATTGGTATAAAATTTGCAAAATTTGGATGTGTGGATCTAAAGTTATAGATTTTACAAAATCTAGCATCTAATAGATCAAATCTGTTTTTAAAACAATAGGCAAGGCCACGTGTAAAGTTATTACTAGACGGTACCGGTTCGGTAGGATCGTGCTCTGTGGATTGTTGGATCTAAGTGAGTTTGCACGGATCAGATCAACGCATACCTCTTTGTTAAGTGAATCTATCGCGTACACAAGATCAAAATCTAACGGCTCAGACTCACTGGTCACTAACTGGCAGCGCTAGCGACGGTGGACGGCGGCGGCACGCTCGGGCAGTGACGTTGCCAGCGAACTAGGAAGCGAGGAAGAGAGGGGAAAGGCTCACCGGGTTTGCAGGGCTGCGCTGATACATAACGTTGTCTTTGTCGGCGAAGGGGCGCACGAGGACGACGGGGATTTCTCGCCGGAGTCATCTCTGTCGTCGGGCTTGTTCTGGTTTCATCGTTGGCGAGGCTATGGACCACGCTAAGGAAAACGAATTGTACTGTTATATGTGCAATACGATGGAGAGCACGAGAGTGTCAACGAGGGGAAAGGGGACAGTCGGGAAATACCGTGGGAGGTGGCCGGAGTTGCTGCAGACCGCGGCCACGCTCGGGCGTTGTTGTTGCCGAGCTTGTGGGGCACGCCCAGGTGAGGAAAAGGTACTGGCGTGTGCAGTTGACGCTAGCGAGCAGGCTAGTGGGTGCCAGGGAGTGGGAGGCTATCGGACATCACCAGAATTTGATGGAGATGCTCGTCAGAGCAGTGGGTTCACGCGAGAAATTTGTGCAGCCTGGTGGCTCTGAGGAAACGAGGACTGAGGGGAATGAGAGAGGGGACATGGTCTATTAAGTACGCATGGTCACGGGGAGGAATAATGGTGGCATT
Organism: Avena atlantica; assembly: GCA_910589765.1. Classification (NCBI taxonomy): domain Eukaryota; kingdom Viridiplantae; phylum Streptophyta; class Magnoliopsida; order Poales; family Poaceae; genus Avena; species Avena atlantica. Next base: position 439,942,712 of record OU342735.1, on the reverse strand, counting down.
GATGCGAATTGACGCAGATAAAACAGCGGCAGAAACGGCCGGGGATTTGGGGGAGAACTGGTTGCGCGGGTGGAAGAGATGATGACGAGGCAGTTGACGTGGCGTGAGGTCGATTCGTCAGTGAGCTGAGAGAGTGGAGTGTCAACACCCAGAATTTTAATCCCAGATGTCTGTTATGCCATACATCGCAATCCCAGGATTACCATTTTTGCGAGACATAACAGAATTGGATACCACAGTACATCATCCAATACAAACCATACATAAGGTCTTACACAAATAAGGATCTCATGATCCAGTTCTTAATACAACTTCAAGCAGCGGAATACTGTAAGATCCCTCCTTTGTAAAAGAAAGTATCCCTGTGATTGCAATGCTAGTCCTTGGATCAATGCTAGCATCCACAGTTTAAGATGAAGTACATAGAAACAAAGGTCATTATTACATATCATTCCAGAGACAAACATAGTCTTTTACAACTCCATGACCACAGTCCTAATACAAGAGTTCAAATATATAATAAGATAATTAAGTCTTCATCTTCATGTGCCACAGGCAAGCATGTTGAGTGTGGACTCATGACTCCTAATCATCATTAGAATATCCTGCAACATCACAAGTTACAGCCACAGTGGGTCAATACATTGGAATAGTATTGGCAAGTGATACCTTAGTAGAATATTGGTGGACTATATACTATATGCATTTTGGCTAACTGTAGCTTAGGCTTGCTTTGCTCAAAATAGGTTTTGCCTATCAGTTGAAAACACTAAGTTTTCCTTTGTCAAAAAAATTTCCCCAAGGAACCACCAATAGACATTGGGGTCCTACACCCTTGTTCAACCACAAGTTTTACTTAGAAATTGGGATGAGGAGATTCTTGATAGCTTCCATGTCTTGATGCTCAAATTGTCCAATACCAGGGACATGGCTAAGTACTTAGATTCTTCCATCTGCAGAGGTTGTGCACTTTCCCCACAAGACTTGATTTTCACCAAGACAGGACCTTTCAGAAGCCTTCCCTTACACCCAATGGACGCGTTCCAACCTATCATCCCACTACCACCAACTGTCCAAATGGCTAAGTTATTGCAACCTATGTGATCCAGGCAGAGCCCATATTGCCAAGTGGCTGCACTAGAAGCTTCTTAACATTTGGCCTCTCAAATCCCTTTGTTCCTGGGGGGCTTTCCACAAGTGAGATAAACAAGGTAAACCATAGAAATGGGCCTTGTGTAACCACTCAACATAAACCATTCCTTCCATTCCACCCAGGTGTTTCATTCACTTAGTTGTTTTATTAAGCAAAAACATAGTCCAAAGACTTAGAAATATTTATTCATAGCATGAATATATAGCCACCCTTGGTTTCTACTAGCTAGGCTAAGCATTCCATAGATAAGCATCTTAACTTCGAAATTTCTAGCAATTCTACAACTACTAGGATTTCCCAAGCATAGCATATAAAGACCAAAAATTATCCATGCAAGTCTAGCAAAAATATTTCTAATGCATATTTGTAAAACATAGGAATAAAATCATGAAGCACCACTTGCCTTGGTAGTTTGTAGAGTAGCTACAATCCTCACAATCACAATCACTATTTGCACCAAAATCTACACATAAAATGATAACACCAAATCACAAACAAAATATACACAAGAAAAAATATATGGATGCATGCAAGATGATATGTGATGATTTTCTATACCAAACATGACAAGTGCACAGTACTGATTCATAAACAAGTTCAAAACTTGCCAAACAAACTTTATTTGAACATTAAAACATTTCACAAATAATTTATATACACAAAATAGACCTACACATGTTTCTGTAAAAATAACCATTTTAACAGAAGCAAAACATTAAACACTTTGCATATATGGAAAGGGCTTTCTCTCCTGATTCCATTGATATAAAATTTGTCAAATTTGAACGTGGGAATCAAAAGTTATGATTAAAACAAAATCAAACATCTAATAGATCTAATTCAAAATTTTAAAACGAAACCTGTGCCACGCGGCGGCTTCTAACTGGCTGGTACCGCTTCGCGCCGGATCACATTTCTGAGCCGTTAGATCTAACTTAAACGCGCGTCTTAGATCTGCCCGTACCTCTTCGCCTAGCGTCTAATCTCAACCATTGGATCTAGATCCAGTGGATCACATCTCTCTGACGATGTTCCGGTGAAACGAGAGGGGCAGGGGGGTTGTGTGTGTGCTTACCGAGACCGTGAGAATGTGGGGATGCTCAACGTGTGGACGGGCAGGGTCGGGGCGCACGGACACATCAGCACGAGCTCGTCGGAGTTGCTGGCGGCGGCGGATGCTCACTGACGGAGTCGAAGGCGACGTTCTGGGCACGAGGATCCAAACAAAAGGTGTTAGCAGCTGGGCTAGATGCAGGCGAACATGACCGTGTGATTCAGAAACAGAGGGGAACACGAGGCTCACCGAATTTAGTCGCCGGAGTCGAGGTGAGCTTCAGTCGCCTCCAGAGGTGGACGATGGCGACGGTCTAGGGCGATTCAGAAAGAAACAGAGGCATGAGAAGATGCGAAGGATGATTGCGAAGCAGCTCGAATGAACCATAAATCAAGGGGCGCCTCCTACTCACCGCGATGGCTCGCCGGAGTCTCTCGGTACAGCGGCGGTGCAAGTCAAATTGCGGGCAGCCTAGTGGCGCTTCTGGATAGCTTTGTTGGGGAAAAGGTCGCGAGGGGGAGGGGTTTATGTAGCCAGAGCGGGGGCAGAAATCACTCGCCGAATCAATGCAATTAAGCGCGGCATCAGTGAGGGGGAAACAGCAGCGGCGAGGTGGTCGTCGGCGTTGATTGAGGACGAAGGGGTGACGCGGTAGTGAGGGCCCAGTTGTCAGCGAGTGGGTACACGTGTGCGGGGTAGGAAACGAGGGGAGTGGGGAAACCCGGGTGGGCTGGCTGTTGGGCTTGCTTCGCTGTTGGGCCAAAAGCCTGACGCCAACCTTTTTCCTTTTCCTTAATCTTTTTCTTTTTCTGGTTGAATTTCCAGGAACCATTTTCAAATGATTTCAAAAGCTATTTGAATTCAAACCTTTTCAGGATTTTTGTAGAGTGAAACTTTTACTCAAATATGAGTCAAACACTACTGTAACCACAAACACCCTTGGGTTATTTGAAAATAAAAATAAAACCAAGCCTTTATGAGATGTGATAAAAGGCATAGATTTGGTTTTATTTCATATTTTGTTTTGAAACTTTGCTTAAGATTTTGAAATCACTTAAGTTAGGAATCTAAACAATACTGAGTGAATATTAGTACCTTTCTCAATAGCAAGTAGCACAAAGGCTAGAGCATTCATACATAAAATAATGAGCACATATGCTCCTGTTTTGAAATGATTTTGAAATGAAATTCTACATGATCATGGATGCATGGATGATATGCATGAGTTTTTGAAACATGATTTTAGGGATGTTACAAATCTAACCCCCTTAAGGTGAATCTCGCCCTCGAGATTCGGATTGGCTAGCAAATAGGTGAGGGTGGTCTTTCCGAAGATCATCTTCTCTTTCCCATGTTGCTTCTTCTTCGGAATGATGGTTCCATTGGACTTTGCAGAACTTGATGGTCTTAGTCCGAGTAACTCTTTCTGCAGTCTCAAGAATCTTGATTCGTTTCTACTCATAGGTGAGATCACTTTCTAATTGGACCTCTTCCAAAGGTATAGTATCCTTCAAAGAAGTCTCTTCCATTTCTGGATGGCATTTCTTAAGCTGACTCACATGAAACACATTATGAACAGCTGACAAAGACTCTGGATATTTAATCTCATAAGCCACTTCTCCTTTACGACTCAGAATCTTGAATGGTCCAACATATCTTGGGGCCAATTTACCTTTGACACCAAACCTCTTCACTCCACAAAGTGATGACACTCTAAGATAAGCTTTGTCGCCTACTTCATAGGTGACCTCTCTACGCTTTGGATCTGCGTAGCTCTTTTGTCGGGACTGTGCTATCTTCCATCTGTCCTTAACTAGCTTGACTTTCTCTTCAGCCTCTTTGATGAGTTCTGGTCCAAACAAACTTCTTTCTCCCACACCATTCCATGGCAATGGGGTGGTACACTTTCTCCCATAGAGAAACTCAAATGGTGCCATCTCAATACTGGCTTGATAGCTGTTATTATAAGAGAATTCTGCGTAAGGCAGACTTTCATCCCAACTGGCTCCATAGTCTAGAGCACATGCTCTCAATATATCTTCAAGAATCTGATTAGTCCTTTTTGTCTGTCCATCAGTCTCAGGATGAAATGCAGTGCTGAATTCCAACCTCGTTCCCAATGACTCATGTAGCTGCCTCCAAAAATGAGAAGTGAATTGGGTTCCCCTATCAGACACAATACTCTTGGGTACTCCATGTAGACATACAATTCTGCTCATATAGATCTTGGCTAACTTAGCACTTGTATAAGTTGTCTTCACGGGTATAAAATGAGCCACTTTAGTTAGGCGATCCACCACTATCCAAATAGAATCATATCCTGATCAGGTCCTTGGCCATCCGGTGATGAAGTCCATACCAATCTTGTCCCACTTCCAATCAGGAATAGGTAGTGGTTGTAATAACCCTGCTGGTTTCTGATGTTCCGCTTTCACTCTACTACATACATCACACAAAGCAATATGTTCGGCGATGTCCTTCTTGAGATTATTCCACCAAAATCTTTCCTTCATATCCATGTACATTTTGGTGTTACCTGGATGAATGGAATATGGTGAGTTGTGTGCTTCTTGTAAAATCAGTTTCCGAAGCTCCGGATCTTGTGGAACACATATACGTTTTCCATGCCATAAAGTACCCTATTCGTCTTCATAGAATCCTTTGTCCTTTCCCTTGCCAATTTTTTCCTTAATCTCTTCAATTTCCTTATGTGTATTCTGGGCTTGTTTGATCTTGTCCAACAAAGTGTGTTGAACATCCAAAGACATGAGATGTCCTTCAGGCACAATCTCCAATCTGAGATCTCTAAATTGGGCACACAGATCATCTGGTAATTCTCCCTTAGTAAGGCCATTCACAAAAACCTTACGGCTTAGAGCATCCGCTACAACATTTGTTTTATCGGGGTGGTATTGCAAGCTCAAGTCATAGTCCTTGATGAGTTCTAGCCATATTATTTGTCTCATGTTAATTTCCTTCAGGGTGAAGATATACTTCAAACTCTTGTGATCTGTGAACACTTCACATCGCTTTCCCAAAAGATAATGTCTCCATGTTTTGAGTGCATGGACAACAAAGGCTAACTCTAAATCATGAGTGAGGTAGTTTAATTCATGGGTTTTGAGTTGTCTCGAGGCATAGGCCACAACTTTCCCTTCTTGCATAAGTACGGCACCTAATCCATGATGAGATGCATCACAATACACTTGGAAATCTTTCTCCAAATCTGGCAAACACAAGACTGGTGCTGTCACTAGCCTCTTCTTCAATTCCTAGAAGCTGAGTTCACATCCTTCAGACCAAGCAAATTTCTTGTCTTTCTTTAGCAATTCTGTCATAGCTTTTTCTACCTTGGAGAAATTCTCAATGAACCTTCTGTAGTATCCTGCCAAGCTAAGGAAACTACGAACCTCCTTTACTGACTTAGGAGATTCCCATTCAGTTACAGCTGAAACTTTAGCAGGATCAACTGCTACACCATCTCCTGACACAACGTGTCCAAGAAATCCAACTTCATTTAACCAAAATTCACACTTGCTGAATTTGGCATACAGCTTATGCTCTCTAAGTTTCTCAAGTATCAAACGCAAATGTCCTTCATGCTCCTCTTTGCTCTTGGAGTAGATTAGAATGTCATCGATGAATACGACAACAAAATTGTCAAGGAACTCCATGAACACTTTGTTCATCATATTCATGAAGTATGCTGGTGCATTGGTCAAACCAAATGGCATCACGGTATACTCATACAATCCATACCTTGTGGTGAAAGCTGTCTTAGGTATGTCTTGTTCTCTTATCTTGAGCTGGAAATAACCTGACCGGAGATCAATATTTGAGAACACACAAGCTCCTTCTAGCTGATCAAACAAGTCATTGATTCTAGGCAAAGGGTATTTGTTCTTGATAGTCACCTCATTGAGTGAATGGTAATCTATGCATAACCTTTGACTTCTATCTTTCTTTTCCACAAACAAAACTGGTGCTCCCCAAGATGAAGAACTTGGTTGGATAAATCCTTTTTGCAACTGTTCTCCAAGTTGCTTCTTGAGTTCTTTCAACTCATCAACTGACATCTTATACGGTCTCTTTGCTATTGGTCCAGATCCTGGTAGCAAATCAATAAGAAATTCCACATCCCTATCTGGTGGCATTCCTGGCAATTCTTCGGGAAACACATCCAAATATTCACTCACAATTGGCACACTGTCTATGCTAACCCCCTTAAGAGAATTTAGCTTACTCCTTTTTGCTTCAAAGTTGGTCTTGAATCTGATCCTTTTGTTTTCTGGAGTTGTGAGTGAGATAGTATGATTTGCACAATCTATTACTCCCTTGTGTTTAGTCATCCAGTACATTCCCAAAATAACATCCAATCCTTGGGAATTTAGGATTATCAGATTAACGGGAAACTTATAATTCCCAAACTCTATGACTAGATCATGACATCCTGAATTCACTATCATTTCTCCACCAGGAGAACTTACTTTTATAGGGCACCCAATAGTTTCTACCGGTAGTTCATTTCTTTCAACAAATGCTCTTGATATGAATGAATGAGATGCACTAGTATCAAAGAGAACAAATGCTGCAACAGAATTGAGTTTGAACTTACCAGAAACAGCATCAGGTTCCTCATAAATTTCCTCCACATTGATGTGGTTCACTTGTCCCTTTAGAAAATGGTTGGGCTTGTTGGGTCCTTCAACTTTCTTCTCTGGGCATTCATTTGCATAATGCCCCATCTTCTTGCACTTGAAACACTCAACCTGACTAAGATCCTTCTTGACCGGCTGGCTTCCACTGCCACTTCCACTGTGGTGGCTCTTAGATCCACCCTTATGATTCTTGTACTTGTCATTGTCATGACTACGGTGACTCTTGTTGTCATGATGAAGGTTGTGGTTGTGGTGTTTTTTGAATTTTCCATGCTTGTGGGATCCTGAACTCCCACTATCATCATAATGGGAACGCTTGTGAGACGATCCCGAGCTGTGTTTGTCATAGTGCTTTCTCTTCCTACTTTCAACTTGCTTCATTTTGTTCTCCAAAATAGCAGCCTTGTCACAAAGAGACTGGTATGTGGGAACATAGGCCACAGCTAACTGCAGGTTCAGTTCATCATTCAACCCTTCAAGGAACTTTTCGTTCCTCTTAGCATCAGTGTCAACTTCATCCGGTGCATATCGCGCCAGATTGTTGAACTCCTCAATATATTCAGCCACGCTGCGGTGGCACTGCTTCAGGTTATGGAACTCTTTCTTCTTCAAACTCATCACTCCAGATGAGATGTGAGCAGTACGGAAACCATCTTCAAAGATAGCCCATGTCACATCAGCAATGGGAGTGGTGATCTGGAAGTTATCCCACCAAGTAGCTGCTGGTCCTTCCAACAAGTGAGCTGCAAATATGACTTTTTCTTCATCAGTACAGCCAACTGTCACCAAGTCCTTGTTCACAGAGCGTAGCCAATCATTGGCCACCATAGGATCAGTAGTTCCTGAGAACTTTGCTGGCCTCAGTCTCAAGAACCTGGTAAGCATGTCAAAACCCGGTGGGTTGTTCTAATTGTTGTTGTTGTTATTGTTGTTATTGTTATTGTTGTTGTTGTGGTTCTGGATGAACGTAGTCATCATTTGCATCAGCTGAGTCTGAGCTGTCATCATTTGCTGCATCCCAGGGGTGATGTTGTTGTTGTTGGGGTTGGGATTGGCACGTCGGGGAGGCATCTGTGGTTTGTTCAATAGAGATAAGAATGAGATACCCATAGATGCTAACATGCACAATACATCACATAAACATTCACCAAACATGCATCACAATAATAATAGTTCAACAACATAAACGACAAGTTTGCAAAGTAAAAACACCAATAGCAAGCCATCCACATGTTGGATGGTCATTGCAACTCAATAATCAAAGACACGATGAATAAAGGTAAATGAGTAGTCATCACTACTCCTCGGCATCCACCTCCTCCTCAACAAATGTAAGACCTGCATTCTCCATAGCGGTCTTGTATTCCTCGACATTGGTGGTCAAGGTCTCTACTTTGGCTTTGAGAGCCCTCTTCTGTGAACAAAGCCTCTCAATCACAGTCTGCTGATGCTCGATCTCGAAGTCCTTGGCCTCCAGTTCTGTAGTCATGTCTCGAATCCTCTTGTTCCTATCTTGGACTCGCTTCTCTTGACTCTTGAACTTTCTGTCCTGACTCTCAAACTTGGCCTCCATCTCCTTGACTATCTCATCTTGCTCCGCAAAGAGCTTGTCCTTCTCACGAAGCTTCACCTGGAGTTCGTCATTGCTGATCATGATGTTGGTCCTATCAGTGTCCACGTGCCTAATAAGAACCTCTAAGTACGACACCTAATCCATGATGAGATGCATCACAATACACTTGGAAATCTTTCTCCAAATCTGGCAAACACAAGACTGGTGCTGTCACTAGCCTCTTCTTCAATTCCTAGAAGCTGAGTTCACATCCTTCAGACCAAGCAAATTTCTTGTCTTTCTTTAGCAATTCTGTCATAGCTTTTTCTACCTTGGAGAAATTCTCAATGAACCTTCTGTAGTATCCTGCCAAGCTAAGGAAACTACGAACCTCCTTTACTGACTTAGGAGATTCCCATTCAGTTACAGCTGAAACTTTAGCAGGATCAACTGCTACACCATCTCCTGACACAACGTGTCCAAGAAATCTAACTTCATTTAACCAAAATTCACACTTGCTGAATTTGGCATACAGCTTATGCTCTCTAAGTTTCTCAAGTATCAAACGCAAATGTCCTTCATGCTCCTCTTTGCTCTTGGAGTAGATTAGAATGTCATCGATGAATACGACAACAAAATTGTCAAGGAACTCCATGAACACTTTGTTCATCATATTCATGAAGTATGCTGGTGCATTGGTCAAACCAAATGGCATCACGGTATACTCATACAATCCATACCTTGTGGTGAAATATGTCTTAGGTATGTCTTGTTCTCTTATCTTGAGCTGGAAATAACCTGACCGGAGATCAATATTTGAGAACACACAAGCTCCTTCTAGCTGATCAAACAAGTCATTGATTCTAGGCAAAGGGTATTTGTTCTTGATAGTCACCTCATTGAGTGAATGGTAATCTATGCATAACCTTTGACTTCTATCTTTCTTTTCCACAAACAAAACTGGTGCTCCCCAAGATGAAGAACTTGGTTGGATAAATCCTTTTTGCAACTGTTCTCCAAGTTGCTTCTTGAGTTCTTTCAACTCATCAACTGACATCTTATACGGTCTCTTTGCTATTGGTCCAGATCCTGGTAGCAAATCAATAAGAAATTCCACATCCCTATCTAGTGGCATTCCTGGCAATTCTTCGGGAAACACATCCAGATATTCACTCACAATTGGCACACTGTCTATGCTAACCCCCTTAAGAGAATTTAGCTTACTCCTTTTTGCTTCAAAGTTGGTCTTGAATCTGATCCTTTTGTTTTCTGGAGTTGTGAGTGAGATAGTATGATTTGCACAATCTATTACTCCCTTGTGTTTAGTCATCCAGTACATTCCCAAAATAACATCCAATCCTTGGGAATTTAGGATTATCAGATTAACGGGAAACTTATAATTCCCAAACTCTATGACTAGATCATGACATCCTGAATTCACTATCATTTCTCCACCAGGAGAACTTACTTTTATAGGGCACCCAATAGTTTCTACCGGTAGTTCATTTCTTTCAACAAATGCTCTTGATATGAATGAATGAGATGCACTAGTATCAAAGAGAACAAATGCTGCAACAGAATTGAGTTTGAACTTACCAGCAACAGCATCAGGTTCCTCATAAATTTCCTCCACATTGATGTGGTTCACTTGTCCCTTTAGAAAATGGTTGGGCTTGTTGGGTCCTTCAACTTTCTTCTCTGGGCATTCATTTGCATAATGCCCCATCTTCTTGCACTTGAAACACTCAACCTGACTAAGATCCTTCTTGACCGGCTGGCTTCCACTGCCACTTCCACTGTGGTGGCTCTTAGATCCACCCTTATGATTCTTGTACTTGTCATTGTCATGACTACGGTGACTCTTGTTGTCATGATGAAGGTTGTGGTTGTGGTGTTTTTTGAATTTTCCATGCTTGTGGGATCCTGAACTCCCACTATCATCATAATGGGAACGCTTGTGAGACGATCCCGAGCTGTGTTTGTCATAGTGCTTTCTCTTCCTACTTTCAACTTGCTTCATTTTGTTCTCCAAAATAGCAGCCTTGTCACAAAGAGACTGGTATGTGGGAACATAGGCCACAGCTAACTGCAGGTTCAGTTCATCATTCAACCCTTCAAGGAACTTTTCGTTCCTCTTAGCATCAGTGTCAACTTCATCCGGTGCATATCGCGCCAGATTGTTGAATTCCTCAATATATCCAGCCACGCTGCGGTGGCACTGCTTCAGGTTATGGAACTCTTTCTTCTTCAAACTCATCACTCCAGATGAGATGTGAGCAGTACGGAAACCATCTTCAAAGATAGCCCATGTCACATCAGCAATGGGAGTGGTGATCTGGAAGTTATCCCACCAAGTAGCTGCTGGTCCTTCCAACAAGTGAGCTGCAAATATGACTTTTCTTCATCAGTACAGCCAACTGTCACCAAGTCCTTGTTCACAGAGCGTAGCCAATCATTGGCCACCATAGGATCAGTAGTTCCTGAGAACTTTGCTGGCCTCAGTCTCAAGAACCTGGTAAGCATGTCAAAACCCGGTGGGTTGTTCTAATTGTTGTTGTTGTTATTGTTGTTATTGTTATTGTTGTTGTTGTGGTTCTGGATGAACGTAGTCATCATTTGCATCAGCTGAGTCTGAGCTGTCATCATTTGCTGCATCCCAGGGGTGATGTTGTTGTTGTTGGGGTTGGGATTGGCACGTCGGGGAGGCATCTGTGGTTTGTTCAATAGAGATAAGAATGAGATACCCATAGATGCTAACATGCACAATACATCACATAAACATTCACCAAACATGCATCACAATAATAATAGTTCAACAACATAAACGACAAGTTTGCAAAGTAAAATCACCAATAGCAAGCCATCCACATGTTGGATGGTCATTGCAACTCAATAATCAAAGACACGATGAATAAAGGTAAATGAGTAGTCATCACTACTCCTCGGCATCCACCTCCTCCTCAACAAATGTAAGACCTGCATTCTCCATAGCGGTCTTGTATTCCTCGACATTGGTGGTCAAGGTCTCTACTTTGGCTTTGAGAGCCCTCTTCTGTGAACAAAGCCTCTCAATCACAGTCTGCTGATGCTCGATCTCGAAGTCCTTGGCCTCCAGTTCTGTAGTCATGTCTCGAATCCTCTTGTTCCTATCTTGGACTCGCTTCTCTTGACTCTTGAACTTTCTGTCCTGACTCTCAAACTTGGCCTCCATCTCCTTGACTATCTCATCTTGCTCCGCAAAGAGCTTGTCCTTCTCACGAAGCTTCACCTGGAGTTCGTCATTGCTGATCATGATGTTGGTCCTATCAGTGTCCACGTGCCTAATAAGAACCTCTAAGTACGACACCTAATCCATGATGAGATGCATCACAATACACTTGGAAATCTTTCTCCAAATCTGGCAAACACAAGACTGGTGCTGTCACTAGCCTCTTCTTCAATTCCTAGAAGCTGAGTTCACATCCTTCAGACCAAGCAAATTTCTTGTCTTTCTTTAGCAATTCTGTCATAGCTTTTTCTACCTTGGAGAAATTCTCAATGAACCTTCTATAGTATCCTGCCAAGCTAAGGAAACTACGAACCTCCTTTACTGACTTAGGAGATTCCCATTCAGTTACAGCTGAAACTTTAGCAGGATCAACTGCTACACCATCTCCTGACACAACGTGTCTAAGAAATCTAACTTCATTTAACCAAAATTCACACTTGCTGAATTTGGCATACAGCTTATGCTCTCTAAGTTTCTCAAGTATCAAACGCAAATGTCCTTCATGCTCCTCTTTGCTCTTGGAGTAGATTAGAATGTCATCGATGAATACGACAACAAAATTGTCAAGGAACTCCATGAACACTTTGTTCATCATATTCATGAAGTATGCTGGTGCATTGGTCAAACCAAATGGCATCACGGTATACTCATACAATCCATACCTTGTGGTGAAATATGTCTTAGGTATGTCTTGTTCTCTTATCTTGAGCTGGAAATAACCTGACCGGAGATCAATATTTGAGAACACACAAGCTCCTTCTAGCTGATCAAACAAGTCATTGATTCTAGGCAAAGGGTATTTGTTCTTGATAGTCACCTCATTGAGTGAATGGTAATCTATGCATAACCTTTGACTTCTATCTTTCTTTTCCACAAACAAAACTGGTGCTCCCCAAGATGAAGAACTTGGTTGGATAAATCCTTTTTGCAACTGTTCTCCAAGTTGCTTCTTGAGTTCTTTCAACTCATCAACTGACATCTTATACGGTCTCTTTGCTATTGGTCCAGATCCTGGTAGCAAATCAATAAGAAATTCCACATCCCTATCTAGTGGCATTCCTGGCAATTCTTCGGGAAACACATCCAGATATTCACTCACAATTGGCACACTGTCTATGCTAACCCCCTTAAGAGAATTTAGCTTACTCCTTTTTGCTTCAAAGTTGGTCTTGAATCTGATCCTTTTGTTTTCTGGAGTTGTGAGTGAGATAGTATGATTTGCACAATCTATTACTCCCTTGTGTTTAGTCATCCAGTACATTCCCAAAATAACATCCAATCCTTGGGAATTTAGGATTATCAGATTAACGGGAAACTTATAATTCCCAAACTCTATGACTAGATCATGACATCCTGAATTCACTATCATTTCTCCACCAGGAGAACTTATTTTTATAGGGCACCCAATAGTTTCTACCGGTAGTTCATTTCTTTCAACAAATGCTCTTGATATGAATGAATGAGATGCACTAGTATCAAAGAGAACAAATGCTGCAACAGAATTGAGTTTGAACTTACCAGCAACAGCATCAGGTTCCTCATAAATTTCCTCCACATTGATGTGGTTCACTTGTCCCTTTAGAAAATGGTTGGGCTTGTTGGGTCCTTCAACTTTCTTCTCTGGGCATTCATTTGCATAATGCCCCATCTTCTTGCACTTGAAACACTCAACCTGACTAAGATCCTTCTTGACCGGCTGGCTTCCACTGCCACTTCCACTGTGGTGGCTCTTAGATCCACCCTTATGATTCTTGTACTTGTCATTGTCATGACTACGGTGACTCTTGTTGTCATGATGAAGGTTGTGGTTGTGGTGTTTTTTGAATTTTCCATGCTTGTGGGATCCTGAACTCCCACTATCATCATAATGGGAACGCTTGTGAGACGATCCCGAGCTGTGTTTGTCATAGTGCTTTCTCTTCCTACTTTCAACTTGCTTCATTTTGTTCTCCAAAATAGCAGCCTTGTCACAAAGAGACTGGTATGTGGGAACATAGGCCACAGCTAACTGCAGGTTCAGTTCATCATTCAACCCTTCAAGGAACTTTTCGTTCCTCTTAGCATCAGTGTCAACTTCATCCGGTGCATATCGCGCCAGATTGTTGAATTCCTCAATATATCCAGCCACGCTGCGGTGGCACTGCTTCAGGTTATGGAACTCTTTCTTCTTCAAACTCATCACTCCAGATGAGATGTGAGCAGTACGGAAACCATCTTCAAAGATAGCCCATGTCACATCAGCAATGGGAGTGGTGATCTGGAAGTTATCCCACCAAGTAGCTGCTGGTCCTTCCAACAAGTGAGCTGCAAATATGACTTTTTCTTCATCAGTACAGCCAACTGTCACCAAGTCCTTGTTCACAGAGCGTAGCCAATCATTGGCCACCATAGGATCAGTAGTTCCTGAGAACTTTGCTGGCCTCAGTCTCAAGAACCTGGTAAGCATGTCAAAACCCGGTGGGTTGTTCTAATTGTTGTTGTTGTTATTGTTGTTATTGTTGTTGTTGTTGTTGTTGTTGTTGTTCTGGTTCTGGATGAACATAGTCATCATTTGCATCAGCTGAGTCTGAGCTGTCATCATTTGCTGCATCCCAGGGGTGATGTTGTTGTTGTTGGGGTTGGGATTGGCACGTCGGGGAGGCATCTATGGTTTGTTCAATAGAGATAAGAATGAGATACCCATAGATGCTAACATGCACAATACATCACATAAACATTCACTAAACATGCATCACAATAATAATAGTTCAACAACATAAACGACAAGTTTGCAAAGTAAAAACACCAATAGCAAGCCATCCACATGTTGGATGGTCATTGCAACTCAATAATCAAAGACACGATGAATAAAGGTAAATGAGTAGTCATCACTACTCCTCGGCATCCACCTCCTCCTCAAAAAATGTAAGACCTGCATTCTCCATAGCGGTCTTGTATTCCTCGACATTGGTGGTCAAGGTCTCTACTTTGGCTTTGAGAGCCCTCTTCTGTGAACGAAGCCTCTCAATCACAGTCTGCTGATGCTCGATCTCGAAGTCCTTGGCCTCCAGTTCTGTAGTCATGTCTCGAATCCTCTTGTTCCTATCTTGGACTCGCTTCTCTTGACTCTTGAACTTTCTGTCCTGACTCTCAAACTTGGCCTCCATCTCCTTGACTATCTCATCTTGCTCCGCAAAGAGCTTGTCCTTCTCACGAAGCTTCACCTGGAGTTCGTCATTGCTGATCATGACGTTGGTCCTATCAGTGTCCACGTGCCTAATAAGAACCTCTAAGTCCTGGAGGTATAGACGAATCGGCTCTGCTGTCTCCCTCGAAGTATCCTCGAAGTCAATGGCCTCACCATCCTCATCACGTCTACCGAAGGCGTGGAAGTGAGTACCTCTAACCTGTCGAGAGTGTCTCCCTAACAGACGTCCAATCAAGTCCTGCATGACTACCTCTAGGCCTCTCTCCTTGTCATCATGCATGAGATTGAAGATGATTGCCTCCATGGTAGGCTCAGTCTGGCATCCGGGCTGATTAACCTTGAAGCCTTAAAGGTCTTTCCTCTCAAACTTGGTGAGGGGAAGCACCATGATGGTAGGAAGAGGGAGATTGAGCAAACTAGTGAGCTCAATAATACGAGGGCCAAAACGAGTTCCCTTGAACTCTTCAACCGTGCTGATAGTAACATTAGGCATCTATTTAATAAGATAGAAAAGGTTAGAATGAACACAATTCAAGACAAATCACAAGTCAAGGCATCACATGCATAACTTTTGGAAATCAAAACACACAAGTCATGGCATACATGGATCCATTACAAACAACCAAGGTTCAACTTATTTTAAACAACATTTGGGAAAGAATAAAATGATAAGTGTGGTGGTCCAACTAATGTGGTACATTACAATCCCATCTCACTTGCCAAGTTGGATAACAGGGCATCCCTAGAGGCAATATGTTTGTCTAGATCACAAGACTCCATTGCTAAGTCTATGATGTCCTTCCTTAAGCTTTGGTTGGTAGCCTCTAACTCTTGGGTATGTTTCTTTTCTTCCTTAAGATCATTCTGAGTGTTAAGCATTCTGCACTTGATTCTATCACCAAGTTCTTTGATGGCCCTCCAAGCTACATCCCTTGCTGAATCAAAGAATGTGGTGTGCATCATTGTGTTGGTGACCATGCAGAATCCTGAGTCCTTGTGGTTGTCTTCCTTGTTTTTATACAAGTGAAGTTGCACCCACCAGTACTCAACTCCTTCATCCATCACAGGAAAACCTTTGTACACAACTGCACCATGTATTCCCATGGCAACCATGAGGTCCTTGAGAGCCTTGGGGAACTCTGTCTCACATTCCAAAGTCATAGTCATGAGTGGTCCCTTCTTTACGGCTTCGTTGATGGAGTTCATCTACAAATAGAGATGAGAGAGAAGATTAGAAAAGTTTACGAGAAGAAAAGACAAGTGAGGAAGTTGTTTGAAAATTTTTCCTTAGTGGTTTACAATCCTAGGGTCATAATCCTATAGGCAACACAGTGCTCTGATACCATCTGTAAGATCCCTCCTTTGTAAAGGAAAGGATCCCTATGATTGCAATGCTAGTCCCTGGATCAATGCTAGCATCCACAGTTTAAGATGAAGTACACAGAAACAAAGGTCATTATTACATATCATTCCAGAGACAAACATAGTATTTTACAACTCCATAGACACAGGCCTAATACAAGAGTTCAAATATATAATAAGATAAATAAGTCTTCGTCTTCATGTGCCACAGGCAAGCATGTTGAGTGTAGACTCATGAATCCTAATCATCATCAGAATATCCTGCAACATCACAAGTTACAGCCGCAGTGGGTCAATACATTGGAATAGTATTGGCAAGTGATACCTTAGTAGAATATTGGTGGACTATATACTATATGCATTTTGGCTAAGTGTATCTTAGGCTTGCTTTGCTCAAAATAGGTTTTGCCTATCAGTTGAAAACACTAAGTTTTCCTTTGTCAAAAACTTTTCCCCAAGGAACCACCAATAGACATTGGGGTCCTTCACCCTTGTTCAACCACAAGTTTTACTTAGAAATTGGGATGAGGAGATTCTTGATAGCTTCCATGTCTTGATGCTCAAATTGTCCAATACCAGGGACATGGCTAAGTACTTAGATTCTTCCATCTGCAGAGGTTGTGCACTTTCCCCACAAGACTTGATTTTCACCAAGACAGGACCTTTCAGAAGCCTTCTACCCAATGGACGCGTTCCAACCTATCATCCCACTACCACCAACTGTCCAAATGGCTAAGTTATTGCAACCAATGTGATCCAGGCAGAGCCCATATTGCCAAGTGGCTGCACTAGAAGCTTCTTAACATTTGGCCTCTCAAATCCCTTTGTTCCTGGGTGGCTTTCCACAAGTGAGATACACAAGGTAAACCATAGAAATGGGCCTTGTGTAACCACTCAACATAAACCATTCCTTCCATTCCATCCAGGTGTTTCATTCACTTAGTTGTTTTATTAAGCAAAAACATAGTCCAAAGACTTAGAAATATTTATTCATAGCATGAATATATAGCCACCCTTGGTTGCTACTAGCTAGGCTAAGCATGGCATAGATAAGCATCTTAACTTAGAAATTTCTAGCAATTCTACAACTACTAGGATTTCCCAAGCATAGCATATAAAGACCAAAAATTATCCATGCAAGTCTAGCAAAAATATTTCTAATGCATATTTGAAAAACATAGGAATAAAATCATGAAGCACCACTTTCCTTGGTAGTTCGGAGAGTAGCTACAATCCTCACATACCACAATCACTATTTGCACCAAAATCTACACATAAAATGATAACACCAAATCACAAACAAAATATACACAAGCAAAAATATATGGATGCATGAAATATGATATGTGATGATTTTCTATACCAAACATGACAAGTGCATAGCATTAATTCATAAAAAAGTTCAAAACTTGCCAAACAAACTTTATTTGAACATTAAAACATTTCTGACATAATTTATATACACAAAATAGACCTACACATGTTTCTGTAAAAATAACCATTTTAACAGAAGCAAAACATGAAACACTTTGCATATATGGAAAGGGCTTTCTCTCCTGATTCCATTGATATAAATTTTTTCAAATTTGAACATGGGAATCAAAAGTTATGATTAAAACAAAATCAAACATCTAATAGATCTAATTCAAAATTTTAAAACGAAACCTGTGCCACGCGGCGGCTTCTAACTGGCTGGTACCGCTTCGCACCGGATCACGCTTCTGAGCCATTAGATCTAATTTAAATGCGCGGCTTAGATCTGCCCGTAACTCTTGGCCTAGCGTCTAATCTCAACCACTGGATCTAGATCCAGTGGATCACATCTCTCTGACCTAAAACCGGCGGCGCAGCTGGTTGCTGGCGGCGGTGGCGTTGCTACCGACAATGTTCCGGAAAAACGAGAGGGGCAGGGGATGTGTGTGTGCTTACCGAGATCGCGACAACGTGGGGATGCTCAACGTGTGGACGGACAGGGTGTCGGATGCAGGCGTCGTCGGAGTTGCTGGCGGCATCGGATGCTCACTGACGGAGTCGAAGGCGACGTTCTAGGGCACGAGGATCCAAACAAAAGGTGTTAGCAGGTGCGCTAGATGCAGGCGAACATGCCCGTGTGATTCAGAAGCAGAGGGGAACACGAGGCTCACCGAATTTAGTCGCCGGAGTCGAGGTGAGCTTCAGTCGCCTCCAGAGGTGGACAATGGCGACGGTCTAGGGCGATTCAGAAAGAAACAGAGGCATGAGAAGATGCGCAGGATGATTGCGAAGCAGCTCGCCTGAACCAGAAATCAAGGGGCGCCTGCTACTCACCGCGATGGCTCGCCGGAGTCTCTCGGTAAAGCGGCGGTGCAAGTCAAATTGTGGGCAGCCTGGTGGCGCTTCTAGCTAGCTTTGTTGGGGGGAAAGGTCGCGAGGGGGAGGGGTTTGTGTAGCCAGAGCGGGGGCGGAAATCACTCACCAAATCAATGCAATTAAGCGCGGCATCAGTGAGGGGGAAACGGCAGCGGCGAGGTGGTCGTCGGCGTTGATTGAGGACGAAGGGGTGACGCGGCCGTGAGGGCCCAGTCGTCAGCGAGTGGGTACACGCGTGCGGTGTAGGAAACAAGGGGAGAGGGGAAAACCCGGGTGGGCTGGTTGTTGGGCTTGCTTCGCTGTTGGGCCAAAAGCCTGATGCCGGCCTTTTTCCTTTTCCTTAATCTTTTTCTTTTTCTGGTTGAATTTCCAGGAACCATTTTCAAATGATTTCAAAAGATATTTGAATTCAAACCTTTTCAGGATTTTTGTAGCGTGAAACTTGTACTCAAATATGAGTCAAACACTACTGTAACCACAAACACCCTTGGGTTATTTGAAAATAAAAATAAAACCAAGCCTTTATGAGATGTGATAAAAGGCATAGATTTGGTTTTATTTCATATTTTGTTTTGAAACTTTGCTTAAGCTTTTGAAATCACTTAAGTTAGGATTCTAAACAATACTGAGTGAATATTAGTACCTTTCTCAATAGCAAGTAGCACAAAGGCTAGAGCATTCATACATAAAATAATGAGCACATATGATCCTGTTTTGAAATGATTTTGAAATGAAATTCTACATGATCATGGATGCATGGATGATATGCATGAGTTTTTGAAACATGATTTTAGGGATGTTACAAATACGTAATAATAACGGTAGCGTAGGCGAACCTCCATCTTCGGGGTTCACAGGCAATGCTGATGATGGGAGATGATCCTAGTTGTCGTAACCTTCCTAGGGTCCATCCTCCAGGTACTCCTCTTCATAGTCTGGCCACGGTAATAGCCAGGGACAAAGCCATGAGTACTCTTTAAGTACTCGCAAACTAATACTAACAAGTGAAAGGGGGTTTTTGTAATAGGACACTAAGCTCTAGGGTTGTTTTGCAAAAAGCCAGATTTACGTCTACTAAGTTCAGAAGCTAGTCACAATTTTATAACTCCTAAGTGGGAACTTGTATCTCATGTCACAAATTTGTTGTGGTCAAGTCAAAGTCTCAAGTCATTTCATAAGTCATTTTGAAAACATCTGACGGGGGAACAGTATGGCCACTCCAACTGTCCATAACCGCGGACACGGTTATTCGAATAGTTTGACACTCTGCAGAGATTGTACACTTTCACCACAACATTCGATACATCCGTCAGGAACAAATCCTGAATTCACCATACTCAGTATGCGGATAATCAATCCTAACCTTTCAATTACACGCCCTAGTATAAGCACCTCTCTTGTGAGTTTGGCCTCCCAACCATGACCAACTGTCATATTGGGTACTGCACAGGTGGACAATCTTCGCAAGGTAGCCTCAACTCAGACCTTGGCCGTGAGGGAACCAATACAAAGGTATATAAATTTCCAGTCAAGCCCTACCCAATCTTCGGGTATTGTGGTTGTACGGTAAAATTGGAATGGTATCTCATCCAGGCAACCATCAGTTTTATAAAGGGCTAAGGCTCATGCCTCAACATTTTCATCTCCAAAATCATCTGGTGTTCGGAAACACATGTCAAAACATCTCAGTAGAATGGCTCATCATTCTAAGGTTTTCATAACCATTTTCACCAAGTATTCCCATCTAAAGTTGATCAAGTTTTATGCTTAGCACTAACATCTACAAGTGGGAGTTAGTACTAATGAAGGGTGGTAAACAAGTGGAGTTTTACTAAGTTCAATCTCATGCCTTAGGAGGACATCAAGATTATCTAGCTTAGGCCAAATTCTATGCTCTTTATGCAACCTTCAGTTAACTTCCTAGAATCTACAAGTCACTTAAGTAAACTCTAAAGAAAGCTTTGAATAAGAAAAAGTATAAAGCTTGCAAGTAAAACTAGGATTTGGTATCATCAAATGTGTCCAACCAAGCATGCTTAGTGCATTGCATAGGTTATCTAACTTTAATAATTGCAAGGGTTAGCTTGCCCAATCAACTAGTAGTATTAGGCTTGCAAGTATTGGCTTGCACAGTATCAGTATAAGCTTGCCTTGTGCAGAGCAGTGGTTGAAGTTCTCTTCGGCTTCTTCTTCGTAGTATCCTTCTTCCTCCTCGTATCCTTGGTCGGTACTAGCGTCTATAAATAAATACGATGTACACAATCACCAAACAATACTTAACTACTTACAATCATCACACCAAAGGGTCCTATAGATGATCTAGCATCATCACTAATATCACAAGATTAAGCTTGGTTCAATTCCTTTTATTTTTAGAAAAGTAATTTCTACTCATTGAAAAACTACTTAAGATTTAATATTCTCCAAACCAAACATGGATCATGTTGACACATGTCATCACCACAAATTTTAGTCCATGGGAATGTGATTTAAAGTGGTGTCACAATTTAATAAGGTTTAACCCTTTTATTTTAATTAAATAAAGTGGCTAGAAATGCCTATGTGGCATTCTTTTATTCTTTGAACATTATTTCTGTAAGTAAACCTATATATTTTTATATATTCTGAAAGGTAGGGTTAAATGTGATTTTTGAGAGTTGGAATCAACTCAAAAGCTATCATGGTTTAAATTTGAAAAATGTTTGAATGCAGAAAAGCTTCTGCCTTGTTATTTTGACGAAGGATGATCTACAGATCCAAATGATTTAAATCCAACGGGCTTGGATTCAGCATTTCAAGACCTTTCTAACAAAATGGAAAAGGTTAAATTCAAACGACTGGGCTGTGCAAGAACGATACTGGGCCGGCCTGCTAAGCATAGCGCTTACGCGGGCTGGTGAAGTGGCTGTCCCCACGCGTCAGTGAGACGAGGGGGTGCGAAGCGGTATGGGGCAATGTGATCCGTGGGATCTTGTTCTAATCTAACGGCTGAGGGTCATTGTCGATGTTGGGCAGCGCCGGCGAGACAGAAACCTAACGCGGACGGTGGGGTCGTCGGGGGCTCACCGGGGGTCAGGCGAGGGTCGGCGAGGCGGGCGAATGACGAAGTCGACAACGGCGAACCTCCTGGTACCGGCAGCTTCTCCTGGGGCGGCTCCAATCGCTGGCCCCCTTCTTCTCCAGCAGCGGCGGGCTCCGGCGAAATTCCGGCGCAGTGCTGCTCGCCTTGTTCCGGGAACGGGGTGGAACGATCAGTGAAGAGAGGCGAGTGAGATGGTGTGCTCAATTCGGTTGGGGGTGGCCTCTATTTATAGTCATGACGACAAGACCAAACGGGATGGGCAGGCGACGGTGGCGACATGGCTACGGGCTGCTAGAGGCATGGCCGGCGATGGCGATCGCTTTGTGGTCTCCTGGCGATGCTCTACGGCTTTAATGCGTAGGTAGGGGCTGTGGCAAATGGTCTGGAACACGCGATGCTCTGCGCGGAAGAGGCGGCATCTTCGACGGCGAGCGGTGGCTGTGAGGCATGGGGCGGCAAACGGGGATGTCTGGTGGTCTCCTGGGTCTGTGGTGATCATATATGCACGTGGCAAGGGCGGCGCGCGGTCTATGGGCGTGTGTCGAGAGCGGCTCTCTGGCGCATGCTCGGAATGGTTGCTGGCGAGCTGGGCACGGTCTGTGCGTGTGGTCCAGGGGTTGGCAACTCTCACGGCTGGGACAGGGAGTGGCGATGGACGGTGGGCTGCCTCCTAGACAAGGTTTGCATGGCTAAATCTCCTCCTAGCTTGTTGTCCACACTGGGGTGACATGGTGAGCTTCGGCTGTTCACCATTGATGGCATTGCCAAGCTTACAGTGGGGCTAGTGCTTGGTTTAGCTTGCTAGATGATCTACTAAGGTTGCTGTGAGCTAGAGAGGGAACAAGTTAGGCTCCAATCACTGCTCACAATAGTGTTTAGGATTTGGATGATTTGTATCTGCAAGGTGTTTGATGAAATGGCCGCAAGAATTCAAGTTTTGAATTTTGAAAAGATTTTTGGTGGGTGTGCTAGGTTGGTGCTGGTGAGTATGCAGATACTTGGGTTTTGAAAGTTGAGCTTGTTTGAGTGGTTTTTGAAAAAGTGGGATCTTCCCATATGATAAAGATTCAATTTTAAACTGTCCTTTAAACTATGCATTTGAAAGTTTCTGGATAATCACAAAGTGGGCCTTGATACTGTGTTAGGAGTACTATCAAGGGGTGTAAAGATCCAAACAAGTTTCTTTTAAGTTTTGAAAGTTAGAGGCAGCCAAAGTAGGCATGGGAGTTAAATTGGTAAAAATGACCATTTACTCATTTTGCTTTGTTTTGATTTATTTGTCTTTGCGAAAAGTTTGGGAAATTTTTAGATGATGTTTATTTCACCTAAGAATCCTTTTACAAGCAAAGAAACACACAAGCAAGGTGATTCAAAAGAATTCAAAAAGGAATGCATACACTCATGCGTGCTTTCTCATTTTATTTTAGAAAAGTTTTTGTTAACCCTAAATTTGATGATTAAAGTTTGATGATCCAATTTTAGTATTTTTGGGATGTTACATGGAGTTTGCGGTAAGAAAACATTTCGCGCGGGGAGAAATAGAGGGCTGTTGTTGAGCTTAGTTGGGCTGGTTGGGCTGGGTTCTTGTAACATCCCTAAAATCATGTTTTCAAAGATTTCATATCATGCATGCATATCATTTAGGGGTCAAATTAAAACTCATTTTGAAAGAAACAGAACCTAAGAGCTATGATTTCATGTGATCAAACATTAGTCAAATGCTACTCTCCAATGCGAGATTATTTGTTTCAAAACCAAACCTTGTTGCTCTCAGATTGTTTTGCTTGATTGCTAGTGCCTAAACCAAAATTTACAAAACAAATTTGGATTTAAAACCATATTCAAAACTTGTTCAAATCAAGTGCTATGTCACTGTTTATTTTGTTTAATCAAAAGGACCAAGCTAATATAGAGAGACCACATGATTTTATGCCCAGAAACATGAGTGTTACACTCTACAAAAATCCAGAAAAAGTTTGAATTCAAATGGCTTTTGAAATCATTTGAAATGTTTCCTGGAAATTCAAACAGAAAAAGAAAAGGAATAAAGAAATAGGAAAAGGCCGGCGCCACTAATCTAGCCCAACAGCGAAACCAGCCCACTAAGCCCACCCGGGTTTTCCCCTCTCTCTCTCACGCGCACCCACTCGACCTTGCGCTCACTGACCAGTGGCCCCATCGCCACATCGTCATCGTCTTCCTAGAAACAGCGCGATGAACACGTCGCCGCCCGTTTCTTCCCCCGCCTCTGCCGTGATTTTAAATCTCTTAATTGATGATGAATGCGTGCGTTATTCTCGCCCCTGCTCCAGCTATGAGACCACCTCCCCTCGCTGCTCATTTCCCCTCACTCAGCACAGACACCACGCCACCAGGCTGCCCGTAATCGCGCCCACACCGCCGCAACACCGACGACCTCCGGCGACCAATTCCGGTGAGCATCGTCCACCCCTTTGTCTCTGCTTCATGCGAGCATGTTCTACATGTCCTTACGCATCTTCTCATGCCTTCCTTTTCCTTTGTACCGTCCTAGAACGTCGTCACCGTCCACGACTGGAAGCAACCGAAGCTCGGCGCAACTCCGGCAATCCCTCCTAGTAGTTTCCGACCACCCCTTCTCTCCTTTTCGATACTCACATGTTCGCCAGGTTTGTGCGCATCTAACAGCACCGCTGGTTTGTCTTAGCTTGCTCCAGAACCTCGCCTCCGACGACGCCAAGGCTTGCCCGACGTCTGCCTCTACTCCGACGAGGAATCCTCACCGTGTCCGCGCGCCCCTTGACAAGCCACTGCCACGTTGAGCTTCCGCACACCACCGCGAGTCTGGTAAGCCTCTCCGACGACCCCAAACCCCTCTATAGCCACCGCGCCGCCGTAGACAGAGCGCGCCGCCGCTCACCGTCGCCGCGCGCCGCCAGACTTTGGTAGGTTGATCAGGCACCGTTGGATCTGGATCTAACACATAGGATAGATCACTTAACGAAGGGGTAAGAAGAGATCTGAGCCGCGCGTTTTAGTTAGATCTAACGGTTCGCAAGCACGATTTGGTGCGAAGCGGTACCAGCCAACCAGAGACTGTCGCGTGGCATGTTCTTTGTTTTAAATTTCTGAATTAGATCTATTAGATGTTTGAATTTGTTTAATTCATAACTTTTCAATGCCACGTCCAAATTTGACAAATTTTATATCAATGGAATCAGGAGAGAAAATCCTTTCCAACTATGAATGTGTTTAATGTTTTGCCTCTGTTAAAATTGTTGTTTTTACAGAAACATGTGTAGGCCTATTTTGTGTATAATAATTATTTGGGAAATGTTTTAATGTTCAAATAAAGTTTGTTTGGCAAGTTTTGAACTTTTTTATGAATCAGTACTGTGCACTTGTCTTGTTTGGTGTAGAAGAACATCACTTGGCATTATGCATGCATCCATATATTTTTTCTTGTATTTATTATGTATGTGACTTTGGTGCTATTATTTTATGTGTAGATTTTGGTGCAAATAGTGATTGTGAGGATTGTAGCTACTCTCCAAACTACCAAGGAAAGTGGTGCTTCATGATTTTATTCCTATGTTTTCAACTATGCATTAGAAATATTTTGCTAGTCTTGCATGGTTATTTTTGATCTATGTGCTATGCTTGGGAAATCCTAGTAGTTGTAGAATTGCTAGAAATATTTCTAAGTCTTATCAATTCCATGCTTAGCCTAGCTAATAGCAACCAAGGGTGGTTATATATTCATGCTATGAATAAATATTTCTAAGTCTTTGGACTATGTTTTTGCTTAATAAAACAACTAAGTGAATGAAACACCTGGGTGGAATGGAAAGAATGGGTTATGTTGAGTGGTTACACAAGGCCCATTTCTATGGTCTACCTTATGTATCTCACTTGTGGAAGGCCACCCAGGAACAAAGGGATTTGAGAGGCCAAATGTTAAGAAGCTTCTAGTGCAGCCACTTGGCAATATGGGCGCTGCCTGGATCATATAGGTTGCAATAACTTAGCCATTTGTACAGTTGGTGGTAGTGGGATGATAGGTTGGAACGCGTCCATTTGGTCTAAGGGAAGGCTTCTGAAAGATCCTGTCTTGGTGAAAATCAAGTCTTGTGGGGAAAGTGCA
Source organism: Avena atlantica (assembly GCA_910589765.1). Classification (NCBI taxonomy): domain Eukaryota; kingdom Viridiplantae; phylum Streptophyta; class Magnoliopsida; order Poales; family Poaceae; genus Avena; species Avena atlantica. The sequence goes on along the minus strand of OU342735.1, from coordinate 439,916,924 downwards.
CAACCTCTGCAGATGGAAGAATCTAAGTACTTAGCCATGTCCCTGGTAAAGGACAATTTGAGCATCAAGACATGGAAGCTATCAAGAATCTTCTCATCCCAATTTCTAAGTAAAAACTTGTGGTTGGACAAGGGTGAAGGTTCACCAATGTCTATTGGTGGTTCCTTGGGAAAGATTTTATCAAAGAAAAACTTACTGTTTTCAACTAATAGGCAAAACCTATTTTGAGCAAAGCAAGCCTAAGCTACACTTAGCCAAATTGCATATAGTATCTAGTCCACCAAAAATTATACTAAGGTATCACTTGCCAATACTATTCCAATGTATTGACCCACTGTGGCTGTAACTTGTGATGTTGCAGGTTATTCTAATGATGATTAGGAGTCATGAGTCTACACTCAACATGCTTGCCTGTGGCACATGAAGATGAAGACTTATCTATCTTATTATATATTTTGAACTCTTGTATTAGGCCTGTGGCCATGGAGTTTATAAAAGACTATGTTGTCTCTAGAATGATATGTAATAATGACCTTTGTTTCTGTGTACTTCATCTTAAACTGTGGATGCTAGCATTGATCCAGGGACTAGCATTGCAATCACAAGGATCCTTTCCTTTACAAAGGAGGGATCTTACAGATGGTATCAGAGCACTGTGTTGCCTGTAGGATTATGACCCTAGGATTGGAAACCACTAAGGAAAAAAATTCAACAACCTCCACACTTGTCTTTTCTTCTCGTAAACTTTTCTAATCTTCTTTCTCATCTCTATTTGTAGATGAAATCCATCAACGAAGCCGTGAAGAAGGGACCACTCATGACTATGACTTTGGAATGTGAGACAGAGTTCCCCAAGGCTCTCAAGGACCTCATGGTTGCCATGGGAATACATGGTGCAGCTGTGTACAAAGATTTTCCTGTGATGGATGAAGGAGTTGAGTACTGGTGGGTGCAACTTCACTTCTATAAAAACAAGGAAGACAACCACAAGGACTCAGGATTCTGCATGGTCACCAATTCAGTGATGCACACTAAATTCTTTGATTCAGCAAGGGATGCACCTTGGAAGGCTAGCAAAGAACTTGGTGATAGAATCAAGTGTAGAATGCTCAACACACAGAATGATCTTAGGGAAGAAAAGAAGCATACCCAAGAGTTAGAGGCTACCAACCAAAGTTTAAGGAAGGACATCATAGACTTAGCAATGGAGTCATGTGATCTAGATAAACAGATTGCCTCTAGGGATAACCTGTTAGCCAACTTGGCAAGTGAGATGGGATTGTAACGTACTTCGTTAGTTGGACCACCACACCTATCATTTTATTTCCCAAATGTTGTTTAAAATAATTTGAACCTTGGTTGTTCGTAATGAATCCATCTATGCCATGACTTGTGTGTTTTGATTTCCAAAGTTATGCATGTGATGCCTTGTCTTGTGATTTGTCTTAAATTGTGTTGATTCTAACTTTTTCTATCTTATTAAATAGATGCCAAATGTTACTATCAGCACGGACGAAGAGTTCAAGGGAACTCGTTTTGGCCCTCGTATTATTGAGCTCACTAGTCTGCTCATTCTCCCTCTTCCTACTATCATGATGCTTCCCCTCACCAAGTTTGAGAGGAAAGATCTTTGGGGCTTCAAGGTTAATCAGCCAGGACGCCAGACTGAGCCAGCCACGGAGGCCATCATCTTCAAGCTCATGCATGATGACAAGGAGAGAGGCCTAGAGGTAGTCATGCAGGATTTGATTGGACGTTTACTAGGGAGACACTCTCGAGAGGTTAGAGGTACTCACTTCCACACCTTTGGTAGACGTGATGATGATGGTGAGGCCATTGACTTTGAGGATACTTCGAGAGAGACGGCAGAGCCGATTCGCCTATACCTCCAGGACTTAGAGGTTCTCCTTAGGCACATAGACACTGATAGGACCAACGTCATGCTTAGCAATGACGAACTCCAGGTGCAGCTTCGTGAGAAGGACAAGCTCTTCGTGGAGCAAGATGAGATAGTCAAGGAGATGGAGGCCAAGTTTGAGAGTCAGGATAGAAAGTTCAAGAGTCAAGAGAAGCGAGTCCAAGATAGGAACAAGAGGATTCGAGACATGGCTGCAGAACTGGAGGCCATGGACTTCGAGCTCGAGCATCAGCAGACTGTGATTGAGAGACTTCGTTCACAGAAGAGGGCTCTCAAAGCCAAAGTAGAGACCTTGACCACCAATATCGAGGAATACAAGACCGCTATGGAGAATGCAGGTCTTACATTTGTTGATGAGGAGGTTGATGCAGAGGAGTAGCGATGACTACTCATTTACCTTTATTTTATCATGTCTTTGATTATTGAGTCGCAATGACCATCCAACATGTGGATGGCTTGCTATTGGTGTGTTTACTTTTCAGAACTTGTTGTCTATGTTGTTGAACTTTTAATTCTGTGATGCATGATTGTGATTTTTTATGTGATGTATTGTGCATGTTAGCATCTATGGGTATCTCATTCTTATCCTTATTGAAAACCACAAATGCCTCCCCGACGTGCCAATCCCAACCCCAACAACAACGACATCACCCCTGAGATGCAGCAGATGTTGACAGCTCAGACTCAGTTGATGCAAATGATGACCACGTTCATCTAGAATCAGAACAACAACAACAACAACAACAACAACAACAATAATAATAATAATAATAACAACAACAATCAGAACAACCCACCGGGTTTTGACATCCTTACCAGGTTCTTAAGACTGAGGCCAGCAAAGTTCTCAGGAACTACTGATCCTATGGTGGCCAATGATTGGCTACGCTCTGTGAACAAGGACTTGGTAACTGTTGGCTGTACTGATGAAGAGAAAGTCAGATTTGCAGCTCACTTGTTGGAAGGACCAGCAGCCACTTGGTGGGATAACTTCCAGATCACCACTCCCATTGCGGATGTGACATGGGCTATCTTTGAAGATGGTTTCTGTACTGCTCACATCTCATCCGGAGTGATGAGTTTGAAGAAGAAAGAGTTTCATAACTTGAAGCAGCGCCACCGCAGCGTGGCTGAATATATTGAGGAGTTCAACAATCTGGCGCGTTATGCACCGGATGAAGTTGATACTGATGCTAAGAGGAAGGAAAAGTTCCTTGAAGGGTTGAATGATGAATTGAACCTGCAGTTAGTTGTGGCCCATGTTCCCACATATTAGTCTCTTTGTGACAAGGCTGCTAGTTTGGAGAGCAAGATGAAACAAGTTGAAAGCAGGAAGAGAAAGCACTCTGACAAGCACAGCTCGGGATCGTCTCACAAGCGTTCCCATTATGATGACAGTGGGAGTTCTGGATCCCACAAGCATGGGAAGTTCAGCAAGCACCACAACTGTTATCATGACAACAAGCACCACCGTAGTCATGACAACGATAAGTACAAGAATAACAAAGGTGGATATAAGAGCCACCAAAGTGGAAGTGGAAGTGGTAGTGGAAGCCAGCCTATCAAGAAGGATCTTAGTCAGGTTGAATGTTTCAAGTGCAAAATGAATGCCCAGAAAAAGAAAGTTGAAGGACCCAACAAGCCCAACCCTTTTCAAAAGGGACAAGTGAACCACAACAATGTGGAAGAAATTTATGAGGAACCTGATGTTGTTGCTGGTAAGTTCAAACTCAATTCTGTTCCAGCATTTGTTCTCTTTGATACTGGTGCATCTCATTCATTCATATCAAGAGAATTTGTTGAAAGAAATGAACTACCAGTAGAAACTATTGGGTGTCCTATAAAATTAAGTTCTACTGGCGGAGAAATGATAGTGAATTCAGGATGTCATGATCTAGTCATAGAGTTTGGAAAGTATAAGTTTCCCGTTAACCTGATAATCCTAAACTCCCAAGGATTGGATGTTATTTTGGGAATGGACTGGATGACTAAGCACAAGGGAGTGGTAGATTGTGCCAACCATACTGTTTCACTCACAACTCCAGAAAACAAAAGGATCAGATTCAAGACCAACTTTGAAGCAAAAAGGAGTAAGCTTAATTCTCTTAAGGGGGTTAGCATGGACAGTGTGCCAATTGTGTGTGAGTATCCGGATGTATTTCTGGAAGAATTGCCAGGAATGCCACCAGATAGAGATGTGGAGTTTCTGATAGATTTGGTACCAGGTTCTGGACCAATAGCAAAGAGACCATACAAAATGTCAGTTGATGAACTGAAAGAGCTCAAGAAGCAACTTGGGGAACAGTTGCAGAAAGGATTTATTCAACCAAGTTCTTCATCTTGGGGAGCACCAGTTTTGTTTGTGGAAAAGAAAGATAGAAGTCAAAGGTTATGCATAGATTACCGTTCACTCAATGAGGTGACTATCAAGAACAAATACCCTTTGCCAAGAATCAATGACTTGTTTGATCAGTTAGAAGGAGCCTGTGTGTTCTCAAAGATAGATCTTCGGTCAGGTTATTTCTTGCTCAAGATAAGGGAACAAGATATACCTAAGACAACTTTCACCATAAGGTACGGATTGTATGAGTATACCGTGATGCCATTTGGTTTGACCAATGCACCAGCATACTTCATGAATATGATGAACAAGGTGTTCATGGAATTCCTTGATAAGTTTGTTGTCGTTTTCATCGATGACATTTTGATCTACTCCAAGAGCAAAGAAGAGCATGAAGGACATTTGCGTTTGATACTTGAGAAACTTAGAGAGCATAAGCTGTATGCCAAATTCAGCAAGTGTGAGTTTTGGTTGAATGAAGTTGGATTTCTTGGACACGTTGTGTCAGGAGATGGTGTAGCAGTTGATCCTGCTAAAGTTTCAGCTGTAACTGAATGGGAATCTCCCAAGTCAGTGAAAGCGGTTCTTAGTTTCCTTGGCTTAGCAGGTTACTACAGAAGGTTCATTGAGAATTTCTCCAAGGTAGCTAAGCCCATGACAGAATTGCTAAAGAAAGACAAGAAATTTGCTTGGTCTGAAGGTTGTGAACTCAGCTTTCAAGAATTGAAGAAGAGGCTAGTGACAGCACCAGTCTTATGTTTGCCAGATTTGGAGAAAGATTTCCAAGTGTATTGTGATGCATCTCATCATGGATTAGGTGCAGTACTTATGCAAGAAGGGAAAGTTGTGGCTTATGCCTCGAGACAACTCAAAACTCATGAGGTGAACTACCCTACTCATGATTTAGAGTTAACCTCTATTGTCCATGCACTCAAAACATGGAGACATTATCTTTTGTGAAAGTGATGTGAAGTGTTCACAGATCACAAGAGTTTGAAGTATATCTTCAACCAGAAAGAAATTAACATGAGGTAAAGAAGATGGCTAGAACTCATCAAGGACTATGACTTGAGTTTGCAGTACCATCCCGGTAAAGAAAATATTGTAGAGGATGCTCTAAGCCGTAAGGTTTTTGTAAATGGCCTTACTAAGGGAGAATTGCCAGATGATCTGTGTACCCAATTCAGAAATCTCAGATTGGAGATTGTGCCTGAAGGACATCTCATGTCATTGGATGTTCAACCCACTTTGTTGGACAAAATCAAGGAAGCCCAAAAGACAGATAAGGAAATTGAAGAGATTAAGGAAAAGATTGGCAAGGGAAAAGCCAAAGGATTCCATGAAGACGAACAGGGTACTTTATGGAATGGAAAACGTATCTGTGTTCCATAGGATCCGGAACTTCGGAAACTGATATTACAAGAAGCACATAACTCACCATATTCTATTCATCCAGGTAACACCAAAATGTACATGGATATGAAGGAAAGATTTTGTTAGAATAATCTCAAGAAGGACATCACCGAACATATTGCTTTGTGTGATGTATGTAGTAGAGTGAAAGCGGAACATCAGAAACCAGCAGGATTGTTACAACCACTACATATTCCTGATTGGAAATGGGACAAGATTGGTATGGATTTCATCACCAGATTGCCAAGGACCCGGTCAGGATATGATTATATTTGGGTAGTAGTGGATCGCCTAACTAAAGTGGCTCGTTTCATACCCGTGAAGACAACTTACACAAGTGATAAGTTAGCCAAGATCTATATGAGTAGAATTGTATGTCTACATGGAGTACCCAAAAGTATTGTGTCCGATAGGGGAACTCAATTCACTTCCCATTTTTGGAGGCAGCTACATGAGTCATTGGGAACGAGGTTGGAATTCAGCACTGCATTTCATCCTAAGACTGATGGACAGACATAAAGGACTAATCAGATTCTTGAAGATATGTTGAGAGCATGTTCTCTAGACTATGGAGCCAGTTGGGATGAAAGTCTGCCTTACGCATAATTCTCTTACAATAACAGCTATCAAGCCAGTATTGAGATGGCACCATTTGAGTTTAACTATGGGAGAAAGTGTACCACCCCATTACTATGGAATGGTGTGGGAGAAAGAAGTCTATTTGGACCAGAACTAATCAAAGAGGCTGAAGAGAAAGTCAAGCTAGTTAAGGACATATTGAAGATAGCACAGTCCTGACAAAAGAGCTACGCAGATCCCAAGCGTAGATAAGTCACCTATGAAGTAGGTGATAGAGCTTATCTTAGAGTGTCACCACTTCGTGGAGTGAAGAGGTTTGGTGTCAAGGGTAAATTGGCCCCAAGATATGTTGGACCATTCAAGATTCTAAGTCGTAAGGGAGAAGTAGATTATGAGATTGAATTGCCAGAGTCTTTGTCAGCTGGTCATAATGTGTTCCATGTGAGTCAGCTTAAGAAATGCCATCTAGAGATGGAAGAGACTTCTTTGAAGGATACTATACCTTTGGAAGAGGTCCAATTGGAGAGTGATCTCACTTATGAGGAGAAACCTATCAAGATTCTTGAGACTGTAGAAAGAGTTACTCGGACTAAGACTATCAAATTCTGCAAAGTTCAATGGAACCATCATTCCGAAGAAGAAGCAACATGGGAAAGAGAAGATGATCTTCGGAAAGACCACCCTCACCTATTTGCTAGCCAACCCGAATCTCGAGGGCAAGATTCTATCACATCCCAAGATTTTCCAAAACTTGTAATGTGAAAAATAAATGAATAAAATAAAACTTTGTTTGATTTTCAGAGTGAGAAGAAACTTTTTTAATCCAATTGGAAATCTTCAAACCAATTTGGATCAAATAAAATCCTAAAGAGATTTAAAAAGATAAACATTTGATAAAGGAAAATAAAATATTTTGGAATTACTATTTTGGATCTTTTAAATAAAAGGATTTGGTTTTCAAAAGAAATAGAAGTTTTATAAATAAGGATTATTTTGTAGAGCCAAATTAAACCTTGGCCAAGCTTTTGATATAAAAAATCTTGTTTTTTTTAAAATAGTAAAGGTTTATTTAAATAAAGTAATAAGGATTTAATATCCAAGTTTTATTAATAAAGGTTTTACTATTTCCAAAAACATCAAAACTTATTTATTTATTTTCCCAAATAAAACCTACTGATTTGGTTTTGAAAATAATTAGATTTCAAAAGGAGTATTTAAATAAAACAAAATCCTATTTGATTTAATAACAATGGTCTATTTATTTAATTAATAATGGACCCTAAAAATAAAATTATTATTTTGAATTTGGAATTTTGTTTTATGTTACTGAACAGAACCAAATTCAAAGTTACAAAGTATGGTGATTGTTTGAATTGATTTGAGTATTGTTTGGTTGTTTGAATTTCAAAATAGAAATTGAATTTGGAAAAAGAAAAAGATTCAGGAAAGAAAAAAAATAGAAACAGGCAGCAGCCCAGCCGGCCAGCCCACTAAGCCCAGTACCAGCCCACTCCCACTTCCTCAGCGAAACATTTTCTCACTCACCAGACGACCCATGCAGTGAATGACTGGTGGACCCTCCCCTCACTCCCTTTCTCACTGACCAGCCGACCCCACTCTCCTGTTCATCATCCTCACCCCGCGCTAATTCCTCCTCGCCGTTTCCTGCCTTAACGCCGGCGATCAAATTCGCAATAACCACGACCATTACTCCCCCTGCGACCACGCAGTATTAAACGTCTGCGTCTTCTGCTCCTTTCCCCTCTGTCGCCATAACCAACACGCTACCAGGCTACCCAAATTTCGCTCAACACCACTCTTTGCTCCGACGAGGTTCAGTGACGATTCCGTCGACTCAGCGCCGCCCCTTGCCTCATCAACCATGCACATACATTCCCCACCTCCTGGCGCATATGTCAGTGCCTTCCGTTCAACCGCGGGCGCCCCAGAAAGCCGTCTTCGACAAAGCTCTGAGCGCCGCCGCGTCTGCAACTTCTCCGGCGAAGTCCCCAGGTAGTATCCGACCGCCCCTTTCCCTCGCGTTGATGCTCCCGCACGCTCCTCACTCTCCTGCACCTAACTATGCCCTCTGTTTGCCTCCGCGTGATCTACAGCGTCGCCTCCAACCACGAACAGGACCGCCCGACGCCGTTCTCCACTCCGGCGAGCAATTGCTGCTATCCCTGAGCGCCCCTCGACCAACCGACCACGCCCCGAGCATCACCACATCCTCGCGATCACGGTGAGCATACTCCCCTCCCTTCTAGCTTCCTGTATCGCCGGCACCGCCATCACCTGATCGTCGCTGCCGCTAGCCACCACCAGCGCCACTGCGTTTTGGTCAAATGCATAGGATCCGTTAGATCTGATTTGGACGCATCAGATTAGAATCAAGTCAAAGGGGTATCGTAGGATCAGAGCCGCACAGATCTCTTTTAATCCAGCGGCCTGTACCTGTCGATCCACCCGAACCGGTACCAGCAAATAGCGTTGCGCCGCGTGTCACCAGACGTTTAGAAAATAGAATTTGAATCAGATTTAAATGCCATTTTGAAATCCCTATAACTTTTGATCCACACGTCCAAAAATTACAAACTTTATATCGTTGGAATCAGTGGAACAAGCCCTAGCCACCAAAATCATCTGGTGTTCGGAAAAACATGTCAAAACATCTCAATAGAATGATCCATCATTCCAAGGTTTTCATAACCATTTTTCCACCAAGTATTCCCATCTAAAGTTTGATCAAGTTTTATGCTTAGCACTAGCATCTACAAATGGGGGTAAGTACTAATGAGGGGTGGTAAACTAGTGGAGTTTAACTAAGTTCAATTTCATGCCTTAGGATGACATGAAGATTATCTAGCTTAGGCCAAGTTTTATGCTCTTTATGCAACCTTCAATTATCTTTATAGTATCTACAAATTTACTCAAGTAAACTCTAAGTAGTAGCTTTGATAAATAAATAAAGTAGAAATCTTGCAAGTAAAACTAGGATTGGGTATCATCAATTGTGTCTAACCAAGCATGCTTAGTGCATTGTATAGGTTAACTTGATTAGCAAGGCTTGCTTAATAAACTAGTAGTATTAGGCTTGCATAAGTATAGTATCTTGCAAGTGTTAGCTTGCCTTGTGCAGAGTAGTGGTTGAAGTTCTCCTCGGCTTCTTCTTCGTAGTATCCTCCTTCCTCCTCGTATCCTTGGTCGGTACTAGCGTCTATGAATAAATACGAGGTACACAATCACCAAACAATACTTAACTACTTTCAATCATCACACAAAGGGGTTCTATAGATGATCTAGCATCATCACTAACGTTACAAGATTAAAGCATTTGGCTTATTGCTTTTATTTTTAGAAAAGTAATTTCTACTCATTGAAAAACTACTTAAGATTTAATATTCTCCAAACCAAACATGGGATCATGTTGAAACATGTCATCACCACATATTTTAGTACATGGGAATGTGATTTAAAGTGGTGTCACAATTTAATAAGATTTAACCTTTTATTTCATTTAAATAAAGTGACTAGAAATGCCTATGTGGCATCCTTTTATTACTTGAACATTATTTCTATAGGTAAACCCAAATATTTTGATATATTCTGAAAGGTATGGTACTTGTGGTTTTTGAGAGTTGGAATCAACTCAAAAGCTATTATGGTTTAAATTTGAAAAATGTGTGAATGCAGAAAAGCTTCTGACTTATTATTTTTACCAAGGGTGATCTACAGATCCAAATGATTTGAATCCAACGGGCTTGGATTCAGCACTTCCAGACCTTTCTAACAAAATTGGTTTCATTCAATTTGGTTCACTGAATCAAGCTGGGTTGATTTTTGAAACAGGGTATAGAACTGTGTTTGAATGAAAATGGAAAAAATTAAATTCAAACTAGTGGGCTCGGCGGGAATAGAAAATGGGCCGGCCTGCTACGCATAGCGCTTACGCGGGCTGGTCAAGTTGCTGTCCCCACGCGTCAGTGAGATGGAGGGGTGCGAAGCGGTATGGGGCAACATGGTGCGTTGGATCTAGTTCTAATCCAACATCTCTGGTTCATCGTCCACGTCGGCCAGTGCCGGCAAGACAGAACCCTAACGCGGCAGATGGGGGTCGTTGGGGGCTCACCGGGGCTCAGGCGAGGGTCGGCGAGGCGGGCGAACGACAAAGTCGACGACGGCGAACCTCCTGGTACCGGCAGCTTCTCCTGGGGTGGCTCCAATCGCTGGCTCCATTCTTCTCCAGCAGCGGTGGGCTCCAGTGAAATTCCGGCACTGTGCTGCTCGCCTTGCTCCGGGAACGAGGTGGAATGATCAGTAAGGAGAGGGAAGTGAGATGGTGTGCTTAATTCGGCTGGGGGTCGTCTCCTTTTATAGGCTCGACGGTGAGACCGAACGGGATGGGCATACTACGGTGGCGACACGGCTACGGGCGGCTAGCGGCATGGCCGAGGGTGGCGATCGATCGGTGGTCTCCTGGTGATGCTCTATGGCTTTAATGCGCGTGTAGGGGCAGTGGCAAATGGTCTGGAACACTCGATGCTCTGCGAGGCAGAGGTGGCGTCTTCTACGGCGAGCGGTGGCTACGGGGCACGGGCGGTGAAATGAGCATGTCTGGCGGTCTCCTGGGATGGTGGGGAGCATGTTGGCGGGCGGCGAGGGCTCGAGGTGTTCTGGTTGAATGGGAACGGCGCATGCTCTGCGGCGCACGTCGGCATGGTCGACAGCGGCACGGGCGCGGCGTTCCTGGCGGTTCTGGCTGCTGTTTGCGAGGCAGGGCCGGTCAAGAGGGGGAGGTGAGGCATGGGCTACCTCCCAGACAAGGTTGGCATGGCTAGTTCTTCCTCTAGCCTGCTGTCCACACTGGGGTGACATGGGTGCTCTCGGCTGTTCACCATTGATGACATTGTCAAGCTTACAGTGGTGCTAGGGATTAGTTAGGGTCGTTAGATGATATACTAAGGCTAGTGGTGTCCAGATAGGGAACAAGTTAGGCCCAAAACACTGCACACTATAGTGTTTTGATTTTGTTAGATTTGAATCTGCAAGGTGTTTGATGAAATGGCCGCATGAATTCAAGTTTTGAATTTTGAAAAGATTTTTGGTGGGTGTGCTAGGAATGTGCTGGTGAGTCTGTGGATGCTTGGGTTTTGAAAGTTGAGCTTGTTTGAGTGGTTTTTGAAAAAGTGGGATCTTCCCATATGATATAGATTCAGTTTTGAACTGTCATTTAAACTATGCATTCAAATGCTTTTGGATGATCACAAGGTGGGCCTTGGTACTTTGTTATGAGTAATATCAAGGGGTGTAAAGATCCAAACAAGTTTATGTTAAGTTTTGAAAGTTAGAGACAGCCAAAGTAGGCATGGGAGTTAAATCGTCCAAAGTGACCATTCCCTTATTTTGTTTGTTTTGATTTATTTGTCTTTGGGAAAAGTGTGGGGATTGTTTAGATGATGTTTAATTCACCTAAGAATCATTTTCCAAGCAAAGATACACACAATGATGGCAATTCAAAAGAATCCAAATTTTAATGCACACTCATATGAATGCTTTCATATTTTAATTGGAAAAGTTTTTGTTAATCCTAATTTTGGTGATTAGAGTTTGTTAATTCTATTTTAATATTTTTGGGATGTTACAACAAAGCTCGCTTCAACGGGTAAGGGGGACGAATCTGCGACTGCCGGGTCAGGTGATGACTCAAGGGCGGTTACCCTCCATACTTCTGCCGCTGCAACCCGTGCCACTGTGGGAACCGCCCTGAAAACGGGTCGAGTTCTTACTCGGACACTTAGTGGCAAGAGCCTTGGTTCGGCTGAACCTTATGATGTGGCATGGAATTCAGCAGGCGAACAAGAGGTCAGCACTCGTGCCAGGAAGAAGCTGAAGCTGGGCCCCAAGGCCATCTCCGACATGACCCAGCAGGCCATTACTCTGATGGCCCGCGTCGATGAAGTCAACGAGGTAAATTAACTTCTTACTCTTTTGTGTTATTGAGTATTTCCTTTATACATATCACCTAGTCCCCGAGGTTGCAGTCGATTAAGAAACTTACTCGGCTATAAGATCCTCAAGAGTTACTTAGTCTTTAGATCCTTTACTTCAAGCATGTATGCTAGAACTTCAATCCCTAGCCCTCGAGGTTACTACCGAGTAAAGAATTTACTCGGCTCTAAGATCTTAAGCTCTTTGATTCCTTTATGCCAGACTCATGTTAGAGCTTCGATCCCTAGCCCTCGAGTTTACTGGCGAGTAAGAAACTTACTCGGCTGTAAGATCTTAAGCTCTTTTATCCGACATGTCGCCTGACTCTACTTTTTATTATTATCTGTCTTCTTTGATTAGCTTACGCATAACGAGCGCACCAAGGTGCACCAAGCTCTCGTCCCGGCGCATCGCAAGCTTGAACTTGCGTATGAGAAGCTACAAACTGACACCTTCGGCCAAGGTAATATTTTCACTCTTCCTCTTTTATATTTGGTGCAATTTTCCTTGGTTCATCTCCTTACTTTTCCTCTTGCTCTTGTTTCACAGCCACTGCTCAGTCCACCATTAATGAACTTCACTCACAAATCAGTGAGGCCGAGAGTAAATTTCTTACCTCCCTAAGCCAATTGCTAAAAATTTTCTGTTGGTACTGACAAATATTTGTTCTGAATAAGCAGAGAAGCACCAAGCCGAACTCCAGAAGGAGCGAGACGAGGTGACTCGGCTGAAGGAATTAATGGCCGAGACGGAGCAGAAGCACTTGGCTGAGGTGAAAGGGATGAAGGAGGAGCTTGCCGAGAAGAGCGAGCAGCAGGCTGCCAGCGCCGAGAAGACTAAGAAGCTGCTTGACAAGGCCGAGCCATTGGTCGAGTCGACCAATATGAACCTCGACGCCCTTCAAGCCAAGACCAATACTTGTCATAGCAAGCTCGCTGCCATCAACTTCTTTCTCGGTAGTGAGTTCTTACTCTTTACGCATTGTCCAAGTCCTGCTGGATTTCTTCCATCTGCCCTTGCTACTTGCTAACTTTCTCTTTTTTCTGGTAGAGAACTTTCCGGAGGCCAACATGTTTGCCATCCGAGCCATGAAGAAAGTGAGATCTGAGGCTAGTGCTCCTGCTGACGGCGAGGTGTCCATGGAGGAGCTTCTTGCAGCGGTGTCTGAATGGGTCAAGACCCTCAGAACCTGCGGTGTGGACTTGCTCAAAGCGGCTATCCATGATTTTCGCATGCTCTGGCCGGATGAAGACCCACCCGAACTCATCGAGCCACTCTCCGACAGATTGCTCCTTACTGAAGACCGGCTGGATCAATGGCGTGAGTCGGCCGGCCGGGCTGCAGCGGACAAGGCTCTCTCCTTCGTGCTTTCATGGTACGAGGACATCAACCTTGATGTTCTTGCTCGCATAAGGGGAGATGGCAAATGGTTGAATGACCCGGAGCTGATCAAGGAGCGCCAGGAGCGAGCTTACGCCATGATCGAGTACACCATGGTGCACGCTTGGTGTGAAGGGCCCAGCTTCCTCGACCTTGGCGATCCGCTCGTCGAAGTTCCTGCTGAAGAAGGTAGCGACAGCGAGGCGACCGAGTCAGATGATCCAGATGACCCGGCCGCAGATGCCCCTTACCCGGCCGATGTTCCAAGCACTCCTGGCTCCGAGAATGCTCCTCCGAGTTCTCCTGCTCCTTAGGCCGACAAATACTCGAACTTTTATTAGATCCCCGGTATGCCAGGTACAGATGTAACGTACATTGCATTTGAAGTTTGACTATGTGCCTTGTGATAGGCTATATATATTTGCGTTATGCTTTGAGTGCGAATCACTCAAGGACAAGTCCCCGAGTTTCATTTTGCCGTGTCACCTTTCCTTGCCTTTGTCCCTTGTCTACCATTTTCGGCGTTCGACATTAGGATCTCAAAGTACTAAGGATTTAGTTAGCGGATATGAAACTTGGATAACTTGTCCGAGATTACTCGATACATAGCATAACACAACCTTCAAAGAGTTAGGCAAAAACTAAAGCCGACTCGCGTTTATCCCTTGTACTTATCCGGCGTTCGTGTTTACCCGTCTTAGATCTTTTTCTCTTGCTTGCCATGAAGCCATGTTTTCGGACAACAGCATATTCGAAGAGTTGATTTCTTCCGAGTAAACACTACTTGTTTCGAGATAAGTTTCGGGTATCACGCCAGCCGTTGTAAAAAAATTGAAATGGAAAGACTAAGGGGCAGTCCTCGAGTCAGTTTTTCGAATCATACCATTTTATTATTAGCACATAGCCGACAAACACATCCGACATATGAGAGTTCGAGTCATACATGCACTGCTTCCCCTAAGTATAGAAGGGATGAAGCAATGCCACATTCCATGGCCTTTTGGTTTCATCTCCCGACCTGTCCGCCTTGTTCTTTTGCGCTTCACGAGCGTCTATGAGATAGTAGGAATCATTGTGCAATGCTTTGCTTACAATGAATGGACATTCCCATGGAGGTGATAATTCATGCATTCCAGCTGTGCGCTGCACCAGCCTTAGCACCATATCTCCTTCTCAAAAAACACAAGGCTGCACTTTCCGGCTATGGTAGCATCGGAGATTTTGTTGATATATAGCGGACCTGGAGAATGCCAGTTCCCTTGCTTCTTCGAGTAAGTCTACTCCATCTTCTCGGGCCTCTTTTACCTCGGCTTCCGAGTATTGCCTTATTCTTGGCGATTCATATTCTATGTGGGCAGGCAAAACTGCTTCAACCCCATATACAAGGAAAAATGGCGTATAACCAGTTGATCGATTCAGAGTCGTTCTTAAGCTCCACAGTACTGAGGGTAGTTCCTCTATCCAACAACCAGGTGATCTCTCGAGTGGTTCCATTAAGCGGGGTTTTATCCCTGACAGAACTAAGCCATTATCCCATTCAACTTGTCCATTTGATTCTGGATGGGCGACTGATGCTACGTCGAGTCTTATTCGGTGTTTTCCACAGAAGCGAGCAAAAGCTCCTTTGGCAAAGTTTGTGCCATTGTCAATGATCACACTGTGCGGGTAACCGTATCTGAGGATTATATCCCTTAGGAATGTGACAGTTGTTTTACCGTCCAATTTCTTGATTGGCTTCACTTCTATACACTTGATGAACTTATAGATCATGACCAAGATATGAGTCATGCCTCCCCTTGCTGGTTTGAATGGTCCTACCATATCTAGGCACCACACTACAAAAGGCCACGTGATTGGTATAGTCTTCAATTCTGACGCTGGTAAATGTGACTTGGACGCATAGTGTTGACAACCACTGCATTTTCCGACTAACTCTTGCGCTTGTGCCAATGCGCTCGGCCAGTAGAATCCATGTCGGAATGCCTTGGCTACCAACGCTCTTGATGACGCATGGTGCCCGCACTCTCCCTGATGGATATCCAATAAGATCTCCTGGCCTTGCTCTGAGCTAATGCAATGCTACAGTACACTTGTCACACTTCGCTGGTAGAGTTCTTTGTTCATTTTGGTGTATGCTTTTGCCCTTCGTGTTGTTTGCCTTGCCAATATCTCGTCACTCGGCAAGGTTCCATCCTTCAAATAACTGAATATTGGCTGTGCCAACGTTGGTATTAGTGGTTCCGGGTCTGCTTCAACATCAATGTCCATTGGTTCCGCCGATATATGTTCTGCCGACATAACCTGAGGAGTCCCCGAGTGTGATTTGGCAACCCCTGAGGTGAACGGATCAGTCCCCGAGTGACTCGAACCTACCCCTGAGTCGACGTCCACTGGCACTGCCTCGGATTCCTGACTCGCCGGGATGATCCTGATTGATTCGGACTCTGGTGACGGCTTGATCGATTTCTTCCTGAGATGCTCCAATGCTACCCCTGGTGGTATTGCTTGCCTAGATGACCCTAGTTTGGATAATACATCTCTTACCTCATTTTCTGCTCTAGGAATGTGATGAAATTCACAGCCGTCAAAATATCCTGAAATTTTTTGTACGTGGAAGCGATATAATGCCATGTTTGCGTCCAGCGCATCCCAATGTCCAGACACTTGCTGAATCACCAAATACGAATCACCAAAACACATGATCCTTTTGATACCAGTTTCCTTGGCTACTTTAATGCCATGGACAAGTGCTTCATACTGGGCAACGTTGTTAGAAGCAGCAAAATGAATTTGCAACACACACCTCAGTTGATCCCTCTTTGGAGATGTGAGCACTATCCCGGCGCCCAGACCCATTCTCGTCTTGGACCCATAAAAATGCATTTTCTAGTAATTTGGATCTGGCAGTGGTGGTTCGTACTGCATCTCCATCGATTTTACAAAAAATCTGCGATGTCTTGAGATTTTATTGCATCCCGCCTATCATATTGTAGAGTGTATGGTGCCAGTTCAATGGCCTTTTGGCTACTCGGCCGCTGGCATCTTTGCTTCCCAATATATCCGAGATAGGTGCCTCTCATATTACCCAGATTGGGTGTTCTTGAAAATAATGTTTCAGCTTCTTTGCTGCCATATATACCCCATATGTCATCTTCTGATAATGCGGGTAATTCTGTTTCGAGACAGAGAGCACTTCGCTCAAGTGATATACTGGTCTTTGTACTGATTTTCCCCTTCTTCACGTTCAACCACTATTACTGCACTTACAACTCTGTTGGTTGCGGCGACATAGAGCAGCATTGGCTCCTTGGATAGTGGTAACGCTAATATTGGTGTTGTTGCCAACATTTTTTTAATTCACAGAAAGCGCTATCAGCTTGCTGTTGTAGAGGTCTCAACCTAATAAGGTAGATTCCTCCTGTGTTTACAATGCTAGTCCCTGGATCAATAGCTAGCATCCACAGTTAAGATGTAATATCAAGAAACAAAGGTCATAATATAACTTTATAACCAGGAATAACATAAGTTTATTACATCAAACATAGCTCATTTGGCTATTACATTACATTGCAGCGGAATAACTATAGTCATGGGTCCTTCATCTTCAAAGTGCCACAGGCAGATGTTGGTTGTAGACTTTGTAATCCTAGTCAATCAATCTTCACTAAAGACAATCAAACCTGCAACATTACAAGTTACATCCACAAGGGTCAATACATTTGAATTGTATTGGCAAGCTTCACTACTTTGTATATTATGGGTGGTTCCTATCAGTACATGCATATTTGGTTAAGTAGAGTTTTAAGGCTTATTTGCATAAAGCAATATTTTATCCTATCTTTTCAAAATGGTTTTGATCCATTGTCAAATCTCTTTTCCAAGAATCCCTTGAACTCCTTGGTAGACACTCAGGTGTTCAAGTCCTTGTCAAAAATCTCTTAAGCCCCTTGGTAACCCCAAGTGCATCAAGTTTTATAATATTTCATGAGTTCCTTGGCAACCCTAAGTGTTCATGTTTTCATCAAAATCTCTTGAGCACCTTGGTAACCCCAAGTGCATCAAGCTTAACAAAATTTCTTTGAATTCCTTGGTAGACACACAAGGGCATCAAGTTTTTATTTTAGAAGTTGGAATGTCGAGATCTCCCATAGCTCAAACTTTAGTTGCTCAGTATTGTCCATAACCGGGGACACGGCTAAGTACTTATATTTTATTTACTTCTGCAGAAGGAGTACACTTTACCCACATGTCACAATCCCATATTGTTGCCACCAGTGGCCTACTGGATTAGTGCTCACCAAGATGGAGTACCGGAAGACTGAGAGTGTGACGAAGTCTTTCCAAAAGGTCCTCCCATACATCATTGCTAGCTTGTCTTCATCCCCCATGAAGCATTCTAGATCCCCATGTCCGGTAACTAAAGACAATGTATGGGTCTTCCTAATGTAGTTGACTAAGCCAGAGCCATAATAGAATGTGGTTGCACACGAAAGCCAAAATTGGAGAAACATGTTTGATCTCTAAGTTTCCTAGGTGGTTTTCATTTGGAGCACAACACAAAGTGATTGCCATAGACATGGTTCCTTTTGTTGTCACCTTCTCCAAAACTTAAAGTATCCTCCACCTAGGTGGTTCATTGAGTCCTTGTTTTATTATGTAAAACACAAGTCCTTTTTTCAACCTTTATAAAATCTCAACATGTATCTCTTTTCAAAGCATAGCATGGCTAAGCATGTACAATTACAATATTTTCACTAAGGGGTGTATAGGGAATCCTATTAGGATTTAGCATAGCATAATTATAGAAATATCTTTTCATGCATGTTTTCAAAATCCACTAAGTATAATGAAAATAGTAGGACTTTTGAATGATAGTGTAACTTGCCTTTTGGTAGGGAATGGTGGTTCACTCCTTGATCTTGCTAGTCTCTCACTTTGCTAAATTCACTACAAGTCAATCAAGCAAACACAAAATCAACTAACATTCCAAACCAAAGTCAAACAAACAATCTCATACTCACAAAGCAATGGAATCTAAGTTATGTATAAGTATGCAAAGGATGGTTCTATTGCAAGGTTGGTCTCCACTAGGTTTATAAACTTTGTAAGGTCCAAATTGGTCATTTACCAAAATGACAAAGTCATTAGTTAAAGGGTTTTGCTCAAAATCTATTTTAAAATCCATTCATCATTTCATGTGGTGAAAAATGTTTTTATCAAGGAAAAAATCTTAAGTTGTTCATCAAATGAGTTGCTATTGCAAAACTTGGTGTTTTTGGGTTAGTAGGTTTGGTCTAAACCATTTTCCCAAGATTTTAACTCAAAATCATTTTCATAACAAGAATCATTCTTTTTATTTGGCTAGAAAAATGACTAAGTCAAGTAATCCAACCTAAATCTTACCAAATTATTTTTAACACCAAGGGTTGGTTCCTAGGGTCAGTAAGATTACAACAAACCATTTTGCAAAGGTTTCAATCCAAAAATCAATTTTTAAACAATTTTTATACTCTAGATAAGCTCACAAATGTTTCTGCAAAATCAAGCAAACTATCATCTACTATTTTCCAAACCAAGGGCATGGTTGGTTAGGGCTTGCTCTCCTGAATCCAACGACATAAAATTTGTAATTTTTGGACGTGTGGATCCAAAGTTATGGGGGTTTGAAATTTGCAATTTAATCAGATTTCAAATCAGTTCTAAACCTAACAGGGGACACGCGGCGTGTTTCTATTCGCGGGTACCGATTCGGTCGGATTAGCAGCGAGGTGCGTTGGATCTGGCTAGATCGCACAGTCTAGATAACATACCCCTTCGTGGTTTAAGTAAACTATCTGATTCGTTCGATCCAGATCTAACGGCTGCTAGCGAGTTTGACCATATGCGGGCGGCGCTGACGGTGGCTAGCGGCGGCGCACGGCCAGGCGGTGGTGCTATGGTGGTTCGAGGAAGCGAGAGAGGAGGAGAAGAAGCTCACCGGGTTCTGGAGGTCACGGTGATGCTCGAGGAGGTGTTGGTCGGGCGAGGGGCGCTCTGGTCTTGGCGGGATTGCTCGCCGGAGTGGAGGACGGCGTCAGACTGTTCTGCTCGAGGTCGGAGACGGTGCTGTGGTTCCCCCCAAGGCAACCATCGACGCGGTTAGATGCAGAAGAATGTGGCGAGTATGTGAGTGTGAACGAGGAGGCACGGGGCGGTCAGAGACTACCTGGGTGCTTGCCGGAGTTGGAGCGGACGGCGGCGCTCGAAAGTTCGACGTAGTCGACGCTCTGGGGCGCCCGCGGTCGAATGGGTGATACTGGCAGATGCGCCTGGGAGTGGGGAAACTGCTAGGGCGCTCAGGGAGGCAGGGGTGGTGTGTACTGGCTGGGATTGAAGCTGGGAGCTCGTCGGAGCAGCGGCGGTGCAGGAGTGATTGGCGATAGCCTAGGGGCAGAGAGGGAGTGGCGACAGAGGGAAAAGTAGGGAAGGTGCTGGAGCTTATGTACGCAAGGTCAGAGGCGAGATTAACGCAGCCATTATGAGAAATTAAGCGCGCGGATTGACGACAGGTAACGGCAGCGCGGTTTGGGGAGGAAGGGGTCGCGCGGGTGAGGACGACGAACAGTAGCGGTGGGGTCTTCCTGTCAGCGGGAAAAGGAGTAAGAGAGAGGTCCACCAGTCATTCCCTCTGCGGGTTATTTACTGAGTGCGAACCGTTTTCTTGCGGGGTGATGAACCTGGGCTGATGCTGGGCCTATTGGGCTGCCTGGGTTGGGTCGGGTCCATTTCGTATTTTTTTTATTCTGTATCTTTTTATTTTTCTGTTTCTGAATTCTATTTTGAAATTTCTATCAAACAAACATGGTTCAAATCAATTCAAACAATCGACAAACTTTGCAACTATGAATTTGGTTCTGTTTATCAACATAAACCAAATTCCAAAATGAAATTATAATTATTTTTTTAGAATCCATTCTTTAATTAAATAAAATGGATCTTTAGTCATTCAATAAAATAGGGTTTGATTTATTTAATAAAATCTCCATTTGAAATCCAAATGTTATCAAAACCAAATCAGTAGTTTTTATTTGGAAATAAGAATATTTGGAAAAACAAAATAACCTTTTATTAATTTAGGTCCATTATTAATTAAATATAATAGATACATCAATTATTAAATCCATAGGTTTTGATTTAATTCCAAGTTCCACTTGAGAACTAAATAATTTTAATCCACTCAGTAGGTGGTATTTGAAAATAAGGGATATTTGGATAGCTTTATTCAAAACAAAATAATATATTTCTTCTGGGTCTGAAATTCAAATAAAGTTTCATTTTGTTAATTTTATTTTCACATTACAAGATTTGGAAAATCTTGGGATGTGACAGGCTACCACCCTTAAAATAAATCTCGTCCCGAGATTTGGGAAGGATAGGTTACAAGCAAGTTCAAAACAACTAGGGTACTACCACCCTTAAAAATTTTCAAACAAAAATTACATCTTGTCCTTCTTGGGATCCTGAGAAAACATTTGCATTGAGTCCTTGGTTTCAATTCTTGACTCATGGGCCAAGGTTGAGTTTCTCCATAGGCTTGTTTAACTTGTTCTTCATCTTTTCTGGGCAGTTGCTTGCATAGTGTCTTGGGTTCTTGCAGTTGAAACAATGGATATCTTGAAGTTCCTTGCGTTGTTCTTGTGGACAAGTTGCTACATAGTGGCCTGGTTCTTTGCAGTTGTTGCACACCACTTGGTCAATTCCTTTATTTTTCTTGTTCTCTGGGCACTCACTGGAGTAGTGTCCCATTTCCTTACATTTACGGCATTGCACAAGGTGCATGTCTTGTCTTGGTTTCTTGGGTTTCTTTGATCCTTTGAAGTAGGTTGTCTTGTTTGGAGGTATAAGTGGTCCTTTTCCTTTGGTAGATTTGGATCCTTCTTGTTTCCTTAGTTCCACCATGGAGTAGATAGGACATTGGATAGGGGTATGGTCGTTTCCTTCACAAAGGTAACAAGTAGCTTGAGAAGTGGGACATTTCCCAACAGGGTGATTTCCTTCACAGTTAGGGCATTGACCTTCATGCTCCTTGGAAGTATGGTCCTTGTCTCCACAAATAATGCAAGCTGGGGCTCCATCTAGAACAACATTCTTGTCATCCTTGTTATCATAAACTCTTTTGGGATAGTTTTCTTCCATGGTGATCATTTGATTTGTCACCTTGAGCATCAATTGGGATTGTTCTTCCAAAAACCTTTGCAGTGCTGGATCTTTATCACTATTGTTGGTTATGAACTGAGCTGTCAGTTGGTTCAACTGGTGTTGGGTTGCTATGAGCTCTTTTATGCCATCAGCTTGGCTGGTGTTGGTGTCATCAACCTTGGAGTCTTTTGGGGTAGTCATCTGTTTGGGTTGAAAGGAGATTTAGAATAAGCAAAAATATTTTTAAGGGAATAATTCCAATTCCACTCATCACAATTTACACAAGCAATGAGCATGCAATCACAAACAAACACTCCACTAAAACAACAAGTTTCAAGCACATACTTAGGCATCCAAATATTTTTGTTACACCACATAAGTTGGGGTGTTTAACTTTAACTATATATGGTGGTCCATCTATATGGTTTACTTGTGATCTTTCCTTCCTTTATGATTCTTCTTGTATGAGACCATGGTTTCCTTGAGATAAACTCTTGGTCACAAGACTTCAAAGTTGTTGATGGCTCCTTCTTATTTTGCATTCCCTCAGTCTCTAAATTTTTGAGCAAGATTTTCTTGTCTCTCTTGCAGTCCTTAGTGATATTCAAGTTGGGAAGTCCTTGGTGAATATGCTGAAGATGTTGATGTCATTGAAGAAATTGAAGTCATTAGAGTTGAAGAAGTTGAAGAAGTCCTTTGCACATGGTGAAGTCTTGGGTCATGGGTAGGTTTTTCCATCAAGTTGAAGTAGAAGAGATGTAGAGTTGAAACTAAAATGGTTGAGGAAAAAGTTTACAAGTGTTTTTGTAAATAAGTTTTTGGAACAAAATACAACTCCTATTCTTCTAAGGGGTTTTGTCCAATCCTAGGGTTACAAATCCTACAGGCAACACAATGCTCTGATACCATCTGTAGAGGTCTCAACCTAATAAGGTAGATTCCTCCTGTGTTTACAATGCTAGTCCCTGGATCAATAGCTAGCATCCACAGTTAAGATGTAATATCAAGAAACAAAGGTCATAATATAACTTTATAACCAGGAATAACATAAGTTTATTACATCAAACATAGCTCATTTGGCTATTACATTACATTGCAGCGGAATAACTATAGTCATGGGTCCTTCATCTTCAAAGTTCCACAGGCAGATGTTGGTTGTAGACTTTGTAATCCTAGTCAATCAATCTTCACTAAAGACAATCAAACCTGCAACATTACAAGTTACAGCCACAAGGGTCAATACATTTGAATTGTATTGGCAAGCTTCACTACTTTGTATATTATGGGTGGTTCCTATCAGTACATGCATATTTGGTTAAGTAGAGTTTTAAGGCTTATTTGCATAAAGCAATATTTTATCCTATCTTTTCAAAATGGTTTTGATCCATTGTCAAATCTCTTTTCCAAGAATCCCTTGAACTCCTTGGTAGACACTCAGGTGTTCAAGTCCTTGTCAAAAATCTCTTGAGCCCCTTGGTAACCCCAAGTGCATCAAGTTTTATAATATTTCATGAGTTCCTTGGCAACCCCAAGTGTTCATGTTTTCATCAAAATCTCTTGAGCACCTTGGTAACCCCAAGTGCATCAAGCTTAACAAAATTTCTTTGAATTCCTTGGTAGACACACAAGGGCATCAAGTTTTTATTTTAGAAGTTGGAATGTCGAGATCTCCCATAGCTCAAACTTTAGTTGCTCAGTATTGTCCATAACCGGGGACACGGCTAAGTACTTAGATTTTATTTACTTCTGCAGAAGGAGTACACTTTACCCACATGTCACAATCCCATATTGTTGCCACCAGTGGCCTACTGGATTAGTGCTCACCAAGATGGAGTACCGGCAGACTGAGAGTGTGACGAAGTCTTTCCAAAAGGTCCTCCCATACATCATTGCTATCTTGTCTTCAGCCCCCATGAAGCATTCCAGATCCCCATGTCCGGTAACTAAAGACAATGTATGGGTCTTCCTAATGTTGTTGACTAAGCCAGAGCCATAATAGAATGTGGTTGCACACGAAAGCCACAATTGGAGAAACATGTTTGATCTCTAAGTTTCCTAGGTGGTTTTCATTTGGAGCACAACACAAAGTGATTGCCATAGACATGGTTCCTTTTGTTGTCACCTTCTCCAAAACTTAAAGTATCCTCCACCTAGGTGGTTCATTGAGTCCTTGTTTTATTATGTAAAACACAAGTCCTTTTTTCAACCTTTATAAAATCTCAACATGTATCTCTTTTCAAAGCATAGCATGGCTAAGCATGTACAATTACAATATTTTCACTAAGGGGTGTATAGGGAATCCTATTAGGATTTAGCATAGCATAATTATAGAAATATCTTTTCATGCATGTTTTCAAAATCCACTAAGTATAATGAAAATAGTAGGACTTTTGAATGATAGTGTAACTTGCCTTTTGGTAGGGAATGGTGGTTCACTCCTTGATCTTGCTAGTCTCTCACTTTGCTAAATTCACTACAAGTGAATCAAGCAAACACAAAATCAACTAACATTCCAAACCAAAGTCAAACAAACAATCTCATACTCACAAAGCAATGGAATCTAAGTTATGTATAAGTATGCAAAGGATGGTTCTATTGCAAGGTTGGTCTCCACTAGGTTTATAAACTTTGTAAGGTCCAAATTGGTCATTTACCAAAATGGCAAAGTCATTAGTTAAAGGGTTTTGCTCAAAATCTATTTTAAAATCCATTCATCATTTCATGTGGTGAAAAATGTTTTTATCAAGGAAAAAATCTTAAGTTGTTCATCAAATGAGTTGCTATTGCAAAACTTGGTGTTTTTGGGTTAGTAGGTTTGGTCTAAACCATTTTCCCAAGGTTTTAACTCAAAATCATTTTCATAACAAGAATCATTCTTTTTATTTGGCTAGAAAAATGACTAAGTCAAGTAATCCAACCTAAATCTTACCAAATTATTTTTAACACCAAGGGTTGGTTCCTAGGGTCAGTAAGATTACAACAAACCATTTTGCAAAGGTTTCAATCCAAAAATCAATTTTTAAACAATTTTTATACTCTAGATAAGCTCACAAATGTTTCTGCAAAATCAAGCAAACTATCATCTACTATTTTCCAAACCAAGGGCATGGTTGGTTAGGGCTTGCTCTCCTAAATCCAACGACATAAAATTTGTAATTTTTGGACGTGTGGATCCAAAGTTATGGGGGTTTGAAATTTGTAATTTAATCAGATTTCAAATCAGTTCTAAACCTAACAGGGGACACGCGGCGTGTTTCTATTCGCGGGTACCGATTCGGTCGGATTAGCAGCGAGGTGCGTTGGATCTGGATAGATCGCACGGTCTAGATAACATACCCCTTCGTGGTTTAAGTAAACTATCTGATTCGTTCGATCCAGATCTAACGGCTGCTAGCGAGTTTGACCATATGCGGGCGGCGCTGACGGTGGCTAGCGGCGGCGCACGGCCAGGCGGTGGTGCTATGGTGGTTCGAGGAAGCGAGAGAGGAGGAGAAGAAGCTCACCGGGTTCTGGAGGTCACGGTGATGCTCGAGGAGGTGTTGGTCGGGCGAGGGTAGCTCTGGTCTTGGCAGGATTGCTCGCCGGAGTGGAGGACGGCGTCAGACTGTTCTGCTCGAGGTCGGAGACGGTGCTGTGGTTCCCCCCAAGGCAACCATCGACGTGGTTAGATGCAGAAGAATGTGGCGAGTATGGGAGTGTGAACGAGGAGGCGCGGGGCGGTCAGAGACTACCTGGGTGCTTGCCGGAGTTGGAGCGGACGGCAGCGCTCGAAAGTTCGACGTAGTCGACGCTCTGGGGCGCCCGCGGTCGAATGGGTGATACTGGCAGATGCGCCTGGGAGTGGGGAAACTGCTAGGGCGCTCAGGGAGGCAGGGGTGGTGTGTACTGGCTGGGATTGAAGATGGGAGCTCGTCGGAGCAGCGGCGGTGCAGGAGTGATTGGCGACAACCTAGGGGTAGAGAGGGAGTGGCGACAGAGGGAAAAGGAGGGAAGGTGCTGGCGCTTATGTACGCAAGGTCAGAGGCAAGATTAACGCAGCCATTATGAGGAATTAAGCGCGCGGATTGACGACAGGGAACGGCAGCGCGGTTTGGGGAGGAAGGGGTCGCGCGGGTGAGGACGACGAACAGTAGCGGTGGGGTCTTCCTGTCAGCGGGAAAAGGAGTAAGAGAGAGGTCCACCAGTCATTCCCTCTGCGGGTTATTTACTGAGTGCGAACCGTTTTCTTGCGGGGTGATGAACCTGGGCTGATGCTGGGCCTATTGGGCTGCCTAGGTTGGGTCGGGTCCATTTCGTATTTTTTTTATTCTGTATCTTTTTCTTTTTCTGTTTCTGAATTCTGTTTTGAAATTTCTATCAAACAAACATGGTTCAAATCAATTCAAACAATCGACAAACTTTGCAACTATGAATTTGGTTCTGTTTATCAACATAAACCAAATTCCAAAATGAAATTATAATTTTTTTTTAGAATCCATTCATTAATTAAATAAAATGGATCTTTAGTCATTCAATAAAATAGGGTTTGATTTATTTAATAAAATCTCCATTTGAAATCCAAATGTTATCAAAACCAAATCAGTAGTTTTTATTTGGAAATAAGAATATTTGGAAAAACAAAATAACCTTTTATTAATTTAGGTCCATTATTAATTAAATATAATAGATACATCAATTATTAAATCCATAGGTTTTGATTTAATTCCAAGTTCCACTTGAGAACTAAATAATTTTAATCCATTCAGTAGGTGGTATTTGAAAATAAGGGATATTTGGATAGCTTTATTCAAAACAAAATAATATATTTCTTCTGGGTCTGAAATTCAAATAAAGTTTCATTTTGTTAATTTTATTTTCACATTACAAGATTTGGAAAATCTTGGGATGTGACAGCTGTGTCCATGTGAATTTGTCTGATTTTTTCATCAAATGATATAGTGGTAGGGCTTTTTCGCCTTGCCGACTAACAAACCTGCTCAATGAAGCTAGGCATCCAGTAAACTTCTGGACATCATTGAGGGTTTTTGGCAATTCCATTCTTTCGATGGCCCTGATCTTTGTCGGGTTAGCTTCAATTCCTCGGCTGGATACAAGGAATCCGAGTAACTTGCCTGCCGGGACACCAAATGTACATTTTTCCGGGTTAAGTTTCATCCGGAATCTTCTCAAGTTTGTGAATGGTTGACGCAAGTCCTCAATTAGAGTATGACTTTGTTTGGTTTTTATTACCACTTCATCGGCGTATACTTGAACATTTTTGTCCAATTGATCTTGTAAGCATTTTTGCATGCATCTTTGGTATGTTGCGCCTACATTTATCAATCCGAATGGCATGGTGCAAAATCCTGAATATGCATCCACAAATGACAACAACTTATACCCAGCGGTAGAATCTATGACTTGATCGATCCGAGGCAGAGGAAATGGATCTTTTGGACACGCTTTATTGAGGTTCGTGTAATCAATACACATGCGCCATACCACTGCCACGTTTGGGTCATCTTTGTTCTTCTCGACCAGGACTGGATTTGACAACCAGTCCGGGTGCAACACTTCCATGATGAATCTGGAAGCTAAAAGTCTTGCAATCTCGGCCGCTATTACTTTCCTCCTATCTTCGGCGAAGCGGCGTAGGGGTTACTTCACCGTCCTTGCATCTGGTCTTACATGAAGAGAGTGCTCAGCCAGCTCCCTCGGAACTCCTTGCAGATCTTGAGCGAACCATGCAAAGATGTCCCGATTCTCACTGAGGAAGCTGGTGAGCTCACTTTCCTATTTATCTGTAAGGCCATCCCCAATGGTCACTGTGCGCTCTAGGAAATTTTCATCCACCTGCACCTTCTTGGTTTCCTTGGTAGCTTGAAATGACACATTGCCATGCGGGTTGGTGAGTGCCTGCATGGACATTTGTGCTGCTTTGGCCAATGCTGCCACCTCTAACATCTGACTTTTCTCTTGTGCTATGATGAGTGAATCGGCCAGTGAAGACCCGGCTGAAGCACAAGCAATAGGTCTCTTGTAATCTCCTTCCACTGTGATCACCCCACATGGGCCTGGCAGCTTCATCCTTAAATATGCCATATGGGTAGTAGCCATGAATCTTGCCATAGCCGACCTGCCGAGTAAGGCGTGATATGAGCTGACCAGATCTACCACCTCGAACTCTATAGCTTCAGTGTGACAGTTTTCCCTGTTGCCGAATAAGACGTCGACCCAAATCTTGCCAATTGGCTCACAGGAAAATCCCGGCACAATCCCGTGGAAAGTGGTCTTAGTCGGCTCCAGCATGTTCATGGTAATGCCTAACTTGAGCATTGTATCCTTATACATGATGTTGATGCTACTGCCACCATCAATCAGTACTTTTGAAAACTTCACGTTGATATCTGGGCCCATGAATGCTGGATCCAACACCAGAGCGTATCCTCCAGGGGTTGGCATGATCTTGGGGTGATCTTTTATACTCCAAGTTATGTCTTGCTCATACCAATGCATGTACTTGGGAATTGCCGGCATCGTGGTGTTCACTTCCATCATTCGTTGCTACTGGCTCTTCTTGTCATTTGGCTCTGTGACAAAGACAACATAGCTCTAGTGATGTTCTCTATACTCATTTCTGGTTCCATGGCTGATATGAGCATCGTCACCTCTTGGATTGTGCACCTGGTGCACAACTTCTCCTCTTTCCTGATTCTGATATCTCAGCTGCCTGTTTTCATATCTGTTATCTTCTCCTACTGCTTGAGCATTTCCTCCTATAAGTGGTGGAGGGGGAGGTGGTGGAAGCTGCTTATTCGGCGAGTCCACTCTGTCTCCCTTCTGAAACCAAGTGCATTGCCTTGTTGAGTGATTTGCCAGCTTACTCGGACTAGGCGTGTGGAACTTACATGGCTGATCCAGCATCATCTCACAGGTGTATTTTTGTCGATCCTGATATTGTTTCCTCTGATCGTATGGCCTTTTGCCGTCATTCTTTGGCACACATTGTTGTTGACAATTTGTCCTTTGATGCTGACTGCTTCTAGCATCTTGATGATCCTGACTTACTGCCCCAACCTGAGCCAAACCATACCTGTAATCCGGCCTCTCGTCTCTTCTTTTGCTTCTGTATTCGGATCTTTCCTGGCGGCTTTGCGATCCGGCAACGTCATAGATCTGAGTCTCAGTCATCCCGTCTGCCGACATGAGCAGCGGCTGAGTCGGATCTCCTAACGCATACGAGTCGGCGATTCTTATCGTCTCTGCCAGGCTTGCCGACATATCTCTTTGTAACCTTTGCCACAACACACTCCCATGACTACATCCTTGTGCAAACCATGTGATTGCTTGTGACTCGATTACCCCTTCACAAGAGTTACGCATCGTACACCACCTTGTGAGGAACTCCCTGTCTGTCTCATTTGGTCTTTGCTTGCACATTGCTAGTTGCTGTGGGCGATTCGGCCTCTTGTAAGTGCTCATGAAATTGCTCACGAAAGCATCGTGAAAATCAATCCAACTGTTGATGCTTCCGGGTGGAAAATTGTTCAACCATACCCGAGCTGGTCCTTCCAACATCTGCGGTACATAACGTACTGCCCATCTCAAGTTTCCCTGCACGATCTTCACAGCGGTTCTATAATCTATGAGCCAATCCTCTGGATTTGTGCTTCCATCATATGTTTTTGTCCCTCTGGCCAGCTGGAAATTTGGCACCGGTGGCTCCTTCATGATCCTTGGGCCAAAGCACGATGGACCCTGCAGACCTTGTGATTCAATTATCTCTGCCATTTTTATGCGGTCAAGCTTTAGCCTGGCATCATCTGGCTGAAGGTTCCTAGCTCCGTATCTCGCTCCCATTGCTTGATATGCATGATCCGGTAGCTCATACCCGTCATTTACCATGACCGAGTAACCATCATTATACTTATTCGCGTTCCGGCCAGCTGGCTATTGAACTGCCTTTCCCGCGCTCTGTTGTCTTCTTTCCGGCTGAGCTGGTGCGTTATTCGGAGCTGGATTTCCTCCTCCTGCCGAGTGAGTTGCACGCCGAGTATGAGGCGCAAAATTTTGCCCTCCGTTGTCATTTCTCTGTCCAATTTTTCCCTGGTTTTCATTTTCTCGGGGATTATTTCTTTTTTCCCCTTGCGCATGCGCCGGGTTTCCTTGAACTTTTGCCGGATCATAGGCGACCATTTGCTTGTTTCTTCCCGAATCCACACTTTTTTCTTTTCTCGGCCTGGGTGCCGCTCCAGGTGAGGATGTCCTGTGCCCTGCCGATCTTGCCGGGACAGGAGTCGCCGAGTGAACCAGCTGTGATCTCCCTGCTATACCCAGATTTGCTCTATAGTACGCCTCATTCAGCATGCTGGCTGCTTTTACTAACTCATTGACTCGTTCTTGCTGCCTTTTCTTTGCTTCCCCCTCCAAGTGGGGTAATTCCGCCATTGCTGCTTCTACCGCTCGCAGATTAGTTGCTGCTGTGTTGTACGTTGGATGCATGGTCGTCTCATTGCTGTTCTCTGGAGTTATCTTTGATGTCGCATCTGCCAGTTCTTCGTTGAGGTTCCTTCCTCTCAATCTCGTTGCATCAAGCCGGGTATTTGCGCCCTTGACTTGATTTGCCGAGTTAAGCTCCCGGATAGTGATATCCACATCCTGCTGTAACTATGCTAGCTCCTTTGCTTTCTCCAGGAATTTTATCCTGGCTTCTTCCAACTCGGCTTGCACACGCGCCGGGTCAGTTGCTTGTGCCACTGGCTTTGCCAATTTGTCTATCGCTTCCTGCAGCTCCTTAGCTCTTTTGCTCCTAGCTATGTTCTCTGGTTTTTCCAGCGGCGCCTTTGCTGTTCTTGCAGCCCTTGGCGTTCCCTCGTGATTTCCTTCCTCTGCATTCTCATTCTCTACTGGAACTACTGGGGGAGCTGTGGGGTTTGGGGCTGTCATCATTACCTTCGCGGAGACGAGTTGGAGAGGTTTCCCTGCGACTGGAGCCGTTGGAGGATCCGGTGCCAGGACGACGTGCTTAGGATATGCGCGCTCCACGCGCACCGCCACATAGACATGGTGCTCTCCGAACTTGATGAAGCGACCGCCCCTAGGGAACGGCTTGGTCCCGAAGTAGCCCGCATTGTCGCTGACGAAGTTGAGCGCTCCAAACCTCTGGATGAGGCCGGAGTAGACGCGCTCGCCGGTCTTGGCAATGATGTTGCCCGTCCGGATGAAGACTCCATCAAGCACCTGCTTCCGCCCCATGGCGGGCGCCAACTGTCGTGGTGGTGTCACGGCAGATTCCATGGGTAGGATTAAGTTGGGGGCCGAATGGGTGCTTGTGGTCACCGGGGAGGGAGTGCATGGTTGAGCCATACATGAGGAATAGGAAGAACTCTCCACACTTGACAATTTGATTGATACCCCAAAGATTACAAGTGCTCCTTGAGCTGTATTGGCTTGAGTATGCAACACCTGTTCTCTACTTGGTCCAACCTCCTTCTACTACTGCTATGCCCTTCCTTATATAGGCGGTTCTAGCTAATACCCCTTTGGGTTCTAGGGTTTACTGTGTGGATCTTGATCCCAACAATATGGGCCGGGTTATGGGCTTGCCCTAAGCCCATAGGCCCGGTCCATAAAGCTTGACAGCTAACGGTCTTCTGGTACGCTGCTTCCTGTTCTTTTTGGCGTCACGCTGTTACTTTGTACGTCAGTGCTTGCTTTGGGCGTCACCCGGCTCCTTTTGTGTCACCCGGCGTCGCCATTCTCTTTTGACCATGCTTTACCATGGTCCTTCCCGAACCTTACTCGGAAAGGTGCCACGTGTCCTTCTTGACCCGGCCCTTCCTCGGTTGACTCGGCTTGTTGGTACCTGCAAGGGTTACAACTTTGTCCTATACGGGCCGAGATAGTCTGTATCTCGGCTCTCATGCTTATCTTTCCCGTCCGTTCTTACCCGGCCTGGTTCATTTCTACTCGGAGCCAACCCAGCTGCGCTATGTTTCCCCTCTCGTGACCCTACCGGGGGTTATCCCCCTGACACAAAAGAATGAGTGAATTCCACTTTGTACCCTCTACTTGTGCATTTGTGACACTAATTACCCTATATAGTGAAAATTCATCTAAATTACCATGTTTGGAAACTTTCAACCCTCATTTTCTGATGCATATCTATTGGGCAAGGTGTGAGGTGACAATTGAACATCAAAATTATAGAGATGGCAACAAAAAATAGAACATTTGGTGCAGAAAAAGTGATGTAGCCCGACCTACGGTCGTTACCACATCTTGGTCTCCAACTTACGCCAAGTCGTCATGGACTCCAAAGGTGAATCCGTTCCTCTATGCGAGCCCCCTTCCTACCCTATTGAATGGTATGCTACTTCATACTCCGTCACATATGCATGATAGGTTCACATTGACAAGTACGGAGGCAAGGGAGGAAGCCCGGAGCATCAAGCCCGACAAGACGGAGGCTTGGAAGAGGAGGCGGAAGAAGGAAGATCGCCAAATGCTCTCTGTCTCCAGCGGGACTACCGGATCTGGCGACCGGTACTACCGGCCTGCGGTGCTACCACCCCCTACTACCGCCCCTACAGACGACGCCAACAGAAGCCCCATGACTGCAAGCGGTACTACCGGATCTGGACCCGGTACTACCGGTCAGGGGTACTACCGTCCCCTGATACCGCTCGCTACAGACGGCTCCAGCTGATGCCCCAGGACCGCAAGCGGTACTACCGGTCACGGAGCGGCACTACCGGACCAAGCGGTACTACCGATCCCAAGTCCGGTACTACCGCTCATGGCAGTGCCTGCGCGCACTAGTTGGTCCACAGCCCATGTATCCCCCTTTACTTACCTATTCGCCTAGTTTATCCCCAAACTACCCTTGTTTAGTGGCTGGCCTATAAATAGAGCCCCCACCCCTCATGTATCCCTTAGGCATAGATGATAGACTAAAGACAACCCCCATTGTGGAATCTCTAGTTTTGCCTCATCCCCTTTATCAAGGGGACCGACTATCGTCACCAACCTCGATTGGACATTGCATCACGCATCCATCGTTGAACAAGGCCTTGGAGTTCGATGTCTCGTCTCCAAGTTGTCAAGACCCTCCCCAAGGTGTTCTTCCCTCTCCGATGTGGATTTGAGGGAGCACGTTGACCGATCTTTCCTTGCGAGGATTCTATCGGACCGGTGGCCGCCGTTCGGGAGCAATCGGCCTTGTATCATGTGAGTTTTGTGTGTGTTCATCGTGTTCTTCGCGAGGTGTGTGTTCGCTTCCGCTACCTTCTCCCTTTCCCCTCGCTTTCCCATAGATTTGACCACGAGATCCGTGAAGATCGTCCCACCCAAGAGGTTAACCCCTCCATCATCTGGTATCAGCAGCTTTTGGTTGCCACGGATTTCTCATCGATTTGGTCTTTTCCCCATAAATTCGAAAATTCCACCAAAAATAGCCCCAATTCGTGTTTTGGATCGATCTGTGATTTGAGTGAGTTTTGGTAGGTTTTGATCCATGGATTGCTTGCTAAACTTGTTGATCTACCTTCCTTTGTGTTCCCATGGCCTAATTCCTTGATTTCCCCCATCGATTGGTGTTTTTCTTGAAGATTTTCCGCCCAAATCACCCCAAAATCGTGAAAACGCGTCGGATCTGGGTTTCTCTGTCTCGAGCGGTACTACCGCTCCAAATCTACGGTACTACCGCCAACCGGTACTACCGGGCCCAAAATCCGGTACTACCGCCCAAGACAGAAAGAAAACAGCAGGTTCCAGATTTCAGCCTCTCACCGTTTTGAGCATAACTTTTGCATCCGAACTCGGATTTTGGTGTTCTTTAGCTCGTTTCGAAGAGGAGAAGGAGATATACATCATCATCCACGTTTTTCATGCTATCTACTCCATCCAAATTCCGTGAGCAAGGCGGAATCGAACAATAAAGGGTGAAGATCGTCGACGAAAGGTATAAACATTCCGCGACTTCCCCCCACTTGCATTCCTTTGTGAACCCCACTATCTTTGCGAGCAACAAACACCTATTGATACTAGTTCCTCTTATGATTGCTTGGGCTATGCACATTTGATACCTTGTAGATTCCGAGCAAACATTGTGAGCGCTATCTCATATAGTTATCTTGTATAGTTGTTGGCACAAGGAAGAGACAAGTGAAAAATAGAAAGAAAAAAGAACAAAAAATAGAAAAAGGAAAAGAGAAAAAGAAAGAAATATACATGTGCCTCATAGAATAGGAAGCGCAATCTCGATGAATATCATATAGGTGGTACTTATTGTGCATATCTTGTAGCCCACCAATTTTGTGCAATCGAACTAGCGTCTCTCCTTGTACTTGTGTGACACGAGCTTATAGTCTTCGCTAGGTAATCATATTGGTTCTTATCTCACTTTCTCCGTCGCACAAGTCTTATTTATCCCACCGTGTGTGTTTCCTTGTACATATTTCCTATCTTGTGGATTGACTTGTTTGCTTTGTGATCATTGTGGTTCTTTACTTGCCATTACAACATCTTGATTTTGGATTGGTTCTTGACATGCCACTTTCCATACCTATCCACCATAGGCCTTGTGTGTGTGTGTTTTTTGGTTAGTAGTTGGTTTTGGTGTTCCGCGTGAACTTCACTTTGCTTGGTTTATTGCTCTCAAGTGTGGCCACTTGTACGATACGATCTTCCAAGGTAAAGTAAGGTTTAACGTTGTATCCCTAACTCCCACTACCACTTCCATATACACCGCTTGGTCTTGCGCATCATGTCTAGGGACTCCGGGCCCTAGGATGATATCTATGAAGAATCCATGATGAGCCACCATGACTACGACTCCACAAGTATAGAGGACATGACGGAGCAAAACACCGACAATGGCTCCGCATGCTTTGAGGACCCGGAGCACTACACCTACGACGACTCCACATGCATGGAAGACATGGAGCTCTACGTCGACAATGGCTCCTCATGCATGGAGACTATGGAGCACTACACCGACAATGGCTCCACATGCTTGGGTGATATGGAGTACTACACCAACAATTACTCCCCAAGAATGGACGACTTCGAGTACGACATCGACGATGCCTCGCCAAACATGGAGGACACGGAGAACTTCATCGAATTTGATGGCTCCTCCACGAGCCATGAAGAATTCCTCCACCACGTGGAGATGGAAGCCTACTATGCCAAGCAAGAGGAGGCGCATCATCAAGAATCCATGACCTTCAATGCCAAGCGTGCCACACCAAAGGGCACAACCTACTTCGATGATCCACCTCCAAGGCGACAAGTGCCACCACCTAGATGGCGTCAAGCGCCACCATCTCCAAGTCGCCAAGCTCCATCACCTCCAAGGAGTCAAGCTCCACCATCTTCAAGGCGCCAAGCTACATCACCTCCAAGGCGCCAAGCTCCAACTCCTATCCAAACAAGAGTGGCATCCAAACATCATATGCATCAAGAGGCGCCAAGAAACAAGACTCTTCATCGACAAACATACTCTCATGAGCATCGCCACCATAAAGAGGATACAAGACATCGTCAAAGGCATCTTCTCCATAAAGACGAAGAATTCATGATGAGCACCAACCATAATGCTCAAGCAAGCTCAAGAAGGCACCACAAGCACAAGAAGAGTGCCAAGGCAAATGATCACCGTCGTGAGTGTCATGTGGATGACCAAGTGCGCCACCTACATCAACCATCGGCAAGGCACGCCAATGACCTCCGTCGACACCATCATAGGGCACCTTCAACTACTCGTGCCACCACCACAATGGCACCAAGAGCAAGCCTTCCTCCATGCCATCAAGCTTCAATGCCTACGCTTGACTTCCACAACCTCGCCAACGAGGAAAATGTAGACCTCTACTTCGCCAAGTTGGATAGCATGAGCCTACCTCCACCACTACTACGAGATGGCCACAAGACGGTCGAGCATGGGATTTTCCCTTCGACCATGGAGGAGAGCGATGATGCCCACCTTATGACATCCAACCTTGAAGGCGACAAGATCAAGAATGGTGAGCATGGGATTTTCCCTTCACCAAAGGAGGCGCAAGGAGTTGAGGAAACCGAGCCTACCCCATATGCTTGAGTGATGATGTGGTACCAATCCCATGTGAGTATGAGAGCCACTTAGCCCACTTGAGTGAGAACAAGAGTGACATGAGTGACTCCACCTTATGTGAGATTGAGTGCTTCCACTTGGAGGGCATGAGCGATACTCCTAGTGAGTTGAGAGTGGTAGTTGATAGGTCAAGTGAGACCATTTCGAATTCTAACAACTTACCCTCTACCTCTAGTGTGTTCTCTTGTGTTGTGCTAGGTTCCATGGATGAAGACGCGCCAAGCCATGAAGCAATGATGCCTCAATTTGAAAATATGTACATGGTGCACGAAGATGATGCGACGCCATGGCTACATGAAGAAGACGAAGTCGTCCACAAGGAGGCCACTACTTCCACAACACCCACTTCATATGAGAGGTATGAACAAGGTAACAATAAGGGTGTTGATGATGCCATGATCCCACTAGTGGACATGATGAATTTTGAGGATATGCATGCTATGGATGATACTTGTGACATTACATATGCTTCACTCATATTCCCATGTGATGCTTTGCCTTTGCATAATATTGATCATGTGGAATTGTGTGATTGCGAAATCATTGCCATAAACATGCCATGCTATGCATCTTGTGTGTATCCTCCAATTGCTTTGGACTTGCCTTGTCATGCTAGTCATTCAATTTCTCCCATTTCTTGCGATAAGATGAATACTTGCTATTTCACTTGTTTTGCTTGCAACAATATTGATCATGTGGAACTGTTTGATTGCGATATCATTGCCATAAACATGCCATGCTATGAATCTTGTGTGTATCCTCCAATTGCTTCGGACTTGCCTTGTCATGCTAGTCATTCAATTTCTCCCGTTGCTTGCGATAAGATGAATGCTTGCTATTTCACTTGTTTTGCTTGCAACAATATTGATCTTATGCGTTATAATGAGATGGCCCCCATCGCTTTCTCAATTTTTGGAGATTTTGATGATGGCCATGATAAGCATGTTCCCACTTGCATACTCACCATGCATCTATTTCATACTTGATTGAAATTAATGGTGATGTGCACAAAAAGAGATACGTCATGATGGATGATGTGTATCTGTACCATGCACACACGTTCTTCCTTTTACATATGATGTGTGTAGGTACACGCACGAGAATGTCAACCTTGGTTGAGCACGAGTTGACAAAAAGAGCTCTAGAGAGCATCCCACAAGTGAGTTCAAGATCGAACCCAGCTCTGATACCTTTTGCATGCTTTGCATCTTTCATGTTGGCAAATTGCTCTTTCCTATGGTTTGATTGCAAGCATGTTAATGGTATTATCTCCCCTCGTGACATTCATGTTTCTTCGCAATTAGATAATGATGCTTTGTGTGTTGCAACAAAAATGTTGAACATTTTCTCTTTCCGATGTTTTGTGTGCAACCACAATTCCATTAAGAGCACGTATTGTCATGAGAGCTTCCAAGAATCTCGTCTTGTTGTCGCAACAAACATAAGGACCACTTGCTCTTTCATTTGGTTTGTTTGCAAACATAATACTTTTGTTTTGGATATGCTTCCTTGTGTGTTTTTGCCAAATTCTCCTATTCTTGCATCAAAGATGTTGTTTGAAATTTGGATCCAATGCTTTGAATGCCCCACTTCTATGTTATATGGAGTTTTTGAGTTTCCACATTTGGATGATGTTCAAACGATTTCCATGCACATTGACCTTGCATATGCATCCCGTTTTCTATACTTGAGTTGTGCTAATCGTGTTGTGAACAAGAATGGACATGCCACAAATGACATGCTCCTCTATCACACACAAACATATGTTGCTTGGTCTTTGTTGTGTGAAGGTACAAATGCATACATGTCAACCTCTATGGACTATATGTTGGCAAGAAGAACCGAAGAGAGTTACCTATGGCTACCCTTCATCGAGCTATCCCTACAAGATAAGGTGACTTCCTTCTACTTGAGGACTCATGCAATAATCTTCATGAATTGGCTACGCTTTGAGTTTTGCTTTGCTTTTGTTGTGAGCATTGTAGGCTTCAAGGAAGGTGAAGGAACATTGAAGTGTTGTCAAGTCAATCTTCCCGAGGACGACTATATTGTGAACCCCAGGATCAAGGATGTCCTTCGACCGCTTCTACTTTGTGATGAGCATGTAGAGTCGAGGACGACTCTTTTTGAAGGGGGGGGAGCTGATGTAGCCCGACCTACGGTCGTTACCACATCTTGGTCTCCAACTTACGCCAAGTCGTCATGGACTCCAAAGGTGAATCCGTTCCTCTATGCGAGCCCCCTTCCTACCCTATTGAATGGTATGCTACTTCATACTCCGTCACATATGCATGATAGGTTCACATTGACAAGTACGGAGGCAAGGGAGGAAGCCCGGAGCATCAAGCCCGACAATACGGAGGCTTGGAAGAGGAGGCGGAAGAAGGCAGATCGCCAAATGCTCTCTGTCTCCAGCGGTACTACCGGATCTAGCGACCGGTACTACCGGCTAGCGGTGCTACAGCCCCCTACTACCGCCCTACAGACGACGCCAACAGAAGCCCCATAACTGCAAGCGGTACTACCGGATATGGACCCGGTACTACCGGTCAGCGGTACTACCGTCCCCTGATACCGCTCGCTACAGACGGCTCCAGCTGACGCCCCAGGACCGCAAGCGGTACTACCAGTCACGGAGCGGCACTACCGGACCAAGCGGTACTACCGGTCCCAAGTCTGGTACTACCGCTCATGGCAGTGTCTGCGCGCACTAGTTGGGCCACAGCCCATGTATCCCCCTTTACTTACCTATTCGCCTAGTTTATCCCCAAACTACCCTTGTTTAGTGGCTGGCCTATAAATAGAGCCCCCACCCCTCATGTATCCCTTAGGCATAGATGATAGACTAAAGACAACCCCCATTGTGGAATCTCTAGTTTTGCCTCATCCCCTTTACCAAGGGGACCGACTATCGTCACCAACCTCGATTGGACTTTGCATCACGCATCCATCGTTGAACAAGGCCTTGGAGTTCGATGTCTCGTCTCCAAGTTGTCAATACCCTCCCCAAGGTGTTCTTCCCTCTCCGATGTGGATTTGAGGGAGCACGTTGACCGATCTTTCCTTGCGAGGATTCTATCGGACCGGTGGCCGCCGTTCGGGAGCAATCGGCCTTGTATCGTGTGAGTTTTGCGTGTGTTCATCGTGTTCTTCGCGAGGTGTGTGTTCGCTTCCGCTACCTTCTCCCTTTCCCCTCGCTTTCCCATCGATTTGACCACGAGATCCGTGAAGATCGGGCCACCCAAGAGGTTAACCCCTCCATAAAAAAGGTAGATATGATTGACGATGATGTCCTCCGATCTTGACATATTTTGTGGCAGAACATCATCCTAACATGTCAGCCTTTTCCAAGAACAAGCGTTGAATGCTAAAACGGGATAAAATCATGCTTAGAATTTTCTTAAATAGGACATTTGGGTACAATTTCTACTAAATGGGGTAATTAGTGTCTTAAATGCACAAATAGAGGGTAAAAAGTGGAATTCACTCCAAAATAAATGAAGTACAAATGAATGGAGAGAATGAAGAATAAACACAGGACTGAAGACAAATATAAAGTTGAAAAAATCAAGAAAAGTACCAACACTAAAGAGACTGAAGACTAAAGAAAAAATGAGGGACCAGCTAAGAAATGATAGAAGAGAACGACTGACCAAAGAAATAGTATGACATGAGACTGAGGGATCTAGCATAGAATGGATGAAAACTGACCCAATGACAGAAGAAACTACTGAAGGGCTGAAACAAATACTTAAGAAATAATAATACTCCTACAAGACTTTGGAAAGATAGGATGACTGAAGGAGTGAACAATATGTATGATGAAAAACTGATGATATCTCTATCTCTACTACCTAAAAAAGGAGTTGATGTTTCGTTTTCTGCCATAGTGCCACTACGTCCGACGTTTCGTCAACACAATTTTCGTCCTCCACGCGACCGCATCTGGCACAGAACCAGCAACAAAAACCATGTAGATGGAAAAGATGCAGTAATAACTTCTCAATCCTAAAATCACACTGTAGGGGATCCTACTCTCCTCCGCCCCGACGACATCCTACATCTCGGTCGTTGCCACCTCCCCCTACCTTTAAGGCCTGGACACATGGCTCCTCCGCCCCGGCGAAATCCTACGTCTCCGTCGTTGCCTGCTTCCCCCCACCTTGAAGATCTAGATGCTTCCGACTATCCACTCTGGCCTCGACGGTGTAGTCCCACCTTGCAGGCCTGGATACCTCCGCCCTCGAGCTCCACGGCCTGGATAGCTTTGCCCCCGCACCATGCGGGCCTGGACGCTGCCGCTGTCGTGGTGGTGGCACTGCAGATGCCATGGGTAGGCTTAAGTTGGGGGCCGAATGGGTGCTTGTGGTCACTGGGGAGGGAGTGCACGGTCTAGCCATGCACGAAGAACAAGATGAACTCTCCACATTTAACGATTTGATTGATACCGGAGGATTACAAGTGCTCCTTGAGCTGTATGAACTAGAGTTCAGTGCACTCATTCTCTCCTTCGTCCAACCTCCCTCTACTACAGCTATGCCCTCCCTTATATAGGCAGTGCTAGCTAGCATATACCCCTTTGGGTTCTAGGGTTTACTGTTTGGATCTTGGTCCCTATAATGTGGGCCGGGTCATGGGCTTAACCTAAGTCCAATGGCCTAGTCCACAAAGCTTGACAGCTAACAGTCTTCTGGTACGTCGCCTCCTGTTCCTTTTGGCATCATGCAGTAACTTTGTACGTCAGCCTTTGCTTTGGGTGTCACCCGGCTCCTTTTGTGTCTCCTGGCGTCGCCCTTCTCTTTTGGCCATGCTTTACCATGGTTTGTAAGATCCCTCCTTTGTAAAGGAAAAGGATCCATGTGATTGCAATGCTAGTCCCTGGATCATTGCTAGCATCCACAGTTTAAGATGAAGTACACAGATACAAAGGTCATTTATTACATCCATTCCAGAGATAAAACATAGTCTTTTACAACTCAGGGCCATAGGCCTAATACAAGAGTTTTGTAATAAGTAAATAAACATAAGTCTTCATCTTCATGTGCCACAGGCAATCATGTTGAGTGTAGACTCATGACACCTAATCATCATCGGAGTAACCTGCAACATCACAAGTTGCAGCCACAGTGGTCAATACTTTGGAATAGTATTGGCAAGTGATACCTTAGTAAATTTTAAGTGGACTATATTACTATATGCATTTTGGCTAAGTGTAGTTTGGCTTGCTTTGCTCAAAATAGGTTTTTCCTATTAGTTGAAATCACTAAGTTTTTCTTTGTCAAAAACTTTCCCAAAAAACCGTCAATAGACATTGAGGTCCTTCACCCTTGTTCACCCACAACTTTTTACTTAGAAGTTAGAGTGATGAGATTCTTGATAGCTTCCATGTCTTGATGCTCAAGTTGTCCATTGCCTTGGACTTGGCTAAGTACTTAGATTTTCCATCTGCAGAGGTTGTGCACTTTCCCCACCAGACTTGGTTTCCCAAGACAGGACCTTTCAGAAGCCTTCCCTTAGCCAAATGGACGCGTTCCAACCTATCATCCCACTACCACCAACTGTCCAAATGACTAAGTTCTAGCAACCTATATGATCAAGGCAGAGCCCATATTGCCAAGTGGCTGCACTATAAGCTTCTCAACACTTGGCCTCCAAAATCCCTTTGTGCCTGGGTGGCGTACCACGAGTGAGATACACAAGGTAAACCATGTCCATGGGCCTTGTGTAACCACTCAACCAAAAACCACCATTCAAGTCCCATTCCACTCAGGAGGTTCATTGACTTAGTTGTTTTATTAAGAAAAACATAAGTCCAAAGACTTAGAAATAATTTCATCATAGCATGTATATATACTTTACCAACCCTTGTTTGCTACTAGCTAGACTAAGCATGTCATAGTAACTTAACTTAGGAAATTTCCTAGCAATTCTACAACTACTTAGGATTTCCCAACATAGCACTTGGCAAAATAGTAACATGCAAGACTTAGCAAAATTTCTAATGCTTGTACAAAATATAGGGATGGAAATATTCATGAAGTACCACTTGCCTTGGTAATGGGGAGAGTAGCACTCTTCACAATCACAATCACTAGCACCAAAATCTACACAAAAATTTGTAGCACAAAATTACACACAATTCATATACAAACAAAATATATATGCATGCATGCAAGAATGCAAAATGATGATTTTTAAAACTCCACCAAGCAAGTGCATGATACAGAAACATAACAAATTCAAAAACTTGCTAACTAAACTTATTTAGCACTAAAACAATTTACTAAACAAATTCTATACTCAAAATAGTCCTAAACAAGTTTCTGCATAAAAAGTCATTTTAACAGAAACTTTTCACTAAACAAATTGCATAAATAGAAAGAGCTTGTCTCCCTGATTCCAACGATATAAAATTTTCAAAAATCTAATGTGGGAATCAAAAGTTATAGCCATTTCAATTTTTGATCTAAATCTGATTTGAAAACTATTTTTGAATCAAACCCTAGCCACGCGTCTTAATCCTATTGGCTGATACCGTTTCGTTCAGGATCACCCTCCCGCGCCGTTGGATCTATTTAAAACTCACGGCTCAGATCTACCCATAACGCTTCGCTAAATGATCTAATTCTATACGTTGGATCCAGATCTGACGGCTCTGGATCAGGCGACCAAAACGGGGCGGCGCTGGCGGCGAGTTCTGTCTGCGGCGGCGCGGCGCTACAGGTCGTCCGGAGGGGCAGGAGGATGCTTACCAGGTTCGCAGCGTCGAGGAGAAGCTCAACCTAGCAGTGGCTTGACGAGGGGCGCACGGGCACGGTCTCTGGGGCTCGTCGGAGTTGCGGCGGCGTCTGTCGCTTGCAGTCGAGGTTGTTGCCGAGGTTTGGCGTCGCCCTAGCGCAAACCAGAGGGGTCAGGTGATGCACAAGATGAAGGCGAACATTCCCGTATGAAAGAGGGGGTAAGGGGCACTCGGGTTTTACCTCAATTGATCGCTGGAGTCGAGCAGCGGCGCAGTCGGTTGCAGGCACGAACGGGGACGATGGCCTGGGTCACGAGAATGCAAACGAAGGGTATCTGGAGGTGCGCAAGATCAAGCTGGGCACGATTGTTTGAACCAGAGAAAGGGGGGAGGTCGAGGCTCACCGGATTTAGTCGCCGGAGTCGTCGGTACTGCGGGGTTTCAAGGGCAAATGCGCGCAGCCTGGTGGCGGAGTGAGCGAGGAGAGTGGGGGGAAATGACCGCGGCGGGGTGTGGTTTAAATAGGCTAACGTGCGACAAGAAACGCTTGCGGCATCAAGGCTAATTACGCCGCGCCATTACCGGCATCGACAGCAGTGGCGACGTGGTCTGCGAGCGGGTTTTGGGGAAGAAGGTGTGACGTGGAGAGGGCCACCAGTCAGCGAGTGCTACGGAAAGGGGGTGGGGTCCGAGTGTCAGCGTCGGTGTGGGTGCGTCTGCGCGTGCGAGCGAGCGAGGGAGTGGCCGGGTGGGCTAGCTGGGCCGGTTCCGCTGCTGGGCTAGATTAGGGCGCCTGGCCTTTTTCTTTTCTTTTACCCTTTTCTTTTTCTGTTTTGATTTTTCAGGAATGATTTTCAAATGAATTCAAGTCCCATTTGAATTCAAATCAATTTGAGATTTTTGCAGTGTGCAATAGTCTCAAATATAGGCCTAAAACCATGTGGTTACTTTGCAAAGGCTTGGTCACTCTTGGAGAAACAAAATATCAGGAACTTTGCACTTGATTGCAAATGTTTGAAAAATGGTTTTTGAACCATTTCCATTTTGTAAAGCTTGGTTCAAATTCCACACTCAAACCATTCAACAAGGGAGACAAACAATCTAGGTTTAAAACATTCAAACTCTCAAATGGGGATGGCCATTTGATTTAAGTTTGTTCACATAAAATGATAGCACTATGTGCTTCTGTTTTTCTGAAATGAGTTTTGAAATTGATCTCAACTCTATATGCATGCATGAATGATATGCAAACTTTGAAATCATGATTTTAGGGATGTTACAAATCTAACCCCCTTAAGGTGAATCTTGCCCTCGAGATTCGGATTGGCTAGCAAATAGGTCAGGGTGGTCTTTCCGTAGATCATCTTCTCTTTCCCATGTTGCTTCCTCTTCGGTATGATGATTCCACTGTACTTTGCAGAACTTGATAGTCTTTGTCCTTGTGACTCTTTCTGCAGTCTCAAGAATTTTGATAGGTTTCTCTTCATAAGTGAGATCACTTTCTAGTTGAACCTCCTCCAAAGGGATAGTATCCTTCAAAGAAGTTTCTTCCATTTCTGGGTGACATTTCTTAAGCTGACTAACATGAAATACATTATGGACTGCTGACAAAGATTCTGGCAGTTCAATTTCATAAGCAACCTCTCCTTTGCGACTCAGGATCTTGAATGGCCCAAC
The DNA here is from genome assembly GCA_910589765.1 of Avena atlantica. NCBI lineage: Eukaryota > Viridiplantae > Streptophyta > Magnoliopsida > Poales > Poaceae > Avena > Avena atlantica. Next base: position 439,872,598 of record OU342735.1, on the reverse strand, counting down.
ATATCTTGGTGCCAACTTTCCTTTGACTCCGAATCTTTTCACTCCACGAAGCGGTGATACTCTAAGATAGGCTCTATCACCAACTTCGTAGGTGACTTCTCTACGTTTAGGATCTGCGTAGCTTTTCTGTCGGGACTGTGCTATCTTTAACCTGTCCTTAACCAATTTGACCCATATGGAATCATATCCTGATCTGGTCCTTGGTAATCCGGTAATGAAATCCATACCAATCTTGTCCCACTTCCAATCAGGAATAGGTAGTGGTTGAAGCAAACCTGCTGGTTTCTGATGCTCCGCTTTTACTCTACTACACACATCACACAAAGCAATATGTTCGGCGATGTCCCTCTTGAGATTGTTCCACCAAAACCTTTCTTTCATGTCCATGTACATTTTGGTGTTACCCGGGTGGATAGAATACGGAGAGTTGTGTGCTTCCTGCAATATCAGTTTCCGCAACTCCGGATCTTGTGGAACACAGATACGTTTCCCATGCCATAAAGTACCTTGTTCGTCTACATGGAAATTTTTAGCTTTCCCTTGGCCAATCTTTTCCTTAATCTCTTCAATTTCCTTATCAGTCTTTTGAGCTTCTCAAATCTTGTCCAACAAAGTGGGTTGAACATCCAAAGACATGATATGTCCTTCAGGCACAATCTCCAATCTGAGTTCTCGGAATTGGGTACACAAATCATCTGGCAATTCTCCTTTGGTAAGGCCATTTACAAATACCTTGCGACTTAGAGCATCTGCTACAAAATTTGCTTCACCGGGGTGGTATTGCAAACTTAAGTCATAATCCTTGATAAGCTATAACCATCTTCTTTGTCTCATATTGATTTCCTTTTGGGTAAAAATATACTTCAAACTTTTGTGATCCGTGAACACTTCACAACGCTTTCCCAAAAGGTAATGCCTCCATGTTTTGAGTGCATGGACGACAGAGGCTAACTCCAAATCATGAGTAGGATAGTTCACCTCATGAGTTTTGAGTTGTCTCGAGGCATAAGCTACAACTTTACCATCTTGCATAAGTACGGCACCCAAACCTCGATGAGACGCATCACAATATACTTGGAAATTCTTTTCCAAATCTGGCAAACATAGAACTGGTGCTGTCACAAGTCTCTTCTTCAACTCCTGAAAGCTGACTTCACAACCTTCAGACCAAGCAAACTTCTTGTCTTTCTTTAATAATTCTGTCATTGGTTTAGCAACCTTTGAGAAATTCTCAATGAACCTTCTGTAGTAACCCGCTAAGCCAAGGAAACTACGAACTTCTTTCATGTTCTTGGGAGATTCCCATTCCGTCACAGCTGAAACCTTAGCAGGATCAACTGCTACACTATCCTTTGTCATAACATGACCAAGAAAACCAACTTCTTCTAACCAGAACTCACATTTGCTAAATTTGGCATAAAGTTTATGCTCTCTCAACTTCTCAAGTATCAAACGCAAGTGTCCTTCATGCTCTTCTTTGCTCTTGGAGTAGACTAAGATGTCATCGATGAAAACGACAATAAACTTGTCGAGGAATTCCATGAACACTTTGTTCATCATATTCATGAAGTATGCTGGAGCATTGGTTAAGCCAAAAGGCATTACGGTATACTCATACAATCCATACCTTGTGGTGAATGTTTTTTTAGGTATGTCTTGCTCTCTTATCTTAAGTTGAAAATAGCCTGGCCTTAGATCAATCTTTGAGAACACACATGCTCCTTCAAGCTGATCAAATAAGTCATTGATTCTAGGCAAAGGATATTTGTTCTTGATAGTTACCTCGTTGAGTGAACGGTAATCTATGCATAACCTTTGACTTCTATCCTTCTTCTCCACGAACAAAACTGGGGCTCCCCAAGATGAAGAACTTGGTTGAATAAAACCTTTCTGCAACTGTTCTCCAAGTTGCTTCTTGAGTTCTTTCAGTTCATCGACTAACATTTTATATGGTCTCTTTGCTATTGGTCCAGAACCTAGTACCAAATCTATCAGAAACTCCACATCTCTATCTGGTGGCATTCCTGGCAATTCTTCCGGAAATACATCCGGATACTCACACAAAATTGGCACACTGTCCATGCTAACCCCCTTAAGAGAATTAAGCATACTCATTTTTGCTTCAAAACTGGTCTTGAATCTGATCCTTTTATTTTCCGGAGTTGTGAGTGAGACAGTATGGCTGGCACAATCTATCACTCCTTTGTACTTAGCCATCCAGTCCATTCCCAGAATGACATCCAATCCTTGGGAGTTTAGAATTATCAAGTTAACGGGAAACTTATACTTCCCAAATTCTATGACTAGATCATGGCATCCTGAATTCACTATCATTTCTCCACCAGGAGAACATACTTTTATAGGACACCCAATAGTTTCTACCGGTAGTTCATTTCTTTCAACAAATGCTCTTGATATGAATGAATGAGATGCACCAGTATCAAAGAGTACAAATGCTGGAATGGAATTGAGTCTGAACTTACCATCAACAGCGTCAGGCTCCTCATAGACCTCCTCCACATTGATGTGGTTCACCTGTCCTTTCTGGAAAGGATTGGGCTTGACAGGTCCTTCAACTTTCTTTTCGGGGCACTCATTAGCATAGTGTCCCATCTTCTTGCATTTGAAGCACTCAACCTGACTGATGTCTCTCTTAGCAGGCTGACTTCCACTCCCACTACCATTACCACTGTGGTGGCTCTTATGTCCACCCTTGTGGTTCTTGTACTTATCATTGTCATGACTGCGATGATGCTTGTTGTCATGACGGTTGTGGTTGTGGTGCTTGTTGAATTTCCCATGCTTGTGGGATACTGAGCTTCCACTGTCATCATAGTGAGATCGTTTGTGAGACAATCCCGAGTTGTGCTTGTCGGAGTGCTTCCTCTTTCTACTCTCGACTTGCTTCATTTTGTTCTCCAATATAGCAGCCTTGTCACAGAGCGACTGATAAGTGGGAACATATGCCACAGCCAGCTGTAGATTCAGCTCATCATTCAAGCCTTCCAGAAATTTTTCCTTTCTTTTGGCATCGGTGTCAACCTCATCTGGTGCATAACGCGCCAGATTATTGAACTCTTCAATGTATTCAGCCACGCTGCGGTGGCGCTGCTTCAGATTGTGGAACTCTTTCTTTTTCAGGCTCATTATTCCTGATGAGATATGAGCAGTGCGAAATCCATCCTCAAAGATCGCCCAAGTCACCTCATTTATAGGAGTGGTGATTTGGAAGTTGTCCAACCAAGTGGCGGCTGGCCCTTCTAGCAGATGTGCTGCAAATCTGACCTTTTCAGCGTCCGTGCAGCCCACGGTCACTAAGTCCTTGTTTAGAGAACGTAGCCAATCATTGGCCACCATGGGATCAGTCGTCCCCGAGAACTTAGCTGGCCTCAATCTCAAGAATCGGGTAAGCATATCAAAGCCCGGAGGATTGTTGTTGTTATTGTTGTTATTGTTGTTGTTATTGGGGTTGTTGTTGTTGTTTTGGTTCTGAATGAATGTTGTCATCATCTGCATGAGCTGTGTTTGAGCATTCATCATTTGCTGCATTTCTGGAGTGATGTTGTTGTTGTTGTTGGGGTTGGGGTTTGCGTGACGGGGAGGCATCTGTGGTTTGTTCAAATAGAGATAAGAATGAGATACCCATAGATGTTTTCATGCACAATACATCACATAAGCAAACACAAGCATGCAGCAGAAGATAAAAGTTCAACAACCAGATAACAAGTTCTCAAAGTAAAACACACAAGTGTCAAGCCATCCACATGTCGGATGGTCCAATAACAAGTTCACAAATAACAAGTACGATAATAAAAGATAAACGAGTAGTCAAGTCTACTCATCAGCATCAATCTCCTCCTCGACAAAGGTAAGACCTTCGTTCTCCATCGCGGTCTTGTTCTCCTCAATAGTAGTGGTCAAGGACTCAATCTTGGCCTTGAGAGCCCTCTTCTGGGAACGAAGCCTCTCAATCACCATCTGCTGCTCTAGCTCGAAGTCCTTGGACTTCAGTTCTTTAGTCATGTCCCGGATCTTCTTGTTCCTATCCTGGACACGTTTCTCCTGACTCTTGAACTTCCGGTCCTGGGTCTCGAACTTCGCCTCCATTTCCTTGACTATCTCGTCCTGCTGCGCGAAGAGCTTGTCCTTCTCGCGAAGCTGCACCTGGAGCTCGTCATTACTGAGCATGACATTGGTCTTGTCCGTGTCCACGTGCCTAATGAGAGACTCTAAGTCCTGGAGATACAGACGTATCGGCTCTGCTGCGTCCCTCGAGTCGTCCTCGAAGTCGATGGACTCTCCATCCTCATCACGTCTTCCGAAGACGTGGAAGTGGGTGCCTCTAACCTGTCGGGAGTGCCGGCCTAGCAGACGTCCTATCAGGTCCTGCATGACTACCTCCATGCCTCTCTCCCGGTCATCGTGCATAAGATTGAAGACGATGGCCTCCGTAGTAGGCTCCGTCTGGCGTCCGGGCTAGTTCACCTTGAAGCCCCAGAGGTCCTTCCTCTCTAACTTGGTGAGTGGATGCACCATGATGGTGGGAAGAGGGAGATTGAGCAAAGTGGTAAGCTCAACGATACGAGGACCAAAGCGGGTAACCTGGAACTCCTCAACAGTGCTGATGGTAATAGGCATCTATTTATAAGATAGAAAAGTTAGAACAACACTATTTAAGGTAAAACAAAGACAAACATCACATACATATCCTTGGAACGCAAAATCACACAAGTCATGCATACATGAATCCATTACATCAACCAAGGTCCAAACTTATTTAAGGTATCATTTTGGAAAATAAGGTGATAGGTGGTGGTCCAACTAACGAAGTATGTTTACAATCCTATCTCACTGGATCTGTTGGCTAACACAATGTTCCTAGAGGCAATCAGCCTATCTTGCTCACATGATTCCATCACTAAGTCTATAATATCTCCTCTTAAGGTTTGGTTGGTGGCTTCCAACTCTTGAGTATGTTCCTTCTCTTTCTCTAAGTCTTTTTTGAGGTTGAGCATTCTGCACTTGACTCTAGCACTAAGTTCTTTGATAGTCCTCCAAGCTGCTTCTCTTGCTGACTCAAAGAATGTGGTGTGCACCACAATGTTGGTGTACATGCAGAATCCTTTTTCTTTGTGGTTGTCTTCCTTGTTTTTGTACAAGTGAAGTTGCACCCACCAGTACTCAACTCCTTCATCCATCACGGGAAAGCCCTTGTACACAGTTGCACCATGTATTTCCATTGCCACCATGAGGTCCTTGAGAATTTTGGGAAACTCAGTCTCACACTCCAAGGTCATGGTCATGAGTGGTCCTTTCTTTATGGCTTCGTTGATGGATTTCATCTACAAATAGAGATGAGAATAAGAAGATTAGAAAAGTTTACGAGAAGAATAGACAAGTGTAGAAGTAGTTGAAATTTTTTTTCCTTAGTGGTTTCCAATCCTAGGGTCATAATCCTACAGGCAACACAGTGCTCTGATACCATCTGTAAGATCCCTCCTTTGTAAAGGAAAAGGATCCCTGTGATTGCAATGCTAGTCCCTGGATCATTGCTAGCATCCACAGTTTAAGATGAAGTACACAGATACAAAGGTCATTTATTACATCCATTCCAGAGATAAAACATAGTCTTTTACAACTCAGGGCCACAAGCCTAATACAAGAGTTTTGGAATAAGTAAATAAACATAAGTCTTCATCTTCATGTGCCACAGGCAAGCATGTTGAGTGTAGACTCATGACACCTAATCATCATCGGAGTAACCTGCAACATCACAAGTTACAGCCACAGTGGGTCAATACTTTGGAATAGTATTGGCAAGTGATACCTTAGTAAATTTTAAGTGGACTATATTACTATATGCATTTTGGCTAAGTGTAGTTTGACTTGCTTTGCTCAAAAAATGTTTTTCCTATTAGTTGAAATCACTAAGTTTTTCTTTGTCAAAAACTTTCCCAAGAAACCATCAATAGACATTGAGGTCCTTCACCCTTGTTCACCCACAAGTTTTTACTTAGAAGTTGGAGTGATGAGATTCTTGATAGCTTCCATGTCTTGATGCTCAAGTTTTCCATTGCCATGGACTTGGCTAAGTACTTAGATTTTCCATCTGCAGAGGTTGTGCACTTTCCCCACCAGACTTGGTTTCCCAAGACAGGACCTTTCAGAAGCCTTCCCTTAGCCAAATGGACGCGTTCCAACCTATCATCCCACTACCACCAACTGTCCAAATGACTAAGTTCTAGCAACCTATATGATCAAGGCAGAGCCCATATTTCCAAGTGGCTGCACTATAAGCTTCTCAACACTTGGCCTCCAAAATCCCTTTATGCATGGGTGGCATACCACAAGTGAGATACACAAGGTAAACCATGTCCAAGGGCCTTGTGTAACCACTCAACCAAAAACCACCATTGAAGTCCCATTCCACCCAGGAGGTTCATTGACTTAGTTGTTTTATTAAGAAAAACATAAGTCCAAAGACTTAGAAATAATTTCATCATAGCATGTATATATACTTTACCAACCCTTTTTTGCTACTAGCTAGACTAAGCATGGCATAGTAACTTAACTTAGGAAATTTCCTAGCAATTCTACAACTACTTAGGATTTCCCAACATAGCACTTGGCAAAATAGTAACATGCAAGCCTTAGCAAAATTTCTAATGCTTGTACAAAATATAGGGATGGAAATATTCATGAAGTACCACTTTCCTTGGTAATGGGGAGAGTAGCACTCTTCACAATCACAATCACTAGCACAAAAATCTACACAAAAATTTGTAGCACAAAATTACACACAATTCATATACAAACAAAATATATATGCATGCATGCAAGAATGCAAAATGATGATTTTTAAAACTCCACCAAGCAAATGCATGATACAGAAACATAACCAATTCAAAAACTTGCTAACTAAACTTATTTAGCACTAAAACAATTTACTAAACAAATTCTATACTCAAAATAGTCCTAAACAAGTTTCTGCATAAAAAGTCATTTTAACAGAAACTTTTCACTAAACAAATTGCATAAACAGAAAGAGCTTGTCTCCCTGATTCCAACGATATAAAATTTGCAAAAATCTAACGTGGGAATCAAAAGTTATAGCCATTTCAATTTTTGATCTAAATCTGATTTGAAAACTATTTTCGAATCAAACCCTAGCCACGCGTCTTAATCCTGTTGGCTGATACCGTTTCGTTCAGGATCACCCTCCCGCGTCGTTGGATCTATTTAAAACTCACGGCTCAGATCTACCCATAACGCTTCGCTAAATGATCTAATTCTATACGTTGGATCCAGATCTGACGGCTCTGGATCAAGCGACCAAAACGGGGCGGCGCTGGCGGCGGCTACTGGCGACGGCGAGTTCTGTCTGCGGCGGCGCGGCTCTACAGGTTATCCGGAGGGGCAGGAGGATGCTTACCAGGTTCGCAGCGTCGAGGAGAAGCTCAACCTAGCAGTGGCTTGACGAGGGGCGCACGGGCACGGTCTCTTGGGCTCGTCGGAGTTGCGGCGGCGTCTGTCGCTTGCAGTCGAGGTTGTTGCCGAGGTTTGGCGTCGCCCTAGCGCAAACCAGAGGGGTCAGGTGATGCACAAGATGAAGGCGAACATTCCCGTCTGAAAGAGGGGGTAAGGGGCGCTCGGGTTTTACCTCAATTGATCGCCGGAGTCGAGCGGCGGCGCAGTCGGTTGCAGGCACGAACGGGGACGACGGCCTGGGTCACGAGAATGCAACCGAAGGGTATCAGGAGGTGCGCAAGATCAAGCTGGGCACGATTGTTTGAACCAGAGAAAGGGGGGCGGTCGAGGCTCACCAGAATTAGTCGCCGGAGTCGTTGGTACTGCGGGGTTTCGAGGGCAAATGCGCGCAACCTGGTGGCGGAGTGGGAGAGGAGAGTGGGGGGAAATGACCGCGGCGGGGTGTGGTTTAAATAGGCTCACGCGTGACAAGAAACGCTTGCGGCATCAAGGCTAATTACGCCGCGCCATTACCGGCATCGACAGCAGCGGCGACGTGGTCTGCGGGCGGGTTTTGGGGAAGAAGGTGTGACGTGGAGAGGGCCACCAGTCAGCGAGTGCTACGGAGAGGGGGTGGGGTCCAAGTGTCAGCGTCGGTGTGGGTGCGTCTGCGCGTGCGAGCGAGCGAGAGAGTGGCCGGGTGGGCTAGCTGGGCCGGTTCCGCTGCTGGGCTAGATTAGGGCGCCTGGCCTTTTTCTTTTCTTTTACCCTTTTCTTTTTCTGTTTTGATTTTTCAGGAATGATTTTCAAATGAATCCAAGTCCCATTTGAATTCAAATCAATTTGAGATTTTTGCAGTGTGCAATAGTCTCAAATATAGGCCTAAAACCATATGGTTACTTTGCAAAGGCTTGGTCACTCCTGGAGAAACAAAATATCAGGAACTTTGCACTTGATTGCAAATGTTTGAAAAATGGTTTTTGAACCATTTCCATTTTGTAAAGCTTGGTTCAAATTCCACACTCAAACCATTCAACAAGGGAGACAAACAATCTAGGTTTAAAACATTCAAACTCTCAAATGGGGATGGCCATTTGATTTAAGTTTGTTCACATAAAATGATAGCACTATGTGCTTCTGTTTTTCTGAAATGAGTTTTGAAATTGATCTCAACTCTATATGCATGCATGAATGATATGCAAACTTTGAAATCATGATTTTAGGGATGTTACATGGTCCCTCCTGAACCTTACTCGAAAAGGTGGCACACGTCCTATTCGACTCGGCCCTTCCTCGGAAGACACGACTCATTGGTTCCGGCAAGACTAACAACTTTGTCTTATGCGGGCTGACATAGATCATATGTCGGCCGCACACGATTCTTTCTCCTGGACGTTCTTACCCGGCATGGTTCTTTCTTTACTCGGAGCTGGCCAAGCTGTTCTATGTTTCACCTCTCGTGACCCTACCGGGGGTTATCCCCCCGACATTAGTCCCCGAAGCTGGTGAGGTCTTGCAGTTCAAGATGTTAGGCGTCTCCAGGTTCCTTTTATGTGATTGGAACTTAATTTTTGTCTTTATTTGTTGCAATCTTGCACCTTGTCGGGTTTGTCTGACAGTTTTCGGATCCTCAGTTTGACTTACTGGCTCGTTTTTGCCTCGTTCCGAGTCACTTTGGCCAATTCCGAGTCATTTTCGGCGTGCTTTAGTCACTAACAGCTGGTAATCATGATTACTTGCCTCAAATTTTGTTCCAAGCTCTGGTGGCACAGTGACGGCTGCGCAGTTATTCCCCGTCACTATGGCAGTCCCATAGGCCTGCACCCTTTGTCCTTCCTTGCATGACGTGGCACGGGATTTTTCATGTATCCCTGGCTACGTGGCGCCCGCTGATTGGCTAACCCGGCCTGGTACACGGCCACACACTGGCCGCACGACACAGATGGATCCCACGACCAGGGTTTTTACTGCCCTTAAGTAGGGGTTGAGGGGTTTCCACTTCCCCCACACCCTTCAGTTTTCCCTTCACTCTTCTTCTTGCTTGCGCCTGCGAGATCAAACCACCCCCTTTGGGGTTTCTTCTTCCTCCTATTCTTGCCTTGCAATTGCTCCACTTTTCTTTCCATTCCACCATGGGTCTGTGTTCTTCCAAACCCCTTCCAATGGCAGAGGAGACTGAATCTGCGAGGGTCATGGACGCTCGCGACGACACTGATGGTGCATAGGATCAGGAGGTTCCTGCCGGCGAGAGCGGCGGCTGGGAAGGCTCGGAGGTCTCCACCGAGGAGGTGGAATGGCTCCGCTCCACCAGGCGCATTCCGCTGCAAGTGGATTGCTGTCTCCCCTCCGGTGAGATCTCTCCCAAGCCCGATGCTAACGAGCGGGTGGTTTTCCTCTCTCACTTTGAGCGCGGTTTCGCTCTTCCAGTGGGAACCTTCTTCTCCTCATTTATCTCCACCTTCCATGTGCAAACCCATCATCTCCCTGGCAACGCGATTGGCTCTCTTTCTTGCTTTATTTCTGCTTGCGAGGCTTACCTCGGGATTTGGCCTACAGTTCTTCTGTGGGCCAAATATTTTATCTTTAAGGTTCAAGTTGTTCCCCAGCCTGGTGCTCCTCGATCCGAGAAGAGGCCGACCCGGTGTGGTGCTTCTAGTATTACGCCCTGGGGAGACTCCATCTTTCCTCGGGTTACTGGTATTGATTCCTGCAAGAAATGGCATAGGACTTTCTTCTATGTCAAAAACAGCGGGTCCACCGACAACATCCGGCTCCCCCTTTCTCGGATGAATTCCGAACAAGAAGTTCTGGAAGCTTGACCCGCGCGACCAAGACGATGTGGTGAACGAAGCCAACGTGATCTTGGAAAGGTTGCTGTCGCCGGATGAGCATTTTCATCTTGCCGAGAGGGACCTCATGTGCACCTTCGTCTCATGCCGGGTTAGCCCCATCCAAGCTAGGACCCACAAGATGTGCTTCATGAGTGGCTCCCATGATCCCACTCGGCACTCTACTAAGGAGCTCGCCCATGACTCCATTGCTCGCCGAGTAAGCTCCATCTTTAAACTGAACTTGGCGGACGATTGGGCTTGGAGCTATCCTCCGTTGTGGAGGGTCAAGCCTGTCCCCTGGGTAAGTTTTTCGAGTCGTTTTCCTTGCCGGGTCAGCTTTAGCCTTTTTGCCACTCTTAATCTGGTTTTCATTTCTCATTCTATTTGTCTTTCGCAGAACCTCGTTCACCAGGTTGATGACAGTACTGTCCCTCCCTGTGGTTATAACGGGGATCGCTCCGACTCCGACGAAGTCAAGTTCGACCTGGAGTGCTTCATGCCCATCCAGCATGCTGCCGCAGCTTCAGCTTCGGGTAAGAGTCAATCTCGCAACCCCTTACAAGATTGGTCTGATGATGATGAGGATGATGATTGTACAATTTTGGAGGTACATGGCTTGTGACCTTAGTTTCCCAACTTATCCGAGTAAGCCTGTTATTTACTAATGAAGCTGGCCAGGTAAATGACACTTCCCCTCTCGCCGTGGGCGGAGTCGGCAAGATCCCCGTCGCAAAGCCGAAGCGACGCAGAGCCTCCTCCAGCACTTAGCCGGCTAAGAATAGCAAGCCCACTCCAGCAGTGTAAGGGTCCCAACCTTTAATAAGGTAGAGTCCCCTGTGTTTACAATGCTAGTCCCTGGATCAATAGCTAGCATCCACAGTTAAGATGTAATATCAAGAAACATAGGTCATAATACAACTTTATAGCCAGGAATAACATAATTTATTACATCTTACATAGCTCATTTGGCTATTACATTACATTGCAGCAGAATAACTATAAGCATGAGGTCCTTCATCTTCAAAGTTCCACAGGCAGACATGTTGGTTGTAGACTTTGTAATCCTAATCAACACACTTCACTAAATCAATCAAACCTGCAACATAACAAGTTAAAGCCACAAGGGTCAATACATTTGAATTGTATTGGCAAGTGATACTATGGTAGTATAGTGGAGTCTAACATCTATATGCATTTGGCTAAGTGGAGTTGAGGCTTGCATTGCTCAAAATAGATTTTTCCTTAACATTTGAAAACACTTAGTTTTTGCTTGACAAAATCATTTTTCCCAATCAAAGTTTGAAGATCCTTTAACCCTTGTTCAACCACAAGTTTTTAACTTAGAAATTTGAATGATGAGATTCTTGATTGCTTCCATGTCTTGATGCTCAACTTGTCCTTTACCAGGGACATGGCTAAGTACTTAGAATTTTTTACACTCTGCAGAGGTGGTGCACTTTCCCCACAAGACTTGGTTTCCCTAGACAAGATCTTTCAGAAGCCTTCCCCTAGACCAAAATGGACGCGTTCCAACCTATCAAACTCTACCACCAACTGTCCATATGGCTAAGTTCTTGTAACCTATATGATCCAGGCAGAGCCCATAATGCCAAGTGGCTGCACTTGAAGCTTATCAGCATTTGACATCTCAAATCTCTTTGTTCCTGGGTGGCCATCCACAAGTGAGATACACAAGGTAAACCATAGACATGGGCCTTGTGAACCACTCAACCAAAATCCACCAAGCAATTACCATTCCACCCAGGTGATTCATTAACTTAGTTGTTTTATTAAACAAAAACACAAGTCCTCAGACTTAGAAATTTTTCCATAGTGTGAATATATATTCCACCCTTGTTTTCTATTATCTAAGCTAAGCATGATAATAATAGGAATCTTAACTTAGGAAGATTTCTACTAAGGTTTCATCTACTAGGTTTTACTATAGCAAGGTTTATACTTAGCCAAATTCCATGCAAGTTTTACTTAGAGAAAATCACTAATGCATAGTGAAAGTAATGGGACAAAAATTATGAAGCATCACTTGCCTTTTTGGTAGAGTATGAGTTCACTCCTTGTCCTTGCTACAATCACACTCTTCAAGTCACTACAATTCAATCAAGCAAGGCACAAGTTCAATCTACCATTCAAGCAAAACATCACATAAAATAACAAAGTCAAAGTAATGCATGCAAGCATGCCAAGCTTTGTTTTGTTTGAAAAAGTGGTTCCTAATGGGTCATGAACATTTGAAAACACCTAATGGTCATTTTATAAAGTGGCAAAGTCATTCGTAAAAAGGTTTTACTTTATAAACCATTTTCAAAACAAGGTATCATTTTATGTCGTGTAGAAATATTTTTACTAAGGCATTAATCTATAGGGTTCACAAAATATGTTTTCAAACCATAAAACTTTGTGTTTAGGGCCAGAGAGTTTAAAACAAAACATTTCCCAAAGGTTTTCTTCCAAAACCATTTTTAATAAATAAACTATATTTTTATTTGACTAGAAATGGTTTTAAATCAAAGAATCATTATTTTGTTTCACCAAATACATTTTTGAATCCACAAAGTGTTTCGTATGGTCAGTAGGTTCAAATCACACCATTTGCCAAAGATTTTATCCCCAAAATCATTTTTCAATAATTTTTATAATCTAAACAAGCATACAAATGTTTCTGCAAAAACAAACATCTTACCAGAGGCTTTTTGCTAAACAAATTGCATGGTTGGCTAGGGCTTGTTCCACTGATTCCATTGATATAAAGTTTGCAAAATTTGGACGTGTGGTTTAAAAGTAGTGCAATTTACAAAATCTCAAGTCTAATTGATCAAATTCTGTTTTTAAAACCAACTCTGGGACACGTGTCTGTTTCCTATTCGTCGAATACGTTTCGCGTGGATCGACTAACACAGACCGTTGGATCAAGTCATATCGCATGGCGCGCAGAGGCTACTTACCTCTTCGCTTATTTCTAATCTTATCCGTCAGATCGAGATCCAATGGACCCTATTGCTTTGACCATTTGGCAGCGGCGCTGACGCGGCGGCGACTGGCGGCGCGGTCGGACGTGGACAGTGCCAGTGATTTAGGAAGCGAGGGAGGAGGTGAGGGTTCTTACAGTGATCGCGGTGACATTCTGATGCTCAAGGTGCTCGTCGTTGGGCTGGGGGCGCACGGGAACGGCGGCGATTGCTCGTCGGAGACGTCGTCGGCGTCGGGCTTGCTCAGGCGTCGTCGAGGACGAGGCTACAACGCGTACTAGGGCAAACAGAAGACAGGGTCAGATGCGCACAGTCCTGGTGAAGATGCGTGCGTGAAGGAGAAGGCGCGGGGTGGTCTAGCTTACCAGGGGGAGGTCGTCGGAGAAGAACCAGACGCGGCGGCGCTCGGAGCTTGTCGAAGACGACGTTCTGGGGCGCCCGCAGTTGAACGAAAGGCACGAACAGATGCGCCAGGAGGTGGGGAGTATGTGTGCGTGGTTGATGAGGCAAGGGGCGGCGCGGGGTCGCCGGAATTTGCACCGGAGAGTCGTCGGAGCAGTGGTAGTGTAGGGCAAAATTCTGCGGCATGGGGCGCGCTAAGGTGAGGTGAATGGGGGGAAATGAGGAGGGAACGCTGGCGTTTAAGCGAGTGTGGTCAGGGGGCATTGATCACGCAGCATTGAAGTGAATTTACGCGTGAGATTATAGCCAGAAAAGGCCGGCGAGGTGAGGGGAGGAACAGGTCCGCGGTTGAAGACGGTGAGCTGGCGGTGGGGTCTGCTCGTCAGCGAAAGAAAGGGAGTGGAGTTGGGGTCCACAAGTCAGTTGCTCTGCGGGTTCTGTCTACGGTGAAAAATGTTTCGCCGTGGGAGAGAGTAGGTGGGCTGGACTGGGTCTTGTTGGGCCAGTTTGTTGGGCTGGGTCCTTTTCTTATTTTTTTTCCTGTTCTGAATCTTTTTCTTTTTCCAAATCTTTTTCTGTTTTGAAATTCAAACAAACAATTCAAACACTCCAATTCAAATTAACTTCCACTAAACTTGTATTGAGTTTTGGTTCTATTTAATCAACACAACCAAAGTCCCAAAATAAAATAATATTTTTATTCTTTTTAGGATCTATTTAATAATTAAATAAAATAGACCTTAATTATTAATTCAAATAGGTTTTGATTTATTTAATAAAATCTCCATTTGAAAACTAAATTTTATCAAAACCAAATCAGTAAGTTTTATTTGAAATAGAAGATACTTGGAAAACTTATTTAAAAAAAAATAACATTTTATTTTGGGGTCCATTAATAATTAAATAAAATGGACCTTAGTCATTAAATCAAATAGGATTTGTTTTATTAAAAAATTTATTTTGAAATCTAAAATAAAACCAAAACACTTCAGTAGGTCTTATTTGAGAATATAAAATACTTGGAAAACTTATTTAAAATAAATAAATAAGTTTTAGTGTTTATTTAAAATGGGAAAAGCCTTTACTTTAATAAAATTGGATATTAAATCCTTTTTATTTTATTTAAACAAACCTTTACTATTTTTATTCAAAACAAAATGTTTTAATTCAAAAGCTTGGCCAAGGTTTAATTTGGCTCTAAAAAAATAACCCTTATTTATAAATCCACCTTTTCTTTTGAAAACCAAATCTTTTTATTAAAAGATTCAAAATAGTAAATCCAAATATTTAAAACTTCCTTTATTAATTGTTTACCTTTTTAAACCCCTTTAAGATTTATCTTGATCAAAATAGGTTTTGAAAGTTTCCATTTGGATTCAAAAAGTTTCTTCTCACCCTGAAAATCAACAAAGTTTTATTTTATTCATTTATTTTTCACATTACAAGATTTGGAAAATCTTGGGATGTGACAGGCTACCACCCTTAAAATAAATCTCGTCTCGAGATTTGGGGAGGCTAGGGTTACAAATTGGCTCAAAAGCATCTAGGGTACTACCACCCTTAAAACTTTTCAAACTAAATTACATCTTGACTTGCTTGGGTTATTGATGTAACTTTCCTGGACAGGAGTTTGCATAGTGGCCTAGTTCCTTGCATTTGAAACATGTGACAAGGCTGAGATCCCTCATAGGCTTGTTTATCTTGTGTTTCACCTTTTCTGGACAGTTGCTTGCATAATGTCCTAGCTCTTTGCAGTTGTTGCACCACACTTGGCTAATGTCTTTCTTTTCCTTGGGTATCATTTCCTCTTGTTTGTTTCCTTGGTTCTTCTTCTTTTCTGGGTAGTCACTGGCATAGTGTCCCTTCTTTGCAATTGTAACATTGCAACTGGCTTATGTCCTTCTTCTTCTTTTTGGGTCTCTCCAAAGCTAGGAGTTCTTCTAGTTCATGCTCTTCATATTTCACCTCAAAGGTGAGAAATCTTTCTCTCTTCTTGGGGCATTGATCTTCATGTTCCTTGGATGCATGATCCTTGTCTCTACAAATATTGCTAGCTTGGGTTCTTTCTAGAATAGCATCTTTGTCATCCTTGTTGTCATTAGCTCTTTGGGAAAAGTTTTCTCCCATGTTGATCATTTGAGTAACCATTCCTTGCAACAATTGGGATTGAAGTTTCAAAATCCTTTGTATGGCTGGGTCTAGTCCATTGTTGTTGGCTAAAAGTTGAGTTGTCTCTTGGATCAACTGGTTTTGGGTTGCTATAAGTTCTCTCATGTTGTCCTCTTGGTTGTGGTTGTCATCATTAACCTTGATGTTGGAGTCTCTTGGAGTAGTCATCTGTTTGGGTTGGATTGGGATTAGAATAGGCAAAAATATTTCTAAGGGAATAATTCTAATCACACACATCACAATTCATTCAAGCAATGTGCAAGCAATCACAAACAAACATTCCACTCAAACAACAAGTTTTAAGCATATTTTTAGGTAACCAAAAATATTTTTGTTACACGACATAAGTTGGTGTGTTTGACTTAAACTAAATATGGTGGTCCATCTATATGGTTCACTTGTGATCTTTCCATCCTTCTTGGCTGATTCTTCTTGCATGAGATCATGGTTTCCTTGGGAAAATTCTTGGTCACAAAACTTCAAAGGTGTTGATGGCTCCTTCTAAGTTGTGTTTCCTTGGTCTCCAAATCTTGAGCAAGATTACTTGTCTCACTTGTAGTCCTTAGTGATATCCAAGGTTGAAGTCCTTGGTGAAAATGCTGAAGATGTTGAAGTCATTAGAATTGAAGATGTTGAAGTCATTAGAGTTGATGGAGTCCTTAGCTCATGGTGAAGTCTTTGGTCATGGGGTAGGTTTTTCCATCAAGTTTGAAATAGATGAGATGTAGAATCAAAACCAAAATGGTTGAGGAAAGAGTTTACAAGATTGTTTGTAAATAAGTTTTGGAACAAATACAACTCCTATTTTTCTAAGGGGTTTTGTCCAATCCTAGGTTTACAAATCCTACAGGCAACACAATGCTCTGATACCATCTGTAAGGGTCCCAACTTTTAATAAGGTAGAGTCCCCTGTGTTTACAATGCTAGTCCCTGGATCAATAGCTAGCATCCACAGTTAAGATGTAATATCAAGAAACATAGGTCATAATACAACTTTATAACCAGGAATAACATGATTTATTACATCTTACATAGCTCATTTGGCTATTACATTACATTGCAGCAGAATAACTATAAGCATGAGGTCCTTCATCTTCAAAGTGCCACAGGCAGACATGTTGGTTGTAGACTTTGTAATCCTAATCAACACACTTCACTAAATCAATCAAACCTGCAACATAACAAGTTACAGCCACAAGGGTCAATACATTTGAATTGTATTGGCAAGTGATACTATGGTAGTATAGTGGAGTCTAACATCTATATGCATTTGGCTAAGTGGAGTTGAGGCTTGCATTGCTCAAAATAGATTTTTCCTTAACATTTGAAAACACTTAGTTTTTGCTTGACAAAATCATTTTTCCCAATCAAAGATTGAAGATCCTTTAACCCTTGTTCAACCACAAGTTTTTAACTTAGAAACTTGAATGATGAGATTCTTGATTGCTTCCATGTCTTGATGCTCAACTTGTCCTTTACCAGGGACATGGCTAAGTACTTAGAATTTTTTACACTCTGCAGAGGTGGTGCACTTTCCCCAAAAGACTTGGTTTCCCAAGACAAGATCTATCAGAAGCCTTCCCTTAAACCAAAATGGACGCGTTCCAACCTATCAAACTCTACCACCAACTGTCCATATGGCTAAGTTCTTGCAACCTATATGATCCAGGCAGAGCCCATAATGCCAAGTGGCTGCACTTGAAGCTTCTCAACATTTGACATCTCAAATCTCTTTGTTCCTGGGTGGCCATCCACAAGTGAGATACACAAGGTAAACCATAGACATGGGCCTTGTGAACCACTCAACCAAAATCCACCAAGAAATTACCATTCCACCCAGGTGATTCATTAACTTAGTTGTTTTATTAAACAAAAACACAAGTCCTCAGACTTAGAAATTTTTCCATAGTGTGAATATATATTCCACCCTTGTTTTCTATTATCTAAGCTAAGCATGATAATAATAGGAATCTTAACTTACGAAGATTTCTACTAAGGTTTCATCTACTAGGTTTTACTATAGCAAGGTTTATACTTAGCAAAATTCCATGCAAGTTTTACTTAGAGAAAATCACTAATGCATAGTGAAAGTAATGGGACAAAAAGTATGAAGCATCACTTGCCTTTTTGGTAGAGTATGAGTTCACTCCTTGTCCTTGCTACAATCACACTCTTCAAGTCACTACAATTCAATCAAGCAAGGCACAAGTTCAATCTACCATTCAAGTAAAACATCACATAAAATAACAAAGTCAAAGTAATGCATGCAAGCATGCCAAGCTTTGTTTTGTTTGAAAAAGTGGTTCCTAATGGGTCATGAACATTTGAAAACACCTAATGGTCATTTTATAAAGCGGCAAAGTCATTCGTAAAAAGGTTTTACTTTATAAACCATTTTCAAAACAAGGTATCATTTTATGTGGTGTAGAAATATTTTTACTAAGGAATTAATCTATAGGGTTCACAAAATATGTTTTCAAACCATAAAACTTTGTGTTTAGGGTCAGAGAGTTTAAAACAAAACATTTCCCAAAGGTTTTCTTCCAAAACCATTTTTAATAAATAAACTATATTTTTATTTGACTAGAAATGGTTTTAAATCAAAGAATCATTATTTTGTTTCACCAAATACATTTTTGAATCCACAAAGTGTTTCCTATGGTCAGTAGGTTCAACTCACACCATTTTCCAAAGATTTTATCCCCAAAATCATTTTTCAATAATTTTTATAATCTAAACAAGCATACAAATGTTTCTGCAAAAACAAACATTTTACCAGAGGCTTTTTGCTAAACAAATTGCATGGTTGGATAGGGCTTGTTCCACTGATTCTATTGATATAAAGTTTGCAAAATTTGGACGTGTGGTTTAAAAGTTGTGCAATTTTCAAAATCTCAAGTCTAATTGATCAAATTCTGTTTTTAAAACCAACTCTGGGACACGTGTCTGTTTCCTATTCGTCGAAAACGTTTCGCATGGATCGACTAACACAGACCGTTGGATCAAGTCACATCGCACGGCGCGTAGAGGCTACTTACCTCTTCGCTTGTTTCTAATCTTATCCGTCAGATCGAGATCCAATGGACCCTATTGCTTTGACCATTTGGCAGCGGCGCTGACGCGGCGGCGACTGGCGGCGCGGTAGGACGTGGACAGTGCCGGCGATTTAGGAAGCGAGGGAGGAGGTGAGGGTGCTTACAGTGATCGCGGTGACGTTCTGATGCTCAAGGTGCTCGTCGTTGGGCAGGGGGCGCACGGGAACGGCGGCGATTACTCGTCGGAGACGTCGTCGGCGTCGGGCTTGCTCAGGCGTCGTCGAGGACGAGGCTACAGCGCGTACTAGGGAAAACAGAAGACAGGGTCAGATGCGCACAGTCCTGGCGAAGATGCGTGCGTGAAGGAGAATGCGCGGGGTGGTCTAGCTTACAAGGGGGAGGTCGTCGGAGAAGAACCAGACGCGGCGGCGCTCGGAGCTTGTCGAAGACGACGTTCTTGGGAGCCCGCAGTTGAATGAAAGGCACGGACAGATGCGCCAGGAGGTGGGGAGTATGTGTGCGTGGTTGATGAGGCAAGGGGCGGCGCGGGGTCGCCGGAATTTGCACCGGAGAGTCGTCGGAGCAGTGGTAGTGTAGGGCAAAATTCTGCGGCCTGGGGCCGCGCTAAGGTGAGGTGACTGGGGGAAATGGGGAGGGAACGCTGGCGTTTAAGCGAGTTTGGTCAGGGGGCGTTGATCACGCGGCATTGAAGCGAATATACACGTGCGATTATAGCCAGAAACGGCCGGCGAGGTGAGGGGAGGAACAGGTCCGCGGTTGAAGACGGTGAGCTGGCGGTGGGGTCTGCTCGTCAGCGAAAGAAAGGGAGTGGAGTTGGGGTCCACAAGTCAGTTGCTCTGCGGGTTCTGTCTACGGTGAAAAACGTTTCGCCGTGGGAGAGAGTAGGTGGGCTGGACTGGGTCTTGTTGGGCCAGTTTGTTGGGCTGGCTCCTTTTCTTATTTTTTTTCCTGTTCTGAATCTTTTTATTTTTCCAAATCTTTTTCTGTTTTGAAATTCAAACACTCTAATTCAAATAAACTTCCACTAAAATTGTATTGAGTTTTGGTTCTGTTTAATCAACACAACCAAAGTCCCAAAATAAAATAATATTTTTATTCTTTTTAGGATCTATTTAATAATTAAATAAAATAGACCTTAATTATTAATTCAAATAGTTTTTGATTTATTTAATAAAATCTCCATTTGAAAACTAAATTTTATCAAAACCAAATCAGTAAGTTTTATTTGAAAATAGAAGATACTTGGAAAACTTGTTCAAAATAAAATAACATTTTATTTTAGGGTCCATTAATAATTAAATAAAATGGACCTTAGTCATTAAATCAAATAGGATTTGTTTTATTAAAAACTTTATTTTGAAATCTAAAATAAAACCAAAACACTTCAGTAGGTTTTATTTGAGAATATAAAATACTTGGAAAACTTATTTAAAATAAATAAATAAGTTTTAGTGTTTATTTAAAATGGGAAAAGCCTTTACTTTAATAAAATTGGATATTAAATCCTTATTATTTTATTTAAACAAACCTTTACTATTTTTATTCAAAACAAAATGTTTTAATTCAAAAGCTTGGCCAAGGTTTAATTTGGCTCTAAAAAAATAACCCTTATTTATAAATCCACCTTTTCTTTTGAAAACCAAATCTTTTTATTAAAAGATTCAAAATAGTAAATCCAAATATTTAAAACTTCCTTTATTAATTGTTTACCTTTTTAAACCCCTTTAGGATTTATCTTGATCAAAATAGGTTTTGAAAGTTTCCATTTGGATTCAAAAAGTTTCTTCTCACCCTGAAAATCAACAAAGTTTTATTTTATTCATTTATTTTTCACATTACAAGATTTGGAAAATCTTGGGATGTGACAAGCAGCTCCTGTTGCCTCTGTTGCTACCACGCTGGCTGAGACTCGCCAAGCCGCTGGGCGCCGAGTCACATGCCGAGTCACCCGTGAGCCGGTCGTCACCGGGTAAGTTTTTATACTCTTCTTTCATTATTCTTTCTTTTTCGTCACTGTTGTTTTCTTATACATGTCTTGTTGTTTTCAGCGCCGCACCTATGTCGGCGAACCAGGCTGCCTCTAGCATCGCCTCGCCGCTAAGGCCCGCACCCGCTCCGACTGACTCTATGGTGCAGAAACCCGTCCGAGTCGAGGCTCCCACTGTAGAGGCTCACGCTTCTCAGTGTCAGTCAGACCTGGTGGCGCACCCGGTGAAGGAGATTCGGCCGAGAACCCCTGGCGCTGATCAGGAACAACTTCCTGATCTTGGTGCCAGTGACTCTGGCGCCGAGAAACCTTCCACCACTAGTTCCTCTGGCATCAGCCCTCAAGCTGGTGCGAATGAACAACTTCCTGATCTTGGAGCCAGCAAAACTGTTGAGCCCAGTCAGCCAGCTCCACTTTCTTCTCCAAATCCTCAACTCGCTCTCATATTCTGTCAAAGGGCCAGACCCAGCCCAAGGCCTCTGGATCGACTCGCACTTTATCCGGCAAGTCCACTTCCACCAAGCAGGCCACTTTGGTCTGCGCTCCGGGTTCTGCTCCTCAGATCCGACCTCCGACGTTGGCAACAGTGCTTGCTTCAACGGGCAAAGCGGGCGATTCCGCGGCTGCCGGGTCAAGTGATGGCTCTAAAGCTGTTGCCATTCATACTAGTGCTTCTGCGACCCGTGCCAACGTGGGAACTACCCTGAAAACGGGTCAAGTTCTCACTCGGACGCTCAGCGGGAAAAGCCTTGGTTCGACTGAGCCTTATGCTTTGGCATGGAATGCAGCTGGCGAGCAAGAGGTCAGTACCCGGAGTGGCAAGAAACTGGTGCTGGGCCCCAAGGCCGTCTCTGACATGACCCAGCATGCCATTTCCCTAATGGCCCGCGCCGACGAAGTGAACGAGGTAAAGTAACTTCTTACTCTTTTGTATTATTGAGTATTTCTTTTATACATATCACCAAGTCCCCGAGGTTAATGCAGAGTAAGGAACTTACTCGGCCGTAAGCTCTCAATAATCACTTAGTCTTTACATTTTCACGCCAAGCTTATATATTAGAGCTTTTATCCCTAGCCCTCGAGGTTACTGCCGAGTGAGGAACTTACTCGGCTGTAAGCTCTTAAGCCTTTTTATTTCCTTATGCCAAACTCATATGTTAGAGCTTCGATCGCTAGCCCTCGAGGTTACTTCCGAGTGAGAAACTTACTCGGCTGTAAGCTCTTAGGTAAGAGTCACTTTTTTATCCGGTCGGCAGCTTGACTTGTCCTTTACTTACTTTCTGTTTGCTTTGTACAACTCATGCATAACGAGCGCACCAAGGTGCACCAAGCTCTCGTTCTGGCGCATCGCAAGCTCAAACTTGCGTATGAGAATCTGAAGGCTAACACTGAAGGCCAAGGTAGTATTCTCAATCGTCCTTTCTTTATTCGGTGTATTTCTCTTTGGTTCATTTTCTCAATCTTCTCTTGCTCTTCTCTCACAGCCTCCGCCCAGTCCACCATCGAGGCTCTTCATGAAGGGAATATGCCCTGAGAGGCAATAATAAAATGTTTATTATGTGTATTCCAAGTATATGATAGATGTTTATTTTGCATGATATAATTGTCTTAATACGGAAACGTTAATACATGTGTGTTTAATAAACAAACAGAAAGTTCCTAGTTATGCCTCTCTCATAAACTAGTTCGTTGACTAACAAGATGATCACGGTTTCCTGATCATAGACATTGGATGTTGTTAATAATGAGATCACAACATTAGTGTAATGGTGTGATGAACATTCATCCGAAGTATAGCATTACGATCAAAGTCATTGAGTTTATATTGCTATAAACAAACTACGAAGTAGTCCTAATCCTTAGACCATGAGATCATGCCAATCACTAACACCGGAAGAGTTTCTTGTTGACATCAAACGTCACTCCGTGACTGGGTGATTATAAAGATGGCTTCAAAGATACTAAAGCGTTATGTTGAGAATCATGGATCAAGAGTGGAATTTGTTCATCCCGATGACGGATAGATATGCTCTGGGCCCTCTCGGTGATATCACATTGGTTAGCTTGCAAGCAAGTGATTTGATCACTAGAATTTTATATCACGGGAACGAGAAAAGAGTGCATGTCAGTAACGAGATCAAACTAGGTATGGAGATACCGATGATCGAATCTCGGACATGTAATATATCGTGAAACAAAGGGATTAAGATACAAGCGTAAAAGGTTCCTACGATCACAGGAAAAGTCATCGTTGAATGTGTGGGAGTCAGTATGGATCTCTAGGTCCCGCTACTGATTATTGATTGGAGAAGGGTCTCGATCATGTCCGCATTATTCGCGAACCGTAGGGTGACACACGTAAGGGACACTGGCATCCAGTTGGAGCAAATGTTTCATGCCGAAAGAATAAACAAGCGCAGGAATTTATTTCACTAGATACCGAAACAGGCTTTCGGGTGAAATTGCATAAAGTGGTTATGCATGTGAAATGGAATTCTAGAAAGGGGTTATTTGTGAATGTTTGTCATTAAAGTAATTGACAAAATTCTGAATAAAATAAAAGAGTTTTATTTAATGAGAGTTTGCATTAAATTTGGTGGAAATTTAATGGGAATTTGAGTGGACTTTTGAGTGGAGGGAATTTAAAGGAATTTTGTGAGTGGAGTGTCCACCCACATGAAGAGGGGAGGGCAAGGGGGCAGCCCCCATGCGCCGGCCACCCCCTTGGGGTTCCCCCCTCCTCCTATAAAAGGAGCCCCCCTCCTCACTTGTCTCTCACACCTCCTCGTGAAGGATCTCTCTCCCCTCTAGAATTTATCCCCCATGGTCTCGGACTAGCGAGATACATGTTCCCGGTGGCTATTCGGCAAGAAAGGGTTGTGCTTCCGCTGCATCGCTGGAGCGAGGAGGCGGAGGTTGCCCGGTGTCTTGTACGTGTGTGCGAGAACGGATGCGCTGCTGCTTTGCGGCGCTAGGACTTCCTCTCGATCTTGAGATCGGCAAGAGATCGTATACATCAACCACGAGTTGAACTCGTTAAACTTTGTCGGTCTTCCAGGGTATGTTCTCTACGGATATACATCCGCTCGTTGTTTGTATCTAGTAGATAGATCTTGGTACATAGTTCCCATCATAGGAAATTTTTTGTTTTCTATGCTGCGAACCCTGCACTTCACTCATAGATCAGCGAGGCCGAGAGGAAGTTTCTTGCCTCATTAATCTGATAGCTGAAGGTCTCTGTCGGTGCTGACAAGTAGTTTGTTCCAAATAAGCAGAGCAGCACCAAGCCAAACTCCAGAAGGAGCGAGACGAGGTGACTCAGTTGAAGAAGCTGATGGCCGAGACAAAGCAGAAGCACTTAGACGAGGTGAAGGGGATGAAGGAGGAGCTTGCCAAGAAGAATGAGCAGCAGGCCGCCAGCGCCGAGAAGACCAAGAGGCTGCTCGACGAGGCCGAGTGATCGGTTGAGTCGGCAAACCTGAACCTTGACGCCCTCCAAGCCAAGGACAAAATTTGGCATAGCATGCTCGCCGCTGTCAACTTCTTTCTCGGTAGTGAGTTCTTACTCTTTTTGCACTATATAGGTCGCTCCGGACTTCTTCCATCTACCTCTGTTATTTTGCTAACTTTCTCTTTCACTTGTAGAGAATTTTCCCGAGACCAACATGTTTTCCATCTGAGCCATGAAGAAAGTGAGGGCCGAATCTGGCGCTCCGGCTGATGGCGAGGTGACCATGGATGAACTTCTCGAAGCAGTGTCAGAACGGGTCAAGACCCTCAAGTCTTGCGGTGTGGACCTGCTCAAGTCGGCTATTCATACGTTTCGCATGCTCTGGCCAAATGAAGACGCACCTGAACTCATCGAGCCACTTGCTGAGAGATTGCTCCTTACTGAGGATCGGCTAGATCAGTGGCGTGAGTCGGCTGGCCGAGCTACAGCAGATAAGGCTCTTTCCTTCGTGCGTTCATGGTACGAGGACATCAATCTTGATGTCCTTGCTCGCATACGAGGAGATGGCAAATGGCTGAACGACCCGAAGCTGCTCAAGAAACGCCAGGAGCGAGCTTACGCCATGATTGAGTACACCATGGTGCATGCTTGGTGCGACGGGCCCAGCTTCCTCAACCTCGGCGACCCGCTCATCTAAGTTGCTGATGAAGAGGGTGCTGACAGCGAAGCAACCGAGTCAGATGGTCCCGATGACCCGGCCACTGACGCCCCTGACCCGGCAGATGCTCCAAGCGACGCTCCTAGCTCCAAGGGTGCCCCTCCGAGTCCTGCTACTTCTTAGGCTAACAAGAACTTGAACTTTTGATTAGATCCTCGGTATGCCGGGTACATATGTAATGTACATTGTTCTTTAAGCTTGATTATGCGCCTTTTGATAAGGCTTTATATATTTTTGTTATCTTCTGAATGTGAATCATTCAAGGGCAACTCCCCGAGTCTCATTTTGCCGTTTCACCTTTCCTCGACTTTGGCCCCTGTCTACCTTTTTTGGTGTTCGACATTAGAGTCTCAAAGTATTAAGGATATAGTTAGCGGATATGAAACTTGGATCACTTGGCCGATATTATTCAACACGCAGTATAACATGACCTGCAGTGGGTTTGGCAAAGACATAAAGCCGACTCGCGTTTCTCCTTTGTACTTATCCGGACTTCGTGTTTACCCGTCATACATCCTTTCCTCTTGCTTGCCATGAAGTCGTGTTTTCGGACAACAGCATAGTCGAAGAGTTGATTTTTTCCGAGTAAACACTACTTGTTCCAGATAAATTTCGGGTGTCACGCCAGCCGACATAAAATAATTAAGAGGGAAAACTTAAGGGGTAGTCCCCGAGTTAGTTTTTCGAGTCATACCATTCTATTATCAGCACATAGCCGGCACACATGTCCGACATATGAGAGTTCGAGTGATATATGCATTGCTTCTCCTAAGTATAGAAGGGACGAAGTAGCGCCACATTCCATGGCCTTTTGGTCTCATCTCCTGACCTATCCGCCTTGTTCTTTTGCGGTTCACGAGCATCTATGAGATAATATGAATCATTGTGCAATGCTTTGCTTAAAATGAACGGACCTTGTAACATCCCAAAAATACAAAGCAAGGATCATCAAACTCAAATCACTAAAATTAGGGTTAACAAAAAACTTTGATTAATTAAAATCATATGAATACATGTGTGAATCAAATGATTTGACAAATGCATGAATGGACTTGTGTGATTAACATAAATAGTAAGAAATAGTTTAAAGATGAAAATAACATCATATAAAACATTTCCACTCAGAAACAAATCAAAAGAAAATAAAAAACAAAGCAAATAAAGCAAATGGTCATTTTTGCCAATCTTGCTCACTAGGTCACTTTGAGTGTTTCTAGTCCAAGATTTCAAACAGAAACTTTCCCAAATCTTTTCACCCCGTGATAGAACTAGTAAAATTGAATCTAGGCCCACCTTTCAAACTTGAAGAAACATTTGGCAACCCCATTCAAATCACAATTCAAAATTGAATGTTATTCATATGTGAAGATCATCCATTTTCAAAACCAAACCAAACCAAAGCCCCTTGACTAATCCAACTAACCAGACACTCCCTAGTATGTGCCTAGCAAACCCACAAAGTTTTGAATCCAAAATTCAAAATTAAAGTTCTTGCGGCCATTTCATCAAACACCTTGTAGATTCAAATCAAACAAACATCTAACACTATTTGCAGCAGTAAAATTGGCCTAACTTGTTCCCTCTCTGGTTACAACTAGCCCTTAGTAGATCATCTAGCCTCTTTAACAATCTTTAGCACCACTGTGAGCAAGCCTAGCCATTAATGTCAAGCATGTCGAGAGCACCATTGCCACCCCATTGTCGCCAGCGAGCTAGAGGCCGCACTAGCCTCGCCAACCTTGTCTGGGACATGCAGCACCGTCCACCGCCACCCACTGTCCCAGCCCCGAGCAATGCCAGCCCCTGGACCACACGACACTCCCATACCAACACCCACAGACCGCGCGCCGCCCTCGCCGCTTGCAGGGATGATCACTAGCACCCCAGCACCCCGCCAGACATGCCCGTTCGCCGCCGCGCAGACCACGCGCGCTGTGAGACATTAAAACCGCCATCGGACCTGCTTAGAGCACCGCGACGTTCCGACCGATCAGCACCGCCCCACGCCGCAAGACCCCGCGGTTGAGCTTCGCCAGGGAGCACAACACCGCCCCCTACCGTCGCCCATGCCAGTAGCCCTCTGTGTTGTCGACCAGGACGAGCTCAGCCCGCGCCCGTCGGTCCCCTTCCGCCACTATAAATAGAGGCATCCACCGCTCGTTTTCGCCACACCAGTTCACTCCCCTCTCACCCAGAATCACCCCACCTCACTCCTGGAGCAAGGTGAGCAGCGCATCGCCGGAATTTGGCCGGAGCCCGCCACTGCTAGAGAAGAAGGGAGCCGTCGATTGGAGCCGCCCCAGGAGGAGCTGCCAGTACCAGGAGAACCGCCGTCGTCGACTTCGTCATTTTCCCCCGTCGTCGACCCTCGCCTGAGCCCCGGTGAGCCTCCCATGACCCCCACCTGCCGCGTTAGGGTTCTGTCTCGCCGGCGCTGCCCCACATGGACGATGAACTGTAGCCGTTCGATTAGAGTTAGATCGTGCGGTTCACATTTCCCTATACTACTTGGCCCCTCCCCGTCTCACTGACGCATGGGGACAATCACTTAACCAGCCCGCGTACACGCTGTGTGTAGTGGGCCGGCCCAGTAAAACATCCCGCGCGACCCAACAATTCAAATTAAGCTTTATTCATTTAATTTCAAACATAGTTCTACACCTAGATTCCAAAATTAACCGAGATCGATTCACTAAACAAAAATGCATGAAACCAATTTTGTTAGAAAGGTAATGAAATGCTTAATCCAAGCTCGTTGGATTCAAATCATTTGGAATTATAGATTAACCATGGTAAAAATAACAAGGTAGAAGCTTTTCTAAATTCAAACATTTTTCAAAATTCAACCATAAAAGCTTTTGAGTTGATTCCAACTCTCAAAAAACACATTTGATCTTACCTTTCAGAATATATAAAAACATATGGGTTTACTTACATAGATAATGTTCAAGTAATAAAAGAATGCCCCATAGGCATTTCTAGTCACTTTATTTAATTAAAATAAAAAGGTTAAACCTTATTAAATTGTGACACCACTTTAAATCACATTCCCATGTACTGAAATATGTGGTGATGACATGTGTCAACATGATCCCATGTTTGAGTTGGAGAATATTAAATCTTAAGTAGTTTTTCAATGAGTAGAAAATACCTTCTCAAATAAAATAAATAATACAAGTGCTTTAATCTTGTGATATTAGTGATGATGCTAGATCATCTAGTGTGAACCATTGTGTGATGATTGGAAATAGTTAAGTATTGTTTGGTGATTGTGTACCTCGTATTTATTTATAGACGCTAGTACCGACCAAGGATACGAGGAGGAAGGAGGATACTATGAGGAAGAAGCCGAGGAGAACTTCAACCACTGCTCTACACAAGGCAAGCTAACACTTGCAAGATACCCTACTTACGCAAGCACTACTACACAAGTTGACCTATGCAAGGTAATACTTGCTTGTTACCATGACAACTATGTGCCCTAAGCATACGTGATCATACCCACTTGATAACCCAATCCTAGTTTTACTTGCAAGATTTATACTTTATTTCTTTATCAAAGCTTTCTCTTAGAGTTTACATAGTGAATTGTAGATACAACAAGGATATTGGAAGGTAGCATAAAGAGCATAAAATTTGGCCTAAGTTAGGTAATCTTGATGTCATATTAAGGCATGAGATTGAACTTAGCAAATCTCCACTTGTTTACCACCCCTCATTAGTATTAACCACCACTTGTAGATGCTAGTGCTAAGTATAAAACTTGATCAACTTTAGATGGGAATACTTGGTGAAAATGGTTATGAAAACCTTAGAATGATGAGTCATTCTACTGAAATGTTTTGACATGGGTTTCCGAACACCAGATGATTTTGATGAAAAAAATGTTGAGGCATGAGCCTTAGTCCTTTTTAAAACTGATGGTTGTCTGGATGCGATACCATTCCAATTTTATCGTACAACCACAATACCCGAAATTTGGGTAGGGCTTGAATGGAAATTTATATACCTTAGTATGGGTTCCCTCGCGACCAAGGTCTGAGCTGAGGCTACCTTGTGAAGATTGTCCACCTGTGCAGTACCCAAGATGATAGTTGGTCATGGTTGGGAGGCCAAACTCACAGGAGAGGTGCCTATACTAGGGCGTGTAATTGAAAGGTTAGGATTGATTATCCGCATACTGAGTATGGTGAATTCAGGATTGTTCGTGACGGATGTATCGAATGTTGTGGTGAAAGTGTACAATCTCTGCAGAGTGTCAAACTATTCGAATAGCCGCGTCCGCGGTTATGGACAGTGGGAGTGGCCATACTGTTCCCCGTCAGATGTTTTCAAAATGACTTGTGAAATGAATTATGATTTTGACTTGACCACAACAGAGTTGTGATATGAAATTCAAGTTCCCACTTAGGTGTTATACAACTTTCAACTAAATTTCTTGCTTATGAACTTAGTAGAGGTAAATCTGTCTTTTTGCAAAACAACGCTAGAGCTTAGTATATCCTATTCAAAACCACTTCACTTGTTAGTATTAGTTTGTGAGTACTTAAAGAGTACTCATGGCTTTGTCCCTGGCTATTCCCGTGGCCAGACTATTAAAAGGAGTATCAGGATGATGGACCGCATGAAGTTTATGACAACGAGGATCATCTCCCATCGTCAGCATTGCCTGTGACCCTGAAGATGGAGCTTCGCCCACGCTATCGTTATGTTTACATTATTCCGCTGCTTGAGTTGTATTAAGAACTGGATCATGAGATCCTTATTTGTGTAAGACCTTATGTATGGTTTGTAATGGATGATGTACTGTGATATCCAAATCTGTTATGTCTCACAAAAATGGTAATCCTGGGATTGTGATGTATGGCATAACAGGCATTTGTGATTAAAAATCCGGGTGTTAACAAGTTGGTATCAGAGCCATCCTGACCATAGGAGACCCTAGTTAGAATGGACGTTTGAATCAAAAAATTAGTTTCAAAAACAAAGGAAGTGAGTATTTACAAAAACTTATTCTCATTCTTATCACTTGGATTCTTTCATGAAAATTCATGTTCCTCAAAAATTCTTGCAAACTTACATAAAATTTGACACACTTGATCACTCTACTAACTTACTCATCCTATATTCTTATAGATGGACGTGAAGTACATCAAGTTTTATCAGTTGGGGAATGGAGGAGACCTCATCTTTGAGCGTGACTTGCACCAGCTTTCGGAACTTCTGGAGCGTCCGCACCCCAAATTCTTTGGAGCTCAGCTCAATGATCAGGAAGGAGAATACCTACAGTGGCTAGTTGCTGCAAGTCTCCGAGGAAAGATTGAACCTCCCACTATATAGGGAATTCAGTTCACCTTAAGAGAGAACAACTGGCGCGATGGACTGGCCAGGGCAATGCAGGAAGCTCTTGCCCGTCTGTGTGGGCAGAGTATCAATTAGATCAAGGGTACCCGTTTTGAGTTCTACCCAAGGCGTGATGTTATGAGACAGCCACTGGAGGCCACACATCACCCCGAGTTGAAGACTCAGTTGGACCACCTCAGCTTCATGATGTACGACCGTCAGAAAGAGTTGGAAAATGTCCGTGCCTGCGCCAACCACAAGTACGCCATCACCAAGAAGAAGGATCAGACCCTCGCCATGCTAGTGAAGGATCGCAAGTCTCGTCGCCATCAACTCGACAAGAAGGAGCGCATCATTGCCCGTCTTCGCCACCGGATCACGGATTTGGAGGAGACCATCGACATGCAGTTGGAGGAAAGGGAGAATGCCGAAGAAGACCTTCGTGGAGACCCCTACTCCTATCTCAGCGACGATGATGAATTTCTAGAGGATCAAGCCATGGACTTCTTCACCGATGAGGATGATTTCGCCTTCATCGATGATGATGATGATGATGAGGATGATGGGTACACTTACTCCGAGGAGTAGTAGCACTTGAGCACCAGCGTTAGTGAGTTGTAGTCGGCCCCACTGTATCATAGCTTCACAGAATGGTTCTTAAAACCATCTGTTTTCTTTGTTGTGGTGTGTGTTGTATCGTGTGCTATGAATGAATGAATGAATGAAAAGCAAGTTGCTAGCAAAATCTGTGTCACACTTTAACAACTTTACAAAACAACCCTGAACCTTAGAAATTTCCCTCTTTTCTCATGATCTATCTAAATCTTCAGATGCCTCGCGGAGGAAGTGGCTCAGCCCCGGACCCGATTTTGCAACTCTTGCAAATGATGGTTTCGGACCGCGAGCCGAAAGAGTCGAACGCCAAGACAACCTAGCCACCCTTCAACAGATAGCTCAGATGGATAACAACAATCAAGGCCATGGAAATCACGACAACCATGGATCTAAGCTCAAGAATTTCCAGAACACCAATCCACTTGTTTTCATTAAGTCAGAAGAACCCCTAGATGTAGATGATTGGCTGCAAACCGTGGAGAACAATCTGGAAGTTGCAGGCGTAGAAGCTAACGAGAAAGTTCTGTTTGCCACCACTATCTGCCCGGAGATGCAAGAGCATGGTGGAACAACGTTCGTGCAATAACCGGAGGTCAGATGATGACTTGGGATGAATTCAAGGTCAAGTTCAGTAGAACCCATGTGCCACCTGGTTTGATCAAGAGGATGAGAGATGAATTCAGAGAACTGAAGCAAGGAAGGATGACCGTAGTGGAATACCGTGACAAATTCTTGTCATTAGCTAGGTATGCCCCAGATGAGATCGACAATGAAGCCAAGAAGAAAGAGAGATTCCTGAACGGTCTGCACGATGAGATGCAGACGGTGTTAGTAAGGAAAGATCGACCAAGCCAATGAGAACCGCAAGCGCCGCATGATGCATCAACTAGGAACCCACTAGACACCAAAGTATCGCCCCAACGCATCTCCAGGATTTGCCCCAAGAAACAACAGACCCCCTATGAACCGTCCGACCTATCCCAACCGTGGAAACCCAAGGCCCGGAGGAAACCACAACAACCCTGGCAACTCTAGCAATTTCAACCGTGCCCCACCCAAGTTCAACAACAACAATGCTACCACCAACACCAACACTGCCCCAAGGACCGGAAGTAATGTTGTGCCTATTGCAGCAAAGGACAAGTCGCAAGTGACTTGTTATGAATGTGGAACCAAGGGTCACTACTCCAATGAGTGCTCCAAGAAGAATGTCGCAGCCCCCAATGCAAATGGCCCAGCTCACCAACATCGTCGTGTTCAGCCCGGAAGGAGGTTTGCCCCAGGGAATTCGCTCAACCGCAACGGCCGTCTCTTTCTCATGAATGCTGAAGAAGCCCAGGAAGCACCAGATGTCGTGCTGGGTATGTTTTTTGTTAACTCAATACTTGCAAGAGTGTTGTTTGATTCTGGAGCATCGCACTCATTTGTTATTGAAGAATTTGCATGCACTAGTAAGATTCAACCAACCAAATTGAAGCATGTTATGATTGTTCAAATACCCGGTTCAACCACCAAAGCTAGGCAAATTTGCAAAGTCGTCCCTATCCGAATCCATGGCATAGACTTTTATGCTAATCTAATAGTACTCAGAACTAAAGGTTTGGAAGTAGTACTAGGAATGGGTTGGATGTCCAAACACAAAGGATTAATTGACTGTGCCAAGAAAGCCATAACCATGACCAGTACAACCGGAATATCAGTCGAGCATGTATCTGAAACCTTGCCTCGTCAATTCAAGTGCAACAAGAGTATAGCCCAACCTACCATTGAACAAGTCCAGATAGTCTGTGAATACCCCGATGTATTTCCAGATGTTTTGCCCGGTATGCCCCTAGATCGGGATATCGAGTTCATCATTGAACTAATACTTGGAACCGGACCCATAGCCCATAGAACATATAGTATGAACCGGTCTGAACTAGCAGAACTGAAGAAGCAACTGGACGCCATGCTAGAAATTGGACTGATTCAACCAAGTGCGTCACCATGGAGATCACCTGTTTTGTTCGTGGACAAGAAAGATGGAGGTAACCGTCTGTGTACGGATTATCGGAAGTTGAATGATGTCACTATCAAAAACAAGTACCCGTTGCCGAAGATAGAATACCTGTTTGACCAGTTGACTGGTGCCAAAGTGTTTTCTAAGATCGATCTTAGAACTTGCTATCATCAACTCAAGATTCGTGCAGAGGATATTCCAAAGACTTCCTTTACCACCAGATATGGATTATACGAGTATACTGTCATGTCTTTTGGATTAACCAATGCCCCCGCTTATTTCATGAACCTCATGAATAAGATTTTTATGGAATTCCTGGATAAGTTTTTCATTGTTTTCATCGATGACATTCTGATTTATTCCAAATCATAAGAAGAACATGAGCTACACCTAAGGACCATTCTTGGAACACTTAGAGAGCATCAGTTGTATGCCAAGTTTAGCAAATGTGAATTCTGGTTACAGGAGGTAGGATTCCTCGGACATATCGTATCAGTCGGAGGAATTGCCGTTGACCCTGCGAAGGTGAAAGATGTCGAAGATTGGCAAGCCCCAACCACTCAAACCCAAGTTCATGCGTTTCTTGGATTAGCGGGATACTACCGCAAGTTCGTAGAAGGATTCTCGAGTATCGCCAGACCCATGACCCAATTGCTGAAGAAGGACAAGAAGTTTGAATGGACAGACAAGTGTGAAGCGAGTTTTCAAGAACTCAAGAGGAGATTGATTTCAGCCCCAATCTTGATCATGTTGGATATCACGAAGCCCTTTGACGTGTATTGTGACGCATACAAGATTGGCCTAGGATGCGTGCTAATGCAAGAAGGCAAAGTTATATCTTACCTATCCCGACAACTGAAGCAGCATGAACAGAATTACCCAACCCATGACCTCGAACTCGCAGCCGTAGTTCTAGCCCTGAAGACATGGAGGCATTACCTGATGGGAAACCGTTGTGAGATTTATTCGGATCACAAGAGGTTGAAGTATATATTCACTCAGAAGGAGCTAAATATGAGACAGAGAAGATGGATTGAGCTAATCAAGGATTATGATCTGGACATTCACTATCACCCCGGTAAAGCCAATGTTGTAGCAGATGCCCTTAGCAGATTGCCGTGCCGCTTGAACTCCATGATTCTAAAGGAGAAACCAAGTTTGCACAAAGAGATGGAAGATTTCCGAATGGAATTAGTGAGTGAAGGATTTTAGGCTAGCATAGAACTTCAACCCACTTTGATCAGCCAGATCAAGGAGGCGCAGAAAGGAAATGCTAGTATCGACAGAATCAAGCGTCGTATCAGTATAGGCAAAGTACCCAGATTCACCGAAGACGAAGGAGTTCTGTGGTACAAAGGACGCCTTTGTGTACCAGCAGATTCGGAATTGAAAGAATTGATTTTGAAAGAGGCCCATGATACTCTTTATTCTATCCAGCCCAGAGGAACGAAGATGTATCAGGATTTGAAGGAACAATTCTGGTGGCATAAGATGAAGAGAGAAATCGGAAGCTATATCGCCAAGTGTAACATATGTCAGAGAGTCAAGGCGGGACATCAAAGATCCGCTGGACTGTTGCAACCTCTACAGATTCCGGAATGGAAATGGGATTCAGTTGGAATGGACTTTATCACCAGATTGCCTAATTCTAGTAGGGGAAATGACTCTATCTGGGTCATAGTGGACCGATTGTCCAAAGTAGCCCATTTCTTACCAGTCAAGACCACCTACCAGATTTCAAAGCTAGCGGAGTTATACATCGCTATAATCGTTAGTTTGCACGGAGTCCCCAAGAACATCGTATCAGATCGAGGAACTCAGTTTACCTCGAGATTCTGGAAGAAAGTCCAAGAAGGTTTAGGAACCCGACTAGATTTCAGCACAGCTTATCACCCTCAGACCGATGGACAAACGGAACGAGTAAATCAAATACTCGAAGATATGTTGAGAGCATGTGTGCTAGAGTATGGATCTAAATGGGAAGACTGTCTACCTTTCACAGAATTTTCATACAACAACATTTACCAAGCTAGTTTGCAAATGGCCCCATTTGCGTTTATGTATGGAAGGAAGTGTCGCACCCCTTTGAACTGGTCGGAAGTAGGAGAGAGTCAGATTTTCGGACCTGACATCCTATGAGAAGCAGAAGAGAAAGTTCACAAGATTCATGAGCACCTCAATACCACCTAGTCAAGACAGAAGAGTTACACCGATAAGAGACGTCGATACCTCTCTTTCAATATCGGAGATTTCGTGTATCTTAAAGTGTCGCCTTTGAAGGGAATGCAGTGTTTACAACTGAAAGGAAAGTTAGCCCCCAGATATATCGGACCCTTCAAGATTCTGAATCATCGAGGAGAAGTATCATATCAATTGGAAATGCCAGAGGAAATGTCCGCAGTGCATAATGTGTTCCATATATCGTTACTTCGCAAATGCCTTGAAGTTCCGGAGAAGACTGAAGTGTTCAAGAACATTGATCACCAGACCATAGAGATCAACGATGACTTGACCTATCCTGAAGTACCCATCCGTATTTTGGAAGAAGCTTTCAGGACCACCAGGACCAGAAGCATCAAGTTTCTCAAGATTCAGTGGAGCAACCACACTTAAGAAGAAGCTACCGGGGAGCGCGAAGATCACATCAGGACGGAGTTTCCCGATCTCTTTAAATCCTAGGTAATCTTTTTCGTCCTTTTTAAAATCTCGGGACGAGATTTTGTTTAAGGAGGGAAGATTTATACCATCCCAAAAATATAAAGCAAGGATCATCAAACTCAAATCACTAAAATTAGGGTTAACAAAAAACTTTGATTAATTAAAATCATATGAATGCCTTTGTGAATGAAATGATTTGACAAATGCATGAATGGACTTGTGTGATTAACCTAAATAGCAAGAGATAGTTTAAAGATGAAAATAACATCATATAAAACATTTCCATGCAGAAACAAATCAAAAGAAAATCAAAAACAAAGCAAATAAAGCAAATGGTCATTTTTGCCAATCTTGCTCACTAGGTCACTTTGAGTGTTTCTAGTCGAAGATTTCAAACAAAAACTTTCCCAATTCTTTTCACCCCTTGATAGAACTAGTAAAAGTGAATCAAGTCCCACCTTTCAAACTTGCAGAAACATTTGGCAACCCCATTCAAATCACAATTCAAAATTGAATGTTATTCATATGTGAAGATCATCCATTTTCAAAACCCAACCAAACCAATGCCCCTTAACTAATCCAACTAACCAGACACTCCCTAGCATGTGCCTAGCAAACCCACAAAGTTTGAATCCAAAATTCAAAATTAAAGTTCTTGCGGCCATTTCATCAAACACCTTGCAGATTCAAATCAAACAAACATCTAACACTATTTGCAGCAGTAAAATTGGCCTAACTTGTTCCCTCTCTGGTTGCAACTAGCCCTTAGTAGATCATCTAGTCTCTTTAACAATCTTTAGCACCACTGTGAGCAAGCCTAGCCATTAATGTCAAGCATGCCGAGAGCACCATTGCCGCCCCATTGTCGCCAGCGAGCTAGAGGCCACACTAGCCTCGCCAACCTTGTCTGGTACATGCAGCACCGTCCACCGCCACCCATTGTCCCAGCCCCGAGCAATGCCAGCCCCTGGACCACACGACATGCCCATGCCAAACCTCTCTGTGCGCGAGCCAAGAGCGCGCCAGTGCGCCATGCTCGACTAGCACCCACAGACTGCGTGCCGCCCTCGCCGCTTGCAGGGATGATCACCAGCACCCCAGCACCCCGCCAGACATGCCGTTCGCCGCCGCGCAGACCACACGTGCTGTGCAACATTAAAACCGCCGTCGGACCCGCTCAGAGCACTGCGACGTTCCGACCGAACAACACCGCTCCATGCCGCAAGACCCCGGCGTTGAGTTTCGCCAGGGAGCACAACACCGCCCCCTACCGCCGCCCATGCCAGTAGCCCTCTATGCCGTCTACCACGACGAGCTCAGCCCGCGCCCGTTGGTCCCCTTCCGCCACTATAAATAGAGGCCTCCACCGCTCGTTTTCGCCACACCAGTTCACTCCCCTCTCACCCAGAATCACCCCACCTCACTCCCGGAGCAAGGCGAGCAGCGCATCGCCGGAATTTGGCCGGAGCCCACCGCTGCTGGAGAAGAAGGGAACCGTCGATTGGAGCCGCCCAAGGAGGAGTAGCCGGTACCAGGAGAACCGCCGTCGTCAACTTCGTCGTTCGCCCCCGTCGCTGAACCTCGCCTGAGCCCCAGTGAGCCTCCCACAACCCCCACCTGCCGCGTTTGGGTTCTGTCTCGCCGGCGCTTCCCGACATGGACGATTAATCGTAGCCGTTCGATTAGAGTTAGATCGTGCGGTTCACATTGCCCCATACCGCTTCGCCCCTCTCCGTCTAACTGACGCGTGGGGACAGTCACTTAACCATCCTGCGTACACGTTGTGTGTAGTGGGCCGGCCTAGTAAAACATCCTGCACGACCCAACAATTCAAATTAAACTTTATTCATTTAATTTAAAACATAGTTCTGTACCTAGATTCAAAAATCAACCCAGCTCGATTTACTGAACCAAAATACATGAAACCAATTTTGTTAGAAAGTTATTGAAATGCTTAATCCACTCCCGTTGGATTCAAATCATTTGGATTTGTAGATCAACCATGGTAAAAATAACAAGGCAGAAGCTTTTCTGAATTCAAACATTTTTCAAAATTAAACCATAAAATCTTTTGAGTTGATTCCAACTCTCAAAAAACACATTTGATCATACCTTTCAGAATATATAAAAACATATGGGTTTACTTACAGAGATAATGTTCAAGCAATAAAAGAATGCCCCATAGGCATTTCTAGTTACTTTATTTATTTAAAATAAAAAGGTTAAACCTTATTAAATTGTGACACCACTTTAAATCACATTCCCATGTACTGAAATATGTGGTGATCACATGTGTCAACATGATCCCATGTTTGAGTTGGAGAATATTAAATCTTAAGTAGTTTTTCAATGAGTAGAAATTACCTTTCTCAAATAAAATAAATAAGACAAGTGCTTTAATCTTGTAATATTAGTGATGATGCTAGATCATCTAGTGTGAACCATTGTGTGATGATTGGAAATAGTTAAGTATTGTTTGGTGATTGTGTACCTCGTATTTATTTATAGACGCTAGTACCGACCAAGGATACGAGGAGGAAGGAGGATACTATGAGGAAGAAGCCGAGGAGAACTTCAACCACTGCTCTGCACAAGGCAATCTAACACTTGCAAGATACCCTACTTATGCAAGCATTACTACACAAGTTGACCTATGCAAGCTAATACTTGCTTGTTACAATGACAACTATATGCCCTAAGCATATGTGATCATACCCACTTGATAACCCAATTCTAGTTTTACTTGCTAGCTTTATACTTTATTTCTTTATCAAAGCTTTCTCTTAGAGTTTACATAGTGAATTGTAGATACTAGAAGGATATTGGAAGGTAGCATAAAGAGCATAAAATTTGGCCTAAGTTAGGTAATATTGATGTCATCCTAAGGCATGAGATTGAACTTAGCAAATCTCCACTTGTTTACCACCCCTCATTAGTATTTACCACCACTTGTAGATGCTAGTGCTAAGTATAAAACTTGATTAAATTTTGATGGGAATACTTGGTGAAAATGGTTATGAAAACCTTAGAATGATGAGTCATTCTACTGAAATGTTTTGACATGTGTTTCCGAACACCAGATGATTTTGATGAAGAAAATGTTGAGGCATGAGCCTTAGTCCTTTTTAAAACTGATGGTTGTCTGGATGCGATACCATTCCAATTTTATCGTACAACCACAATACCCGAAATTTCGGTAGGGATTGACTGGAAATTTATATACCTTAGTATGGGTTCCCTCGCGGCCAAGGTCTGAGCTGAGGCTACCTTGTGAAGATTGTCCACCTATGCAGTACCCAAGATGGCAGTTGGTCATGGTTGGGAGGCCAAAATCACAGGAGAGGTGCCTATACTAGGGCATGTAATTGAAAGGTTAGGATTGATTATCCGCATACTGAGTATGGTGAATTCAGGATTGTTCGTGACAGATGTATCGAATGTTGTGGTGAAAGTGTACAATTTCTACAGAGTGTCAAACTATTCGAATAGCCGCGTCCGCGGTTATGGACAGTTGGAGTGGCCATACTGTTCCCCCGTCAGATGTTTTCAAAATGACTTGTGAAATGAATTATGATTTTGACTTGATCACATCAGAGTTGTGATATGAAATTCAAGTTCCCACTTAGGTGTTATACAACTTTCAACTAAATTTCTTGCTTATGAACTTAGTAGAGGTAAATCTAGCTTTTTGCAAAACAACCCTAGAGCTTAGTATATCCTATTCAAAACCACTTCACTTGTTAGTATTAGTTTGCGAGTACTTAAAGAGTACTCATGGCTTTGTCCCTGGCTATTACCGTGGCCAGACTATGAAGAGGAGTATCAGGATGATGGACCGCATGAAGGTTATGACAACGAGGATCATCTCCCATCGTCAGCATTGCTTGTGACCCTGAAGATGGAGCTTCACCCACGCTATCGTTATCTTTACATTATTCCGTTGCTTGAGTTGTATTAAGAACTGGATCATGAGATCCTTATTTGTGTAAGACCTTATGTATTGTTTGTAATGGATGATGTACTATGATATCCAAATCTGTTATGTCTCACAAAAATGGTAATCCTGGGATTGCGATGTCTGGCATAACAGGCATCTGTGATTAAAAATCTAGGTGTTGACAGACCTTCCCATGGGGGTGATAATTTATGCATTCCCGATGTGCGCTGCACCAGCCTTAGAACCATATCCCCTTCTCGAAAAACACGAGGTTGCACTTTCCGGCTATGGTAGCGTCGGAGATTCTATTGATATATAGCGGATCTGGATCATGCCAGTTCCCTTGCTTCTTCGAGTAAGGCTACTCCATCTTCTCGGGCCTCTTTTACCTCGGCTTCCGAGTATTGCCTTATCCTTGGCGAGTCATACTCTATGTTGGCAGGCAAAACTTCCTCTGCCCCATACACAAGGAAAAATGGTGTATAGCCCATTGATCGATTCGGAGTTGTTCTTAGGCTCCATAACACTAAGGGCAGTTCCTCTATCCAACAACCAAGTGATCTCTGGAGTGGTTCCATTAAGCGGGGTTTTATCCCTGACAGAACTAAGCCATTAGCCCGTTCAACTTATCCATTTGATTCTGGATGGGCGACTGATGCTACATCAAGTCTTATTCGGTGTTTCCCGCAGAAACGAGCAAAAGCTCCTTCGGCAAAGTTCGTGCCATTACCAGTGATTACACTGTGTGGGTAACCATATCTTAGGATTATATCCTTTAAGAATGTGACAGCTGTTTTACCATCCAATTTTTTGATTAGTTTCACTTCTATCCACTTGGTGAACTTATCAATCATCACCAAAATATGAGTCATGCCTCCCCTTGCTGGTTTGAATGGTCCTACCATATCTAGGCACCATACCGCAAAAGGCCAAGTGATTGGTATAGTTTTTAATTCAGACACTGGTAGATGTGACTTGGATGCATAATGGTGACAACCACTGCATTTTCCAACTAACTCTTGTGTCTGTGCCAATGTGCTTGGCCAATAAAATCCATGTCGGAATGCCTTGGCCACTAACGCTCTTGATGACGCGTGGTGCCCACATTCTCCTTGATGAATATCCAACAAAATCTCCTGGCCTTTCTCTGAGCTGATACAACGCTGTAGTACGCTTGTCACACTTCGCTTGTATAGTTCCTTGTTGATTATGGTGTACGCTTGTCACATCATTCAGCAAAGTCCCATCTTTTAAGTAATCGAATATTGGCTGTGCCCATGTTGGTATCAGTGGTTCCGGGTCTGCTCCAGCATCAATTTCCATATGCTCTGCCGACATGACCTAAGGAGTCCCCGAGTGTGATTCGGCGGCCCCGGAATTGAGCGGATCAGTTCCCGAGTTATTCGAACCTGCCCCTGAGTCGATATCCATTGGTACCACGTATGAATCCTGATTCGCCGTGGTGACCCTGATCGAGTCGGATTCTGGTGACGGCTTGACTGATGGTTTCCTAAGGTGCTCCAGTGATACTCCTGGTGGTATTGCTTGCCGAGATGACCCTAGTTTGGATAGTACATCTGCTGCTTCATTCTCTGCTCTAAAAACGTGATGTAATTCACATCCGTCAAAGTATCCCGAAATTTGTTGCACATGGAAACGATATAATGCCATGTTTGCGTCCAGCGCATCCCAATGTCCAGACACTTGTTGAATGACCAAATCCGAATCGCCAAAACACATGATCCTTTTGATGCTAATCTCTTTGGACACTTTGATGCCATGGACAAGTGCTTCATACTCGACAACGTTGTTGGAAGCATCAAAATGAATCTGTAACACATACTTGAGTTGATGCCTCTTTGGAGATGTGAGCACTATCCCGGCGCCCAGACCCATTTTCGTCTTGGACCCGTCAAAATGCATTTTCCAGTAGTGTAACATCCCTAAATTCATATTCCAAAACTCATGCATATCATCCTTGCATTCATCATCATTTAGATATTTTTCTCAAAATCATTTCAGAAAAACAGAAACTTTTGATGTTATGATTTTATGTGGACAGATTTAATTCAAAAGACCTACACCATTTGAAACTTGAATGTTTAGGAACTTGTTTGCTTGCCCCATTGTTGGAAAAGTTTAGGAGAGAAGGGTTAACCAAAGTTTCAAATTTAGAAAGAAATTCAAAATCCCTTTTCCAAACATTTTCAAAACAGATGCAAAGCCTCTGTTGTTTGAATCCAAGTTTGACCAAGCCCTTACAGAATAACCACATGGTTAAATAACAGATTTTAGAAACCACAGTACCCTGCAAAAATCCCCATAATTGTTTGAATTCAAAAAGGATTTGAATTCATACTTAAATCATTCCTGAAAACCAAATTAGAAAAAGTAAAAGAAATAAACAAAAGAAAAGGGCCAAGCGCCAGGTTTCTGGCCCAGCAAAGGATTGAGCCCAACAAGCCCACCCGGGAGTTCCCTTTTCTTTCCTCACGCGCAAACACACGCAGGCTGTCGCTGACAGACGGACCCCACCCTCATTTCGCACACATCGCTGACGAGCGGGCCCTGTCCACGCTGTCATCGTCTTCCCCAAACCACGCCCGTGACCACGTCGCAGCGGCAGTCACTGCCGGTAATGGCGCGGCTTAAATGGGCATTAAACCTCGGGCGTTTCCTGTCGAGGCACTGGCTATAAGATCCCCACCTCCTCGCAGTCATTTTCCCCTAGCCAATTCTGCATTCACGCCACCAGGCTGCCCACGACTCGCTCGAGACCGCCGCAGACAGAGCCAACTCCGATGATCGATTCAGGTGAGCCTCGTGCGCCCCTTCCCCTCTGGTTTGTTCGAGACACTTCGTAATCATCCTGCGCACCTCCTAACCACATCAGATCATCCCGTACTGCCCCAGGTCGCCGTATCCACTCGACGCCGCAAGCACCTGACGACCACCCCAACTCCGGCGACCAATCTCAGTAAGTCCCGTGCACCCCTTGCTTTCTCCTTCACCCGAGCGTGTTCGCAATTGACCTGCGCATCTCCTAAACCCGCTGGTTCATGTTAGGGCGGCGCGGAACCTCGGCAACTACTCCGACAAACTCCACCCGACGTCAGACACAACTCCGACGAGATCCAGAGCCCATCCCCGAGCACCCCTCCGCAAGCCAGGACTACGTCGAGCTTCAGCAGCCTCCGGTGAACCTGGTATGACCCTTCT
Source organism: Avena atlantica (assembly GCA_910589765.1). NCBI lineage: Eukaryota > Viridiplantae > Streptophyta > Magnoliopsida > Poales > Poaceae > Avena > Avena atlantica. The sequence continues at coordinate 439,829,759 of OU342735.1, read as the reverse complement.
CCCTCTCACGGACGATCTAGAACGCCGGCTCCACCGTAGTCTGACTCGCCGCCGCCGGTCAGCGCCGCTAGCGCCGCCAGAGTGTGGTCAGACTGTTTGGGAGCGTTGGATCTAGATCCTGTGGCGTAGAATAGAAGTAGGATTTAGGGGTACGCGTGTGTCTGAGCCGCGAGATCTCATTTAAATCGTGCGGTCCGCAGAGCTCGATCCGCACGAACCGGTACGCACCAGTGAGGTTGCAACGCGTGGCTAGGTTAAATTCAAAAACAGAATTTAAAACCTGATTTAGATCCAAACTTCAAACTGCTATAACTTTTGAATGCCACGTTGGAATTTTACAAACTTTATATCGTTGGATTCAGCGAAACAAGACCTTTCTGAATATCCAATTTGTTTAACAAATAGTAACAGATAAAATGGCTTTATTTGTAGAACATGTTTAAGGCTATTTTGAATATAAATTTATTTTGGTAAGTGGTTTTAGTGTCAAATAAGTTTGTTTTGGCAAATGTTGGTGTTCTGTTATATTTCAGTATCATGCACATGCTTAGTAGAATTTTCAAAATCACCACTTAGTAAAATGTTGCATGCATGCATTCATATTATTTTTGATTGATTATAAAATTGTGTGTAATTGTATGTTACAAATTTTTTGTAGATTTTGCTAGTGATTGTGACTGTGAAGAGTGCTGCTCCCCCCACTACCAAGGCAAGTGATATTTTCATGAATATTTCTAACCTATGTTTTGTACTAGCATTAGAAATTTTGCTAAGTCTTGCATGCTACTTTTGTCAAATGATATGTTGGAAAATCCTATGTAGTTTAGAATTGTAGAATTGCTAAGGAATTTTCCCTATGATAAGTTGCCATGCCTTGCTTAGCCTAGCTATATAGAAAACAAGGGTTGGTGAAAATCTACACTTACCATGATGAAAATATTTCTAAGTCAAGAGACTTATACTTTCCTAATAAAACCACTAAGTCAAATGAACCTCCTGGGTGGAATGGAAAGAATGGGTTATGTTGAGTGGTTACACAAGGCCATGGACTTGGGTTGTGTATCTCACTTGTGGTAAGCCACCCAGGCACAAAGGGATTTGGAGGCCAAGTGTTGAGAAAGCTTACAGTGCAACCACTTGGCAATATGGGCTCTGCCTTGATCATATAGGTTGCTAGAACTTAGTCACTTGGACAGTTGGTGGTAGTTGGGATGATAGGTTGGAACGCGTCCATTTGACTAAGGAAAGGCTTCTGAAAGGTCCTGTCTTGGGAAACCAAGTCTGGTGGGGAAAGTGCACAACCTCTGCAGATGGAAAACCTAAGTACTTAGCCTAGTCCAAGGAAATGGACAACTTGAGCATCAAGACATGGAAGCTACAAGAATCTCATCACTCCAACTTCTAAGTCAAATTTGTGGGTGAACAAGGGTGAAGGACCCCAATGTCTATTGGTGGTTTCTTGGGAAGTTTTTTTTACAAAGAAAAACTTGGTGATTTCAACTAATAGGTAAAACCTATTTTCAAGCAAAGCAAGCCAAGCTACACTTAGCCAAAATGCATATAGTAATATAGTCCACTTAAAAAAATACTAAGGTATCACTTGCCAATACTATTCCAAAGTATTGACCCTCTGTGGCTGTAACTTGTGATGTTGCAGGTTACTCCGATGATGAGTAGGAGTCATGAGTCTACACTCAACATGCTTGCCTGTGGCACATGAAGATGAAGACTTATGTTTATTTACTTATTCCTTAAACTCTTGTGTTAGGCCTTTGGCCCTGAGTTGTAAAAGACTATGTTTTATCTCTGGAATGAATGTAATAAACGACCTTTGTATCTGTGTACTTCATATTAAACTGTGGATGCTAGCATTGATCCAGGGACTAGCATTGCAATCACAGGGATCCTTTCCTTATAAAGGAGGGGTCTAACAGATGGTATCAGAGCCCTGTGTTTCCTGTAGGATTATGACCCTAGGATTTGAAAACCACTAAGGAAAAATTTTCAACTACTTCTACACTTGTCTATTCTTCTCGTAAAACTTTTCTAATCTTTTCATTCTCAACTCCATTTGTAGATGAACTCCATCAACGAAGCCGTGAAGAAGGGACCACTCATGACCATGACCTTGGAGTGTGAAACTGAGTTTCCCAATATTCTCAAGGACCTCATGGTGGCAATGGAAGCACATGGTGCAGCTGTGTACCAGGGCTTTCCAGTGATGGATGAAGGAGTGGAGTATTGGTGGGTGCAACTTCACTTGTACAAAAACAAGGAAGACAACCACAAAGAAAGGGGATTCTGCTTGTACACCAACACTGTAATGCACACCACATTCTTTGAGTCAGCCAAAGATGCAGCCTGGAGGACTATCAAAGAACTAAGTGTTAGAGTCAAGTGCAGAATGCTCAACCTCCAAAAAGACTTAGAGAAAGAGAAGGAACTTACCCAGGAGTTGGAAGCCACCAACCAAGAGTTAAGGGGAGATATAATAGACTTAGTAATGGAATCATGTGAACAGGATAGGTGGATTGCCTCTAGAAACATTGTGATAGCCACCAGATCTAGTGAGATAGGCCTATGAGCCCACCTTGTTAGTGGACCACCATCTATCACCTTATTTTTCCAAAATGATACCCTAAATAAGTGTGGACCTTGAATGATGTAATGGATATATGTATGCATGACTTGTGTGATGTTTGTGTTCCATGGTTATGTATGAGATGGTTGTTTTGTATTTATCTTAAATTGTGTTGTTCTAACTTTTCAATCTTATAAATAGATGCCTATTACCATCAGCACCGTTGAGGAGCTCCAGGTTACCCGTTTCGGACCCCGTATCATTGAGCTTACCACTTTGATCGATCTCCCTCTTCCACCATCACGGTGTACCCACTCACCAAGTTCGAGAGGAAGGACCTCTGGGGCTTCAAGGTGAACCAGCCAGGACGCCAGACTGAGCCTACTACAGAGGCCATCGTCTTCAAGCTGATGCACGATGACAGGGAGAGAGGCATGGAGGTAGTCATGCAGGACCTGATAGGACGTCTGTTAGGCCGTCACTCCCGACAGGTTAGGGGCACTCACTTCCACGTCTTTGGAAGGCGTGATGTTGATGGAGAGTCCATCGACTTTGAGGACGACTCGAGAGACACGGCAGAGCCGATACGTCTCTACCTTCAGGACTTAGAGACTCTCCTCAGGCACGTGGACACGGACAGGACGAACGTCATGCTTGGCAATGACGAGCTCCAGGTACAGCTTCGCGAGAAGGACAAGCTTTTTGCGCAGCAGGACGAGATGATCAAGGAAATGGAGACAAAGTTCGAGGCCCAGGACCGCAAGTTCAAGAGTCAAGAGAAACGCGTCCAGGATAGGAACAAGAAGATCCGGGACATGACCGAGGAACTGAAGTCCAAGGATTTCGAGCTTGAGCAGCAGCAGATGGTTATTGAGAGGCTTCGCTCCTAGAAGAGGGCTCTCAAGGCCAAGGTCGATTCCTTGACCACTACGATTGAGGAGAACAAGACCGCAATGGAGAACGCAGGTCTTACCTTTGTCGAGGAGGAGATTGATGCTGATGAGTAGACTTGACTACTCGTTTATCTTTCATATTCGTACTTGATATTGTATTTGGACCATCCGACATGTGGATGGCTTGCCACTTGTGTGTTTTACTTCATGAACTTAGTATGTGGTTGTTGAACTTTTATTCTTATGTTGATTGCTATGTGTTTGCTTATGATGTATTGTGCATAAAACATCTAGGGGTATCTCATTCTTATCTATTTGAACAAACCACAGATGCCTCCCCGTCGCGCAAACCCCAACCCCAACAACATCACCCCGGAAATGCAACAAATGATGAATGCGCAAACACAGCTTATGCAAATGATGACAACATTCATTCAAAACCAGAATAACAACAACAACAACCCCAATAACAACAACAACCCCAACAACAACAACAACAACCCTCCGGGTTTTGATATGCTCACCAGATTTCTGCGTCTGAGGCCAGCTAAGTTTTCGGGAACAACTGATCCCATGGTAGCCAATGACTGGCTACGTTCCGTGAACAAGGACTTAGTGACCGTGGGCTGCACGGATGCTGAAAAGGTCAGGTTTGCAGCACATCTGTTGGAAGGACCAGCCGCCACATGGTGGGACAATTTCCAAATCACCACTCCTATTGATGAGGTGACTTGGGCTATTTTCGAAGATGGCTTTCGCACTGCTCATATCTCATCAGGAATGATGAGTCTGAAAAAGAAGGAGTTTCATAACCTGAAGCAGCGCCACCGCAGCATGGCTGAGTACATAGAAGAGTTCAACAATCTGGCGCGCTATGCACCGGATGAGGTTGACACAGATGCAAAAAGAAAGGAAAAATTTCTGGAGGGCTTGAATGATGAACTGAACCTACAGTTGTCTGTGGCATATGTTCCAACTTACCAGTCTTTGTGTGACAAGGCTGCTATTTTGGAGAGTAAAATGAAGCAAGTCGAGAGTAGGAAGAGAAAACACTCCGACAAGCACAGCTCGGGATCGTCTCACAAACGATCTCACTATGATGACAGTGGCAGCTCAGGATCCCATAAGCATGGGAAATTCAACAAGCACCACAACCACAACCGTCATGACAACAAGCATCACCGCAGTCATGACAATGACAGGTACAAGAACCACAAGGGTGGACATAAGAGCCACTATAGTGGAAATGGTAGTGGAAGTGGGAGCCAGCCTCCTAAAAAGGACATCAGTCAGGTTGAGTGCTTCAAATGCAATAAGCTGGGGCATTATGCTAATGAGTGCCCTAAGAAGAAAGTGGAAGGACCTAGCAAGCCAAATCCTTTCCAGAAAGGACAGGTTAACCACATCAATGTGGAGGAGGTCTATGAGGAGCCTGATGCCGTTGCTGGTAAGTTCAGACTCAATTCAATTTCAGCATTTGTACTCTTTGATACCGGTGCATCTCATTCATTCATATCAAAAGCATTTGTTGAAAGAAATGAACTACCGGCAGAAACCATTGGGTGTCCTATAAGAGTGAGTTCTCCGGGTGGAGAAATGATAGTAAACTCTGGATGTCATGACTTAGTCATAGAGTTTGGAAAACATAAGTTTCCAGTGAACCTAATAATCCTGAATTCCCAAGGATTGGATGTGATTTTGGGGATGGATTGGATGGCTAAGTATGAGGGAGTATTAGATTGTGCCAATCGTACAGTTGCACTCACAACCCCAGAAGGAAAAAGAATAAAATTCAAGTCAAACTTTGAATCCAAGGGAAGTAAGCTGAATTCTCTTAAGGGGGTTAGCATGGACAGTGTGCCAATTGTGTGTGAGTATCCGGATGTATTTCCGAAAGAGTTACCAGGAATGCCACCAGATAGAGATGTGGAGTTTCTGATAGATTTGGTACCAGGTTCTGGACCAATAGCTAAGAGACCATACAAAATGTCAGTTGATGAACTGAAAGAGCTCAAGAAGCAGCTAGGAGAACAGTTGCAGAAAGGGTTTATTCAACCAAGTTCTTCATCTTGGGGAGCCCCAGTATTGTTTGTGGAGAAGAAGGATAGAACACAAAGATTATGTATTGACGATCGTTCTCTCAACGAGGTAACCATCAAGAACAAATATCCTTTGCCAAGAATCAACGACTTGTTTGATCAGCTAGAAGGAGCATGTGTGTTTTCGAAGATTGATCTCCGGTCAGGTTATTTTCAACTCAAGATAAGAGAGCAAGACATACCTAAGAACGCATTCACTACAAGATATGGATTGTATGAGTACACTGTGATGCCTTTTGGTTTAACCAACGCTCCAGCATACTTCATGAATATGATGAACAAGGTATTCATGGAATTTCTTGACAAGTTTGTGGTCGTTTTCATCGATGACATCTTAGTCTACTCCAAGAGTAGGGAAGAACATGAAAGACACTTACGCTTGATACTTGAAAAGTTAAGGGAGCATAAACTCTATGCCAAATTCAGCAAATGTGAGTTCTGGTTAAAGGAAGTTGGATTTCTTGGTCATGTTATGACAAAGGATGGTGTGGCAGTGGATCCTGCCAAGGTTTCAGCTGTGACAGAATGGGAATCTCCCAAGAATGTGAAAGAAGTTCGTAGTTTTCTCGGCTTAGCAGGTTACTACAGAAGGTTCATTGAAAATTTCTCGAAGGTTGTTAAGCCAATGACGGAATTGTTAAAAAAGGACAAGAGATTTGCTTGGTCTGAAGGGTGTGAAGTCAGTTTCCAAGAATTGAAGAAGAGACTTGTAACAGCACCAGTTCTATGTCTGCTAGATTTGGAAAAGGATTTCCAAGTATATTGTGATGCGTCTCATCAAGGTTTGGGTGCCGTACTTATGCAAGACGGTAAAGTTGTGGCTTATGCCTCGAGACAACTCAAAACTCATGAAGTAAACTATCCTACTCAATATTTGGAGTTGGCCTCTGTCGTCCATGCACTCAAAACATGGAGACATTACCTTTTGGGAAAGCGATGTGAAGTGTTCACCGATCATAAGAGCTTGAAGTATATCTTCACCCAGAAGGAAATCAACATGAGACAAAGGAGATGGCTAGAACTTATCAAGGATTACGACTTAAGTTTGCAGTACCACCCCGGTAAAGCAAATGTAGTAGCAGATGCTCTAAGTCATAAGACGTTTGTAAATGGCCTTACCAAAGGGGAATTGCCAGATGACTTGTGTAAGCGATTCAAAGAACTCAGATTGGAGATTGTGCCTGAAGGACATCTCATGTCTTTGGATGTTCAACCCACCTTATTGGACAAGATCCGAGAAGCTCAGAAGACTGATAAGGAAATTGAAAAGATTAAGGAAAATATAAGTCTAGGGAAAGCTAAGAGTTTCCAGATGGACGAACAAGGAACCTTATGGCACGGGAAACGTATATGCGTTCCACAAGACCCGGAGTTGCGGAAACTGATTTTACAGGAATCCCACAACTCTCCGTATTCTATTCACCCGGGAAACACCAAGATGTACATGGACATGAAGGAAAGATTTTGGTGGAATAATCTCAAGAGGGACATCGCCGAACACATTGCTTTGTGTGATGTGTGTAGCAGAGTAAAAGCGGAGCATCAGAAACCAGCGGGTTTGCTTCAACCACTACCTATTCCTGAATGGAAGTGGGAAAATATTGGTATGGATTTCATTACCGGATTACCAAGGACCAGGTCAGGGTATGATTCTATATGGGTAGTAGTGGATCGCCTAACTAAAGTGGCTCATTTTATACCCGTGAAGACAACTTATACAAGTGCCAGGTTAGATAAAATCTACATGAGCAGAATTGTATGCCTTCACGGTGTGCCTAAGAGCATTGTGTCAGATAGAGGAACTCAGTTCACTTCTCACTTTTGGAGACAGCTTCATGAGTCCTTAGGAACGAGGTTGGAATTCAGCACTGCTTTTCATCCTCAAACTGATGGACAAACCGAAAGGACTAATCAGATTCTTGAAGATATGTTGAGGGCCTGTGCCTTAGACTATGGAGCAAGTTGGGATGAAAGCTTGCCTTACGCAGAGTTCTCTTACAACAACAGTTATCAATCTAGTATTGGGATGGCACCATTTGAATTTCTTTACGGAAGGAAGTGTACCACCCCATTGCTATGGAATGGAGTGGGAGAAAGGAGTTTATTTGGACCTGATCTTATCAAAGACGCCGAAGAGAAGGTCAAATTGGTTAAGGACAGGTTAAGGGTAGCATAGTCCCGACAGAAAAGCTACGCAGATTCTAAGCATAGAGAAGTCACCTACGAAGTTGGGGATAGAGCTTATCTCAGAGTATCACCACTTCGTGGAGTGAAAAGATTTGGAGTCAAAGGAAAGTTGGCACCAAGATATGTTGGACCATTCAAAATTCTAAGTCGCAAGGGAGAAGTTGCATATGAAGTTGAATTGCCAGAATCTCTGTCAGCGGTCCATAATGTGTTTCATGTGAGTCAACTCAAGAAATGTCACCCAGAGATGGAAGAATCATCTTTGAAGGATACCATACCTTTGGAAGAAGTCCAGCTAGAAAGTGATCTCACCTATGAAGAAAAGCCTGTCAAGATTCTCGAGACCGCAGAAAGAGTCACAAGGACAAAAACTATCAAGTTCTGCAAAGTGCAATGGAATCATCATTCCGAAGAGGAAGCAACATGGGAAAGAGAAGATGATCTTCGGAAAGACCACCCTCACCTATTTGCTAGCCAATCCGAATCTCAAGGGCGATATTCATCCTAAGGGGGTTAGATTTGTAACATCCCTAAATTCATATTCCAAAACTCATGCATATCATCCTTGCATTCATCATCATTTAGAGATTTTTCTCAAAATCATTTCAGAAAAACAGAAACTTTTGATGTTATGATTTTATGTGGACAAATTTAATTCAAAAGACCTACACCATTTGAAACTTGAATGTTTAGGAACTTGTTTGCTTGCCCCATTGTTGGAAAAGTTTAGGAGAGAAGGGTTAACCAAAGTTTCAAATTTAGAAAGAAATTCAAAATCCCTTTTCCAAACATTTTCAAAACAGATGCAAAGCCTCTGTTGTTTGAATCCAAGTTTGACCAAGCCCTTACAGAATAACCACATGGTTAAATAACAGATTTTAGAAACCACAGTACCCTGCAAAAATCCCCAGAATTGTTTGAATTCAAAAAGGATTTGAATTCATACTTAAATCATTCCTGAAAACCAAATTAGAAAAAGAAAAAGAAATAAACAAAAGAAAAGGGCCAAGCGCCAGGTTTTTGGCCCAGCAAAGGATCGAGCCCAACAAGCCCACCCGGGAGTTCCCTTTTCTTTCCTCACGCGCAAACACACGCAGGCTGTCGCTGACAGACGGACCCCACCCTCATTTCGCACACATCGCTGACGAGCGGGCCCTGTCCACGCTGTCATCGTCTTCCCCAAACCGCGCCCGCGACCACGTCGCAGCGGCAGTCACTGCCGGTAATGGCGCGGCTTAAATGGGCATTAAACCTCAGGCGTTTCCTGTCGAGGCACTAGCTATAAGATCCCCACCTCCTCGCAATCATTTTCCCCCAGCCAATTCTGCATTCACGCCACCAGGCTGCCCACGACTCGCTCGAGACCGCCGCAGACAGAGCCAACTCCGACGATCGATTCAGGTGAGCCCCGTGCGCCCCTTCCCCTCTGGTTTGTTCGAGACACTTCGTAATCATCCTGCGCACCTCCTAACCACATCAGATCATCCCGTACTGCCCCAGGTCGCCGTATCCACTCGACGCTGCAAGCACCTGACGACCACCCCAACTCCGGCGACCAATCTCAGTAAGTCCCGTGCACCCCTTGCTTTCTCCTTCACCCGAGCGTGTTTGCAATTGACCTGCGCATATCCTAAACCCGCTGGTTCATGTTAGGGCGGCGCAGAACCTCGGCAACTACTCCGACAAACTCTACCCGACGCCAGACACAACTCCGACGAGATCCAGAGCCCATCCCCGAGCACCCCTCCGCAAGCCAGGACTACGTCGAGCTTCAGCAGCCTCCGGCGAACCTGGTATGACCCTTCTCCCTCTCGCGGACGATCTAGAATGTCGGCGCCACCGTAGTCTGACTCGCCGCCGCCGGTCAGCGCCGCTAGCGCCGCCAGAGTGTGGTCAGAGTGTTTGGGAGCGTTGGATCTAGATCCTGTGGCGTAGAATAGAAGTAGGACGAAGGGGTACGTGTGTGTCTGAGCCGCCAGATCTCATTTAAATCATGCGGTCCGCAGAGCTCGATCCGCACGAACCGGTACGCACCAGTGAGGTTGCGACGCGTGGCTAGGTTAAATTCAAAAACAGAATTTAAAACCTGATTTAGATCCAAACTTCAAACTGCTATAACTTTTGAATGCCACGTTGGAATTTTACAAACTTTATATCGTGGGATTCAGCGAAACAAGACCTTTCTGAATATCCAATTTGTTTAACAAATAGTAACAGATAAAATGGCTTTATTTGTAGAACATGTTTAAGGCTATTTTGAATATAAATTTATTTTGGTAAGTGGTTTTAGTGTCAAATAAGTTTGTTTTGGCAAATGTTGGTGTTCTGTTATATTTCAGTATCATGCACATGCTTAGTAGAATTTTCAAAATCACCACTTAGTAAAATCTTGCATGCATGCATTCATATTATTTTTGATTGATTATAAAATTGTGTGTAATTGTATGTTACAAATTTTGTGTAGATTTTGCTAGTGATTGTGACTATGAAGAGTGCTGCTCCCCCACTACCAAGGCAAGTGATATTTTCATGAATATTTCTAACCTATGTTTTGTACTAGCATTAGAAATTTTGCTAAGTCTTGCATGCTACTTTTGTCAAATGATATGTTGGAAAATCCTATGTAGTTTAGAATTGTAGAATTGCTAAGGAATTTTCCCTATGATAAGTTGCCATGCCTTGCTTAGCCTAGCTATATAGAAAACAAGGGTTGGTGAAAATCTACACTTACCATGATGAAAATATTTCTAAGTCAAGAGACTTATACTTTCCTAATAAAACCACTAAGTCAAATGAACCTCCTGGATGGAATGGAAAGAATGGGTTATGTTGAGTGGTTACACAAGGCCATGGACTTGGGTTGTGTATCTCACTTGTGGTAAGCCACCCAGGCACAAAGGGATTTGGAGGCCAAGTGTTGAGAAAGCTTACAGTGCAACCACTTGGCAATATGGGCTCTGCCTTGATCATATAGGTTGCTAGAACTTAGTCACTTGGACAGTTGGTGGTAGTTGGGATGATAGGTTGGAACACGTCCATTTGACTAAGGAAAGGCTTCTGAAAGGTCCTGTCTTGGGAAACCAAGTCTGGTGGGGAAAGTGCACAACCTCTGCAGATGGAAAACCTAAGTACTTAGCCTAGTCCAAGGAAATGGACAACTTGAGCATCAAGACATGGAAGCTACAAGAATCTCATCACTCCAACTTCTAAGTAAAATTTGTGGGTGAACAAGGGTGAAGGACCCCAATGTCTATTGGTGGTTTCTTGGGAAGTTTTTTTTACAAAGAAAAACTTGGTGATTTCAACTAATAGGTAAAACCTATTTTCAAGCAAAGCAAGCCAAGATACACTTAGCCAAAATGCATATAGTAATATAGTCCACTTAAAAATATACTAAGGTATCACTTGCCAATACTATTCCAAAGTATTGACCCTCTGTGGCTGTAACTTGTGATGTTGCAGGTTACTCCGATGATGAGTAGGAGTCATGAGTCTACACTCAACATGCTTGCCTGTGGCACATGAAGATGAAGACTTATGTTTATTTACTTATTCCTTAAACTCTTGTGTTAGGCCTTTGGCCCTGAGTTGTAAAAGACTATGTTTTATCTCTGGAATGAATGTAATAAACGACCTTTGTATCTGTGTACTTCATCTTAAACTGTGGATGCTAGCATTGATCTAGGGACTAGCATTGCAATCACAGGGATCCTTTCCTTATAAAGGAGGGGTCTAACAAGTAGTTCGGATCTGGTAGTGGTGGTTCGTACTGCATTTCCATCTAGTCTACAAAGAAATCTACAACGGCTTGAGATTTGATTACATCTCGCCTATCATATTGAGGAGTATACGGTGCTAGTTCTATGGCCCATTTTGCGACTCGGCTGCTAGCATCTTTGCTGCCCAATATATCTGAGATAGGTGCCTTGCATATTACCCGGATTGGGTGTTCTTGGAAATAATGTTTCAGCTTCTTTGCCGCCATATATACCCCGTATGTCATCTTCTGATAATGCGGGTAATTCTGTTTCGAGACATAGAGCACTTCGCTCAAGTAATAAACTGGTCTTTGGACTGACTTGCCCCCTTCTTCACATTCAACCGCTATTACTGCACTTACAACTCTGTTGGTTGCGGCGACATAGAGCAACATTGGCTCTTTGGATAGTGGTGATGCTAATATTGGTGTTGTTGCCAACATTTTCTTTAATTCATGGAAAGCGCTATCAGCTTGCTGTGTCCACGTGAATTTGTCTGATTTCTTCATCAGTTGATATAGTGGTAGGGCTTTTTCACCTAGCCGACTAACAAACCTGCTCAACGAGGCCAGGCATCTAGTAAACTTCTGGACATCGTTGAGGGTTTTTGGCAATTCCATTCTTTCGATGGCCCTAATTTTTGTCGGGTTAGCTTCGATTGCTCGGCTGGATACAAGGAATCCGAGTAACTTGCCAGCCGGGACACCAAATGTACATTTTTCCGGGTTAAGCTTCATCCGGAATCTTCTCAAGTTTGCGAATGTTTGACGCAAGTCCTCAATTAGAGTATGACTTTGCTTGGTTTTTATTACCACGTCATCGACGTATACTTGAACGTTTTTGTCCAATTGATCTTGCAAGCATTTTTGCATGCATCTTTGATATGTTGCACATGCATTTCTCAACCCAAATGGCATGGTACGATAGCAATAAGCCCCATACGGGGTGATAAAAGCTGTCTTTATTTGATCATCCGGATTCAGTGGTATCTGATGGAATCCAGAATACGCATCCACAAATGACAACAACTCACACCCAGCAGTAGAATCTATGACTTGATCGATCCGTGGCAGGGGAAATGGATATTTTGTACACGCCTTATTGAGGTTCGTGTAATCAATACACATGCGCCATACCACTGCCACGTTTGGGTCATATTTTTTCTTCTCGACCAAGACTGGATTTTACAACCAATCCGGGTGCAGCACTTCCATGATGAATCCAGCAGCTAAGAGTCTAGCAATCTCGACAGCTATTACTTTCCTACTATCTTTGGCAAAGCAGCAGAGGGGTTGCTTTACCGGCTTGGCATCTGGTCTTACGTGAAGAGAGTGCTCAGCCAGCTCCCTCGGAACTCCTTGCAGATCCTGAGTGGACCATGCAAAGATATCCCGATTCTCACGGAGGAAGCTGGTGAGCTCGCTTTCCTAGTTGTTCGTGAGGCCAGCCCCAATGGTAACTGTGTGCTATGGGAAAGTCCCATCCACCTGTACCTTCTTGGTTTCTTTGGTAGCTTGAAATGACACATTGCCATGCGGGTTGGTGAGTGCTGGCATGGACATTTGTGCTGCTTTGGCCAATGCTGCCACTTCCAACATTTGATGCTTTTCTTGTGCTATGACGAGTGACTCGGCCAGTGAAGATCCGGCTGAGGCACAAGCAATGGATCTTTTGTAGTCCCCTTCAACTGTAATCACCCCACATGGGCCTGGCAGCTTCATCTTTAAGTAGGCAATGTGGGGAGTAGCCATGAACCTTGCCATAGCCGGCCTGCCGTGTAAGGCGTGATATGAGCTGACCAAATCCACTACCTCGAACTCTATGGCTTCAGTGCGACAGTTCTCCTTGTTGCCAAATAAGACGTCGAACCAGATCTTGCCAATTGGCTCACAGGACAGTCCCAACACAATACCGTGGAAAATGGTCTTAGTTGGCTCCAGCATGTTCATGGTAATGCCTAACTTGAGCATAGTATCCTTGTACATGATGTTGATACTACTGCCATCGTCGATCAGAACTTTTTAAAACTTGACAATTGATATCTGGGCCCATGAACGTTGGATCCAAAACTAGAGCATATCCTCCTGGGGTTGGCATGATCTTGGGGTGATCTTTTATGCTCCATGTTATCTCTTGCTCAGACCAATGCATGTACTTGGGAATTACCGGCATTGTGGCATTCACCTCCATCATCTGTCGCTGCTGGCTCTTTTTGTCATTCGGCTCTGTGACAAAGACAACATAGCTCTAGTGATGTTCTCTATACTCATTTCTAGTTCCGTGGACGACATGAGCGTCGTCACCACTTGGATTGTGCACCTGGTGCTCAGTTTCTCTCCTTTCTTGATTATGATACCTCGGCTGCCTGTTTTCGTATCTGTTATATGTTCCCACTGTTTGAGCATTTCCTCCTGTAAGTGGTGGAGGGGGAGGTGGTGGAAGCTGCTTATTCGGCGAATCCACTCTATCTCCTTTATGAAACCAAGTGCATTGCCTTGTTGTGTGATTGGCCGGTTTACTCGGACTAGGCGTGTGAAACTTACACGGCTGGTCCAGCATCATCTCATAGGTATATTTCTGTCGGTCCTGATATTGCTTCCTTTGTTCATATGGCTTTTTTCCATCATTCTTTGGTACCCACTGTTGCTGTCCACTTGTCCCTTGGCGCTGGCTACTTCCAGCATCCGGATGATCCTGACTTATGGCCGCAACTTGAGTCGAACCATATCTGTAGTCTGGCCTTTCGTCTCTTCTCTTGCTTCTGTATTCGGATCTTTCCTAGCGCCTTTGCGACCCGGCAGCGTCATAGATTTGAGTCTCAGTCATCCCGTCTGCCGACATAAGCAGCGGCTGAGTCGAATCCCCTAACGCATACGAATCAGCAATTCTTATAGTTTTTGCTAGGCTTGCCGGCGTATCCCTCTGTAACCTTTGCAACAACACACTTCCATGTCTGCATCCTTGTGCAAACCAAGTGATTCCCTGTGATTCGATTACCCCTTCACAGGAGTTGCGCATCGTATACCACCTTGTGAGGAATTCCATGTCTGTCTCATTCGGTCTTTGCTTACACATCGCCAGTTGCTGTGGGCGATTCGGCCTCTTGTAAGTGCTCGTGAAATTGCTCACAAAGGCATCTTGAAAATCGATCCAGCTGTTAATGCTTCCGGGTGGCAAATTGTTTAGCCATACCCGAGTTGTTCATTCTAGCATTTGCGGTACATAACGCACCGCCCATCTCAAATTTCCCTGTGCGATCTTCACAGCAGTTCCATAATCTATGAGCCAGTCCTCTGGCTTTGTACTTCCATCATACGTTTTTGTTCCTCTGGCCAGTTGGAAATTTGGCACCGGTGGCTCCTTCATGATCCTTGGGCAAAAGCACGGTGGACCCTACGGACCTTGCAATTCGATCAGTTCTGTCATCTTTATTCGTTCAAGATTCAGCCTTGCATCATCCGGCTGAAGGTTCCTACCTCCGAGTCTAGCTCCCATTGCTTGATATGCGTGATCCGACAATTCATATCCGTCGTTCACCATAGCCGAGTAACCATTATTGTACTTATTGGCGTTCGGGTCAGCAGGCTATTGAGCTGCCTTTCCCGCGCTTTGTTGTCTTCTTCCGGGTTGAGCTGGTGCATTATTTGGCCCTGGATTTCCTCCTCCTGCTGAGTGAGTTCAACGCCTAGCTTGAGGCGCAATTTTTCCCTCCGTTATCGTTTCTTTGCCCTGCTTGCCTTTCTTGGCCTGCATTCTCCTGGTTTTCATTTCCTTGGGCATTACTCCTTCTTGCCCCCTGCGTATGTGCCGGGTTCCTTGAGCCATCGCCGGATCATAGGTGACCATCTGCTTGTTTCTTCCAGAATCCACACTTTTCGGTCTTGGTGCCGCTCCGGGTGAGGATGCCGTGTGCCCTGCCGATCTTGCCGGAACAGGAGTCGCCGAGTGAACCAGCTGTGACCTTCCTGCTACACCCGGATTTGCCCTGTAATACGCTTCATTCAGCATGCTAGCTGCTCTTACTAGTTCATTGACTCGTTCTTGTTGTCTTTTCTTTGCTTCTCCCTCCAAATGGGGTAATTCTGCCATTGTTGCTTCCGCTGCTCGCAGATTAGCTGCTGCTGTATTATATGTTGGCTGCATAGCTGTTTCATTGTTGTTCTCTGGCGTTATTTTGGACGTCGCATCTGCCAGCTCTTCATTGAGGTTTCTCCCTCTCAATCTCATCGCATCAAGCCGGGTCTTCGCGCCGTTGACTCGATTCGCGGAGTTGAGCTCTCAGATCGTGATATCCACATCTTGCTATAAATGCGCTAATTCCTTGGCTTTCTCCGTAACTTTTATCCTGGCCTCCTCCAACTCGGCTTGCACACGTGCCGGGTCAGTTTCCTGCGCTACTGGCTCTGCCAACTTGTCTATCGCTTCCTGCAGCTCCTTAGCCCTTTTACTTCTAGCAATGTTTTCTGGTTTTTCCAATGGTGCCTTTGCTGTTCTTGCAACCCTTGGTGTTTCCTCATGATTACCTCCCTCAACATTCCCATTCACTACCAGAACTATCGGCGAAGCCGCGGGGTTTGGGGCTGTCATCATTACCTCCATGGAGACGAGCTGGTGAAGCTTCCCAGCGACAGGAATCGCTGGCGGATCCGATGCCAGGACGACGTGCTCTGGATATGAGCGCTCCACGCGCACTGCGACGTAAACCTGGTGCTCGACGAACTTGATGAAGCGACCACCCCTAGGGAACGGCTTGCTCCCGAAGCAGCCCGCGTTGTCGCTGACGAAGTTGAGCGCTCCAAACCTCTGGATGAGGCTGGAGTAGATGCGCTCGTCGGTCTGGGCGATGATGTTGCCCGTCCGGATGAAGACTCCATCAAGCACCTGCTTCTGCCCCACGGTGGGCGCCAACTGTCGTGATGGTGGCACGACAAATGCCATGGGTAGGCTTAAGTTGGGGGCCGAATGGTTGCTTGTGGTCACCAGGGAGGGAGTGCACGGTCTAGCCATGCACGAAGAACAAGATGAACTCTCCACACTTAACGATTTGATTGATACCCGAGGATTACAAGTGCTCCTTGAGCTGTATGAACTAGAGTTCAGTGCACTCGTTCTCTCCTTTGTCCAACCTCCCTTTACTACAGCTACACCCTCCCTTATATAGGCAATGCTAGCTAGCATATACCCCTTTGGGTTCTAGGGTTTACTGTTTGGATCTTGGTCCCTATAATGTGGGTCGGGTCATGGGCTTACCCTAAGTCCAATGGGCTAGTCCACAAAGCTTGACAGATAACGGTCTTCTGGTACGTCGCCTCCTGTTCCTTTTGGCGTCACGCAGTAACTTTGTACGTCAGCCTTTGCTTTGGGCGTCACTCGGCTCCTTTTGTGTCGCCCGGCGTCGCCCTTCTCTTTTGACCATGCTTTACCATGTTCCCTCCTGAACCTTACTCGGAAAGGTGGCACGCGTCCTATTCGACTAGGCCCTTCCTCGGAAGACTCGGCTCGTTGGTTCCTGTAAGACTAACAACTTTGTCTTATGTGGGCCGCCATAGATCATATGTCGGCCGCACACAATTCTCTCTCTCGGCCGTTCTTACCCTGCATGGTTCTTTCTTTACTCGGATCTGGCCAAGCCGTGCTATGTTTCACCTCTCGTGACCCTACCGGGGGTTATCCCCCGACAGCCGCCATCCTCGAGCTCCATGCTTCAGTACTCTGGACGTAGAGGTCGCGATCCCTCTTCCTCTCTCTCTCTCTATGTGCACCTCCCTCCCTTTCTTATGCACGACAAGTGTTTGAGATATTGCCAAGGTCTTACATATGTTCGATGAATTTGACAAGTACATGAAAGTTCCTGATAACTTAATGCTTGCTGAAACCAAGCCATGCTCGCGATAAGTTAATTGTTTTGCTTTTCTACTTGCCACGATCGTAGGTCGAGTTGATTTCCTATTAGCATTTTTTACATATCTAGATGTATATGTCTGTCATATATATAGCTGCCTAACATCTTGATACCCCATTATTGTGTTTACTACATCAGGCTCCACCAGAAGAGGGGCGCCGATGGCATGAGGGGAGTTGAGAACAGCGTGGCGACGGCGAAGTAGGAGGACTACGGGCTAAGCTTGGTGGAGAAGGAGATGAGTATGGATGAATGCAAGATATGTGTTTAGGCATCACCTTGGATGGTCACGACGTGCGCGGCGCGATGTCACCAATAGGAGCGGCCTCCGCGATGGCCTGATCCCCTTTTATGGTCCTAGAATGACAGCGCCGATGGGTTGGGGACGGATGAGAAGAGCAGAGAGCAGAGACATCCTTCGCTCGCTGGGTGGCCAGGTGGGAGCTGATCACCTAGGCGCTCGCGAAGGAGGGTGTCGCCATGGTCATGGCTCGAAGCTTGGAGAGATCACTGCAAAAAATAAAATCTCGAGATCAGTTGCACTGTGGGATGTCGCGCCAGGTATAGGTGGCCATGGTGGACCAAAAGCTGGCCGAGATAGATGCTTTTTTGCCACCCAGTTTGGTATGTCCGTGTGACTGGCCTTTGCCTCCAACAGCCAACAGGGTCAGTGCTCCCCCTCTTCTTCGTCTACACTACTTTTAGTTTCTACATGCACTTTGCATACCTTTCATGTTACTAAGGATACGAGTATCTAGGCCTTTTGCACATTAACCAACGATTTGGGTCCTCACGATACAGTATATGATAGTGATGAATTCTTCAGAAAATAGTGTGTTTTTTTGTTTGAAAGGAAATGTGCATCTTGAAGTAATTGTTTTCTATCTACCGATTTGAATTAAGTTGCAGAAAAATGTCTAATCTAAAAGCCATTGATGAAGACTTAAGAGTACAACTTCAAATATGTCTCTTGCTTGTTTGATCTCGAACATGGATGTATTCCAAATTCAGTTATGTGCTACACAATTGTTAAATTGTAGTATCACTAGATAATTTTTTTTAGCTCACCAACAACACTTTGAAGTTCCTTAAGGTTAGTACTCATTTGGGAGTTCAAATTGGTTCATGAGATTCAGATTGTTCTACAGTGTCTTCTCAGAGAATCTATTCTACCATTGCGGAGAAGCCCTAAAGGAAGGTCCTCGAAGGAATATTGCCATTGAGTTCTTTACAACTGAACACTACTAGAGATATATAACTCTCACTACTGGACATCTTCCAATACATAGTACAGAGATGTGAGTTGTTATCTATAAGGCAGCAATGCCTCCATCCCTTAAAGAGAATTCTTCAATAGAGTTTGATTACGAAGTTGGCGATTTACCTGTTTGTCAAGTTATGCTACTCATACTAAGCAGTACTCCTACCGGGTATCTCAATGAAGTGCTTGTTATGGTTCCTGCTAATTCGAGCTAGCCTCTATTGTTCCCTTCAACAAGGTAACATGGTGGCTATCTATTTTCTTGTTTACATGTACAACTCTGCTGCTGCTAATGATCATGTGCTTAAGTGTGTGTTTCTTGATAGGCAACTATGGTAGATGAGAAGACTGTCACTAGGGTTGTAGTGTGTGCATGGATTTTAATCAGTCATTGTTGTCTTTAAATGAAGTGATTTTCGATGACCGATGAAGCAACAATTATCAGCAAGCGGCACAACTTCCGACCAGATTTGCTTCGGTGTCCCCCCCTTGACGAAACTTTAAAGGGGTAAGATGGTATTTTACTATTAATTACTGACGCTAAACCAGATTACATTGGCACGCTGAAGCCCATACACAATATTTACTTATACGTCCTAGAAATACTCCTCACCGTTGCGACGGGTTAACACAACACGATGGCCACGCGCCATCACACGACCTGATTTTGCTAGGCACTACTAGCTTGTTGCGATTTGCCATATCGCCAAAAAACCCATACATGCGTTGACACGATTTGGGATTGGTAGAGGTGCGTATCAAAGTCCATCCAAAATCATCAGCTTGCTAGTCTAGTATATTATATACGTACGTGTCTTGCCCGAGATCAGGGCAAACTTGCGGTACTCATGTGGAAGCCATCGACGAGTTGCATCAACTAGATCGGGCCATGTTTTAGCTTTGTAAAACGAATATATCTAGACTTCTTTTAGTACTATATAGGTTCACTTATGTTTAGAGTGAATCTACAAACTAAAACAAGTCTAGATATATTCATTTTACAAACCTAAAACATCTTATATTTTCAAATAGAGGGAGTACAAGTGTCTCAGCTCGCGCATTATCTTTGTCTCCGTCGAGAGCAGTTCGGCTCTGGCTGCTCCAGCCACTCCTACCGCATCAATCAGACAAAGAACGTCAGGAAGAAGTGGACACGGTCAGGCCACTGGCACCTGCAGTTCAATGACCACGCGCCTAGGACAGGTTCGCGACGAAGACCTCTGCTGGCTTGGTTCACGCACTATGGTATCTACGACGATCACTGAATCAGGTCGTGCGACGGCTCGTCGCCATTGTGCTGCGTTAACCCGTCCAAACGGTGAGGAGTATCTCTCGAACAAACTGTTTTAGTTGGTACGTATATAGGCTTTGGCGGGCCAATGTAATCTACTCTTAGTTACTGATTATATGGGCTTTGGTGGGCCAATAAAACGGTGAGGAGTAATCTGGTTCAGCAACTAATAATCAGTAATTAATACTCCCTCCGTCCCAAAATAAATGTCTCAAATTTATTAAAATTTAGATGAATCTAGACACTATTTAGTATATAGATTCATCTAAAATTTGAAAAAACTAAGACATCTATTCTTGGACGGAGGGAGTAGTAAAAGACAATATTACCTAAAGTTTGGGAAGGGGGATACCGAAGCAAACCTCACTTCCGACATGGGGATGATGCAACAGTTTTGGAATTTCTGCTTAACACATTACACGTACTTATATGAATCGTATAGAAAGTTTATACTCCTTATATGCTATTAATCTTAATATATGTGCTCAATTGAAAAAAGGAAGAGTCCGGACATTTTCACTTTATCAGATACAGCTCATAGCAGCCTACTGTCACTCCTAATGTATAGTATCACATGAGCTCATCAGGCATGTCTCTGTATACTTTGTAGAGTATCATCTTGTGTCGCTATGCTCACTCATTGACCTTAACCAGTTGAAATAAATGTTTTTTTTCTTAACTGAAGTTGTGATGAAATTTTATCGGCTATTGATGACGCTTTGTTTCTATTACCAAACTCAGTTCAAAAATATGGTACTTCAGTTCTTTAGATAAATCATACTAGATTGGAGTTTCAAATTAGCGGAGTTCTTAATTGGACAGCTTACAGTCTGGATTCTAAGATTTGTATTCTCGCGTATTCTTGATTTTTTAGGTTTCAATTCTTCATTTTTCATGTGCACCATTGGTGACACAGGTTTTATTATGAACACATTGAAAACCCAGGTCACTAAGGTTAGTACAGTTAATATTCTCGAATTGAATGTAGGATTAAAACAAGTATATATACTTGGGCATATATGTATCTTTTGCACTTCTCATTTTTCTACCCTGAGTTTGGAAATGATTTATTTTTATTATTTGGCTGATTTCTTCACACTGAAATTAGTAAGCATATGGTTGAGTTTAAACTTGAAATAACATTCTTTAATTCTTGATTTAATCAAGGTTATATCTCTCTACCCTGAGTTTGCAAATGATTTATTTTTATTATTTGGCTGATTTCTTCACACTGAAATTAGTAAGCATATGGTTGAGTTTAAACTTGAAATAACATTCTTTAATTCTTGATTTAATCAAGGTTATATCTCATGGTATATCTCTAATTCAAGTATCCCATTATTGACACGGACTCATGCATTCATCTACTTATGCACTTCCTATTTCACTTCATGTGAATATGACTAAGTCTCGGTCTCTCAATGGAAATTTTTAGGTTTGCTTGGAGAGTTTTACATTGCTCCAAACAAATCCTAATCCTGCACCCATATGCTCAATCACGTCGTTCTTTTATGTCGCATTTTCCAAGGCATGTCAATGTGCATATTGTGGATTGTTAATAATATGTTTTCGATCTTCGGATGCAATTAATGGTATGGAAGATGTCAAAAATAAAGGATGCATATTCATGGGTTCTCTGGTAATATGCTCCGGCAACATGCATAGGCAAAGTTATAAATGTTCCTCTTCTTAGTTATCTATATATACTGTTGTGATCTTTTTAATTCATGTTTGAAATCTTTCTTGAAACTCAACATCACACTTCCATATATAATGACATTTTCACTGTTATTGGTAGTGTCCTTTCCGCATTACTTGAACTATATTTCATAACTTCCAGGTATCAAGGCAATGGCAGTTGTCAACTGTTTGGATGGTCTCCAAGTTGTGTTCTTATCCCAAGTTCAAGGCCATGGCAGCTGAAGCGCGGTTCTTTTCCCTGATACTCAATGACACTAAGATTTCTGGTTGTTTTTTCCATGATACTTCTTGACTAAGCTACAACTAAATATATAAAAATTTTACGCTTTGACCATTCCCATGTTTTCCTTTGATAACATATTAGTTGTAAAATTCTAGGCTCCCATGCTAATGGTGTAAGGGATGATTGTCTTTCCCGTCTACATAAGGATAGCATGAGATGCATTAATCTTTATTAGTTACTCAAATATAAGAAGCAGATTTGAGTAAACATCATGCTCTCTATGTTGCATTCTCTACACTAAAAACTGATCAATGTTCTGTCAGTTTGACATGAATTCTACACTGGGATGCAGGTTATATTTTGTGACCGGCAGCCTCGATACATGCTATCAGGTATGTGCTTTGTCTCTCCTTCCTTTTTACTACCATTTATCTTTATTTTCATATTATATTTTTCCTCAAGCCCAAATATAGTGAGGAAGTTTCATTTTTTTAGTCTGCAGTAATGCACCTTTTTAAACATGAATCCCTTTACTTGCTACGTTGGGCCAAGGTGTTTTATAATTCTCATACGCCACCAAGCGATTCACCTAACCAGCTTTGTGGATTAATTTGCTGTGTTGGGTGTCTATCAAACTGGTATACAAATCTGACATTTTTCTTTTGTTGATTCTAAGATCATTCATGTGTCATTCTTTTCAAAAATACAGATGGTTAGATCTTTCTTCAAGTAATATGCATTGATCTTCATAGCATCCCATTGAAGATAGAAAGAAGCTATTGTGGTACCAAGTTTGTTTAACCTCCACTGGTTCTTTCTTAGAAGAATACCTATATGATGACATCAATTGTGGTGGTAAGAACAAAATACGGATAATATTTTTTAATTCTAATTAATTTTATTCCACATGGAAGATCCTGAGTTGGCTGCGTGTGCACATTGGTAAGACGGAGGGAGTGGCGGCATGGATGGTGGTGGTCGTCGTGTACTCTGCTATTTGCTGCTCTGGTAGTGACCCTAGCTTAGGCACTTCTCTAGATCATGTGAGATCTTGTTCTCTGTGTGACATGTTGTTATTTCCTTTATTTTCTAGGGTTATTGGTTCTGGTGGTTTGAGATGGTAGCTTCTCATCGAGTTGAATGGAAAGTGATAGCATCCCGCACTATGTGTACAGTTTATGGTTCAGTGCCTCTTATTCGGCTATGGTGCTTACCTATGCAGGTTGCTTTGTCATTGCTGAGATGCTGGCACTTCCAACTAGAGAAAAGAGGAGCAGAAATTGACTGCTCAAGGAACAAATAGAACCTCAAGACTTCAAGCTAACATCTAACAAGAATAGAGTTGTATTGCTTTATCAAGTTTCACTCATTCCTTCAGTCAAGTTCAAGGTACATAATACATGTTTGTATGATTATCCTGGTTGTCTTGAATTTCATGTTCTAATTCTGATATTAATGTGCACCTGAATATCTTTATGGTCAGATCATAAGTTTAGAAGTAATAAGACCTAGCAGTTAAACCTGTAATGGTGTATTATTGTAATGGTTTATTTGTAGACCAGAGCAAAGAGACCGAGCATAGAGACCAGATCTAAGTGATGATTCATATATCATCCGTTGGAGCACAAGCGTACATTCCAGCGAAGTAGGCAGATTGGCGAGACGTTGACAATATTGGCAGCGAATTAGGCAAGTGGGCGAATCAGCGAGACGAAGGAAATGCCGACCATGTGCAAGATCAGCTAGACGTCGACAATAATGTCAGCAACAAAGTAGGCGGGTTGTTCTGCTTGATAGGACTAGAAGCAACATTCCCACGGGATACGTTCCCCGCTTAATTTTCTAGACATCTTGATATGTATAAGTCTTAGAATTAGGTAAATTTGTTCTATTATTGTTTTGGCAAGGCATGTCATTCCCCATATTGTACCAATTATTCATGGTACAATAATGGTTGTACGTAGATACTTGAATTTTATCGTCGCCATTTTCAGTCTACTAAAGAATGTGTATCCTGTTTACATTGTAGGTTAACCAAATGTGATATGTAATTATGATAAATGAGGTTGTGCGAATGTCAAAATGTGCTGGCTGGCCATCTCAATCCCTATATCGCGTTCCTGTACTTCTTCCTACCTCTTTTATCTGAAATATTCAATTTCCATCTCTTTGCTGTGGTGGTGAAACCGGGAATGCGTAAATTGCTGATTTGGTGGTTGGGTTATCTACGGTATGTCCAAATTCTTTTTAAAAGGAGGTCATCAGTGTGACTCAAGTTTAATGGTGAAGTTAATGTAACAATCTTTCTTATGAAAGAGGTCCACAGATCAAGACCATAACGTCTTGCAAAGTATAATAGGCAAGAAGCTTACAGTCCCCCTACACTAGTGGAAACGAAGCCTCTAATACCGGTTTGTAGAGGCCTCTAACAGCGGTTCCAGAACCGCTGTTGGGGTTCGGTGTTAGAGCCCCCCCTTTAACAGCGGATCTTATACGAACCGCTGTTAAAGGGTGGCGCACGTGGGGCTGCCGCAGCGCTCAGCCCCAACCTTTAACACCGGTTCGTAAAGGTTCTCTGTCGCGGCAGGAAAAAGACATAAATCTCTGCCATGGCAGAGTTCTGGCGCCACCCCGTTCTGGGCGTATTTCTGTGGCGCGGCGGGGACGGGGAGGGGGGAGGGGGAATCGATCGGGAGAGGTATACACATACATCATCGTCGGTACATACGAGTACATAAATAATTAAGCAACTATTATTATACACAAACATCGTCATTGTGTGGTATTCTCCGTAAACGTTGAAGCATCAAGTACAAGACAAACACGTTCAAGCATATATACAACGTTCATTTTGGTGGATTCATGCCAGCTATACTCTCGCTCGACTTTTCTCCAATGTGACCCATCAGCGGGGTGTCTTAACATCGCGTCTTTCTTACGGTCTTCCATGTGCCATCGCAACATGTAACATCCCAAAAATATTAAACTTAGATCATCAAACTCTAATCATCAAATTTAGAGTCGCTAGGGTTCGAGCTCGCCGGTGACTTGTTCATCGTCGATGACGACCCTCAGCCATCGATCTTCATTCTAATCCAACGCACCACATCGCACCGTACCGCTTCGCGTTTTATGAGCCACTGACCAGTAGACCCCCCCTATCAGTTGCGCCCCGCGCTGCGGAGTGACACTAGGCCGGCCCATTTACCTTTTCCGCGCAGCCCACTCGTTTGAATTTAGCTTTTTCTATTTATATTCAAACTTAGTTCTGTACCCAGTTTCAAAAATCAACCCAGCTCGATTCAGTGAACCAAATTTCATGAAACCAATTTTGTTAGAAAGAAATTGAAATGCTAAATCCAAGCCCATTGGATTCAAATCATTTGAATCTATAGATCAACCTTGCTAAAAATAACAAGGCAGAAGCTTTTCTGCATTCAAACATTTTTCAAATTTAAACCGTAATAGATTTTGAGTTGATTCCAACTCTCAAAAATCATATTTAATCATACCTTTCAGAATATATAAAAATATATGGGTTTACTTACAGAAATAATGTTCAAGTAATAAAAGAATGCCACATAGGCACTTATAGTCACTTTAATGATTTAAAATAAAAAGGTTAAACCTTATTAAATTGTGACACCACTTTAAATCACATTCCCATGTACTGAAATATGTGGTGATGACATGTGTGAACATGATCCCATGTTTGAGTTGGATAATAGTAAATCTTAAGTAGTTTTTCAATGAGTAGAAATTACTTTTCTAAAAATAAAATAAATAAGACAAATTCTTTAATCTTGTAATGTTAGTGATGATGCTAGATCATCTATAGAACCCCTTTGTGTGTTGATTGAAAGTAGTTAATTATTGTTTGGTGATTGTGTATCTCGTATTTATTCATAG
Organism: Avena atlantica; assembly: GCA_910589765.1. Lineage (NCBI taxonomy): Eukaryota > Viridiplantae > Streptophyta > Magnoliopsida > Poales > Poaceae > Avena > Avena atlantica. The sequence goes on along the minus strand of OU342735.1, from coordinate 439,803,954 downwards.
ACGCTAGTACCGACCAAGGATACGAGGAGGAAGGAGGATACTACGAAGAAGAAGCCGAGGAGAACTTCAACCACTGCTTTGCACAAGGCAAGCTTATATTGATACTGATGCAAGCCTTACTAATCAAGTTGACCTATGCAAGCTAATACTTGCTTGTTACCATGCCAACTATATGCCTTAAGCATATGTGATCATACCCACATGATACCCCCTCCTAGTTTTACTTGCAAGCTTTCTACTTTATTTTTTTTATCAAAGCTTTCTCTTAGAGTTTACTTAAGTAAATTGTAGATACTAGAAAGATAATTGAAGGTTGAATAAAGAGCATTAAATTTGGCCTAAGCTAGATAATCTTAATGTCATCCTAAGGCATGAGATTGAACTTAGTTAAACTCCACTTGTTTACCATCCCTCATTAGTACTCACCCTCAATTGTAGATGCTAGTGCTAAGCATAAAACTTGATCAACTTTAGATGGGAATACTTGGTGGAAAATGGTTATGAAAACCTTGGAATGATGGATCATTCTACTGAAATGTTTTGACATGTGTTTCCGAACACCAGATGATTTTGATGATGAAAATGTTGAGGCATGAGCCTTAGCCCTTTATAACACTGATGGTTGCCTAGATGCGATACCATTACAATTTTACCGTACAACCACAATACCCGAAAATTGGGTAGGGCTTGACTGGAAACTTATATACCTTAGTATGGGTTCCCTCGCGGCCAAGGTCTGAGCTGAGGCTACCTTATGAAGATTGTCCACCTGTGCAGTACCCAAGATGACAGTTGGTCATGGTTGGGAGCCCAAACTCACAGGAGAGGTGCTTATACTAGGGCGTGTAATTGAAAGGTTAGGATTGATTATCCGCATACTGAGTATGGTGAATTCAGGATTTGTTCCTGACGGATGTATCGAATGTTGTGGTGAAAGTGTACAATTTCTACAGAGTGTCAAACTATTCGAATAGCCGCGTCCGCGGTTATGGACAGTTGGAGTGGCCATACTGTTCCCCCGTCAGATGTTTTCAAAATGACTTATGAAATGTATTGAGATTTTGACTTGACCTCAACAAAGTTGTGACATGAGATACAAGTTCCCACTTAGGTGTTATAAAATTCAACTAGCTTTTCTTGCTTCTGAACTTAGTGGAGGTAAATCTGGCTTTTTGCAAAACAACCCTAGAGCTTAGTGTCCTATTACAAAACCCCCTTCACTTGTTGGTATTAGTTTGCGAGTACTTAAAGAGTACTCATGGCTTTGTCCCTGGCTATTCCCGTGGCCAGACTATGAAGAAGAGTACCAGGATGATGGACCCTAGGAAGGTTACGACAACTAGGATCATCTCCCATTGCCAGCATTGCATGTGATCCCGAAGATGGAGCTTCGTCTACACTACCTTTATTATTACGTATTTCCGCTGCCTGAGTTGTATTAAGAACTGGATCATGAGATCCTTATTTTTGTAAGACCTTATGTATGGTTTGTAATGGATGATGTACTGTGGTATCCAATTCTGTTATGTCTCGCAAAAATGGTAATCCTGAGATTGCGATGTATGGTATAACAGGCATCTAGGATTAAAAATCTGGGTGTTGACAAAACAACTTGGCATGCTCTTTATTTCTGAAGAGACGTTTTAACCGTGGTATTATAGGAGCATACCACATAACCTTGGCAGGAACCTTCTTCCTAGGGGCCTCGCCCTCAACATCGCCAGGATCGTCTCGTCTAATCTTATACCGCAGTGCAGTGCATACCGGGCATGCATCCAAATTCTCGTACTTATCACCGCGGTAGAGGATGCAGTCATTAATGCAGGCATGTATCTTCTACACGTCTAATCCTAGAGGACAGACAACCTTTTTTGCTTGGTATGTACTGTCGGACAACTCATTATTTCTTGGAAGCGGATTCTTCATTTTTACCAACAACTTTGAAAATGCGCTGTCAGTCACACTATTCTCTACCTTCCATTGCAGCAAATCCAGTGTGATACCTAGCTTTTTGTGGCCATCTTCGCAAGTTGGGTACAACAATGTTTTGTGATCCTTTAACATCTACTCCAGCTTCTCCTTCTCCTTTTCAGTTTCACATTCTTCCTTTGCATCAGTAATGGCCCGACCAAGATCGTCATCAGCGGGCCCATCTGCTGCCTCTTGATCTTCATTATCTACCCCCGTTGCAGTATCATCATATTCAGGATACATATTATGATAGTTGTCATCATCCTCTTCTTCTTCATTGTCTTCCATCATAACCCCTTTTTTCCGTGCTTGGTCCAACAATTATAGCTGGGCATGAAACTGGATCGAAGTAGGTGGGCGTGAATGGTTCTGGTATTTGAGTAGTCTTCTTGTTCTGACAGTGAACACACGGACAGCTCATAAAACCATTGTGACCATGGTTTGCATTAGCCACAACGATGAAATTTTGGAGGCCCGTAATGTACTCGGAAGTGTGTCGGTCACCGTACATCCATTGCCGGTTCATCTGCATTAATATATAGTATATAAAAAATTAATAGGGAGATAACCATTTATATAGTACATCAATGATACATCAAAGGATAAAGTTGCCGATCTCGATCGAGAAGGAAAGAGCAACGAGAAAACTTATTTCGAGCTCTCGGGCATTTCACCGAACACCTCTTGTGCATAGGAAAAAACACAAACTAGCACACCTCTCACCCTCTTGCTAGGCTCCAAAATGAGAGAGTGAAAAAATGGAAGAGAGGGGTGTGGGCTGCGGTGTGTTATATAGCCCCCCCTTTAACACCGGTTCAAGCCACGAACCGGTGTTAAAAGGGGGGGCTGCGCGGGCCACTGGTGCAGGGGCTTTAACACCGGTTCGTGGCTTGAACCGGTGTTGTTGGGGAGATGACCTCGGGTAGGGTAAAGACGGGGAAAGATGAAAGGAGATTGCCCGTCTAGTTTCCGAGTTATATAATAAGTCGGCCGAATCCTGTAAAGTTCGGCCGAGATAGGGAAGGGCAGGACCCTCATAATAATGGCAAGGCGTTACCCGACAGAGATACTGAATAAGTCGGCCGGGTTAGCCCGAGTAATCTTAATGCAGGTGAAGGACAAGTCGAGTTACGCGAGGCGGGGCCGAATGATACGAAGCTTGCAAGAGAAGGAGAAGCCTAAAGTCAAACTCTAGCCGCAGGCTAGGGAGAATCTTAGCGGAGCCAAGCACAAGGGACAAAGGCGCAGAGTGACAGAGGGACAAAAGGAGGTCACGGAGGTGACAGTCCTGAAGCCCGAGGCACGCAGGAAGGGCCCTCTGGAGCCTTGCCGTCATTAGAAGGCCGACAGGGAAAGGAGGTCGCCGAACTACTATTTTGGGGACAAGCATATTCCTCGAATATGCTTGCCCCGTCAGCCCTAAAAGAACCCAAGGCTCTCCTTTATAAGGGGAGGCTTGGACCCTGAAGAGGGCATCGGCTCATTTAGTACCGTTAGGCTAGTAAAGTTCTTCCTTTATCCTTGAATGCAGCTCAAGGAGCACTTGTAGCCCAAAGAAGGAGAAATAAAGATCTTTGCCTTAGTCTTCTGTGTGTAGAATCAACTGCATCTTCCCTCCCCATATCCCTCTAGCATCCATTGACCCCATACTTTATCCTACCCATGGCATCTGTCGTGCCACCACCACGACAGTTGGCGCCCACCGTGGGGCCAGCAGCGGTGCTAGCTGGAGTCATGATCCGGACGGGAAACTTTATCAACACTGGCGAGCACGTTGTTTCTGGCTTGGTCTGGAGATTCGATCTCTGTGACTACGTCAGTGATAATGCAGTCAGCTTCAGGGGGAAACCCCCCCCCCCCCCCCCCCCGTGCAACGGTGTCTTCATCAGCTTGGGCGTGCACAGGGTCTACGTCGGCGTCGACATTTCCGGCATTTATCCTCACCAGGTTGTTGTTGCAGGAGAGCCACCCCTTAGCGCTGCGAGCCGTCCGCGCGGAGCACATCCGGTGAGCAGCGTCGAGGTGATGGTCGCATCCGGAGTGCAGGCGGGAGTAGCGGGTGCCGGATCAACCAGAGACCCTGCCGCAGGCGTGCAGGTCACGCCCAGGAAGACGGCACCACCACCCACCGAGGTGATCCCTCAGGTGACCAACCAGGCCGAAGTACAGGACACCACCCCAAAGGCACCAAGAGTAAGAGGGCCACCTATGGAAAGACCAGAAAACATTCTTCAGGCAACCATAGAAAACCTGACAACACCTGTAGCGCCGATACTTGATCCGGCTAATGCTCAGGCAGAGTTAGAAGAAACCAGGCAAAAGGTGCTGGTAGAGGCAAAAAAGGTGTCGGCCTTGCGGGAGTCCTTAAATAGGACCCTGCGAGAATATGCCAAAGCTAATAAGCTTGACGTCGCTCCTGAACGGGTTGACGAGTTGAGATTAAGAGGGAAGAACCTCATAGATGATATCAACAAGGAGCATGATGCTCATAAGGCAGAATCAGTGGATTTGGGCTTGCCGAGGTATAGTACCCCGACAAAGAACCTGAGAGCGGCAAATGCCGCAGCATTAGAGTTAGAGGGATTGATCGGCGAAGCCCGACAGAAACAGCAAGAAAGAGTGAATGAGCTGGTGCGCATCGCGAACCAGCAAAACGAAGAAATGCACAGGGCAGACCCGGCAAGTCCAGGGGCCTCGCGAATGGTTCACTCGGCTGGAGCAGCACCTGCCTTGTCCGTGGCAGCAACATCCTCACCCGGAAACAATGCACGAAAGGACAAAGCGGTAACTTCAGGAAAGAGAAACAAGAAAATCGTTCCGTATGATCCGGCGATAGCTGGGAAAGCAAACGAGAACAGAGGCAATGGAAGCCGAGGTAAAAGTGGTGAGAGGAATCCCGGCCGTACTGAGAAAGACGGCAGAAGCCGAGGCAATGGAGACCTCGGTAGAAGAGAACTCAGAAGAGGCAATCACGAGAACAATATCCCGGTTGAAGTAAGGAGAGAACCGCCGCTCAACCCGCAGCCAAGACATGAACCTCGGCAGGAAAGAGAAGCAAGACTAGCTCGCCACAATCAAGTAAATTAAAGGTACAATGATGGTTATTCCGAGATGGAATATGCGATCCATGGTGGAAATAACCACTATGGAATACAAGACAGAGTCCTATACAGAGATTTGCCATCAAATGATGCCAGAGTAAAGCTAGACCGGCTATACCGATCCGAGTTGCTAGAAGAACAGGGTCGACCGGGTCCGACGTGCTTTGGACCACGGATCATGGGCGAACCACCTGTGCCGAACTTTCAGTTGGCAAGAGGCACAAAGACATATAATGGGAGCACCAAACCGCAAGACTGGTTGATTGATTATGCCACTGCTGTGAAAATAGCAGGTGGGAACTTACGATGGGCAGTACGGTATGTCCCACAAATGTTGGAAGGACCAGCTAGGGTATGGCTGGATAATCTACCAGCAGGCAGCATCAACTGTTGGTTGGATTTTGAAGAAATGTTCGTTAGCAACTTTACCAGTACATACAAGAGGCCAAACAGGCCGCAGCAGTTAGCCATGTGCAAGCAAAGGCCGAATGAAACGGACAGAGAGTTTTTAACTCGGTGGTGTAACCTAAGAAACTCCTGTGAAGGAGTTATAGAGTCACAAGCAATAGCTTGGTTCGCTCAAGGATGCCGTTATGCCAGTGTGTTATGGCAGTGACTGCAAAGAGATATGCCAACCACATTGGCAGAAACCATCAGAATAGCGGACTCCTATGCATTGGGAGATCCGACGCAACCAGAATTAATGTCGGCAGATCATCGGGAGCAACAAGAACAGTATGCAAGAGATTTGGCCGGGTCATCCAGGCATAATGACTTTAGAGGAAGAAGGAGAGAAGAAAGGTCCAAGTGGCAGCAGTAGCACAAGATCAGCCGAGTCACGGAACGACTTAACGGCAAAAGAATGGTCCTCAGCAGTGGACACCAAGGAATGAAGGAAAAAGATAGTGGACCCCAGAACAAAAGAAACAATGGCAGGAGAGGCCGAAGTACACGTTCGAATCTATGTTAGATCAGCCGTGTAAATTTCACACGTCAAACCCAGCCAGGCCGGCCAACCATACGACCCGCCAATGTGCATGGATGAAAGATGCAATGGGAAACCCCGCAGGCATTCAGGCAGTACCTCTCCAAGTAGATCAGCAGCATCAGCCGCAGTTGACTGGAGCAAATGCACAGCAACTGATGTTACCGCCTCCTCCCCCGAGGTATGATAACTCGGACCGGAGAGATGCGGTACATCAAGTGATGAACCAAGGCCAGGATGGAAGGACGAATCCAGGAAACAATGGACGCAATGATTACAGAGAACATCATCAGTCGTATTGCGTGTTCACGACAGAACAGCAAGACAAGCAGAGTGTACAGCGTCGGCATATGGAAGTAAATGCAGTTATGCCGGCAGTACCAAGATATGTGCCTTGGTCAGATGAAGAAGTAACTTGGAGCTTAAAGGATCACCCCAGGATAATGCCGAGTCCGGGGTCGTATGCACTCGTGTTGGATCCAACATTTTTTGGACCAAGCATTAATGTGAAATTTTCAAAGGTTCTCATTGACAATGGGAGCAGTATCAACATCATGTACAAAGATACCATGCATAAAATCGGAATATCGCAGAACATGCTGCAATCCACGAGGACCACTTTCCATGGGATAGTACCAGGGCTTTCATGCGAACCCATTGGTAAGGTTCGAGTGGATGTGTTATTCGGCACAAGAGATAACTGCAGAGAAGAAAACTTAGAGTTTGAGGTGGTGGATCTGGAGAGTTGTTATCATGCTTTACTCGGATGGCCAACATTAGCCAAATTCATGGGCAGCTGTCATGTGAGTTATCTGAAAATGAAGCTACCCGGACCACAAGGAGTGATAACAGTAGCAGGGGACTATAGGAAGTCAATGGAATGTGCTTCAGCCGGGTCAAATTTGGCCGAGTCATTGGTTATAGCAAGAGAAAAAAGAAGGATTCAGGAGGTAGCAGCCCTCGCTCAGTCGGCACAGCTGAATATGCCGGCATTAGCCAACCCACATGGAAGTGTCTCCTTTCAGCCGACTAAAGAAACAAAGAAGGTTCAGATAGATGAGCAATTCCCAGAGCGTACCGTTACTATTGGTGCAGGCCTAGATGCTAAATAGGAAAGCGAGCTCACCAACTTCCTCCGTGAGAATCGGGATATCTTTGCATGGTCAACTCAGGATCTGCAAGGTGTTCCGAGGGAGTTGGCTGAGCACTCTCTGAATGTAAGGCCAGGAGCAAGACCGGTGAAGCAACCTCTTCGCCGCTTCGCCGAAGACAGGAGAAAAATAATAGGGGATGAAATAGCTCGGCTCCTGGCGGCCGGGTTTATCATGGAGGTGCTGTATCCGGATTGGTTGTCAAACCCGGTGCTAGTAGAAAAGAAGAAGGATGATCCGAGTGTAGCCATTGTATGGCGAATGTGTATCGATTACACGAACCTGAACAAGGCGTGTCCAAAAGATCCTTTTCCCTTGCCTAGAATAGACCAAGTCATTGACTCGACCGCTGGTTGTGAACTATTGTCATTTGTAGACGCGTATTCTGGTTTTCACCAGATACCGTTAAATCCGGCCGATCAAATAAAGACTGCGTTTATTACCCCGTACGGGGCTTATTGCTATCGCACAATGCCATTCGGCCTGCGCAACGCAGGAGCAACGTATCAAAGATGCATGCAAAAATGTCTACATGACCAGATAGGAAAAAATACAAGTATATGTGGATGATGTGGTTATCAAAACCAAAGAAAGCAAAACACTACTGGATGATATACGGCAGACTTTCGCGAACCTGAGAAGGTTCCGACGGAAAAATGCACATTTGGCGTGCCAGCAGGAAAATTACTCGGTTTTGTCGTATCTAGCCGAGGTATAGAGGCCAACCCAACCAAGATAAAGGAAGTAGATAAGATGGAGTTGCCAAGGTGTCTAAATGACGTACAAAAGTTCACGGGTTGTTTAGCCTCGCTCAGCCGGTTTGTATGTCGGCTGGGAGAGAAGGCATTACCACTCTATCAACTGACGAAGAAATCAGATAAGTTCATTTGGACTCCACAAGCAGACAGTGTGTTTCACGAATTGAAAAGGATGTTGGTCATAGCGCCCATTTTAGCTTCTCCATTATCAAAAGAGCCTATGTTACTCTACATAGCGGCTACCAACAGAGTAGTAAGTGCCGTAATCGTCGTAGAACGAGTCGAAAATGATAAGTCAGTACAGAGGCCGGTGTATTACTTGAGCGAGGTGTTATCCGCTTCAAAGCAAAATTACCCACATTATCAGAAGATGGCTTATGGAGTGTACATGTCGGCAAGGAAACTTAAACATTACTTTGAAGAGCACCCCATCAAAGTGATTTGTGAAGCACCCATAGCCGACATATTGAGTAACAAAGATGCAAGTGGCCGGATAGCAAAATGGGCAATTGAATTGTCACCTTATGCTCCGCAATTCTATAGGAGAGATGCAATCAAATCTCAGGCTGTGGCCGACTTATTCGTAGATTGGGCCGAGGTGCAATATGAGCCACCATTACCAGACCCGAATTATTGGACGATGCACTTTGACGGTTCCAAACTAAGAAATGGTTTGGAGGCAGGAATAGTGTTAACCTCGCCCAAAAGAGATCAGCTGAAATACGTGCTGCAAATACATTTTGCCGCGTCAAACAACGTAGCCGAATATGAAGCACTGGTCCATGGATTGAAGGTGGCAAAATAGATTGGCATACGCCGAATCTTATGCTATGGAGACTCAGATCTAGTAGTACAGCAAGTCTCAGGCAATTGGGATGCATTGGATGATAATATGGCTTTGTATAGATTTCATGTGAAAAATATCAGTGGATACTTTGAAGGATGTGAATTTCACCATATACCTCGGGTAGAAAACGATGCCGCAGACACGTTGTCAAAGCTAGGATCAACCAGGCAGTCAATTCCCCCAGGTATCGCCCTAGAGCACCTAAGGAAACCATCGATAACACCATCACCAGAGTCCGAATCCATCTTTATTCCGGCAAACTCAGCGAAAGATAGGGTGCCGATGGAAATTGACCAGCAATATAACCCGGAATTCCCCAAGAGAAAGACAGCTGAGGTAAGCATAAATATGGAGAAAGCCGAGGTACTTATGCCGGCAGAAAACATGGAAATAGACAATGAGACCACACCAGAGAAAATCGCACCTATATGGGCGCAACCCATATTCTCTTTCCTTAGAGATGCGACTTTGCCGAATAATGAGGTGTTAGCAAGACAGATAGCAAGGAGAGCTAAAGCTTATATGATCATAAATAATGAGCTATACAAAAGAAGCGTCACAAGTGTATTGCAAAGATGTGTGATTTCGGCAGAAGGCCAGGAGATCCTCCTAGATATACATCAAGGAGAATGTGGACATCATGCCTCATCTCGTGCCTTAGTGGCCAAAGCATTCAGGAATGGGTTTTATTGGCCAACGGCGTTGAAAGAAGCCAGAGAGCTGGTTGAAAAATGCAATGGTTGTCAGATATATGCAACCAAGATACACATGCCATCGTCCGAGTTAAAAACGATACCCATTACTTGGCTGTTTTCTGTGTGGTGCTTAGATACGGTGGGACCATTTAAGCCGGCCCGAGGTGGGATGACCCACATATTGGTTATGGTGGACAAGTTCACAAAATGGATTGAAGTGAAACCAATAAAAAAATGTGATGGCCCCAGAGCAGTGAAATTCCTCAAAGATATTATCTTAAGATATGGATACCCGCACAGTGTTATTACAGATAACGGCACAAACTTTGCAGAAGGAGCTTTCGCTAGATTTTGCCAAGAAAAGCACATAAGATTAGATGTTGCCTCTATGGCTCACCCAGCATCCAATGGGCAAGTGGAAAGGTCTAATGGACTAGTATTGTCCAGAATAAAACCACGACTCGTCGAACCACTGCAAAGGTCGGCAGGATGTTGGATTGAGGAACTACCAGCAGTATTATGGAGCCTCGGGACTACTCCAAACAGATCAACAGGTTATACACCATTCTTTCTGGTATACGGTGCAGAAGCCGTGCTTCCAGCCGACATAATACATGACTCGCCAAGAGTTACTCAATATACAACTTCAGAAGTAAACGAAGTAGCTCGGCAAGATACTATTGATCTGCTAGAAGAAGCCAGAGAGCTGGCGCTATCAAGATCAGCTATTTATCAGCAGAACTTGCGACGATATCATAGCAAGAAGGTGAATCCAAGAGTGTTCAAAGAAGGAGATTTGGTTCTCCGACTGGTGCAACGCACGGCCGGCATGCACAAGTTGTCGCCTCCATGGGAAGGACCATTCGTCGTGAGCAAAGCATTGCACAATGATGCCTATTACCTAATCGATGCTCAATCCCCTGGAAAGAACAGGGCAGACAAAGCCGGCGAAGAGACGAAAAGGCCGTGGAACGTAGCTTTACTTCGTCCATTTTACTCGTAGCAGTCATCAGTGACACATTGTAAAGTAGTATCTCAAGATCAAGCACCAATTATGTTTCGAACCTCGGCATCCAGAGCAGTGACTCGGGGACTGCCATATGTTATTTCAATTTTAGGTTATGTATTAAACCTCGGCATCCAGAGCAGTGACTCGGGGACTGCCATATGTTATTTCAATTTTATGATTAAACCTCGGCATCCAGAGCAGTGACTCGGGGACTGCCATATGTTATTTCAATTTTATGTTATGTATTAAACCTCGGCATCCAGATCAGTGACTCGGGGACTGCCGTATGTTATTTCAATCTTATGTTATGTATTAAACCTCGGCACCTCGAGCAATGGCCCGAGGATTGCATTCGATTGCTTTTAAGATTGCATTATGTATTGAAACCTGGCACCCTGAGCAATAACTCGGGGACTGCCCCAGATTTATTTCTAATCTTAATTCACATACTAAACCTCGGCACCGTGAGCAGTGACTCGGAGACGTTCTCATGTTATTTCTAGATTTGGGTGGTATATTAAACCTCGGCACCTTGAGCAGCGACTCGGCGACCGTCTTATATTATTTCTGAAATTTGGTTTACATACTAGACTTCGGCGCCATAGGCAGTGACTCGGGGACTGCCATATATTGTTTCGAAGTAGTGGTTAGCCTTTGATACAAGGAAGGTATCAAACTTCGACACTCAAAGTAAGAATAGCTCAATCTCGTATGATATTCGAAGTCCACACCCAGATTAATAGTCTAAACCACGGGAGTACAAAGGAAAATATATATCCCAAAATCAAGAAATTGCAGGCCGCCAAAGCAAGGATTCGGACGAACAAGACCACTTAAACAAAGTGATAACAATTACAACCATATATGTCTCAACAGCACACGGCAAAAGAAATTCATACCATACAGAAGACGGACAAATATTCCACGTACATCATACGCCCGGCATACCAGGGGTAAGAAATGACTTAGAGGTTTTTAGCTGGAGAGGCAATAACTTGGTCAGGGGCTGGGCACTCCGAGGTAGGTGGAACTTCGGCCGAGGTTGCCTCGCCCTCCACAGACCCAGGAGCGACTTCGGAGGAAGCCCGAGGCTGCTGAGGAGCGTCAGTTTGCGCAGTAGAATGCCCAGTACCTTTGGATGAGAATCGCGCGTCGCCATTGCCATCTGAGCTCGAACTGGAATCACCAGAAGTAGCCGAGTCATCCTCATCTTCTCCCTTTTCAGCTGAGTTGTTATCCTACGCATCATCAACTACGACCTCGTCTTCTGGGTTAGGAAGGAAACTCGGACCTTCGTTCCAGGTATGCACGTCGGCATACTCAAGGAGCTGGAAGGCGCGAGCTTGCCGAAGAGCGACAAAGGTTGGGTCCTCAACCCAATGGGAACCAGTGCGCAAATTTCTCAAAATGTCAAGAGAAATATCTTCATACCATGACATGATAACAGTGAGAGCCATATCAGCGCCAGCTCGTCCGGCTGATTCCCTCCAAAGACTTAGTTGCCTCTCGGGTGCCATTAATCTTTCCACCAGCAATTTGACCTCATTGATATCAGGAGTCCCAGAAGTATTCGGCCAGAGAACATGGTAGGCTCGGATAGCTGCCTGCACCAAATCCCTGCCCATAATCTTCATCGGACCAACTGCAGCGCCGACAGCAACTAGGAAATCTTCCATCGAGTACTCCGAGTCCGCGTCAACAGGAACACCTCGGCGCACACGAGCACTAAGAACCGCTTTAGAGCTCACGGGTTTAACTTCTGGAAATGATCTGCGCAAAACACTTAGGAAAAAGAAAAAAAAATCCGGCCGTGCTAAGAAGCTTACGATGAATATAACTCAGCATTATATGAATGTCTTTAGCCCAGTCAATGTTGCTCTTCTCAAAGCGAGCGATCTCCTCGCTCATTCCCCGAGTCTTCAGTTCGGCAGCCTCGAGGAGCTCTTTATTTTTCTGCAATTCCAGAGCTAGCCGATTTTTCTCCTCGGAGAACTCCTGGTCGATTTTTTCTAATTCGGACCTCTGAGAGAGCTTAAGGGCATCCACCTCGGCGCGCAAGCGAGCTATCTCGTCATCTTTTTCTTTTATCTTCGCCGAATGAGTAGCGCTTTGTTCTAAAAAATGCAGCATCACATCAGGCATGGGCGTGCAATCTTGGTGAGATGCTGCAAAGGTTTGTAACTCGGCTTTACCAAAGCCAAAAGAAATAAAAGAAACTTAGCGCATATTTTAAAGGGGGAAGGTATAAAGTAAAAGGGCAACTAACCTTCCAGGGTCTTGACTTTCTTCTCAAGACGGATGTTAAGATTATTGATGTTACCTGTTGACCAACAAAGTGAGCCAACATCTCGCATACAAAACAGTAAGAATGTCGGAGATGACGAAAAGGATTGTCGACTTACCAGCTTTTTTCACCACAGGAATAACTTTCTCATATTTTTCTTCCAATTTTCTGTGCGAAAAAGCAATCTTTGAAATTCGGCGGTCCACCGGTCATGTGCAACCCAAGCAATAGAGCAAATGATGAATGGATATTCGAAGCTAAAAAAGATCCGAGTCAAGTAGAACTTAACCCGGATCTAGGCGGCTGAATATTCGAAGCTAAACCAGATCCGAGTCAAGCAAAACTTAACCCGGATCTAGGTGGCTGGATATTCGAAGCTAAACCAGATCCGAGTCAAGCAGAACTTAACCCGGATCTAGGCGGCTGAATATTCGAAGCTAAACCAGATCCGAGTCAAGCAAAACTTAACCCGGATCTAGGTGGCTGGATATTCGAAGCTAAACCAGATCCGAGTCAAGCAGAACTTAACCCGGATCTAGGCGGCTGAATATTCGAAGCTAAACCAGATCCGAGTCAAGCAAAACTTAACCCGGGTCTAGGTGGCTGGATATTTGAAGATAAATCAGATCCGAGTCAAGCAAAACTTAACTCGGACCTAGGTGGCTGGATAATCCAAATTCAGATAGAAACAAATCAAGCAGAATTTAAGGCAGATCTAGCTGGATAGAGGTTCGAATTTTAAGATAAAATTCAACTGAGTAGAGAATCATAAAACTTCCAAACGAATAACAAGTTATTCGCTTGCAAGCTTCGGGGACTAGAATATATATAATAGCATCTGGAGAATTAATCAAAACTCCGTAAAAAGAAATTACCTCATTCATCTTGTTACTATCAAGGACGATCTTGGCGGCTTGATGCAGGCGGCTGCTAATGTCGGAAAGCTGAAACGGCTGACTGCCTGGATTACCCTCGAACTGATCGGCAGCATTCCAGTTATTGGCGTATTCAACCTGCGAGCCGAGGCTGTTCCCACTCGCCGTGCGAGTTAGGACTTTACCTCGGACGTGCTGTGTAACCACCGCTGCCGCAGGGCTTTTATGAAGAGCGAGCTGGGTACTGGCGGCCGGGGTAACGGAGGCTTTGGCGGAGGCAGTTCCTTTACGCAGCACATCGGCAATACTTGGCTGAGAAGAGCCGGCAAGACCTTTCTGGGAGGAGGAAGCTTTGGTGACAACGGCTTTTCTTGTTTTAGAAGAGGCATCAGTAGGAGCTGATACCTCGGCAATGGGAACGGCGTCTTTAGGAGCCGGAGGAGTCACGGTCGCAGAAGGCGCAGAGATATGGACATCCTCGGCCAGGGAAGGAGTCACTGTGGAAACCGTGAGGGCAGGAAGAGGCTCAGTAGAGACATTAGGGTTCACAGAGAAGGCAGCAGGGTCGGTAGAAATATCTGTGGGCCGAGTGAAATCAACATCAACGGGAGGAATCTCGGGGGCATCGTGGCGAGGTGGCGTCCGATTCGGAGCTGGAGGAGATGCAGCGCGAGCAGGACTGGGAATCCTGGTATCTTCAGTAGGCGGAGGAGACGGCTGCCGAGTCATACGACTCGTCATGCTAGGACCGCCGGGCTTAACAGAAAGTGGAGCACTGCGAAAATAAAAAAGGTCAGGTTAAAAAGCAGAAAGAGAGAAACAAGAAATATGAGCAAAAGGAACTTACCCTGCGACTCCAGGCATGGTCTTGCGCCTGGGAGGATTCGAAGCGGATTTCTTCATTCGTTTCTTGGGGGCCGCCTCTGAGGCACCAGCGGGAGCCCTACGTTTCCCCGAGGTAACAGGGGGCCGGGAAGCAATAGGCTCGGCGTCGTGAACCTGACCGGCCGGATTAGCTGGGAAAGTAGAAGCCGGAAATGCATAAGAAATTGGCATTGCGGCAACTACCTCTAGAACTTGGACCTTGTCCGAATCACCTTCCTCCTCGTGGGCCGAAGTCTTGCCACGAGCACGAGCCGAAGCGGGATCCGACTTGGGGACGAACTCTTCCGATTCCGGCTCCCCACTGTCCGGGGTATTCCGATCCGCAGGCCACGGGAGTGATAAAACCTCGGCGTCCTCATCCTTCTGCTCCGCAAACCTCTATAAGACGAGAAAGAGGAAGATTAGCAAAGACGGTTACGAAAGCAACTGGAAAGCAAAGCATTAGTGATTAAGCTTACTTCAGGAGGGGGATGCTCGCGGGTGAACGGCTTCAAACCCCAAGCCCAATCCTCAGGCATCTCCGTCTTAAAGATAGCTCGGACACGCTTAAAGATGAGATAGTTCTCTAGCTCCACGGTCGAGACTCGGTTGGGGTCAAGAGGACAGCTCATGTAGCAGAGTTTGTGCGTGCGTTTCTGGAATGGGGAGATTCGGCTACTGACGAAGGTAGCCATCAGATCCTCGCCGCGTAACCCGGCGCGGATCAGTTCCTTAAGCCGAATCTCAAAAGCCTCGGCCAAAGCGTGACTCTTCCTCGGATCATAAGTCCAGTTCTCCTTGCAAGGTGTGCCAATGGAGAAGGCAGGGAGCCGAATCTTGTCCTCCGTTCCCGTGTTCTTGACATAGAAGAAGGACTTGTGCCACTTCTTGCACGACTCTAGCCCCGTGACACAAGGAAATACGGACTTCCTCTGAGGTGTAATAGACGCTGCTCCACATTGTGTAAGCAACTTCTCGGAAGGGTGTAGAGACTTTTCTGGGACAACGTTAGAACGGATCTAGAAAAACTTCGACCAGACATGCACGGACAGCCACAGGCCGAAGTATCCCTCCGAGGCAGAGATGAAGGCCGAGAGAGAGGCAATGGCATTGGCAGGGAGATGATGCGGCTGAAGGCCGAAGTAATCAAGAAACTCCCTAGCAAAGTCGCTAAGAGGAAGGCCAAAGCCGCGTGCGAAATGCGACATGAAAACTACATACTCTCCCTCCCTAAGGTCTGGAGAGGACTCGCTGCCGGGTAAGCGACAAGATACCTCGGCGGGAATCCGACGAGTCCGAATAAGCCACTCGATCTCGCGGCGAGTGACAGAGGAACCCTGCCACGAGCCTCGCTCGGGCCCAGAGCCAGCGTCGTCATCCTCTATCAGGGCACCGCTGACGGATCTAGACATGGGCTCGCCGGAGAAATCCGCGGAAGAAGAACTAGCGGCGGAGGAAAATCTAGAACCGCAAGGACCCGTCGTGATTCTATCTAAAAAACGGCGGAGGAGCGGAGACAGAACTGCCGCGCGACAACAGAAGGAGAGTTGAGATCTCTAGAGGAAAAGTCGGGCGATGGGACCGGAGAAACTCACCAGCGACGGAGCCAAAGTAGGCGAGCAGCAATAAGGACGACGGAGCGGTGCTGCCGGATTCGTGCTACCAAGAACGCAAACGAGGGCACGGCGGCGGAAGCGCGAGCGGGCGCAGGGGCGAGAGGAAGAAGAAGGGCACGGGCGAGCGAAAAGGGGAAAGTAAATCCCCCAGCGTCGCGCCCCTCTTTATAACCGCGTAACCAGCAAAGTAGTGGGATCGTGCGTGAGGCAGTTGACCGTGTAGATCGTGTATGTAGCACAAACGCACGATTATGAGGGGAACCGCACCAGCGGCCACACAGTGGGAAAGACAGCCACGATCCCCGATGGAAACGGCACACGAGGCGTCGCAGAGCCGACGAGACAGGCGCAGCGGTAGCTGTAGACTGACAATGAATACTGTAGAGGAACAAAAAACTAGAAATACAATGATGAGTAAGACACGTAGGACAAGGAGTACGGGAGAAGATAGGATGATACCACGAGCAAATTAACTCGGAAACAAGGCAAAAGAAATCTCTTGAAACTGATACGGCCCGGCCGAAGTTATTGGCGGGGCCATACCAGCTTCGGGGACTAATGTTGGGGAGATGACCTCGGGTAGGGTAAAGACGGGGAAAGATGAAAGGAGATTGCCCGTCTAGTTTCCGAGTTATATAATAAGTCGGCCGAATCCTGTAGAGTTCGGCCGAGATAGGGAAGGGCAGGACCCTCATAATAATGGCAAGGCGTTACCCGACAGAGATACTGAATAAGTCGGCCGGGTTAGCCCGAGTAATCTTAATGCAGGTGAAGGACAAGCCGAGTTACGCGAGGCGGGGCCGAATGATACGAAGCTTGCAAGAGAAGGAGAAGCCTAAAGTCAAACTCTAGCCGCAGGCTAGGGAGAATCTGAGCGGATCCAAGTACAAGGGACAAAGGCGCAGAGTGACAGAGGGACAGAAGGAGGTCACGGAGGTGACAGTCCTGAAGCCCGAGGCACGCAGGAAGGGCCCTCTGGAGCCTTGCCGTCATTAGAAGGGCGACAGGGAAAGGAGGCCGCCGAACTACTATTTTGGGGACAAGCATATTCCTCGAATATGCTTGCCCCGTCAGCCCTAAAGGAACCCATTGCTCTCCTTTATAAGTGGAGGCTTGGACCCTGAAGAGGGCATCGGCTCATTTAGTACCGTTAGGCTGGTAAAGTTCTTCCTTTCTCCTTGAATGCAGCTCAAGGAGCACTTGTAGCCCAAGGAAGGAGAAATAAAGATCTTTGCCTTAGTCTTCTGTGTGTAGAATCAACTGCATCTTCCCTCCCCAGATCCCTCTAGCATCCATTGGCCCCATACTTTAGCCTACCCATGGCATCTGTCGTGCCACCACCACGACAGGTGTTTTCGTTCCTTGAACCGGTGTTAAAGGGGGTGCTCCTTTTTGCTCTATGGACCACGCTGGTACGGGCACCCCCTTTAACACCGGTTCATAGAAGAACCGGTGCTAAAGCCCATTTCCGACCTCAATCAAAGGCCTCGTTTCCACTAGTGCTATTTGCATATCTTCATAATTTTGTACTCCCTTCGATCTGTATTACTTGTCACCAAAATGGATGTATCTAGCACTAAAACATATCTAGATATATCATTTTTAGCGACAATTAATATGAATCGGAGGGAGTAGATGGTTGTTGTACAAAACTTTCTACCACTCAACTTGAGGCAATCTATTGTGTATACTGCTACTATTATTCTCTTGCATATTATGATAGTTTTCATCATCCTCTTCTTCTTCGTTGTCTTCCATCACAACCCCTTTTTCTCCGTGCTTGGTCCAACAATTATAGCTGGGCATGAAACCGGATCGAAGCAGGTGGGCGTGAATGGTTCTGGTATTTGAGTAGTCTTTCTTGTTCTGACAGTGAACACACGGACAGCACATAAAACCATTGTGACCACGGTTTGCATTAGCCACAACGATGAAATTTTGGAGGCCCGTAATGTACTCGGAAGTGCGGCGGTCACCGTACATCCATTGCCGATTCATCTGCATTAATATGTAGTATATATCAAAAAATAATAGGGAGATGACCATTTACATATATAGTACATCAATGACACATGAAACTATAGTTGCCGACCTCGACCGAGACGGAAAGAGCAACAAGAAAGCTTATTTTGAGCTCTCGGGCATTTCACCGAACACCTCTAGTGCATATGAAAAAAACACAAACTAGCACTCTTCACACCCTCTTGCTAGGCTCCAAAATGTGAAAGAATGGAAGAGTGGGGTGTGTGTGGGCTGGGGTGGTGTCTTATATAGCCCCCCCCCCTTTAACACCGGTTCGTGCCACGAACCGGTGTTAAAGGGGGGGTGCGCGGGCCACTAGTGCAGGGACCTTCAACACCGGTTCGTGCCACGAACCGGTGTTAAAGGGGGGACTCCTTTAATGCCGCAGAGGCCACGCTGGTACGGCCCCCCCTTTAACACCGGTTCGTAGAAGAACCGGTGTTAAAGCCCATTTTCGGGATCAACAAAAGCCCTCGTTTCCACTAGTGTGCGGATCTCAAATTCCAGGCGCCAGTGGAGCCCTAATAGATGGGAGTTGAAGGAGCTTCTTTGTTCATAAGTATATCTGAGCTTGTAACAAATGTGCATTAGTTTTCTATATACAATGCATTTGTGATGTATAAGAATTCTTATATGAAAAGAAATAGTTAAATCTTAATGTGTAAATGATGTCAGAATGGACAAAAATTGTGTCTGGAAAGTTTTTTATAATACTTAATGAAACTTTCCTCTCACTGTGAATGATATAGCTTTGATATCCACGATGGAAAGAGAGAAAATTGAAAATAAGCCATGTTCTTTTTTTTTGAGATGATTGTTGCATAGACGCACATAATTTTGTTTATCTGTTGCAACGGACGAGCATTTTGCTATACATGTAAATTTTTCTAGGTATTATGTTTGTATTCTGACAAAAACACTTGGGAAGCCCGTATCAATGCACGGGCATTTCAACTAGTAGAGAAAAAAGACCGAAGAAGCACGCACACACTAAGTAGTACAGAAGAATGGGTACCGAAGGAGCTTGCCTGTCAACTAGACGTGTACCTAAAGCAGATTTCCTTGTTTCCAATATGCATGCATGTTGGACGAGAAGCATCAACCATGGCCAGCACGGAAGTAGGAGCAAAAACATTCTCATGTAACCATCAGAAAAGCAAATTATGACACCATCTGGAAGGAGGAATCCCATATTCCCACAAGCTACAAAATAATAACACTAATCACCTTCGCCATGCAGCGATTCCACACTATTTGTTTCATGAAATTTGAGCACAACACCTATCAGAAACATTAATAATCTGAGCACACCCTTAATATAAAGAATGAAAATGGGTGGAAGAATATTAGAACTTGAAAGCGAGTCAACACGGCTTGAAATTAAAAGCTGCTGCCTATGGCCTTTCTAAGGCATTTACCATGTACTTTACCAAACACCAATCCCCTTAAACACATAATTTCTATGTTCTTCAAACCACTTAACCTGGAAAATTTGTCCAAAAAGGAACAACTGTGGACTATAGTCAAGATCACATTTGATGCTTGTGGGCTACTGAACCAATATATACCAAAAGAGCAAATGCGGTAACCTGTGAGGTAACCTTCAAAGGTTATCACATCCCAAGATTTTCCAAATCTTGTAATGTGAAAATAAATGAATAAAATAAAAACTTTGTTTGATTTTCAGGGCTAGAAGAAACTTTTTGAATTTAATTGGATCCTCAAACCAAATTGGATCAAATAAATCCTAAAGGGATTTAAAAAGATAAACATTTAATAAAGAAAATATTTTGAATATTTAAAATTACTATTTTGGATCTTTTAATAAAAGGTTTTGGTTTTCAAAGGAAATAGAGGATTTATAAATAAATATTATTTTATAGAGCCCAATTAAACCTTGGCCAAGCTTTTGAATTAAAACATTTTATTTTTAAAAATTAGCAAAGGTTTATTTAAATAAAATAATAAGGAATTAATATTCAAGTTTTATTTAAATAAAAGGTTTTACCATTTTAATTGAAACATCAAAACTTATTAAATTATTTAAAATAAGTTTTCCAAATGTTTGATATTCACAAATAAAACCTACTAAAGTGTTTTGGCTTTATTTTAGGTTTCAAAATAAATATCTCAACAAAACAAATCCTATTTGGATTTAATAATGAAAGTCTATTATATTTAATTAATAATGGACTCTAAAATAAAATGTTATTTTATTTTAAACAAGTTTCCAAGTATTCTTTATTTCCAAATAAAACCTACTGATTTGGTTTTGAAAATATTTGGATTTAAAATGGAGATTTTATTAAATAAACCAAACCCTATTTTATTAATAAACCATGGTCCATTTTATAATTAATAAATGGAACCTAAAAAGATTTGAAATATTAGTTTATTTTGGAAGTTGGTTTATGCTACTAAACAGAACCAAAAACTCATTACAAGTTTGAATTGTTTGAATGGTTTGCATTGTTGATTGAATCATTTGTTTGAATATCAAATCAGAAAATAGAAATAGAAAAGAATAAAACAAACAGGCAGAAAAAAATATAGAAAAGGACAGACCCAACTGAGCCAGCCCAACAGCCCACTTAGCCCAGTCCTCTCCTCCCCGCAGAAAACGATTCGAACCAACTATCTGACCCGCGCAGACGATGACATGTGGACCCCTCTCCTTCTCCCTTTCTCACTGACCAGAGGACCCCACCGCCACGTCTCTTCTTCCTCACCCGCCGCGGACCTGTTCCTCCCCCTCTCCTCGCCGTTGCAGACTTAATTTCTCAGCTTGAATACGCCTTAACGCGATCATCTTTACTCGCAGTGATCATGCACCTTTAAACGCCAGTCACTCCTCTCCGTTTCCCCTCTGTCTCCTTCCCCAAGCACGCCTCCAGGCCGCCACAATTTCTCCTCGACTGCCCTGTCTCCGACGATGCTCCGACGCCGATTCCAGCAGCCCCTCGCCACCCCTTGCCTCCCCGACCATGCTCCCGTGATCCCCACCTCCTGGCGATCATCCCCGTAGCGCCAGCTCGCCCCCGAGCGCTCCATAACGTCGGCAACAACTCCACCTATATGCCACCGACGACCCCGCAACTCCGGTGAGCTCTGGCACTCGACTCCGTGCGTGCCTTGATCAGTGAGTCATGCCATTTGATTAGTCTGTGTCCTCTGCATCTCCAGGTACTCGCCAAACACTCGCGCGTGGTCTGCAACCTCGTCCCCGTCGATGAGCAGAAGCTCCTGACGCCAGTAGAAGCTCCGGCGAGGAATTCCCCAGGAACCCGTGCGCCCCTTGTCCAACAAAGACCTCGTTGAGCATCAGCAGGGTGCTGCGAACTCGGTGAGCTCCCCCTCCCTCTTTCTCGCATCCTGCATCGTCGGCAACCTCGCCATCTGGTCGCTCCGCCGCCAGCCACCACCGCAGCGCCGCTAGCTTTAGGTCGAGCCTGCGCCAACCTTTCGATCCTGATCTAGTGGCTAGGATAGAAGCTAGGTGAAACGGTAAGTAGCATCTGCGCGCCGCACGATCTGACTTGATCCAACGGCTGCAGCTGTGCAATCCGAGTGAAGCGGTACCGATGAATGATATTAGGACGCGTGGCACCAGATGAGCTGAATTAGATTTAGAAACCAGATTTAAATGCCATTTTGAAACCCTTGTAACTTTCAAACCACACGTCCAAATTTTGCAAACTTTATATCAATGAAATCAGGGGAACAAGACCTAGCCAACCATGGCCTTTGTTTAGCAAAAATCTTCTGGAAAAATGGTTGTTTTTGCAGAAACATTTGCATGCTTGTTAAGCTTATAAAAACTGTTTAAAAATGAATATGGGGATAAAATCTTGGGAAAATGTTGTGATTTGAACCTACTAACATTGTGAAACACTTTGTGGTCTCAAAAATGTTTTTGGTGAAACAAAAGAATGATTCTTTAATTTAAAATCATTTCTAGTCAAATAGAAATGTGGTTTATTTATTAAAAATGGTTTTGGAGGAAAACCTTTGGAAAATGTTTTGTTTTAAACTCACTGACCCCAAACCCCAAGTTTTGTGATTTTAAAACATATTGGGTGAACCCTATAGGTTAATGCCTTATTAAAAATATTTCTACACCACATAAAATGATACTTTATTGTGAAAATGGTTTTGAGGTGAAACCTCTTTGCAAATGACTTGGCCACTTTACAAAATGATCAAATAAGTGCTTGCAAATGTTTATGACCCATTAGGAACCACTTCTTCAAACAAAACAAAAGCTTGGCATGCTTGCATGCATTACTTTGACTTTGTCATTTTATGTGTTGTTTTGCTTGTTTGGTAGATTGAGTTCTTCCTTGCTTGATTGATTTGTAGTGACTTGAAGAGTGTGATTGTTGCAAGGACAAGGAGTGAACCCACACCCTACCAAAAAGGCAAGTGATGCTTCATACTTTTGTCCTATTACTTTCACTATGCATTAGTGATTTTGCTAAGTAAAACTTGCATGGATTTTGCTAAGTATAAACCTTGCTATAGGAAACTAGTAGATGAAACCTTAGTGGAAATCTTCCTAAGTTAAGATTCCTACTACTATCAAGCTTAGCCTAGCTAATAGAAAACATGGGTGGAATATATATTCACACTATGGAAAAATATTCTAAGTCTGAGGACTTGTGGTTTTGTTTAATAAAACAACTAAGTCAATGAATCCCCTGGGTGGAATGGAAGGATTGGTTTATGTTGAGTGGTTACACAAGGCCATGGACTTGGGTTGTGTATCTCACTTGTGGTAAGCCACCCAGGAACAAAGAGATTTGAGATGTCAAATGTTGAGAAGCTTCAAGTGCAACCACTTGGCAATATGGGCTCTGCCATGATCATATAGGTTGCAAGAACTTAGCCATATGGACAGTGGGTGGTAGTGTTTGATAGGTTGGAACGCGTCCATTTTGGTCTAAGGGAAAGCTTCTGAAAGATCTTGTCTTGGGAAACCAAGTCTTGTGGGGAAAGTGCACCACCTCTGCAGAGTGTAAAATCTAAGTACTTAGCCATGTCCCTGGTAAAGGACAATTTGAGCATCAAGACATGGAAGCAATCAAGAATCTCATCATTCAAATTTCTAAGTTAAAATCTTGTGGTTTGAACAAGGGTTGTTTGAAATCTTCAATCTTTGATTGAGAGATGCCTTGTAAAGGATCTTCAATCTTTGGTTGAGAAAAATGATTTTGTCAAAGCAAAAACTTAGTATTTTCAAATGTTAAGGAAAAATCTATTTTGAGCAATGCAAGCCTCAACTCCACTTAGCCAATTGCATATAGATGATAGACTCCACTATACTACCATAGTATCACTTGCCAATACAATTCAAATGTATTGACCCTTTGTGGCTGTAACTTGTATGTTGCAGGTTTGATTGATTTTAGTGAAGATTGATTGATTAGGATTACAAAGTCTACAACCATCATTTGCCTGTGGCACTTTGAATATGAAGTACCCATGACTATAGTTATTCCATTGCAATGTAATGTAATAGCCAAATGAGCTAGGTGTGATGTAATAAAATTATGTTATTCCTGGTTATAAAGTTATATTATGACCTTTGTTTCTTGATATTACATCTAAACTGTGGATGCTAGCTATTGATCCAGGGACTAGCATTGTAAAACACAGGAGGAATCTACCTTATTAGGTTGAGACCACTACAGATGGTATCAGAGCATTATGTTGCCTGTAGGATTTGTAAACCTAGGATTGGACAAAAACCCTTAGAAAAATAGGAGTTGTATTTGTTCCAAAAACTTATTTACAAAAATACTTGTAAACTCTTTCCTCAACCATTTTGGTTTCAACTCTACATCTCTTCTACTTCAACTTGATGGAAAAACCTACCCCATGGCCCAAGACTACACCATGTGCAAAGGACTACTTCAACATCTTCAACTCTAATGACTTCAACTTCTTCAACTCTAATGACTTCAACATCTTCAGCATGTTCACCAAGGACTTCCAACTTAGATACCACTAAGGACTACAAGTGAGACAAGGAAATCCTGCTCAAGAATTAGAGACTGAAGGAATGCAAAAGTTAGAAGGAACCTACATCATTTGAAGTATTGTGACCAAGAGTTTTTCTCAAGGAAACCATGATCTCAAGTGAGAAGAATCATGAAGGAAGGAAAGATCACAAGTGAACCATATAGATGGACCACCATATTTTAGTTAAAACAAAACCACCAACTTATGTGGTGTAATAAAAATATTTGTTGCCTAAAAATGTGCTTGAACTTTGATTGTTTGAGTGAAATGTTTGTTTGTGATTGATTGCACATTGCTTGTGTGAAATGTGATGTGTGTGATTAGAAATAATTCCTTACAAATATCTTGCCTACTCTAATCTCCCTTCAACCCAAACAGATGACTTCTCCAAGAGGCTCCAACATCAAGGTTGATGACAACAACACCAACAACCAAGAGGACAACATGAGAGAACTTATAGCAACCCAAAACCAGTTGAGCCAAGAGACAACTCAGCTTTTAGCCAACAACAATGGACTAGACCCATCTATACAAAGTATTTTGAAACTTCAATCCCAATTATTGCAAGGATTGGTTACTCAAATGATCAACATGAGAGAAAACTTTTCCCAAAGAGCCAATGACAACAAGGATGACAAAGATGTTAATCTAGAAGGAATCCAAGCTAGCAATATTTGTAGGGACAAGGATCATGCATCCAAGGAGCATGAAGATCAATGCCCCAAGAAGAGAGAAAGATCTCCCACCTATGAAGATTATGAACTGGAAGAACTCCTAGCTTTGGAGAAACCCAAGAAGAAGAAGAAATGCCCCAACCCTAACAAGAAGGATATTACTCAAGAGCAATGTTACAATTGCAAAGAGATGGGACACTATGCCAATGAATGCCCAGAAAAGAAGAAGAACCAAAGAAACAAACAAAAGGCAATGATACCAAAGGAAAAGAAAGATAGCAGCCAAGTGATGTGTTTCAAATGCAAGGAACTAGGCCACTATGCAAGCAATTGTCCAGAAAAGATGAAGAACAAGTTAAACAAGTCTATGAAGGATCTCAACCTTGGTCCATGAGTCAAGTATGGAAACCAAGGACACATGAAAAGTTTGCGTAAAGAAGTTTTCTAGGATCCCAAGAAGGAGCATATGTAATTTTTGTCTGAAAATTTTCAAGGGTGGTAGTACCCTAGTTGTTTTGAACTTGCTTGTAACCCTAGCCTCCCCAAATCTCGGGACGAGATTTATTTTAAGGGTGGTAGCCTGTCACATCCCAAGATTTTCCAAATCTTGTAATGTGAAAATAAATGAATAAAATAAAAAGTTTGTTTGATTTTCAGGGCCAGAAGAAACTTTTTGAATTTAATTGGATCCTCAAACCAAATTGGATCAAATAAATCCTAAAGGGATTTAAAAAGATAAACATTTAATAAAGAAAATATTTTGAATATTTAAAATTACTATTTTGGATCTTTTAATAAAAGGTTTTGGTTTTCAAAGGAAATAGAAGATTTATAAATAAATATTATTTTATAGAGCCCAATTAAACCTTGGCCAAGCTTTTGAATTAAAACATTTTATTTTTAAAAATTAGCAAAGGTTTATTTAAATAAAATAATAAGGAATTAATATTCAAGTTTTATTTAAATAAAAGGTTTTACCATTTTAATTGAAACATCAAAACTTATTAAATTATTTACAATAAGTTTTCCAAATGTTTGATATTCACAAATAAAACCTACTAAAGTGTTTTGGCTTTATTTTAGGTTTCAAAATAAATATCTCAACAAAACAAATCCTATTTGGATTTAATAATGAAAGTCTATTATATTTAATTAATAATGGACTCTAAAATAAAATGTTATTTTATTTTAAACAAGTTTCCAAGTATTCTTTATTTCCAAATAAAACCTACTGATTTGGTTTTGAAAATATTTGGATTTGAAATGGAGATTTTATTAAATAAACCAAACCCTATTTTATTAATAAACCATGGTCCATTTTATAATTAATAAATGGAACCTAAAAAGATTTAAAATATTAGTTTATTTTGGAAGTTGGTTTATGCTACTAAACAGAACCAAAAACTCATTACAAGTTTCAATTGTTTGAATGGTTTGCATTGTTGATTGAATCATTTGTTTGAATATCAAATCAGAAAATAGAAATAGAAAAGAATAAAACAAACAGGCAGAAAAAAAAATATGGAAAAGGACAGACCCAACTGAGCCAGCCCAACAGCCCACTTAGCCTAGTCCTCTCCTCCCCGCAGAAAACGATTCGAACCAACTATCTGACCCGCGCAGACGATGACATGTGGACCCCTCTCCTTCTCCCTTTCTCACTGACCAGAGGACCCCACCGCCACGTCTCTTCTTCCTCACCCGCCGCGGACCTGTTCTTCCCCCTCTCCTCGCCGTTGCAGACTTAATTTCTCAGCTTGAATACGCCTTAACGCGACCATCTTTACTCGCAGTGATCATGCACCTTTAAACGCCAGTCACTCCTCTCCGTTTCCCCTCTGTCTCCTTCCCCAAGCACGCCTCCAGGCCGCCACAATTTCTCCTCGACTGCCTTGTCTCCGACGATGCTCCGACGCCGATTCCGGCAGCCCCTCGCCACCCCTTGCCTCCCCGACCATGCTCCCGTGATCCCCACCTCCTGGCGATCATCCCCGTAGCGCCAGCTCGCCCCCGAGCGCTCCATAACGTCGGCAACAACTCCACCTATACGCCACCGACGACCCCGCAACTCCGGTAAGCTCTCGCACTCGACTCCGTGCGCGCCTTGATCAGTGAGTCATGCCATTTGATTAGTCTGTGTCCTCTGCATCTCCAGGTACTCGCCAAACACTCGCGCGTGGTCTGCAACCTCGTCCCCGTCGACGAGCAGAAGCTCCTGACGCCAGTAGAAGCTCCGGCGAGCAATTCCCCAGGAACCCGTGCACCCCTTGTCCAACAAAGACCTCGTTGAGCATCAGCAGGGTGCTGCGAACTCGGTGAGCTCCCCCTCCCTCTTTCTCGCATCCTGCATCATCGGCAACCTCGCCGTCTGGTCGCTCCGCCGCCAGCCACCACCGCAGCGCCGCTAGCTTTAGGTCGAGCCTGCGTCAACCGTTCGATCCTGATCTAGTGGCTAGGATAGAAGCTAGGTGAAATGGTAAGTAGCATCTGCGCGCCGCACGATCTGACTTGATCCAATGGCTGCAGCTGTGCAATCCGAGTGAAGCGGTACCGACGAATGATATTAGGACGCGTGGCACCAGATGAGCTGAATTAGATTTAGAAACCAGATTTAAATGCCATTTTGAAACCCTTGTAACTTTGAAACCACACGTCCAAATTTTGCAAACTTTATATCAATGAAATCAGGGGAACAAGCCCTAGCCAACCATGGCCTTTGTTTAGCAAAAAGCTTCTGGAAAAATGGTTGTTTTTGCAGAAACATTTGCATGCTTGTTAAGCTTATAAAAATTGTTTAAAAATGAATATGGGGATAAAATCTTGGGAAAATGGTGTGATTTGAACCTACTAACATTGTGAAACACTTTGTGGTCTCAAAAATGTTTTTGGTGAAACAAAAGAATGATTCTTTGATTTAAAATCATTTCTAGTCAAATAGAAATGTGGTTTATTTATTAAAAATGGTTTTGGAGGAAAACCTTTGGAAAATGTTTTGTTTTAAACTCACTGACCCCAAACCCCAAGTTTTGTGATTTGAAAACATATTGGGTGAACCCTATAGGTTAATGCCTTATTAAAAATATTTCTACACCACATAAAATGATACTTTATTGTGAAAATGGTTTTGAGGTGAAACCTCTTTGAAAAGGACTTGGCCACTTTACAAAATGATCAAATAAGTGCTTGCAAATGTTTATGACCCATTAGGAACCACTTCTTCAAACAAAACAAAAGCTTGGCATGCTTGCATGCATTACTTTGACTTTGTCATTTTATGTGTTGTTTTGCTTGTTTGGTAGATTGAGTTATTCCTTGCTTGATTGATTTGTAGTAACTTGAAGAGTGTGATTGTTGCAAGGACAAGGAGTGAACCCACACCCTACCAAAAAGGCAAGTGATGCTTCATACTTTTGTCCTATTACTTTCACTATGCATTAGTGATTTTGCTAAGTAAAACTTGCATGGATTTTGCTAAGTATAAACCTTGCTATAGGAAACTAGTAGATGAAACCTTAGTGGAAACTTCCTAAGTTAAGATTCCTACTACTATCAAGCTTAGCCTAGCTAATAGAAAACATGGGTGGAATATATATTCACAATATGGAAAAATATTCTAAGTCTGAGGACTTGTGGTTTTGTTTAATAAAACACCTAAGTCAATGAATCCCCTGGTGGAATGGAAGGATTGGTTTATGTTGAGTGGTTACACAAGGCCATGGACTTGGGTTGTGTATCTCACTTGTGGTAAGCCACCCAGGAACAAAGATATTTGAGATGTCAAATGTTGAGAAGCTTCAAGTGCAACCACTTGGCAATATGGGCTCTGCCATGATCATATAGGTTGCAAGAACTTAGCCATATGGACAGTGGGTGGTAGTGTTTGATAGGTTGGAACGCGTCCATTTTGGTCTAAGGGAAAGCTTCTGAAAGATCTTGTCTTGGGAAACCAAGTCTTGTGGGGAAAGTGCACCACCTCTGTAGAGTGTAAAATCTAAGTACTTAGCCATGTCCCTGGTAAAGGACAATTTGAGCATCAAGACATGGAAGCAATCAAGAATCTCATCATTCAAATTTCTAAGTTAAAATCTTGTGGTTTGAACAAGGGTTGTTTGAAATCTTCAATCTTTGATTGAGAGATGCCTTGTAAAGGATCTTCAATCTTTGGTTGAGAAAAATGATTTTGTCAAAGCAAAAACTTAGTATTTTCAAATGTTAAGGAAAAATCTATTTTGAGCAATGCAAGCCTCAACTCCACTTAGCCAATTGCATATAGATGATAGACTCCACTATACTACCATAGTATCACTTGCCAATACAATTCAAATGTATTGACCCTTTGTGGCTGTAACTTGTATGTTGCAGGTTTGATTAATTTTAGTGAAGATTGATTGATTAGGATTACAAAGTCTACAACCAGCATTTGCATGTGGCACTTTGAATATGAAGTACCCATGACTATAGTTATTCCATTGCAATGTAATGTAATAGCCAAATGAGCTAGGTGTGATGTAATAAAATTATGTTATTCCTGGTTATAAAGTTATATTATGACCTTTGTTTCTTGATATTACATCTAAACTGTGGATGCTAGCTATTGATCCAGGGACTAGCATTGTAAAACACAGGAGGAATCTACCTTATTAGGTTGAGACCACTACAAAGGTGGATTAATTTTGGTTATAGATCATCTAAACAAGGCTTATGCAGTTATGCCTATGATGACACCATCCTCATTAGCAATAGAAGTTAATTTAGCTTCCACATCAATGGGCATGATAGTCAAACAGTACACATCAATGGGCATGATAGTCAAATACTACACAATTGAACAACTAGCTGTTTCTTCATTGACAGACAGATTTTCAAAATCAATAAGTAGATGACAGTTGTCACACTAAAAACTACTCCGTTCGTCCAGAAATAACTAACATCCATTTGTCTAGATTCGCATGTACCTATACACTAAAACATGTCTAGATATATATGAATTTAGATAATATAAGTCACTTATTTCTGGATGAAGGAAGTAAATAAGAGCAAAACAGAAACCTGTAGTCCCTCCCAGTTATACAAAACAAACACATTTTCAGCCAACCTCTTTTCGTCCAACGATTCATTCTTTGAGTCTAGAGTTCTGGGAGAGGACATACCTCAAAATGAAGGAATCTTGCAGTCCAAGGTGCTTCTGGTCATTGTTGTAATCTTTATCACAACACTTAGTTCTACTTCTAGCGGATACAAAGTGATGAAAACAAGACAAAAAAAACTTCGCTCCTCCTCTCTCGTACGAGAGAGGAGGAGACGACTCCATCTCCTCCCGATCTCTACCGGCGCGGGTGTAGGTCCCATCTCCCTCTGCTTGCCGCTCTGGCGGTAGGAGGGAGAGGGACCCCGTTCCTCCATTCTGGTCTAGTTGTTAGGGTTAAGTTTTGCCTGTTGTGGTTCGTCGTTGGGGTGGTGGGAGTGACGGCCAGGCGAATAAATCTACTTCAACTCTACTCCCACACTAGGGATGTCCTTCATGGCGGCGCCTCGGAGTTGATGGTAATGTGTGCTGCTCGGTCCTTCAGATCGGCAGATTGGTCTTCTTGCTGTCCTTCAGATCCGACGAGATCAGTTTCTCGGTCTGTCAATGGTGGTCGTCCTTATCCGCGTCGGCGCTGTCGATCGGCGAGATGGTTTCTCAGGAGCAAGGATATTAGTCCGGAGGTGGTGGATCAACCTTTTTTCTTTGACTTCGTCGATGGGAGGCGGTCCAAGACAAGCACATGTGAAAGAGCATGTGGGCCCCCATGTATGGTTTTTGTAATTAATGACAATATTTATGGACTAATATTTGTATTAAGTTGCACTTGTAGGAATTATCCATTGACATCGCTTGGAGCATGTGTTGGCTTCAAGGTAGATGAAATAAAGAAGAAGAAGTGTTGTGCAAGATCAAAATGCGCCATTTCTAGAAGATCTCATGTTTAATGCTTTCCATCCTCGGTGATCATGGATCGATGAAGAAAAGGTGAAATTAAAGGTTTCCCCATGGTGTATGGGGAGCAAGGTGCAAGTCTTCATCTGGCAAGCGCAAGGAAGAGCAATCAAGAAAGGTGTCCATCTTGAGAAGGACAAGATCGTCTACATCGAGCTCAAGTGGATTGCTTAAGGCAAAGGTATTATCTTTATAGGTTTTCCCTTTTGCTGGTCTCATGTTGTTGTTGGGATACCGGGTTTAGGATAGATAACCGTACTATCAAGAGGGGCTCTCGAGTGAGTAACTTGAACATATCCCTCAAAGAGAGCTCAAACATTTGTATACTTGGCATCATCTTTCTTAGTTCTTATTTGGTTCTTATCCATGAGAGGATTTAGATCTTATGTTAATATCCATGACAAGCTCAAGTTCATCAAAAACGGATTTCATATGCATTCTCAATTGTGTTTTCGATGTTGGACATTTTACCGGTTTGTTTTTATAGATAGGTTGAACCTTTCATCATTTGGTTCTATCCTACCTTTCCGTACTATAATGGATCCATGCATAATCCTTTAGAGATTATTATCCTCTTCGAAACGAGTCCAAGATCATCAAAATCGGAGTCCGGATACAAAAATTATGGTCGTTTTGGTGTTGGTGTTTCTGCCAGTTTTGTGAGGGACGGAGACTTCGGGGTTCGCACCCCGGAGACTCCAGCCCAAATTCTGGCCCAGACTCCGGGGGGTGTACAGAGAGCATTTGGAGGCTGCCCGGAGTCCTGGCTGGAGTCTAGAAACCGGAGACTCCGGTCCTAGGGGCCGGATACTCCGTTCTGGAAGGCCGGAAACTCCGAGATTAGTGATCTGCAACGGCTAGTTGACATGGGAGGACTTATAAAAGGCCCCCTTCTTCCCCAAGTGGCTGGTTGCTTGCATCATCTCTCTCATCCATTGTTTCTACCTTCAAGAGCTTGCAAATACTCTCAATCCCTCCCATATTTTTTGAATCTTGTTGGGGTATTTGAAAGAGGAGATCCAGATCTACAACTCCACCAATCCATCTCTCCTCTATGTGAGGGGAACATCTTGGGATCTAGATCTTGGGATTTCTTTTGTGGATTTCCTCTTGTGTTCTTCCTCTATTATTTCCCCAATAGCTTTTGTAGCTTTGGTGGAATTTGAGAGTGACGGACTTGCCATTGTATTAGGTGCATCGGTTTGAGTTCTCCTCGAAGGATTTGGTTGGTGAAATCAAGAAGCTTGTTTCTCTTGGGTTCTTGGAACCCTAGACGGTTGTGTGGCCTTTGTGGTGTCTTCTTGGGGCCTCCAATTAAGTTGTGGAGCTATCCTCAAGCTAGTGGTCTTGGTAGCGTTTTTTGGGAACCTCCATTTAAGTTGTGAAGATTTCCCCAATCTTGTACGGGTTTGGTGACCTCTCTCAAGTGTCCCATAGTGGAACGGGTGCTTGCCGTGTGGCGGGTGCTCGGGAAAATAGGGTGAGGCCTCTTGTGGTGTTGGTGGTCTTAGTACCGCCCACCCCTCCAACGGGACGTACTTCCATTTTGGAAGGAACTCGGTAAAATATCATCGTCCCCGCGTGTCTCGGTTATCTCTATACCCGAGCTCTTTACTTATGCACTTTACTTTGTGATAGCCCTGATGCTTGAAGTTAACTATCTTATTATCACATTGTTGCTTGTCTTGCTTAGCATAAGTTATTGGTGCACATATTTGAACCTTAGTATATATAGGCTTTATGCTTGACAAAAGAAAACGACGGTTTTATTCTGCCTTTGTTAAGCCCATCTCGTAAAAGTTTTTAACCACCTACTCACCCCCTCTAGGCGGCATCCGTGATCTTTCAACGAGGACGTCCTAGGTCGACGTGCCACAGCGACCCATGCCTTGTTGCGTGCATCAGACCTGTTCATCAACTCAGAAAGCCTCATCGGCGATGGTGCTTCCTTGGATCTAGCAATGGTGGAGGCTCGGCGTCTCTTCCGGCATGCGCCTCGATGGCACTAGAATTGGGTAGCGTCCACTAGCTTCGATGGTTGCAGGAAACCGTAGGAATCATCTTGCATTTCTCGGTTTCCTAGGGTTTAATATGCAAAGTTATAGGATAATCGTTTTATCCTTGTCAGTTTTTTAGTTTCCACATGTGTCTGTTCATGTAACTCGATTTTCGATTAATGAAATATATGTGGTTGCTCTCAAACAAAAAGTGATGAAAAGAAAAGTGAAAGAAAAAATTGTTCAACACATGGCATGAGGGCTCACTATTGGGTTTGTTTATGCTAGGAGATCTCCACTTAATCCATCCCCACCAAAAACTGAACAAACAACTAACAACAATGACGACTTGTTGAACAACATAGAGTAAAACAAGAACTTCAGGTCCAAACTACATTGCTAGGTCTAGTCGAAAGTTCAAAAATGACTAAACTGAAATA
Organism: Avena atlantica; assembly: GCA_910589765.1. Taxonomy (NCBI): domain Eukaryota; kingdom Viridiplantae; phylum Streptophyta; class Magnoliopsida; order Poales; family Poaceae; genus Avena; species Avena atlantica. Next base: position 439,770,664 of record OU342735.1, on the reverse strand, counting down.
TGAATTACAAAACACGCGAATAGAAACCTACAACTTAGTAGTTTAAATTCGTAGTCTCAAAGAACTTATTTAAAATAACTACTTTAGGAACTAATCCAACACAAACAGTAACTATATATAGCAAACTCTTCTTGTTTGCGTCTCATTCTTGACCTCTCGGAGAGGGTTAACCCCTATAGCAAGTGGAATACTATTTTGACAAAGTGGGCATCATCCATATATACCATCATCACATGGAGTCCAACATCAATATCATCGTTCCTAGCAAATTGATTCCTGCCGGTTCGGAACCTCGCTCTCCCGTTAGCACACTGAACATATTGAGCTTGCATTCCATTTTCCTGATACATTGAGAGGACTGTGACTCCAGCTTCAGGGAGGTTTGGAGCTTTATTGTTAGCCTTTGGTATCCTCTGCGAGAAATCATATCAGCAAAAACATAGGTTGTGAACCAATACCACATGCCAACATGATTGCATTATGTCTGACCTGCTGAAGCGACCTCACCTGATAAGGTTGAGTCTCTGTGCTTGTAATGCTAGTCCCTGATTCGATTCGCTAGCTCACATAGTTTGATGAATAAACAGAATATAAACACATCAACTATTATAACATAATGATGTAGAATTTATATATATTACAACTTACATAGATCATGGCTAGCTCAAATAAAAGAGTTTAAATGCAAAAATCCAAATAAAAGAGAGTAAAGAACTTCATTCACTCCACATGCTACTTCACTTATAATTGGAATAACCTGCAACATAAAGGTTGTAGCCACGAATAGTCAATACATTCATAGGCGGAGACAGTACCCGGTGACCTGGGGCAGCTGCCCGAGCTCAATCACGTGCGGGAGTTGTGCTAAGTTAATCACGTGAATTAGTTTTCCACCAGCTCAAGGTAATTTGCCCGGACAAATAGTGTTACATGGCTTTAATTAGTACATCTCGGTCCGTTAGTTTGCTAACTACAGCCCGTTTCTGTCAAAACAAAAATAGCAAGTTGTCGATACCAAATCCCCAAGATGTCTCCAGTCCACCGCAGTCTGTTACGCAATAATTGGCCACTGATCGCGTTGTTTGCTACTCCGTGCGAGGCTGTGGCGGCAGTTCTCCTAAGTCGTGCAGACTCGAGTCTCTATCCATCGCATCGCTGCTTCGGCAACTTGCCAGGCAAGGCCACGGCTTCTCTCGATAGGCGACGGAAGAAGACAGAAGTTGCGGAACATCTTGCCATCGGTTTGTTCAATCATATCATCATGCTATGTGATTTTATCCAATAATTGACTGCTTTCTTGGGGATATTAATACTGATTGCACATGTTCACAACACATAGGAAACTGGATTTAGGGATTCCAAACGGATTGATCAAATAAAAATGGTTCTAATTCTCCAAAGGTATTATTTCACTAGTGCACACGTACCCCTCTAACACCGGTTTGGAGGACCCTCTAACAGCGGTTCCGCAACCGCTGTTGAGGGTTCGGTGTTAGAGGGGGGGCCCCTTTAACACCGGTTCCTATACGAACCGGTGTTAAAGGGTGGCGCACGTGGGGCTGCCGCAGGCCTCAGGCCCCCCCCCCCCCCCCCCTTTAACACCGGTTCGTATCTGGAACCGGTGTTAAAGGTTCTTCTGCCGCGGCAGAGATTTAGGCCGTTTTCCTGCCGCGGCAGAGTTCTGCCTCTGCCCCGTTCTGGGCGTATTTCTGCCGGAGGGGGGGGGAGAGCGAGGGGAAATCGATCGGGAGCGGTATACTTATAGAATCGTCATCGGTACATACGAGTACATGAATAATTAAGCAACTATTATTATACACAAACATCGTCATCGGCACATACATCGTCATCGTTCATTTTGGTGGATATCTAAAGAGTTCTCCGCCAGGCGTGACGACCTCATCAAGTATGAACCCCGCCAATTCCTCTTGAATGGCTCGTATGCGTTCAAATGGTAGGAGTTGGTCCCACATCCGTTCGATCTGAATATATATGAAGAATGGGCCGTCAATATATATATAAGAATAAAACTCAACACAATTGATGGTAATAAAATAATGTTGTGGACTTTGTTTACTTACTCTAAGTTGTTCTAGTGCGGCTTGGCCTGTCGCACATATCGTGTTGCGAATGAATTCGCAAACATAGTACCCACATAAGTTATTGTCGTGTCCTTGATGCGCGCACTTTACGAGAATAGAGAGTTCAATCAAAATAATAATCAATAAAGCATGATATAATGGAATTGGAAGCTAGCTAGTATTACTTACATTTTGGTCTACAAATTTTAGTTCTTCTGACCATTCACCCACGGCCCTGCCCGTGAACATTTTCCAAACCCTGTCCGACAAATAAAATGGATAAAGGAGTAATTAATTACTTATTGTCACGAAAGTTGCCGATCTAGTGCGATAATATGATTGAAATTACCTCTGGAGCATCTCTCTAAAGTCTGCCCATAGCTCTTTTTCTTTTCGTAACGAGTCCATGACAAGGACTTTTCCTGAGTCGGGTTGAATGACTAGCAGAATAAAGTGGAACCTACGCACGCATAACTCATCATCAGTTACACTTAACATCGAGTAAGCCGAAACAGAATGTGTACAAGAGAGAGGGTAACAGTACTCACGAGAAGTTGTAAGGCAATAGTATTTCCCTTTTGGTTTGTTGTCTCAGTAAAGACTTTAGCAAGTAATCTTCTGTTTGCCCGGGTTTTTCTCTTACCACTTCTTCATGAACTCTATTTGGGTCAACGAACCCAATGTCAAAAGGGCCTCCTTTCATGCATTCCATAACCTTTTTCCTGCATAATAGTATATACATATATGGTGAGCATATATATATACATGAAATTAATGAAGTGAATGAGTTGAGATAAAAATTACAGAAATAGTACTTACACACAATAAAGGCTGATGGCAGATTTGTCGAGTTCCTTCTGATTGAATAGAAAATGCAAGTCTTGAATGTTGAAGTCGATCGCGTCGTCTCCGCACAAGAAAATCTGATCTCTTATATGCGCCGTGATCCATTCTACCTTTCTCGTCTTGCAGAAATGAAGGTACCACTTGTGCAATTTTCGCATCTTTGTTGGTAGATTCTTGAGCTCCTCTTTCTTGACGAGATTCTCCCCATACTTCCATGGCTGTATGGGGTTGACATCGCATTTGGGCAAGTTGTCTCCCATGACGTTCAAGTAGGCAATGTAAGTCATCCCCATCTCATTGGCCTTTCTTTGTAGCTCTGCCTCGTAATCATCTACGGGAGGAGCGTCCCGTTTGTCAAACATTTGGAGCGGGGCGCATGATTGGTTTTCCTGCTCTCCGAGCATGGGAACTGTTTTCTGGGGTGCCTCACGACTGCTACTTTCAGTCTCCCTACGGCGCCTTGCATCCGCCTTCAAAATCTGGCGCTCGTAGTCCGGCACAAGTGGGGTTTCAGGTTTCAAAAGATTATTGTAAAACTTCTCCACCACCGCCGGATCTATTTTCTCCTTTGGCTCGGCCCGTCTAGGTGCAAAGAATTTGTTGACCTTTTCTCCCGAGATCCTATTGGTCTCCTCGTCGCTGCGATTCCACGGTAAAACCGGCAATGGCTTGGCGGAAGGCTGCGGGACGTAGTTTTTTGAACTCTTTGGCGTACGGTTTCCTGCGGATTTCTTTGTGGCAGTGCTACTGATGCTCCTCGTGGCAGTGCTCTTCCGCTTACGCTGAGGAGATGGCTGAAGCACCGGAGATGGCTGACGGGCCGGAGATGGCTGCCGCGCAGGAGATGGCTGACGGGCCGGAGATGGCTGCCGCGCAGGAGATGGCTGACGGGCCGGAGATGGCTGCCGCGCAGGAGATGGCTGACGGGCCGGAGATGGCTGCCGCGCAGGAGATGGCTGACGGGCCGGAGATGGCTGCCGCGCAGGAGATGGCTGAAGCTGCGGAGACGGCGGGGGTGCCAGTGACCTCCAATTTGGAAGCACAATGTGTTCCTTCTTCCAAAGAATGGTTGTTTTCACTGCAAATTTGAGTTGAGTTTCCCCTTCACCTGTAGCATGGTCAAGCTGTGCTTCCTCATATTCCTTCACAACCTCATCCACCCCGACAATAGCATAGCCATCTGGAATCGGTCGGCAGTGGTAAGTTCCACCAGCTACAGGAGGTAAGGCATAGCCGACAGCCACCTTAATGGATAATCCCATTAATCTCACATGCAGCTCAGCGTGTTCGCTCTCCGTGATCTCATCCACGGGGTATCGAGGACCCGTCATTTCAAGCGTGGGCTGCACGTTCTCCGTGGAAGCCACACTGCTTTTCCGCGCAGAGTCTGGGCCGCGGGCAGCTTCCAATGCAGGCTCTTCGTGCCGCTGAGATGGGCCGGTAGCTTGATGGCTCTGTTGTGCATTCACTTGCGCCTGCAGCGCCGCAAGTGCATGTTCTATCTGTGTCATCCGCTCTGTACGCTCTTTTTCTTTTCTGCCGCGCCATCTGTAAGAGTCGCTCCAGTCGGCAAACCCATCCTTCCATGTCATACCCCCTGTGCCTCGTGCATGTCCAGAGTGTTCTTTTTTACCGATGGCGCGTGTGAGCTGGTCATTCTCTCTGTCGGGATGGAAGGTCCCGGCGGATGTTTCCTCGTATGCCGTGATGAGTTCAGTGACGGGTTTGGCAAGGATGGTTGGGAAGATACACAATCATGTTTCTGGGTCCAACCTTGCCCCGATTCCGTAGAACCAAGTCTTTGCACGTAGGTCCCACTCATCTGTCTGGGGTGTGATCCCTCTCTCGCGCAGGGCCCTCTCAGCTTCCTCCCACTTAGGCCTCTGAGATATGTAGCCACCTGACCCCGTCCTCTGGTGATATTCCTTCTTCAGGGCATTAAGCGTATTGGTTTCTGACCTCCTTTTAGCTATAGCACTTTTTTTATATGTCTTAAATTCGGGCCAGTGAGGTCTTATCTTCGCATAATATGCGTCTTCGAAATTTGGAGTCTCGCCAGCTTTGACAAATTTGTTCAATTTTGTCTTCCAGTTGCGGAAAGCATCAGCCATCTTCTTTAGAGTCCACTCTTTGACCTTGTTCTCTATAACCGGGTTGTTTTCATCCTCCTCTGGCGGAAGGGTGAAATTTACCAACAACGAATTCCAAAGCGTTTCTTTGGATCTGTCATCGACAAAGGTACCGTCGCCCTTCTTTGGCTTATTCCAATTTTCAATTGTGATTGGGATTTGGTCCCTAACAAGAACTCCAGCCTGACGTATAAATTTGTCTGCGGCCTTCTTGGGCTCCATCGGCCTGCCATCAACACGGACTGCTTCGATCGTGAACTTTGCACGATCTTTCAACCGCTGGCTCGCGCCTCGCTTGCTCTTTTTCGTAGAAGAAGATGGTTGCTGGCTGGTCGATCCAGAGGGCTAAAAGAAGAAAGAAGCGTTAATTAATACATGTAGAAGAAGATTGTTGGTGGAAGTCAGCTGAGGCTTAATCAATGCATATACCTCGCCGGACTTTGTAACCATTAAATTGCGTTCACCGGAGTCTTCATCTTCTCCATGACTAGTACTTGAGCTGTCGTCGTCATGTCCCTCCAAGTTCAGATATTGTGAGGTGTCCTCATCAATAATGTTCTCCATTATTTCTTCTTCTTCAAGGTTTCTACTAAGTGGATCCATAGTTTCTAAAACAATAATATTATCACACAAATATCAGTAATACATCTATTGAAATGCTCAAGCAAGGACGATGATATGACAGGTTAAAAGTATTGAAATGTAACCCTAATACATGCTTGGTCATTTCAAACCCTAATTCGGAGAAACCCCGGATTCATATGAGAGGGTACATTTACTTCTTCTAATTAACTTGTCATCAAAGTTGATTAACATAGCATGGTTATTATAATGCTATATTGACAACGAGAGGTGGCGACGCTAGGGCGAGAGCGGGGCCGGGGTGCGTGGGGGTGTGCGTTCGAACCAGCACGACGTGATGGCCTACCTAAAATGGGCGACTCACCCTCGACGCGTGTGTAGGCTCAGCGAGGACATAGGAGGTCAGGGTCGACGGCATAATGGTGGGCGAGGGCGAGGGCGACGACGAGGGTGGTGTGGGCGAGGGCGACGGCGAGGCAGACACGTGGCGCTCACCGGTGGGGTGACGTTGGTCTCGTCGGGCGGCGGTGCTCGTCGGACGGATGCGGCGGTCTCGTCGGGCGGCGGTGCTAGCGGCGTTTAGGCGTGGCCTATGAGCTCCGAAGCTGCTGCACGGGGAAGAGAGCGAGGTGGTCAGTTAGGGTTTAGGCGTGGAATCGTTCCGAGGGTCAATTGGCGATTATTTATTTTCATCCCAAGACTATGTAAATCAAATGGATTGGCCAAACAAAAAAATACTATACAGAAATAGACAAATTTGCAAACATTTCAAATGAAACTTGCAAAAGGCTATCTGTTTCACATGGCCACAGCTGCAAAAATGAGTACACGCCACACGAGACACGACCGACCGACCGCACGAAACCGCCCGATCCCGATGGCTGCTGCTGCCGTCGTCGACGGCGCCGAGCTGATCCTCTCGGTGCCGGACGACGTCCTCGCCCTGATCTCCGCCCACCTCCGCCCGCGCGACCTCCTCGCGCTCTCGGCCGCCTCCACGCCGCCCTCTCCGCCGCCGACAAGCCCTGGCTCGCCCAGTGCCGCCGCCTCCTCCGCTCCTCACTGTCCCACGTCCTCGCCTGGCGCGCCGCCGCGGGGGGCTCCTCCCTGGCCGTCTGCGGGGGGCTCCTCCCTGGCCGCGGGGGGCTCCTCCCTGGCCGTCCTCTGCTCGACGCCCTCGTCGCCTCCTGCCGCCTAACGCTCCCGCCGGAGCTCGCCGCGGCGCCGCTCTTCGCGCGATCCGACGAGGACCTCCCCGTGCTCGCCGCGCGTCGGGAGGCGATGCTGCGCCTGCACAGGGACTAGAGCGGGGGAAGAGAGGGTCGGGGGCGGCGAACCTCGAGCGGCGGCGGCGAGACGGCGCGTCGGGGGCAGCGAGACGGCGGGTCAGGCTCTGAAGCGGCGGCGGCGAGACGGCGGGTCGGGGGGCGGCGCTTCTATCGATCGATCTGGCTGTGGGGGAAGAAAGGAAGGGGAGGAAGGTGAAATAAATAGCCCCCCCCTTTAACACCGGTTCGTGGCTGGAACCGGTGTTAAAGGGGGGGGCGTTTCCCGCGCGCATTTATTACCCCCCCCTTTAACACCGGTTCCTGCCACGAACCGGTGTTAAAGGGGGGGGTGGTAATAAATGAGCGCGGGAAACGCCCCCCCCCTTTAACACCGGTTCCAGCCACGAACCGGTGTTAAAGGGGGGGTGTTAAAGGGGGGGGCTTTTTTAATTCAAAAAATATGATATGAAATTTAGAAAATCCATATCTTTTTCATTTCAACTCAGAAAAATATGAATAATATATCATAATTTTCAGAAAAATAATATCTATTCATTCATGTAAATCATTTTATATTTACTTTACATGAAATTTTTTAAAATAAATAAACACTTATTTCATGCATTAAAGGGGCTTTTTTAATTCAAAAAATATGATATGAAATTTAGAAAATTCATATCTTTTTCATGTCAACTCAGAAAAATATGAATAATATATCATAATTTTCAGAAAAATAATATCTATTCATTCATGTAAATCATTTTATATTTACTTTAAATGAAATTTTTTAAAATAAATAAACACTTATTTCATGCATTAAAGGGGCTTTTTTAATTCAAAAAATATGATATGAAATTTAGAAAATTCATATCTTTTTCATGTCAACTCAGAAAAATATGAATAATATATCATAATTTTCAGAAAAATAATATCTATTCATTCATGTAAATCATTTTATATTTACTTTACATGAAATTTTTTAAAATAAATAAACACTTATTTCATGCATTAAAGGGGCTTTTTTAATTCAAAAAATATGATATGAATTTAGAAAATTCATATCTTTTTCATTTCAACTCAGAAAAATATGAATAATATATCATAATTTTCAGAAAAATAATATCTATCCATTCATGTAAATGATTTTTATATTTACTTTACATGAAATTTTTTAAAATAAATAAACACTTATTTCATGCATTAAAGGGGCTTTTTTAATTCAAAAAATATGATATGAATTTAGAAAATTCATATCTTTTTCATTTCAACTCAGAAAAATATGAATAATATATCATAATTTTCAGAAAAATAATATCTATCCATTCATGTAAATGATTTTTATATTTACTTTACATGAAATTTTTTAAAATAAATAACAATCGGCCGAACTGAAAATTAAGATACATGGCCAGATTAAGTAACAATCGGCCGAACTGGAACTGAAAATTAAGATACATAAAAGAACTGAAAATTAAGATACATGGCCAGATTAAGTAACAATCGGCCGAACTTGTTTCGGAATGTTGGAGTGATTTAGTCATGCTCCTGCCTACACCTGTAATACTCGCCACTGTAGTCGTCGTACTCGCCGCCGCCGTCATCGCTGTCGTCGTCGGGGTCACCGTAATTGAACCACTGGAGAGTACGCGTGGGCTGGACTTGAGGGTAGCGCGTGGGCTGGACTTGAGGGTAGCGCAGACGGGGGTTAGAGTCGGCGGCAGTGTCATAGGCCATGACGCTCTGGAGAGTCCGACCGCGCCACCATAGCCGACGGCCGGCCTCGTTGAAGTTAGGAGGAGGTGGGCCGTCCTCCTCGTGCCTGGCGAGCGCCCTCTCATGCCGATCCACGAAGAAGGCTTCCCAAGTAGGGAAATAGTCGGGATGCCATCTGGGATTCCTCCGCTGCTCCGGCGTGAGCTCGAAGTAGTAGTGGTTCGTGATGGCCATCCGGCGCGCCACACCTAGAGGGACAGGAGGAACCGGCACACCTCCGACGCTCAGCATCCAGCCGACGGGGACACAGTAGCCCGGCGGGCAGGGGTAGTTCGAGGCGCAAAGCGCCTCCGCCTCCCTGGGGGTTAGTGCTACGGTGGAAGCCATGGGAAAGAGTGATGAGGTTGCAGATATGAGTCTAGAGATGTGCAATGACAATGGAGGCCAACCCCCTACATATATATATAGTGAACTAGCGGGAAGAACTGGAGGGAAGAACTGGCGGGAAGAAAAATGGCGGGAAGAACTATCGGGAAGAAAAATGGCGGGAAAAAATGGCGGGATGAACCTTTAGTCCCGGTTGATGAACCGGTAGTCCCGGTTGGAGACACCAACCGGGACAAAACACGAGTCAGCACTAATAATAGAGGTGAGTGCATGTCGACATTATGTCGTGCGGCGTGTACCTTGTCCCGGATGGTGTCACCAACCGGGACTAAAGATGAACCTTTAGTCCCGGTTAGAGACACCAACCGGGACTAATAATAGGGGTGAGTGTCGACATTATTTTGTAAGTGTCAACACTATGTCGAGCTGCTTGTACTATAAATAGGCATCCTTGTGAGTCCAGTCCTCCAGCCAGTTTGAGGCAGGGACACCACTACGGCCAGTTTCAGGGAGATGCCGACGGAGCCCAGTCCTCCGGCATCTCCGAGAAACTGGTCATAGAGGCACTCCCTAATATGTGAAATTAGTTAGCTCCCTGGTGTATTGATCTAGTTAGACAAGTTACAAAGCTGCAAGATGGTTTTCGAGAGCAGGGACACCACTACGGCCAGTTTCAGGGAGATGCCGACGGAGCCCAGTCCTCCGGCATCTCCGAGAAACTGGTCATAGAGGCACTCCCTAATATGTGAAATTAGTTAGCTCCCTGGTGTATTGATCTAGTTAGACAAGTTACAAAGCTGCAAGATGGTTTTCGAGAGCAGGGACACCACTACGGCCAGTTTCAGGGAGATGCCGACGGAGCCCAGTCCTCCGGCATCTCCGAGAAACTGGTCATAGAGGCACTCCCTAATATGTGAAATTAGTTAGCTCCCTGGTGTATTGATCTAGTTAGACAAGTTACAAAGCTGCAAGATGGTTTTCGAGAGCAGGGACACCACTACGGCCAGTTTCAGGGAGATGCCGACGGAGCCCAGTCCTCCGGCATCTCCGAGAAACTGGTCATAGAGGCACTCCCTAATATGTGAAATTAGTTAGCTCCCTGGTGTATTGATCTAGTTAGACAAGTTACAAAGCTGCAAGATCGTTTTCGAGAGCAGGGACACCACTACGGCCGTGTGGCGACCGTGCGTGGAGATATGCACACCACTAAAGCTGATCATGAACGCGGGCACCCCCACCGTAAACCCTCCACTGGGGCACCAGCTGCCGCCGCAAGCAACAGGCCACCCGTACGCTGGCGGGAGCGGGTGTGCAGGCTGTGGGTACAAGAACTGCGACGCCCAGAAATCAGCGGTTGGGAGAGCAGGAGAGAGGTAGCATCCTGCGGGGAGGAGCGCTGTTGGAACGAAAGGCGAAGCTACGGGGTTGAGGCGCGAGAAGGCGGCCATTGGTGGGTGTGCTCTCTTTCTCGCTTGAGGACTAGGAATACTGGGGCAGGCGCTCTACTGAAGAAGAAGCTGCAGCACGGTGTTTATAAATAGCAGGAGGGAGGAAGGAGAACGGAGCGGTGGTCTCTGATCCGAAGGATAGAAGGACTACTCTAGTGTAGTCGATTTTTTTTTCTTTTTTTTCCTCCGTGTGAGATGATGAGCGGTGAGCCGCTTGTCTACTTTAGATCCGGAAAGTTTTTTTAACTGCAACAACGAAAATCTAGTGTGGTTGTGTGCTTACTCGTAAAAGGAGATCAAATTCAAAATGAGAATACTGCTCCACGCTTCTCGGGCATTTCACCGAACACCTCTAGTGCATATGAAAAAAACACAAACTAGCACTCTTCACACCCTCTTGCTAGGCTCCAAAATGTGAAAAAATGGAAGAGTGGGCTGGGGTGGTGTCTTATATAGCCCCCACCCCTTTAACACCGGTTCGTGCCACGAACCGGTGTTAAAGGGGGGGGTGCGCGGGCCACTGGTGGAGGGACCTTTAACACCGGTTCGTGCCACGAACCGGTGTTAAAGGGGTGGCTCCTTTAATGCCGCAGAGGCCACGCTGGTACGGCCCCCCCTTTAACACCGGTTCGTAGAAGAACCGGTGTTAAAGCCCATTTTCGGGATCAACAAAAGCCCGCGTTTCCACTAGTGTTTCTTGATCATTACGATCAATCATAGTTCCAAATCACTGCGTTTTTTTAGTTATTTTTGTATTCCAGATATGAGGAAGTTTTTGGTCCCAAGTATTCAGAATACTAATGTTGTGCAGCTAGAACAAGATCCTCCAGTTAATGTTCCAAACAATAAAGAGTTTGATGCCCATGAAATTTTGTGTGACCCATCTCTTAGGAAACAAGTTGCTGAATATGCTCCAGAAATTCAAGACCAAGTTGGAAGGGCATACATATTTGATACGTCGAAAACGTATCTATAATTTTTGATGTTTCATGCTTGTTTAGTATCTACTTTGCTTTGCTTTGCTTTATCTACACTTTAAGGTGTTTTTATATATTTTCTGGTACTAACCTATTAACAAGATGAGACAGTGACAGTTGCCTGCTTTCTTCTGTTTTTGGTTCCAGAAAGGCAGAAAATCAATATTCTCGGAATTGGATGGGACAAAAGCCAAAGTCAATATTTCACCGAGGAGAACACGGAGTCTAGAGGAGAGACGGAGGGGAGCCACAGGGAGGCCGCACCCCCCAGGCGTGGGCCCACCCTAGGCCGCGTCTGGGCAGGGTGTGGGCTCCCTGGCCGCCCTCCTCCCTCGCCCCTTCGCCTATAAGAAGCCCCGATGCCTAAACCCTAAGTACCCGATAAATATTCCACGAAACCATCTGTAGCCTCCGCCACCATCGTCCCTAGATCGAGGGGATCTGAAGCTCTTCCCGGCACCCTGCCGGAGGGGAGATCATCCTGGAGGCCTTCTTCTTCATCATGCCAGCCCCCGGTATGAAGCGTGAGTAGTTCCACCTTGAACTACGGGTCCATGTAGTAGCTAGATGGTTGTATCTCCTCATTTGTGCTTTCATGTCTAGATCTTGTGAGATCCGTTCATGATCAAGATCTCATCTATTTGAAGTCATGCATGTTGTGTTTGCGGGGATCCGATGGATATTGAGATTACTATGTCAGATTGATTAATGGTTTTGTCTTATTGATTCTATCATGTCTGTGTTGTTTGTGATCTTGCATGCTCTTCGTTGTTAGTAGCTATCTTGGCCAAGTAGTTGCTAGTGACTCCAAGAGGGGGTATTTATGCTCGATAGTGGGTTCATGCCTCTATTTAATCTAAGGAAAGTGATAGAAATCTCTAAGGTTGTAGATGTGCTATTGCCACTAGGGAGAAAACAACGGTCTCTTGTTCATGGAACAAGTGTATTGTTTACCTTACACACTTTGCTTAAAGCAGTTGTCTGTTGCTTGCAACTTAATACTAGAGGGGGTTCGGATGATAACCCAAAGGTGGACTTCTAGTCATAGATGCAGTTGGATGGCGGTCTATGTATCTTGTTGTATTCGAATCTCATAGGATCATGATGTCTAGTATTGCATTGTTATGCCTTGCTCAGTCCTGTCAATTGCCATGCTGTAATTTGTTTACCCAGCATGCCATGTTTGTTTATCTAAGGAGAACACCTCTAGTGAACTATGGACCCCGGTGCAATATTTACCATTGATACATCTTCCACTGTTACTGTTTAGTTTCTGCAAACCACTATCACCTTTCACACCATATAGTTAATCCTTTATTACAGCAACCGGTGAGATTGACAACCTCACTATTCGTTGGGGCAAAGTCTTGAGTTTGTGTTGTGTAGGTCTCCAAGTTTCTTGCAACACCTTTGAGACGTTTCCTTCCTCCTACTGGTTCGACAACCTCGGTTTTTATTACTGAGGGAAGACTTGCTGCTATGCTGCATCACACCTTGCTCTTGGGGTTTCCCGACAAAGCGCTCTCAGGCGCCATCAACAAGTTTTCTGGCGCCGTTGCCGGGGAGGCTAAGGACGTCTTCACAAGGGGAGTCCTCAACCTTTCTCTTTACTTTGTTTTTGTTTTGCTTAGTTTCTTTTTCTTGGTTTTGTTTGAATCCTTTTATCAAAAACTCCAAAAAAAATAGTTTCGTTTGGTTTGCTTTTTCTTATAAAAAACACAAAAAATTAGTTCCTACTCTAGTTGGTGGTCTGTTATTCCCTTGCTTGGTCATGCTTTCTATCAATGGATGGTTTCTTTGAAACTAGTTCTTATTGGCAAGGTGGGTTCACGGAAGAACAGAAGTATTTTTATAAGTAACACCGTTTGTCACAAAAAAGGAAACATTTATGGAAACAAATTGATAAATTGAATACTATTGCTAGAGAGGTGTGCTCTACTTATAATGTTACTTATTGCTTTGATAAATCTTGTTGCTGTAGGAGGTATAAACACCTACCTTTTCAATGTGAGTATAATGATACCATATCTTCTTATGTTAAAGGAAATTATGACTTTTATGATGTGGAGAAAATTGAAGAATTTATTTCCTTCAAGGATGCATTTGAACTTGCCAGTTTGCTTGAAAATACTGATGATGCACCTTATGAATATGAGGTTTATGAGATACTTAAATTTTGCTTTGATAATTACAAGGAAGAAAATGGCTATATTCTTGAATATTTTAATAGGTGTTTTCCACAAATGCAAGAGACTAATGCCTTGCAGGAACCTATGGAAGAAGAAATTGCTGAACCTGAAATCTCATTAGATGAAAATGAGGAGGAGAGTGATGAACAAAATGAGGAAGAATGGATTAGCTACCCATGCCTACCTTCTAATGGGAGTAATTCTTTTTCCCTTACATTATTTTATTATCCCCCATGCTTACCAAAGGAGGATGAATATTATGTTCCTGTGGATTATTTTGAGATACCTACTATGCGTAAAACTTGTGATAATAATTATGCTCCACTTTTGCCAAAATGAACTCTGCTGAGAACACCAAGTTGTGTGACTTCACTAGCACAAACAACAATGATTTACTAAGAACTCCTATTGCTCCACCTGCTCCTGATGCTACCTTTTATGATATTAAGCCTGCTTTGTTGAATCTTGTGATGGGAGAGCAATTTTCTGGTGCTAGTTCTGATGATGTTGCTTCCCATCTCAATAACTTTGTTGAAATTTGTGAGATGCAAAAGTATAAGGATGTAGATGGAGATATTATTAAGCTCAAGTTGTTTCCTTTCTCCTTGAGAGGAAAATCTAAAGAATGGTTGTTATCCTTGTCTAGAAATAGTATTGATTCTTGGATTAAGTGCAAAGATGCTTTTATTGGAAAGTACTACCCTCCTGCTAAGATTATATCTATGAGAAGTGATATTATGAAATTTAAACAACTTGATAATGAACATGTTGCTCAAGCTTGGGAAAGAATGAAATCTTTGGTTAAGAATTATCCCACTCATGGACTTACTGCTTGGATGATTATCCAGACTTTTTATGCAGGTTTGAACTTCTCTTCAAGAAACCTGTTGGATTCAGCTGCTGGAGGTACCTTTATGACCATCACCTTGGGTGCTGCAATAAAACTCCTTGATAATATGATGGTTAATTATTCTGAATGGCACACTGAGAGAGCTCCACATGGTAAGAAGGTAAACTCTGTTGAAGAAACCTCCTCTTTGAGTGATAAGATTGATGTTATTATGGCTATGCTTGTTAATGGGAAGGCTCCTTTAGATCCAAATAATGTTCCCTTAGCTTCTTTGGTTGCTCAAGAAGAGCAAGTTGATGTGAACTTCGTTAGAAACAACAATTTCAACAATAATGCCTATAGGAATAATTTTGGTAGTAACAACAATTATAGGCCTTATCCTCCTAATAATGGCAATGCCTATGGAAACTCCTACAACAATACTAGAAGTGCCCCCTATGAACTTGAAGTCATGCTCAAAGATTGTATTAGCAAACAAACCACTTTCAACAAGACTATGGAGGAAAAGATTTTGAATGTAGAGAAAAATATTTCCTCTTTGTCTGAAGCACAGTCCTCTTTGATTAATAAAATGGCTGCTAAACCTGAAACCATGGAAAGTACCTTTGCTTCCACTCATGCCATACAAGTTACTATTGATGAAAATGTTAGACTGTTAGGCAAACTTCATGCTAAGTGGGAAAGGGAAGCTGAAATTGCTAGAAACAATAGTGTGTGCACCATCACCACCACCAATATGGATGCCACTAAACAACAAGAAGTTCCTGTTCCTCCTCCTAAAATGCCTAAGCCCAATGAGTCTACTACTAGTGATGCTAAGTTTGATTTTGATCTCGATGGTTGCAATATTTCTGAAGTGATTATGTTCCTGCAAAAGCTTGCTAGATGTAGAGGTCCCAACCTTTAATAAGGTAGAGATCCATGTGTTTACAATGCTAGTCCCTGGATCAATAGCTAGCATCCACAGTTAAGATGTAATATCAAGAAACAAAGGTCATAATACAACTTTATAACCAGGAATAAAATAATTCATTACATCTTACATTGCTCATTTGGCTATCTCATTACAATGCAGCAGAAATAACTATAGCATGGAGTCCTTCATCTTCAAAGTGCCATAGGCAATCATGTTGGTTGTAGACTTGTAATCCTAATTAACACACTTCACTAACATAAAACAAACCTGCAACATAATAAGTTACAGCCACAAGGGTCAATACATTTGAATTGTATTGGCAAGTGATACTATGGTAGAATAGTGGTATCTATCATCTATATGCATTTGGCTAAGTGGAGCTTAGGCTTGCTTTGCTCAAAATAAGGTATTCCTTATAAGCTGAAAACACTAAGTTTTTGGTTTGTCAAAATCACCCAAGGCATCAACCAATAGATATTGGTGATACTTTAACCCTTGTTCAACCACAAGTTTTTAACTTAGAAATTGGGATGAGGAGATTCTTGATAGCTTCCATGTCTTGATGCTCAAATTGTCCATTGCCGGGGACACGACTAAGTACTTAGATTTTACTCTCTCGAGAGGTGGTGCACTTTCCCCACAAGACTCGACATGCATCGAGACAAGATCTTTCAGAAGCCTTCCCTTAGACCAGAATGGACGCATTCCCAAACCTATCATCCCCTACCACCAACTGTCCATTTGGCTAAGTTATTGCAACCTATATGATCCAGGCAGAGCCCATAATGCCAAGTGGCTGCACTTGAAGCTTCTCAACATTTGACATCTCAAATCTCTTTGTTCCTGGGTGGCATTCCACAAGTGAGATACACAGGGTAGGCCATTGAAAAATGGGCCCTAGTAACCACTCAACAAAAATCCATCCATGCAAGTCCCTTTCCACCAAGGTGATTCATTCACATAGTTGTTTTATTAAACAAAACACAAGTCCTTGACTTAGAAATATTCCATAGCATGAATATAATCCACCCTTGTTTTCTACTAGCTAAGCTAAGCATGATAGTAGTAGAAAATCTTAACTTAGGAAAATTCTACTAAGGTTTCATCTACTAGGATTTCCCATTGCATAGTTTATACTTAGTAAAAATTCCATGCAAGTCCTACTTAGAAATATCACTAATACATAGTGAAAATAATGGGACAAATGTATGAAGCACCACTTGCCTTATTGGTAGAGAATATAAGTTCACTCCTTGATCTTGCAATAGTCACACTCTTAAAATTTCACTACAATTCAATCAAGGCATAAATTCAATCTACCATTCAAGCAATTTCATCACATATAAAAAAAAACAAAACAATGCATGCAAGCATGCCAAAAATTGTTTTCTTTGGAAAAGTGGTTTCTATTAGGTTATAACATTTTAAAACACCTATTAGTCATTTATAATAGTGGAAAACCATTTGGTATTAAGTTAGTAAAAATGGCCACTTTAAATCATTTTTGTTTTGTTAGAAATGATTTAAATCAAAGTAATAATTTCTAGTGTTTGACAAATATATTTTTTAAACACAAATGTTAGTGTTTTATGGTCAAGTGTTTATTATCAAAACCATTTGCAAAAGGTTTTACCTATAAACCATTTTTAAATCAAACAACATTTTATTTCATTAGAAATGCTTTTAAACAAAGTAATAATTTTCTAGGGTTCACCAAATATATTTTTAAATCCTAAAACTTGGTGTTTAGGGTCAGAGAGTTTAATTCAACCCATTTTCAAAAGGTTTTACTCAAAAAGCATTTTTAAAACAAGAACAATATTTTTATTTAACTAGAAAATTCAAAGATTTATTCTTTAGCTTCACAAAATATACTTTTGAATCTACAAATTGTTTTTTATGGTCAGTAGGTTCAAAACAATCCATTTACAAAAGATTTTATCCTAAAAACATTTTTAGAACAAATTTTATACACAAAATAAGCCTAAACAAGTTTCTGCAAAAACAACCAATTTTACAGAAGCAATTCATTAAACAAAGTGCATGGTTACTCTTTTTGTTGATTCCATTGATATAAAATTTGTAAAATTTGGACGTGTAGATTTAAAGTTATGAATTTTTCAAATCTAACATCTAATAGACATGGTTTCTGTTTTTAAAACAACTACAGGCCACGTGGTGTGTTCTTATTGTTCCATACCGATTCGCATGAATCAAGCGCTATGGATTTTCAGATCTAAATACAATCGTGCATCACATATGAGTTCGTACCCCTTTGTTAAGTTATCTGTTTCTATGCGTCAGATCTAGATCGAATGGTCCTAATCTAATCGACCACAATATGACGGCGCTGCTACGGTGGCTGGCGGCGGCGCGCTCAGACGATGACAGTGTCGACGATATAGGAAGCTATAGGAGGAGTGGGGTGGCTCACCATAATCGCGTGATCTCGCTGATGCTCAACGTACTCGTGGTTGGTGAAGGGACGCACGGGGCTGACGGCAATTTCTCGTCGGAGTTGTCTACTAGCTCGGGCTCGCACGGTCGTCGACTGGGACGAGTTCCTGTGGCATAGTAAGTCAAGGGAATTAGTCAGGAAGATGTGCAAGAGTTCGGGGATTGCGAGGATACCCACCAGAGAACAAGGGGCGTGTTGATTCATCGGCTGCTGCTCGCCGGAGTTGGTGCAGGAGGCGGTGGCGTTCAGGCGATGACGTTGTCGACGATAGGGGGCACGCGCGGGCGAGTGGTTGGTGCTGGGAGGTGCGTAGGGAGGTGGGGAGTAGACTCGAGTGGTCGATGGGGCAAGGCGGTGGCTGGTGCTTCCGGAATTTGGGCGGAGGCTCGTCAGAGCAGAGGATGGTCTCGGGCAAAATCGGAGCAGCCTGGTGGCGACCTGGTGCGAGCGAGAGAGGGGAGACAGGCGTTTAGTAGGACGTGATCGCTGAGCGGGGTTACTGCACCATCAACGCAAATTAAACTCG
The DNA here is from genome assembly GCA_910589765.1 of Avena atlantica. Lineage (NCBI taxonomy): Eukaryota > Viridiplantae > Streptophyta > Magnoliopsida > Poales > Poaceae > Avena > Avena atlantica. The sequence goes on along the minus strand of OU342735.1, from coordinate 439,752,294 downwards.
CAAAATCAAAGCCTGAAACGGGAGAGAGAGGGAGGAAGAACAGGTCGTGGGGTGAGAACGACGACTGATGGGTGGGGCCGGCTGGTCAGCGAGTGAGGAGGTTTACGCGGTGGGGTCCAGAGTCAGTGAGTGCGCGGGTAAGAATGTGAGTGGAAAACGGTCCGGGGAAGATTAGTTGGGCTGCGAGTTGGGCCTGTTGGGCTGGCTGCTTCTTCTCCATTTTTTTTCTTCTGTTTCTTTTTCATTTTTCTTTTTTGTTTTGTTTAGATTCAAATGATTTAAACCTAATTTGAATTCAGGTTTTTGTCAAACCTTTTCCAAACTTTTAGTATATTTTAGTATTGTTTAATAAAATATTTTAAAGTCCATATTCAGAATATTTCTTTGTATTTTCTTGGGCTTTATTATTTATTTAAATAGACCATTGTTTTTATTCAAACAAGATTTAATTATATTCTCAAACTCTTTATTTGAATTCTAGTCTTCACTAAACCCTTTTCAGTAGGTTTTATTTATTTAATAGGGTGTTAAATAATTCATTTTGAATTATTTGATTTATTTTTATTATGATTTATCAATCATTTAATTTGGGCATTTGTCTTTAATTAAATAAAATTCGATTATGGTTTTAATACCATATAAATTTTATTCAAATAATTCTTTTAAGTTAATTTGATAAATTTTTAATCCACTTTGATAAATTTCCATTTATTACTTTCTCATGATTTAATTAATCATTTCTATTAGGAATTTTATCTTTATCCATGTATAATTAGAATATGGTTTAATGCCATATAATTTTATTGGAATAATCTTTACCCCTTTATTTTATTTGGATTAACTTTATTTCATTTGCTTCTGGATTTGGCCAAGATTTAATTTGGCTTTTAAATATTCCTTATTTATGTATTCCTTTCCTAATCTTATAAATTCCATATCTTTTTATTTAAAGATCCAAACTTGGCGATTCCAATTTGTATAATTTTATTTGATATTGGCTTATTCTTTTAAATATCTTTAGGATTATTTTGCTCACATTTTGGAATGGATAGATAGGAGCTTTATTAGCTTTGGAAATCATTTCCTTTCATCTTATTAAATTCATAAGTTTTTATCCATGGTTCCAAATTAAGTGAAACCAATTTCTATGGTTTTATAATATTTTTATTTATCATTTTTTATCATTTATAAATGTTTGTTGAGAAATTTTTATATGTATCAAATCCATAGTCTTTGAGATATCCTGGAAATGATTTTCTTCCATTAAGGTTTTGGGTTTTGGTTTATTTTTCCCAAGTTTGAATTTCAAGATACATTCATTGATGAATGCATTTAACTTGATTGAAATTTTGTTGGTTTCCCTTTTATTCAAATTTTATTCAGGATGGGTTTTGATGTTTACATTTAGAAATAAAAAGTTTATTTTCACCCTAAATTTCAACAATTATTTATTTTATTTATTTATGTTCACATTTCAAAATTTGGAAAATTTTGGGATGTGACACTAGAAGTCCTGATGCTAGTGATATGTATGTAGCTTTCACCGAACACATTACAAACGCTCTTGTTAAAATTAAGGAAGAGAAGTTGAAAAACAAAGCTTTTATTCCTAGGAAAGTAGAAGATAGTTGGGAACCCATTATTAATAGGCAAGTGAATGACTTTGATCTCAAAGCTTCATGTGATCTTGGTTCTAGTGTCTCTATTATTCCTAGGAAGATTTATGAAATGCTTGATTTGCCACCTTTGGAAGATTGTTATTTGGATGTCCCACTTAATGATAATGCTAAGAAGAAACTCATGGAAAGTGTTAATGATGCTCTCATTATGGTTAACAATGCTTATGTCCCCGTTGATTTCTATGTTTTGGATGTTGAATACAATGTTTCTTGTCCTACTACTTTGGGAAGACCTTTTCTTAGAACTGTTGGTGCCATCATTGATATGAAAGAAGGCACCATTAAATATCAATTACCATTCAAGAAAGATATTGAACACTTACCTATGAGGAGAGAGAAGTTGATTTTTGCTCCTCCTTTGAAAGCAAGGTTTGATGTTAATGCTTCTTCATTTGAAAATACTTGATTTCTTGCTTCTTGTGCCTAACTTAAAGGCATTAAAGAAAAGTACTTGTTAGGAGATAACCTAAGCGTTTTCTTGAGTATTGGAAGTTATTAGTCCAGTAATGACCTCTCCTTATCCTTTTTGTTTGCTTTTTGGTGCCAAGAATGACCTTTAATGAGAGGGAAGTAAGATTTGGGGAGTTGTTGTCCCGAAACAGATTTTTTTGTGCTCCACCATAAATATTCGTGAGGAATCTATGTAAGTCGGATTGAGCTGAAAATTTACGAATAAATGCCCCAGTATATTAGATAACTTTCGTTAGTTCAACACTTTTTGATTTGAGCAACATAAGGTCTTCTAAAAAATCGTTTTCTACCTGATGCTATGTTTTGATAGATTTCTGCCATTATTTGCATTTTCTTCTTATTGATTCCTTTTTGGGTTCTTTTTGGGAAATTGAGCTTGTTGAGGGAATTGCTACAATATCTTGTGTTTTTAGTGAAAAGTTTTGTTGTTCTAAATCTAAACCCAAGGGTCTATTATCTTTTGAATATACTAATGTTGCTAATGAAGATTGTGTGAAGTTTTGATGAAGGAAATATTTTAGGTGTAGAGAGAGAATGATAAAATTGCAGGGGTTCGTAGCATGGAAAACAAAAAATTTCTACCGCATTCACACAAACAAGCCAATATCTATCTACTAGATTGTAGCGACGATTCGATAGAAGAACTCACCCTCGAAGATTCCAAAGCGGTTAACGAGAGCAGATTCTCGTGGGTGATGTAGTCGTACTCTTGCCGATCTCAAGATTGCGTAGACGATCCTTCTGGCCCTGCATTCCGGCAGCGCTTCCGCAGTCGGTCACACGTTCAGTACTCGATGAAAACCTTCCTCTCCCTTGTTCCACCAGGCACGGAGGTTGTAGCACTCTCCTCGTGATTCCGGCAGCACGACGGCGTGGTGTCTAAAGTAGAGGGGAGATCCCGCAGGGCTTCGCCTAAGCTGGAGCGAGTATGGTGGAGTAAGAGAGGGCCTTGGGGATCTACGGATTAGAAGCACCAAGGGGGGGTGGTGTGGCCGGCGGCTAGTGTAGGGGTTCGTAGCATGGAAAACAAAAAATTTCTATCGCATACAAACAAACAAGCCAAGATATATCTACTAGATTGTAGCAACGAGTCGATAGAGGAACTCACCCTCGAAGATTCCAAAGCGGTTAACGAGAGCAGATTCTCGTGGGTGATGTAGTCGTACACTTGTCGATCTCAAGATCGCGTAGACGATCCTTCCGGCGTTGCGTTCCGGCAGCGGTCCCGCAGTCGGTCACACGTTCGGTACTCGACGAAGACCTTCCTCTCCCTTGTTCCAGCAGGCAGCGGAGGTTGTAGCACTCTCCTCGTGATTCCGGCAGCACAACGGCGTGGTACCGGAAGTAGAGGGGAGATCCCGCAGGGCTTCGCCTTAAGCCGGAGCGAGTATGGTGGAGTATGAGAGAGGACTATTAGTGGTCTAGGGATTAGACACACCAATTAGAAGGCTCTAAACCGAAGGCTAGGGCAATTAGAAGCTCTAAACCAAAACGGCTCTAAACCGGAGATTAGAGGATAGGAACTTGTGTGTCTAGAGGAGGAGGCCCTGCCCCTCCTCTTATAGGTGGGAGGCGCGGCCAAGGGGAGGGGAGTCCCTCCCCAAGTCGGCCTTGGTTGGTGCGCCGTCTTGGGGAGGAGACTCCTCCCCCAAGTCGGTTCCAAACACCTCTTGCTTGTTTCCCACAGTTTCTTGTTTTAGCCATTTGACTTTCAAACTGGACATTTGACTTTTCTGTTTTAGGATTCAATTTAATCCTTTATTTGGAACAGAAAGAACACTTAGTACATGATGCAATCATTCCAATATGCATTGACACATTCATGTACCCCTCCACCCCCGGAGTGCCGGACATTCCGGAACCTTCTAGAACATTCCCGATGAAAACACCGGAATCATTCCCGAACTCCGAAACGAGACTTTCCTTATATGAATCTTATTCTCCGGACCATTTCGGATCACCTCGTGATATCCCGGATCCCATCCGAGACTCCGAACAACATTCGGTCTCTTTCTCATAATACCATAACTACTCAAAACAACGTCGAATCCTTAAGTGTGTCTCCCTACGGTTCGTGAATTATGCGGACATGATCGAGACACTTCTCCGAACAATAACCAATAGAGGAATCTGGAAATTCATATGGCTCCCACATATTTCTACGATTACTTTGCGATCGAATGAACCACTTACATATGATACCAATTTCCCTTTGTCTCACGATAGTTTACTTATCCGAGGTTATGATCGTCGGTATCTCTGCATACCTAGTTCAACCTCGTTACCGATAAGTACTCTTTTCTCGTTCCCGTGGTATGTGATCCCTTGTGAGCTAGTCACATGCTTGCAAGCTAATTGGATGACATTCCACCGAGAGGGACCAGAGTATATCTATCCATCATATGGATGGACAAATCCCACTCTTGATCCATGTGTATCAACCAATACTTTCCGAACACTCAATGCCACCTTTATTGCCACCCAGTTACGGTGTGGTGTTTGATGTCATCAAAGCATCCATCCGATAAAGGTGATATGCATGATCTCATGGTCGAAGGAATTAGGTTACTATGTATCAGAAAGCATATAGCAATTGAACTATTAAAATGACTTGATCTTTATGCTACGCTTATCTATAGGAGTATGTCCATCACATCATTCTCCTAATGATATGACCCTGTTGTTAATAACATCTCTATGTTCATGATCAGGAAACCATGATCATATATTAACCAACAAGCTAGTTTAACAAGAGGCTTTACTAGGGACTCTTTTATGTTTACAAATCACACAAGTATTAATGTTTCCGGTCAATACAATTATAGCATGGTATGTAAACATTTATCATAAGTATGAAGATATGATAATAACCACTTTATTATTGCCTCTTGGGCATATCTCCAACAGTCTCCCACTTGCACTAGAGTCAATAATCTAGTTTCAAACCTTTTGTGTATTCAACACCTATGGCTTTCCGGTGTTGTATGTACACGATTGCTAGTGGTCAACTGATCTCAGGATCTGACATTTCCAGGTCCGTGTGTAATTGCATGTCTTTGCGTCTCTACGCATCACTCATTCTTTAATGAGATGGCTTCGTACAAATTTGGTCCTTTGGTGTGACCTTTAGTTCTTTGGGGTTAAAACCATGTTGATAATATTGTCATACAATATATCTTCATAGTATTATCCCACTGTGAACTACACCCAGTTTGATAACAAACTATTTGACACAAATGCCCTCTTTTGATGCTAAAATAGCAGTCATACACTTAGCCTTTTGTTGTAGTATCTGTCACAATGTCTTAACTTTGGAATTCATCCAAATCCATTATGGAACTCACTATCCATTATATTGTGCCACCCTTGGTTTAGATTGAGATAAACTTAATTTGTACTTTGTGACAAAACTAGTATCAATGTAGTACTTTTACAATGAACTAACCATCTATTTGTCACTTCTACAAAATAATATATTCTTATTTCTTTTACAAGATCATAAGAATATCTTTACTATTGTCCAATGATCATCTTATGAATCATTCTGGTATATGCTCATAACATTTAGGGCATAGGACATATCTGGATTTGTACATATCACAGTATGATTGATATAAATACTCTTTGTGATTTCATATATCAAGTATCAATTTATACTTGAATCTTTGTTTCACTTACCAAATGTCAATACACTTGATTATATCATCAATATTGAACTCATTCAATCCTTTCTGTGTGTAGAGGTCCCTACCCGATATGGTAGAGTCCTCCTGTGTTTTACAATGCTAGTCCCTGGATCAATAGCTAGCATCCACAGTTAAGATGTAATATCAAGAAACAATGGTCATATCATAACTTTATAACCAGGAATAACATAATTTTATTACATCATACATAGCTCATTTGGCTGTTACATTACATTGCAGCGGAATAACTGTAAGTATGGGTCCTTCATCTTCAAAGTGCCACAGGCAGATGTTGGTTGTAGACTTTGTAATCCTAGTCAATCAAACAATCTTCATTTAAAACAATCAAACCTGCAACATTACAAGTTACAGCCACAAGGGTCAATACATTTGAATTGTATTGGCAAGTGATACTCTTAGTAGTATGGTGGAGTCTATCATCTATATGCATTTGGCTAAGTGGAGTTGAGGCTTGCATTGCTCAAAATAGATTTTTCCTTAACATTTTGAAAATAAATAGTTTTGTCAAAAACTTTTCCAATGCTTCTCTCAATCAAAGACTGAAGATCCTTCTCGAGGCATCTACAAATCAAAGACTGAAGTGCTTGGTAAAATCATTTTCCTCAATCCAAGATTTCAAGATCCTTATATCAAGCCATCTTTCCATCAGAGATTGAAGAATACACACAATCCCTTGTTCACCCACAAGTTTTTATTTAGAAATTGGAATGATGAGATTCTTGATTGCTTCCATGTCTTGATGCTCAAATTGTCCTTTACCAGGGACATGGCTAAGTACTTAGATTTTTACACTCTGCAGAGGTGGTGCACTTTACCCACAAGACTTGGTTTCCCAAGACAAAATCTTTCAGAAGCCTTCCCTTAGACCAAAATGGACGCGTTCCAACCTATTAAACACTACCACCCACTGTCCATTTGGCTAAGTTCTTGCAACCTATATGATCATGGCAGAGCCCATATTGCCAAGTGGTTGCACTTGAAGCTTCTCAACATTTGACATCTCAAATCCCTTTGTTTCCTGGGTGGCCATCCACAAGTGAGATACACAAGGTTCACCAGTCCCCTGGCCTTGTGTAACCACTCAACCATTCTCCACCAAGCAAGCCCATTCCACCCAGGGGATTCATTAACTTAGTTGTTTTATTAAACAAAAACATAAGTCCTCAGACTTAGAATATTTTTCCATAGTGTGAATATATTTTCCACCCATGTTTTCTATTAGCTAGGCTAAGCTTGGTAGTAGTAGGAATCTCTAACTTAGGAAAATCCTACTAAGGATTCATCTACTAGGTTTTTCCTATAGCAAGATCTATACTTAGCAAAATCCATGCAAGTTTACTTAGTAAAATCACTAATGCATAGAAAAAGTAATGGGATAGAAAGTATGAAGCATCACTTGCCTTTTTGGTATGGAATGGTGGTTCACTCCTTGATCTTGCTAGTCTCACACTTCACTACAAGTCAATCAAGCAAACACCAATTCAATTTTCATTCCAACCAATAGTCACTCAAACAAATTCACACACACAAGAAAATGGAAACCAATTCATGCATGGGAGCATGATAGTTTTTATTTTGCAAAGGGTCTCTATGGGGTTTCTAAACTTTGTAAGATCCAACTTGGTCATTTACCAAAATGGCAAAGTCATTAGCAAGAGGGTTTTTGTCCAAAAACTATTTTAGAATCCATTCATCATTTTATGTGGTGGAAAATGTTTTTATTAAGGCAAAACTCTTAAGTTGTTCACCAAATGAGTTGCTATTGCAAAGCTTGGTGTTTTTGGGTCATTAGGTTTGGTTCAAAACATTTCCTCCAAAGTTTTCCATTCAAACCCATTTTTCATAATCAAATCAATAGTTTTATTTAGCTAGAAAGGGACTAAATCAAGTAATCCATTCTAAATCTTTCCAAAAACATTTATAAGGGCATGGTTTGGTTCCTAGGGTCAGTAAGGTCACAACTAAACATTTTGCAAAGGTTTTACTCCTAAATTCAATTTTACACAAATTTTATACTCTAAACAAGCTCACAAAAGTTTCTGCAAATTCAAACAAGCAATCAGATACTATTTTCAAAACTAAGGCCATGGTTGGCTAGGGCTTGTTCTCCTGAGTTCATTGATATAAAATTTGCAAAATTTGGACGTGTGGTTTGAAAGTTACAATGGTTTGAAAATTGCATATCAATCTGATTTCAAAATTCTGTTTTAACTAAACTACTGACACGCGTCGCACTCTAATTCGCCGGTACCGCTTCGCTCGGATCGCACTGTGGCAGCCGTTGGATTAAGTTACATCGCACGGCTCTGAACGCATACCCTTTCGGCGTTAAATGATTCTATCGTACCCCTACGATCTGTATCTAACGGCTGGGGATGGCCTGACATAATTCTGGCGGCGCTCAGCGGCAGCGCGCGGCGGCGATGGGCAGACGGCGGCGGCGTTGGCGAGGCAGGAAGCGAGGAAGAGAGGGAGGAAGCTCACCGGGTTCGCTGATGTTCGCTGATGCTCAACGTGGTACGGGTGGGTGAAGGGGCGCACTGGGTTGGGCGGAATTGCTCGCCGGAGTTGGTACTGGCGACGGACGGCTCTGGTCGAAGTCGAAGACGAAGCTAGGAGTCACCCGGTGACAAAAGAGGCACATGGTCAGGAGCGCAAGATCGTGGCAAGGATGAGTGAGTGAACAGAAGGGGTCGGGGTGGTCTGTAATCACCTGTGGGCGTCGTCGGAGTTGAGGAAGACGGCGGCGGTACTGAAGCTTGTTGTTGGCGAGGCTCAGAGGTGCCCGCGGTCGAGTGATTTCCACAGAAGGATGCGCTAGTGCATGGGGAGCGTGCTTGTGTGCTCAGGGAGGCGGAAAGGAGAGTGTGCTGGCCGGAATCGACAAGAATGGTCGCCGGAGACAGAGGAGGTGCAGATGGAAATTAGAGCAGCCTGGTGGCGTGTCTGGGGAGGAATCTGAGGGGAACGAGAGAGGAGAGGGTGCCGATTTAACCTGCGTGGTTAGAGGGCGTTAATCGCACGGCATTGAAGCGAATTAACGAGGCAATCAAACAGTAGTAAATGGCGAGGAACGGTCGCTGCGGGTGGAGAAGAAGGGAGCGAGGTGTGGGGTCCGCTGGTCAGTGGGGAAATGAATCGAGGGAAGGTCCACCAGTCAGTTGCCTCGTGGGTTGTTTCAGCGGTGAGGAAAACGGTTCGGGGAGGGGAGAATCTGGGCTAGGTGGGCTGTTTGGGCCGAGGTAGTGGGTTGGGTCTGTTTTCTTATTTTTTTCTGTCTGATTCTTTTTTTTCTTTTCTAATTCTATTTTCCTGTTTTGAATTCTAAACAAACAAACACATTCAAACAACACTCAAACAAATTCAAACAATCAACAAACTTTTCATTTGAATTTGGTTCTGTTTGACATTATAAGTCACATTCTAAAATATTATTTTAAATCTTTTTAGGTTCCATTTATTAATTAAATAAATGGATCATTAGTTAAATAAAATAGGGTTTGTTTTATTTAATAAAATCTTCATTTAAAATCCAAAATGTTTTCAAAACCCAATAGTAGGTTTTATTTGGAAGTAAAGAATATTTGGAAAACTTGTTTAAAATAAAATAATCCTTTTTACTTTAGGGTTCATTAAATAAAATGGAACTTAGTTATTAAATCAAAATAGGGTTTGATTTTATTAATAAAATCTTTATTTGAACCTAAATATTTTCAACATCAAATTAGTAGGTTTAATTTGGGAAATATTTAATATTTGGAAATTTGTTTTTAAAACAAAATAACCTTTTATTTTTAGTATCCATTATTAATTAATATAATATACTTTCATTATTATTTCAATTAGGATTTATTTTGAGATATTTATTTTGAATCTAAAATAAAGCCAAAACACTTTAGTAGGTTTTATTAGAGAATATAAAATACTTGGAAAACCTATTTTAAACAATTTAATAAGTCTTGATGTTTCAATTAGATTGGTAAGACCTTTTATTTTAAAAGAGTTTGGATATTAATTATTTTATCTAAGAAATCCTTTATTATTTTTAATTAAACCTTTGCTATTTTATTTAAAAATGTTTTAATTCAAAAGCTTGGCCAAGTTTTATTTTGGTTTTATAAAATAATCCTTATTTGTAAATCCATCTTTTCTTTTGAATATCAAATCCTTTTATTAAAAGATCCAATAATAGTCATTCCAAAACATCTTTTTAATTTCCTTTATTAAATGTTTATCTTTATGAATCCCTTTAGGATTTTTATTTAATTCAAATGGGTTTGAAGTTCCAATTGAATTCAAAAAGTTTCTTCTGGCTCTGAAAATCAACAAAGTTTTATTTTATTAATTTATTTTCACATTACAAGATTTGGAAAATCTTGGGATGTGACAGGCTACCACCCTTAAAATAAATCTCGTCCCGAGATTTGGGGAGGCTAGGGTTACAAACAAGTTCAAAACAACTAGGGTACTACCACCCTTTAAAATTTTTTTTAAACAAAAAATTACACATTGGCCTTCTTGGGATTCTGGGAAAAATCTCTCTAAGCAACAGTTGCATGTGTCCTTGGTTTCTTTACTTGACTCATGGGCAAAGGTTGAGATCCTTCATAGACTTGTTTAACTTGTTCTCCATCCTTTCTGAACAATTGTTTGCATAGTGGCCTAGTTCCTTGCATTTGAAACATGTGACAAGGCTAAGATCCCTCATAGGCTTGTCTATCTTATGCTTCATCTTTTCTGGACAGTAATTTGCATAATGTCCTAATTCTTTGCAGTATTTGCACATCACTTGGCTGATATCTTTCCTTTCCCTTGGTATCATTGTCTCTTGTTTGTTTCCTTGGTTCTTCTTCTTTTCTGGGCATTTATTGGCATAGTGTCCCATCTCTTTGCATTTGAAACATTGCTCTTGAGTAATATCCTTCTTGTTGGGGTTGGGCATTTCTTCTTCTTCTTGGGTCTCTCCAAAGCTAGGAGTTCTTCTAGTTCATGTTCTTCATAGGTGGAAGATCTTTCTCTCTTCTTGGGGCATTGATCTTCATGTTCCTTGGATGCATGATCCTTGTCTCTATAAATATTGTTAGCTTGGGTTCCTTTCAGAACAACATCTTTGTCATCCTTGTTGTCATTAGCTTTTTGGGAAAAGTTTTCTCTCATGTTGATCACTTGAGTAACTAATCCTTGCAACAATTGGGATTGAAGTTTCAAAATCCTTTGTATGGATGGGTCTAGTCCATTGTTGTTGGCTAAAAGCTGAGTTGTCTCTTGGCTCAACTGGTTTTGGGTTGCTATAAGTTCTCTCATGTTGTCCTCTTGGTTGTTGTTGATGTCATCTACCTTGGAGTCTTTTGGGGTAGTCATCTGTTTGGGTTGAAGGGAGATTAGGGTAGGCAAGAGGTTTTTCTAAGGAAATATTTCTAATCACACTCATCACAATTCACACAAGCAATGTGCAAGCAATCACAAACAAACAAAACAAGGTTTAAGCACATACTTAGACAATAAAATATTTTTGTTACACCACATAAGTTGGTGTGTTTGACTTAACTAAAATATGGTGGTCCATCTATATGGTTCACTTGTGATCCTTCCATTCTTCTTGGTTGATTCTTCTTGCATAAGATTTTGGTTTCCTTGGAAAAACTTTTGGGTCACAATACTTCAAAGTTGTTGATGGCTCCTTCTTATTTGCATTCCCTCAGTCTCTAAATCTTGAGTAGGATTTCCTTGTTTCACTTGTAGTCCTTAGTAGTATCCAAGTTGGAAGTCCTTGGGGAATATGCTGAAGATGTTGAAATCATTAGAGTTGAAGATGTTGAAGTAGTCCTTTGCACATGGTGAAGTCTTTGGCCATGGGATTGGCTTTTCCATCAAGTTGAAGTAGAAGAGATGTAGAGTTGAGACTAAAATGGTTGAGGAAAGAGTTTACAAGTGTTTTTGTAAATAAGTTTTTGGAACAAATACAACTCCTATTTTTCTAAGGGTTTTTGTCCAATCCTAGGTTTACAAATCCTACAGGCAACACATTGCTCTGATACCATCTGTAGAGGTCCCTACCCGATATGGTAGAGTCCTCCTGTGTTTTACAATGCTAGTCCCTGGATCAATAGCTAGCATCCACAGTTAAGATGTAATATCAAGAAACAATGGTCATAACATAACTTTATAACCAGGAATAACATAATTTTATTACATCATACATAGCTCATTTGGCTGTTACATTACATTGCAGCGGAATAACTGTAAGTATGGGTCCTTCATCTTCAAAGTGCCACAGGCAGATGTTGGTTGTAGACTTTGTAATCCTAGTCAATCAAACAATCTTCATTTAAAACAATCAAACCTGCAACATTACAAGTTACAGCCACAAGGGTCAATACATTTGAATTGTATTGGCAAGTGATACTCTTAGTAGTATGGTGGAGTCTATCATCTATATGCATTTGGCTAAGTGGAGTTGAGGCTTGCATTGCTCAAAATAGATTTTTCCTTAACATTTTGAAAATAAATAGTTTTGTCAAAAACTTTTCCAATGCTTCTCTCAATCAAAGACTGAAGATCCTTCTCGAGGCATCTACAAATCAAAGACTGAAGTGCTTGGTAAAATCATTTTCCTCAATCCAAGATTTCAAGATCCTTATATCAAGCCATCTTTCCATCAGAGATTGAAGAATACACACAATCCCTTGTTCACCCACAAGTTTTTATTTAGAAATTGGAATGATGAGATTCTTGATTGCTTCCATGTCTTGATGCTCAAATTGTCCTTTACCAGGGACATGGCTAAGTACTTAGATTTTTACACTCTGCAGAGGTGGTGCACTTTACCCACAAGACTTGGTTTCCCAAGACAAAATCTTTCAGAAGCCTTCCCTTAGACCAAAATGGACGCGTTCCAACCTATTAAACACTACCACCCACTGTCCATTTGGCTAAGTTCTTGCAACCTATATGATCATGGCAGAGCCCATATTGCCAAGTGGTTGCACTTGAAGCTTCTCAACATTTGACATCTCAAATCCCTTTGTTTCCTGGGTGGCCATCCACAAGTGAGATACACAAGGTTCACCAGTCCCCTGGCCTTGTGTAACCACTCAACCATTCTCCACCAAGCAAGCCCATTCCACCCAGGGGATTCATTAACTTAGTTGTTTTATTAAACAAAAACATAAGTCCTCAGACTTAGAATATTTTTCCATAGTGTGAATATATTTTCCACCCATGTTTTCTATTAGCTAGGCTAAGCTTGGTAGTAGTAGGAATCTCTAACTTAGGAAAATCCTACTAAGGATTCATCTACTAGGTTTTTCCTATAGCAAGATCTATACTTAGCAAAATCCATGCAAGTTTACTTAGTAAAATCACTAATGCATAGAAAAAGTAATGGGATAGAAAGTATGAAGCATCACTTGCCTTTTTGGTATGGAATGGTGGTTCACTCCTTGATCTTGCTAGTCTCACACTTCACTACAAGTCAATCAAGCAAACACCAATTCAATTTTCATTCCAACCAATAGTCACTCAAACAAATTCACACACACAAGAAAATGGAAACCAATTCATGCATGGGAGCATGATAGTTTTTATTTTGCAAAGGGTCTCTATGGGGTTTCTAAACTTTGTAAGATCCAACTTGGTCATTTACCAAAATGGCAAAGTCATTAGCAAGAGGGTTTTTGTCCAAAAACTATTTTAGAATCCATTCATCATTTTATGTGGTGGAAAATGTTTTTATTAAGGCAAAACTCTTAAGTTGTTCACCAAATGAGTTGCTATTGCAAAGCTTGGTGTTTTTGGGTCATTAGGTTTGGTTCAAAACATTTCCTCCAAAGTTTTCCATTCAAACCCATTTTTCATAATCAAATCAATAGTTTTATTTAGCTAGAAAGGGACTAAATCAAGTAATCCATTCTAAATCTTTCCAAAAACATTTATAAGGGCATGGTTTGGTTCCTAGGGTCAGTAAGGTCACAACTAAACATTTTGCAAAGGTTTTACTCCTAAATTCAATTTTACACAAATTTTATACTCTAAACAAGCTCACAAAAGTTTCTGCAAATTCAAACAAGCAATCAGATACTATTTTCAAAACTAAGGCCATGGTTGGCTAGGGCTTGTTCTCCTGAGTTCATTGATATAAAATTTGCAAAATTTGGACGTGTGGTTTGAAAGTTACAATGGTTTGAAAATTGCATATCAATCTGATTTCAAAATTCTGTTTTAACTAAACTACTGACACGCGTCGCACTCTAATTCGCCGGTACCGCTTCGCTCGGATCGCACTGTGGCAGCCGTTGGATTAAGTTACATCGCACGGCTCTGAACGCATACCCTTTCGGCGTTAAATGATTCTATCGTACCCCTACGATCTGTATCTAACGGCTGGGGATGGCCTGACATAATTCTGGCGGCGCTCAGCGGCAGCGCGCGGCGGCGATGGGCAGACGGCGGCGGCGTTGGCGAGGCAGGAAGCGAGGAAGAGAGGGAGGAAGCTCACCGGGTTCGCTGATGTTCGCTGATGCTCAACGTGGTACGGGTGGGTGAAGGGGCGCACTGGGTTGGGCGGAATTGCTCGCCGGAGTTGGTACTGGCGACGGACGGCTCTGGTCGAAGTCGAAGACGAAGCTAGGAGTCACCCGGTGACAAAAGAGGCACATGGTCAGGAGCGCAAGATCGTGGCAAGGATGAGTGAGTGAACAGAAGGGGTCGGGGTGGTCTGTAATCACCTGTGGGCGTCGTCGGAGTTGAGGAAGACGGCGGCGGTACTGAAGCTTGTTGTTGGCGAGGCTCAGAGGTGCCCGCGGTCGAGTGATTTCCACAGAAGGATGCGCTAGTGCATGGGGAGCGTGCTTGTGTGCTCAGGGAGGCGGAAAGGAGAGTGTGCTGGCCGGAATCGACAAGAATGGTCGCCGGAGACAGAGGAGGTGCAGATGGAAATTAGAGCAGCCTGGTGGCGTGTCTGGGGAGGAATCTGAGGGGAACGAGAGAGGAGAGGGTGCCGATTTAACCTGCGTGGTTAGAGGGCGTTAATCGCACGGCATTGAAGCGAATTAACGAGGCAATCAAACAGTAGTAAATGGCGAGGAACGGTCGCTGCGGGTGGAGAAGAAGGGAGCGAGGTGTGGGGTCCGCTGGTCAGTGGGGAAATGAATCGAGGGAAGGTCCACCAGTCAGTTGCCTCGTGGGTTGTTTCAGCGGTGAGGAAAACGGTTCGGGGAGGGGAGAATCTGGGCTAGGTGGGCTGTTTGGGCCGAGGTAGTGGGTTGGGTCTGTTTTCTTATTTTTTTCTGTCTGATTCTTTTTTTTCTTTTCTAATTCTATTTTCCTGTTTTGAATTCTAAACAAACAAACACATTCAAACAACACTCAAACAAATTCAAACAATCAACAAACTTTTCATTTGAATTTGGTTCTGTTTGACATTATAAGTCACATTCTAAAATATTATTTTAAATCTTTTTAGGTTCCATTTATTAATTAAATAAATGGATCATTAGTTAAATAAAATAGGGTTTGTTTTATTTAATAAAATCTTCATTTAAAATCCAAAATGTTTTCAAAACCCAATAGTAGGTTTTATTTGGAAGTAAAGAATATTTGGAAAACTTGTTTAAAATAAAATAATCCTTTTTACTTTAGGGTTCATTAAATAAAATGGAACTTAGTTATTAAATCAAAATAGGGTTTGATTTTATTAATAAAATCTTTATTTGAACCTAAATATTTTCAACATCAAATTAGTAGGTTTAATTTGGGAAATATTTAATATTTGGAAATTTGTTTTTAAAACAAAATAACCTTTTATTTTTAGTATCCATTATTAATTAATATAATATACTTTCATTATTATTTCAATTAGGATTTATTTTGAGATATTTATTTTGAATCTAAAATAAAGCCAAAACACTTTAGTAGGTTTTATTAGAGAATATAAAATACTTGGAAAACCTATTTTAAACAATTTAATAAGTCTTGATGTTTCAATTAGATTGGTAAGACCTTTTATTTTAAAAGAGTTTGGATATTAATTATTTTATCTAAGAAATCCTTTATTATTTTTAATTAAACCTTTGCTATTTTATTTAAAAATGTTTTAATTCAAAAGCTTGGCCAAGTTTTATTTTGGTTTTATAAAATAATCCTTATTTGTAAATCCATCTTTTCTTTTGAATATCAAATCCTTTTATTAAAAGATCCAATAATAGTCATTCCAAAACATCTTTTTAATTTCCTTTATTAAATGTTTATCTTTATGAATCCCTTTAGGATTTTTATTTAATTCAAATGGGTTTGAAGTTCCAATTGAATTCAAAAAGTTTCTTCTGGCTCTGAAAATCAACAAAGTTTTATTTTATTAATTTATTTTCACATTACAAGATTTGGAAAATCTTGGGATGTGACACTGTGCGACAAGAAACTTTCTTGTAGTTTCTATATTGAACTCATTCAATATCTCGTCTATGTACTTCTGGCAGAACCATATTAGCGTCTATTCATGCCAAATATTTGGGTTTTGCCTAAGTCTTTCATCGAGATGAAATTCTTATCCCGTGTTAATAAAATATACATTATTTCCAATCAACAATATGTCTTCCACATAATGTATTAGAAACATGTCTTAGCGCTCCCACTTAATTTCTTGTAAATGCAAGCATCTTCATTGTCTCTGATGAAATTAAACCCTTTAACAGTTTCATCATAGTGAAGATTCCAACTCCGCTATGCTTACTTCAACCATTGAAGTTTGCATACGCTTTTAGCATCCTTTGAATTAACAAAACCCCTATGGACCATGTTATTCACATGTCCTAGGTAACAATTCTATTAGAAGAACTTGTTTTGTTTATTCAACTACCATATAACAAAAATATATGTAGTGGTTGCTACACTAATCCGTCTAGACTAAATATCACTATGAAAGATCAAATCTTATCATAGTCAACCTTTGAACATTGTTGTGAATTTTTTCCCAACATGTCGACTATTTCATAGATGTAAAACATCCATGTCTACTTCTTTATAGATCCAAACACGACTGTAAGGTCTTACACCTTTCTCGAGGGTCCTTCAAGTTCAAAACTTGATTTCTCATGTATGGAACTATCACGGATTTTATGGCTTCAAGCCATTTGACGGAGTCAGGGCTCATCATCGCTTCTTTGCATGTAGTCAGATCATTATTTTCAAATAATGATTTAACTCTCAAATCTTGGTATTCGATTGTTCATCCGACCTACTTGTGTCAATAGGAACTTGGATCTCCGTAACCACATCCTTTGAGGTACGTGAGCCATGAGCATTGTTGCTGCCTCCGAAACACTTTTCGGCGCTGCGCAACTCTACACATATAGCTAAGGTTCTTTTAACCTTATCAAAGTTGTATTGTCCTCCCACTTAACTTCTCACGAAAAAATTCCTTCTCAAAGAAACTTGACGTTCTAAGCAACAAACACTTTTGTCTCCGGTGTTTATGGAGGAATACTCAACAGTTATACAAAGACAGGTTCATCCGACTTTGGTTGCAAACATCTTTCTTATGCATAGCATACCAATGTTTAAGAAAGGACTACTTGGGTTTTATCCCAAACCATAACTTTATATGGTGTCATTTCAGTGGATTATGATGGAGCTATTTTCAGTGGAAAACGGTAGTCTCTAAAGCTTTTAATCTTTAAAATATAATGGCAGTTTTATGAATTACACCTTTGATCTTACCATGTCAAACAAGGTTTAAATTACATATCTCGAACGCTCCATACTCTTATGGTGTTTCGGGATATGCAAATCCACGGAACGATTCCATAAATCTTAGGTATTATGCTAAACTTTGTAACTCAAATATCTTCCTTTATGATCTTATCATAAACTATTTATATTCTTGTTACAATGATTTTGCACTTCATCTTGAAAATCTTTGAACTTTTCAAATATTTCACACTTCATCCTTATTAAGTAAATATTCATATATTCACTCAAATTTTCGGAGAAAGTATATGAAGTTGAAATCCATCGCTCTTGACTACACATAATGGACTTCATACAACAATATGTACAAGTTCCAATAAGCTAGTCTATCGTTCCCTTTTGGCCTATGAACGAAGTTTTAATTATCTCTAGGAAAGTTTTCACAAGCGTCATTTGATCAAAATCAAAAGACTCTAAAATTCCATCCACATGGAGTTTCTTCATGTTTTCTTTCAATATAATTTAAACGGCGATGTCACTTCCTAAGTGATCTTTCAATCAATTTGTCTTTCGACATTTTTAGCACTAGTTTTATGGATGTGATTTCTTAAACGAGATTTGTGAATCCATCTTTTATGGATTACGGCAATTATTTGAACAACCCTTTTGTCCTCATAATACCTGATAAAACAAATCTTGAAGGCAAGCTTTGATGTTTAACGAGCAACACAATAACCCTTTATTTGTTCTCGATGAACATCATCACATATTCTTTTGCTATTTACTTAGGCCACTGTAGTTCATGAATTCTGTTGTTTCGTATGACGATTCACACCAACAAATTCAGTATCAAATACTTAAGAACCGCTTTGTTTAATAAGCAAAGAATATAGCCATAACATGTATATCATCTATATACTTAAGCTGAACAATTCTAGTCTTTTCTTTTCTGCCATATACTTATGATATTCTCTTTCAGTATTTCCTTTTCTGTTTGAAAGAATCTATCAACATCAATAGTGGAGTCATACATATGACACATAGTCCAAAGCGTGTATAGTTAAATACCAATGTATTTGGACTTGCACTTTGAAGTAGATCACCATTATCAAATGTTTGGTGTTCTTTCAAATTCCTTTCTTTAGTAATCTCTTGGTGTAGTAAACATTTTACCTACATCAATTATT
Organism: Avena atlantica; assembly: GCA_910589765.1. Lineage (NCBI taxonomy): Eukaryota > Viridiplantae > Streptophyta > Magnoliopsida > Poales > Poaceae > Avena > Avena atlantica. Next base: position 439,733,565 of record OU342735.1, on the reverse strand, counting down.
CATCCTTATCATGGAATCGTCCATGATCAAGCTACTTTTAGCTTATAACAATGAATTACGAGTATAATGTTGCTATCCAAAACCTTTTGGAGGATTAGGACAACAAGTGTCTCCAACCTTTTGCAAATTCTCATCAAAATATGAGAACATGAACTTTGCCATATTATACTCTATCATGTTGTAACCAAAACTTCGTTTCAGATATCACAATATCTTCCACACATCATGGTTTCTGAAACAATTCTTTCAGATCCTAGATAACCTTGATATTAAGATAATCTTTTGAATATCAAGAATCATGGAGACAAACATGATACTCATATACTAACACTTTGGAATTGTCACTCTTGATTTAATACCAATTATTAAACTTCATGGAGTAACCGGAACTTACTGAAAGTTTGCAATAGGACTTTTAAACTTTAGATTAACACTTCAAAACAATACGATACCAGTTCGTAAAGTAACTAACCAGAATTCTATAGTTCTATCATCTCAATTATAACTAAAAGCAAGGTGGTAAACGGATGCCAATGACTACAACAACTATGCAAATTCACTTTGATCTAGTTTATGATAAATTGAGTTCTAATTAATAATTAAATTAATCTAGGTGAACTCCCACTCAAAACAATATCCCTCACATTGTTTTAGAGATCACACGAACCAAATCCACCATATCAAAACCGATCATCACGAGAGTTGATATAGCTTCAATGGTGAACAATCAACATGTTCATCATATCTACTATATGACTCATGCTTTACCTTTCGGTGATCCGTGTTCCTGAGACCATGTCTGTACATGCTAGGCTCGTCAAGATCAAACCTTAGCTACCGCATAAGAAAATCTGGCTTGCTTACGTTGTATACACTTGCGGAATCTAACACACCCGATCATCACGTGGTGCTTCGAAACAACAAGCTTTAGCAACGGTGCATACTAAGGGTGAACACTTTAGAACTTGAAATTTATGTGCATGAGGGATCATCTTATAATGCAACCGTCGTCTACTAAGCAATACAAGATGCATAAAGGATTAACATCACATGCAATTCATAATATGTGATATGATATGGCCTTTCTTCTTTGTGCTTCCGATCTCCATCTTCAAGCACGAACATGATCTCCATCATCACCGGCATAGCATCAAGGTCAATGACGCTACTTCATGGTTGTCGTCCACCAGCTTCAACTATTACAACTACTTTGAATAGACACGCGGGTCTTAACAGAAATTAAAGACAACCATATGGCTCCTGCCGGTTGCCGACTTACAATAAGGAACATTGCATACATCATATATAATCACAATCATGGCCATATCACAGCACTTCACACCCCTGCAAAACAAACTTAGACGCCTCTACTTTCTTTGCATATTTTACGTGGTTTGGGGCTTTCAATAAGTGTCGCTCTAACTTACGAACAAGAACCACAACATTGATACTAGTATTGTTGATCACCCGTTGTAAATTGGATCTTTACTATGCTAGGAGAAACAGGCACCCGCAAAGCCACTTATGCAATACAAGTTGCATATCAAGCGTGGAGCAAGTCTCATGAATGATGTCATGTAAGGTTAGCCCGGGCCGCTTCATCCCAACATACCGCAAGATGCAAATTACACAAGAAGCAATCGACAATAAAAGCATCAACGCCCACAATGACCATTGTGTTCTACTCGTGCAACAGATCTACATATAGACCTGGCTCTGATACCACTGTAGGGGTTCGTATCATGGAAAACAAAAAATTTCTATCGCATAAAAACAAACAAGCCAAGATCTATCTACTATATTGTAGCAACGAGTCGATAGAGGAACTCACCCTCGAAGATTCCAAAGCGGTTAACGAGAGCAGATTCTCGTGGGTGATGTAGTCATACACTTGTCGATCTCAAGATCGCGTAGACGATCCTTCCGGCGCTGCGTTCCGGCAGCGCTCCCGCAGTCGGTCACACGTTCGGTACTCGACGAAGACCTTCCTCTCCCTTGTTCCAGCAAGCAGCGGAGGTTGTAGCACTCTCCTCGTGATTCCGGCAGCACAACGGCGTGGTACCGGAAGTAGAGGGGAGATCCCGCAGGGCTTCGCCTTAAGCCGGAGCGAGTATGGTGGAGTATGAGAGAGGACTATTAGTGGTCTAGGGATTAGACACACCAATTAGAAGGCTCTAAACCGAAGGCTAGGGCAATTAGAAGCTCTAAACCAAAACGGCTCTAAACCGGAGATTAGAGGATAGGAACTTGTGTGTCTAGAGGAGGAGGCCCTGCCCCTCCTCTTATAGGTGGGAGGCTCGGCCAAGGGGAGGGGAGTCCCTCCCCAAGTCGTCCTTGGTTGGTGCGCCGGCTTGGGGAGGAGACTCCTCCCCCAAGTCGGTTCCAAACACCTCTTGCTTGTTTCCCACAGTTTCTTGTTTTAGCCATTTGACTTTCAAACTGGACATTTGACTTTTCTGCTTTAGGATTCAATTTAATCCTTTATTTGGAACAGCAAGAACACTTAGTACATGATGCAATCATTCCAATATGCAATGACACATTCATGTACCCCTCCCCCCCCCCCCGGAGTGCCGGACATTCCGGAACCTTCTAGAACATTCCCGATGAAAACACCGGAATCATTCCCGAACTCCGAAACGAGACTTTCCTTATATGAATCTTATTCTCCGGACCATTCCGGATCACCTCGTGATATCCCGGATCCCATCCGAGACTCCGAACAACATTCGGTCTCTTTCTCATAATACCATAACTACTCAAAACAACGTCGAATCCTTAAGTGTGTCTCCCTACGGTTCGTGAATTATGCGGACATGATCGAGACACTTCTCCGAACAATAACCAATAGAGGAATCTGGAAATTCATATGGCTCCCACATATTTCTACGATTACTTTGCGATCGAATGAACCACTTACATATGATACCAATTTCCCTTTGTCTCACGATAGTTTACTTATCCGAGGTTATGATCGTCGGTATCTCTGCATACCTAGTTCAACCTCGTTACCGATAAGTACTCTTTTCTCGTTCCCGTGGTATGTGATCCCTTGTGAGCTAGTCACATGCTTGCAAGCTAATTGGATGACATTCCACCGAGAGGGCCCAGAGTATATCTATCCGTCATATGGATGGACAAATCCCACTCTTGATCCATGTGTCTCAACCAATACTTTCCGAACACTCAATGCCACCTTTATAGCCACCCAGTTACGGTGTGGTGTTTGATGTCATCAAAGCATCCATCCGATAAAGGTGATATGCATGATCTCATGGTCGAAGGAATTAGGTTACTATGTATCAGAAAGCATATAGCAATTGAACTATTAAAATGACTTGATCTTTATGCTACGCTTATCTATAGGAGTATGTCCATCACATCATTCTCCTAATGATATGACCCTGTTGTTAATAACATCTCTATGTTCATGATCAGGAAACCATGATCATATATTAACCAACAAGATAGTTTAACAAGAGGCTTTACTAGGGACTCTTTTATGTTTACAAATCACACAAGTATTAATGTTTCCGGTCAATGCAATTATAGCATGGTATGTAAACATTTATCATAAGTATGAAGATATGATAATAACCACTTTATTATTGCCTCTTGGGCATATCTCCAACAGCTAGGGCTTGGGGAAGCCCCAAGTCGGCGACTTGGAGGAGGCCCTAGGCGACGGCAGCACTTGGAGGTGGTGGCGCCAAGGAGCTAGGGTTTTGGGTGTGTGTGAGGGGTAGGGGCGCCCTATCCCTCCTTATATAGGTGGGAGGGAGGCGGTTGGGAGGAAGGAGTCCTCCTCCAACTCCTCCTCCTTGGTCGGCGGGTGGAGGGAGTGGGACTCCTACCCTATGTAGGTTTCCTACTCTCCCTCCACCAAGCAAACTTCGGATTTGACTTTTCAAATTGGTGTTTGACTTCCAAACTTGGATTTGATTTCTCTCTTCATATCGCCCAGCCAAGTGACCTAGTACATGATGCAACCATTCCACATTGTCATGACACATCCATGTACCCTTCCCTTTCCCCTTCCAGAGTGTCGGACCTTCCAGACCCTTCTAGAACATTCCTGGTGAAAACATCGGAATCATTTCCGAACTCCGAAACAGGACTTTCCTTATATGAATCTTATTCTACGGACCATTCCGGATCTCCTCGTGATATCCTGGATCCCATCCGAGACTCCGAACAACATTCGGTCTCTTACTCATCATTCCATAACTACACAACAACATTGAATCCTTAAGTGTGTCTCCCTACGGTTCGTGAATTATACAGACATGATCGAGACACTTCTCCGATCAATAACCAATAGAGGAATCTGGAAATTCATATGGATCCCACATATTTCTATGATTACTTTGCGATCGAATGAACCACTTACATACGATACCAATTTCCCTTTGTCTCGCGATAGTTTACTCATCCGAGGTTTTGATCGTTGGTATCTCTGCATACCTAGTTCAACCTCGTTACTGATAAGTACTCTTTTATCGTTCCCGTGATATGTGATCCCTTGTGAGCCATTCACATGCTTGCAAGCTAATTGGATGACATTCCACCGAGAGGGCCTAGAGTATATCTATCCGTCATATGGATGGACAAATCCCACTCTTGATCCATGTGCCTCAACCCATACTTTCCGAACACTCAATGCCACCTTTATAGCCACCCAGTTACGGTGTGGTGTTTGATGTCATCAAAGCATCCTTCCGGTGATGGTGATTAACATGATCTCATGGTCGAAGGAATAAGGTTACTATGTATCAGAAAGCTTATAGCAAACGAACTATTAAAATGACTTGATCTTTATGCTACGCTTATCTATAGGAATATGTCTATCATACCATTCTCGTAATGATATGATCTTATTATTAACAACATCTCAATGTTCATGATCGAGAAACCACGATCATCTATTAATCAACAAGCTAGTATTACAAAGAGGCTTTACCAGGGACTCTAATTTAGTTTACAAATCACACAAGTATTAATGTTTCCAGTTAATACTATTATAGCATGAATGTAAACATTTATGATAAACACAAAGATATAATAATAACTACTTTTATTATTGCCTCTAGGGCATATCTCCAACAGTCTCCCACTTGCACTAGAGTCAACTAATCTAGATTACATGGTAATATACCGAACACCCATGGCGGTTTGGTGCTGGTCATGTTTTGCCCTCGGGAGAGGTTTAGTCAACGGATCCGCCACATTCAGATCTGTGTGTACTTTGCAAATCTTTATGTCACCATCTTGGACATGTTCTCGAATAGCGTGAAAACGTAGCTTGATGTGCTTCAGCTTCTTGTGTGACCTTGGTTCTTGCGCATTGATTATGGCGCCCATGTTATCACAGTAGATAGACATTGGGTCCAGCGCACTTGGAACCACACCGAGCTCTGTAATGAACTCCTTCATCCATATCGCCAATTGCGAAGCCTCCGAAGCAGCTATGTATTCCGATTCAGTTGAAGATCTTGCCACAACGCTTTGCTTTGCACTCCTCCAGCTAACTGCTGCACCATTCAAAGTAAATATGTATCCAGATTGAGATTTAGAATCATCTGGATCGGTGTTCCAACTACCATCGGTGTAACCATTAACAACGAGCTGTTCATCACCTCCGTAAGAAAGAACCATATCCTTAGTTCTTCTCAAGTACTTAAGGATGTTTTTGACCGCTGTCCAATGATCCACTCCTGGATCACTTTGATATCTGCTAGTCAAACTAACAGCATATGCAATGTCGGGTCTAGTACATAGCATGGCATACATTAGAGATCCTATGGCTGAGGCATAGGGAGTCTTACTCATCCTTTCTCTATCTTCTGCCGTTGCAGGACTTTGAGTTTTACTCAAGGTCGTATTGGGCAACATGGGCAAGAACCCTTTCTTGCTATCCTCCATTCCAAACCTCTTTAGAACTTTGTCCAAATATGTACTTTGTGACAATGATATTAGGCGTCTCGATCTATCTCTATAAATCTTTATGCCTAATATGTAAGCTGCTTCGCCAAGATCTTTCATTGAAAAACTATTATTCAAATAATCCTTGACACTATTAAGAAGGTCTACATCATTCCCAATCAACAATATGTCATGTACATATAGTATTAAGAATGCTACAGAGCTCCCACTCACTTTCTTGTAAATACAAGCTTCTCCATATTTTGTATAAAACCAAAGCTTTTGATTACCTTATCAAAATGTTGATTCCAACTTCGGGATATTTGCTTCAATCCATATATGGACCGTTGAAGTTTGCATACCTTTTTAGCATCTTTAGGATCGACAAAACCTTTGGGTTGCATCATATACAACTCTTCATCAATGTCTCCATTGAGGAAAGCTATTTTGACATCCATCTGCCATATCTCATAATCATAATATGCAGCGATTGCTAACATTATCCTCACAGACTTTAGCTTCGCTACTGGTGAGAAAGTCTCATCGTAGTCAACTCCTTGAATTTGTCGAAACCCTTTTGCGACAAGAGTAGCTTTATAGACAGTAACATTACCATCAGCATCTATTTTCTTCTTGAAAATCTATTTATTCTCGACAGCCTTCCGGCCATCCGGTAAGTACACCAAAGTCCATACTTGGTTTTTGTACATGGATCCAATCTCGGATTTCATGGCTTCTTGCCATTTATTGGAATCTGGGCTCATCATCGCTTCCTCATATGTCGTAGGGTCATCGGTGTTGTCCACCAACATGACACTCATAACGGGATCATACCAATTAGGAGTGGTACGAGTTCTCGTTGATCTGCGAGGTTCCGTAGCAACTTCAACCGAAGTTTCATGATCAACATCATTAGCTTCCTCTCTTATTGGTGTAGGCGCCACATGAACTACTTCCGGTGCTGCACTACTCGCAAGTTCGAGAGAAGGTTCAACAACCTCATCGAGTTCTACTTTCCTTCCAGTCACTTCTTTCGAGAGAAATTCCTTCTCTAGAAAGGATCCATTCTTGGCAACGAAGATTTTGCCCTCGGATCTATGATAGAAGGTATATCCAATAGTTTCCTTCAGGTATCCTATGAAGACGCATTTTTTCGCTTTGGGTTCAAGCTTGTCCGGCTGTAACTTATTTACATAGGCTTCGCAACCCCAAAATTTCAGGAACGACAATTTAGGTTTCTTCCCAAACCACAATTCATACGGTGTTGTTTCAACGGATTTAGATGGTGCCCTATTTAAAGTGAATGCGAGTGTTTCTAATGCATAACCCCAAAATGATAGCGGTAAATCTGTAAGTGACATCATAGAACGAACCATATCTAAGAGAGTTCGATTACGACGTTCGGACACACCATTACGCTGTGGTGTTCCTGGCGGTGTCAATTGTGAAATTATTCCGCAATTCTTCAAATGCTCGCCAAACTCGTAACTTAGATATTCACCTCCACGATCAGAACGTAGAAATTTAATCTTCTTGTTACGTTGATTCTCTACCTCACTTTGAAATTCCTTAAACTTCTCGAAAGTTTCAGACTTATGTTTCATGAAATAAATATACCCATATCTACTCAAGTCATTCGTGAAGGTAAGAACATAACGATAACCACCGCGCGATGCTACACTCATTGGCCACACACATCGGTATGTATGATTTCCAATAAGTCCGTAGCTCACTCCATCATACCAGAAAATGGATTCTTAGTCATTTTACCCATCAGACATGCTTCGCATCTTTCAAGTGATTCGAAATCAAGTGATTCAAGAAGTCCATCGGAATGGAGTTTCTTCATACGCTTCACTCCAATGTGACCAAGACGACAGTGCCACATATAGGTCGAGTCATCGCTCAATTTCAAATGTTTAGCTTCAATGTTATTAATGTGTGTATTTCCACAATCGAGATTCAATAAGAATAGACCATCTATCAAAGGTGCATGTGCATAAAACATATTACTCATATAAATCGAACAACCATTATTCTCGGACTTAAACAAGTAACCGTCTCGCAATAAACATGATCCAGATATAATGTTCATGCTCAACGCAGGCACCAAATAACAATTATTTAAGTATAAAACTAATCCCGATGGTAGATGAAGAGGTAGCGTGCTGACCGCGATCACATCAAACTTTGATCCCTTTCCTACGCGCATTGTCACCTCGTTCTTCGCTAGCTTCCGTTTATTCTGCAGTACCTGTTTCGAGTTACAAATATGAGCAACCAAACCAGTATCAAATACCCAGGAACTACTACGAGTACTGGTGAGATACACATCAATAACATGTATATCGGATATACCTTTCTTCTTGATGTTGTCGTTCTTCAAATCCGCCAAGTACTTTGGGCAATTCCGCTTCCAGTGACCTTCTCCCTTGCAGTAAAAGCACTCAGTATCAGGCTTAGGCCCAGCCTTGGTCTTCTTCACCGGCGCGGCAACTTTCTTACCGCCCTTCTTGAAGTTTCCCTTTTGCTTAGACTTGCCTTGCTTCTTGAATTTGGTGGTCATATTGACCAACAACACTTGGTGCTCTTTATTGATCTCCACTTCTGCAGATTTCAACATGGAGAAGAGTTCTGGCAACGTCTTGTCCATGTTTTGCATATTGTAGTTCATCACAAAGTTCTTGTAACTTGGTGGCAGTGATTGGAGGACACGGTGAATCCCTAAAGAATTAGGAATCACTATACCCAAGCTTTGGAGTTTGTTTGCGTGCCTAGACATCTTAAGCACATGCTCGATGACGGAGCTGCCCTCTTCCATCTTGCAGTTAAAGAACTTTTCAGAAGCCTCATAACTCTCAACTGCCGCGTGAGCCTCAAATATCATTTTGAGTTCACGGACAATATCATGTGGGTCATGATTCTCAAACCTTTTTTGAAGCTCCGATTCCAAACCATACAAGATAGCACACTAAACTGTGGAGTACTGATTCTTCCGAGTGAGGTAAACATTCTTTACTTCATCGATAGCAGTAGCTGCAGGCGTGTCACCCAGCGGTGCATCCAGCACATAGGTCAAATTACCAGCATTGAGGACAATCCTCAAATTGTGGAACCAATCCGCGAAGTTGCTTCCATTGTTTTTCAACTTTTCTTTCTCTAGGAATGCATTAAAATTGATGGTAGGGGCCGCCATTGATCTACAACATATTTGCAATAGTTTAGACTAAGTTTATGACAAATTGAGTTCTAATTAATAGTTAAGTTAATCTACGTGAACTCCCACTCAAAACAATATCCCTCACATTGTTTTAGTGATCACACGAACCAAATCCACCACATCAAAACCGATCATCACGAGAGTTGATGTAGCTTCAATGGCGAACAATCAACATGTTCATCATATCTACTATATGACTCATGCTTTACCTTTCGGTGATCCGTGTTCCGAGACCATTTCTGTACATGCTAGGATCATCAAGATCAAACCTTAGCTTCCGCATGAGTAAATCTGGCTTGCTCACGTTGTATACACTCGCAGAATCTAACACACCCGATCATCACGTGGTGCTTCAAAACAACGAGCTTTAGCAACGGTGCTTACTAAGGATGAACACTTTAAAACTTGAAATTGTGTGCTTGAGGGATCATCTTATAATGCTACCATCACAAACTAAGCAATACAAGATGCATAAAGGGTTAACATCACATGCAATTCATAATATGTGATATGATATGGCCTTTCTTCTTGTGCTTCTGATCTCCATCTTCAAGCACGAACATGATCTCCATCATCACCGGTATGGCGTCAAGGTCAATGGCGTCGTTTCATGGTTGTCGTCCACCAGCTTCAACTATTACAACTACTTTGAATAGACACGCAGGCCTTAACGGAATTTAAAAAACAACCATATGGCTCCTGCCGGTTGCCAACTTACAATAAGGAACATTGCATACATCATATATAATCACAATCATGGCCATATCACATCACAACACACCCCTGCAAAACAAAGTTAGACGCCTCTAATTTTCTTTGCATATTTTACGTGGTTTGGGGCTTTCAATAAGTGTCGTTCTAACTTATGAACAAGAACCACAATGTTGATGCTTGAACTATCAAGTGCCCGTTGTAAATTGAATCTATACTATGATGGGAGAGACAGACACCCGCAAAGCCACTTATGCAATACAAGTTGCATGTTGAGCGTGGAGCAAGTCTCATGAACGATTTCATGTAAGGTTAGCCTAGGCCGCTTCATCCCATCATACCGCAAGATGCAAAGTACACAAAAAGCAATTGATAATAAAAGCAGCACCGCCCATAATGACCATTGTGTTCTACTCGTGCAACAGATCTACATATAGACACGGCTCTGATACCACTGTAGGGGTTCGTAGCATGGAAAACAAAAAATTTCTACCGCATGCACACAAACAAGCCAAGATATATCTACTAGATTGTAGCAACGAGTCGATAGAAGAACTCACCCTTGAAGATTCCAAAGTGGTTAACGAGAGCAGATTCTCGTGGGTGATGTAGTCGTACTCTTGCCGATCTCAAGATCGCGTAGACGATCCTTCCGGCGCTGCGTTCCGGCAGCGCTTCCGCAGTCGGTCACATGTTCGGTACTCGATGAAGGCCTTCCTCTCCCTTGTTCCAGCAGGCAGCGGAGGTTGTAGCACTCTCCTCGTGATTCTGGGAGCACGACGGCGTGGTGTCGGAAGTAGAGGGGAGATCCCGCAGGGCTTCGCCTAAGCCGGAGCGAGTATGGTGGAGTAAGAGAGGGCCTTGGGGATCTACGGATTAGAAGCACCAAGGAGGGGTGTTGTGGCCGGCGGCTAGGGCTTGGGGAAGCCCCAAGTCGGCGACTTGGAGGAGGCCCTAGGCGGCAGCGACAGCATTTGGAGGTGGTGGCTCCAAGGATCTAGGTTTTTGGTGTGTGTGAGGGGTAGGGGCGCCCTACCCCTCCTTATATAGGTGGGAGGGAGGCGGTTGGGAGGAGGGAGTCCTCCTCCAACTCCTCCTCCTTGGCCGGCGGGTGGAGGGAGTGGGACTCCTACCCTAGGTAGGTTTCCTACTCTCCCTCCACCAAGCAAACTTCGGATTTGACTTTTCAAATTGGCGTTTAACTTTCAAACTTGGATTTGATTTCTCTCTTCATATTGCCCAGCCAAGTGACCTAGTACATGATGAAACCATTCCACATTGTCATGACACATCCATGTACCCTTCCCTTTCCCCTTCCAGAGTGTCGGACCTTCCAGACCCTTCTAGAACATTCCTGGTGAAAACATCGGAATCATTTCCGAACTCCGAAACAGGACTTTCCTTATATGAATCTTATTCTCCGGACCATTCCGGATCTCCTCGTGATATCCCGGATCCCATCCGAGACTCCGAACAACATTCGGTCTCTTACTCATCATTCCATAACTACACAACAACATTGAATCCTTAAGTGTGTCTCCCTACGGTTCGTGAATTATGCAGACATGATCGACACACTTCTCCGATCAATAACCAATAGAGGAATCTGGAAATTCATATGGATCCCACATATTTCTATGATTACTTTGCGATCGAATGAACCACTTACATACGATACCAATTTCCCTTTGTCTCGCGATAGTTTACTCATCCGAGGTTTTGATCGTTGGTATCTCTGCATACCTAGTTCAACCTCGTTACTAGTAAGTACTCTTTTCTCGTTCCCATGATATGTGATACCTTGTGAGCCTGTCACATGCTTGCAAGCTAATTGGATGACATTCCACCGAGAGGGCCCAGAGTATATCTATCCGTCATATGGATGGACAAATCCCACTCTTGATCCATGTGTCTCAACCCATACTTTCCGAATACTCAATGCCACCTTTGTAGCCACCCAGTTACGGTGTGGTTTTTGATGTCATCAAAGCATCCTTCCTGTGATGGTGATAAGCATGATCTGATGGTCGAAGGAATTAGGTTACTATGTATCAGAAAGCTTATATCAATTGAACTATTAAAATGACTTGATCTTTATGCTACGCTTATCTATAGGAATATGTCTATCATACCATTCTCCTAATGATATGATCTTGTTATTAACAACATCTCAATGTTCATGATCGAGAAACCACGATCATCTATTAATCAACAAGCTAGTATTACAAAGATGCTTTACCAGGGACTCTAATTTAGTTTACAAATCACACACGTATTGATGTTTCCGGTTAATACTATTATAGCATGAATGTAAACATTTATCATAAACACAAAGATATAATAATAACTACTTCTATTATTGCCTCTAGGGCATATCTCCAACAATAATGAGATGAAGAATAGACAAAAGCTTAAGCTTGGGGATGCCACCCTGGTGTCACCCCAAGAAATATCCAAGAGGTGCAAGCGTCAAAGCTTGGGGATGCCCAAGGCATCCCCTACTTCATCAATAAAAAGCTCAGGTCTTTCTAGACACTTCGTTTTTATTGTTTCATGCACTATTGTGTTATTCTTGGAGCGTCTTAGTTTTTGTTTGCTTTGCTTAGTTTGCTTGAATAAAGTATTTTGGACCCCCGTTCTCGCTGTGTTGTTTCAAATAAGTTGATTGGTGTTGGAAAGGAGTAGAAAGTTCTTGCTTGAGTAGTGCAAGAGGAGCTTGCTTTGACTGCGACTTAGACTTTAGCATGTCATGCTAGGTGTTGTTTTGACCTTATGCTTAGTGATTATTGTTGTAGCATGACTTGTTCCAAACAATTGGTATTGCTTAGTGTGCCTTGAAAGAATCATGCCTTGTTCTAGCATGCAAAAGCATAGTATTGTGGTATTCTCCTTTGATGCTTTGTTTGGGTTGACTTGGCACATGCTCACACCATGTTATGACTATAAACAAGTCACCATAGCCTCTATGATCATTTAGTCCTTGACTTGTAGTACCACTCTATGCTTTGATTAGTAATGTTTTGTCGCTCTACATGATTATGGCCATTATTGCTCTCTTAGTTGGTTGCTCCCAGACTTTTGTTAGCCTCCACTTGTATGAGTAAGCTCTACTCATGCTTCCAACTCCCAAGAAACCAAGTTATTCCAAAGTGTCCACTATAAATTCCTATGCATGGTGTGTTACACCATTCCAAGTATATTCTTGTTTTCATCTATCTTCCAATTAAAAAGTATTTTGTTATGTGAAAACTTAGTGATTAAAGCTCTCACAAACTTGATGGAACACTTTATTTTTATTGCCCCTAATAAACTTGAACCATTGTGTCATCTATGTTGTATATGCTTGCACTTATACGTTGGAATTAGCAGAACCGTGCTGTCACGGGGAGCGCTTTCAACATTGCACTTGTACTTTGTACACTATTGATATCATGCTCTTTTGTCTATGGATGTCGTCGGTGTGAAATAAAAGGGCAGCTTGTAAGTCCATGGAGTTATGTATTTTGTGTTAGAGAAACGCCTGGGCCGCTAGCCTAAGCCATGCCTAATCATGGTGGAAACTTGCAGCATCACCATAATGAGCAATCTGTGAAGCATCCTCAATAAAAACCTACAAATAGCAACTAAAAAGATCGCTGAGATGCTCATTGTCCGCTTGCCTTGTCATTTTGGTTATGGGATAGCTCCTGTACCATGTGTAAGGGGTACCCCGTTAGCGGTTCTCTATGATACACATGTACTTACTATGACAAGAACTTACAGGTGACTAGAGTTGAGTAGCATGAGGAGCGGCCCTCATATTCAAGGGATATGAGATTGCCAACTTATACTTTGTCAAGCATATACTCCATAGTTTGTTCACATTAACCTTAATCACTTCAGGATGCTTATGATAGGGGCAATGAGGGCTAAAAGCTAACAAGTACCATAATTTTTGGAAGCTCTTTTTGAAACTTGAAATCCCTGCTTCCCTTTATGAAGGGCCTTTCTTCCACTATTATATTGAGTCTCCACCTTCTACCTTTAGGTACCAGTTAAGAGATCATAGTTGCCATTCTTAGTTATATGTGCATTGTCCCAAAACTTATTTGTTGATGCATATTATTGATATTACTTGTTCTTGTGCTATTTGTATCTAGTCACTCTTATGAACTTTGAAGGTGTCATATGCATCTATTTGCTACTCCATGATGGACAAGCTGAATGCCACTATGCCATGTTTTCTATATGTAAACAAACAAACATTTTTCAGTGCATGTTATTCATGATCTTTGTTTGTATCCTTTCATGTTGCATGCGCAGTTACTTTGTCTTACTTTTTGAACTCCATATGTTATGCTCATGTTTAGAGTTCTTTGATCCCAGCTTTCAATGCTTGCAAATGGTTTGATCTTGGTTTTGATGGTGCATGTCACCTCAAAAATTATTCTTTTTATCACTTACCTACTCGAGGACAAGCAGGAGTTAAGCTTGGGGATGCTTGATACGTTAGAAACGTATCTATGATTTTTGATGTTCCATGCTTGTTTTGTATCTACTTTGGTTTGCTTTGTCTACACTTGGAGGTGTTTTTATATGTTTTCTGGTACTAACCTATTAACAAGATGCCACAGTGCCAGTTGCATGTTTTCTTCTGTTTTTGGTTCCAGAAAGGCAGAAAATCAATATTCTTGGAATTGGACGGGACAAAAGCCAAAGTCAATATTTCACCAAGGAGAACACGGAGTCTAGAGGAGAGACGGAGGGCAGCCATAGGGCGGCCACACCCACCCAGGCGCGGGCCCACCCTAGGCCGCGCCTGGGCAGGATGTGGGCCCCCTGTCCACCCTCCTGCCTCACCTCTTTGCCTATAAGAAGCCCCCCGATGCCTAAACCCTAAGTACCCGATCAATATTCCACAAAACCATCTGTAGCCGCCGCCACCATCATCCCTAGATCGGGGGGATCTGAAGCTCTTCCCGGCAGCCAGACGAAGGGGAGATCATCCCAGAGGCCTTCTTCTTCATCATGCCAGCCTTCGATATGAAGCGTGATTAGTTCCACCTTGGACTACGGGTCCATGTAGTAGCTAGATGGTTGTATCTCCTCCTTTGTGCTTTCATGTCTAGATCTTGTGAGCTCCATTCACAATCAAGATCTCATCTATTTGTAATCATTCATGTTGTGTTTGCGGGGATCCAGTGGATATTGAGATTACTATGTTAGATTGATTAATGGTTTTGTCTTATTGATTCTATCATGTCTGTGTTGTTTGTGATCTTGCATGATCTCCGTTGTTAGTAGCTATCTTGGCCAAGTAGTTGCTAGCGACTCCAAGAGGGGGTATTTATGCTCGATAGTGGTTCATGCCTCTATTTAATCTAAGGGAAGTGACAGAAATCTCTAAGGTTGTAGATGTGTTGTTGCCACTAGGGAGAAAACAACGGTCTCTTGTTCATGGAACAAGTGGATTGTTTACCTTACACACTTTGCTTAAAGCAGTTGTTTGTTGCTTGCAACTTAATACTGGAAGGGGTTCAGATGATAACCCAAAGGTGGACTTCTAGTCATAGATGAAGTTGGATGGCGGTCTATGTATCTTTTTGTATTGCCCAATCGAATCTCATAGGATAATGATGTCTAGTATTGCACTGTTATGACTTGCTCAGTCCTGTCAATTGCCCTGCTGTAATTTGTTTACCTAGCATGCCATGTTTGTTTGTCTAAGGAGAACACCTCTAGTGAACTATGGACCCCGGTCCAATATTTACCATTGATACATCTTCCACTGTTACCGTTTACTTTCTGCAAACCACAATCACCTTCCACACCATACAGTTAATCCTTTGTTACAGCAACCGGTGAGATTGACAATGTCACTGTTCGTTGGGGCAAAGTCTTGAGTTTGTGTGGTGCAGGTCTCCAAGTTGCTTGCAACACCTTTGAGACATTTCCTTCCTCCTACTGGTTCGATAACCTCGGTTTCTTACTGAGGGAAGACTTGCTGTTGTGCTGCATCACACCTTGCTCTTGGGGTTTCCCGACGAAGCGCTCTCAGGCGCCATCAATAATTAAGGGTCCAACTCAACCAATATTGAAATTTACATGGACTAATTCAAGAGCATTTTCTCAACCATGGTACTCAAGATATAATTGGACAGAATATAGTGAGTCCATGGATGCACCTTATTGTTTTTATTGTTTCGTATTTAACCAACCTAGAAGAGCTGAACATTTTGGCTTCGAAGTTTTCACTAAGACGGGTTTTAGGGATTGGAAGCATGCATATAGAGCTTTACCAGAGAATTGATACGTCCAAAACGTATCTACTTTGCCGAATAACCTTGTGTGATTTGGATACAACTAACACGGACTGACGCTGTTTTCCGCAGAATAACCTTGGTGTCTAGTTTTTGTGCAGAAAATCAACTATCAGGAAAAATCTTAGAAAATATGCCAAAAATTATATTTCACAAGAAGATCCACGGAGCCAGAAGACGAGACAGAGAAGGGGCCTGGGGGGACCACACCCCTGCTAGGAGCGGGCCCACCTCTGGCCGCGCCTAGGGGGTGCAGCCACCCTAGGCACCTACCTGGATAGCTTTGCTGATTGTGTTTTTCGGAAAAGAACTCCTACAGATGATGAAGAATTAATGGCTAAGATAAGCAAGAATTATGATGATTGGACTTCAATTAAGATAAATACGTCTGAGACTATTATTCCTGAACTAGTGATGCCTGAACCAGTTCCAACACCAACACCAAAGAAGATGGGAGTTATTGCATTAAATGATGAAGTGATGAAAGAAGTTAAGAGATGTCTAAAGGAGAAAGGTATTAAAGCTGAAGATGTGAAGAATCTACCTCCTATAGAAGAATTATGTAAGCCAATTCCCCACTCATCTACTATTGAGTTACATTCTCTCCAACACTTTGATGAAGGAGATATTCCTAATGGTAAGCCTTCTGATCAATGTTTAGAGGAACTTGCCATTTTTATTGTTAAACATGATAATTTTAATAAACAAGTTCAGAATCATTTATTGTAAAACTCTAGAGCTATCAATGAGTTGAAAGATATTGTGGAAAGAACTTCTAATGATATTAAAATTCTTTGCAAACACTTTCAAATGGTTCAAACCCAACTTGATCAACTTGCTAAGGTACAAAAGGATATGCTAGTTAATGCCTCACGAGATAAACATGCTTATGGAATTAGAACTAGGAGTGGTATAGCCACTCAAGATCCTTTATATCCTGAAGGAAACCCTAAAATAATTGAGCAGTATTCTCAACAAGGTGAAAGTAGTGGTAGTCCTCGTAAGAGAAATAAAAAGAAAAATAAGGTAGTTGAGGAAACCCTTGAACCTGCTGTAGATCCTAATAGTATATCTGTCTCTGATGCTAAAACCGAGAGTGGTAATGATAAAAATGAGTCTCCTGATAAGGAGGAAGGTGAGGAAGAACCTGAGAAGCACACTAAGAACACTAGGTACACTAAGGAAGATTTTATTGCTAATAAACATGGTAAAGAGAGAGAACCTTGGGTGCAGAAACCTATGGCTTTTCCAGGAAAGAAACACAAGTCAAAGGAGGAAGAACACTACAACAAGTTATGTGAGTGTATGAAACCTTTATTTTTGCAAATTCCTTTGAATGATGCTATTAAGTTGCCTCCTTATTCAAAGTATATGAAGGACATTGTCTCTAATAAAAGGAAGATTCCTAATGAGGAGATTTCTACTCTGCTTGCTAATTATTCCTTCAATGGTAAGGTTCCAAAGAAACTTGGTGATCCAGGTATACCAACTATTCCGTCCTCTATTAAGAATAATTATGTTAGAACTGCTTTATGTGATTTGGGAGCTGGAGTTAGTGTTATGCCTTTTTCTCTCTATAAGAGAATCCATCTAGAAAATTTGATACCAACTGATATATCTTTGCAAATGGCTGATAAGTCAACTACTATTCCTGTTGGTATATGTGAGGATGTTCCTGCTGAAGTGTCTCATAATTGCTTGGTTCTAACTGATTTTGTTGTGCTTGAAATGCCTGAAGATGATAATATGTCTATTATTCTTGGGAGACCTTTTCTTAATACTGCAGGTGCTATCATTAATTGCAATCAAGGCAAAGTAACATTCAATATTGATGACAAAGAGCATACAATCTATTTCCCCAAGAAGGTTGCTAAAAGCTATTGCCTGAATTCCGTTGAAAATATATCGAGAGCATCAAGGTTGGAGAAATATATTATCCCATTCCACAAGAAAATTTTAAAACTATTATGATTGGGACCATTGCTATCAAGTATGAGGTAACATAATCACCTTATGGATTGCAAAGTTTTGTTTCATATGTTGGAGATATGCCCTAGAGGCAATAATAAATGTAGTTATTATTATATCTTTGTGTTTATGATAAATGTTTACATTCATGCTATAATAGTATTAACAAGAAACATTGATACTTGTGTGATTTGTAAACTAAATTAGAGTCCCTAGTAAAGCCTCTTCTTAATACTAGCTTGTTGATTAATAGATGATCATGGTTTCTTGATCATGAACATTTGAGATGTTGTTAATAACAAGATCATATCATTAGGATAATGGTATGGTGGACATACTCCTATAGATAAGCGTAGCATAAAGATCAAGTCATTTTAATAGTTCAATTGCTATAAGCTTTCTGATACATAGTAACCTAATTCCTTCGACCATCAGATCATGCTTATCACCATCACAGGAAGGATGCTTTGATGACATCAAAAACCACACCGTAACTGGGTGGCTACAAAGGTGGCATTGAGTATTCGGAAAGTATGGGTTGAGACACATGGATCAAGAGTGGGATTTGTCCATCCATATGACGGATAGATATACTCTGGGCCCTCTCGGTGGAATGTCATCCAATTAGCTTGCAAGCATGTGACAGGCTCACAAGGTATCACATATCACGGGAACGAGAAAAGAGTACTTACTAGTAACGAGGTTGAACTAGGTATGCAGAGATACCGACGATCAAAACCTCGGATAAGTAAACTATAATGAGACAAAGGGAAATTGGTATCGTATGTAAGTGGTTCATTCAATCGCAAAGTAATCATACAAATATGTGGGAGCCATATGAATTTCCATATTCCTCTATTGGTTATTGTTCGGAGAAGTGTCTCGATCATGTCCGCATAATTCACGAACCGTAGGGAGACACACTTAAGGATTCGATGTTGTTGAGTAGTTATGGAATGATGAGTAAGAGACTGAATGTTATTCGGAGTCTCGAATGGGATCCGGGATATCACGAGGAGATCCGGATTGGTCCGGATAATAAGATTCATATAAGGAAAGTCCTGTTTCAGAGTTGGGGAATGATTCCGGTGTTTTCATCGGGAATGTTCTAGAAGGTTCCGGAAGGTCCGGCACTCCGAAGGGTAAGGGTACATGAATGTGTCATGACAATGTGGAATGGTTGCATCATGTACTAGGTATCATGGCTGAGCAAAATAAAGGGATAAATCAAATCCTAGTTTGAAAAGTCAAACGTCAATTTGAAAAGTCAAACGGCAGTTTTGCTTGGTGGAGGGAGAGTAGGAAACCTACTTGGGGAGGAGTTCCTCTCCCTCCACCCGCCGGCCAAGGAGGCCGACTTGGGGGAGGACTCCCTCCCCTTGGCCGGCGCCCTCCCACCTATAAAAGAAGGGGCAGGGGTGCCCCCTCTAGCCTACACCTCTCTCCACCAAAACCCTAGCCCTAGCCGCCGGCCACCACAAGTCGCCGCCACCCTAGGTTTTTCCCTAGCCGCCGAGTTGGGGCTCTCCCCAAGACCTAGCCGCCGGCCTAGCCTCCTCCCTTGGTGCCTCTAAACCCAAGATCACCAAGGCCTCTCTCATAGTCCACCATACTCGCCACGGCTTAAGGCGAAACCCTGCGAGATCTCCCCTCTACTTCCGGTACCACGCCATCGTGCTGCTGGAATCATGAGGAGAGTGCTACAACCTCCGCTGCCTGCTGGAACAAGGGAGAGGAAGGTCTTCATCGAGTACCGAACGTGTGACCGACTGCGGAAGCGCTGTCGGAACGCAGTGCCGGAAGGATCGTCTACGCGATCTTGAGATCGGCAAGAGTACGACTACATCACCCATGAGAATCTGCTCTCGTTAAACACTTTGGAATCTTCGAGGGTGAGTTCCTCTATTGAATCGTTGCTACAATCTAGTAGATAGATCTTGGCTTGTTTGTTTGCATGCGGTAGAAATTTTTTGTTTTCCATGCTACGAACCCCTACAGTGGTATCAGAGCCGTGTCTATATGTAGATCTGTTGCACGAGTAGAACACAATGGTCATTGTGGGCGGTGCTGCTTTTATTATCAATTGCTTCTTGTGTACTTTGCATCTTGCGGTATGATGGGATGAAGCAGCCCAAGCTAACCTTACATGATATCGTTCATGAGACTTGCTCCACGCTCAACATGCAACTTGTATTGCATAAGTGGCTTTGCGGGTGTCTGTCTCTCCCATTATAGTATAGATCCAATTTACAATGGGCACTTGATAGTTCAAACATCAACGTTGTGGTTCTTTTTCGTAAGTTAGATCGACACTTATTGAAAGCCCCAAACCACATAAAATATGCAAAGAAAATTAGAGGCGTCTAACTTTGTTTTGTAGGGGTGTGTTGTGATGTGATATGGCCATGATTGTGATTATATTTGATGTATGCAATGTTCCTTATTGTAAGTTGGCAACCGGCAGGAGCCATATGGTTGTCTTTATTTTCTGTTAAGACCCGCGTGTCTATTCAAAGTAAGTTGTAATAGTTGAAGCTGGTGGACGAAAACCATGGAGCGGTGTCATTGACCTTGATGCAATGCCGGTGATGATGGAGATCATGTTCGTGCTTGAAGATGGAGATCGGAAGCACAAATAAGAAAGGCCATATCATATCACATATTATGAATTGCATGTGATGTTAATCCTTTATGCATCTTGTATTGCTTAGTTAACAACGGTAGCATTATAAGATGATCCCTCAAGCACACAAATTTCAAGTTTTAAAGTGTTCATCCTTAGTAAGCACCATTGTGAAAGCATGTTGTTTCGAAGCACCACGTGATGATCGGGTGTGTTAGATTCTGCAAGTGTATACAACGTGAGAAAGCCAGATTTGCTCATGCGGAAGCTAAGGTTTGATCTTGACGAAACCCAAGTATGGACTTTGGTGGACTTACCGGTTGGCCGGAAGGCTGTCGAGAACAAATGGATTTTCAAGAAGAAAACAAATGCTGATGGTAATGTTACTGTCTATAAAGCTCGACTTGTCGTAAAAGGGTTTCGACAAATTCAAGGAGTTGACTACGATGAGACTTTCTCACCAGTAGCGAAGCTAAAGTCTGTGAGGATTATGTTAGCAATCGCTGCATATTATGATTGTGAGATATGGCAAATGGATGTCAAAACAGTGTTCCTCAATGGAGACATTGATGAAGAGTTGTATATGATGCAACCCAAAGGTTTTGTCGATCCTAAAGATGCTAACAAGGTATGCAAACTTCAACGGTCCATATATGGGTTGAAGCAAGTATCCCGAAGTTGGAATCAACGTTTTGATAAGGTAATCAAAAGTTTTGGTTTTATACAAACTTATGGAGAAGCTTGTATTTACAAGAAAGTGAGTGGGAGCTCTGTAGCATTCTTAATACTATATGTAGATGACATATTGTTGATTGGGAATGATGTAGACCTTCTTAATAGTGTCAAAGAATATTTGAATAATATTTTTCAATGAAAGATCTTGGCGAAGCAGCTTACATATTAGGCATAAAGATTTATAGAGATAGATCGAGACGCCTAATATCATTGTCACAAAGTACATATTTGGACAAAGTTCTAAAGAGGTTTGGAATGGAAGATAGCAAGAAAGGGTTCTTGACCATGTTTCCCAATACGACGTTGAGTAAAACTCAAAGTCCAGCAACGGCAGAAGATAGAGAAAGGATGAGTAAGACTCTCTATGCCTCAGCCATAGGATCTCTAATGTATGCCATGCTATGTACTAGACCCGACATTGCATATGCTGTTAGTTTAACTAGCAGATATCAAAGTGATCCAGGAGTGGATCATTGGACAGCGGTCAAAAACATCCTTAAGTACTTGAGAAGAACTAAGGATATGGTTCTTTCTTATGGAGGTGATGAAAAGCTCGTTGTTAATGGTTACACCGATGCTAGTTGGAACACCAATCCGGATGATTCTAAATCACAATCTGGATACGTATTTACTTTGAATGGTGCATCAGTTGGCTGGAGGAGTGCAAAGCAAAGCGTTGTGGCGAGATCTTCAACTGAATCGGAATACATAGCTGCTTCGGAGGCTTCACAAGAAGCGATATGGATGAAGGAGTTCATTACAGAGCTCGGTGTGGTTACAAGTGCGCTGGACCCAATGTCTATCTACTGTGATAACATGGCGCCATAGCCAATGCGCAAGAACCAAGGTCACACAAGAAGATGAAGCACATCAAGCTACGTTTTCACGCTATTCGAGAACATGTCCAAGATGGTGACATAAAGATTTGCAAAGTACACATAGATCTGAATGTGGCGGATCCGTTGACTAAACCTCTCCCGAGGGCAAAACATGACCAACACCAAACTGCCATGGGTGTTCGGTATATTACCATGTAATCTAGATTAGTTGACTCTAGTGCAAGTGGGAGACTATTGGATATATGCCCTAGAGACAATAATAAATGTAGTTATTATTATATATTTGTGTTTATGATAAATGTTTACATTCATGCTATAATAGTATTAACAAGAAACATTGATACTTGTGTGATTTGTAAACTAAATTAGAGTCCCTAGTAAAGCCTCTTCTTAATACTAGCTTGTTGATTAATAGATGATCATGGTTTCTTGATCATGAACTTTTGAGATGTTGTTAATAACAAGATCATATCATTAGGAGAATGGTATGGTGGACATACTCCTATAGATAAGCGTAGCATAAAGATCAAGTCATTTTAATAGTTCAATTGCTATAAGCTTTCTGATACATAGTAACCTAATTCCTTCGACCATTAGATCATGCTTATCACCATCACAGGAAGGATGCTTTGATGACATCAAACACCAAACCGTAACTGGGTGGCTACAAAGGTGGCATTGAGTATTCGGAAAGTATGGGTTGAGACACATGGATCAAGAGTGGGATTTGTCCATCCATATGACGGATAGATATACTCTGGGCCCTCTCGGTGGAATGTCATCCAATTAGCTTGCAAGCATGTGACTGGCTCACAAGGGATAAAATATCACGGGAACGAGAAAAGAGTACTTAACAGTAACGAGGTTGAACTAGGTATGCAGATATACCAACGATCAAAACCTCGGATAAGTAAACTATCGTGAGACAAAGGGAAATTGGTATCGTATGTAAGTGGTTCATTCGATCGCAAAGTAATCGTAGAAATATGTGGGAGCCATATGAATTTCTAGATTCCTCTATTGGTTATTGTTCGGAGAAGTGTCTCGATCATGTCCGCATAATTCACGAACCGTAGGGAGACACACTTAAGGATTCGATGTTGTTGAGTAGTTATGGAATGATGAGTAAGAGACTGAATGTTGTTGGGAGTCTTGGATGGGATCCGGGATATCACGAGGAGATCCGGAATGGTCCGGAGAATAAGATTCATATAAGGAAAGTCCTGTTTCAGAGTTGGGGAATGATTCCGGTGTTTTCATCGGGAATGTTCTAGAAGGTTCCGGAAGGTCCGGCACTCCGGAGGGGAAGGGTACATGAATGTGTCATGACAATGTGGAATGGTTGCATCATGTACTAGGTATCATGGTTGAGCAAAATAAAGGGATAAATCAAATCCTAGTTTGAAAAGTCAAACGGCAGTTTTGCTTGGTGGAGGGAGAGTAGGAAACCTACTTGGGGAGGAGTTCCTCTCCCTCCACCCGCCGGCCATGGAGGCCGACTTGGGGGAGGACTCCCTCCCCTTGGCCGGCGCCCTCCCACCTATAAAAGAAGGGGCAGGGGTGCCCCCTCTAGCCTACACCTCTCTCCACCAAAACCCTAGCCCTAGCCGCCGGCCACCACAAGTCGCCGCCCTAGGGTTTTCTCTATCCGCCGAGTTGGGGCTCTCCCCAAGCCCTAGCCGCCGGCCTAGCCTCCTCCCTTGGTGCCTCTAAACCCTAGATCACCAAGGCATCTCTCATAGTCCACCATACTCTCTCCGGCTTAAGGCGAAGCCCTGCGAGATCTCCCCTCTACTTCTGGTACCATGCCGTCGTGCTGCCGGAATCACGAGGAGAGTGCTACAACCTCTACTGCCTGCTGGAACAAGGGAGAGGAAGGTCTTCATCGAGTACCGAATGTGTGACCGACTGCGGAAGCGCTGCCGGAACGCAGCGCCGGAAGGATCATCTACACGATCTTGAGATCGTCAAGAGTACGACTACATCACCCACGAGAATCTGCTCTCATTAAACACTTTGGAATCTTCGAGGGTGAGTTCCTCTATCGACTCGTTGCTACAATCTAGTAGATAGATCTTGGCTTGTTTGTTTGCATGCGGTAGAAATTTTTTGTTTTCCATGCTACGAACCCCTACATCATATAAGATTTTTTTGGTAACAAGACTTGATCAACCTTGTTAACAAAAGGATTTTAATGAACAAAATAATGTTTTCACTATGGTTATACTTGCTTTCTTTTACTTTTTCTCCTTCCTAGTCTTTGCCTTTCTTTTGCTTGCTTTGGTTTTGTTAGATGTTTGCTTGTTAGAGTGTCTTAGAGCTCCTGTAGTTTGGTTTTTGGTTTGCTTTTGCTTCTTCTGAAAAAACTGTTTTTGCGAGAAAATCAATTTTCATACCATGAAAATTGGCCAAAAATAAAGTTTCCCGAAAAATCCCAGAAAACTGTAACATCCCTAAAATCATGATTTCAAACTTTACATACCACTCATGCATGCATATAAATTTTAGAGATCATATTCAAACTCCCTTCAGAAAACAGAAGCTTTTGATGTTATGATTTTATGTGGACAGATTTAATTCAAAAGACCAACACCATTTGAAACTTGAATGTTTAGGAACTTGTTTGCTTACCTCCATTGTTGGAAAGTTTAGGTGTAAAAGTTTGACCAAAGTTTTCAACTTGGAAATAAATTCAAAACCCTATTTTTAAAACATTTGCAAACCAGAGGCAAAGTCCCTGATTGTTTTAAGTCCAAGCAAAAGGATTTGAATTCATATCTAAATCATTCCTGAAAACCAGAATAGAAAAGGAAAAGGAATAAACAAA
Source organism: Avena atlantica (assembly GCA_910589765.1). Lineage (NCBI taxonomy): Eukaryota > Viridiplantae > Streptophyta > Magnoliopsida > Poales > Poaceae > Avena > Avena atlantica. The sequence continues at coordinate 439,708,421 of OU342735.1, read as the reverse complement.
ATAAAAAGGCCGCGCGCCAGGTTTCTGTCCCAGCATCGAAACGAGCCCAACTAGCCCACCCGGGGGTTCTCTTTTCCTTCCACACACGCGAGCACACTCCCTCAGCCAATGACGACAGGGCCCCACTCACACTTTGCGCACTTCGCTGACGAGTGGGCCACCTCCACGTCAGCATCGTCTCCCCCCTGATTCCGCGCACGACCTCGCCGCTGCCCGTTGCAGCGCTGATCTCGTGAGCTTAATGGGCATTGAATCAGCGAGCGTTACCTGCCGAGCCTCGGGCTATAAGATCCCCACCTCCCCGCGACCATTTCCCCCCAGTCAATTTTGCCTTCACGCCACCAGGCTGTCCACGACTCGCACGACTCCGCCGCTGCTCCGACGACTGCGCCGGCGAATTCCGGTGAGTCTCGTGTTCCCCTCTGCCTCTCATTCATGCTATCTTGTTCAGTGAGTCTCGGCGCATCTACTGACACACCCCACTTAACTTCGCATGACCTGTAGCTCCAGCAACGTCGACGACTGGCCGCCACCGTCTTCGGCATCAACTCCGACGACCTCCAGTGGTAAGTCCAGACCGCCCCAAGCCTTGTCTTTCACACACGCGTGTTCTCCGTGATCTTCTGTACCTGACTACACTCTCCATTTGCCTCCTAGAGATCGACAACGTCGCCTTCGACCTCGAGCAGAACAACCTGTCGCCAGACTCAACTCCGACGAGGAATCGTCACCGCGTCAGCACGCCCCTTGACAAACCAGAGCCACCTCGAGCTTCAGCACGCCACCGCGGTCCTGGTAAGCGCCTTCTTGCTTCCCCGGACGACCTAGAGCACCGGCGTCACCGTAGTCAGACGCGCCGCCGCCGGACAACGCCGCTAGCACCGCCAGTTTGTGGCTTGATGATTTAGTCCGTTGGATCTGCATCGTAGGGCTGGGATAGATCTTAATCGAAGAGGTACGCGCGCGTCTGAGCCGCCAGATCTAAGTTAGATCCTACGGCCTGCGACTGCCGATCCGCGCGAATCGGTACGCGCCAGTGAGGCTGCGACACGTGGCTAGGGATAATTCAAAAACAGAAATTTGAATCAGATTTAGATCCAAACTTCAAACAGCTATAACTTTTGAATGCCACGTTGGAATTTTACAAACTTTATACCGTTGGATTCAGTGAAACAAGACCTTTCTGAATATCCAATGTGTTTAACAAATAGTAATAGTTAAAATGACTTTATTGTGGAAACATGTTTAAGGCTATTTGAGTATAGATTTAGTTTAGTAATTTGTTTTGGTGTCAAATAAGTTTAGTTGGCAAACTTGTGACTGGTTAAGTTTCTGTAAACATGTGCATGCTTGGTAGAATTTTCAAAATCACCACTTGGTAAATTCTTGCATACATGCATTCATATTATTTTTGATTGTATATAATTGTGTGTAATTGTATGCTATAATTTTGTGTAGATTTTGCTAGTGATTGTGATTGTGAAGAGTGCATCTCTCCCCACTACCAAGGCAAGTGATATTTTGATGAATATTTCTATCCTATGTTTTGTACTAGCATTAGATATTTTGCTAAGTCTTGCATGCTATTTTTGCCTAATGCTAAGTTGGGAAATCCTAAGTAGTGTAGAAGTGTAGAATTGCTAGGGAATTTTCCTAAGTTAAGTTATCTTACCATGCTTAGCCTAGCTATTTAGCAAACAAGGGTTGGTGAAAATCTATACTTACTATAATGAAAATATTTCTAAGTCATGAGACTTATGCTTTCCTAATAAAATAACTAAGTCAAATGAACCTCCTGGGTGGAATGGAAGGATTGGGTTATGTTGATTGGTTACACAAGGCCATGGACTTGGGTTGTGTATCTCACTTGTGGTATGCCACCCAGGCACAAAGGTATTTGGAGGCCAAGTGCTGAGAAAGCTTACAGTGCAACCACTTGGCAATATGGGCTCTGCCTTGATCATATAGGTTGCTAGAACTTAGTCATTTGGACAGTTGGTGGTAGTGGGTATGATAGGTTGGAGCGCGTCCATTTGACTAAGGAAAGGCTTCTGAAGGGTCCTGTCTTGGGAAACCAAGTCTGGTGGGGAAAGTGCACAACCTCTGCAGATGGAAAACCTAAGTACTTAGCCTAGTCCAAGGCAATGGACAACTTGAGCATCAAGACACGGAAGCTACAAGAATCTCATCACTCCAACTTCTAAGTAAATTTGTGGGAGAACAAGGGTGAAGGACCCCAATGTCTATTGGTGGTTTCTTGGGAAGTTTTTGATAAAGAAAAACTTTGTGATTTCAACTAATAGGTAAAACCTATTTTCAAGCAAAGCAAGCCAAGATACACTTAGCCAAAAGCATATAGTAATATAGTCCACTTAAAATATACTAAGGTATCACTTGCCAATACTATTCCAAAGTATTGACCCTCTGTGGCTGTAACTTGTGATGTTGCAGGTTACTCCGATGATGAGTAGGAGTCATGAGTCTACACTCAACATGCTTGCCTGTGGCACATGAAGATGAAGACTTATGTTTATTTACTTATTCCTTAAACTCTTGTATTAGGCCAATGGCCCTGAGTTGTAAAAGACTATGTTTTATCTCTGGAATGAATGTAATAAACGACCTTTGTATCTGTGTACTTCATCTTAAACTGTGGATGCTAGCATTGATCCAGGGACTAGCATTGCAATCACAGGGATCCTTTCCTTTATAAAGGAGGGGTCAAACAGATGGTATCAGAGCACTGTGTTGCCTGTAGGATTATGACCCTAGGATTTGAAAACCACTAAGGAAGAATTTTCAACTACTTCTACACTTGTCTATTCATCTCGTAAAACTTTTATAATCTTCTCATTCTCATCTCCATTTGTAGATGAACTCCATCAACGAAGCCGTGAAGAAAGGGCCACTCATGACCATGACCTTGGAGTGTGAAACTGAGTTTCCCAAGATTCTCAATGACCTCATGGTGGCAATGGAGGCACATGGAGCAGCTATATACAAAAGGCTTTCCAGTGATGGATGAAGGAGTGGAGTATTGGTGGGTGCAACTTCACTTGTACAAAAACAAGGAAGACAACCACAAAGAAAGGGGATTCTGCATGTACACCAACACTGTAATGCACACCACATTCTTTGAGTCAGCCAGAGATGCAGCTTGGAGGACTATCAAAGAACTAAGTGCTAGAGTCAAGTGCAGAATGCTCAACCTCCAAAAAGACTTAGAGAAAGAGAAGGAACTTACCCAAGAGTTGGAAGCCACCAACTAAGTGCTAGAGTCAACTGTTAGGCCGTCACTCCCGACAGGTTAGGGGCACTCACTTCCACGTCTTTGGAAGACGAAATGTTGATGGAGAGTCCATCGACTTTGAGGACGACTCGAGGGACGCGGAAGAGCCGATATGTCTCTATCTTCAGGACTTAGAGTCTCTCCTCAGGCACGTGGACACGGACAGGACGAACGTCATGCTTGGTAATGACGAGCTCCAGGTGCAGCTTCGCGAAAAGGACAAACTTTTCGCACAACAGGATGAGATGATCAAGGAAATGGAGACAAAGTTCGAGGCCCAGGACCGCAAGTTAAAGAGTCAGGAGAAACGCGTCCAGGATAGGAACAAGAAGATCCGGGACATGACCGAGGAACTGAAGTCCAAGGATTTCGAGCTAGAGCAGCAACAGATGGTTATTGAGAGGCTTCGCTCCCAGAAGAGGGCTCTCAAGGCCAAGGTCGATTCCTTGACCACTACGATTGAGGAGAACAAGACCGCGATGGAGAACGCAGGTCTTACCTTCGTCGAGGAGGAGATTGATGCTGATGAGTAGACTTGACTACTCGTTTATCTTTCATATTCGTACTCGTAATTTGTGAACTTGTTATTGGACCATCCGACATGTGGATGGCTTGCCACTTGTGTGTTTTATTTCATGAACTTATTATCTGGTTGTTGAACTTTTATTCTTGAGTTGCATGCTATGTGATTTTCTTGTGATGTATTGTGCATAAAACATCTATGGGTATCTCATTCTTATCTATTTGAATAAACCACAGATGCCTCCCTGTCGCGCAAACCCCAACCCCAACAGCATCACCCCGGAAATGCAACAAATGATGAATGCGCAAACACAGCTTATGCAAATGATGACAACATTCATCCAAAACCAGAATAACAACAACAACAACAAAAACAACAACAACCCCAATAACAACAACAACAACAACAACCCTCCAGGTTTTGATATGCTCACCAGATTTCTGCGTCTGAGGCCAGCTAAGTTTTCGGGAACAACTGATCCCATGGTACCCAATGACTGGCTACGTTCTGTGAACAAGGACTTAGTGACCGTGGGATGCACGGATGCTGAAAAGGTCAGGTTCGCAGCACATCTGTTGGAAGGACCAGCCGCCACCTGGTGGGACAACTTCCAAATCACCACTCCTTTAGATGAGGTGACTTGGGCTATCTTTGAAGATGGCTTTCGCACTGCTCACATCTCATCAGGAATGATGAACCTGAAAAAGAAAGAGTTTCACAACCTGAAGCAGCGCCACCGCAGCGTGGCAGGATACATAGAAGAGTTCAGCAATCTGGCGCGCTATGCACCGGATGAAGTTGACACAGATGCCAAAAGAAAGGAAAAGTTTCTGGAGGGCTTGAATGATGAGCTGAATCTACAGCTGTCTGTGGCATATGTTCCAACTTATCAGTCTTTGTGTGACAAGGCTGCAATTTTGGAGAGTAAAATGAAGCAAGTCGAGAGTAGGAAGAGGAAACACTCCGACAAGCACATCTCAGGATCGTCTCACAAACGATCTCACTATGATGACAGTGGCAGCTCGGGATCCCATAAGCATGGGAAATTCAACAAGCACCACAACCACAACCGTCATGACAACAAGCATCATCGCAGTCATGACAATGATAAGTACAAGAACCACAAGAGTGTACATAAGAGCCACCACAGTGGAAGTGGAAGTGGAAGCCAGCCTAAAAAGGACATCAGTCAGGTTGAGTTCTTCAAATGCAAGAAGCTAGGGCATTATGCTAATGAGTGACCTGAGAAGAAAGTTGAAGGACCTAACAAGCCTAATCCTTTCCAGAAAGGACAGGTTAACCACATCAATGTGGAGGAGGTCTATGAGGAGCCTGATGCCGTTGCTGGTAAGTTCAGACTCAATTCCATTCCAGCATTTGTACTCTTTGACACTGGTGCATCTCATTCATTCATATCAAAAGCATTTGTTGATAGAAATGGGTTTGCATCTGAAAACATTGGGTGTCCAATAAAAGTTAGTTCTCCGGGTGGAGATATGATAGTAAGTCTTGGATGCCAGGATCTTGTCATAGAGTTTGGAAAGCATAAGTTTCCAGTGAGCCTGATAATCCTAGATTCCCAAGGACTAGACGTAATTTTGGGAATGGATTGGATGGCTAAGTATGAAGGAGTACTAGATTGTGCTAATCGTACTGTTACACTCACAACCCTAGAAGGAAAAAGAATAAAATTCAGGTCAAACTTTGAATCCAAAGGAAGTAAGCTGAATTCTCTTAAGGGGGTTAGCATGGACAGTGTGCCAATTGTGTATGAGTATCCGGATGTGTTTCCGGAAGAATTACCAGGAATGCCACCAGATAGAGATGTGGAGTTTCTGATAGATTTGGTACCAGGTTCTGGACCAATAGCTAAGAGACCATACAAAATGTCAGTTGATGAACTCAAAGAACTCAAGAAGCAACTAGGAGAACAGTTACAGAAAGGGTTTATTCAACCAAGTTCTTCATCTTGGGGAGCCCCAGTATTGTTCGTGGAGAAGAAAGATAGAAGCCAAAGGTTATGCATAGATTACCGTTCTCTCAACGAGGTAACTATCAAGAACAAATATCATTTGCCAAGAATCAACGATTTGTTTGATCAGCTAGAAGGAGCATGTGTGTTCTCGAAAATTGATCTCCGGTCAGGTTATTTTCAACTCAAGATAAGAGAGCAAGACATACCTAAAACAGCTTTCACCACAAGGTATGGATTGTATGAATACACTCTGATGCCCTTTGGTTTAACCAACGCTCCAGCATACTTCATGAATATGATGAACAAGGTGTTCATGGAATTCCTTGACAAGTTTGTGGTCGTTTTCATCGATGACATCTTAGTCTACTCCAAGAGCAAGGAAGAACATGAAAGACACTTACGCTTGATACTTGAAAAGTTAAGAGAGCATAAACTTTATGCCAAATTCAGCAAGTGTGAGTTTTGGTTAGAAGAAGTTGGTTTTCTTGGTCATGTTATGACAAAGGATGGTGTGGCAGTTGATCCTGCCAAAGTTTCAGCTGTGACAGAATGGGAATCTCCCAAGAATGTGAAAGAAGTTCGTAGTTTCCTCGGCTTAGCAGGTTACTACAGAAGGTTCATTGAAAATTTCTCGAAGGTTGCTAAGCCAATGACAGAATTGTTAAAGAAGGACAAGAAATTTTCTTGGTCTGAAGGTTGTGAAGTCAGCTTCCAAGAATTGAAGAAGAGACTTGTAACATCACCAGTTCTATGTCTGCCAGATTTGGAAAAGGATTTCCAAGTATATTGTGATGCATCTCATCAAGGTTTGGGTGCCGTACTTATGCAAGATGGTAAAGTCGTAGCCTATGCTTCGAGACAACTCAAAACTCATGAAGTAAACTATCCTACTCATGATTTGGAGTTGGCCTCTGTCGTCCATGCACTCAAAACATGGAGACATTACCTTTTGGGAAAGCGTTGTGAAGTATGCACCGATCATAAGAGTTTGAAGTATATCTTCACCTAGAAGGAAATCAACATGAGACAAAGGAGATGGCTAGAACTTATCAAAGATTACGACTTAAGTTTGCAATACCACCCCGGTAAAGCGAATGTAGTAGCAGATGCTCTAAGTCGTAAGACGTTTGTAAATGGCCTTACCAAAGGAGAATTGCCAGATGACTTGTGTAAGCAATTCAAAGAACTCAGATTGGAGATTGTGACTGAAGGACATCTCATGTCCTTGGATGTTCAACCCACTTTATTGGACAAGATCCGAGAAGCTCAGAAGACTGATAAGGAAATTGAAAAGATTAAGGAAAATATAAGTCTAGGGAAAGCTAAGAGTTTCCATATAGACGAACAAGGTACTTTATGGCACGGAAAACGTATATGTGTTCCACAAGACCCGGAGTTGCGGAAACTGATTTTACAGGAAGCCCACAACTCTCCGTATTCTATTCACCCGAGAAACACCAAGATGTACATGGACATGAAAGAAAGATTTTCGTGGAACAATCTAAAAAGGGACATCGCCGAACATATTGCTTTGTGTGATGTATGTAGCAGAGTAAAAGCGGAACATCAGAAACCAGCGGGTTTGCTTCAACCACTACCTATTCCTGAATGGAAGTGGGAAAATATCGGTATGGATTTCATTACCGGATTACCAAGGACCAGGTCAGGGTATGATTCTATATGGGTAGTAGTGGATCGCCTAACTAAAGTGGATCATTTTATACCCGTGAAGACAACTTATACAAGTGCCAAGTTAGCAAAGATCTACATGAGTAGAATTATATGCCTTCACGGTGTGCCTAAGAGTATTGTGTCAGATAGAGGAACTCAGTTCACTTCTCACTTTTGGAGACAGCTTCATGAATCCTTAGGAACGAGGTTGGAATTTAGCACTGCTTTTCATCCTCAAACTGATAGACAAACAGAAAGGACTAATCAGATTCTTGAAGACATGTTGAGGGCATGTGCCTTAGACTATGGAGCAAGTTGGGATGAAAGTCTGCCCTACGCAGAGTTCTCTTACAACAACAGTTATCAATCTAGTATTGGGATGGCACCATTTGAGTTTCTCTACGGAAGGAAGTGTACCACCCCATTGCTATGGAATGGAGTGGGAGAAAGAAGTTTATTTGGACCTGATCTTATCAAAGACGCCGAAGAGAAAGTCAAATTGGTTAAGGACAGATTGAAGATAGCACAGTCCTGACAGAAAAGCTACGCGGATTCTAAGCGTAGAGAAGTCACCTACGAAGTTGGGTATAGAGCTTATCTTAGAGTATCACCACTTCGTGGAGTGAAAAGATTTGGAGTCAAAGGAAAGTTTGCACCAAGATATGTTGGGCCATTCAAAATTCTAAGTCGCAAGGGAGAAGTTGCATATGAAGTTGAATTGCCAGAATCTCTGTCAGCTGTCCATAATGTGTTCCATGTGAGTCAGCTTAAGAAATGTCACCCAGAGATGGAAGAATCTTCTTTGAAGGATACCATACCTTTGGAAGAGGTTCAACTAGAAAGTGACCTCACCTATGAAGAAAAGCCTGTCAAAATTCTTGAGACTGCAGAAAGAGTCACAAGGACAAAAACTATCAAGTTTTGCAAGGTACAATGGAAACATCATACCGAAGAGGAAGCAACATGGGAAAGAGAAGATGATCTTCGGAAAGACCACCCTCACCTATTTGCTAGCCAATCCGAATCTCGAGGGCGAGATTCATCTTAAGGGGGTTAGATTTGTAACATCCCTAAAATCATGATTTCAAACTTTACATACCACTCATGCATGCATATAGATTTTAGAGATCATATTCAAACTCCCTTCAGAAAACAGAAGCTTTTGATGTTATGATTTTATGTGGACAGATTTAATTCAAAAGACCACCACCATTTGAAACTTGAATGTTTAGGAACTTGTTTGCTTACCTCCATTGTTGGAAAGTTTGGGTGTAAAAGTTTGACCAAAGTTTTCAACTTGGAAATAAATTCAAAACCCTATTTTTAAAACATTTGCAAACCAGAAGCAAAGTCCCTGATTGTTTTAAGTCCAAGCTTGACCAAGCCCTTACAGGGTAACCACATGGTTAAATGACTGATTTTTGAAACCACAGTACCCTGCAAAAATCCCCAGAATGGTTTGAATTCAAAAAGGATTTGAATTCATATCTAAATCATTCCTGAAAACCAGAATAGAAAAGGAAAAGGAATAAACAACATAAAAAGGCCGCGCGCCAGGTTTCTGTCCCAGCATCGAAACGAGCCCAACTAGCCCACCCGGGGGTTCTCTTTTCCTTCCACACACGCGAGCACACTCCCTCAGCCAATGACGACAGGGCCCCACTCCCACTTTGCGCACTTCGCTGACGAGCGGGCCACCTCCACGTCAGCATCGTCTCCCCCCCCCCCTTGATTCCGCGCACGACCTCGCCGCTGCCCGTTGCAGCGCTGATCTCGCAAGCTTAATGGGCATTGAATCAGCGAGCGTTACCTGTCGAGCCTCGGGCTATAAGATCCCCACCTTCCCGCGACCATTTCCCCCCCAGTCAATTTTGCCTTCACGCCACCAGGCTGTCCACGACTCGCACGACTCCGCCGCTGCTCCGACGACTGCGCCGGCGAATTCCGGTGAGTCTCGTGTTCCCCTCTGCCTCTCATTCATGCTATCTTGTTCAGTGAGTCTCGGCGCATCTACTGACACACCCCACTTACCTTCGCATGACCTGTAGCTCCAGCAACGTCGACGACTGGCCGCCACCGTCTTCGGCATCAACTCCGACGACCTCCAGTGGTAAGTCCAGACCGCCCCAAGCCTTGTCTTTCACACACGCGTGTTCTCCGTGATCTTCTGCACCTGACTACACTCTCCGTTTGCCTCCTAGAGATCGACAACGTCGCCTTCGACCTCGAGCAGAACCACCTGTCGCTAGACTCAACTCCGACGAGGAATCGTCACCGCGTCAGCATGCCCCTTGACAAACCAGAGCCACCTCGAGCTTCAGCACGCCACCGCGGTCCTGGTAAGCGCCTTCTTGCTTCCCCGGACGACCTAGAGCACCGGCGCCACCGTAGTCAGATGCGCCGCCGCCGGACAACGCCGCTAGCGCCGCCAGTTTGTGGCTTGATGATTTAGTCCGTTGGATCTGCATCGTAGGGCTGGGATAGATCTTAATCGAAGAGGTACGCGCGCGTCTGAGCCGCCAGATCTAAGTTAGATCCTACGGCCTGCGACTGCCGATCCGCGCGAATCGGTACGCGCCAGTGAGGCTGCGACACGTGGCTAGGGATAATTCAAAAACAGAAATTTGAATCAGATTTAGATCCAAACTTCAAACAGCTATAACTTTTGAATGCCACGTTGGAATTTTACAAACTTTATACCGTTGGATTCAGTGAAACAAGACCTTTCTGAATATCCAATGTGTTTAACAAATAGTAACAGTTAAAATGACTTTATTGTGGAAACATGTTTAAGTCTATTTGAGTATAGATTTAGTTTAGTAATTTGTTTTGGTGTCAAATAAGTTTAGTTGGCAAACTTGTGACTGGTTAAGTTTCTGTAAACATGTGCATGCTTGGTAGAATTTTCAAAATCATCACTTGGTAAATTCTTGCATACATGCATTCATATTATTTTTTATTGTATATAATTGTGTGTAATTGTATGCTATAATTTTGTGTAGATTTTGCTAGTGATTGTGATTGTGAAGAGTGCAGCTCTCCCCACTACCAAGGCAAGTGATATTTTCATGAATATTTCTATCCTATGTTTTGTACTAGCATTAGATATTTTGCTAAGTCTTGCATGCTATTTTTGCCTAATGCTAAGTTGGGAAATCCTAAGTAGTGTAGAAGTGTAGAATTGCTAGGGAATTTTCCTAAGTTAAGTTATCTTACCATGCTTAGCCTAGCTATTTAGCAAACAAGGGTTGGTGAAAATCTATACTTACTATAATGAAAATATTTCTAAGTCATGAGACTTATGCTTTCCTAATAAAACAACTAAGTCAAATGAACCTCCTGGGTGGAATGGAAGGATTGGGTTATGTTGAGTGGTTACACAAGGCCATGGACTTGGGTTGTGTATCTCACTTGTGGTATTTCACCCAGGCACAAAGGGATTTGGAGGCCAAGTGTTGAGAAAGCTTACAGTGCAACCACTTGGCAATATGGGCTCTGCCTTGATCATATAGGTTGCTAGAACTTAGTCATTTGGACAGTTGGTGGTAGTGGGTATGATAGGTTGGAGCGCGTCCATTTGACTAAGGAAAGGCTTCTGAAGGGTCCTGTCTTGGGAAACCAAGTCTGGTGGGGAAAGTGCACAACCTCTGCAGATGGAAAACCTAAGTACTTAGCCTAGTCCAAGGCAATGGACAACTTGAGCATCAAGACACGGAAGCTACAAGAATCTCATCACTCCAACTTCTAAGTAAATTTGTGGGAGAACAAGGGTGAAGGACCCCAATGTCTATTGGTGGTTTCTTGGGAAGTTTTTGATAAAGAAAAACTTTGTGATTTCAACTAATAGGTAAAACCTATTTTCAAGCAAAGCAAGCCAAGATACACTTAGCCAAAAGCATATAGTAATATAGTCCACTTAAAATATACTAAGGTATCACTTGCCAATACTATTCCAAAGTATTGACCCTCTGTGGCTGTAACTTGTGATGTTGCAGGTTACTCCGATGATGAGTAGGAGTCATGAGTCTACACTCAACATGCTTGCCTGTGGCACATGAAGATGAAGACTTATGTTTATTTACTTATTCCTTAAACTCTTGTATTAGGCCAATGGCCCTGAGTTGTAAAAGACTATGTTTTATCTCTGGAATGAATGTAATAAACGACCTTTGTATCTGTGTACTTCATCTTAAACTTTGGATGCTAGCATTGATCCAGGGACTAGCATTGCAATCACAGGGATCCTTTCCTTTATAAAGGAGGGGTCTAACAAAAACTTGCTCAAGCTTGAGTTCTTGCTGTTCTTGCTCGTGATTTTCGATCTCCTTGCTCAGCCCATCGTTGCTGCTGATTTTTGGAGGGATTGCTCCTTGGTATGTGCCTCCTCCACTTGTACAATTAGATTTGTGATTGGTAGATTGTATCTTGAGTATTTTGCTGCTATACGTGTCAGGTTGTGTGAGCTTGCATGCTTGTTCTATGCTTAGAGATGTCATTTTGATGCATGTGTAGCCCTCTAGCAAGTTCCTATAGTAGTTGCTCATCATTTATCAACTTAGAAATCACTTGGTTTGATGTTTGTCTAAAAATTTAAGAAATAAGGTGGTCATGGACAACCACACATTTGGAGAGATATTTGAGAGTGATGCACCTAGAGGAGCAAGGCTTTCAAGATCATCCACCCGTGCTAGGCCCTCATACAATGAGGATCTCATTACTCCGCGATTCGGCGACAAGGGAGATGAAGGGGATGAGCACCCCTCCGCCTTTCCTTGCCAAACCTTCTCGCGGGCTGCTAAGATTCTTGATGATTTTATGACCTTGGTTCGGAGGGCTAGACTAACAAGCCTTATTCAGAATGAGAGCGTGTAATATGCTACACTCACTAAAACATTTGTGGAGAGCTTCTCCTTTACTAACAACATGTTCATTCCAGATGTTTCTTTCAAAGTTTATGGCAGGTCTTACCATATGTCATTAAAGAAATTTTGTGAAGCTCTAGGACTTGGTACAGCTGGGTCAGCAAAGAAGATTCCAGCTCAACCCGCTGATTTGTTGGAGCTCTACCGTGGAATAACCAATGATGATAACCGTAGAGCTCAACGGGGAAAGATAAGAAACATTCAGCTTCCAGCCATCAGGTACTTCACTTACTATCTTGCCACTAGTGTTCTTGGTAGGGAGAACACTAGTAATATTTCCAGCTATCAATTGGCTTTCTTAGCTGCTGCGCTCAACAATGATACTAAGTACAATCTTGGTTCTCTCATTGCTCGTCGCTTAACTGCTAAGGGACCCATTTATGGGGGAATTATTGCTATGCGAGTTGCTACTTCCTTGGACATTGTTATTGATCCAAATGATACAGTTTTGGCTCCTCAGAGGCTTGATCTTGCTGCCATGAAGGCGCACCACTCTGTCACCACTAGCTCTACCCTTGAGAACTTGGTCTATAAAATGTTGTTTATTGACGGGGACGAGAGAGATATCCCTCTACCCCAAACCACTTTGTTCAGTATTTCTCAGGGACCTTTTTCATGCTCCAAGGAGGAGATGGATGACAAGCTGCGCTCTCTTAGCTTCTATGGACACTATCAGGAGGAAGCGCCCTCTTACGACCCCACTGTACATTACACGGGAGAGTCCTCGAGCTCGTACCAGGACGAGGGAGCCTCCTCATCGTACTACGGAGGTGCACCTACTTGGGCACCATGGGATGGAGCCCCACTTAGCCCAAAATCCTAAGCTTGGGGGGAGGTATATCGACATCACACTCATATATATATCATGTTCGGTCGATTCTCTGTATATCCATTGTTTCGCTTTCTTTTTGGTTTTTGTTGTTGCTTTCTTAAAACTCAAAAATACCAAAAATATTTTCTTCGTTTCTCTTGGTTTGTTTCTTTGCTTTGGTTTGCCTTAAAAGAAAAATCCAAAAATATTTTTCTTTGTTTGGTTTGTTTTCGCTTTTTTTGTTTTTGCCTTTGTTTGCTTGTTTCTAAAAAATCGAAAACACCAAAAATATTTGTTGTTCTTCTCTAGTTTTGTGAGTTCTTTGTAGGGATCATCCGTCGTCAGTGGATTTTGGTTTCATGTTATTATTTGAGTCACACAAGTGAAGGGCAATAATGAAGATTAAGACAACTTGAGGAGTGGTAAGAGGCTGGTAACGAACTCTATTTGTTTCATTTTTGTACATATACTCATCATTGTGAGCATGCTTAGTCTGTTCATTGTAAGGAGTGTGTTACTGATGGATGCTTAGTAGTTCTTGCTTTTCTATGATTAGCTCCAGCTTGATAATAGTTTGTATCATGTCATATGAATGTTTGCTTGCATTGTTTTATTCATATTTTGGTATGATATTATGGTATCCTCCTCTGGAAGTTTCATGTGAATCGACTTGGCACATGCTCACGCATGCATATGACTAAACAATAGACAGTAAGCCTCGGTGATTTATTTTGCCTTAGAGTTATAGTATCACTTTTATGCCATAATTAGTCCTGTTTTGTTGCAAGCATGGTTATGACAATTATTTCTCTCTCGTTTCTCTCTCTCTCTCTCTCTCTATATATATATATATATATATATATATATATATATTGCTAGCCTTCACTTGCACTAAGTATGAGCTCTACCTGTGCTTCTAACTCCGTAAAACCGATATTGCCACTGTGTCCACCATACCTACCTAGTATCATCATTTGCTATTTCAGTGCATATTCTATATGCCGTGTTTTCTTTCAAATAAAATGTTTGTCGGTTTTGAGAAAGTTAGTTAGTAAAGCTCTCACGAACTTGATGGCACACTTTATTCCTTGCACTTAATAATATTGAACCATTGTGACTTGTCCATGAAAGTTATATTCTTGCAAATTATATGCTGGGAGTCAACAGAACCGTGTTGTCACGAGGAACGCTTTCAACACTTTTTAGATATCCTATCCAGTTGATACTTTGCTCTTTTGTTTACGGATGTCGATGATGTGAAATAAAAGGGGAGCTTGTGAGTTCATGGAGTCTATACATTGTGTTAGAGAAACGCCTGGGCCACTAGCCTAAGCCATGCCTAATCATGGTGAAAACTTGCAGTATCACCATAATGAGCATTTATAAAGCATCCTCAATAAAAATCTATGCACATAGTAAATAAAAAGATCGCTAAGATGTTCATTGTCTGCTTGCCTTGTCATTTTGATCACGGGATATCTCCTGTATCATGTGCAAGGGGTACCCCGTTGGCGGTTCTCTATGATATGCATGTATTTACAATGACAAGAACTTAAAGGTAACCAAAGTTGAGTAGCATGCAAAGCGGCCCTCGTACTCAAGGGACTTGAGATTTCCAGTTTATGGTCTGTCAATCATATAACTCATACTGGACCTCACTTTCACCTTAACCACATGAAGATGCCTATGATAGGGGCAATGAGAGCTCAAAGCTAATGAGTACATTCCTTTCAACATTAGGAAGCCTTTCAAATTCAAAACCGTTTTCAACTCCCTTGTTGAGTCACCACTTATTCTATGAGCACCTTCTTGAGAGCATAGTTGTCATTCTTGTGTTTGTTCCAAAACTTGGTTAATTATGTCATGACTTTGATTCTTGTATCTCTGATATCTTTACTTCTAGTCTTCACTTGAACTTCAGAGGTGCCTTGGCATTTATATTGTGCTCTACAAACAAAGGCAAGCGACATACCACTCTATCATACCTTACTATGAGCATTGCAATGTTGCTTATGTTTATGTTTCATGCTACTTATTATTATTGAGTTGGTTTCTCTTCATAGCTTGCAATAACTATTGAGTATACTTAGTTGCATACTTCTTATTATGAATGGTTTAAGCATCTACTCCTGTGTTGAGAATATATACATCATATGAAGCAAATGTGTTCGTGAAAGTTCTTTTATCGCACTCAGTTTTCAACTGAATTGCTTGAGGACAAGCAATAAGCTAAGCTTGGGGGACTTGATACGTCCAAAACGTATCTACTTTGCCGAACACTTTTGCTATTATTTCTCCTCTAAACTTGTGTGATTTGGATACAACTAACACGGACTGACGCTGTTTTCAGCAGAATTACCTTGGGGTCTAGTTTTTGTGTAGAAAATCAACTATTAGGAAAAATCCCGTAAAATATGCCAAAAATTATATTTCACCAGAAGATCCACGGAGCCAGAATACGAGACGGAGAAGGGGCCTGGGGGGCCCACACGCCTGCCAGGCGCGGGCCCACCTCTGGCCGCGCCTAGGGGGTGTAGCCACCCTAGGCACCCCCTCGGCCTCCCTCTGCGCCTATAAGTTGCCCCTCGACCTAAAAACCGGGAGGGTCGATAGTTTTCCAGAAAGAGTTCCGCTCCGCCGCCACCACGAGAAACCAAGATTCAGATCCAGAAACTCCGTTCTGGCACCCTGCCGGGACGGGAAATTTGGAGAGGATCATCGCCATCGTCATCACCTACGCATCTCCATCAACCATCGATGTTTCCCTCATCCATGAGTGAGTAATCCCCCGCTGTAGGCTTGGGGATGGTAGGGATTGGATGAGTTCTATCATGTAATCGAATAAGATCTGTTAGAGCATAGTGCCTAGTATCTCTATTAGTGCTATTTGACTTTGTTACATCTTGTTGTGCTTAATGCTTGTCACTAGGGCCCGAGTGCCATGATCTCAGATCTGAACTTATTATTGAATCATTATAATAGTATTGTTTATGATCTTATCTGCAAGTTGTGTACACATATCATTGTCTAGATCCAAAGGCCCCAAAGTGACAATAATTGGGACAACCGGAGGGGGTGGTTGTGGTGTGAGGATCACATGTGTTCATGGAGTGTTAATGCTTTTTTCCGGTGCTCTATTAAAAGGAGCACCTTAATTTCCAGTAGTTCCCTAGAGGCCCCACTGCCACGGGCTGACTGGACAGAAGATGTTGTGCAAGTTCTCATTGCGAGCACGTATGACTATATTTGGAGCACATGCCTAGGATTGTTTAGTACTTGGATGCTTGTTATTATCTATCTGCAATGCCCTAGATCTTGAAGTTACATGTTTAGACTCGTCCATGCAACGCCCGTCCATCCATCTCTATGCCTACCGCACTCGAATCCTACTGTTACCGTTACTGTTACTATTGATCATGTTTTACTGTTGTTGTTTCTTTGTTATTGCTACTACCAAAATGTTGCTACTAATAAACTTATGTGAGCAAGAACTATTTTCAGGTGCAGCTGAATCGACAACTCAGTTGTTAAGGCTTGCAAGTATTCTTTGGCTCCCCTTGTGTCGAATCAATAAATTGGGTAATACTACCCGCGAAGACTGTCGCGATCCCCTACACTTGTGGGTCATCAAGCATCTTGTTAGAAATTGTGATGCTTTCAAAAATTAAAGACAGAGTGTGGCAAATAATTTGGCTCATGCAAACGAGGAATCAAAAGAATTATACAAAATATGTTACTTCTTCTCTAGAGTGTTCAAGATATCTCATAGCACAAGGTTTGTGATTTTGTGGCCATGATAAATCTTCTACTTCGTTGAACAAGGGAAATTTTCTAGATATGATAGATTTGTACAAGGATAGCAACGAAGAAGTGATAAATGCTTTTGATCGCCGTGGTAAAAAATTTCAGATGATTTCTGGTGACATACAGAAGGTACATGCAAAGTGTTGGGCAGAAGAAGTCACCGAAGTGATTATGGGAGAGCTTGGTGAAAATTTCTTCGTGCTTATCGGCGATTCACAAGATATATCTGTTAAAGAACAAATGGCGGCAATGTTGAGGTTAGTAGTATTTTGGTTTTATTTTCTTATTTCCCATTCTCCATGACATGCTTTATTTAATCATCATCTATATTTTTTATAGGTATGTGAGCAATGAGGGGAAGGTTGTGGAGCAATTTCTTCGTCTATACCATGTAAAAGATACTACATCTGAGGCACTAAAGCTAGCTCTTTGTAAGATTCTTGACAATCACAAATTATCAATTTCAAGACTACGAGGGCAAGGTTACGATGGAGCTTAAAACATGAGAGGTGAATTTAATGGCTTGCAGAGAAAAATTCTGGATGAGAACCCTTATGCTTTCTATGTTCATTGCTTTGCACGTCATTTGCAAATGGTTGTTGTCGTTGTTGCTACTACATCTTGCTCATATATTCATAACTTTTTTAAGTATGTATCCTTGGTGGAAGAAATCCACAAAGAAATTTTGGATAGACTTGAGAGAGGTGAAATATCTATAGAAAGAGGCTTGAATCAACAAACTAGTCTTGCTAGGCCTGGAGATACTAGATGGGGATCACATCATAAAACTTTGATTCGTTTGGATGAAATGTGGGCCTCAATGATAACAGTTCTTAGCACGGTTGATGCAAATGGGCGTAATCCGAGTCATGTTGCGGGTTGTGTAGAAAATATGCAGTGTTTTGCATTTGCACTTGTTTTGAAGCTTATGTTGAACTTGCTTGGTTTTACAAATGAGCTTTCACGACTACTACAAAAGAAAGATATGAATATTGTGCATGCCATGGAGTTAGCTCATGATGTCAAATTCAGGTTGGCCACCATGAGAGATAGTGGTTGGGATAGTCTTTTTGAAGAGGTCCAACAATTCTGCAATTCCAAAGGTATTCCAGTACTAAATAGGGATGATGGAATACCAGTTCAAGGTTGCTCGAGGCTAGAGGGAATTGAAGGACCATCACCGGTCTTCATTATTATTGGGCTAAAAAATTATGTTGTTATTGACAAAATATGTGTCGATATGAATCATCACTTCGGTGATTCAAATGAGGAGGTCTTTCTTGTTCCCATGTCTTGACCCCAAGAATTCTTTCTCCAAATTCGATGTAGAGAAGCTTTTCCGTCTTGCTGAAATTTATAGAGCGGATTTCTCTCATGGTGATCGTGCAATATTGAGGGACCAACTTGAGACTTGTGTTCTTCATTTGAGAAACCATGTTGCATTTTCTGCTTGCAAAGATGTTGAAAGTTTGGCTACAAAAATGGTAGAGACTGAGAAGCACTTGGTATTTCCATTGGTTTACAAGCTCATTGAGTTGGCTTTATTATTGCCGGTGTCAATGACATCTGATGAGAGAGTTTTCTCAGCAATGAAAATTACCAAATCTAAATTGCCCAACAAGATAAATGATGATTGGTTCAATCACTTGATGAGCGGGAGATATTTAAATCACTTGATGATGTTGTTATTACTCGATGGTTTCATGCCTTCAAGAGTAGTAAAGGGGTTTTGACATGGCTTCCTTAGTATTTTAATGGTACGTAGTATGCTTTCTAGTGTGAATAAGTCTTTATTAACTCTATGAATGTGTAATTCTTACTATTCTTTTTTATCTTGTAGGTTCTATTTTGGATGTCCGGAATATATATATATATATATATATATATATATATATATATATATATATATATATATATATATATATATATATATATATCGAATCTATGTTTATGACTCCTATTGTCTAGTGAGCTACTTTTTCATATTTAATTATGTACTACATTATTTAAAACTACCATGAATATTTGATTTTCAGTTTGGTACTTATATTTCTAATATGTATATCAAAATATTTGGTTGAGGTTTTCGATTTCTATACTTAGCTTACAGCACGCTTCGGCTCCTATTTTTTCTTGGCTCCGTCACTGAATACAGTGGAATTGTATTGGGAAGATGTCACTAGTATATGGATATATAATGGACCTATCATCTACATGCTTACTTTTCGATAAATTTGAGGCTCATTTGTAGAGAGCAATATAGTTTTTCCTACTTTGCAGATAATTTTATTCTTGAAATCATTTTTTAAAAACATACTTCCATAACCCTAATGCACCAATCATACGGAACTCCCAGATATGGATACGCGGTGGTCTATCTACGTATGCTCCTAAATATCATAGTTATCCCATCTTGTTTTACTATAAAATTGGAATGGTGAGATCTTCCAATATCTTCAAGCTAGTTGCTAATAATTATCTATAACCGGGGACACGGATAAGTACTAGGTTGACACTCTGGAGAGGACATACACTTTAACCACATGACTCAGTCAACCACTTTTGGAAGAAGATCAAGCCGATAAATTTGGAAAACCGAACCTCAAGCCACACCTCTCACCATACCAACCTACATACACTACATGTTGATCACGATAGTTCAAGGTTTCATAACTTACAGTCAAAATAGATCCCATAATAACATGTGGTTGTACTAGAGTTGTACTAGAAGCTATCAAACAAGAAACATGTCTAATCTCTTTAAGCCTAGCATACTTTACGTTGTAGTGAACAAATATAGGACCCTCTATGATTGCCCCATTTCACTAGTATCCCGATACCTTATTCGGGTGTTTTATTAAGTTGAGTTGCTTTATTATCAAAACAATACTTTTGAACACAACCCAATTCATCACAATTCATGTAACTTCCCAACCACAAAATTCTACAATGACGTAGCTAAGCATTCTACAATAAATGGCAAAAGAAAATCCTATGGTAAACAATATCTAGCTACTAAGATTTTATAGCATAGCACAATATTTTAGTAGTAACCACAAAATAATAATACTACACATGCATCTCTACTAAAAATATAGGTACAATGCATAGGAAAATCATGGGACATTATGATAGTGACTCTTGCCTCGATTTTAGTGCGGGTTCACACATTCTTCGCAATCACACGGGTTACACTCCGAACAATCTAAACATTTTAAAAATGATTTGCAATCAATAAACAGAAAGGTACAAACATGGTAAACACATAAATAAAATATGCACGCATGCCTGAAAACAAAATAGGAAGATTTTTTTTAGAAATAACTTATATTGTCCAAAAAAGGTTTAAAACGGCATTTAAAGCAATTTGTAAAAATTTGTACAAAATAGTTTTGGAAAATTATAAACATATGCTACGGATAGATATTTTATTTAACACCATATGAAAAAGAATTCACCTCAAAAGAATTTACATATTTAAAACAATAATTAAAATACACTAACATAGAGTTTAAAATTTCATAAAAATATTTGCCTCGGCAAAACTACAATTTTGTGCAGAATCATGTTCTATACATTTGTCTAAATCCAATAATATTTCATTTGTATTTTATAAATTTTATTTTATATGATTTTTCCAAGATTTGATAATTATTTGTCTATTTAAAATGGATTTATGAGATTAAGCAAATAGGACGACACATGGCTACCTAGTTTGACTGAGCAGCTGACCGTGCGCTGACACAACATGCTGACTCGGCAGCCACACGACTAGCTATGATTGGTCGCTACCCCTTCGGTATAGGAATCAATGGGGGCATTGGATATTATGTAGATCATCTAAGCGAGTCTCGGCGAAACAACGTCAGCGGCTCGGGCGTTGAACGTAGCGGCGGTTCTAGTCCTCTTCGTCGATGGAGGAGTAGCTGACGGTGTAGAGGATATCAAGGTGAGCTCTTCACTGTCCCCAATGCTGCTTCCAAACACACTGCTAGAGGCGGAAGGTTACTGTGATGTCCGACCTGGTTCTCTGCACATGGGGAAAAGGGGATGAGAAGATGCGGAGCTTCAAGGGGAAGATCTTGAGTGTGGAAGAGAGGCACCTTGCATGCGTGATCAACCCAAAAATCTTCTGATTAGATCGATCTGGCGGCGCTAGGGTTCGGCATTTTAAGAAAGGTAAACGAGAAGAGGAGATGCAAAGTATTTATAGAGAAGGTTGGTGTGCAGAGGGGCAAATAATCGAACAAACACGAGCGGATTTGGGGGATTCAGATCGGGGTCAATGAACTCTCCAGGATCGATCTCCATCACTAGGTAGGAGACGATAGGGTGGGTCCCATCTATCGGTGACGGTGACATAGTAAAAGGGAAATGGACTACATGCTGCTCTGGTCTTGGGCCACGGCAGAGCGCGCGCGGGCGGTAGGGGTAGGAACGGGCTAGGCCGGTCCGGTAGGTTTAGCTAGTTAGGTTTTTTTTTCAATAACCTTTGCAATATAGTTTCAAATGATCTTAAACCAAAACCAAACATTTTCTAAAATTCAAAATAATAATATAGGACTACTATGTCGAACCGCGTCATGTATCTCTCGGCCGACGAAGATGCTAACACAGGTATTAAATCTTTGGGCTTTTGATGGTGTCGTATGCGAAAATAGCCCATATACTGTATTAGGATCATTGCAACAAGACTCCTTGGTCCGACCGAGTCTGGATCGTAGCGGCCACGCTTCACCTACGTTTCCGTACTGCCTGCGTTACGTGCTACACCATATAAAGGACACCACGCCCACGATTCTGCTAAATATTTTTACGCAGCCATCGATCACCACCAAACCGGCGAGAAAGATTTAGCGATCGAGAGGGCGCAAAGATGCAGATCTTCGTGAAGACGCTGACGGGGAAGACGATCACTCTCGAGGTTGAGAGCAGCGACACCATCGACAACGTCAAGGCTAAGATCCAGGACAAGGAAGGTACGTATATGGTCTATAGTTACTCGTCGTCTCCTGCGAGTAATCATTACCTGCGCTAATCTCACGCCAGTAATCGTTACCTGCGCTATTACCTTGTTTCCTGCATATATCCTTGCTCAAAACCCTGTTGTCTGCAACAGGTAGATCTATATACCTGATCGGCCGAGATCATCTAATTAATATTCGATCCAATCTCTGTTTCAGCCGTAGGTTCAGATTGATAATGTTGTATATATTGGATCGTTAGTCCTTGTGCTTCTTGTTAGCAGCCATGTTTGAGAGGATAGCTACTGGATTAATTTGATTTCCTGTTTGATCTCATCGTCACGTCCATGAACTTAATTAACTGGGCTCCAGCGAAGTTGTTGATTTACTATGCATTGTAAAATCTTCGTAGGCATCCCTCCGGACCAGCAGCGTCTCATCTTTGCGGGGAAGCAGCTCGAGGATGGCCGCACCTTAGCAGACTACAACATCCAGAAAGAGTCGACGCTTCACCTTGTGTTGCGCCTCCGCGGTGGCAGCAGAGGCGGCCACCCCAAGAACCTCGAGCCCAATCTCCGCATCCTCGCTCAAAAGTACAATGAGAACAAGCTGGTCTGCCGCAAGTATGCACCGTCCTGCCTTACCAATTTTTCCATGGCTATATCATATCAATACGCCGTTGTGCATGTCCTATCCGATAGTACTGGATGTCTGTGCGTTCATGTAAACTGTTTGTGTTTGTGTGGTCTCGCCAGCCATGCATGGTATTTATTTTCGCCGCTCGGTCGAGTTCTTTTAAAAACGTTCTAGATAGAGGCTTATTTGCATGCTTAATTCCATGAACCATTTGGAGAATATTTTTATTTATAAATAGACCGTGTGGCTTATACGTTCGTGCATTATTCTCTTTTGTATTGCTAAAGTAGATAAAGTCATCAACAGTAATTTTGAATCATTTTTTAACGTACTTTTGAATCATTTGTTTGTCTTGCAGGTGCTACGCACGTCTTCCCGCTAGGGCTACAAATTGCCGCAAGAAGAAGTGTGGCCATAGCAATGAGGTGAGCCTTGTTCCCACCTCTTCGTCAAAGTGTTTTATCGGTGTTATCATCTTAAAATCATCGTCTACATGATATTCTTAGAACCAAGTTATCATATTGCAAATGTTTGTATGTTGGTTTTTTAGAGTTGTCATAAATTAGTCCCGGACTATCAACATGCTCCTGCCATCTAGAGTGCCTTGCTGCTTCAGTTTTTATCTTACGTTGTATATATATGCCTATTTTGGATCCGTACCCTATATGTTGGTCTATCAGTTTTGTAAAACATTTAGTGTATAGCAAATACATGCTTGGATGTCTTATATTCACTGGCAGCTGATAGTAGAATTTTACATGTAATGAATATTTGTTTTAATGCTGACTTTACATTATTTGTGTTTTCTTTCCAGCTGAGGCCAAAGAACAAATTTATGTCAAAGTTTGCAACGGACTAAACATTGGAAGGGAAGCGCATACATGAGATGAATCAACCATCTTGGCATCATACAATAGATTTATTATCATTAGATTTTATCGTACTTGTGTTATTTTAAAGTTCACTACTAGAGAAAAGGCTATAGGAGACATGCTTATGCGAGGCACATTTAGCATATGCGCCTCCTATAAAAATAGGCGAGGCGCACTTTACGGTATGCGTCTCTAGTATAAAAATAGGCGAGGCACATATGATAAGAATGCGCCTCCTATAATCCCTGTACGGATAGAATCTAGCAGCCCCATATTATGCGAGGCGCATTCTATTCATATGCGCCTCCTATATATCAGATAGGCGTTTTGTGTGGGCCCGCGTGTTGGTAGGTGCACGAATATGCGAGGCGCATATGGCTATATGCGCCTCCTATATTTAATAATATGCGAGGCGCATATGGCCAGAATGCGCCTCGCATATTCTGTGTGGGCCCGCGTGTTGGTAGGTGCACGAATATGCGAGGCGCATATGGCTATTATATGCGCCTCCTATATTTGATAATATGCGAGGCGCATATGGCTATTATATGCGCCTCCTATATTTGATAATATGCGAGGCGCATATGGCCATATGCGCCTCAAGTAACTCATGCGGGCCCAGATGCTGATAGGTGGCCGCATATGCGAGGCGCATATTGCTATACCTATAGTTTGAATTATAGGAGGCGCATATTGTACAATATGCGCCTCGCATAACCTGGCAGCACTTTTTCCAGCTTTTTTCGGGCATTTATGCTCATTTATCGAATATTATCCTACGACGTGAACCCTAGGAACCGCCGCTTATTTTCTCAGAATTCTCGTCCTATATGTCCCACGCGTGAGTTAATAATTATTAACTCACCGGGCGCTAATCTTCTTTTTTAACAATCGACACGCTTCGCTCTTCATATGTACTGATCAGGCGTGATCTTCTTTTTTTAATTATCGCTCGCTCTTCCTTTGACGTGAATTTATATGTCGATTGGGGAACCGTCCACCAGACCACCGGGCGCCGCTCCCGCCCCCTCCGTCGCCCTCCACCAGACCACCACCGTCCCGCTCCCCTCCGCCGGCCTCCACCCAACCACGGCCGCGCCGCTCCCTTCCGCGGGCCTCCACCAGACCACCGCGGCGCGCCCCGCCCCCCTCCGCTGGCCTCCACCAGACCAAGGCCGTGCTGCTCCCCTCCGGCGGCCTCCACCAGACCGCCGCTCCGCTCCTCGAGCTCGCCTTGAGCCGGCGGCGAGCTCCCGCAGGCCGCTCCCCTCCTTCCTCGGTTCCTCCCCGTTCCCCGACTCCACCCTCAGCCCTCTGCCCTCTCAAGCAGCAGGCGCGATGGCAGGCGACCCTGGTCCGCCCGCCCGCCCACCGGTGGTCGGCGCGATGGCAGGCGACCCGCCGGCGCGATGTGTTGCTTTCTTTTCGATGATACATGTGATCCGTTTTGGGCATGAAGATAATTTGGATTTTCTCTGCCAGGTTAGCTTTCCTCTTACAGAAATTATATGACCATCGATCTTTTCAGTAACAATGTTTCTAGAACCCATGTGGTATAGTTTACAGCCATGATATATCAATTTAGATGTATATTAGGTACTCTATGTTGCCTGCTTATTTCTGTCGAAACTGCGAGACCAGATAATGCCGCTTTTTGTATGGTCTCGTGTAAGTAGATCTTAGCGTTTAAACTTTAGGCATGTTTATGATACAGCTTATAGGAACCTATTTTCTTGCCAAGTAAGCATTTCATGTTAGTTGTGTTTGAGCCTTTCATACATCCACTTATATGCAGCATAAGTGTTTGCTACATGAGTAGAATTTAGAGGGTGTAAGATAAACAAACTGAATTTGATAATTCCGCACTTGATAATTCCACATCTACACATGTTTGTGTCTTTTCAGCACCGTACGTGTTGTGTTCCTGGAGCCGACGAGGCGCAAAAACGACAAGTACGCCCACAACTAGCATTGGGTCAGTCCGTCTTCTACTCGGCTGAGACACTTCTTGCTGATATGGGGTACTATAATGTGTAAATTCAGGTTCTTCTTCGACCTAAAATGTTTGCTTAAATGTTCTATCATAGTATGTTACACTCTGATTGTGAGCTTTTGTAGTAAAATGATTTTCAATCGAAAATAAAGCAACACATACTGTTGATTAAACTGTGGATTCTTCTCTATTTGCACAAAAACGTACATCATATTAATCCATTTATGAAATATGGATAGTAAAAATGTAGCATCAAAGAGTTTGGTCCTTCCTGAAGTTTATAGTGTTTAGTTTCTAATCTCAGTGCAGTATTATTACCATTGTTTATGCATCCACTCGAGTTTGTTGTCTATTTTGCCAACCATCCCTGAAGAGCTTCTCATTGGTTTTATGTGCTTGCACAAGAAATGATGATATGATACTGTAAGGAGCTAGACACTCACTGGGGAGCATGCACGATATACTTTTGGAAATCTCCTATATAGGTTTGATGTTTTAGAGAATTCACTGGACCACACCCAACCTTCTATGACATATTACTTCTTGGCAATCCATTTTTTTACTCCAATTAACTCCTGAATGCCAGATAGTTAGCGCTGAAAACTTATTTCACCTATTATTGCTTGGTAATGCATTTTTTTTAACTCCAATTAACTCCTGAACGTGAGATGATTAGCTAATATATGCAAATCTACACAGTTTGTTGCTTAGGTCCTAACCTATGATTTTAAAGAGGAAAGGTTTGCACAATTGCACAGATCCACACTCTGGGTTCCCGGAAGAAAGGTCATTCTTAGGTAACCCGGCTATACTTGAAGTAAATTAGGCAGCCTTAAAAGATAAAGCCTCTTTGAGGTCTTAGTTCCATGATCTTCTTTTTCCCATGCCCTTTGTTTTGTTATATAATGGATTTTTGATTCGGATCCTAAATTGAACGGATGTACTGTTTCCTCCTTTTTTTTGGCAATTTCTACCATATCCAAGGAAAGCATGTTGTCATTATACTGCATTGTACGTTATGGATGTATTTTGTAGTTGTGCGCTGGAAAAATGTTGTTTATTGCACAAGGAGCATATATATTTTACTGTCATATTTTTTATACTTTCCTGCAGAGAATGGGGACATGTAAGCGTTGTGCCATGATGCAATGCAGAATAATGCACTCTAGCCTAGAGGTGTGTACGAGGAGTGGAGCAGGCATGGAAGGAAGAAGTGGAGGAACTTCCTCGTGATCACCACCTTGTTGCTCTTCATGGTAGGTTATGTGTTCTACTTCATCTAGGTAGAGCTACGTCGTTGAAGTTGTAATGTGATTGTGAACTTGTACTCGGAGGTGTAATGTGATTGTGAACTTGTATTCGGAGGTGTGAACTTGTGGCACAAACACTTGATGTATGAACTTGTATGTCATGATTGATGTGTAATGTATTGTATTCATGTTGGTTCTATTATGCTTTGGCAAAATGCAAGTTTCTGAAAAATTCTGTGGACTATATTGTATATTTGAATATCTGTATATTATTATTTATAGTGGTCTGTAAAACTTGAATTTCGAAAATATTACCGGAGGCGCATATAGGATACTATAGGAGGCGCATATACTATAAATATCTGAGGCGCATTCTGAAACATATGCGAGGCGCATATACTATAAATACCCGAGGCGCATTCTAAAATATATGCGAGGCGCATCTGATATGCGCCTCCTATACTTCACATATGCGAGGCGCATATCGATATGCGCCTATGCGAGGCGCATATCGATATGCGCCTCGCATATGTGAAGTATAGGAGATATGCGCCTCGCATAAGAAATACCCGAGGCTTGAAGCTAAAGGCACATGTGATATGCGCCTCGGATAGGCTTTTTGGTGCGCCTCGGATAGGCTTTTCTCTAGTAGTGGTTGCCGCTACATCTGAAGCTTTGTTACACTTTTGAACATACGTGTTGGCATGAATAAATAAGATGATATGATGAAAGTTCCCATGGGATTTTGACTCTTAGCTTCATTTTTGTGGAAAATGATACTACACATCACCTGGACGATGGAACGATTATATTGTCCGGGTTGTCTGATCCTGCGTCTTCTCCGCCGCTCCCTTCCATTGAACTGTATCTTCTTTTCAATCTCTCTTGTCTATTGAGTTTAGACCACCGGGAACCATAATCCTGTCAAACAAAATTTATACAGACATAATATCCCTTTAAAACCTTGTAGTAGATGCAAATAGGAATTTCAAATATGAATTTGACAAAAAGGTTTTTGGCATGATGCTCTTGATGCAATGCATGAATTACTATGTAAGATTCTAATTCTAAGAGCATCTCTACCCTCCTACCCAGGAGGCCGATCCGGACGCCGAAAATTGGCCCAGTCGCGTACCCAAGGACCTGTTTTCGACCGGATTTGGGCCAATTTTGGTCTGGCCTACCCAGGCCGAACCCAGATTTTTGGGTACGCCCTGGGAATGCCGAACTCAGGGAATTCGGCGAAAAAACCGAAGCGGCGCGTGGACCCGCCGAGTCAGTGACGGAAACCGAGTCGTTGGAACCACGCGGCGACCGCCGGACATTACCTTCCCGACGCGTCGGCCACGCGTCGCCGATTTACGGCGCCACCGTCGCCGCCTTGGCTCCCATGACGGACCGGCGGACACTAACTTCCCGTCGTTTCCGCTTTTCCCGCCCTCGCCGCTATACCCCTTCCGCCCTCGCAGCCCACCTCGGCCTTTATAAGCCGTACCCCTCGCTGGAGATCTTCACACTCTCTTGCAGCTCCCCCACCCACAAGCCCAAACTCCGGCGAACCCTCTCTCACCGTTCCCCCTTCCCAGCCTTGGCCGAACGCTATCCCGGCGACGGCGCTGTGGCGAACGGCTTCTGTTGGAGATATGCCCAAGAGGCAATAATAAAGTGGTTATCATATCTTCATACTTATGATAAATGTTTACATACCATGCTATAATTGTATTAACCGGAAACATTAATACTTGTGTGATTTGTAAACATAAAAGAGTCCCTAGTAAAGCCTCTTGTTAAACTAGCTTGTTGGTTAATATATGATCATGGTTTCCTGATCATGAACATAGAGATGTTATTAACAATAGGGTCATATCATTAGGAGAATGATGTGATGGACATACTCCTATAGATAAGCGTAGCATAAAGATCAAGTCATTTTAATAGTTCAATTGCTATATGCCTTCTGATACATAGTAACCTAATTCCTTCGACCATGAGATCATGCATATCACCTTTACCGGATGGATGCTTTGATGACATCAAACACCACACCGTAACTGGGTGGCTATAAAGGTGGCATTGAGTGTTCGGAAAGTATTGGTTGAAACACATGGATCAAGAGTGGGATTTGTCCATCCATATGACGGATAGATATACTCTGGGCCCTCTCGGTGGAATGTCATCCAATTAGCTTGCAAGCATGTGACTGGCTCACAAGGGATCACATATCACGGGAATGAGAAAAGAGTACTTATCGGTAACGAGGTTGAACTAGGTATGCAGAGATACCGACGATCAAAACCTCGGATAAGTAAACTATCGTGAGACAAAGGGAAATTGGTATCGTATGTAAGTGGTTCATTCGATCGCAAAGTAATCGTAGAAATATGTGGGAGCCATATGAATTTCCAGATTCCTCTATTGGTTATTGATCGGAGAAGTGTCTCGATCATGTCCGCATAATTCACGAACCGTAGGGAGAGTAGTTATGGTATTATGAGAAAGAGACCGAATGTTGTTCGGAGTCTCGGATGGGATCCGGGATATCACGAGGTGATCCGGAATGGTCCGGAGAATAAGATTCATATAAGGAAAGTCCCGTTTCGGAGTTCGGGAATGATTCCGGTGTTTTCATCAGGAATGTTCTAGAAGGTTCCGGAATGTCCGGCACTCCGGAGGGGAAGGGGTACATGAATGTGTCATTGCATATTGGAATGATTGCATCATGTACTAAGTGTCCTCGCTGTTCCAAATAAAGGATTAAATTGAATCCTAATTTGAAAAGTCAAATAGCTAGTTTGAAAAGTCAAACGTCTAAAATTGGAAAGAGGAAAAGAGGAAGGTGTGGGAAACCGAGTTGGGGAGGAGTTCCCTCCTCCAACCGGCGGCCCACCTCCAAGCCGAGTTGGGGAGGGACTCCTCTCCCTCCCCTTGGCGCGGCCGGCCCCTCCACCTATATAAGGAGGGGCAGGGCTCCCTCCTCTAGACACACAAGTCCCTCACCTCAAACCCTAGAAAGCTGCAGCCCTCCATAGCCGCCGCCACCACCTAGGGTTTTGCCCTAGCCGCCAACTTGGGGATCCCCGGAACCCTAGCCGCCGGCTCTAGCCCCTCCTCCTTGGTGTGTCTAAACCCTAGATCGCCGAGGAGCTCTCTCATACTCCACCATACTCGCACCGGCTTAAGGCGAAGCCCTGCGGGATTTCCCCTCTACTTCCGGTACCACGCCGTTGTGCTGCCGGAATCGCGAGGAGAGTGCTACAACCTCCGCTGCCTGCTGGAACAAGGGAGAAGAAGGTCTTCGTCGAGTACCGAACGTGTGACCGACTGCGGGAGCGCTGCCGGAACGCAGCGCCGGAAGGATCGTCTACGCGATCTTGAGATCGGCAAGTGTACGGCTACATCACCCACGAGAATCTGCTCTCGTTAACCGCTTTGGAATCTTCGAGGGTGAGTTCCTCTATCGACTCGTTGCTACAATCTAGTAGATAGATCTTGGCTTGTTTTGTTTGTATGCGATAGAAAATTTTGTTTTCCATGCTACGAACCCCTACAGTGGTATCAGAGCCGTGTCTATATGTAGATCTGTTGCACGAGTAGAACACAATGGTCATTGTGGGCGTTGATGCTTTTATTGTCGATTGCTTCTTGTGTACTTTGTATCTTGCGGTATGTTGGGATGAAGCGGCCCGGGCTAACCTTACATGACATCGTTCATGAGACTTGCTCCACGCTTGACATGCAACTTGTATTGCATAAGTGGCTTTGCGGGTGCCTGTTTATCCTAGCATAGTTAAGATCCAATTTACAACAGGTGATCAACAATACTAGTATCAATGTTGTGGTTCTTGTTCGTAAGTTAGAACGACACTTATTGAAAGCCCCAAACCACGTAAAATATGCAAAGAAAGTAGAGGCGTCTAACTTTGTTTTGCAGGGGTGTGCTGTGATGTGATATGGCCATGATTGTGATTATATATGATGTATGCAATGTTCCTTATTGTAAGTTGGCAACCGGCAGGAGCCATATGGTTGTCTTTAAATTCTGTTAAGACCCGCGTGTCTATTCAAAGTAGTTGTAATAGTTGAAGCTGGTGGACGACAACCATGGAGCAGCGTCATTGACCTTGATGCAATGCCGGTGATGATGGAGATCATGTTCGTGCTTGAAGATGGAGATCGGAAGCACAAGAAGAAAGGCCATATCATATGACATATTATGAATTGCATGTGATGTTAATCCTTTATGCATCTTGTATTGCTTAGTAGACGACGGTAGCATTATAAGATGATCCCTCATGCACATGAATTTCAAGTCATAAAGTGTTCACCCTTAGTTAGCACCGTTGCTAAAGCTTGTTGTTTCGAAGCACCACGTGATGATCGGGTGTGTTAGATTCCGCAAGTGTATACAACGTGGGAAAGCCAGGTTTGCTCATGCGGAAGCTAAGGTTTGATCTTGACGAGCCTAGCATGTACAGACATGGTCTCAGGAACACGGATCACCGAAAGGTAAAGCATGAGTCATATAGTAGATATGATGAACATGTTGATTGTTCGCCATTGAAGCTATATCAACTCTCGTGATGATCGGTTTTGATATGGTGGATTTGGTTCGTGTGATCACTAAAACAATGTGAGGGATATTGTTTTGAGTGGGAGTTTAACAGCAATATGATTAAAAGTTGAACACTATTTATCATAAATTAACTCAAAGTGAATTTGCATAGTTATTGTAGTCATTGGCATCCGTTTACCACCTTGCGCTTAGTTTTAATTGAGATGATAGAACTATAGAATTCTGGTTAGTTACTTTACGAACTGGTATCGTATTGTTTTGACGTGTGTAACACCCTCAGAACCGGCCCTATGCAAGTTTCAGCGAAACTCGCCGAACCCGCATAGAAACGATTCGAAGGTGCCCACCAGGCACTTTCGTGCGGGTGGAAAAACAAAGTAATAACATTACACAACAGTCCTCGATGGGACCCACAGAACAGATATATATACAGCAGCGACTCAAAGAGTCAAGAATACAGATATACGGTACAAAGATCCAAATCACCTTGAAAAGAGGGAGCGTCCGACTACGGACAAGATGCAAATGGGGCTAAGAGCCCTGAAGAATAACCAATGGCGTCCATAACCCTGCCCAGGCCAAGCCGGAAGGGTAACCCTGCTAACGGCGTCGATCTCAAAACCTGCTTAAACAAAAGGGGTGCCGACAAAGGGCAAAGGAAAAAGAAGGAGCGTCAGTACTGAGGCCAGTACACGGCGAGGCTAGAATTCGGCGGTCCTCGCCTACATAGGTATGGTGGACTGAAGCGGCAGCGGCAGCATGCACTAAACAACCTATAGAGACTCGATACAACTGGCGGTTATCAGAGAGAGATAAGAATGACCTATTCGGACCCAACCTGATACTAGCATCAAACGAACCCATCCTGGCGTTTCCCCTCGAGACCAAACGAGGAAGTCAACCGAGGAACTCACACAGTTGGCAGTTTTACTTATTCGGTTATCGTTGCAGCAATTACTAGTCAGGTTTAGATAATCGTCCTGATGAAGTAAGCAGTGGGCACTTTTAGTTAGTCATTCCGTTATAGTGACAGTACTTACTAGTCAGGTACAATGATCATGAGATAACCACAAACCCCAGCAGTTGTTGGTACTTTTACTTAGCCATTCCGTTGTAGTGGAGCTGATTACTAATCATATCGGAAACAAGTCAATTTAAAACAGTAAACTTTAGTTATAGTTGTCTATGATCAGACACTGTGCTCCAAGTCGTCCATAACCGCGGACACGGCTTCTCGAAAAGATTAAACCCTGCAGGGGTGCACCAAAGTATCCACAGGCACTTCGACCCTTTTTGCCAGATCAGTTAACATACACCCATCGGTATGTCGGCGGGGCCTAAGTCACGACGTTCCCAGACCCAAAGCAAGCACTGGGGGGCCACCCCACTAAGTACACCCGCAACGAAGTCGGCCGGTCTCCGAGACGGACTCAGGGTTTGCGACAATGGCTGTGAACGACAGCAGGTCCCCAATCGGGGACTGTCGACACCGCGAAAACATTCCGCTTCCAAAACAGTACAGTGTGCAGTACCTCGCACAATCGTAAATAAAGCAGTAAAGCATGGCATAAGTACAGGATAGTAATAAAGCCCCAAACTACTTGTGGCCCCCAGTACAATACTTTGAAATCAGGTAATTATCAATGGGGGGCCCATATCTCCCCACCTGTGGTTAGCGCGCTCGATCTCGGAACAGGTGTCAAGAACTCGGGTCCTACGGGACACAAGTGGGCGGTCGGAAACCAAATCTTACCTATCACCCACCGATGCCTCTGCTTAATTCAATTTTAGTTGTTTAAACAGAATTTAAAGTGAAACAATTATTAAAGCCATGATCATCTCCAACGTCAACATGCGGCAATCCTCCAACAAAGGTGGTACTTGACGTCACACAAAACACTTGAGCAAGCGACTACGACACGCGGGTCCAACTACCTACCAAACAACAGGTAATAGGATGTGTCCAAGGCTATATATGGCTGCAGGGGATATCACGGGAACGAGAACTAGAGCATCGCAACACAGATAGCAAAGATCAACAGGAGGGAAATAAATGCTATAAAAGTAAGATAGGTAGAAAGAGGGAGATGCTCGCCTGAAAACATTGCCGAAAGGTTCATCCGAAGAACGGGACGAAGCTCACATCAACTCAACGGCCTTATCCGCGAAGAACCAAAACACTAGAAGAAACACCGGATGCAATATTTAATACACGGCAGAAGATCGGCATGATGCATGTATGATGCATGGCATGGCAAAGTGCGATGCAATTAGGTCATATTAAGTGGAACCGGGGTCCCGACAATTAATATATGGTTCAAGTTGTTTAAAACCCCCACATATTAAATGTTGTTTTACATGGCAAAAGATGATACGGGTTCGCTACACAAGTTTAAATGAGGCCGATATGAGACTAGATTTGCCCGCATATGGGCCCCATGTTTAATTATTAGGTGAATCGGCATAAGGCCCCCAAACCACAGATATGCATGCGAGATGAATGACAATTCAATATGCAACAAGTTGTTATTATGTTATAAAATAGGGTTCGAGGAAAAGGGGTCACACATCAGAGGGGCTCGACGATCTTGAGTTCCGGGGCTCGGGGTTGGTCTCGGGGTCCAGGGTTCGACAGAAACGTTCTCGGTCACGGGGCAGATCTTGTCGCTTCGGGGTCTCGACGTCCGGGAGCAGAACTTGGGTCGGTGTCGGAACGCATCGGCTTCTTCCGGGTCGGTACCGTTCTCGTCATCGCGAAGGCCTTGTCGGGTCCCATGGGGTCGTTCTTGCCGTTGCGAGGATCTTGGCTTTCCGGGAAAGTTCTCGGTGTTCCGTGTGGTAGACATGTCGCAGCCGTGGTCCTCGGCATCGGATCTGGGGAAGGCCTTGGGGTGTCACGGTTCCGTTGTCGGCGGTCTTGGCGCCCGGGGTAGATCTCGTTGGTCTCCCTCCGAAGGACTCGTTGTTCTGCAGCGGAGCTCATGGTTCATCGGGGTCCGGGGTTCGCCGCTCCGTGAGGTAGGTCTTGGCGACTTGGCGTCCTTGCCCCTAGTTTCCGCGACGAAGATCTTGTTCGGAAAACTGTCGTTGGCGTGGTGGTGCTTGTTTCATTTCTTGACGGATGCTTGGTGGGATGGGCACATACACGGGCACGTGCACCCTACTCTCACACGCACAGGGGATCATACAGACCAAACGGCCCAGCTGCAGTGCAGAGGAACTGCACGCACGAGGCTCGGCTGGCTCGGTGTGACCACCGGCGACGATGTCCGGACCGCGGACGGCAGACGCGAGCGGCTGCGGGGCGGAGACGCTGGGCGAGGCGGAGCGAGGGAGCCCGGCGGGAGGCGCGCCGGAGGTTGGGGCGGGGCTCGGGCCTGCGGTGGCGAAGACGAAGGCGACGGGCGGCGACCGGCGTCGGGGCAGAAGAGGCGGCCCGAGCGGCAGGGCTTGCGCAGCGGAGGGGAACGGCGGCGGGGCGAGGGGGTCCAGTGAGGGGGACCGCCGGAGGTGGAGGAGGGTTCGGGCCGCGCGGGGCGTGAGGGAGGCGACCGGCGGCGGCCTGCGCCCGGGCCGGAGCGGACGCGCGGAGGGGCCGATGGGGAGGGCTCGAGACGGCCGGCGGGAGGGAGGAGGACTCTGGGGAGGAGGGGCGGTCGGCGGAGGCGGGGACGGGCGGCGCGGTCGCCGGACGCGGCGGCGAGGCGCGCCGGCTCGCCGGAGCGGAGGAGAGGAGAGGGACGCCAGGGGAGCTCGCGCGGAGAAGATGGATGGCGTCGGCGGCGTCCTGGGGACGGGCAGGCCGCAGCGGTTGAGCGGCCTCCGGCGAGGCGAGCCGCGGAGGGGGACGGCGGGAGGCGGGGACGAGCAGGAAGCGGGCGGGGCGCGCGCGTCGTCCGAAGGAAGAAGAAAGGGAGGAGGTGGGCGACGGGAGGTGGGGGACGCGGTCAGCGTGGCCAGGGGTCACGCGGGACCAGGGGTGGGAGTGGCTGAGAGGGCGCTGGGGCCAGGCGGGTTGGGGGGGTGTGAGCATGCCAGGTGGGCCGGGGGGGGAAGCGGGGTCCAGGCGGCAGGGGCACTGGATGCATGCGGGCTAGGGTGGCTGCGCGCGCGTGTGTGCGTTTGTGTGTGTGTAGCGCGTTAGGTAGTGTGGGGCCAGGGGGGAAAGCTGTGAGGGAGGGAGAGAGAAAAGAGAGAGAGGGGAGAGGGAGTGACGTGTCAGGTCCTGGTTGGTGGGGTTTTTGGGGCATGCTGAAGTGGCAGCAGGTCATTGGGTGGGGTGAGGTGGAGGCTGGGTTGGGGTAGATAGGTGGGTGGCTTTAGGAATTAGATGGGGCAGGCTAGATGGACCGATTCAGTTTTTCTGGGGCGGTCGTTCGGGTCAATCGGCCCGTTCGACTGCCCCGCCCAAAATAATTAAACCTTTTTATTTATTTAAACGGGCCATATGCAAACCGATAGCGGCCAAAACAAAATATTCCGGGGACCCGGTTTTGGCGTTTGAATAAAAGACGGGGCGTTTAGAAAACAACACGGGCTTTGCAAACATAGTTTTGGCAAACAATGCATGATGATGACGATGCAATGCACAAAAACAACGCGATTTTCTAGTAGTGGTTTTGCGGGATGCCACAATTCGACACCACTAACAATGGATCTCGCCCTCGAGATCCGCCTCATGGTACCGGAAGGAAGGTCGGCGATCTGCATCTTCTCACTTCGTGTAGATCCTCGCGACACCACTAACGAGGTTCGTTGTCCGTGATCGTCGAGAGAGCACTCCGGAAAAAAGAGGTCAGGGGTAGAGGTATCCACAAATAAAGCCACCTCTAACTCCGGTAGGAAGAGGGAATCGATGCATTCTCGTCCACTTCAATGTACCAAAGCGAATAGAAGGGGTAGTCGGCATGGGGGCCAATCCATCACGCACCCAAACTATTACTCCGCACAATCAGTAGAAGGGAATGCAACCATTCTCGGAATCAGACTGAAGATCTCGACAAACGAGGTTCGAAACAAAGGGGCGATGCAGACTCTGCATCGGATCTGGCGTAGATGATGTCGTCGCGTCAGAAAACACCGGAAGGAACAAACAAGGATCAAAGAATGATGCCACCGCAGACGGATTCCTCAGGCAGCTTAATCACCGGATGATAGAACACCGTTATCCAAAGAGGAAGCGAAACCCTGAAGGTGCGACGGAAACCCAACCACGAGAATTCCTGGACTCGAAGAAAGAGAAGAGAGCGGATTCAAAACACGTCGGGATAAGAGGAGAATAGTAGAGGGGTAAGAAATAAAATCAGACCTAACCAGAACTATCCAACCGATTTTTCAGAATAGTTTTGACACTCTACTTCGACCGTTAGCTAGGTTATCCTACAGGCGGGACTTGTGGGGTATCGCAACTGCTGAGCTCTGATACCACTCTGTAACACCCTCAGAACCGGCCCTATGCAAGTTTCAGCGAAACTCGCCGAACCCGCATAGAAACGATTCGAAGGTGCCCACCAGGCACTTTCGTGCGGGTGGAAAAACAAAGTAATAACATTACACAACAGTCCTCGATGGGACCCACAGAACAGATATATATACAGCAGCGACTCAAAGAGTCAAGAATACAGATATACGGTACAAAGATCCAAATCACCTTGAAAAGAGGGAGCGTCCGACTACGGACAAGATGCAAATGGGGCTAAGAGCCCTGAAGAATAACCAATGGCGTCCATAACCCTGCCCAGGCCAAACCGGAAGGGTAACCCTGCTAACGGCGTCGATCTCAAAACCTGCTTAAACAAAAGGGGTGCCGACAAAGGGCAAAGGGAAAAGAAGGAGCGTCAGTACTGAGGCCAGTACAC
Organism: Avena atlantica; assembly: GCA_910589765.1. NCBI lineage: Eukaryota > Viridiplantae > Streptophyta > Magnoliopsida > Poales > Poaceae > Avena > Avena atlantica. The sequence continues at coordinate 439,671,280 of OU342735.1, read as the reverse complement.
GGCGAGGCTAGAATTCGGCGGTCCTCGCCTACATAGGTATGGTGGACTGAAGCGGCAGCGGCAGCATGCACTAAACAACCTATAGAGACTCGATACAACTGGCGGTTATCAGAGAGAGATAAAAATGACCTATTCGGACCCAACCTGATACTAGCATCAAACGAACCCATCCTGGCGTTTCCCCTCGAGACCAAACGAGGAAGTCAACCGAGGAACTCACACAGTTGGCAGTTTTACTTATTCGGTTATCGTTGCAGCAATTACTAGTCAGGTTTAGATAATCGTCCTGATGAAGTAAGCAGTGGGCACTTTTAGTTAGTCATTCCGTTATAGTGACAGTACTTACTAGTCAGGTACAATGATCATGAGATAACCACAAACCCCAGCAGTTGTTGGTACTTTTACTTAGCCATTCCGTTGTAGTGGAGCTGATTACTAATCATATCGGAAACAAGTCAATTTAAAACAGTAAACTTTAGTTATAGTTGTCTATGATCAGACACTGTGCTCCAAGTCGTCCATAACCGCGGACACGGCTTCTCGAAAAGATTAAACCCTGCAGGGGTGCACCAAAGTATCCACAGGCACTTCGACCCTTTTTGCCAGATCAGTTAACATACACCCATCGGTATGTCGGCGGGGCCTAAGTCACGACGTTCCCAGACCCAAAGCAAGCACTGGGGGGCCACCCCACTAAGTACACCCGCAACGAAGTCGGCCGGTCTCCGAGACGGACTCAGGGTTTGCGACAATGGCTGTGAACGACAGCAGGTCCCCAATCAGGGACTGTCGACACCGCGAAAACATTCCGCTTCCAAAACAGTACAGTGTGCAGTACCTCGCACAATCGTAAATAAAGCAGTAAAGCATGGCATAAGTACAGGATAGTAATAAAGCCCCAAACTACTTGTGGCCCCCAGTACAATACTTTGAAATCAGGTAATTATCAATGGGGGGCCCATATCTCCCCACCTGTGGTTAGCGCGCTCGATCTCGGAACAGGTGTCAAGAACTCGGGTCCTACGGGACACAAGTGGGCGGTCGGAAACCAAATCTTACCTATCACCCACCGATGCCTCTGCTTAATTCAATTTTAGTTGTTTAAACAGAATTTAAAGTGAAACAATTATTAAAGCCATGATCATCTCCAACGTCAACATGCGGCAATCCTCCAACAAAGGTGGTACTTGACGTCACACAAAACACTTGAGCAAGCGACTACGACACGCGGGTCCAACTACCTACCAAACAACAGGTAATAGGATGTGTCCAAGGCTATATATGGCTGCAGGGGATATCACGGGAACGAGAACTAGAGCATCGCAACACAGATAGCAAAGATCAACAGGAGGGAAATAAATGCTATAAAAGTAAGATAGGTAGAAAGAGGGAGATGCTCGCCTGAAAACATTGCCGAAAGGTTCATCCGAAGAACGGGACGAAGCTCACATCAACTCAACGGCCTTATCCGCGAAGAACCAAAACACTAGAAGAAACACCGGATGCAATATTTAATACACGGCAGAAGATCGGCATGATGCATGTATGATGCATGGCATGGCAAAGTGCGATGCAATTAGGTCATATTAAGTGGAACCGGGGTCCCGACATTTAATATATGGTTCAAGTTGTTTAAAACCCCCACATATTAAATGTTGTTTTACATGGCAAAAGATGATACGGGTTCGCTACACAAGTTTAAATGAGGCCGATATGAGACTAGATTTGCCCGCATATGGGCCCCATGTTTAATTATTAGGTGAATCGGCATAAGGCCCCCAAACCACAGATATGCATGCGCGATGAATGACAATTCAATATGCAACAAGTTGTTATTATGTTATAAAATAGGGTTCGAGGAAAAGGGGTCACACATCAGAGGGGCTCGACGATCTTGAGTTCCGGGGCTCGGGGTTGGTCTCGGGGTCCAGGGTTCGACAGAAACGTTCTCGGTCACGGGGCAGATCTTGTCGCTTCGGGGTCTCGACGTCCGGGAGCAGAACTTGGGTCGGTGTCGGAACGCATCGGCTTCTTCCGGGTCGGTACCGTTCTCGTCATCGCGAAGGCCTTGTCGGGTCCCACGGGGTCGTTCTTGCCGTTGCGAGGATCTTGGCTTTCCGGGAAAGTTCTCGGTGTTCCGTGTGGTAGACATGTCGCAGCCGTGGTCCTCGGCATCGGATCTGGGGAAGGCCTTGGGGTGTCACGGTTCCGTTGTCGGCGGTCTTGGCGCCCGGGGTAGATCTCGTTGGTCTCCCTCCGAAGGACTCGTTGTTCTGCAGCGGAGCTCATGGTTCATCGGGGTCCGGGGTTCGCCGCTCCGTGAGGTAGGTCTTGGCGACTTGGCGTCCTTGCCCCTAGTTTCCGCGACGAAGATCTTGTTCGGAAAACTGTCGTTGGCGTGGTGGTGCTTGTTTCATTTCTTGACGGATGCTTGGTGGGATGGGCACATACACGGGCACGTGCACCCTACTCTCACACGCACAGGGGATCATACAGACCAAACGGCCCAGCTGCAGTGCAGAGGAACTGCACGCACGAGGCTCGGCTGGCTCGGTGTGACCACCGGCGACGATGTCCGGACCGCGGACGGCAGACGCGAGCGGCTGCGGGGCGGAGACGCTGGGCGAGGCGGAGCGAGGGAGCCCGGCAGGAGGCGCGCCGGAGGTTGGGGCGGGGCTCGGGCCTGCGGTGGCGAAGACGAAGGCGACGGGCGGCGACCGGCGTCGGGGCAGAAGAGGCGGCCCGAGCGGCAGGGCTTGCGCAGCGGAGGGGAACGGCGGCGGGGCGAGGGGGTCCGGTGAGGGGGACCGCCGGAGGTGGAGGAGGGTTCGGGCCGCGCGGGGCGTGAGGGAGGCGACCGGCGACGGCCTGCGCCCGGGCCGGAGCGGACGCGCGGAGGGGCCGATGGGGAGGGCTCGAGACGGCCGGCGGGAGGGAGGAGGACTCTGGGGAGGAGGGGCGGTCGGCGGAGGCGGGGACGGGCGGCGCGGTCGCCGGACGCGGCGGCGAGGCGCGCCGGCTCGCCGGAGCGGAGGAGAGGAGAGGGACGCCAGGGGAGCTCGCGCGGAGAAGATGGATGGCGTCGGCGGCGTCCTGGGGACGGGCAGGCCGCAGCGGTTGAGCGGCCTCCGGCGAGGCGAGCCGCGGAGGGGGACGGCGGGAGGCGGGGACGAGCAGGAAGCGGGCGGGGCGCGCGCGTCGTCCGAAGGAAGAAGAAAGGGAGGAGGTGGGCGACGGGAGGTGGGGGACGCGGTCAGCGTGGCCAGGGGTCACGCGGGACCAGGGGTGGGAGTGGCTGAGAGGGCGCTGGGGCCAGGCGGGTTGGGGGGGTGTGAGCATGCCAGGTGGGCCGGGGGGGGAAGCGGGGTCCAGGCGGCAGGGGCACTGGATGCATGCGGGCTAGGGTGGCTGCGCGCGCGTGTGTGCGTTTGTGTGTGTGTAGCGCGTTAGGTAGTGTGGGGCCAGGGGGAAAGCTGTGAGGGAGGGAGAGAGAAAAGAGAGAGAGGGGAGAGGGAGTGACGTGTCAGGTCCTGGCTGGTGGGGTTTTTGGGGCATGCTGAAGTGGCAGCAGGTCATTGGGTGGGGTGAGGTGGAGGCTGGGTTGGGGTAGATAGGTGGGTGGCTTTAGGAATTAGATGGGGCAGGCTAGATGGACCGATTCAGTTTTTCTGGGGCGGTCGTTCGGGTCAATCGGCCCGTTCGACTGCCCCGCCCAAAATAATTAAACCTTTTTATTTATTTAAACGGGCCATATGCAAACCGATAGCGGCCAAAACAAAATATTCCGGGGACCCGGTTTTGGCGTTTGAATAAAAGACGGGGCGTTTAGAAAACAACACGGGCTTTGCAAACATAGTTTTGGCAAACAATGCATGATGATGACGATGCAATGCACAAAAACAACGCGATTTTCTAGTAGTGGTTTTGCGGGATGCCACAATTCGACACCACTAACAATGGATCTCGCCCTCGAGATCCGCCTCATGGTACCGGAAGGAAGGTCGGCGATCTGCATCTTCTCACTTCGTGTAGATCCTCGCGACACCACTAACGAGGTTCGTTGTCCGTGATCGTCGAGAGAGCACTCCGGAAAAAAGAGGTCAGGGGTAGAGGTATCCACAAATAAAGCCACCTCTAACTCCGGTAGGAAGAGGGAATCGATGCATTCTCGTCCACTTCAATGTACCAAAGCGAATAGAAGGGGTAGTCGGCATGGGGGCCAATCCATCACGCACCCAAACTATTACTCCGCACAATCAGTAGAAGGGAATGCAACCATTCTCGGAATCAGACTGAAGATCTCGACAAACGAGGTTCGAAACAAAGGGGCGATGCAGACTCTGCATCGGATCTGGCGTAGATGATGTCGTCGCGTCAGAAAACACCGGAAGGAACAAACAAGGATCAAAGAATGATGCCACCGCAGACGGATTCCTCAGGCAGCTTAATCACCGGATGATAGAACACCGTTATCCAAAGAGGAAGCGAAACCCTGAAGGTGCGACGGAAACCCAACCACGAGAATTCCTGGACTCGAAGAAAGAGAAGAGAGCGGATTCAAAACACGTCGGGATAAGAGGAGAATAGCAGAGGGGTAAGAAATAAAATCAGACCTAACCAGAACTATCCAACCGATTTTTCAGAATAGTTTTGACACTCTACTTCGACCGTTAGCTAGGTTATCCTACAGGCGGGACTTGTGGGGTATCGCAACTGCTGAGCTCTGATACCACTCTGTAACACCCTCAGAACCGGCCCTATGCAAGTTTCAGCGAAACTCGCCGAACCCGCATAGAAACGATTCGAAGGTGCCCACCAGGCACTTTCGTGCGGGTGGAAAAACAAAGTAATAACATTACACAACAGTCCTCGATGGGACCCACAGAACAGATATATATACAGCAGCGACTCAAAGAGTCAAGAATACAGATATACGGTACAAAGATCCAAATCACCTTGAAAAGAGGGAGCGTCCGACTACGGACAAGATGCAAATGGGGCTAAGAGCCCTGAAGAATAACCAATGGCGTCCATAACCCTGCCCAGGCCAAGCCGGAAGGGTAACCCTGCTAACGGCGTCGATCTCAAAACCTGCTTAAACAAAAGGGGTGCCGACAAAGGGCAAAGGGAAAAGAAGGAGCGTCAGTACTGAGGCCAGTACACGGCGAGGCTAGAATTCGGCGGTCCTCGCCTACATAGGTATGGTGGACTGAAGCGGCAGCGGCAGCATGCACTAAACAACCTATAGAGACTCGATACAACTGGCGGTTATCAGAGAGAGATAAAAATGACCTATTCGGACCCAACCTGATACTAGCATCAAACGAACCCATCCTGGCGTTTCCCCTCGAGACCAAACGAGGAAGTCAACCGAGGAACTCACACAGTTGGCAGTTTTACTTATTCGGTTATCGTTGCAGCAATTACTAGTCAGGTTTAGATAATCGTCCTGATGAAGTAAGCAGTGGGCACTTTTAGTTAGTCATTCCGTTATAGTGACAGTACTTACTAGTCAGGTACAATGATCATGAGATAACCACAAACCCCAGCAGTTGTTGGTACTTTTACTTAGCCATTCCGTTGTAGTGGAGCTGATTACTAATCATATCGGAAACAAGTCAATTTAAAACAGTAAACTTTAGTTATAGTTGTCTATGATCAGACACTGTGCTCCAAGTCGTCCATAACCGCGGACACGGCTTCTCGAAAAGATTAAACCCTGCAGGGGTGCACCAAAGTATCCACAGGCACTTCGACCCTTTTTGCCAGATCAGTTAACATACACCCATCGGTATGTCGGCGGGGCCTAAGTCACGACGTTCCCAGACCCAAAGCAAGCACTGGGGGGCCACCCCACTAAGTACACCCGCAACGAAGTCGGCCGGTCTCCGAGACGGACTCAGGGTTTGCGACAATGGCTGTGAACGACAGCAGGTCCCCAATCGGGGACTGTCGACACCGCGAAAACATTCCGCTTCCAAAACAGTACAGTGTGCAGTACCTCGCACAATCGTAAATAAAGCAGTAAAGCATGGCATAAGTACAGGATAGTAATAAAGCCCCAAACTACTTGTGGCCCCCAGTACAATACTTTGAAATCAGGTAATTATCAATGGGGGGCCCATATCTCCCCACCTGTGGTTAGCGCGCTCGATCTCGGAACAGGTGTCAAGAACTCGGGTCCTACGGGACACAAGTGGGCGGTCGGAAACCAAATCTTACCTATCACCCACCGATGCCTCTGCTTAATTCAATTTTAGTTGTTTAAACAGAATTTAAAGTGAAACAATTATTAAAGCCATGATCATCTCCAACGTCAACATGCGGCAATCCTCCAACAAAGGTGGTACTTGACGTCACACAAAACACTTGAGCAAGCGACTACGACACGCGGGTCCAACTACCTACCAAACAACAGGTAATAGGATGTGTCCAAGGCTATATATGGCTGCAGGGGATATCACGGGAACGAGAACTAGAGCATCGCAACACAGATAGCAAAGATCAACAGGAGGGAAATAAATGCTATAAAAGTAAGATAGGTAGAAAGAGGGAGATGCTCGCCTGAAAACATTGCCGAAAGGTTCATCCGAAGAACGGGACGAAGCTCACATCAACTCAACGGCCTTATCCGCGAAGAACCAAAACACTAGAAGAAACACCGGATGCAATATTTAATACACGGCAGAAGATCGGCATGATGCATGTATGATGCATGGCATGGCAAAGTGCGATGCAATTAGGTCATATTAAGTGGAACCGGGGTCCCGACATTTAATATATGGTTCAAGTTGTTTAAAACCCCCACATATTAAATGTTGTTTTACATGGCAAAAGATGATACGGGTTCGCTACACAAGTTTAAATGAGGCCGATATGAGACTAGATTTGCCCGCATATGGGCCCCATGTTTAATTATTAGGTGAATCGGCATAAGGCCCCCAAACCACAGATATGCATGCGCGATGAATGACAATTCAATATGCAACAAGTTGTTATTATGTTATAAAATAGGGTTCGAGGAAAAGGGGTCACACATCAGAGGGGCTCGACGATCTTGAGTTCCGGGGCTCGGGGTTGGTCTCGGGGTCCAGGGTTCGACAGAAACGTTCTCGGTCACGGGGCAGATCTTGTCGCTTCGGGGTCTCGACGTCCGGGAGCAGAACTTGGGTCGGTGTCGGAACGCATCGGCTTCTTCCGGGTCGGTACCGTTCTCGTCATCGCGAAGGCCTTGTCGGGTCCCACGGGGTCGTTCTTGCCATTGCGAGGATCTTGGCTTTCCGGGAAAGTTCTCGGTGTTCCGTGTGGTAGACATGTCGCAGCCGTGGTCCTCGGCATCGGATCTGGGGAAGGCCTTGGGGTGTCACGGTTCCGTTGTCGGCGGTCTTGGCGCCCGGGGTAGATCTCGTTGGTCTCCCTCCGAAGGACTCGTTGTTCTGCAGCGGAGCTCATGGTTCATCGGGGTCCGGGGTTCGCCGCTCCGTGAGGTAGGTCTTGGCGACTTGGCGTCCTTGCCCCTAGTTTCCGCGACGAAGATCTTGTTCGGAAAACTGTCGTTGGCGTGGTGGTGCTTGTTTCATTTCTTGACGGATGCTTGGTGGGATGGGCACATACACGGGCACGTGCACCCTACTCTCACACGCACAGGGGATCATACAGACCAAACGGCCCAGCTGCAGTGCAGAGGAACTGCACGCACGAGGCTCGGCTGGCTCGGTGTGACCACCGGCGACGATGTCCGGACCGCGGACGGCAGACGCGAGCGGCTGCGGGGCGGAGACGCTGGGCGAGGCGGAGCGAGGGAGCCCGGCAGGAGGCGCGCCGGAGGTTGGGGCGGGGCTCGGGCCTGCGGTGGCGAAGACGAAGGCGACGGGCGGCGACCGGCGTCGGGGCAGAAGAGGCGGCCCGAGCGGCAGGGCTTGCGCAGCGGAGGGGAACGGCGGCGGGGCGAGGGGGTCCGGTGAGGGGGACCGCCGGAGGTGGAGGAGGGTTCGGGCCGCGCGGGGCGTGAGGGAGGCGACCGGCGGCGGCCTGCGCCCGGGCCGGAGCGGACGCGCGGAGGGGCCGATGGGGAGGGCTCGAGACGGCCGGCGGGAGGGAGGAGGACTCTGGGGAGGAGGGGCGGTCGGCGGAGGCGGGGACGGGCGGCGCGGTCGCCGGACGCGGCGGCGAGGCGCGCCGGCTCGCCGGAGCGGAGGAGAGGAGAGGGACGCCAGGGGAGCTCGCGCGGAGAAGATGGATGGCGTCGGCGGCGTCCTGGGGACGGGCAGGCCGCAGCGGTTGAGCGGCCTCCGGCGAGGCGAGCCGCGGAGGGGGACGGCGGGAGGCGGGGACGAGCAGGAAGCGGGCGGGGCGCGCGCGTCGTCCGAAGGAAGAAGAAAGGGAGGAGGTGGGCGACGGGAGGTGGGGGACGCGGTCAGCGTGGCCAGGGGTCACGCGGGACCAGGGGTGGGAGTGGCTGAGAGGGCGCTGGGGCCAGGCGGGTTGGGGGGGTGTGAGCATGCCAGGTGGGCCGGGGGGGAAGCGGGGTCCAGGCGGCAGGGGCACTGGATGCATGCGGGCTAGGGTGGCTGCGCGCGCGTGTGTGCGTTTGTGTGTGTGTAGCGCGTTAGGTAGTGGGGGGCCAGGGGAAAAGCTGTGAGGGAGGGAGAGAGAAAAGAGAGAGAGGGGAGAGGGAGTTACGTGTCAGGTCCTGGCTGGTGGGGTTTTTGGGGCATGCTGAAGTGGCAGCAGGTCATTGGGTGGGGTGAGGTGGAGGCTGGGTTGGGGTAGATAGGTGGGTGGCTTTAGGAATTAGATGGGGCAGGCTAGATGGACCGATTCAGTTTTTCTGGGGCGGTCGTTCGGGTCAATCGGCCCGTTCGACTGCCCCGCCCAAAATAATTAAACCTTTTTATTTATTTAAACGGGCCATATGCAAACCGATAGCGGCCAAAACAAAATATTCCGGGGACCCGGTTTTGGCGTTTGAATAAAAGACGGGGCGTTTAGAAAACAACACGGGCTTTGCAAACATAGTTTTGGCAAACAATGCATGATGATGACGATGCAATGCACAAAAACAACGCGATTTTCTAGTAGTGGTTTTGCGGGATGCCACAACGTGTTAATCTAAAGTTTAAAAGTCCCATTGCAAACTTTCAGTAAGTTTTGATTACTCCATGAAGTTTAATAGTTGGTATTAAAATCAAGAGTAACAATTCCAATGTTAGTATATAAGTATCATGTTTGTCTCCATGATTCTTGATATTCAAAGGATTGTCTTAATATCAAGGTTATCTAGGATCTGAAAGAGTTATTTCAGAAACCATGATGTGTGGAAGATATTGTGATATCTGAAACGAAGTTCTGGTTGCAACATGACAGAGTATAATATGGCAAAAGTCATGTTCTCATATTTGATGAGAATTAGCAAAGGGTTGGAGACACTAGTTGTCCTAATCCACCAAAAGGTTTTGGATAGCAACATTATACTCACGATTCATCTTTATAAGCTAAAAGTAGCTTGATCATGGATAATTCCATGATGAGGGTGAATATTTGATGTAGGTAAAATGTTTACTACACCAAGAGATTACTAAAAAAAGGAATTTGAAAGAACACCAAACATTTGATAATGGTGATCTACTTCAAAATGCAAGTCCAAAGACATTGGTATTTAACTATACACGCTTTGGACTATGTGTCATATGTATGACTCCACTATTGATATTGATAGATTCTTTCAAACAGAAAAGGAAATACTGAAAGAGAATCTCATAAATATATGGCAGAAAAGAAAAGACTAGAATTGTTCAGTTTAAGTATATAGATGATATACATGTTATGGCTATATTCTTTGCTTATTAAACATTGTGGTTCTTAAGTATTTGATACTGAATTTGTTGGTGTGAATCGTCATACGAAACAACACAATTCATGAACTACAATGGCCTAAGTAACTAGCAAAGGAATATGTGATGATGTTCATCGAGAACAAATAAAAGGTTATTGTGTTGCTCGTTAAACGTCAAAGCTTGCCTTCAAGATTTGTTTTATCAGGTATTATGAGAACAAAAGGGTTGTTCAAATAATTGTCGTAATCCATAAAAGATGGATGATTCACAAATCTCGTTGGAGAAATCACATCCATAAAACTAGTGCTAAAAATGTCGAAAGACAAATTGATTGAAAGATCACTTAGGAAGTGACATCGCCGTTTAAATTATAATGGAAAGAAAACATGAAGAAACTCCATGTGGATGGAATTTTGGAGTCTTCTGATTTTGATCAAATGACGCTTATGAAACTTTCCCAGAGATAATTAAAACTTCGTTCGTAGGCCAAAAGGGAACGAATGACTAGCTTATTGGAACTTGTACATATTGTTGTACGAAGTCCATTATGTGTAGTCAAGAGCGATGGATTTTAACTTCATATGCTTTCTCCGAAAATTTAAGTGAATATATGAATATTTACTTAATAAGGATGAAGTATGAAACATTTGAAAAGTTCGAAGACTTTCAAGATGAAGTGCAAAATCATTGTAACAAGAATATAAATAGTTTATGATAAGATCATAAAGGAAGATATTTGAGTTACAAGTTTAGCATAGTACCTAAGATTTAAGGAATCGTTCCGTGGATTTGCATTTTCCCGAAACACCATAAGAGTATGGAGCGTTCAAGATATGTAATTAAACCTTGTTTGACATGGTAAGATCAAAGGTATAATTCATAAAACTGCCATTATATTTTAAAGATTAAAAGCTTTAGAGACTACCGTTTTTCCACTGAAAAGAGCTCCATCATAATCCGTTGAAATGACACCATATAAAGTTATGGTTTGGGATAAAACCCAAGTTGTCTTTTCTTAAACATTGGCATGCTATGCATAAAAAGGATGTTTGCAACCAAAGTCGGATGAACCTGTCTTTGTATGTTATTTCGAATAACTGTTAAGTATTCCTCCATAACACCAGAGACAAAAGTGTTTGTCGCTTAGAACGTCAAGTTTCTTTGGGAAGGAATTTTTCGTGAAAAGTTAAGTGGGAGGACAATAGAACTTTGATAAGGTTAAAAGAACCTTAGCTATATGTGCAGAGTTGCGCAGCGCCGAAAATTGTTCCGGAGGCAGCAACAATGCTCATGGCTCACGTGCCTCAAAGGTTGTGGTCACGGAGATCTATGTTCCTATTGAAACAAGTAGGTCGGGTAAACAATCAAATACCAAGATTTGAGGGTTGAATCATTATTTGAGAATAATGAACCGACTACATGCAAAGAAGCAATGATGGACCCTAACTCCGTAAAATGGCATGAAGCCATAAAATCCGTGATAGTTCCATACACGAGAAATCAAGTTTTGAACTTGAATGACCCTCGAGAAAGGTGTAGGATCTTACAGTTGTGTTTGGATCTATAAAGAAATAGACATGGATGTTTCGCATCTATGAAATGGTCAACATGTTGGGAAAGAGTTCACAACAATGTTCAAGGGTTGACTATGACAAGATTTGATCTTTCATAGCGATTTAGTCTAGACGGATAAATGTAGCAACCACTACATATAATTTTGTTATATGGTAGTAGAATAAACAAAACAAGTTTTTCTAATAGAATTGTTACCTAGGACGTGTGCATGACACGGTCCATAGGGTTTTGTTAATTCAAAGGATGCTAAAAGCATATGCAAACTTCAATGGTTGATGTGAGCATCGCGGAGTTGGAATCTTCACAATGATGAAATTGTTAAAAGAGTTTAAATTCATCAGAGACAATGAAGATGCTTGCATTTTCAAGAAATTAAGTGGGAGCGCTAAGACATATTTCTAATACATTATGTAGGAGACATATTGTTGATTGAAAGTGATGTATCTTTTTATTAACACAAGATAAGAATTTCATCTCGATGAAAGACTTAGGCAAAACCCAAATAATTGGCATCAATAGACGCCAATATGGTTGTGCCAGAAGTACATAGATGAGATATTGAATGAGTTCAATATAGAAACTACAAGAAAGGTTCTTGTCGCACAGAAAAGATTGAATGAGTTCAATATTGATGATATATTCAAGTGTATTGACACAGGGTAAGTGAAACAAAGATTCAAGTATAGATTGATACTTGATGTATGAAATCACAAAGAATATTTATATCAATCATACTGTGATATGTACAAATCCAGATATGTCCTATGCTCTAAATGTTATGAGCATATACCAGAATGATTCATAAGATGATCATTGGACAATAGTAAGGATATTCTTATGATCTTTTGGAAGAACTAAGAGTATATTATTTGTAGAAGTGACAAATAGATGGTTAGTTCATTGTAAAAGTACTACATTGATACTAGTTTTGTCACAAAATACAAATTAAGTTTATCTCAATCTAAACTAAGGGTGGCACAATATAATGGAAAGTAAGTTCCATAATGGATTTGGATGAGTTCCAAAGTTAAGACATTGTGACAGATACTACAACAAAAGGCTAAGTATATGACTGCTACTATAGCAGCAAAAGAGGGCATTTGTGTCAAGTATTTTGTTATCAAACTAGGTGTAGTTTACAGTGGGATAATACTATGAAGATATATTGTACGTCAATATTATCAACATGTTTTTAACCCCAAAGAACTAAAGGTCACACCAAAGGACCAAATTTATACAAAGCCATCTCATTAGAGAATGAGTGATGCGTAGAGACGCAAAGACATGCAATTACACACGGACCTGGAAGTGTCAGATCCGCAGATCAGTTGACCACTAGCAATCGTGTACATACGACACCAGAAAGCCATAGGTGTTGAATACACAAAGGTTTGAAACTAGATTATTGACTCTAGTGCAAGTGGGAGACTGTTGGAGATATGCCCAAGAGGCAATAATAAAGTGGTTATTATCATATCTTCATACTTATGATAAATGTTTACATACCATGCTATAATTGTATTAACCGGAAACATTAATACTTGTGTGATTTGTAAACATAAAAGAGTCCCTAGTAAAGCCTCTTGTTAAACTAGCTTGTTGGTTAATATATGATCATGGTTTCCTGATCATGAACATAGAGATGTTATTAACAATAGGGTCATATCATTAGGAGAATGATGTGATGGACATACTCCTATAGATAAGCGTAGCATAAAGATCAAGTCATTTTAATAGTTCAATTGTTATATGCTTTCTGATACATAGTAACCTAATTCCTTCGACCATGAGATCATGCATATCACCTTTACCGGATGGATGCTTTGATGACATCAAACACCACACCGTAACTGGGTGGCTATAAAGGTGGCATTGAGTGTTCGGAAAGTATTGGTTGAAACACATGGATCAAGAGTGGGATTTGTCCATCCATATGACGGATAGATATACTCTGGGCCCTCTTGGTGGAATGTCATCCAATTAGCTTGCAAGCATGTGACTGGCTCACAAGGGATCACATATCACGGGAACGAGAAAAGAGTACTTATCGGTAACGAGGTTGAACTAGGTATGTAGAGATACCGACGATCAAAACCTCGGATAAGTAAACTATCGTGAGACAAAGGGAAATTGGTATCGTATGTAAGTGGTTCATTCGATTGCAAAGTAATCGTAGAAATATGTGGGAGCCATATGAATTTCTAGATTCCTCTATTGGTTATTGATCGGAGAAGTGTCTCGATCATGTCCGCATAATTCACGAACCGTAGGGAGACACATTTAAGGATTCGACGTTGTTTGAGTAGTTATGGTATTATGAGAAAGAGACCGAATGTTGTTCGGAGTCTCGGATGGGATCCGGGATATCACGAGGTGATCCGGAATGGTCCGGAGAATAAGATTCATATAAGGAAAGTCCCGTTTCGGAGTTCGGGAATGATTCCGGTGTTTTCATCAGGAATGTTCTAGAAGGTTCCAGAATGTTCGGCACTCCGGAGGGAAAGGGGTACATGAATGTGTCATTGCATATTGGAATGATTGCATCATGTACTAAGTGTCCTCGCTGTTCCAAATAAAGGATTAAATTGAATCCTAATTTGAAAAGTCAAATAGCTGGTTTGAAAAGTCAAACGTCTAAAATTGGAAAGAGGAAAAGAGGAAGGTGTGGGAAACCGAGTTGGGGAGGAGTTCCCTCCTCCAACCGACGGCCCACCTCCAAGCCGAGTTGGGGAGGGACTCCTCTCCCTCCCCTTGGCGCGGCCGGCCCCTCCACCTATATAAGGAGGGGCAGGGCTCCCTCCTCTAGACACACAAGTCCCTCACCTCAAACCCTAGAAAGCTGCAGCCCTCCATAGCCGTCGCCACCACCTAGGGTTTTGCCCTAGCCGCCGACTTGGGGATCCCCGGAACCCTAGCCGCCGGCTCTAGCCCCTCCTCCTTGGTGTGTCTAAACCCTAGATCGCCGAGGAGTTCTCTCATACTCCACCATACTCGCACCGGCTTAAGGCGAAGCCCTGCGGGATTTCCCCTCTACTTCCGGTACCACGTCGTTGTGCTGCCGGAATCGCGAGGAGAGTGCTACAACCTCCGCTGCCTGCTGGAACAAGGGAGAAGAAGGTCTTCGTCGAGTACCGAACGTGTGACCGACTGCGGGAGCGCTGCCGGAACGCAGCGCCGGAAGGATCGTCTACGCGATCTTGAGATCGGCAAGTGTACGACTACATCACCCACGAGAATCTGCTCTCGTTAACCGCTTTGGAATCTTCGAGGGTGAGTTCCTCTATCGACTCGTTGCTACAATCTAGTAGATAGATCTTGGCTTGTTTTGTTTGTATGCGATAGAAAATTTTGTTTTCCATGCTACGAACCCCTACAGCTTCGGCCAGCGCACCCTCTAGGCCTGGAAGGCGCGCATGCTGTACGACGCCGGGTATATGGCGCCGCCGGACACGCGGATGCCTCCGGGATGGAAGCTGAGCGCCGGCGGCATCCCTATCCCGCCGGCGCCGGCGCCGGACGAGCTGTCGTACGATGTGCAAGAGTACATCGGCGGCATGGACAACCCCACCGAAGCCGAGAGCGCCGACAACCTCCTGTACTGGGAGAATTTCTTCGCGGAGCGGCGCGAACAGGAGCTCGTCCGCCATGAGGGGCCGCCGAACGAGTCGCCGCCGAAGCGCTACAACTCGGCGGGTCGCCGGCGTTGGTGGAGCGCGCCGGGCCGGACGCTCACGGCGGTGATGGAGCACATCAATCGCGGGAACACGCCGCGGCTCGGCTTTCCGCGCACACTGACACCGGCGGCCAGGACGGGTCGGCGTCCTCCGACGAACTGGAAGCCGAGGAGGATGGCGAGCATGAGCTCGTCCTCCTCCGTGTCGGCGTCCCACTCCTCCGGCTTGGCGCCGCTTCGCACCCTGACGGCAGTCAAGCGCGAAGCGGTCTCGCCTGTGCGTTCACCGCCGCGAACGCGCTCGCGTGGCATCGTCATCGGCGAGCCGCGGACAGCGGCGTCGCCAACCGGCCACCTGCGTCTCCGCCGCCCCAAGACAGAAGACTCGGCGCCGGCCGAAGACGCCGCCTTGAAGATGGCGCTAGAGCAGTCGCTCCGCGACACGGCGCTGTAGCCGCCGTCGGTGGAGCCCTCCTCGCCGGACATTCTGGAGTGGTCCAGGATGGACTGGGAGAAGGCGGAGCGGCAGCGCATCCTCGGCCTGCTGCCCGGCGTCGGGCGTTGTCTGGGCGTGAGCTCGCCTACGAGGGCACCCCGCTCTATGTCCTAGACGACGACAAGGACGTACGCCCGTCCTACCAGCCCTGGAGGTGCGGCGACCCAGGCCAGGGGAGCTCCCGCCAGAACCAGCCGCCGAGCGACGACGACGACGACGACGGCGAGGATGACGGCCGCGCCGACCCCGGATACACGGCGTTCTACAGCAACTTCGGCATGTAGGACGACGAAGGCGCCGACGAAGTTTATTATGTATTAGTTTAGTTTAAATTTGATGTAATCCGCCTATATTCGTCCAACTTAGTGAAATTCGCCCATCTTTAATGAATTTTAGCCGAACTTGGGAACTCGGCCTGGGTATGCGAGTGGGAAAATGGGCGTACCTAGGCCGAAAACTAGTTCCATCCGGCCGAAAAACGGACCAATTTTCGGCCTGGGTTCGGCCAACGAGTGGAGATGCTCTAAAAATTGGGACATTACACCTGCTATTTTTTTCTTTTTGACAAATTGTCTTAGGGGAATCCCCTACTGTGTGAATTTTCTACTCCCTTCGTTTTAAAATAGATGTCTCAGATTTTTCAAAATTTGGATGAATCTAGACACTATTTAGTATATAGATTCATCCAAATTTTGATAAACTTTAGACATCTATTTTGAGATAGAGGGAGTACTAATTATAAACCAAGACAGTACTCTAGAAAATTAAGAGAAGAGATTAAAAATTAAAAACCTAGTATAAAAGGAGTTGCACTAACACTGGATCACTCTATGTTGGTGAAGAAAACTTCTGCGTCTGACTTTCCAACGACCAAAGGAAGGAGGCTGGTTATTGGATTTCTTTTTATGTTCTTTCCAATATTCCAGGCCACACATGTAATGATTTCCATAAAGCAAGGCCATGTGAACCAATTGCGAGCAGAGCAGACCCTCTGTGCAATCTGAAGGGAGTTATCCCAATGAACATTGGATCTCAGCCTGACATTCAGTCAAATGAGCATTCAAAAAATAAATGGTCCCTTGTTTTAAGATCATGAGAGGAGCAAAGCACACGAGCAGGTTTAGAATTGACTTGCCACTGTTTTCGCGGTATCAAGTCCTTTCTATTAAGGCGGTCATTATGAAGAAGCCAGGTGAAAACCCAAAGTTAGACAGACATTTTGATTTCCAAATTAAATTCAAGACGGGATCTTTGGAAAGTTGAGACCGAGAAAGAAAGGCCAACGATAAGGAAAGCAACATTCTTACAAGTAAAAAACTCTCATGCCAAGAGAAAGGAGGAAAAACAATACAACAGCTGAGGATGATCAGCGGGTTCAAAAAAGGAAGAAAAAACAAAAAAACACCAGCAAGACATGGCATGATTGAGAAGTGGTGTACTTGACAAGCAGAGCAAGATAGGGGACATGGTCTGCGTTTCAACAATAATAATTGAACAAGAGAATAAGAAAGAAAAATGTACTGAACAGTAAAGAAATAGAAATAGACTACAAAACTGACGGAATATTAACTGAAGAACTAATAAGAGAGACTAAAGAAATAGAAACTAATCACTGCAATATCGATACTGAGGTACTACAGAAAAAGAGAGACCGCGAGACTAAGAATAGACAAATGATAATTAAGAATATCATGAATTGGAAACTAAAGAATATCGTTGACCGGAAACTAAAGAAATAGAAAGATAATGACTGACGGGAATATCATGAACTGAAGACTAAAGAAATAGATAGATGAACACTGATGGAAGAGAGATTAAATATGCTGAAGATAATTATGAATATCGCGAACTGAACACTCAACAAATATAGAGCTAATCACTGACACAACAATATATCAAAGTCAATAACTGAAGAAAATAAATATCGTGAACTCAACAATGAAGAAATAGAAAGATACTGACTAAAGGAAAAAAATAAAATAAATGACCTTCAAAATGAAAGAAAAAAGAAAATGACGAACTTAGAAATTGGATACAGAAGCTAATAAAAAACTGAATAGAAGTTCCAGGAGTGGGTAAGTGGAATTCAATCAATATTCCATATACAAGGCGTGTTTGTCTTGTTTCATTAGAAATTCTAGAAAATAGCTACGGTATGTTTAGTGAATTCCAATTTCCAACCTAGTCATTTGTGTGAAACTTATTTCATTTTATAATTCCTTGTGATAGCCAAACATAATTTTTAGATTGGAATTTTAAATTAGACAAATGAAACGAGGAAAACAATGTCATTACTATATTTTATTTCTGCCAAATAAAATAAAATGATGACGAGCCCTCAGTTCATTTTCTTTCACATTTTCGAGGCAGACTTCGAAGCTAATACTGTACAAAATTTTGAACTAGCTGAAACCTTTGCACATGATGAACTGCTAGGAACTATCCTGATAGGCTGCTGATACGTATGCGGTCGTAGGTGAATTGTATGGAGGCTTTGGATTGGTGCCGCCTCATATGGTTGCAGGTGCTAGCTAAAATCCGTTCGCGTCTTGCGGACGCGTAACCGCCCCGTGTGAACAGGATCAGGACGCTGCTGCATCTGCATGCCTCCTTCTCGCTAACGTACCCCCTTTTTTTAGCTCTAAAACTGCCAGTCAGCCACGATCTGGAGGATGATGCAGAGGGGAGGGCGCTGCCGTCATGTCGCCGTAGCTGTTCCAAGGAATGGACCAGCGGGAGGGACCGCGCTACCTTCGCCGTGCACATCGCCGGAGCCGTGCAAGCTCCGGTTCGGCGATCCGCTGCCGCCGGCCGGCGTCGATGCTCCCCGTGGTGCGACTGTCTTCGATCGGCCAGACTAATCGCTACACTGCGACGAGGGCGAGATTCAGGAATAAGGAGTCATGACCTCCCGCCAGCTCCCTGATCCCCGTTGCGTCATTGCGTGGCGATCAGTCGCTCCGATTCGATCGCCTGGTTGTCCTTCTCGTTTGTTCTTCGCCACAATCCTTTGCCGCCTCTCGATCGATCGCCTCCCACCAATCAGAGCCGATCACGAGGATCGTGCGCTTTGATCCACGCACATACCAAACCCATCCAGATCCGAAAGCTTCTCCTAGACGTCTATAGCGAACCGCCTCTCGCGAGCGCTCGGCATCTATAAATACCCACCGCCTCCCCCACCTCTCGTTCCATAACTCGATAAGCAAGCAGCCTTCGATTTCTTGATCCAAATCCGCAGCAGTTCGAAGTCGAGGAGTCGAGATGGCGCGTACGGAGCAGACCGCCCGCAAGTCCACCGGCGGCAAGGCGCCCCGCAAGCAGCTCGCCTCCATTGTTCGTATCGTTTCCCTCTCCCGATATATTGTGGTTTCGATGATCGCTTTCTATCTGCATGCTGTTGTTGCGGTTTCGCTGACTGTTAATTTCTGGTGTTCTAATTTCAGGCGGCGAGGAAATCGGCCCCGACCACCGGCGGCGTGAAGAAGCCGCACCGCTACAGGCCCGGCACCGTCGCGCTCCGGGAGATCCGCAAGTACCAGAAGAGCACCGACCTGCTCATCCGCAAGCTTCCCTTCCAGCGCCTGGTGCGGGAGATCGCGCAGGACTTCAAGACGGACCTCCCCTTCCAGAGCCACGCCGTGCTGGCCCTCCAGGAGGCGGCCGAGGCCTACCTCGT
Organism: Avena atlantica; assembly: GCA_910589765.1. Taxonomy (NCBI): domain Eukaryota; kingdom Viridiplantae; phylum Streptophyta; class Magnoliopsida; order Poales; family Poaceae; genus Avena; species Avena atlantica. Next base: position 439,652,021 of record OU342735.1, on the reverse strand, counting down.
CGGCCTCTTCGAGGACACCAACCTGTGCGCCATCCACGCCAAGCGCGTCACCATCATGCCCAAGGATATCCAGCTCGCACGCCGCATCCGTGGAGAGCGTGCCTAATTTAAGCCCTAGCATGCATGGTCCGCAAGCAATGCCCCGTTCTAGTCGATTGATTCCCCTGTGGTTTCAGTTCGTACTCGTGATATACTAGGAAGTTCGTTTCGTTGTAATGATCTCGTGATACCTAAGGATTATTTGATGTTTGGTCGTTTGGTTTGCCTAAGTGCAAACTACTTTCCCTGTTTTAAAATATAAAATATTTTAAATTTGTGAATCTAGATTTCTTTTAGTGTGTAGATTCACTATAAATCTCAGTAAACATATACACTACAAAAAATCTAGATACATTTTCTTTACAAACCTAAAACATCTTATATTTTGAAACGAAGAGAGAGTAATATACAATTATATAATATGAAGTTGATATTTCGTGGCAGAATAATTATGGATTTCTTTGATAGTACGATTGCTTGCCAAGAGGATCATCTGTTTCTACTTTCTAGTGACTATTGATTGAAACAGTATTGAGAACACAAAAAAAGATAGCATGCATATGATCAACACTATCCACATCAGGATAATTCTTCTCTTATTCTGTCACTGAATCATTGGTATCTGAAGTTCTGAGTATTCGTCATATTGAACCGACGGCAGCAGTCGACCTCCCTGTTCTTCATGGTAGTTCAAAAGATCAAGTTCCTGAAGTATTTTTCAGCGGTTCCAGCCGGGCTTCACTCCTCCATTTGGGCCCTTGTCATTTTTTGGAAAATTTGGGATGCCACAACCAGTATGGTGTTTAGGTGTAACTATTTCCAAGACTATAGATGACATTATTCTCTGGTCTCATCGATGTAAGGATTTCATTCAAAAAAGTCACGCCGGCTTATGGCATGACTACCTCTCTTCACGACGCTCATGAAACCTGTTATCGATAATTTGAAGTAATATATTCAGGTGCGGATCGTACCCCATCCCGCTTGATTATTTAAAAAAAATATTAGAGTATCTCTAGCATATACTGTAAAAGTGGTTAAACCCGTAAAATAATTGTCTTTAACAGTTTTGGTCCCAAAAAAATCGCGGATAGATCTCGCAAAAGTGGTCAAACCTGCAAAAAAAATTGCAGTTTCCTGCACGCCAACCCTTATTGTAACTACCTCGGTGAATTACGCTCCTAGTTACCAGCCTGGATGAGCGGAAATGGTTGAAATAGTACGGTGAGGCTCAAATGCCACTCACAGGTAGACCTTTCGGCCGTCCCAACCACTTCCAAACATCGGGACAAGAACGGGCGGCGTAATCGGCAGGCGAAGGGATCAACTACATACACAAATGAGTATGTATGCAAGCCACCATACAACAGTACATCAGAGTCATTCCATCTAAAAGAAATAGAAATATTGCAACGCCATACGGCAAGATCCAAATATCCTAGATAGATATAATAGTTTAGGATAGCTCCTCATACATCAAACATCAGAGTATCAGGCGGAAGCGGCAAACAAGATCCGAGTACGGATAAGAAGCAAATCGGCATAAGATGCCCCATAAATAAACACATCCCGCCCACAGATCTCACGGATCCCCGTTCCCGGAATCTCTACACCGAATGATCGTTGCCCACATCGTCCGTCTCCTCCACCCAGTATCCATCTTGTGAGTGTACCTGTTCATCTGAATCAAATAATTTATCGTGTGAGACCCTAGGGGTACTCAGCAAGTCTGTATGCCTCTAAAAGGACACAACCTAAGGTGACGCAATTGAAGCAAAAAGATAAACCCTAACAATTCTATAGATACTCGCTAACCATCCGCCTAACCAAGGATAGACGGATGTCCGTGAATTAAAGACAACAGTTATAACGGTAATATTAACAGATCCATCCTCCTCCTCGCTTACCAACGAGGAAGCGGACGAACAACCCCCCATCCGTTGGCAGTTTTATTATCCATTCCATGAGTGTTGCACTATTTACTAGTCAGTTACTTAGTCAAATTTAAAAGCGGTACTTTAGTTATGCTTGTCTATGATCAAGAAACTGTGCTCCAAGTCGTCCATAACCGCGGACACGGCTTTCAGAAAGTTTTACCCTGCAGGGGTGCACAAATAGCAACACACACTCGATCAACCTCGGAAAAACCAAATCAAAACCCAACGAGGCATTCACGACAAAGCAATCACAGGATTCAGAAATATTTCAGTGGGCCACCCCATTAAGCTACCCGCAACGAAGTTAGCCGACTTCGAGACGGACTCAAGGTTTGCGTCAATGGCTGTAAACGACTGGGAACCCGAAAATGTGACTGGGCTTGTCGATACCGCGAAAACACTCCGCTTCCCTAAACAGTACAGGTGCAGTACCTCGCACAATTTAAATAAAACAGTAAAGCATGGCATAAGTACAGGATAGTAAATAAAACCTCAAACTAGTTTGTGGCCCCAAGAAATAAGAATGAATCAAGCTCTGGCTCAGGGGGGTCCCATAATCCTCCCGGATGTGGATAGCGCGAATATTCAAGGAACAGGAATCAAGTACTCGGGGTCCTACGGGACACAAGTGAGCATGAAAAACCAAATAGCAGATATTGCTCACCGGTGCCACTTTCATTAGTTATCCCATACTACTCAGGTTAAGTTGTTTAGGTACCTCGTTATCCATCAGACACTCACATACCCTACACATGCTGTTCTACGACTCGCATGGCTCAAACAACTCCTGCAGTAATGGCTCATGGGATGGAGGAACAAGCTTCGGTGGGGTTTAAAAGTAAAGGCTATGCAATACTTGGGATTCAATTTAATGCAATCGCGACTCAATGATGCAAGAATAAGACAGAGGCAATAGTTACTATATGTATTCAAGCATGTGGTAGTGCTTGCCTGGCAGCTCAGTTGAAGCGAGAGAATGATCTGGGTGGTGCTCCTGGTTCTCTTGATATATCCCCTGCTCAGCGTCTTGTCTGATTCCCGAAAGAAACAGAGGAAGGGACGGCCGGGGGCGACCTTGGTGATGGCGAAAGAAGTGGGTCTTCTCGGAATTGACATGGCGATGGCGGGAAGCAGCTCTGACTGCTCCGGCTCCCTCCTGGCGAGTCTGCTCGACGCAGACGCGAGCGACGTCGTGACCCCGTGGCATGTCTGCTCCGGTTTGCTATCCTGGCGGCGACGCGGTTTAACCCTCTCTCTACCATGCTCCCATGTAGGTGAGAAGGGATGGGAAGAAGGGGAAAACGGCGGCGCTGCAGAGAAGAGAAAGGAGAGAAGCTAGGGTTCGGCGGCTGCAGAGCTGGGGATAAAAGGGGAAGGAGCACGCGGGAGGTGTGAGCTGACGAGGATGACGGCGGGGAAGGCCACCTGCCCACTTCCGTTAGGCTGCAGAGAAAGAAAGAGGAAGAGGACGGCAAGAAAACAGAGAAGAAGAACAGGAGGGGAGCGACGCGTCGACTGATAGGGTATCACACTCAAGGGAGCTGGCCATAATGAGCAATGACAAGTTGTGAAACAACTAGAGGGCAAAGTGGACTTATTTCCCATGCATTATTTCGAATTTGAAGCAAAGCATGTCAAAGAATGGAAGCTTGACAAGGAATTATACTCACATATCTTGCAAAGGTGACCATGTGGCTCCACATAATCCATGTTGTGAGAACAATATATATCATATATAGAAGCATGTAGAAATAGAAGTGGATCCATCTTGCTACCTATGGGCTAGACATAAAGACCAAATAAATGCAATTGCCCATATATAGTTTGGATGGTGGAATTATAAGGTGATGACAAGAAGGTGGTGGAGTGGAATAAGAGATATGCCCCCAACTCAACTTGGGCATTTAAACAATATATCAATAACCAAATACAATGTCAAGAGGCAAATACAATTAATAATGCATATGAGAGAAGAACCAAACCAAAAAGGGCTTTATATGATGCTCAAATGCAAGGTGGCATGATGACATGAGCATGATATAGTTATGATGCAACAATTATATGTAGGAAGTAGCCATTTATATAGACTAGGCTAGTAGCATTGCAATTGTTAGACAATTGGGATGCTACAACTCTCCCCCACTAAACAAGAATCTCGCCCCGAGATTCCTAGGAAAAAGAAAATAACACAAGGAGAGGCGGGTGTTTGAACGAAGGTGACCCTCACGTTCCCAAGTTGATAAACAACGGAATGGTGCGACCACTACACCTTGCAAAACTTGCTAGACTTGTTGCGAGTCTTGCGTTTTGCTTGAGAAACAACGGGTTAGAAGAGTTGAAGGATTGTCGTGAGACAAGAAGGATAGGATGGGCATAGCTCCGGTTTTCCCAAGAATCATGATAAAAGAATATAACCACTTGTGAAAGAAAAGGAGAAGATGATGTATCATGGATAAAGAAAGACACACCATTAAGATTAAAGATTTACCGATACGAGAGAGGATGAATCTTTATCTCGCCGGAAGAAAAAGAGCTAGATTGGAGAGTTTTGAACCACTATTACAATAGCATCGTATCTTCTCTTGGATTTGAGAAATGAAATTCGGAAACAATATTGCCTTCAAACAATAGAGTCCCTTGATAACAACAGAAAGATTTAGTTAGACATCGTCGGATTAGATTCTTGTTGCGCCGGTAAGAACCAAGGATCACGCAATTTAGGTGCGCAGATATAACTTCCAGAGATGGATGTGAAGCCAGATCATGGTGGAATCCCGAGAAGCAAAGAATATGGAGGATCTGGAGTTTATTGTAGAGATACTTATTGCTTTCTTTAGCCTTGAGTCTCACGCAATAGATTTGCGGCTGATGGCCTCAACCATAATTGGCTTTACCACAGGAAAAGATTTGTTGAAACAAAGAGAGAGATAGTTTCCTTTCATCTTGTTTGGGGATATCGAGCATCGGTAGAAAGACGAGGATAGAAAAAGATTTGCGTTTGTTTCCACCGGATAATTGAGGATTTTGCTCCGTGTAGAAAGGGTGAGATCACCAACAAGAGATTATTGATTACTTTCTTCGAAAGAGCACTCCGGAAAAACAAGGACGGAAGTAAAAGTATCGAGGGATAAAGGCCACTTCTAACTTCCGTGGAATGAGTGAAATCACATTAATTCACCAATTCAATGTACAAGAGAGAATGATAAGAGTAGTGGTATGGTAGCTACTCCATCCCGCACTCAAAGCATTACTCCGCACATGAATAAGAAAATCATGCAACCCAACTACCGAAACAGACTGAAGGTGTTGGCAAAAACTCATAGAACTCCGTTAGAAAACAAGGATAGATGCAAATGATTCGCCGGATTCATAGATAGATAAATATGATGATGTTGTCGTCATGTCGGGAGTACCAAGCCACCGGAAAGATATAAAGGAAGGTCACGGAGAAGAACTGCAAGATTCCACAGCTACATAAAAGATAGCACCAACTTGAACGAAAGGAATACAAGATCTGGAAGGTCTTCATGGCCTCCGGTGGATTGAGCATAGATGATAGAACGAGAGGGTTTCAAGAGATTACTTAACGAGATTGAGGTGAAAGAACTCCATGTTCTTCTTGAAATGATTGAGAGAGATTTAGCAGCCTTGAGGAAATCTTCAGCGGAACGACGATGATAACTTGCCAACAAGGAACAACTCCGGATTGGTTGAAGATGGAGGATGGAATTAACAATGGACTTGCTGATTCCAGAGTTGGAGTAATGTATTTAGCAGAAGGACGTGGTCGAGATATGTGACTTCAAAAAGTCAGAATTCTCACTTTGAGACTTTGCACACAGGCAGTGCTCACGAAGCTCGAGAGAAAGAGACACAGATGATCTTCCATGTCCTTCCATAGATATCGAATAGGCAAGCATATTATCAACATATGCCACCATGGATTAACAAGATATTTCCAGAATACCAAGTTCAAGAGGCGGGAGAACGAACAAATGCTCGAAAACACTTTCTGAGCTCAACGCTCTTTGAAAGATCAACGTTACGAGTAAGGATTCCTGTTGAAGAAGATGCGCTGACAGAATAGGTTAACTGGTCCTTCGGAAGAAGAAGAGATGTCACCTGGTTCACATTGTCGATCGGATCACCGGTTACAAAGATAAAGAGATCTTGGATAAGAACCGATGCTAGCTCATACCTTAAGCAAAGCTATCGGAGACGAAAAGATGCAATTCCCTCGTATCCAGGAGAATTGTGCAGATATGGAGTTCAAAAAGATGTGCAGCATGATGGCCAGATGATAGACCGCCGTAGTGCCTTGAGAAACTCCGGATTGCCAAAGATGCTTGAATATGCATAGATATGATCACGGTGTACTCAAAATCACAGGAGATAACCGTCACCATTTGGAGTATAGTGGTGATTGCATTTTCCATATTCCACTCATGATAAGTGTCATATAGCTATGCCGAGAACCAAATTACAATCACCAGCATCGGATCGACACATGTTATGTAATTAGCCCAAGAGAATTGGAGATGAAATGAAACTCTAGGATTAAGTGCCGGTGACAAAATAATGAGTTAGCATGGACATGCTAATAAAAGGGAGATATATAATGTTTCACACACGACTGAAAAGGAGTGTGGAAGCACAGATGTATCAAAGAAAATTTTTCCGCATTTTTGGGCATTAAAATACCAATAGATGCGCAAAAACACTTATCAGGTAGCGATTAGCAACTGATGGTTTCACAGAATGTGGAGTTGCTAGAAGGAAGGACACCCTTAAGAAGATGGCACCGGTTAACAAGGAGTCAGATAGATCGCGCCGGTATTCAAAAGCCTGTCAGTATGGAATGTACCAACAGTTGATAACCAAAGGCAGATAAAGATAACATGTTGGATGCAACAGATAGACAAAGAATTACACACACACACACTTTCTATGGTACTACGGAAACCCAGAACACGTGAATCCTAGTTTGAATTTTAAGAAGAGGATTGAAAACGTTACACTTACTTACCAGAAAAGGGTGGGTGGTGGGTAAGAAGAAAAGTGGAAGCAGTCCTACTCTCGCGTTTTGTTTTTCCCTAGTATACATAGCTACCAAAAATATTTGCTAGACTGACAACGACCATTTGGCTGAGACCCTGAAGGGCGGGATGGCTCTGATACCAATTGTAACTACCTCGGTGAATTACGCTCCTAGTTACCAGCCTGGATGAGCGGAAATGGTTGAAATAGTACGGTGGGGCCCAAATGCCACTCACAGGTAGACCTTTCGGCCGTCCCAACCACTTCCAAACATCGGAACAAGAACGGGCGGCGTAATCGGCAGGCGAAGGGATCAACTACATACACAAATGAGTATGTATGTAAGCCACCATACAACAGTACATCAGAGCCATTCCATCTAAAAGAAATAGAAATATTGCAACGCCATACGGCAAGATCCAAATATCCTAGATAGATATAATAGTTTAGGATAGCTCCTCATACATCAAACATCAGAGTATCAGGCGGAAGCGGCAAACAAGATCCGAGTACGGATAAGAAGCAAATCGGCATAAGATGCCCCATAAATAAACACATCCCGCCCACAGATCTCACGGATCCCCGTTTCCGGAATCTCTACACCGAATGATCGTTGCCCACATCGTCCGTCTCCTCCACCCAGTATCCATCTTGTGAGTGTACCTGTTCATCTGAATCAAATAATTTATCGTGTGAGACCCTAGGGGTACTCAGCAAGTCTTTATGCCTCTAAAGGGGACACAACCTGGGGTGACGCAATTGCAGCAAAAAGATAAACCCTAACAATTCTATAGATACTCGCTAACCATCCGCCTAACCAAGGTTAGACGGATGTCCGTGAATTAAAGACAACAGTTATAACGGTAATATTAACAGATCCATCCTCCTCCTCGCTTACCAACGAGGAAGCGGACGAACAACCCCCATCCGTTGGCAGTTTTATTATCCATTCCATGAGTGTTGCACTATTTACTAGTCAATTACTTAGTCAAATTTAAAAGCGGTACTTTAGTTATGCTTGTCTATGATCAAGAAACTGTGCTCCAAGTCGTCCATAACCGCGGACACGGCTTTCAGAAAGTTTTACCCTGCAGGGGTGTACAAATAGCAACACACACTCGATCAACCTCGGAAAAACCAAATCAAAACCCAACGAGGCATTCACGACAAAGCAATCACAGGATTCAGAAATATTTCAGGGGGCCACCCCATTAAGCTACCCGCAACGAAGTTAGCCGACTTCGAGACGGACTCAAGGTTTGCGTCAATGGCTGTAAACGACTGGGAACCCGAAAATGTGACTGGGCTTGTCGATACCGCGAAAACACTCCGCTTCCCTAAACAGTACAGGTACAGTACCTCGCACAATTTAAATAAAACAGTAAAGCATGGCATAAGTACAGGATAGTAAATAAAACCTCAAACTAGTTTGTGGCCCCAAGAAATAAGAATGAATCAAGCTCTGGCTCAGGGGGATCCCATAATCCTCCCGGATGTGGATAGCGCGAATATTCAAGGAACAGGAATCAAGTACTCGGGGTCCTACGGGACACAAGTGAGCATGAAAAACCAAATAGCAGATATTGCTCACCGGTGCCACTTTCATTAGTTATCCCATAGTACTCAGGTTAAGTTGTTTAGGTACCTCGTTATCCATCAGACACTCACATACCCTACACATGCTGTTCTACGACTCGCATGGCTCAAACAACTCCTGTAGTAATGGCTCATGGGGTGGAGGAACAAGCTTCGGTGGGGTTTAAAAGTAAAGGCTATGCAATACTTGGGATTCAATTTAATGCAATCGCGACTCAATGATGCAAGAATAAGACAGAGGCAATAGGTACTATATGTATGCAAGCATGTGGTAGTGCTTGCTTGGCAGCTCAGTTGAAGCGAAAGAAGGATCTGGGTGGTGCTCCTGGTTCTCTTGATATATCCCCTGCTCAGCGTCTTGTCTGATTCCCGAAAGAAACAGAGGAAGGGACGGCCGGGGGCGACCTTGGTGATGGCGAAAGAAGTGGGTCTTCTCGGAATTGACATGGCGATGGCGGGAAGCAGCTCTGACTGCTCCGGCTCCCTCCTGGCGAGTCTGCTCGACGCAGACGCGAGCGACGTCGTGACCCCGTGGCATGTCTGCTCCGGTTTGCTATCCTGGCGACGACGCGGTTCAACCCTCTCTCTACCATGCTCCCATGTAGGTGAGAAGGGATGGGAAGAAGGGGAAAACGGCGGCGCTGCAGAGAAGAGAAAGGAGAGAAGCTAGGGTTCGGTGGCTGCAGAGCTGGGGATAAAGGGGGAAGGAGCACGCGGGAGGTGTGAGCTGACGAGGATGACGGCGGGGAAGGCCACCTGCCCACTTCCGTTAGGCTGCAGAGAGAGAAAGAGGAAGAGGACGGCAAGAAAACGGAGAAGAAGAACAGGAGGGGAGCGACGCGTCAACTGATAGGGTATCACACTCAAGGGAGCTGGCCATAATGAGCAATGACAAGTTGTGAAACAACTAGAGGGCAAAGTAGACTTATTTCCCATGCATTATTTCGAATTTGAAGCAAAGCATGTCAAAGAATGGAAGCTTGACAAGGAATTATACTCACATAGCTTGCAAAGGTGGTCATGTGGCTCCACATAATCCATGTTGTGAGAACAATATATATCATATATAGAAGCATGTAGAAATAGAAGTGGATCCATCTTGCTACCTATGGGCTAGACATAAAGACCAAATAAATGCAATTGCCCATATATAGTTTGGATGGTGGAATTATAAGGTGATGACAAGAAGGTGGTGGAGTGGAATAAGAGATATGCCCCCAACTCAACTTGGGCATTTAAACAATATATCAATAACCAAATACAATGTCAAGAGGCAAATACAATTAATAATGCATATGAGAGAAGAACCAAACCAAAAAGGGTTTTATATGATGCTCAAATGCAAGGTGGCATGATGAGATGAGCATGATATAATTATGATGCAACAATTATATGTAGGAAGTAGCCATTTATATAGACTAGGCTAGTAGCATTGCAATTGTTAGACAATTGGGATGCTACACTTATGTACCCCAAATATCCCGCTTTCGAGTCGATTTTTACGAACCGCAAACTGGTTAACACTCCACTAGTGGAAACATGGCATGTAGTCCCGGCCCGTAAGGGCCTATAGTCCCGATTTTAAACCGGGACTAATCAAGCGGGACTAGCGGCTTAGGTATTAGTCACGGACCGGTCACCAGCCGGGACAAATGGGCCTCCACGTGGCTGCCACGTCACGCGCGGGGTGCACCCCCATTAGTTCCGGTTGGTTTTATAGACCGGGACTAGTGGTTCTTTGCCGCGGCAGCATTTTGTGCATTTTCTCTACCGCGGTAGAGAATTCATTTTGTATTGTTTTATTATTTCAAAATAGCTTTTAAATATTTCTTGTCACCACATATCGTACATGTTCGTGCATATATAAGATAACTTTTATTACGATATTGAGCATACAAATCTATCTATCTTTTTACTAATTTACGTTAAGGTAGATTTGTACGCACCTTTTTTGGTTCTGATTTTTCAATGAATGAATTTGCCCCTGCCTGTTCATGGTAATTACATGGTATGCCACCACTAGGTGGAAAAAAAGAAAAAGAAAAAGTCCACACACGCGCGATTATAGGTGGACACGGGCCAGCTCGGTCTGGCTCGGGGCGAGCCAGAGAAAAGCTTGGCTGCCGGCGAGCCACCAAACGGAGCTCGGCCCGAGCTTTCCAAAAGCTCGGTCTGGCTCGGAGCAGCTCGCGAGCCTGGCGGCGGCAAGTCACTGCCGAGTGGAGCCATCTTCCACGGCAGCGTCGGAGGCAGCGGCGGGGCGGCGCGGCGGTGTCGGGCGACGTTAGAGGGAGTTGGGGCGGCGGAGAGGGTGTTGGTGAAGAGGAGCGTGGTGGCCTACGGCGATGCTGGAAGACGAGGGTCAGCGCGGTGGCGGCGGCCGGCGACTGGCTGGCTGTGCGGCGGCTGGCGTTATCAGTCTACGCGGCGGCGGCGGCTCGATGTACCTGCGTGTGGAAGAGAAGCAAAGAGAAGCCAGCTACCTGTCTATCTAAAACAACTATTTGTCTATCTAAAAGCCCATCTAGAACCGCCCATATACTCTCAATCTATCAATTATAGTTTGAAAAAAAAACATTTGACAGGCCAAACGAGCCGGACCGAGCCGAGCCAGGCTCGACCCGAGCTCGCTACGGTCCAGGTTTCGTGACTCGGCTCGGTCCAGACACTGTGGCGGGCCGAGCCCAGCTCGGGGCGAGCCCAAGAAGCTCGGGCCGAGCCCAAAAGCTGGGTCAGAGCGTCCAGATATACGCGCGACCATCACAGCTTGCTCCACCTCTTCCGACCCGCTTGAAGCCTCAAACCCGCCGAAGAACCCGGCGACCGGTGCTGCCTCGAGATCCACCGGTGGCGCTGTTAATTCTGCCTCAAGATCGACTGGAGGCATTGTCCCTATCCCTGCATCGTGTTAGGCTGGGCGGCGCTGCCCCCACCCCCAAGGAGGAGAGATGGAGAGGGATGGGAATGGGATGTCAGGAGATCGCACATGGGACGAGGAAGACAGATGGTGCCTCCGCAACCTCGACGTCGCCCCTTCCTGCATCCATAATTGATGTCGCCGGTCCTCCCGCTCCCATGTGTGTTGATTTATGGATCCGTTTTCTTCTTTCAATGTCTGAGCCACCGGTGTTGTGCCTTCTGCTGTCTAACCTGGTCTTATTTGTGTCTCCTCTCTTTGTCGTTTTGGATTTGATCGAATTTCCCTTCTAATTAAGGAATATAGTTCTCTGATAATTATTCGTGTGAACCAGCACCTGTTGCAATGGAGATTTATGATGTTGTAGGTGGAGCGATGTAGAACATCTGATCTTTAGATTTCACTCTTCAAGGAGATGGTGGAATGGACCCATGCAGAGACACTAGTAGAAAAAGGGTCTTCCATTCGGTCCATAGTCTAACACTAGTCTTGATTTGTTACAGGGCCAGGACTAGTATGAGCACTAGTCCCGGTTCGTACCATTTTTCGGTGGCTAGGAGCCTGAGAAAACTCTAGTCCTGGGTCGTTTCGAACCTTTAGTCCCGGGTCGTGATACGGCCTGGGACTAAAGGGGTTCGGGCACGGAAAACACCCTTTAGTCCCGGGTCATGATACGGCCCGAGACTAAAGGGGTGCGGGCCGCGGCAGGAAAACTTAAAATGACTATACTTTTTGCGTACGATGTTGAAAAAAATATACAACCTATCAAAATGTGCGGAAAAAAATTGTGAGTTCGATTTCAACAGCCTTAGACCGTTTTGGATTATTTTATATTTTTAAAATTCAAAACAAAAAAAAATTATTTAAAAAAATATTTTTTTGCAATTTTATTTATTCTATATTTGGATTCCTCGCATTTTTCTGATAATTATGGATATATTATTTGTTGAATTTCGATTTACGGATTTAAAGATATTATTTATGCCATATTAAATGAATAAATGGCAAAAAAATGAATAAAATATTATTTTATTTAGTTTTTTACTTTCATTGGATTAAAATATTATTATTATTACTTATTTATTGTTGTTTACTAAAATAGTTGTTTGTAATTTAGAAAAATAAAGATGTATGGCATATTGATATGGTAGTGTTGACAACATGGTACAAATGGGCTTCGCACAATGACATCCCGATGGAATAGAGAAGTTAAGCGTGCTGAGGATGGAGTAGTGCTAGCATGAGTGACCGACCGGAAAGTCTGACCACAAGTGTAATTTGACCTAAGATTAAATATACTTAGTGCTAAAAATGTTCCAAGTAAACAATTCAAAAGTTCAAAAAAAATTCGAAAAATAAATTAATTTTTTTTAAAAAAAATCTTTAGTCCAAGGTCGTATTACTACCGGACTAACCCTCGCTACAAAAACGGCCATACGGTGGCCTCTAGTCCCGGGTTGTAACAAACCAGGTCTAAAGATAGGGGGCCTTTAGTCCCGATTTCGCAGTTCCGGGTGCAAAACCAGGACTAAAGACTCTTACAAACTGGGACTATATGCCCTTTTTTCAGAGAAATATATGTTCCGCAGATAGCACGTGGAGGCAAGGTTAGTGACCCTTATTTTAGAGAGTCAGGAGTACACTGATGCAACCTTGCTGCCCCTCCTGATTTCAGAAAACAGCTCTACTGCACTGACGCTTCCGTAGAGGATGGTGTGATGGAGCAGCGACGAGCCAAGGTGCAATGGTTATGTAATTCCTTCTAAGAGTATTCCTGGTTTTAGACATCCAGATAGTGATTCGGCTGGAACTATCCACGAGTTATCCATGGATCACGTATAGATTTTCAAAGTCTATTAAAATATATAACAAAGGGACAAATCTATTAAACCATGATTGCTGACATAATTTTAGTATTTGTCTGGCGTGAGTGTGCACAAGTCACCGCATTTGTTTTAGTTGCATGTAGTCTTTTATGTACATGAAAAATGAAGATGATTTTGATATTCCTTCAATGCAGTATCGAATTTGATCATGCTGATGAGCTATTCGCTACTGCTGGAGTCTCGAAGTGTATTAAAGTCTTTGAATTTTCTACATCACGTGAACTTTTTTAGGGCATTTGCATGCGTTGGCCATAAGCCCATGAAAGAATTCGAGTTACTCTAATTTGACTTATCCTGATTCTTAGGTTGTTAACGATCCATCAGATGTCTACTGTCCAGTTGTTGAAAACTTGAAATGGCTACCATATCTAAACTCAACTAGGATTGGATGTCCAGCCGGCAATGGATGGTGAGACTGACAACAGATGAAGATGGATGCTCTGTTCCACCAGATCGCAGAGGTAGACCGATGAGTGACCGAGACATCGCAGCCACAGAGTACTCGGATCTGAGACACTGCACACCTTGCCGGTCCTCTGACGGGCGCTTGCCGGACAAGCAAAAAACCCCATCAGCTGTCTCTTACTACGGAGGAGCTGTGTACCTATACGTCCCTGCTCGTGATGCCCCAGGCCACACTGGCGGAGCGCCTTGGAGGCGAAACTGGGCTACAGCCCCCCCCCCCCCCCCCCCCCCCCCCCCAAAGAGCTCAAACATTTATCTAGGCATACTCTGCTCACTCTCACTGCACCAGCCGTCTTTTGTTTCCTAGCAGTCAATCAACACAGCTGAGCAAAAAGAAACAGGCCTTTCCGCCTCGATTTTCACTTCGGTGCATGAGTGGCTGGTGGATGGATTTGTTTATTTGCTTTGTAACTGGATAGGGCCTGCATGTTTCGCAAACGTAAACGATGTACTACGTTAGTATTCATTGACTACTTCTTGCTGCTTTTCCTTGCTGGCATCGGTGGATCATGGGTAAAACTCCTCATTTTTATTTTTATGACAGATAGAACTACAAGTCTTTTACTAGTATGTGCTAATTCCTAAATCAAGAAATTGCTGTTTGCCTCACGCTATCCTGTGTAAATCAAGAAATTAAGTGTATTTTAAAGCTTGAAATTCATCTCTTGATGTTTTCATAAATGATATTTTGCGGCAAAATTAGTGTGGAGATCGAGTTGATTTGGCATCCAATTTTTTTTGGCCCCCCCTCTACTTATGATCACGCTCCGCCACTGCCAGGCCAGGTGTGTCGAGTACAACGACAGCAACACACTCCTGCAGACGAGGTACAAGATCAATGGGAGTTCACTCCCACCCAGGTAAAAGACATGAAAATAATGTCAAATTCATTAAACTTTAACATGTGGGAATTCGGTTAATCATCGGAGAAATTGTACCGTAAACTGCTTTCATAGTCACATTTACGAGTTATCTAATTTAGTTGCATTGTCTTAAATTAGCTGCTCAGTGGTAGCGAACATGCAAATGCATCGCATATTTTTTTAGGGGAACCACATGTCATGGTGTTGATAATTCTTAATTTTCGTCAATCTTAGCTAATAACAGTAGATCATCAAACAATTATGTTGACGGCTTATTAATTTACATTGTTCTAGCAAAGACGGTGTGGAGGAAGCCGCTGATAAAAGCGACAAGACCTAGAAGTTGCTGAGGATGCTGCAAGTGGGAGTTACCATTGTGGGTGTGGGCGGCGTCGTGGTTGCCCGTGGCCGGTTGTTCGCCACAACCATGGCTGCCATTTGTCTAAACCATCATAATATATAGTACTTCTATGTCAATTAATAGTATTTGTCATCTTTAGACATGAGCTGATGAGCAGTGCCTAATTTCTTAGGAATGGTTGTAATGTTGGTTTCATGTTGAGATTACCAGATGAAATAGTTGGCTTTGTCATTTGGATATTCTGATCAGGTGCCTGATGGTTATTAAGAAATAAGAATGGCGATCTGAATGACACTTCTCTGTTAAAGCCTGATTGGCCACAGATGGATCAAATATATAGTATGAGATGCCACTACTATTTACATTACACGAATATATATTATTTCCTTTGCCGAGCTGCCTTAGTGGACTTTATAGAACAAAAATGTTGTTGCAATATGTATAAAGGCTTCGCAGAAAAATTATGTTGATGCAAGATATATAAGGGCTTCACTGATTGAAGGAGTGCTCCATATGTTTATCCAAGTTTGTATACCTATTTTCTTGCAGCCCTGAATGTAGAACTGTTCGTAGGGTTTTCTGCATTGTAACAGTTCTGAAGCTTTGATTTACAAATTTTCATGGGCACAATGCGGAAACTTTAACTTTAAAAAAATTTATAAGAGACCGTAGCAACGCACGGGCATTTTACTAGTATATACAATTTTGATAGTTACATGGAGATCATAATTACCGGGACTAGAGCCCGCCTGTTCGATTACATGGAGATTAGTAGCGCCTATTCACACTAAATTCTCCGGCATAGTCTACGATCTCTTTGAAAATAAATCTCGCCAGCTCCTCCACAATTCCTAGTAGTTGATCCCACATTCTCTCGAACTATATAAGAAAAGAAGATCAATTTGAATATCAATCATGATAAAAAAGTGACGGTAATAAAATGATGGTGTGAATGTATTGTTTACGTCGACTCTATAATCGTTGTGCTCGGTGGTAAACGTGCGAATGAACTCACAAACGTAGAATCCATATAGATTCGACCCCTGTGGCAGCCTCGTGCACTTTACGAGAATAGAATTCAATAAAAATAATAATCTAGCATCATTATTAAATTGAAACTATAAGTAAAGAGATGCGCGGACATATCACGTGCTACTTACTGAGACTGCCTTAAACATCAGCTTCTGACTAAAGGAACCCGTAACCTCACGCTTGAACTGGATCCAAACCCTGCCCGGTGAAAAAATGAATGAATGAATGAATTATTCATTACTTGATATCTCAGGAAATCAACGAAAGAGACCGATATAGCGAAGAACTTTCTTCTGGAGCATGTCCTGCATGCTGCGGAAATCTTTCAGGTTTCTCTTTGATGGGTCCATGACTTCAACTTTTTCCTTATCAAGTTGAATGTCTAGCAGAATCCAGTGAAAGTTGCAAACATTTATATATACATCAGTAACTCATCAGTTACACTTAGCATCGAGTAATCAAAAGTGAATATGTATAACAGAGTAAGAATCTCACTTGAAATTGTAAGGAAACAGTATGTGGTCACATAAATTTTGCTCCATTAGAAACCTTAAAATGTTTTTCTCCATGTCCTAAGGTTTTGTTGTTAGCGTGGTTATATGTACTTTATGTGGGTCAATGAACCCAATATTATAGATTCTTCTTATTTTACATTCCCCGATCTTCATTACACATAATAATAGAGTATAAAAGGATATAATGAGGATAATTACATGCAATGAACTGAACAACTGAAAAATTGAACATGTAGATAATGAATTCAACAACTTACAGACAATAGCAGCCGAGAATAGATTTGTCGAGGGCGTCGAGATTGTATAACTGGAATATCTAAAAACTCAACACGGACCTCGTCGGGTCTGAAGTAGTACTCACGTGGGACTTCCGCTATGATCATTATTCTCCCTTGCTTTACGACTGTCAAGTACCATTTATGGAGATTCCACATTTGTGTTGGCAGTTCTTTCAACTTCTCTTTGCTGACCAAATCCCCACCCGTGATATATCTACGGGATAAACAACCTTGGGTAAATTGTCGTCTTGGGAGCCTAACAATGCAGCAACACTAACATTCATACTGGCCGCCAACTTCGCAGTTGCTTCCATATCTATTGGTTGGGGAACTGATACGTCAGAAACATATCTATAATTTTTGATGTTCCATGCTTCTTTAGTATCTACTTTGCTTTGCTTTGTCTACACTTTGAGGTGTTATTATATGTTTTCTGTTACTAACCTATTAACAAGATGCCACAGTGCCAGTTGCCTGTTTTCTTCTCTTTTTGGTTCCAGAAAGGCAAAAAATCAATATTCTCGGAATTGGACGGGACAAAAGCCAAAGTCAATATTTTACTGTGGGGAACACGAAGCCGGAATACGAGACAGAGGAGAGTCACCAGGGGGCCACACCCCCTGGCCACGCGGGTGGGCCCACCCCACGCCTGGGGGGGTGCAGCCGCCTTGACGACCCACCTGCCTTGCCTCTTCGCCTATAAAGAGCCCTCGATGCCTAAACCCTAAGTACCCGATCAATATTCCACGAAACCGTCTGTAGCCGCCGCCACCATAGTCCCTAGATCGGGAGGGTATGAAGCTCTTCCCGACACCCTGCCGGAGGGGGGATCATCCCGGAGGCTTTCTTATTCATCATGCCAGCCTCCGGTATAAAGCGTGAGTAGTTCCACCTTGGACTACAGGTCCATGTAGTAGCTAGATGGTTGTATCTCCTCCTTTGTGCTTTCATGTCTAGATCTTGTGAGCTCCGTTCATGATCAAGATCTCATCTATTTGTAATCATGCATGTTGTGTTTGCGGGGATCCAATGGATATTGAGATTACTATGTCAGATTGATTAATGGCTTTGTCTTATTGATTCTATCATGTCTGTGTTGTTTGTGATCTTGCATTCTATCCATTGTTAGTAGCTATCTTGGCCAAGTAGTTGCTAGTGACTCCAAGAGGGAGTATTTATGCTTGATAGTGGGTTCATGCCTCTATTTAATCTAAGGGAAGTGACAGAAATATCTAAGGTTGTAGATGTACTGTTGCCACTAGGGAGAAAACAACGGTCTCTTGTTCATGGAACAAGTGGATCATTTACCTTACATACTTTGCTTAAAGAAGTTATCTGTTGCTTGCAACTTAATACTGGAGGGGGTTCGGATGATAACCCAAAGGTGGATTTCTAGTCATAGATGCACTTGGATGGCGGTCTATGTATCTTGTTGTATTGCCCAATTGAATCTCATAGGATCATGAATGCCTAGTATTGCATTGTTATGCCTTGCTCAGTCCTGTCAATTTCCCTGTTGTAATTTGTTTACCCAGTATGCCATGTTTGTTTATCTAAGGAGAACACCTCTAGTGAACTATGGACCCCGGTCCAATCTTTACCATTGATACATCTTTCACTGTTCCACTGTTACTTGTTGCAAACCACTTACCTTCCACACCATACAGTTAATCCTTTGTTACAGCAAACCGGTGAGATTGAAAACCTCACTGTTTGTTGGGGGCAAAGTCTTGAGTTTGTGTTGTGCAGGTCTCCAAGCTGCTAGCAACACCTTTGAATCGTTTCCTTCCTCCTACTGGTTCGATAACCTCGGTTTCTTACCGAGGGAAAACTTGCTGCTGTGCTCATCATACCTTCCTCTTGGGGTCTCCCAACGGGGCTTTGATAACAAGCCTTCATCAGGAACATTTTCGGATAACACCTTGAGGGGTTGGATCGATTGTTTGGCCTATTGTCCGAGAAGGATAACGTCTGATCATTTACTGCTTGCACTTTTACTTGATGTTTTGCTGCCGCTTGCACTTTTACTTGCTGATTTTCTTTCGCTTGCACTTTTACTTGATTTGATCTTCGCCACTTCTTCCTGAAGTGTGCGTAGATAGACATCTATCTTATGGTGCAACTCATATTGCGATTTTGTGTTCAGAAAATTAAGTGCGTACGCCTTTTGCTTCTCGGTGTACACCGGAGCAGGATCGGGTTTCTTATTTTCCAAATACGCAGCAACTTTGGCCTTTTCGATCGCTACGGTTTCCTCGTTAGTGTGATCGTAAGGTCTGATGGAAATATTCTTATGAGGTACTATTGGGAGGGGCAAAATTTTTCATTTTGGGTTGCTGCATCGTTTAGTACTCATTGACAGATCAAGCTTCCTCTTATTGTCCTTAGCGGGCGACAAAGACTATTGACCCTATGGCAGAGATCGATATGGACTCACGATGTGGTGGTCGTAGTCATCTGGGGTGGGCTTCTTGGAGGTGATGGAAGTGAAGGTGACCTGCGACGACTCGGAGGCGGTGTTGGCCTTGGGGCCGAGCCTGAAAACTTGATGTTGTTCTTATCCCATAGAATGATACCACCTAGTACTTCTCCGAGTGTCCTCTCACCTTTAGGTCCAGGGATGTCAAGCTCCATTGACTCCCACTCCGTTACGATTTGATCCACCCCGACTTTAGCATAGCCATGTGGAATCTCACAGCCATGCCAACGTGCGTTAGGTGGACAAGGTAAAGCACATTCGACCGCCACCTTCACGGATATGTTCTTCAACTTCTGATGGATCTCTGCTCCTTGATTCCATCCACGGGGTAGCAGGGACCGTCATCTATCATCCGTGCATCATCAGACGGGACCTCCGATTCAGCCACGCTGCTTCTCCGCTGAGATGGGTTGGCGGTAATATCGAGTGCAGGATCTTGCAGGCGCGTTACTCCTCTAAGTTCATCAATCTGCTACTGTTGCTTCTCAACTCTTGCTAGCAGCTGGTTGAACTTGTCTCCCTCCTCCTCCTCCCGTTGCTGCTTTGCTCTCACTCGGCTTCTATAAGTACCTTAGTCCTTAGGAAACCCAGTCTCCCACGTATAACTAGGGCCAAGGCCTCGTACTCGTCCTCCGTGTTCATCATTCCTGAGGACCAAGGTCAGCAATTATTTCTCTCTATCAGGATGGAACTTTGTTATCCCCCTTTAATTTCTTTCACCACTTTCAACCATGTATCCTTGGGTACCATTCTTCGTGAATTGGTTCTGGAATGATCCCTTTAGCAGACAGGTCTTTCTCTTTTGCATCCCACTTTGGCATGGCAGTCGCTATTGGGGATATGCTATATGGGTATCCTCATAGCATGTCTCCTATCCGGATAACCCGGGTGGACCACAGTTGGTAGCATGGCCTATGGCCTGCTGGACGGCCCAGTTAGATGGATCCAGAAGGGAGGCCCATGCCGGATAAAGTAAGGCTACGGTTGGAGTCACCGACGTACCCGGAGCCTTGGAGTACAAGACACGCAAGACTAGTAATAGACAGTGTAGGACTCTGTAACCTGTCCGGCTAAGGACTTTTCCCTATAACCCTAGGACCTGGAGACTATATAAGTCGGGCCTATGGGAGCCTTTAGGGCACAATCTTAGACGTTAACTTAGACTTTCTAGTCATCTCGCACAGTGAACCAATCCCTGTAACTCGGCGTATTGCCCTTATAGTGATTTATAGCAGGAGTAGGATTCCGCCACCGTCGTGGGATCTGAACCTGGGTAAGCTGTGTTACCTCGTACCTGTCAACCATCTGCCTTCCCCCACGTCTCTAAACACGCACTGTGAGGACCCCTCCATGGCGTACTCATTGGCAATACCACGACAGTTGGCGCCCACCGTGGGGCAAGAGGCGCTTCAGGCTCTTCAGCGGGCGAGGACCAAGATCTTCGCGGGAATCGGCAAGACCGTAGCCATCGGTCGGGTTCTCTTCTCCGGCAACATTCTGATCGTCCCTCCCGACGAGTTCTGGATCCCGGCGAAGACAAACCCTACACGGTGCTCGATCGTTCCTATCGGAGACATCCACCCCTTCATCGGCGAAACCGACTCGGGCACTAGTTCCCTGAGAATCGGAGGAGCATCAAGGACCGCAGGGACCGCCTAAGGGCAGGACACGTTCGCGGAAGGATCAATGTCGGATCTCTCTTCGGAGTTTTCCGGCAAAGATCAGAAAAATTCAAGGCCCATCCAAACCGCCCCTGTGCAGGATATAAAGGTGGAAGATCGCTGCAAGTCCGCCGGCTTCGCCCGTGCGTCTGGACAACAGAGATCCAAGTTCGTCGGCGTGGTTACCATCTTCGATCTGGTGCGTTGCGTTCTAAGAGAGGGCGAAACCCCCCCGCGATTACCTTGACAGGTGGCTCCGTATACGAGCTGATCTGGTCCACTACCCCGATGATAATGCTATGTATCACTTTGTGGAAGGACTGGACCATGGCACGCTTCTCCGACATTCTCTAAGACGGCAGCAGGCGTCAGGCCGCCTTACCCTCGATGGCATGGTGAACACCGTCAACAACTAAGCGGAGGTTGAAGCGACATCTCAGACAGCGCTTGCGCTCATCGACGGAGCCCCTCTGATTCAGCCACCGCCACCATCGCCTCCGGCCGCCATCGTCGCAGCAGTGCCGCCACCTCCAGTCATCGTCGCTGCCGTTGCACCTCCACCGCCCGTCATCGAGGAAGTCCTGGCACCCTCCGACTCTGTGATTGACGCGCTCTATGCCGACTTCAGTGCAGATTCGGAGGAGATAGATTTCAGTCCAGAAGAGCTAGACTCCGCTATGCAGGAGATGGAGGAGGAGTACACGCACGACGAGCAAGCCAACAACGTCGTCGTGTCTCGAGAGGTGTTCGTCACCATTGGGACGGCGATGGATGAAGATCAACCCAGACGAGATCCGCCTGTAGCGCTGGACAAGGGGAAGGGGCCCCTTATTGCTGCTGACGATGATCGCGCAAAGGTCATGCCTCCTCTGCCTAACCCAGTGCAGCGGCTGCAGGAACTCGGCACCGGCCCGAGCAACAACAACACTGCAAACTTGCCGCCTCCGGCATCTACGTATGCTACTGCCCAAGTTACTCCAGCTGATAGAGTGATGTACGACAATCACCTCGTTGAGCCACTGACTGTAGCTCATATCCGGAACATGACTCAGCTCGACGAGAAACGTCAGCAGCTGCTGGAGAAAAAGCAGGCCATCGCGGAGCAAGGAGCTAAGCTGGATCGCGATCTAGTCAACGCGCAGAAGTCCATAGAGAAGGCTAGAGCAATGGAGGCCGAATACAAGACTCTGCTGCAGCAGCAGAAGGCCAAGAAAGCTCCAGCTCGCGTCATCAACGATCCTGGTGTATGGCAAAACCTAGGATGGGCTCCCTCGAAGCCGGCACAGGCCAAGCCATACATTGACAGTGAAGGCAAACAGCTGATGCCCACCCCACTCCTTAACCTCGCCTTCGCCAAGACCCTTCTGGAGCAGGATAGATCGCCCGAGGCAGTGGAACAGGTCTATGACCTAGTGGCCAAGGCGATGAAGCAGCAGGAAAATGCCACCTCTTAGAGGCTTGAGTCCGACCGAGCGCTTTGCCAGTCTAGCCAGTACAAACCGCCAAGGGACATATCTCCTCTTGATGTCGGGTCCCAGACGGGTTCATCCGAACGAAGACGGAGGGATGCGCGCAACAGGAAGGATGCTATCCCCATATCCTCCCACCACAGAGAAAAGGCCTGACCTCGTCGCCCATCGCCACCTCCCCGATCCCCCCGACATCGCGAAGATCCCAAGGCTCATCATCGTACGGATATGCCCCCGCCAAGGCAGTGCGACATCGTCATCCGCGACAACACGGAGCAGACCCGTCATGACGGAGAGCGCAACCAAGGACACAAGAGCAGGTCACGCCATGACCCTCCGCGTCCGACAAGCAACCGAGACAGGCACGAGGTGTCGCAGGAGGGTAACATCAAGAAGGCTAACCCACCGCCATCTCCGCCTCCGTCGCCACCTAGCAGTCACCATGGCGGAAGGGGCCCGCGTTGTTCACGCAGCCCATCCTCTGTTGACAAGAAGAAGAAGAACCCGAAGCCATACGATGCACGTTCGCGGATCGATAAGATCCACGAGGCCCAGGAAGGACCTGGGACCATGTTGCTTTGGACCTGCAATACGGTCCGCAACTTACACCAAAGGTTTCCGAATTGACAAGACCATCAAGCCCTATGACGGCACCGCCAAGTCAGCCACATGGTTGCAGGACTACGACAACGCAGTGGAGATTGCCGGAGGCAACCCCAACGTTGCCGTCAAGTACCTCCCGTTAATGTTGGCGGGCACAGCCCGTCATTGGAACGACGACTTGCCAGAGAAATCCATCTACAATTGGTTGTACATGCAAGAAGCGTTCACCAAGAACTTTGAGGGTACATACAAACGTCCCTGTAGTGTTGGTGATCTACAACGGTGCGTGCAAGAGAAAGACGAGACATCTCGTGCCTACCTCTCCCGCTGGCTAGATATGAAGAATTCCTGCGCAGGAGTGCACACTCATACCGCCATGGCTACCTTCATCGATGGGTTGGAAAGGGGCACGTTGCTCTGACATAAGCTGAAGCGCTTGTAGGACAATCACCAGCTTGACTTGAATCAGATGATTCAGTTGGCCAGTGAGTTCGCAGCTGCCGACGATGATGCTCGTGGCTCCTTGCCGGCAACGGCCGTTCCAATTCAAGCTCGGAGGAACAGCAGTACAAAGCGGAAAACCGCTCGAGAAGAAAAGAAATCCACCGACATGGTCGCTATGACTTTTGCAGGACGAGGTGATGGCGGACAACGTGGCCGAGGACGGGGAGCTGGTCGTGGGCAGCAAAGAGGAAGTGAAACTACCTCGGCGCTGCTCCGCGTTCCCCAAACCTATGAGGAGTACCGCGATATGTTGTGCCTCGTACACCTCGATGTCAACGGTAAGGCCACCCATACCAATCGACACTGCAAGTTCATCAACAACCTCAAGGAAGACCCGGAGTCCGGATATAAGCGAAGTCAGAAGAACAGACCGCGAGGCAAGGGCAGGGGAAGAAGAAGGAGGAGGAATCCAAGGATTCAAGTGACATGGAAGAGGACGTTGACCCCAAGCACGCCGCCAAGAGCGAAGACAAGGGAAAGAACCCCTTCACGAAGAAGGCACCGGTCTACCACACTTTCCTTGGCACCCCCACCGTCCGACAACAGAAGACCTCTCTAAGGATCCTGATGGCTACTCTACCCCCAGTTCCCTAGTACCTGCACTGGTCGGAGGTTCCAATAACTTGGGACAGGACGGACCACACATACCTTATTCCTACGGAGAACCAATACGCCATGGTCATCAACCCCTTGATTGACGGCATGGAGTTCACCAAATGCATGGTGGATAGTGGAAGAAGCATCAACATTATGTACCTGGATACACTACAGAAGATGAACTTGACAGAGGCAAACCTAAGGCGGACCAACACCATCTTCCATGGCGTAGTTCCTGGCCGGGAGGCTCAGTCCCTTGGGTGCATCACACTCTAGGTTGCCTTTGGCGATGTTAATAATTACCTCCAAGAGCGCATGACCTTTTAGGTGGTCCCCTTCAAGAGCGTGTACCACGTCATATTCGGCCGCGACATATTCCACACGTTCATGACCAAGCCATGCTTTGTCTACAACAAACTCAAGATACCCGGACCAAACGATGTCATCACCGTATCCGGAAGCTTTACCAAGGCAAGGGACTGCGAGATTAACGAAGCAACCTTCACGGAAGCTGTCCTCTATAGCAAAGAATTCAAAAAGATCTAGAGCAAGGTCGATGACTCAGAGATGGCCGCATCGAAGAAGCAGATCTCCGACTCCGCTCCTGCGTTCAAGGCTGCCATCGAGACCAAGCCGGTGGAACTTGTGGTAGGCGATGCCTCCAAGACCACCGCCATTGGGACAAACCTGGATCCCAAATAGGAAAGCGCGCTCATCGAGTTCCTCCATGAGAATAGGGACATCTTTGCCTGGCAACCTTCCGACATGAAAGGTGTACCTAGGGAACTTGCCGAGCACAGCTTAAACATTGATCCAAAATCCAAACCAGTGAAGAAACCTCTACGACGCTTTGGAGATGAGAAGAGACGCGCCATTGGCAAAGAGATATCTAGGTTACTTAAGGCTAGTTTTATCCGAGAAGTCCTTCACACCCAATGGGTGGCCAATCCTGTACTTGTCCCCAAAAAGGGAACCAATGAATTAAGAATGTGCGTTGATTACACCGGCTTGAACAAAGCGTGCCCCAAAGATCCGTTTGCTTTGCCTCGCATGGATCAAGTCATTGACTCGACGGCTGGCTCGGAACTTTTGTGTTTTCTCGATGCATACTCAGGATACCACCAGATCAAGATGAGGAAGTCGGAGCAATTGGCCACTTATTTCACTACCCCATATGGCATGTTTTGCTATGTTACGATGCCCTTTGGGCTGAAAAACGCAGGTGCTACGTACCAGCGGACAATGCAACGTTGCCTTCACGACTAAATTGGTCGGAATGTTCACGCATATGTGGACGATATCGTGGTGATGTCTAAAAAGTCAAATGACTTAATCTCTGACTTAAAAGAAACCTTTGATAATCTCCGGAAATACAACATGATGCTTAACCCTAAGAAGTGCGTCTTCGGGGTTCCAGCCGGCAAATTGTTGGGTTTCGTCGTTTCCCAACGAGGAATCGAGGTCAACCTGGAGAAAATCAAGGCCATCTTAAACATAAACCGTCCGACATTCCTAAAGGACATTCAATGACTAAAAAGTTGTGTTGCAGCAGTTAGTCGGTTCGTCAGCTAACTTGGAGAGAAGGCTCTGCCGCTGTACAAGTTGCTGAAGAAGGCGGACAAATTCACGGGGACGGACGAACAGATGCAGCATTGAAGCAGCTCAAGGAGATTCTTTCCTCAGCGCCCATCCTTGCAGCACCCGAGCCTGGCGAGCCCCTGTTAATTTACATGGCGGCAACCAACCGGGTAATCAGCATCGTCGTCGTGGTAGAGCGGAAGGAACCATGCTATGAGCACGGAGTTCAACGACCAGTTTACTATGTGAGTGAGGTCTTGACGGAGTCCAAGCAGCGTTACCCGCACAACCAGAAGATAGCTTATGGAGTATTCCTTGCTTCTCGGAAGATGAGGCACTACTTTCAGGAGCATCCAATCACAGTGGTGAGCAAGACTCCACTGTCCAACATTATCAACAACAGCGACGCTACAGGAAGGGTCGCGAAGTGGGGCATTGAACTTGCCGCCTTCGAGATCACCTACAAGAGACTCGACGCTATCAAGTCACAAGCCTTGGTGGATTTTGTTGCAAATTGGATGGAGATGCCATATGCTACTCCGTTGCCGGAACCAGAGTACTGGGTGATGCACTTTGACGGATCAAAGCTGCTCAACGGCTCGGGGGCTGGTGTATTTCTACAGTCACCAACAGGAGACAAGCTACACTACGTTCTGCAGATCCACTTCGAGGCTACAAACAACATGGCGGAGTATGAAGCACTCATTCATGGACTACGTTATCCAAGGATATTGGCATCAAGCGCATAGTTTGCTGTGGAGATTCTGACTTGGTTGCCCAGCAGGTGGCTTGCACCTGGAATGCGCGGAACCCAATGATGGCGGCATATCGAGACGAAGTGGACGAGATAGCCAAGATCTTCTTGGGATACGAAGTCAAGTATGTTCCTAGGGAGCAAAATGAGGCGGCTGATCTGCTGTCTAAGCTTGGATCATGGCGCAAACGAATTCCGCCAGGAGTTTTCCTAGAGCATCTGTGTAAGGTTCCCAACCTTTAATAAGGTAGAGATCCCTGTGTTTACAATGCTAGTCCCTGGATCAATAGCTAGCATCCACAATTAAGATGTAATATCAAGAAACATAGGTCATAATACAACTATATAACCAGGAATAAAGTAATTTATTACATCTTACATAGCTCATTTGGCTATCTCATTACAATGCAGCAGAATATAACAATAGCATGGGGTCCTTCATCTTCAAAGTGCCACAGGCAGACATGTTGGTTGTAGACTTGTAATCCTAATTATTAAACTTCACTAATATCAAACAAACCTGCAACATAACAAGTTACAGCCACAAGGGTCAATACATTTTAATTGTATTGGCAAGTGATACTATGGTAGTATATTGGAGTCTATCATCTATATGAATTTGGCTAAGTGTAGCTTAACTTGCTTTTCTCAAAATAGATTTTCCTTATCATTTGAAAACACTATGTTTTTGCATGACAAAATCTTTCCCAAGGCATCTCCCAATAGAAATTGGTGATCCTTCAATCCCTTGTTCACCCACCAGTTTTTAACTTAGAAATTGGGATGAGGAGATTCTTGATAGCTTCCATGTCTTGATGCTCAAATTGTCCTTTGCCAGGGACATGGCTAAGTACTTAGATTTTACACTCTGCAGAGGTGGTGCACTTTCCCCACAAGACTTGGTTTCACCAAGACAAGATCTTTCAAAAGCCTTCCCTTAGACCAGAATGGACGCGCTCCAACCTATCATTCCCCTACCACCAAGTGTCCATTTGGGTAAGTTATTGCAACCTATATGATCCAGGCAGAGCCCATAATGCCAAGTGGCTGCACTTGAAGCTTCTCAACATTTGACATCTTAAATCTCTTTGTTCCTGGGTGGCCATCCACAAGTGAGATACACAAGGTAAACCATAGAAATGGGCCTTGTGAACCACTCAACACAAACCATTCCTTCCATTCCACCCAGGTGATTCATTCACTTAGTTGTTTTATTAAAAAAACACAAGTCCTCAGACTTAGAAATTTTCCATAGCATGAATATACATTCCACCCTTGTTTTCTACTAGCTAAGCTAAGATAAGCATGATAGTAGTAAGAATCTTAACTTAGGAAATTCTACTAAGGTTTCATCTACTAGGATTTCCCATGGCATAGTTTATACTTAGGAAAAATTCCATGCAAGTCCTACTTAGAAATATCACTAATGCATAGTGAAAATAATGGGACAAAAGTATGAAGCATCACTTGACTTTTTGGTAGAGAGTATAAGTTCACTCCTTGATCTTTGCAATGTTCACTCACTTCAAATCACTACAATTCAATCAAGCAAACAATATTTTAATCTACCATTCAAGCAATTCATCACATAAAATAATAGTGACAAGACAATGCATGCAAGCATGCCAAAATTTGTTTTATTTACAAAAGTGGTTTATAACAGGTTATAAACATTATAAAACACTTATTGGTCATTTTATAAAGTGGCAAAACTATTTGCAAAAGATTTTACCTATAAACCATTTTCAAACCAAATCATTATTTTATGGGGTTCAAAATGCCTTTATCAAAGTAATAATTTTTATAGGGTTCACCAAATACATTTTCAAATCATAAAACTTGGTGTTTGGGGTCAGCGAGTTTATTCCAAAACAGTTCCCAAAGATTTTCTCCCAAAAGCATTTTCAATAAATAAACATTATTTTTATTTGACTAGAAATGGTTTAAATCAAGAGTTTATTCTTTTGCTTCACCAAATACATTTTTGAAACCACCAATTGATTCCTAGGGTCAATAGGTTCAAAACAAACCATTTGCCAAAGATTTTATTCTCAAAATCATTTTAGAACAAATTTTATATTCTAAACATGCATACACAAGTTTCTGCAAAAACAATCAATTTAACAGAAGCATTTTACTAAACAAAGTGCATGGTCAGAAATTATTTGTCTTGCTGATTCCATTGATATAAAATTTGTAAAATTTGGACGTGTGGTTTGAAAGTTATGAATTTTGCAAGTTTACTAATTCAATAGATCAAATTCTATTTTTAAATCAACACACTGGCCACGCGTCGCTTTCCTACTGGCTGGTACCGATTCGTTTGGATCATGCACTGAGGATCGCTGGATTAAGTTACATCGCATGGCACAGATTGCATACCCCTTTGGCTTTAAGTGATTCTATCGCATCCATTAGATCAACATCTAACGACCATCATCACCCTGACCATGTTCTGGCGGCGCTCGACGCTGCGCGCGGCGGCGACGCTCGGCTAGCGGTGGAGCTGGCGATGCAGGAAGCAAGAAGGGAAGAGGGATGGCTCACAGTGATCGCAGTGACGTGGGGAAGCTCAAGGTGGTCTTCGGATAGCAGGGGGCGCCGGGTGTCGTCGGAATCCCTCGCCGGAGGTGCTCCTGGCGTCGGGTGCGGTCAGACGTCGACGGGGGCGAGGCTACAGAGCGTGCTAAGACGAGTGGAAGACACAGTCAGATGCACAAGGACGTGACGATGATGCGTGCGTGAAGGAGAAAGAGAGGGGTGGTCAGGTTCTTACCAGAGGCTTCGCCGGAGAGAAAACAGACGGTGGCGGCGGTGGTCGTCGTCGTTGCCGAGGTTCTGGGGCGCGCGGGGACGAGTTGGCGTTACGGGGAGATGCGCCAGGGTCTGGGGAGCAAGCGAGCGTGGTCGAGGGGGCAAGGGGCGGAGGAGGCTGGCCGGAATTGCCGCGGTTGTTCGCCGGAGACCGTGGCGGTGTAAGCGGAAAATGGGGACGGCCTGGGGGCTCTTTTGCCGCGGTGTCTGAGGGGAAATGAAGGGGAGAGAGAGGCGGTTAAGAATGCATGGTCGCAGGGGGGAATTCACTGGGCCATTTACGCGTATTGATTCGAGCATTCAACGGCAGAAACTGCCAGGCGAGTTCATCGCGGGGAGGAAGACGATGACGTGGTCGCAGGGCCCGTTTGACAACGAGTGAGAGAGAGTGGGGATGGGGTCCACGCGTCAGCGTCCTTGCGGGTTTCTTTCGCGGTGAAAAAATGTTTCGCTCGGGTGAGAGGTAGAGGTGGGCTGGACTGGGCTTAATGGCTGGGCTGTATCCGTTCCATTTTTTTTTGTTCCTGATTCTTTTTCTTTTTCCTTTTCTAATAATCTGTTTTGGTTTTTGTTTAATTATTTTAACAACAATTTGAATTCAAAACTCAACCAAAATTTGTGTAGGTTTAAATACTGATTAGTAATATAATCTGAAGTCAATTTTGAAATAAAATTTTATTCTTTTTGGGGTCTTTTTTAATTATTCAAAAGGCCCTTGTTTTAAATCAAATAAGATTTAATAATATTTTCAAACACCATTTAAGTTTCTAAAAACTTTCCAAATCTTTTCAGTAGGTTTTTATTTGTTTAATAGGGTGTCAATTAATTCATCTTGAATTATTTGGAAAGTATTTAATATGATTCATAAATCATTTGAATTGGGTATTTGTTTTATTTCCAATGGAATTAGATATAGTTTAATTCCCTAAATTTTATTTGGAATATTTCTTTAATCTTAATTAAGTTGAATTAAACAACTTTTATTTCACTTGGGTAAATTTCAAAATACTGTTTTCTCATAAATTATATAAATTATTCTTATTAGAGATTTGTCTTTATTAAAATAAGGATAGAATGGTTAATGTCATTTTATTTTATTTTGGAAATTCTTTATCCTTTTATTTTTATTTAGATTTGGATTATATTCATTCCATTTGCTTATGGATTTGGCCAAAATTTAATTTGGTCTTTAATTATTCCTTATTTTAATATTTCTTTATTCTTCTTATAAAATCCATATCTTTTTATTTAGAGATCCAAACTTGGTGATTCCAATTTGTAAAATCTTATTTGATATTTATTTATAGTTTTAAATATCTTTAGGACCATTTGCTCATCATTTGGTATGGATTTCTAGATAGGTTCTTTATTATCTTTGGAAATTACTTTTCCTTATCTTATTAAATTCATAAGATTTTATCCATGGTTCCAATTTAAGTGAAACCAATTTATATGGTTTTATAATATTTCCATTTTTCATTCTTGATCATTTTGAAATGTTTGGTTGACCAATTTTTATATGGATCCAATCCATAGGTTTGGAGATAACTTTGGAAATGATTTTTATTCCATTAGGGTTTTAGGGTTTTGGATTTATTTTCCAAGTGTTTAAATTTCCAGATGTATTTTAAGAGGAATGCATTTCTCTTGATTTGGATTTTTTGTTGGATTCAAATATTTAACCAAAGTTTGTTCCAGATGGGATTTTAAGTTTCCATTTAGAAACAAAAGTTTCTTTTCACCCTAAAATTCAACAATAATTTATTTTGTTTATTTATTTTTTTCACATTACAAGATTTGGAAAATCTTGGGATGTGACAATCTGCGCACACCATCCGTGAAGGGAGCCGACATCGACAACCCGGACAGAGCTGACTCTTTCGTCAACATGGTGGCAAAGGTCCCTCCGGCTTGGACAAAACCGTTCATGGAATATCTCGAACATGGAACTTTGCCCGACGACGAGGTCGAAACACGGCAAATAGTACGACGAGCAAAGGGTTATACCATAATCAATGGACAACTCTACAAAAGGAGCACTACTGGTGTATACCTAAAGTGTGTTTCCCAACTAGAAGGTATGGAAATCCTACACGAAATCCATATCGGAGATTGCGGGCATCACGCCGCTCCTCGATCATTGGTCGCAAAAGCCTTCCTGCAAGGATTCTATTGGCTGACCACGAAGGCGGACGCCGACAAGCTGGTTGAGACATGCATGGGATGCCAGTATTATGCCCGACAACCACATGTTCCTGCTGAAGAATTGCGAACAATACCAATAACTTGGCCATTTGCAGTCTAGGGGCTAGACATGGTTGTTCCGTTACAAACGACACCATGTGGGTGTACACATCTGCTCGTAGCAGTTGGTAAATTCACTAAATGGATAGAAGCTAAACCCATTAGAAAGCTTGATGGGGCAACTGCCCTCAGGTTTTTCCGGGATCTAGTGGTGAGATTTGGTCTCCCACATAGCATTATCACCGACAACGGCAGCAACTTGTCACTCGGAGAAGTGGAGGCTTATTGTTGGGAGAAGGGCATCCGACTTGACCTTGCATCTGTGGCACACCCACAATCCAATGGTCAGGTTGAGCGAGCCAATGGATTAATTCTGCAGGGGATCAAGCCACGTCTTGAGGCACCGCTACATAGAGCAGCTGGAGCCTGGGCGGAAGAATTGCCATCTGTGCTGTGGAGTTTACGAACTACACCCAACAGATCCACCAGCTACACCCCTTATTTCATGGTATATGGAGCAGAAGCCGTCCTACCTTCCGACATACTTCACGACGCACCAAGAGTCGCCGCATATGACGAAGATGATGCTGAAGAATCCAGACGCCTAGATGTGGACCTTCTAGAGGAGGAGCGCGTTTTGGCATGCCAAAGATCCACCATCTACCAGCAAAAGCTACGCAGCTACCATAGTCGACGCGTTCGTCATTGCTCGTTTAAAGAGGGGAATTTGGTGCTCCGACTTAAGCAGAAGAAGTCACACAGGTTATCCCCGCCATGGGAAGGACCGTTCATCATAAGCAAGGCGCTACTCAATGGATCTTACTACCTCGTTGACAATCGTGAACTGAAGGATAGACCCAACGAGGATCATAAGCGTAAGCGACGTGACCCGTATGATGACTACCCGGAGCTTGATCGGCCATGGAACATAGCACAACTACGTCCTTTTTGCACTTAGTATTTTTATCTAATTGTGTACCTCTTATATGATCAATGAAATAAAGCTCTTTGGTTCACTAGTATTTCTGAGTCTTTTACCTCCTTTAGTGTTCATTTTTGGATCATGTAAAACCTTTATGCACAAGTTTTGCGATTGCACTTGTGAAAATTCCGCCTACGGGCGTCAGCTTAAGTTTTCTGGTCTACATGTTCTTTGTTGTTTTTATGTGGATTCTGGAGTAGTGACTTTTGTCACTTATTGTCGGCGATTTTGTGCTTAGGTTATTAACAGTGCCATTGGGCATCATCACCTGAGCGCATGGTTCTGACAACAAGTCTTCTGACTCATGAAAGGTCAAGCATAAAAACCAGAATAATGGATAAACCATCACTTGCCTAAACAATATATACATGCTGGAAACTGATTCTTAAGTAGCAGGACATACAACATTGTTTTCCGCCTTAAGTTAAATACATAGTTTTTTCCACATACGCACCAAAGTTGAAACAAATATTACAAGTTGTTTTTTATTCCTTTGGCACAGGCGACTTAGAAGCAGCGTCATCAGCAGCAGGAGAACCACCCTCGAAGTCAGCGGTGTGAAGAGACTCGGAGGAGCTTTGGTTGCCGTCATCGATGGTATTCCTTGGCACGAAGACGTCGACATCGACTAACTCGGCAACTCTGGTGTCATAGCCCGCGAGTGACGACAAGATGGATTCGTGATTAATCGCCTTGCCATCTTCATCCACGTTGGGAATGCCAGAGGTCACCGTGTCGATGTCGGCATCTTCATAGTGTGCCTTCACCATTGATAGCGCCATCCTTGCGCCAGCCCATGCACATGAAGCTTTCCAGCTTGTGATACGCTCGGGGGCTCGACGCAAGATCTCCGAGTACTTCGCCACAAAGTCCGATGCCTTAATGTTGATCTGGAGGGGCTTGGCGATTTCTTTTGCTTGCGCGATGGCAGTGTTAATGAAGTTGCCGGCAAGAACCATGCATTCCTTGGCTGGAGGAGGCGAACGGGTTAAACCCATAGGAGCTGCAAATTCCGACAAGGAGCACATGAGTTCAAAAGTTTAAAGTATCCAGACTATATGAATCCAAGGCGGAGAAAACTTACTGAAGATGCTGGCCTCAGCTTGCCAAAGGGTATCCGCTAAGGAGTCCCGTTCTTGTTGGAGGAGCTTGTATGCCTCATGATGGCGTTCATTCTGCTCATCGGTAGCTTTCTTCTGATCCCTTAAGATCGAGATCTCCTCCTTCAAGCGGTTGATCTCCTCGGAGGCGGAGTCCTGCATGACCTTCATTGACTCCTCATGCATTTTCAGCATGTCCTTCCTCTCCTCCTTAAGGATTTTGTTCTCGCTATCCAGCTGCTGAATGTGCTTGGATTGCTCGACAATATCCTTGGCCTTGGAAACATATTCTTCAAGTCGGAGAAAACAAAGTACACAGTGAGTACTCGGAGAATATGGGCACAAAACCAAGTCGGAATGCAAAAAAGAAAACAGACGCTTGCTCTTGGTGATCTGTTCCTTCAAGAAGACAGTTTTACCCTTTTCAGCTTCCAAGTCTGCACGCATCTTCTAATACTTGTCGTTGGCCATGTGTAGCACCCCGATAAATCACTACTAGAAAATCGCTTTCTAATTACTACTTTGTGCATCATCATGACATCCGCATGCATCTTTTTCCCTAAAACTATTTTGCTAAAAGCCTATTTTTGTTTTCTAAATTATCCCATGTCTATTTCAAATGTAAAACCCTCGGTCCGTCCGGATCTTTTGTTTGCCTAAAGTATTTTACCAAAAGGATATTTTAAAACTAAATAAAATAATAAAAACTATTTTGACCGGAGAGGCAGTCTAGCCGGTCAGGCCAGAGGCCCAATCGGACCAGACCATATACGACCCGGCCCAATTAAACCCTGCAAGATCCAGACCTAATCCTAACACTAGACCATCCCCAAACCTCCCCAGACCTAACCCAGGCACCCCAACTCCTCCGCCCCGCCACCACACACCCGCGCGCATGCCAGCCTCGCCTGCCCAACCCGCCTGCTGCCACCTGGACCCACCCCACTAATCGCGTCGAACCCACGCGACCCCGACAACTCCTGTCGCTCCCCTAGACCCACCACCCCGTCGCCCACACTCCCGTCCCTGTCACGAACCCCTCCACCTCGTGAGTCCCCAACCCCTCCTCCCATCCCCGATCCGCTGCTGTCGCCAGAACTTTCTCCTAGGCACGCGGCCGCCCCTGTGAGCCCCCTCTCGTCCGACCTCGCCCTTGCTTTCCCTGCGCCTCCCTCCGGCCCACGGCCAAGCTCCATCCCGCCACCGCCCATCGCCAGTACCGCGGCCTCTCCGCAAGCTCTTCCTTCCCGTGGTCCTCGACAACCTTCTCCCTCCTCCTCGTCTGCAGGGTGCCAGGGATGCCACCGCGGGCACCTCTTCCCCGACCGCGGCATACTCCGCTCTCCCCGCGAGCTTACCCTCCCGCAGGCAGGCACCATCATCGCCACCTGGGCCTTGCGGTCACGCTAGCAAGATCCCCGGCTGCACCTTCCTCGCCCCGTCGCGGCTCTGGCCTCTGTCAACGGTCCTGGCAGCAGCAGTAACCAACATCGACAGTATCACTAGGTGATAGTGGTGGTTGTCAGGTGTTTAGTACTGCTGATTCGTGATGTTCAGTAAGTTGTTCTGTGGTTTGACTCTTATCGGTGCACTTCTTGGGTAACAGGGAGGATGTGGTGGTGATACCCTTGTGCAATTACATACGGCTAGAATAACTCAAAGTCTGCCAAACCCCAGAAACCATCGGCATTTAGACCCAAGAGAACCACACCGAGAACCCGCGGTACCTGGAGGTCGACACCAGACCGAAGCGTCAAGACCTCCTTCATGGAACGCCAAGATCTTCCCGACGTCAGGGCCTTCGATATGGTTCCAACAAGATCGCCTACACGGACATCAAGTTATCCAACCCTAGATCCGAAGACCGACCCCGGAGAGCCCAAACCCGATCTCTCGAGACCCCAAGATCGTCGAGCCCCTCTAATGTGTGACCCCTATCTTATCCGCCCCTATTTTGTAATAGAACATCTATCTTGTTGCATAATTAAATTGTCATGCTTGCATACATATTGTGGGTGTTTGGGGGTGTTTCGACGATTCACCTAAATTAAATATGGAGCCCATATGCGGGCGAATCTAGTCTAATATTGGCTCCATTTAAATTTGTGTAGCGAACCGCTGATATAATTTTGCCTTGTTAAGACAACATTTAAAATGTGGGGTATCTAAATAACATGATTCTACTAATTAAATGTCGGAACCCCAGTTCCGTTTAATATTGCCTAATTGCATCGCATCCTTGCCATGTCACGCATCATACATGCATCATGCTCGATCTTTTGCCGTAGTATTAAATAGTGCATCCAATGTTTCTTCTAGTGCTTTGCTTCTTCACGGATTAGGCCGATGAGTTGTTAGGAGTGTCGACCCAATCTTCGAATGAATCTTCAGCAATGTTTTCAGGCGAGCATTTTCCCCCTTTCTACCTATTTTATATTTCTAGTCTTTATTTCCTCCTATTGATATATTGCTATCTGTGTTGCGATGCTATAGATTCCGTACCCCGTTATACTTTCCTGCAGCTCTTATATTGCCTTGGACACATCCTATTACCTGTTGTTTGGTAGATAGTTGGACTTGCGTGTCGCAGTCGCTTGCTCAAGTGCTGTTGCGTGTTGTCAAGTACCACAATTGTTGGAGCAATGCCTTATGCTTTTATGTTGGAGATGATCATGGCTTTAATTATCGTTTAATAACTAAAATTGAAGTAGGTAAATAATGCAGAGGCACAGGTGGGAAATAGATGTTATTTGGTTTTTAACCATCCACTTGTGTCCCGTAGGACCCCGAGTACTTGATACCTGTTCTTTGAATATTCACACTATCAGCATGTGGGACCATGAATCCCCCTAGCCAGAGCTTGAGTCATATTTATTTCTTGGGGCCACAAAGTAGTTTGGGGCTTTATTACTATCATGTACTTATGCCACGCTTTACTGCTTTATTTACGATTGTGCGTGGAGCGCCTGTACTGTTTAGCTAAGTGGAATGTTTCCGTAGTATCGACAAGCCCAGTCACACTTTCGGGTTCCCAGTCGTTTACAGCCATTGACACAAACCTCTGGGTTCGTTTCGGAGCCGGCCAACTTCGTCGCGGGTAGCTTGGTGGGGTGGCCCCCTAAAATTTATATGAATCTTGCAATTGCTCTGTCGTGATGCCTCGTTGGGTTTTTATTTGGTTTTTCCCGAGGTTGATCGTGCGTGTGTTGCTATTTGTGCCCCCCTGCAGGGTAAAAATTTCTGAAAGCCGTGTCCGCGGTTATGGACGACTTGGAGCACAGTATCTCGATCATAGACAACTATAACTAAAGTAGTACTATAAATTTGACTTTATAATGACTAGTAACCAGCTTTACTATAATGGAATGGCTAAATAAAAGTGCCAACAATTGCTGGTTTGGGTTGTCACCTGTTACCATTGTATCTGACTAGTAAGTATTGCAACTACAACGGAATGGCTAAATAAAAGTACCAACAACTGCTGGGTTTTGGGATGCCTCATGCTATATGTATCTGACTAGTAAGTATTGCAACTACAATGGAATGGTTAACTAAAACTGCCCACTATTTATAATATCATGATAACTATCCATACCTGACTAGTAATTGCTACAACGATAAACGAAATGAATAAAACTGCCAACTGTGTGAGTTCCTCGGTTGACTTTCTCGTTTGGTCTCGAGGGGGCAATACCAGGATGGGTATGCTTGATGATAGTTTCAGGTTGGATCCGAAAAGGTATTTCTTATCCCTATCTGATAGCCGCCAGTTGTATTGAGTCTCTATAGGTTGTTTAGTGCATGTTGCGCTGCCGCTTCAGTCCACCATACCTATGTAGGCGAGGACCGCCAAATTCTAGTCTCGCCGTGTACTGGCCTCAGTATTGACCGCTCTCTTTTTCCTCTGCCCTTTGTCGGCACCCCTTTTGTTTAAGCAGGTTTGAGATCGACGACGTTAGCAGGGTTACCCTTTCGACTTGGCCTGGGCAGGGTTATGGACGTCATTGGTTATTCTCTAGGGCTCTTACCCAATTTGCATCTTGTCCGTACTCGGATGCTGTATCATTTTAAAGGTGATTTGGATCTTTTTATTGTATATCTGTATTCTTGAATCATTGAGTCGCTGTTGTATATATATGTTCTGTGGGTTCCATCATGGACTATTGTGTAATGATATTACTTCGTTTTCCACTGCACGCAAGTGCCTGGTGGGCACCTTTGAATCGTTTCTATGCGGGTTTGGCGGAAGTCGCTGAAACTTGCATAGGGTCGATTCTGAGGGTGTTACAGAGTGGTATCAGAATATGAACCATTTTTCCATTATCAATTTAAAAATGCATTAACTATTATATTTTGCATATTTTTGAATCTCACTAAAATTTCAAAATAAAAAGTGCTTGAATTTGAATAAGTAATCCAAATCCATTTTCTGTTTTATAAAATATTTATTTTAACTAGTCAAACTATTAGCCATTTTTCCATTATCAATTTAAAAATGCATTAACTATTATATTTTGCATATTTTTGAATCTCACTAAACTTTCAAAATGAGAAGTGCTTGAATTTGAATAAATAATCCAAATCCATTTTCTATTTTATAAAAATAATTATACTAACTTGTCAAACTATTAAAGGTTTTAACAAATCACAATGGAAGTCATCCTAAGATATTTCCCACCGCTTCCCTCCAAGTTTTCCCACCCTTTCCCTTTGATCGGAGCTTTTAGTCCCGGTTGTAGCCACTAACCAAGACTGAAGATATTTCCCGCTATTTCCCACCGCTTCCTGCCAAGTTTTCCCGCCCTTCCCTCTGACCGAAGCTTTTAGTCCCGGTTGTAGCCACTAATAGGGACTAAAGATATTTCCCGCCATTTCTCACCGCCTCCCGTCATGTTTTCCCGCCCTTTCCCTCTATATACAGGCTGATCACGCTATGGCTATCCACACATCCACACCTTCGTCTCTCACAACAATGGACATCGCATACTGGGCAATTCTGACCCTCGAGGAGACCGAGGCGCTGTGCGCCTCCAGCTACCCATGCTCGTTGGGCTACCGGCTGCTCGCCGATTGGATGCTGAGCGCTGGAGGGATTCCTGTCCCTCCTGTCCCTGAAGGTTCCGCATGCCAGGTATCCATCAGAAACCACTTCTACCTCGAGCTCATCACGGAGCAGCGGATGCATCCCCATTGGGATCCTGACAACTACGACACTTGGAATGCCTTCTTTGCTAACCGACAGGAAATGGAGCTCGCCAAGTACGAGGGTGACGGCCCTCCCCCGGTGAACCACAACGAATCCGGGTGCCGCCTATGGTGGGCGAACCGTACTATCGTCGGCGTGATGCGTTACATCACGTAGGGAAATCATCCTCGCCTACGGTACCCGCAGCCGCCGCAGAGCCATATGAAGGGTGGCGGTGGTGAAGGTCGTAGGTGTAGCGATTTCGTCATCCGGGAGCCCCGTCCCCCACGTGTCGTGAATCCGAGGCCGAAGTGGCAGGTGCCCCCACAATATGACATGGATGGGCTGAGGATCCAGCCGTGTGCGCCTAGCAATGACGACGATGACGAAGAAGAAGACGACCCTGAAGTTGTGTACTATAGGGCTAGATATGAGTATGACTAAAGGGGGGCCTTTAGTCCCAATTCCGTAGTCTCGGTTTTTTAATATTAATAAATGTCTTGAGTGTTAGTTCCGGTTTGTGGCTGGACTGGGACTAAAGGGGGCCTTTAGTCCCGATTCATACTATGACTTTCTCGACCTATGAAGATGTTGTCCAGATTCGTACTGACCATGAAGATATGATCTCCAAACGCGCGTGGTCACATATTAGGGAGTGTCTCTATGGCCAGTTTGTTGGAGATGCTAGAGGACTAGGCTCCTCCGGCATCTCCCTCAAACTGGTCGTAGTGGTGTTCCTGCTCGCACACCATCTTGCAGCGTGTAACTTCTTTAACTAGATCAATACGCCTGGGAGCTAACAAATTTCACATATTAGGGAGTGCATCTATGGCCAGTTTGTTGGATATGCCAGAGGACTAGGCTCCTCCGGCATCTCCCTCAAACTAGCCGTAGTGGTGTCCTTGATCTCGAAAACCATCTTGGAGATGCCTGAGACTCACAAGGATGCCTATTTATAGTACAAGCAACACAACATAGTGTCTCAACTCACGACAAAATGTCGACACTCAATAGTGCTGCCACCCGGGACTCATGTTTTGTCCCGGTTGGTGTCTCCAACCGGGATTAAAAGTTCATCTTTAGTCCCGGTTGGCGACACCATCCGGGACAAGGTACAAGTAGGACGACATAGTGTCGACACTCACGACATAATGTCGACACTCACGACATAATGTCGACACTCACCCTATCATTAGTGCTACCTGCCCCAGCCTGCCACAATCCCTTCAGTCCCGGTTGGTTTCTCCAACCAGCACTAAAGATGAACCTTTCCTGCCATGTTTTCCCGCCCTTTCCCTCCGCTTGGGTCAAAATAAAAAATGTTGCAGGAGGAAGTTCTCCACCTTAAATAAAAGGTTTGACTCACAATATAATATTACATAAAAGGTTTAATACATTACATAGATCACCAGCATCCCTATCTAGTGTTGTGGTTTTTTTCTGCGCCGTAGCCATGGAGAATCTTTATCATTTAACAGGAGGGTTGGGTCGATTTTCACTTTGAAGGGCGGGATTTCATGAAACTTATTATAATATTCTGACATGTCTATCTTGTCATCCACTCCCACGATGTTTCTTTTCCCTGAAAGAACTATGTGGCGCTTTGGCTCATCAGACGATGTATTCTTTTGCTGATTTCTTTTTATCGGTTTGGTAGACATGTCCTTCACATAGAAAACCTAGGACACATCATTGGCTAGGATGATTGGTTCGTCCATGTATCCAAGATTGTTCAGATCCACTGTTGTCATGCCATACATTTCGTCTACATGTACCCCGCCTCCTTTCATCTTGACCCATTTGCACCGAAACAAAGGGACCATAAAAGTAGGTCCATACTCAAGTTCCCATATCTCCTCTATGTACCCATAATATGTGTCCTTCTGCCCATTGTCATCTATTGCATCAAAGCGGACACCACTATTTTGGTTGGTGCTCTTTTTATCTTGGGAGATCGTGTAAAATGTATTACTCCCTCTGATCCTAAATAAGTGTCGCGGTTTTGAACTAGCTCTTGTTCAAAACCGCGATACTTATTTAGGATCGGAGGGAGTACCATTTATCTCGTACCCTTGTAAAGAACATATAGTTGAAGATGGTTACCTGGCCAACAAGTACAGTTGATCTCCAACAGTGGTGTTATTCATGAGATGTATCTACAACCAACTGCCCAAAGTAGCCTTGTGTTCCACTTTAATCCAGGAGTCGGGCTTCCCCGGTTTTTCGGAGCGTAGAATAATATTGTGTTTCTCGATATACGGAGCCACCAAGGTGGAATTGTGTAGAAATGTGTAGTGTGCTTTACTGAAAGAATCCCCGTCCCTATATACCATTGCTTTCCTTCCTAGTGTGCCTTTTCCAGACAGCCTCCCCTCATACCGAGATTCAGGAACACCAATCGGCTTAAGGTCAGGAAGAAATTCAACACAAAACTCAATGACCTCCTCTGTTCCATAGTCCTTGGAGATGCTTCCTTATGGCCTAGCATGTTTATGAACATATTTCTTTAAGACTGACATGAACCTCTCGAAGAGGAACATATTGTGTAGAAACATAGGACCGAGAATTCTAATCTCTTCGACTAGGTGAACTAGGAGGTGTGTCATAATATTGAAGAAGGATGGAGGGTACAACAACTCGAAGCTGACCAGACATTGGACCACATCAATATGTAATCTTGATAGACTTACTGGATTGATTACCTTCTAAGAAATTGCATTGAGGAATGCACATACCTTCACAATGGCCAGTCGAACATTTTTTAGTATAATTCCCCTCAATGCAACCGGAAGAAATTACGTCATAAGCATGTGGCAGTCATGAGACTTTAGGTTTTAGAATTTTTTCTCTTTCATATTTACTATTCCCTTTATATTAGACGAGAAGCCAGATGGGACCTTAATACTGAAAAGGATTTCAAATAAGATTTCCTTCTCTTCCTTGGTAAGAGCATAGCTAGCAGGCCCTTGAAACTGTCCTGGATGCTTGTCGTCTTGTACTTTATGACATTGCTAGTCTTCCCGTGCTTCCGGGGTATCTTTTGACTTCCCATACAAGCTCAGTAAGCCTAGACTATTCACGCAAAGATTCTTTGCCAGGTGCATCACGTCGATTGCAGAGCGGACCTCATGGACTTCCCAATAGGGTAGCTCCCAAAATATAGATTTCTTCTTCCACATGGGTGCGTGTCCGTCGGCTTCTTTCGGAACAGGTTATTGATGACCCACAAGTATAGGGGGTGTATCGTAGTACTTTTGATAAATAGGAGTGTCGATCCCAACGAGGAGCAAAAGGTGCTGAACAGTGGTATGGAGCAGGAAATCCCTGTGAATACTTAGCAAACGGATTTTTAGTGGTTTTCTGACAAGGCAACAAAAGAAGGAGCAAGTAGTAAAGACAACGAACAAACGGAGCAAGTGGCCCAATCGTTTCTTAGCAAAGGACAAGCCGGTGGAAATACTTATAAGGACCAAACATTCTCGAGGAAACATGGGAATTCTGTCAAGTGCTTTTGCTTCAAATAGTTGAGTACTCTTCTCTGGTGTTGTAAGTGTTGTGTGGGTGAACCTGTGCTAATGTACAGACCGTACTTGGACTAATACATACTTGTGTTTAAACCCCCTGCAAACATACGTAACTACAGGAAAGTAATTAAGATATAAATCTAACCACAGCCTTAAACTCTGAGATCCTACGCTCCCTTGTGCAAAGGTGTCCTAACAGGGGTTCAGGTTTCTTTCACTCCGGCAACCCCACAATTAGTAGCCAAATACACAATGCATTCCCCTAGGCCCATAAATGGTGAAGTATCATGTAGTTGACGTTCACATGACACCACTGGAAGAATAGCACCACAACTTAAATAATAAACCATTGAATAATAACTCATCACAGATTCACTATTAACAACATGACTTCTCCCATGTCCTCAAGAACACAACAAACTACTCACAAGACATCATGTGGATCAAGATCAAAGATGATATGGTAATGGATAACAATCTGAACAGAAACAATAATCCAATGGTTCCACTCACAAGCATCAACTACAATAGTAATTAACACCAGGAAAGTTTCCCCTAAGAAC
The DNA here is from genome assembly GCA_910589765.1 of Avena atlantica. Classification (NCBI taxonomy): domain Eukaryota; kingdom Viridiplantae; phylum Streptophyta; class Magnoliopsida; order Poales; family Poaceae; genus Avena; species Avena atlantica. The sequence continues at coordinate 439,609,038 of OU342735.1, read as the reverse complement.
TAAAGCAATATCCAACACAATTGTTACAGCGGTATAGAGTGGTGTGATGGTGGAGATGATGGTGTGGATGATGATGATCCCGATGAAGCCTAGCTTGATGACGGTGTAGATGGCGATGGTCTCCCCTCTCTGGGAAGGAATTCCCCCGGTAGAAATCTGTCTGCTGGAGAGATCTTTCTCTCTCGGTTTTTTCTGCCCCAGAGGCGGCGGAAATCTATCTGTGGTCGCTCCCCGAGGCTTAGGGTTTCGTAGGGAAGATATAGGCGAAGGGGTGGAGTCGAAGGCTGGGCAGGTGGGCCACACCTGCCCTAGGTGCGGGGTCAGGTGGGCCCGCTCCTAGGGGTGTGGGCCCCCTGCGGCCCCTCTTCGCTCCTCCTTCTAGCTTCCTTCTTCTTCTGGTAAAATAATATGTTTCCATATTTTTCTGGTATTTTTCTGATCTTTGTGAAATTGCACCGAAACGCCTTCTTTTCCATCAGAATCTAAACTCCGGCAGTCCATCCTCCAAGAATCATCCAACATGCATAAACAGATGAAAAGCCATAAGTAATACATCATAATAAGACAAATATCAATGAATAGAGGTAAATTATGATATAGAAAGGTGATGCAAATTGGGCGTATCAACTCCCCAAGCTTAGACTTCGCGTGTCCCCAAGAGAATACTGATGTCAGTAAACATTTCCACAGGTTTATGGAGTGAAGTGTCTATAAAAGAATACGAACAAGAAGCATCACACTTACCATTGCACAACTCATAGAAGAAATCAACTCACCATTATATAACTTAGCTTGAAACCAAGTACAACAGTCACAATAGAGATGCATAAAGATAAATCATAATTGGAATTGGCAAACTTGTTCTTGGTCACAGAACACCTGGCAAATAGTTTCACAAAAGCTTTTTGTAGAAGTTTCAAAACAGGAGCACTCTTTTCTCAAAAAGGTTTTTCATAAGTGAAGGTTTTCAAAGTAATACTCAATAGATAAGAGTTTTGTGCAAACAAGGAAGATAAAGAACATTATTGATTAAATCACCATATGAATGCTTGAAACACAACAACTCCAATGCTTGATGGAGAAAGAGAGGAAGTAGGTTACTGACTCAAATTGGAAGTGGGAGAAAGGTCCCTTTATAGAGGGTAGCAGGGATTACAAGTCATAAAGAGCTTCCAAAAGATTATGGTACTTACTAGCTTTGAGCCCTCATTGCCCCTATCATAAGCGTCTTGAGATGATTAAGGTTAAAGTGAACAAAGATGGAGTATATGCTTGACGAAATATAAGTTGGCAATCTCATGTCCCTTGAATATGAGGGCCACTCCTCATGCTACTCAACTTTGGTCACATGTAAGTTCTTGTCATTGTAAGTATTTGCATATCATTGCGAACCGCCAATGGGGTACCCCTTGCACATGGTACACAAGATTTCCCATAACCAAAATGACAAGGCAAGCAGACAATGAGCATCTCAGCGATCTTTTTATTTACTATGTGCATAGCTTTTTATTGATGATGCTTCATAGATGACTCACTATGGTGATGCTGCAAGTTTCCACCATGATTAAGCATGGTTTAGGCTAGCGGCCCATGAGTTTCTCTAACACATGATACAAACTCTATGGACTTACAAGTTCCCTCTTTATTTCACACTATTGACATCCATAGACAAAAGAGCACGATATCAATTGTGTACAGAGTGCAAGTGCAATGTTGAAAACGTTCCTCGTGATAGCACGGTTCTGCTAATTCCAACATATAGATGCAAGCATATACAACTTCGATGTTCACAATGGTTCAAGTCTATTAGGGGCAAGTAAATAAGGTGTGCCATCAAGTTCGTGAGAGATTTACTAACTAGTTTTCTCATAACAAAATACTTTTTAATTTGAAAGGTAGATGAAGCTTGAGAATTTTCTTGGAATAGCAAAAGCTACTAGGTAGATATGGTGGACACAAATGGCAAAAGTTTTTGGTTCAAAGGATTTTGAAAACATGAGAAGTATGCCTCAAACATGTTTTTGGCTACAAGGCTGTAACATCCTAGTATTTAGGACCTAACGAAGGGTAGATTTTGGAATAGGTATTGTTGCATGCATTCATTTGTGAAAATGCGGGTAAATTTTTTGCCAAATAAAAACCTTGAGTGATCAATGTTTCTTTCTTACTTTGAGAGTAGGTTTAGTCTTAAAGGAGGATTGCTATAAACTTTGAGATGATCTCAAAGGAATTATGGGTGTTTTGAAATGAGTTGAATTTTAAAACTTAAGTGTTTTATAATTTAAATAATTTTGATATAAGATCTGAATCTTAAATTAAATATGAGAAAGGTATGATAACTTAAATCTTATCTAAAAGCAATATGGTATATGAAGTACATTTCTTATTCAGAAACAAACTACAAAGAATAACTTACTAAAGTTATTCCAAACTTTACAATTCACACAAGAGAAAAGAATAAAATATTATTTATTAATAAATATATAATCTTCATTACAACGAAACCAAATAAAGATTACAAGAATTATAAAAGGAAGTTTACAAAATATTAAGAAAAGTACATTGGTATATCTCTACTAACTATCCTATATCTAAACTACACTAAATCTTCATCTTTATCTTTGTACCTGCAAATCAAAGATTAAATAAGAAACAAAACAAGATTAGTATTAATATATATTTCTCTCAAATATGTCAGTGAGGTGCACTTGATAATCTCATCATTGAGAAATGATAAAGGGGAAAGTTTCACCAATATGAAAGACTTCATCTTCCATAAATTCAAAGCCAGAATGCAAATGACAGCCAAAAGGGACCAATTCACCAGCCAGTGTAAAAGTAATTTGGTAATGGTAAGTTCACAAATTCTGAACCTATCCACATGTGCATAGCAGGCACAAAAGCTGCACACACACATCATGCAAAAGGGTGAGCTGACGACCTCACAAGCACAGCCATCATAACTAAACCACAACACAGCCGTGGAGATGCACCTCAGTGCATCACTCCACTACATCACACCATAGTATAGCCAGGATGAACACCAGCCAAACCAAGAACAACAACCAAACCAACCACCTAGATCAACCCAAACATCACCAGGATGGTGACATAAGGAGAGGGATGGAACTGGTGGATAACAAGGTCAAGCCCAGGATCTAGGAGGAGCAGACAAGCTCAAGAGCAAGCTCAGGAGCCAGCAAAAGCAGATCAAGATCAATACCAAAATCAAGATCAAGATCATCATCAATATACTACACCAACATCAAATCTTGTGGTGAGTCTCATAAAACCATCACATGCTTTCATCAGAATATCTAAACAAAAGCATGTGTTTCTTTATGTAATGATCTCTCAATAATCACCCAAGAGGGGTGAATTTATCCTAGAGATTTCAGGTAAAAGGATAAGAAATCAAACTCCACCACAAGCACTAAAACCTCAGACCAGCATCACTGGGTTTAGTGTTATTTTTGCAACTTAGATTATTTTCATTTGATCTTACCAGATCAGGGCACATCTCTCAAAGAGAGAGTAGCATCTCTAAATCTATAAGATTCCAACAAACTATTGCACAACTAACTAGGAATCACATCCTAGGGCCTCAGACCCACATCATAGGCAGGAATAATAATAAAAGCTTCCATATCATCCTATCAGTTTTAATCACAAGCATAATCAAACTAAGCCCAGACATAAGACTCAATCACTTGTGTGCGAAATCATATTGGTATCACAAGGACAGGTTGTATATGAACTAAAACCAATCCTTGTTTAGAATCCACACATAAAAGGGACAACCAAATATATATCATTTTCCTGAAGCTAAGTTCCAGGAATCAACATTTAAAATGAATGTATACATCCATAGAAAATCATTACATATAATGATTTGATTCAGAGTGTATCATCTCAAACAAACCCATATTATGATTGCAGTAAGCAACCACTGAGAGAAAACTACTGTCAGTATGAGTAATCTGATAGTAGAGTAAACTCTCAGACCAACAACATAATCCAATCAAGGATTTTATTGAAACAACTAGCATGGATCATGGTGGATTACCACTGGGACAAATCTGACAGGCAACTAGTAAAGCTACTATCAATCCTTAACCATAGCAATCAATCATTTCCCATGATCAAATATGATAAACACTAGATCTAAAGCATCATAGATATGATCAACAGAGGGGTTATGAACCCTAATCCAGAGATGAACCAATCAGCACATAATCACTCAACATGAGAAGCCACTAGCTACACCCCAAAAAGAATCAAGGCAGTAGCATGGACAAACACCACAGAGACCACTTACCCGAGGTCCTCGCTGATGAATCGAAGAGGAAGCAGAGGGGCCGACGAACCGCGGCGGCACAGGTAGCACCCAGAGGGGCGCTGCAACCTGCACCTGCCACGACGGCGGCCGCAACAGCGCACGAGACCAGCACACCACCGCAGGCGGGATCGCGGTGGCGGCGACAACAACTTTTCCAAACCCTAGGGTTTGGGAATGGGGTGGAACTGACCACAGGGAAGCCCCAAAGTCAAATCCAAGTAGATAGAACGAAATAGCATCGTCGACAACCCCAACCCGCACCAAGGCGGCGGCCAGGACGGCCGACGACGGCGAGAATAAACCTTGGCCCAATAAACCCAAGGGGCTAGCCCAAGTTATTTAAAAATTCTTTTGATCAATTAGAAAAGACCAAAATACCCCTGATCTAAATATTCCTTATGGAATTTAAATAATCCACTCCGACCAAATAAAATAAGATATCAAATTTTGGACATTCAAATTTTTATAAGAATTTTGTAAATTAAATATTCCTTATGGAATTTTACAAAATTATTGAAAGGTGATAAAAATAAATAAAAATCACTTTCATTATTTATTAATATTAGAGTATTTAAAAAAAATACTAAATAAATATTTAGTAATAAATTTAATGTATAATTAATAATTTCTAAAAGAATTATTAAATAAAAAAAGGCAAATAAAGGGAAATAAATGAAAATAACTGAATGTATGTTATAAATATTATAAAGAAATATTTATAAATCCTTTATTACTCAAAAAGGGACTTTTTGGGGTAAATGCGTATAAATTGAAATAAGGCATTAAATTACTTGCATAATCATTTTGCTTATTTAAATACTGTCCTTACCGGGCAATAATGATGTTTTTGTAGAACTAGAAACTCAAGGTCCAGTGCAAGCATCAGACATCACTACCTTGCCATCACAAGGCAAGTTCATCACTTGCTCATGTCCTTTGAAGAGTCTTTATCAAAGTATTTGCAAATTGTGTGTTATCATATATGCTATAAAATAAAGAAAATATTATTTTCATAAACAAAGAAATCATAGATATCATCCTAAGTGGTGATATAATGGAGCAATAGAACTTAGAGTTCTAATTGCAACAATGATGATCAAATAGGGACTTAATAACCCCTGACATCAGTGATTCTAGCGCCGTATATTACGTGTTAACCATGAGATTTGGAATGGGACAGAGAAGTCAGCTGTATCTTCTTCCTCTCGCATGAAGCCGGATGTGCAGGTCGTGGCTCTTATCCTCGTAGCGTACATATTAATTGGTAATTCATAGAGGATATGCAACATATGGGTGGGAACCCTCATCGTCCCACTATAGTTCTGGCATCTAACGGTTTGTACAAACCATTGCCGTAATTCATTATGTGGGCATGGTGTACACCAAGGAGGCATGCGGGGTCACGAAGGGGGCAGTTATTGGCTTGGACCAACTACTAGGACCCACATCATGGAATTGTTGACGGGAAAGTACGCACGGTTGTGCAACAAGGAGTTGATCTCTCATGGGTAAAGTAACGCACCTCTGAAGTGTCTAAGAACTATAACTTGTTACTCCCTGTTCCGGGAAGGAGCTACGAACGCGGCAGGAAAGGAACTCCATGAAAGTTCTGGTCAACCTGTGAAGGCTGATTGTCATAGTTCTTCAGAATAAAATCAATCTTTGAAGAAAGATTTACAAAAACTGCATAGTGCCAAGGATCTATAATCTGAGGTGGTAGTTAGAGCATCAAACTTCCCACCTTGCATATAATGAACTTGTTGGGGAGCGCTGTTACTCATTCTTTCCTTTGAACCCTTGCTTAGACTCTGAGGATCCCGAAGACGTGCCAATGTATGCAGCCGAATGCCAAGAAGACGTGTTCTATGAGGAACCTGATCTATCCTGAGGAGTTGAAGGCGTGGACTACGAGATCCGCTATGGTGTCGATGAGAACGAGTCCACTTAAGTGTCAAGTTAGTAGTAACTAACGGAGCCGAGCAGCATGAACTCTATAGAATAAGCTGTTGATCCCCCTCCTAGTCGAAGTTGTTACTCTTAAGTTTCCGCTGAACACTTTATATTTTGGTTTGTAAGTTGGATCTTTTGGAAGTCTTGAACTTCCGGTATTGTAATAATAATAATGTGTGTACTTTTGTAATATGGACCCACAATGTTTCTGTTGTACCACTCTGAGGGATGTGATATTTACGGAACGGTGTTCTGTGAATGTCATGTCAACGACTATAGTGTACTACACATGCAGTGGTATGCTAGGTCACCGCAGTTGGTATCAGAGCAAATTGCTTTGACCTTTGGTTGGAAACCTAGTAAAGGGTATTACCTGTAGGAAAGCTAGCAACGATAAAGAATTCTCTAAAAGTAATATAATGGGTATTCAAATGAGAATATTCCGTTATATATTTTAGTGCGATAATTCTTTGTTATGATGCAATATGCCATTGGATACTAATCAAAATTATTTTTTTGATATACAGAGATATGGCACCAAAGTTTCCAAAACAGACTTTGGTAAGAAAAGAGGAGACTCTTGATGATTATCAAGGATCGTTTACAGACCAACTTCGTCAACTCTTAAAGCTCTTTAATTGTCCAACTAGAATTCCAGTGAACACTATCACTTACCTAGATGGCCGGATGTTATCCAAGTATCGTGTGAGTATCCAACTTCCAGAGAAGCTTGGATTATATCACGATCTACCCATAGGAGAAGGTAGGAGTCATTTAGCAGCCTATCATGTTGCTGTTGTAAAGGCAATAGCAAATATCCAGGAGCAGAAAACCAAGGAGCTAGAAGGTAGCACATTATCTGTGATACCTCATGATTCTATAGACTCGGAGTCTATATCGGATCATCTTTATTTGGTTAAGAAGCATCCTAAGTTAGCTTCCAAGTTTATGGATAGATACCGAACACTCGTTGCGTCTTTTTATAAGACCCATCAAGTGAATATCGAAGACAGAAATGACATGTTAGAGGATCTAACTGATCTGGAAAGGAGGAAGCAGTTAGCATTCCAGCTAGAGAAAGAAGCAGGTAGTAGTGTAACACCTATCTTTAAGGATATACCTATAGATCCAGAATATTTTACACCATATCCTTATTCACCAAGACCTGAACTTTCCCATGATCCTACTATAGATATGCGGTATGCAGTACCACAGGGCTCAGAGGATGGTCCTGACTCAGAACTTCCTATTGAGAATTCAGATGGTTGGAGGATGGGATCATATAATGGATCTCATGAACACCAGATAGCCACAGATGGTTCTGACAGAAATGTTCGATAATCCAGTTGGATGGTTGCAAGAATGAACCTTAATAATAGAAGTAGAAATACCATGTCAATAGATGATCAGGATGAAGAAGAAGACCCCGAGGAGAGAGTGTTTGAATCATCAACATCTTCTCAAAACCCAGGGAATATACATTATCCAGTATTCAATTATTTTGTCCACAAGAGCACCTGAGAAGTAGCGGGATCTGCGTATTCTGTTGACAACTCAAGGAACGTAGCTCAGGAAATGCAGGCTGGAGATAATGTTGAATATGTTTCTGAAGACTTTTCAGCTGAGCTGGAGGGAATCGAGGTGCTCAGGTTGAGTAATAACTCAAGTCCTGACACTTCAGATACATAGTATGTTCCTTCTGGAAGGCCATTTGTTCCACAAATTATGCGACGAACGACACGTCATCATGGTTGGACATCAGGCATGTACGATGAGCGTAGTTACTATTAGAAAGAGACAAGTAGTCAACATTATCAAGCACTTTGTATTGTACTCTAAGGAATAAGGTAGTTAGATGATTACGGTAGTTTGTGACTATACATATATGGTATATGTTGGAAGAACTTTGTATCACTATGATAATATGTATAATATGTGAAATGCATATTTGGATTTTCCTTGGATCTTCATTGTGTGACTAGTTCTGTGCGTAAAGTCGAGCTCAGAACACATGTGCATGATGTAATTATGAGTATTCGCTTTATGTTGCAGGACTAGGGGGTAATGGATACAGGTGTAGAAATGGAAACTGAGCAGCAGCGGATGGAGCGTGAGGCCAAGGAAAAGGCCGATGCTGATATAGCAAATCAAGGCACATTACCACCACCACCAATGAGACCGTTAATGGAGTAGAACTTTATCCAATGCATGCAAATGATGCAAGAGAACCAGAACAAGTTTATGGAGGAGTTGCTAGGGCGAGCAAATCATAGGGCACCTGAAGAAGGAGGAGTGAGTTTATCTGATTTCTAGAATGCAAGGCCGTTACCTTTTGCATCAGCTCCTGAACCAACGGATGTAGAAGACTGGCTAGCAGATACTGAAAGGAAGCTGAAAACTATAGGTTGCAATGATGAGGAAAAATTGAGGTATGCAACTCATCTGCTGACTGGACCTGCAACATCTTGGTGGGAAAATCAGTTAGCCATGCAACAACCAGGAAGGGAGTTTACCTGGGAGGAGTTCAAGCAGAGATTCCGTGAATATCATGTTCCGGAAAGTGTCATGGAGTTAAAGCGGAGATAATTTGAGGAGCTTCAGCAAGGATATACTAGTGTCATGAAGTACATCCGGGAGTTTAGCCAACTATCTCGTTATGCTGAGGAGGATGTTAACACTGAAGAGAAGCGGAAGAAGCGTTTCCTGCGTGGATTAAATCCGTTTGTAAGGATACAGCTAAGGTTAGCCAATAAGCAAACTTATCAGCAGTTGTTGGATGCAGCCATTACTTTTTAAGATGCTTACAAGAATGTCTAAGAGGATCAGAGGAAGAGAGCCAAGAAGGAAACCAAGAGAATTCAGGCAAGCAAACCAAAACCTAACCTGGAGTTCAAACCTCGGAATAGAAATTATGGCAACAACAACAATAACAATAACAAGGGCAGTAGTGGAAATCAATCTAATCCGAGAAGGAATGTTATCTGTAACAACTGTGGAATTCCAGGGCATTTCAAGAGGGAGTGCAAAAACCCTATAGTAATCTGTTACGGTTGTAGTCAGAAGGGGCATATCAAGCCAGATTGTCCGAGCAAACCACCGGGAGGATGGCCTACTAAGGGAGGAGGACAAGCCAGTGGGGGAAATGGACAGCCCAATAAAGTGGGAAACAATGGCAAGAACAACAATGGCAAGAGAAATCGACCAACCGGAAAGCTGAATTGTGCAACTCTCGAGGAGGTGGATAATTCGGAGCATGCAGTGATAGGTACGCTCAATATCCTTACCAATCCCGGCAAAGTTCTATTTGATACTGGTGCAACTACTTCATTCATTTCTGAATAATTTTGTGATAAGTTCGGGATTAGAAGGGCAACGTTAGAACATCCTATGACCGTAGTTATGGCAGGAGGGAATGTGATTGTACGCCACATAAAAAAAGACCAGGTTATCTTGATCTATGGTTGTACATATTTCGTAGACCTTTATGTGATTCCTTTGAAGGGAATTGCAGTAGTACTCGGGATGGATTGGATGATGGAACACGGAGCTCAGATAAATTGTGAGGAGAAGACTGTCTCAATCAAAACCCCAAGTGGAGCAAGGATAGTTTACGAAGCAGATAAACACAGTCATATCATGGTGGATATGCAGTTGAATTCAATGAAGGAAGTTAAATTAGAAGAGATTCCTGTAGTTAATGAATTTCAAGATGTTTTCCCAACAGAATTACTAGGAATGCCACCAGACCGAGAGATAGAGTTCACCATTGACCTAATACCTGGTACAACACCAATAGCTCAAGCACCATATAAAATGGGACCCAAAGAGTTGAAAGAACTCAAGGAGCAAATTGATGAGTTAGCAAGAAAAGGATTTATACAGGAAAGTGTATCTCCATGGGGAACACTAGTAATCTTTGTGGATAAAAGAGATGGTGGAAGACGGATGTGCGGTGATTATAGAAATATGAACAAAATGACGATCAAGAATAAGTATCCTTTACCAAGAATTCAAGATTTGTTTGATCAAGTGAAAGGGGCTGGAGTATTTTCAAAGATCGATTTAAGATCTGGATACCATCAAATAAAAATCAAGCCGAAGGATGTTCCAAAAACAACATTTGTCTCAAGATATGGACACCATGAGTATCTGGTGGTACCATTTGGTTTGACTAATGCACCAACAATCTTCATGAATCTGATGAATAAGATCTTCATGCCATATTTGGATAAGTTTGTCATCGTCTTTATTGATGATATTCCAATATATTCCAAGGATAAGGAAGAGTATGCTGACCATTTGAGAATAGCATTGCAGACTTTAAGAGAACATAAGCTTTATGCTAAGTTTAGTAAGTGTGAGTTCTGGTTAGATGAGGTAGAATTCCTCGGTCATGTGATCAGTAAGGATGGGATTGCTATGAATCCATCCAAAGTTCAGTTGGTACTGGAGTGGACTGCACCGACCAATGTGAAGCAAATTCGAGGTTTCTTAGGAATGGCTGGTTATTATCGGAGATTCATTGAAGGGTTCTCCAAAATAGCCGGACCAATGACCAAATTATTAAGGAAGAATACACCATTCAAGTGGGATGAGAAGTGTGAAGCAAGTTTTCAAGAGTTGAAGACTAGATTAACCACAACACCAATCTTAGCAGTTCCTGAGACAGTGAAGGATTTCACTGTATATTGTGATGCATCTAAAGAAGGTTTGCGTTGTGTATTAATGCAAGATCGGAAAGTGATTGCCTATGGTTCAAGACAATTGAAACTACATGAAGTCAACTATCCAACTCATGATTTAGAGTTAGCAGCAGTAGTCTTTGCGCTGAAAAGATGGAGGCATTTTCTTTATGGAGCCAAATGTGAGTTATACACTGACCATAAAAGTCTCAAGTACTTCTTCACTCAAAAGGAATTAAACATGAGGCATAAGCGTTGGTTGGAATTAATCAAGGATTATGATTTAACAATCAATTACACCCCAGGGAAAGCAAATGTTGTAGCAGATGATTTAAGAAGAAAGAGTGCAGATATTCAGCCAATCAATAGAGAGTTACCAAAAGAGTTACAAATGGACTTGGAAAGGTTAGAACTTCAATTCATCAGAATAGAGGTTCTTGGAGGATTGGCAACTATGCAGGTAGTTGCAGAGCAGGACAGTGATCTTAAACAAGAAATTTTTAGACATCAAGAAAAAGATCCTTTTATTGCTGGGGAAACTCGGAGGATATCTCAAGGGCAAAAATCAGTTTTTCGCCTTGGAGATTATGGATCTTTATGGTTTCAAGATCGTCTATGTGTTCCAGATGTGACTGAGATCAGAAATGTCATACTCAAAGAAGCACATGATACACCCTATTCTATACATCCAGGGAGTACCAAGATGTATATGGATTTGAAAGAACTATTCTGGTGGAATAACATGAAAAGAGATATTGCTAAATATGTATCTGAATGCCATACTTGTCAAAGGGTGAAGGATGAACATCAAAGTCCAGAAGGACCATTACAACCCTTAGAAATTCCTGAATGGAAATGGGAGGAAATAGGTATGGACTTCATCACTGGATTACCTATGACACCAAAAAGGAAATATATGATATGGGTAATTGTGGACAGACTCACTAAGAGTGCACATTTTATTCCAGTGAATCAAAAGGATAATGCTGAAAAGTTAGTTGAAGTATATGTCGAAGAGACAGTAAGTAAGCATGGAGTACCCAAGAAGATCGTAACTGATAGGGGATCAGTGTTTACTTCAGCATTTTGGAAGCAATTGCATGAAGCACTTGGTTCAAAATTAGATTTCAGCACGACATATCATCCTGAAACAGGAGGTCAGACTGAAAGAACAAATCAAATACTAAAAGACATGTTGAGAGCCTGTGCACTAGATTTTGGAGGAACATGGGAAGATCACCTACCATTGGCAGAATTTTCTTACAATAATAGCTATCAGAGTAGTCTAAAGGCAGCTCCATATGAGGTTCTGTATGTAAGGAAGTGTAGATCTCCAATATGTTGGTATGAACCTGGAAGCAGCAAAGAATTTGCGCCAGATTATATCAAGGAGAGACAAGACATCATTGATAAGATTAGGGATAGATTGAAAATAGCCCAGAGCAGGCATAAAAGTTATGCGGATCAAAACCGAAGATCATGGCATCCAGAAGTGGGAGATATGGTCTATTTGAAAGTAAGTCCAATGAAAGGAGTAAAAAGATTCGGAGTTAAAGGGAAATTGAGTCCAAGATATATTGGACCATTCAAGATACTGAGTCAAAAAAGAACTATAGCTTATGCTTTAGAGTTACCATCAAGATTGGCTCAAGTGCATAATGTTTTCCATGTGTCACAACTTCGCAAATGATTGAAAGTTCCAGATGATGCAATAACACATCAAGAGATAGAACTACAAGCAGACCTGACTTATATTGAAAAACCCTGCAAGATTCTGGAAGAAAACTGGAAAATATTGAGGAACAAGGCAATCAAATATTGCAAGGTACAATGGGAACAACACCCTGAAAGAGAAGCCACATGGGAGAAGGAAGAGGATTTAAGAAAAGCTTATCCAGAACTCTTCAGTTATATCTCAACAAACTTCGGGACTAAGTTTAATTTAAGGGGAGAAGTCTGTAACGTCCCAGTATTTAGGACCTAACGAAGGGTAGATTTTGGAATAGGTATTGTTGCATGCATTCATTTGTGAAAATGCGGGTAAATTTTTTGCCAAATAAAAACCTTGAGTGATCAATGTTTCTTTCTTACTTTGAAAGTAGGTTTAGTCTTAAAGGAGGATTGGTATAAACTTTGAGATGTTCTCAAAGGAATTATGGGTGTTTTGAAATGAGTTGAATTTTAAAACTTAAGTGTTTCATAATTTAAATAATTTTGATATAAGATTTGAATCTTAAATTAAATATGAGAAAGGTATGATAACTTAAATCTTATCTAAAAGCAATATGGTATATGAAGTACATTTCTTATTCAGAAACAAACTACAAAGAATAACTTACTGAAGTTATTCCAAACTTTACAATTCACACAAGAGAAAATAATAAAATATTCTTTATTAATAAATATATAATCTTCATTACAACGAAACCAAATAAAGATTACAAGAATTATAAAAGGAAGATTACAAAAGATTAAGAAATGTTCATTGGTATATCTCTACTAACTATCCTATATCTAAACTACACTAAATCTTCATATTGATCTTTGTACCTGCAAATCAAAGATTAAATAAGAAACAAAACAAGATTAGTGTTAATATATATTTCTCTCAGATATGTCAGTGAGGTGCACTTGACAATATCATCACTGAGAAATGATAAAGGGGCAAGTTTCACCAATATGAAAGACTTCATCTTTCATAAATTCAAAGCCAGAATGCAAATGACAGCCAAAAGGGACCAATTCACCAGCCAGTGTAAAAGTAATTTGGTAATGGTAAGTTCACAAATTCTGAACCTATCCACTTGTGCATAGCAGGCACACAAGCTGCACACACACAGCATGCAAAAGGGTGAGCTGTCGACCTCACAAGCACATCCAGCATAACAAAACCACAACACAGCCGTGGAGATGCACCTCAGTGCATCACTCCACTACATCACACCACAGTACAGCCAGGGTGAACACCATCCAAACCAAGAACAACAACCAAACCAACCACCTAGATCAACCCAAACATCACCAGGATGGTGACATAAGGAGAGGGATGGAACTGGTGGATAGCAAGGTCAAGCCCATGATCTAGGAGGAGCAGGCAAGCTCAAGAGCAAGCTCAGGAGCCAGCAAAAGCAGATCAAGATCAAGACCAAAATCAAGATCAAGATCATCATCAATATACTACACAAACATCAAATCTTGTGGTGAGTCTCATAAAACCATCACATGCTTTCATCAGAATATCTAAACAAAAGCATGTGTTGCTTTATGTAATGATCTCTCAATAAGCACCCAAGAGGGGTGAATTTATCCTAGAGATTTCAGGTAAAAGGATAAGAAATCAAACTCCACCACAAGCACTAAAACCTCAGACCAGCAACACTGGGTTTAGTGTTATTTTTGCAACTTAGATTATTTTCATTTGATCTTACTAGATCAGGGCACATCTCTCAAAGAGAGAGTAGCACCTCTAAATCTATAAGATTTCAACAAACTATTGCACAACTAACTAGGAATCACATCCGATGGCCTCAGACCCACATCATAGGCAGGAATAATAATAAAAGCTTCCATATCATCTTATCAGTTTTAATCACAAGCATAATCAAACTAAGCCCAGACATAAGACTCAATCACTTGTGTGCCAAATCATATTGGTATCACAAGGACAGGTTGTATATGAACTAAAACCAATCCTTGTTCATAATCCACGCATAAAAGGGACAAACAAATATATATCATTTTCCTGAAGCTAAGTGCCAGGAATCAACATTTAAAATGAATCTATACATCCATAAAAAATCATTACATATAATGATTTGAGTCAGAGTGTATCATCTCAAACAAACCCATATTATGATTGCAGTAAGCAACCACTGAGAGAAAACTACTGTCAGTATGAGTAATCTGATAGTAGAGTAAACTCTCAGACCAACAACATAATCCAATCAAGGATTTTATTGAAACAAATAGCATGGATCATGGTGGATTACCACTAGGAAAAATCTGACAGGCAACTAGTATCATCAAAGCTACTATCAATCCTTAACCACAGCAATCAATCATTTCCCATGATCAAATATGATCAACACTAGATCTAAAGCATCATAGATATGATCAACAGAGGGGTTATGAACCCTAATCCAGAGATGAACCAATCAGCACATAATCACTCAACATGAGAAGCCACTAGCTACACACCAAAAAGAATCAAGGCAGTAGCATGGACAAACACCAAAGAGACCACTTACCCGAGGTCCTTGCTGATGAATCGAAGAGGAAGCAGAGGGGCCGACGAACCGCGGCGGCACAGGGAGCACCCAGAGGGGCGCTGCAACCTGCACCTGCCATGGTGGCGGCCGTAGAAGCGCACGAGACCAGCACACCACCGCAGGCAGGATCGCGGCGGCGGCGACAGCAACTTTTCCGAACCCTAGGGTTTGGGAATGGGGTGGAACTGACCACAAGGAAGCCCCAAAGTCAAATCCAAGTAGATAGAACGAAAGAGCATCGTCGACAACCCTAACCCGCACCACGGCGGCGGCCATGACGGCCGACGACGGCGAGAATCGACGGTGGCGGCATCGCCGACCACGGGGGCGAGTCAGGGGAGGAGGAGATAAGGTCGAGAGAGAGAGAGGAGGCAGTGTGGGCTGGGTGGGCCAAAACCATTCGGGGTAGTTATTTGACCCTGCCTTATTAGGCCACCTTGGCCCAATAGGCCCAAGGGGCCAGCCCAAGTTATTTAAAAATTCTTTTGATCAATTAGAAAAGACCAAAATACCCCTGATCTAAATAAAATTATAGAAAATAAAATAAAAATCCAAAAACTATAAATAAAATATTTTTGGATTCACAATAATCCACTCTGACCAAATAAAATAAGATATCAAATTTGGACATTCAAATTTTACAAAATTATTGAAAGGTGATAAAAATAAATAAAAATCACTTTCATTATTTATTAATATTAGAGTATTTTAAAAAAAATATATTTAGTAATAAAATTAATGTATAATTAATAATTCCTAAAAGAATATTAAATCAAAAAAGGCAAATAAAGGCAAATAAAATAAAATAACTCAATGTATGTTATAAATATTAAAAAGAAATATTTATAAATCCTTTATTACTCAAAAAGGGACTTTTTGGGGTAAATGCATATAAATTGAAATAATGCATTACATTACTTGCATAATCATTTTGCTTCTTTAAATATTGTCCTTACCGGGCAATAATGATGTTTTTGTAGAACTAGAAGCTCAAGGTCCAGTGCAAGCATCAGACTTCACTACCTTGCCATCACAAGGCAAGTTCATCACTTGCTCATGTCCTTTGAAGAGTCTTTATCAAAGTATTTGCAAATTGTGTGTTATCATATGTGCTACAAAAGAAAGAAAATATTATTTTCATAAACAAAGAAATCGTAGATATCATCCTAAGTGGTGAGATAATGGAGCAATAGAACTTAGAGTTCTAATTGCAACACTGATGATCAAATAGGGACTTAATAACCCCTGACATCAGTGATTATAGCGCCGTATATTACGCATTAACCATGAGATTTGGAATGGGACAGAGAAGTCAGCTGTATCTTCTTCCTCTCGCATGAAGCCGGATGTGCAGGTCTTGGCTGATATCCTCGTAGCATGCATATTAATTGGTAATTCGTAGAGGATATGCAGCATATGGGTGGGAACCCTCATCGTCCCACGGTAGTTCTGGCATCTAACAGTTTGTACAAACTGTTGCCATAATTCATTATGTGGGCATGGTGTACACCAAGGAGGCATGCGGGGTCGCGAAGGGGGCACTGATTGGCTTGGACCAACTACTGGGCCCCACATCATGGAATTTTGGACGGGAAAGTACGCCCGGTTGTGCAACAAGGAGTTGATCTCTCATGGGTAAAGTAACGCACCTCTGCAGAGTGTAAGAACTGTAACTTGTTACTCCCTGTTCTGGGAAGGAGCTACGAACGCGGCAGGAAAGGAACTCCATGAAAGTTCTGGTCAACCTGTGAAGGCTGATTGTCATAGTTCTTCGGAATAAAATCAATCTTTGAAGAAGGATTTACAAAAACTGCATAGTGCCAAGGATTTATAATACGAGGTGGTTGTGAGAGCATCAAACTTCCCACCTTGCATATAATGAAATGTTGGGTAACGCTGTTACTCATTCTTTCCTTTGAACCCTTGCTTAGACTCTGAGGATCCCAAAGACGTGCCAATGTATGCAACCGAATGCCAAGAAGACGTGTTCTATGAGGAACCTGATCTATCCGGAGGAGTTGAAGGCGTGGACTACGAGATCCGCTATGGTGTCGATGATAACGAGTCCACTTAAGTGTCTAGTTAGTAGTAACTAACGGAGCCGAGCAGCATGAACTCTATAGAATAAGTTGTTGAGCCCCCTCCTAGTCGGAGTTGCTACTCTTAAGTTTCCGCTGAACACTTTATATTTTGGTTTGTAAGTTGGATCTTTTGGAAGTCTTGAACTTCCAGTATTGTAATAATAATAATGTGTGTACTTTTGTAATATGGACCCGTAATGTTTCTGTTGTACCACTCTGAGGGATGTGATATTTACGGAACGGTGTTCTATGAATGTCATGTCAACGACTAGAGTGTACTACACATGCTGGGTCACCGCAAAGGCTGGGTAGCAAGCAAGAGAGTTGAAAGAAACAGGCAAACATACAAGTAATAAAGCCAAACATGCAATCTTCGTTTAAGACACAAAAGAATCTTAAATAAAGAATACTAAGCTTATGAGCCAACAAGAAAGAAAACAAATGATAACAAATACCTGTAAGCTTTTTCTTTCTTTTTCTCTTTTATAGTAATGCTACTGACCAGAACTCGGTTTCCCAAAACCAATTTACATCCACTTGATGATCCCAAAGTGGTGCCAATACTGATCAACAAGATCCTTCATACAATAGAGATTCCAAACTAAAATAAGAAGTGCAAAAAGTAAAAGATGAGACTTTTCATTAATATTCCAATAAAGGCACTCACACTAAGGGATACAAAGATAATCAACTAAAGGAGAGATACTTCCACATGCAAACCAAACTATAAGATAACCTCTCTACCACAGATATGAATCCACTAAAAAGGTAAAAGATAAAAGATAATGGTGGTGATACCGCGGCACTCCCCCAAGCTTGGAACAAGCCAAGGGGATGCCAAACCTGATGATGAATTACTCCTTCGGTGGTGGTAGTATCTTGTCACGGGTCCGAAAATCTTCCAGCATC
Source organism: Avena atlantica (assembly GCA_910589765.1). Taxonomy (NCBI): domain Eukaryota; kingdom Viridiplantae; phylum Streptophyta; class Magnoliopsida; order Poales; family Poaceae; genus Avena; species Avena atlantica. The sequence continues at coordinate 439,590,809 of OU342735.1, read as the reverse complement.
TTACGAAGCCTCTTATTCTCCTCTTGAAGCATATCCACCTTCACCCTCAAACACGGTACTTATCACAAAACTCGTTGGTGGTTCGAAGGGCTTCCACTGCCTCAGGGCAGTATCTGAGTTCTGGACCGAAGGCTATGATTCCATGCATGTGACGAGAAAAATCATCCACAGTTTTAATTGCTCCTACAAAAGTAGGTTTCCTTCCCCTTGTTCCCGCGGTGGTTTGTTCTTCCAACTCTATCTCCACGGGCTTCTTGCCTTTGTCGTTGGCGGAGGCCATGGTGCTCTAAACTTGAAAAGATTTCCTGACAGAAACAGATCGAAACAAAAACACGACGATAACATGGTGCAAGAACCTCGGGGAACCCGGGGGGTTATATATTACGAAGTTTCAATGCATAAGGAAGGTTTTGACATGGAAGCGAGGCGGAGACGGAGTTCGAGGGGGGAACACCCCCCTCAGGCATGACCATGCCGGGCCCACGCCTGGGGTGGGTTTTTCCACCCCGGGCTCCGTTTCCTCTTCAGTTTCGTCTCGCAACTTCCCCTATGTATTAAAAACATCAAAAATATAAAAATATTGGAGTTTCACGAACCTTCTGCTTTCACCACTTTTACCTATTCAAGGACGAACTCTGCATTTTCCTCTTCTCTTTCTCCTGAAAATTTCCTTCTTACCAAACCCTTGCACAAAATCAATGGCAGCATTAGTGTAGGCAAAAAAAATAAACCTTTGATACACACTTCAACTGAAAACCCATCAAAACAAAAGCTTCTGTAAGAGGCAAATGCAAATGATGGCAGGAATCTGTCAAAACATACCATCAGGTAAAGATTGATTTTTTCGAAGACCTTCTGTTGCTGAAATCAAAAAGTGCAGAACTAATGATAGTTGGGTAACAACTTGGAGAACAAGCATATAAAAATGCAGCTCCATCTGAAGTACTGAGCTTCCTCACGGATTTTTACAATGCAGAACAAAAATCTGTCCCAGGACAGCCACTTTTGACAACTCCTCTACTTCACAAAAGTAGTTGAACTTGACACAAAAACCAAAACAAAAAGGATAAGGAGCGGTTATTACAGAGGTAATAACTTCCAAGTCTCGACAAAACTCTTGGGTTATCTCCCAACAAGTACTTTTATTTAATGCCTTTAAGTTAGGCTTGAAACTTCCAAAGATGCTCACATAGGATATATGTATCTGAAATGAAATAGAGCATCAAGAAGAAAATAACCAACACACTTGAGTCTAACCCACTTCCTATGCATGGGGGTATCATGAGAAAACGAATTGTTGAAACAAAAAGCCACTATCATAGGAAGATAAAACAGATGCAACTTCAAAGCTTTCAACATAAAACAGGGAAACTTAACATCATTGAGATGCATAAAACCATGTTTCCCTCTCTCAATATAACTTTCAGTAGCACTTTAAATAAAGTTGACAATATAACTGTCACTAGCAACAACTTTATTATTAGAGTAAGCATACTTACTGTCACCAAAAAGAGGTCCAAGGTCATAGACTGGATCAATAGAAGCAAGTTGTTTCCATCCTGAAATCTTTATTAGGCAAGCTATTTTCACAAGGAGCTTTAGCAAATTTGGAAAAGTTAAACTCATAAGAATCTCCATCAAACTTAGTTAAAACTTTTTTCTTCTTACAATCAATAATATCTCCACAAGTGTTCAAGACAGGTCTACCAAAAATGATAGGACAAGTTTTGCTAGCTGCTGAATTAAGCACTAGAAAATCAGCAGGATACTTAATCTTACCACAACGAACTTCCACATCTCTTACAATGCCAATGGGGAAAATGGTTTCCTTATTATCAAGGTGAATAACCACATCAATGTCCTGAAGCTCACAAGGACCAATCTCAAGCATAATTTCCCTGTAAAGCTCATAAGGAATAGCACTAGAACTAGCACCAATATCACATAAACCATAATAGCAATGATCACCAATTTTAACAGAAAGCACCGGAACACTAGCTTTTATAGCCTTACTAGGATGAGAGATAATATTAGAAGCGTCTTCACAGAAGACAATGTGCTCATCCTCTCTATTTCTAGTGACAGTGTCTCTCACAATAGCTACCACAGGTTCAATATTCAATTGCTTACCAGGCTCCACAGTTTTCATCGTACCTTTGTTATTTACACTAATAATCATAGAATACTCCTTTACCTTAGTTGGGAAAGGCATTTTCTCAACATAAGGTTCAGGCACAATATGATTAGTAGTACAAACTTGAGCACTTCCAACAGGAGCATGATTAACAACATCTTTGTAAGGAGCATGGTACTTATTCCACTTCTTCTTGGGAATTTATATGTAAGATGCAAAGGCCTTAAAACAGTTGGCAATACTTTGGGAATCAAGACCAAACTCATTACTAATATCACGGAAGTCATCAGTACCCATAAAAGATTTAATGCATTCATAATCATAGTTTATACCTAACTTTCTTCCTTTGTCATTCTCCCAAGCCTCAGTGTTCTCTTGAATACGGTCTAAGAGATCCCATTTAGCTTCTTCCTTCATACATGTGAATGATCCAGCACAAGAAGCATATAGTAAATCTTTATCATGAATAGAAAGCCTAGCATAAAAGTTATTGAGAATAATATTGTTAGGGAGTTCATGGATAGGACATTTGAGCATTAGTAACTTCAATCTCCCCCAAGCTTGAGCTGTACTCTCTCCATGAAGAGGATAAAAGTTAAATATAAGATTTCTATCCTTATGAATTTCACCAGGAGGATAAAATTTAGAGTAAAAGAGAGATGCCAGCTGTCACATCCCAAGATTTTCCAAATCTTGTAATGTGAAAAAAATAAATAAACAAAATAAATTATTGTTGAATTTTAGGGTGAAAAGAAACTTTTGTTTCTAAATGGAAACTTAAAATCCCATCTGGAACAAACTTTGGTTAAATATTTGAATCCAACAAAAAAAATCCAAATCAAGAGAAATGCATTCCTCTTAAAATGCATCTGGAAACTTAAACACTTGGAAAATAAATCCAAAACCCTAAAACCCTAATGGAATAAAAATCATTTCCAAAGTTATCTCCAAACCTATGGATTGGATCCATATAAAAATTGGTCAAACAAACATTTCAAAATGATCAAGAATGACAAATGGAAATATTATAAAACCATATAAATTGGTTTCACTTAAATTGGAACCATGGATAAAATCTTATGAATTTAATAAGATAAGGAAAAGTAATTTCCAAAGCTAATAAAGCACCTATCTAGAAATCCATACCAAATTATGAGCAAATGGTCCTAAAGATATTTAAAAGGATAAATAAATATCAAATAATATTTTACAAATTGGAATCACCAAGTTTGGATCTCTAAATAAAAAGATATGGATTTTATAAGAAGAATAAAGAAATATTAAAATAAGGAATAATTAAAGACCAAATTAAATCTTGGCCAAATCCATAAGCAAATGGAATGAATATAATCCAAATCTAAATAAAAATAAAAGGATAAAGAATTTCCAAAATAAAATAAAATGACATTAACCATTATATCCCTATTTTAATAAAGACAAATCTCTAATAAGAATAATTATATAATTCATGAGAAATTAGTATTTTGGAATTTACCCAAGTGAAATAAAAGTTGTTTAATTCAACTTAATTAAGATTAAAGAAATCTTCCAAATAAAATTTAGGGAATTAAATTGTAGAGGGAGTGTCCCAACCTTTATTAACATAAGGTGGTGTCCCCTGTGTTTACAATGCTAGTCCCTGGATCAATAGCTAGCATCCACAGTTAAGATGTGATATCAAGAAACAAAGGTCATAATATAACTTTATAACCAGGAATAACATAATTTTATTACATCTTACATAGGTCACTTGGCTATTACATTACATTGCAGCGGAATAACTATAAGCATGGGTCCTTCATCTTCAAAGTGCCACAGGCAGATGTTGGTTGTAGACTTTGTAATCCTAATCAATCAATCTTCACTAAAATCAATCAAACCTGCAACATTACAAGTTACAGCCACAAGGCTCAATACATTTGAATTGTATTGGCAAGTTTCACTACTATGTATAATATGAGTGGATCCTATCTTTACATGCAATTTTGGCTAGTAGAGTTTAAGGCTTATTTGCATAAAGCAATATTTTATCCTATCTTTTCAAAATGGTTTTGGTCCTTTGTCAAATCTCTTTTCCAAGAATCCCTTGAACTCCTTGGTAACCCCAAGTGTTCAAGTCCTTGTCAAAAATCCCTTGAGCTACTTGGTAGATTGAGAATGTGACGAAGTCTTTCCAAAAGGTCCTCCCATACACCATTGCTAGCTTGCCTTCAGCACCCATGTAGGATTCCAGGTCCCCATGTCCAATTAACTAAAGACAGTGCATGGGTCTTCCCAATGTAGTTGACTGAGCCAGAGCCATAATAGCATGTGGTTGCACACGAAAGCCACAATTGGAGAAACATGTTCAATCTCTAAGTTTCCTGGGTGGTTTCCTTTGGAGCATAACACAAAGAGATTGCCATAGACATGGTTCCTTTTGTTGCCACCTTCTCCAAAACTCAAAGTATCCTTGGCCACCCAGGTGGTTCATTGAGTCCTTGTTTTATTATATAAAATCACAAGTCCATTTCTCAGTTCCATAAAATCTCAACATGTATCTCTTTTCAAAATATAGCATGGCTAAGCATGTAACAACTACAATATTTTCACTAAGGAGTGTATAGGGAATCCTATTAGGATTTAGCATAACATAAGTATAAAATTCTTTTCATGCATGTTTTCAAAATCCACTAAGTATAAGAAAATAGTAGGACTTTTAGATGATAGTGTAACTTGCCTTTTTGGTAGGGAATGATGGTTCACTCCTTGATCTTGCTAGTCTCACACTTTGCTAATTTCACTACAATCAATCAAGCAAACACCAAATCAACTAGCATTCCAAATAATCAATCAAACAATTCACACACATAAAACAATGGGATCTATGATCTAAGTCATGCATGTGAGCATGCCAAAGGTGGTTCTATTTGCAAAGATGGTCTCCACTAGGCTTATAAACTTTGTAAGGTTCAAAATGGTCATTTTTCGAAGTGGCAAAGTCATTTGCAAAAGGATTTTGTCCAAAAACCATTTTTAAATCCTTTCATTATTTTATGTGGTGGAAAATATTTTTATCAAAGAAACAACTTTAAGTTGTTTACCAAAATAAGTTGTTGTTTCTCAAAACTTGGTATTTAGGTCAGTAGGTTTGATTCAATACATTTTCCCAAAGTTTTCTTTATAAAAACATTTTCATAACCAAAATCTTTATTTTCATTTGGCTAGAAATGGACTAAACTAATTAATCCATCCTAAATTTCACCAAATTCATTTTTAAATCCATGGGTTGGTTCCTAGGGTCAGTAAGTTCACAACAAACTAATTTTCCATGGTTTCAAACTCAAAAACATTTTTGAATCATTTTTCTAATCTAAACAAGCATACAAATGTTTCTGCAAAATCAACCAATCTAACAGATACTATTTGCTAAAAAAATTCAATGGTTGGCTAGGGTTTGTTCCACTGATTCCAATGATATAAAGTTTGTAATTTTTGGACGTGTGGATCTAAAGTTATAGTGTTTTTTAAAATCCCTAACAATTATGTTTTCAAATTTCCGTTTTAAACAAAACTGGCCACGCGTCGCAATATGACTGGCTGGTACCGGTTCGCCGGATCGGATCTGTGGTGCGTTGGATCTAACAGATCGCACGGTTCAGAAAGCGTAACCCTTCGCTGCTTAAGTGATCTATCGCAAGCGTCAGATCAAGATCCTACGGCGCTAGCGTGCTTGACCAAATGCGAGCGGCGGCGCACGGCCAGGAGGTGGCGGTGCTGGCAAAACAGGAAGCGAGGGAGGAGGGGAATGTGCTCACCGAGATCGCAGGAGGCTGGGGAAGCTCAACGTGTGGTCGACGAGGCAGGGGGGCGCTCTGTCGTGGCGGTAATCGCTCGCCAGAGTTGCTCCTGGCGTCAGGCGGCTCTGGTTGTGGTCGGGGACGGTGCTGTGGTTCATCCCGAGACAAAACGAAGACGCGGTTAGACGCGCAGGATCAAGACAAGGCTGTGTGCGTGAACGAGAGGTGAAGGGGCGGTCTGTTCTTACCATGAGGCTTTGCCGGAGAAGAAGGCAGACGCGGCAGCGTTCAGAAGCTTGTCGAGGACGGTGTTCCGGGGTGCCCGCGGTTGAACGGAGGGTATTGGGAGATGCGCCAGGGAGTGGGGAGTGTGTGTGCGTGGTCAATGAGACAAGGGGCGGCGCTGAGTCGCCGGAATTGGCACCAGAGTGTCGTCGGAACAGAGGGAGTGTCAAGCCAAATTGAGGCAGCCTCGGGGCAGAGAGGGAGTGGCGTGTGAGGGGAAAGGAGGAGGAGACGCTGGCGTTTAATAGCGTGCAGTCACAGCGAGGTTAAGGCGCGGCATTATGGCGAATTGAAGCCGCGACATCAACGGCAGAAACGGCCGGCGTGGTCGTCGCGAGGAAGGAGATGAGCTGGAAAAGTGGGGTCTGCTGGTCAGTGGGAAAAGGAGTGAGGGAAGGGTCCACCCTTCAGCGTCTGTTTGAGTTAGAATCTGAGTGAGAATCGTTTTTCTTCGGGGAGGGAAAGCTGGGCTGTTTGCTGGGCTCGTGGGCTTGGTCGGCTGGGCTGGGTCTGGTTCTATTTTTTTTTCTTCCTGAAACCTTTTTCTTTTTCTGAATCTAAATTCTGTTTTCAAATTCAAACAAACAATGTTCAAGTTAATTCAAACAATCACCAAACTTTGCAACTATGAATTTGGTTCTGTTCAGTAACATAAACCAAAATTCCAAAACCAAAATCATAATTTTTATTTTTAGGGTCCATTATTAATTAAATAATTAGACCTTGTTTAATAAAAAAATAGAATTTGATTTATTTAAAACTCCTTTTGAAATCTATTATTTTCAAAACCAAATCAGTAGGTTTACTTTGAGAATACAAAATACTTGGAAAACTTATTTTAAATAAGTTTTTATGTTTTGGAAATAGTAAAACCTTTATTAATAAAACTTGGAAATTAAATCCTTATTAATTTATTTTAAAATAACCCTTTACTATTTTTATCAAAACAAAATGCTTTATTTCAAAAGCTTGGCCAAGGTTAAAGTTTGGCTCTGCAAAATAATCCTTATTTATAAAACTTCTATTTCATTTGCAAACCAAATCCTTTTATTTAAAAGATTCAAAATAGTAATTCCAAAATATTTCATTTTCCTTTATCAAATGTTTATCTTTTTAAATCTCTTTAGGATTTTGTTTGATCCAAATTGGTTTGAAGATTTCCAATTGGATTCAAAAAGTTTCTTCTGGCCCTGAAAATCAAACAAAGTTTTATTTTATTCATTTATTTTTCACATTACAAGATTTGGAAAATCTTGGGATGTGACAGGCTACCACCCTTAAAATAAATCTCGTCCCGAGATTTGGGAAGGCTAGGGTTACAAGCAGGTTCAAAACAACTAGGGTACTACCACCCTTAAAATTTTCAAACAAAAATTACATATTGTCCTTCTTGGGATCCTGGGGAAAACTTCTCATGGGCAACCATTTGCATGGTGTCCTTGGTTTCCACACTTGACTCATGGGCCAAGGTTGAGTTTCTCCATAGACTTGTTCAACTTGTTCTTCATCTTTTCTGGACAGTTGCTTGCATAATGTCCTGGGTTCTTGCAGTTGAAACAGTGGATATCCTTGAGTTCTTTACGTGGCTCTTGTGGACAAGTTGCTACATAATGGCCTAGCTCTTTGCAGTTGTTGCACACTACTTGGCCAATCTCTTTATTCTTCGGGTTCTCTGGGCATTCACCAGAATAGTGTCCCATTTCCTTACATTTATAACATTGCACATGGCTTTTGTCTATCTTTTGCTTCTTGGGTCTCTTTGATCCTTTGAATTGGGTTGTTTTGTTTGGAGGTAAGGTAGACTTGGATCCTTGCATTCCACCTTGTTTCCTTTGTTCAATAATGGAATAGATGGGGCATTGGATAGGAACATGGTTGTTTCCTTCACATAGGTAGCAAGTAGCTTGAGAGGTGGGGCATTGTCCAACATGATGTTTCTCTTCACAGTTGGGGCATTGATCTCCATGCTCCTTGGAAGTATGATCTTTGTCTCCACAAATAATGCAAGCTGGTGCTCCATCTAGAATAATGTTTCTGTCATCCTTGTTGTCACAAACTCTTTTGGGATAGCTTTCTTCCATTTTGATCATTTGATCAGTCACCTTAAGCATCAGTTGGCCTTGAGTTTCCAAAAATCCTTGTAGCTTTGGATCTTCTCCACTAGTGTTGGCTATGAACTGAGCTGTCACTTGGTTCAACTGATTCTGGGTTGCTATGAGCTCTTTCATGATGTCCTCTTGGTTGGTGTTGGTGTCATCAACCTTGAGGTTGGAGTCTCTTGGAGTAGTCATCTGTTTGGGTTGAATGGTAGATTAGAATAGGCAAGATATTTCTAAGGAAATATTTCTAATCACACACATCACAATTCACTCAAACAATGTGCATGCAAACACAAACCAAACATTTCACTCAAACAACAAAGTTCAAGCACATACTTAGGCAACAAAATATTTTTGTTACACCACATAAGTTGGTGTGTTTTGACTTATCTAAAATATGGTGGTCCATCTATATGGTTCACTTGTGATCTTTCCATTCTTCTTGGTTGATTCTTCTTGTAGGAGATCATGGTTTCCTTTAGGAAAAACTCCTTGGTCACAAGACTTCAAATGATGTAGGTTCCTTCTAACTTTTGCATTCCCTCAGTCTCTAAATCTTGAGTAAGATTACCTTGTTTCACTTGTAGTCCTTAGTGATATCCAAGTTGGATGTCCTTGGTGAACATGCTGAAGATGTTGAAGTCATTAGAGTTGAAGAAGTTGAAGTCATTAGAGTTGAAGAAGTCCTTTGCACATGGTGTAGTCTTTGGCCATGGGGTTAGGTTTTTCCATCAAGTTTGAAATAGATGAGATGTAGTGTTGAAACAAAAATGGTTGAGGAAAGAGTTTACAAGTATGTTTGTAAATAAGTTTTTGGAACAAGTACAACTCCTATTTTCTAAGGGTTTTTGTCCAATCCTAGGTTTACAAATCCTACAGGCAACACAATGCTCTGATGCCATCTGTAGAGGGAGTGTCCCAACCTTTATTAACATAAGGTGGTGTCCCCTGTGTTTACAATGCTAGTCCCTGGATCAATAGCTAGCATCCACAGTTAAGATGTGATATCAAGAAACAAAGGTCATAATATAACTTTATAACCAGGAATAACATAATTTTATTACATCTTACATAGCTCACTTGGCTATTACATTACATTGCAGCGGAATAACTATAAGCATGGGTCCTTCATCTTCAAAGTGCCACAGGAAGATGTTGGTTGTAGACTTTGTAATCCTAATCAATAAATCTTCACTAAAATCAATCAAACCTGCAACATTACAAGTTACAGCCACAAGGGTCAATACATTTGAATTGTATTGGCAAGTTTCACTACTATGTATAATATGAGTGGATCCTATCTTTACATGCAATTTTGGCTAGTAGAGTTTAAGGCTTATTTGCATAAAGCAATATTAAATCCTATCTTTTCAAAATGGTTTTGGTCCTTTGTCAAATCTCTTTTCCAAGAATCCCTTGAACTCCTTGGTAACCCCAAGTGTTCAAGTCCTTGTCAAAAATCCCTTGAGCTACTTGGTAACCCCAAGTGCATCAAGTTTTACCAAAATCTCATGAGTTCCTTGGTAGCCCCAAGTGTTCATGTTTTCATCAAACTCTCTTGAGTTCCTTGGTAACCCCAAGTACATCAAGTTTTATCAAAGTCTCTTGAGCTCCTTGGTACCCCCAAGTGCATCAAGTTTTAAAAGTTTTCTTTTAGAAATTAGAATGTCGAGATCTCCCATAGCTTCAAACTTTAGTTGCTCAGTATTGTCCATAACCGGGGACATGGCTAAGTACTTAGATTTTATTATCTTCTGCAGAAGGAGTACACTTTACCCACATGTCACAATCCCATCCTTTTGCCACCAGTGGCCACTGGATTAGTGCTCACCAAGATGGAGTACCGGCAGATTGAGAATGTGACGAAGTCTTTCCAAAAGGTCCTCCCAGACACCATTGCTAGCTTGCCTTCAGCACCCATGTAGGATTCCAGGTCCCCATGTCCAATTAACTAAAGACAGTGCATGGGTCTTCCCAATGTAGTTGACTAAGCCAGAGCCATAATAGCATGTGGTTGCACACGAAAGCCACAATTGGAGAAACATGTTCAATCTCTAAGTTTCCTGGGTGGTTTCCTTTGGAGCACAACACAAAGAGATTGCCATAGACATGGTTCCTTTTGTTGCCACCTTCTCCAAAACTCAAAGTATCCTTGGCCACCCAGGTGGTTCATTGAGTCCTTGTTTTATTATATAAAATCACAAGTCCATTTCTCAGTTCCATAAAATCTCAACATGTATCTCTTTTCAAAATATAGCATGGCTAAGCATGTAACAACTACAATATTTTCACTAAGGAGTGTATAGGGAATCCTATTAGGATTTAGCATAACATAAGTATAAAATTCTTTTCATGCATGTTTTCAAAATCCACTAAGTATAAGAAAATAGTAGGACTTTTAGATGATAGTGTAACTTGCCTTTTTGGTAGGGAATGATGGTTCACTCCTTGATCTTGCTAGTCTCACACTTTGCTAATTTCACTACAATCAATCAAGCAAACACCAAATCAACTAGCATTCCAAATAATCAATCAAACAATTCACACACATAAAACAATGGGATCTAAGATCTAAGTCATGCATGTGAGCATGCAAAAGGTGGTTCTATTTGCAAAGATGGTCTCCACTAGGCTTATAAACTTTGTAAGGTTCAAAATGGTCATTTTTCGAAGTGGCAAAGTCATTTGCAAAAGGATTTTGTCCAAAAACCATTTTAAATCCTTTCATTATTTTATGTGGTGGAAAATATTTTTATCAAAGCAACAACTTTAAGTTGTTTACCAAAATAAGTTGTTGTTTCTCAAAACTTGGTGTTTAGGTCAGTAGGTTTGATTCAAAACATTTTCCCAAAGTTTTCTTTATAAAAACATTTTCATAACCAAAATCTTTATTTTCATTTGGCTAGAAATGGACTAAACTAATTAATCCATCCTAAATTTCACCAAATTCATTTTTAAATCCATGGGTTGGTTCCTAGGGTCAGTAAGTTCACAACAAACTAATTTGCCAAGGTTTCAAAATCAAAAACATTTTTGAATCATTTTTCTAATCTAAATAAGCATACAAATGTTTCTGCAAAATCAACCAATCTAACAGATACTATTTGCTAAAAAAATTCCATGGTTGGCTAGGGTTTGTTCCACTGATTCCAATGATATAAAGTTTGTAATTTTTGGATGTGTGGATCTAAAGTTATAGTGTTTTTTAAAATCCCAAACAATTCTGTTTTCAAATTTCTGTTTTAAACAAAACTGGCCACGCGTCGCAATATGACTGGCTGGTACCGGTTCGGCCGGATCGGCTCTATGGTGCGTTGGATCTAACAGATCGCACGGTTCAGAAAGCGTACCCCTTCGCTGCTTAAGTGATCTATCGCAAGCGTCGGATCGAGATCCTACGGCGCTAGCGTGCTTGACCAAATGCGAACGGTGGCGCACGGCCAGGCGGTGGCGGTGCTGGCAAAACAGGAAGCGAGGGAGGAGGGGAATGTGCTCACCGAGATCGCAGGAGGCTGGGGAAGCTCAACGTGTGGTTGACGAGGAAGGGGGCGCTCTGTCGTGGCGGTAATCGCTCGCCGGAGTTGCTCCTGGCGTCAGGCGACTCTGTTTGTGGTCGGGGACGGTGCTGTGGTTCATCCCGAGACAAAACGAAGACGCGGTTAGACGCGCAGGATCAAGACAAGGCTGTGTGCGTGAACGAGAGGTGAAGGGGCGGTCTGTTCTTACTAGGAGGCTTTGCCGGAGAAGAAGGCAGACGCGGCGGCGTTCGGAAGCTTGTCGAGGACGGTGTTCCGGGGCACCCGCGGTTGAACGGAGGGTACTGGGAGATGCGCCAGGGAGTGGGGAGTGTGTGTGCGTGGTCAATGAGACAAGGGGCGGCGCTGAGTCGCCGGAATTGGCACCGGAGCGTCGTCGGAACAGAGGGAGTGTCAAGCCAAATTGAGGCAGCCTCGGGGCAGAGAGGGAGTGGCGTGTGAGGGGAAAGGAGGAGGAGACGCTGGCGTTTAATAGCGTGCAGTCACAGCGAGGTTAAGGCGCGGCATTATGGCAAATTGAAGCCGCGACATCAACGGCAGAAATGGCCGGCGTGGTCGTCGCGAGGAAGGAGATGAGCTGGAAAAGTGGGGTCTGCTGGTCAGTGGGAAAAGGAGTGAGGGAAGGGTCCACCCGTCAGCGTCTGTTTTAGTTAGAATCTGAGTGCGAATCGTTTTTCTTCGGGGAGGGAAAGCTGGGCTGTTTGCTGGGCTCGTGGGCTTGGTCGGCTGGGCTGGGTCTAGTTCTATTTTTTTTCTTCCTGAAACCTTTTTCTTTTTCTGAATCTAAATTCTGTTTTGAAATTCAAACAAACAAACAATGTTCAAATTAATTCAAACAATCACCAAACTTTGCAACTATGAATTTGATTCTGTTCAGTAACATAAACCAAAATTCCAAAACGAAAATCATAATTTTTATTTTTAGGGTCCATTATTAATTAAATAATTAGACCTTGTTTAATAAAAAAATAGAATTTGATTTATTTAAAACTCCTTTTGAAATCTATTTATTTTCAAAGCCAAATCAGTAGGTTTACTTTGAGAATACAAAATACTTGGAAAACTTATTTTAAATAAGTTTTGATGTTTTGGAAATAGTAAAACCTTTATTAATAAAACTTGGATATTAAACCCTTATTAATTTATTTTAAAATAACCCTTTACTATTTTTATCAAAACAAAATGCTTTATTTCAAAAGCTTGGCCAAGGTTAAATTTTGGCTCTACAAAATAATCCTTATTTATAAAACTTCTATTTCATTTGAAAACCAAATCGTTTTATTTAAAAGATTCAAAATAGTAATTCCAAAATATTTCATTTTCCTTTATCAAATGTTTATCTTTTTAAATCTCTTTAGGATTTTGTTTGATCCAAATTGGTTTGAAGATTTCCAATTGGATTCAAAAAGTTTCTTCTGGCCCTGAAAATCAAACAAAGTTTTATTTTATTCATTTATTTTTCACATTACAAGATTTGGAAAATCTTGGGATGTGACATAAACTATATCTAATTCCATTGGAAATAAAACAAATACCCAATTAAAATGATTTATGAATCATATTAAATACTTTCCAAATAATTCAAGATGAATTAATTGACACCCTATTAAACAAATAAAAACCTACTAAAAAGATTTGGAAAGTTTTTAGAAACTTAAATGGTGTTTGAAAATATTATTAAATCTTATTTGATTTAAAACAAGGGCCTTTTGAATAATTAAAAAAGACCCCAAAAAGAATAAAAATTTATTTCAAAATTGACTTCAGATTATATTACTAATCAGTATTTAAACCTACACAAATTTTGGTTGAGTTTTGAATTCAAATTGTTGTTGAAATAATTAAACAAAAAACAAAAAAAATTATTAGAAAAGGAAAAACAAAAAGAATCAGGAACAAAAAAAATGGAACGGACACAGCCCAGCCATTAAGCCCAGTCCAGCCCACCTCTACCTCTCACCCGAGCGAAACGTTTTTTTTTCACCGTGAAAGAAACCCGCAAGGATGCTGATGCGTGGACCCCATCCCCACTCTGTCTCACTCGCTGTCGAACGTGCCCTGCGACCACGTCATCGTCTTCCTCCCCGCGATGAACTCGCCTGGCAGTTTCTGCCGTTGAATGCTCGAATCAACACGCGTAAATGGCCCAGTGAATTCCCCCTGCGACCACGCATTCTTAACCGCCTCTCTCTCCCCTTCATTTCCCCTCAGACACCGCGGAAAAAGAGCCCCCAGGCCGTCCCCATTTCCGCTTACACCGCCACGGTCTCCGGCGAACAACCGCGGCAATTCCGGCCAGCCTCATCCGCCCCTTGCCCCCTCGACCACGCTCGCTTGCTCCCTAGACCCTGGCGCATCTCCCCGTAACTCCAGCTCGTCCCCGCGCGCCCCAGAACCTCGGCAACGACGATGACCACCGCCGCCTGTAGGGGTTCGTAGCATGGAAAACAAAAACTTTCTACCGCATGCAAACAAACAAGCCAAGATCTATCTACTAGATTGTAGCAACGAGTCGATAGAGGAACTCACCCTCGAAGATTCCAAAGCGGTTAACGAGAGCAGATTCTCGTGGGTGATGTAGTCGTACACTTGCCGATCTCAAGATCGCGTAGACGATCCTTCCGGCGCTGCGTTCCGACAGCGCTCCCGCAGTCGGTCACACGTTCGGTACTCGACGAAGACCTTCCTCTCCCTTGTTCCAGCAGGCAACGGAGGTTGTAGCACTCTCCTCGCGATTCCGGCAGCACAACGGCGTGGTACCGAAAGTAGAGGGGAGATCTCGCAGGGCTTCGCCTTAAGCCGGAGCGAGTATGGTGGAGTATGAGAGAGCTATTAGTGGTCTAGGGTTTAGACACACCAATTAGAAGGCTCTAAACCGAAGGCTAGGGCAATTAGAAGCTCTAAACCAAAACGGCTCTAACCCGGAGGCTTTGGCTAGGGTTTAGATTAGAGGATAGGAACTTGTGTGTCTAGAGGAGGGGGCCCTGTCCCTCCTTTTATAGGTGGGAGGTGCGCCCAAGGGGAGGGAGTCCCTCCCCAACTCGGCCTTGGGTGGTGCGCCGGCTTGGAGAGGAGGGACTCCTCCCCCAAGTCGGTTTCAACCTCCTCCTTCCTCTTTCCCTCACTTTCCTGTTTTAGCCGTTTGACTTTCAAACTGGCCGTTTGACTTTTCAGTTTGGGATTCAATTTAATCCTTTATTTGGAACAGCGAGAACACTTAGTACATGATGCAATCATTCCAATATGCAATGACACATTCATGTACCCCTTCCCCTCCGGAGTGCCGGACATTCCGGAACCTTCTAGAACATTCCCGATGAAAACACCGGAATCATTCCCGAACTCCGAAACAGGACTTTCCTTATATGAATCTTATTCTCCGGACCATTCCGGATCACCTTGTGATATCCCGGATCCCATCCGAGACTCCGAACAACATTCGGTCTCTTTCTCATAATACCATAACTACTCAAACAACGTCGAATCCTTAAGTGTGTCTCCCTACGGTTCGTGAATTATGCGGACATGATCGAGACACTTCTCTGAACAATAACCAATAGAGGAATCTGGAAATTCATATGGGTCCCACATATTTCTACGATTACTTTGCGATCGAAGGAACCACTTACATACGATACCAATTTCCCTTTGTCTCACGATAGTTTACTTATCCGAGGTTATGATCGTCGGTATCTCTGCATACCTAGTTCAACCTCGTTACCGATAAGTACTCTTTTCTCGTTCCCGTGATATGTGATCCCTTGTGAGCCAGCCACATGCTTGCAAGCTAATTGGATGACATTCCACCGAGAGGGCCCAGAGTATATCTATCCGTCATATGGATGGACAAATCCACCTCTTGATCCATGTGCCTCAACACATACTTTCCGAACACTCAATGCCACCTTTATAGCCACCCAGTTATGGTGTGGTGTTTGATGTCATCAAAGCATCCTTCCGGTGATGGTGATTAACATGATCTCATGGTCGAAGGAATTAGGTTACTATGTATCAGAAAGCTTATAGCAAATGAACTATATTAAATGACTTGATCTTTATGCTATGCTTAACTATAGGAGTATGTCCATCACATCATTCTCCTAATGATATGACCCTGTTGTTAATAACATCTCTGTGTTCATGATCAGGAAACCATGATCATATATTAACCAACAAGCTAGTTTAACAAGAGGCTTTACTAGGGACTCTTATTTTAGTTTACAAATCACACAAGTATTAATGTTTCCGGTTAATACAATTATAGCATGGTATGTAAACATTTATCATAAGTGTGAAGATATGATAATAACCACTTTATTATTGCCTCTTGGGCATATCTCCAACAGTCTCCCACTTGCACTAGAGTCAATAATCTAGTTTCAAACCTTTGTGTATATAACATCAATGGCTTTCCGGTGTTGTATGTACACGATTGCTAGTGGTCAACTGATCTCCGGATCTGATACTTCCAGGTCCGTGTGTAATTGCATGTCTTTGCGTTTCTACGCATCACTCATTCTCTAATGAGATGGCTTTGTATAAATTTGGTCTTTCGGTGTGACCTTTAGTTCTTTGGGGTTAAAACATGTTGATAATATTGTCGCACAATATATCTTCATAGTATTATCCCTCTGTGAACTACACCTAGTTTGATAACAAACTACTTGACACAAATGCCCTCTTTTGCTGCTATAATAGCAGTCATATACTTAGCCTTTTGTTGTAGTATCTGTCACAATGTCTTAACTTTGGAACTCATCCAAATCCATTATGGAACTCACTTTCCATTATATTGTGCCACCCTTAGTTTAGATTGAGATAAACTTAATTTGTACTTTGTGACAAAACTAGTATCAATGTAGTACTTTTACAATGAACTAACCATCTATTTGTCACTTCTACAAATAATATACTCTTATTTCTTCCAAAATATCATAAGAATATCCTTACTATTGTCCAATGATCATCTTACGAATCATTCTGGTATATGCTCACAACATTTAGAGCATAGGACATATCTGGATTTGTACATATCACAGTATGATTGATATAAATACTCTTTGTGATTTCATACATCAAGTATCAATCTATACTTGATTATTTGTTTCACTTTACCAAATGTCAATACACTTGAATATATCATCAACATTGAACTCTTTCAATCCTTTCTGTGCGACAAGAACCTTTTCTTGTAGTTTCTATATTGAACTCATTCAATATCTCGTCTATGTACTTCTGGCACAACCATATTAGCGTCTATTGATGCCAAATATTTGGGTTTTGCCTAAGTCTTTCATCGGGATGAAATTCTTAATATGTGTTAATAAAAGTTACATTATTTCCAATCAACAATATGCCTTCCACATAATGTATTAGAAACATGTCTTAGCGCTCCCACTTAATTTCTTGCAAATGCAAGCATCTTCATTGTCTCTAATGAAATTTTAAACTCCTTTAACAGTTTCATCATAGTGAAGATTCCAACTCCGCGATGCTCACTTCAACCATTGAAGTTTGCATATGCTTTTAGCATCCTATGAATTAACAAAACCCTATGGACCGTGTTATGCACATGTCCTAGGTAACGATTCTATTAGAAGAACTTGTTTTGTTTATTCAACTATCATATAACAAAATTATATGTAGTGGTTGCTACATTAATCCGTCTAGACTAAATATCACTATGAAAGATCAAATCTTGTCATAGTCAACCTTTGAACATTGTTGTGAACTCTTTCCCAATATGTCGATTATAGATGTGAAACATCCATGTCTATTTCTTTATAGATCCAGACACAACTGTAAGGTCTTACACCTTTCTCGAGGGTCCTTCAAGTTCAAAACTTGATTTCTCATGAATGGAACTATCACGGATTTTATGGCTTCAAGCCATTTGATGGAGTCAGGGCCCATCATCGCTTCTTTGCATGTAGTCAGTTCTTTATTCTCAAATAATGATTCAACCCTCAAATCTTGGTATTTGATTGTTCATCCGACCTACTTGTTTCAATAGGAACTTGGATCTCCGTGACCACAACCTTTGAGGTACGTGAGCCATGAGCTTTGTTGCTTCCTCCGGAACACTTTTCGGCGCTGCGCAACTCTGCACATACAGCTAAGGTTCTTTTAACCTTATCAAAGTTCTATTGTCCTCCCACTTAACTTTTCACGAAAAATTCCTTCTCAAAGAAACTTGACGTTTTAAGTGACAAACACTTTTGTCTCCGATGTTATGGAGGATTACTTAACAGTTATTCGAAATAACATACAAAGACAGGTTCATCCGACTTTGGTTGCAAACATCTTTCTTATGCATAGCATACCAATGTTTTAAGAAAGGACAACTTGGGTTTTATCCCAAACCATAACTTTATATGGTCTCATTTCAACGGATTATGATGGAGCTCTTTTCAGTGGAAAAACGGTAATCTCTAAAGCTTTTAATCTTTAAAATATAATGGCAGTTTTATGAATTATACCTTTGATCTTACCATGTCAAACAAGGTTTAATTACATATCTCGAACGTTCCATACTCTTATGGTGTTTCGGAAATGCAAATCCACGGAACGATTCCTTAAATCTTAGGTATTATGCTAAACTTGTAACTTAAATATTTTCCTTTATGATCTTATCATAAACTATTCATATTCTTGTTACAATGATTTTGCACTACATCTTGAAAGTCTTTGAACTTTTCAAGTGTTTCATACTTTATCCTTATTAAGTAAATATTCATATATTCACTCAAATTTTCGGAGAAAGCACATGAAGTTGAAATCCATCGCTTTTGACTAAACATAATGGATTTCGTACAACAATATGTACAAGTTCCAATAAGCTAGTCATTCGTTCCCTTTTGGCCTATGAACGAAGTTTTAATTATCTCTAGGAAAGTTTCACAAGCGTCATTTGATCAAAAATCAGAAGACTCCAAAATTCCATCCACATGGAGTTTCTTCATGTTTTCTTTCCATTATAATTTAAACGGCGATGTCACTTCCTAAGTGATCTTTCAATCAATTTGTCTTTCGACATTTTTAGCACTAGTTTTATGGATGTGATTTCTCCAACGAGATTTGTGAATCATCCATCTTTTATGGATTACGGTAATTTATTTGAACAACCCTTTTGTTCTCATAATACCTGATAAAACAAATCTTGAAGGCAAGCTTTGATGTTTAACGAGCAACACAATAACCCTTTATTTGTTCTCGATGAACATCATCACATATTCTTTTGCTAGTTACTTAGGCCATTGTAGTTCATGAATTGTGTTGTTTCGTATGACGATTCACACCAACAAATTCAGTATCAAATACTTAATAACCACATTGTTTAATAAGCAAAGAATATAGCCATAACATGTATATCATATATATACTTAAACTGAACAATTCTAGTCTTTTCTTTTCTGCCATATATTTATGAGATTCTCTTTCAATATTTCCTTTTCTGTTTGAAAGAATCTATCAATATCAATAGTGGAGTCATACATATGACACATAATCCAAAGCGTGTATAATTAAATACCAATGTCTTTGGATTTGCACTTTGAAGTAGATCACCTATCATCAAATGTTTGGTGTTCTTTCAAATTCCTTTCTTTAGTAATCTCTTGGTGTAGTAAACATCTTACCTACATCAAATATTCACCCTCATCATGGATTTATCCATGATCAAGCTACTTTTAGCTTGTAACGGTGAATCGCAAGTATAATGTTGCTCTCCAAAACCTTTTGGAGGATTAGGACAACTAGTGTCTCCAACCTTTTGCAAATTCTCATCAAATATGAGAACATGACTTTTGCCATATTATACTCTATCATGTTGTAACCAATACTTCGTTTCAGATATCACAATATCTTCCACACATCATGGTTTCTGAAACAACTCTTTCAGATCCTAGATAACCTTGATATTAAGAGAATCCTTTGAATATCAAGAATCATGGAGACAAACATGATACTTATATACTAACACTTGGAATTGTTACTCTTGATTTAATACTAATTATTAAACTTCATGGAGTAACCGGAACTTACTGAAAGTTTGCAATAGGACTTTTAAACTTTAGATTAACACTTAAAACAATACGATACCAGTTCGTAAAGTATCTAACCAGAATTCTATAGTTCTATCATCTCAATTATAACTAAGCGCAAGGTGGTAAACGGATGCCAATGACTACAACAACTATGCAAATTCACTTTGATTTAGTTTATGATAAATTGAGTTCTAATTAATAATTAAATTAATCTTGGTGAACTCCCACTCAAAACAATATCCCTCACATTGTTTTAGTGATCACACGAACCAAATCCACCACATCAAAACCGATCATCACGAGAGTTGATATAGCTTCAATGGCGAACAATCAACATGTTCATCATATCTACTATATGACTCATGCTCTACCTTTCGGTAATCCGTGTTCCTGAGGCCATGTCTGTACATGCTAGGCTCGTCAAGATCAAACCTTAGTTTCCGCATGAGCAAATCTGGCTTGCTCACGTTGTATACACTTGTAGAATCTAACACACCCGATCATCACGTGGTGCTTCGAAACAACAAGCTTTAGCAACGGTGCTAACTAAGGGTGAACACTTTATGACTTGAAATTCATGTGCATGAGGGATCATCTTATAATGCTACCGTCGTCTACTAAGCAATACAAGATGCATAAAGGATTAACATCACATGCAATTCATAATATGTGATATGATATGGCCTTTCTTCTTTGTGCTTCCGATCTCCATCTTCAAGCATGGACATGATCTCCATCATCACCGACATTGCATCAAGGTCAATGTTGCTTCTCCATGGTTGTCGTCCACCGGCTTCAACTATTACAACTACTTTGAATAGACACGCGGGTCTTAATAGAAATTAAAGACAACCATATGGCTCCTGCCGGTTGCCTACTTACAATAAGGAACATTGCATACATCATATATAATCACAATCATGGCCATATCACATCACAGCACACCCCTGCAAAACAAAGTTAGACGCCTCTAATTTTCTTTGCATGTTTTACGTGGTTTGGGGCTTTCAATAAGTGTCGTTCTAACTTACGAACAAGAACCACAACATTGATACTAGTATTGTCAATCACCCGTTGTAAATTGGATCTTAACTATGCTAGGAGAAACAGGCACCCGCAAAGCCACTTATGCAATACAAGTTGCATGTCAAGCGTGGAGCAAGTCTCATGAACGATGTCATGTAAAGTTAGCCCGGGCCGCTTCATCCCAACATACCGCAAGATGCAAAGTACACAAGAAGCAATCGACAATAAAAGCATCAACGCCCACAATGACCATTGTGTTCTACTCGTGCAAACAGATCTACATATAGACACGGCTCTGATACCACTGTAGGGGTTCGTAGCATGGAAAACAGAAATTTTCTACCGCATGCAAACAAACAAGCCAAGATCTATCTACTAGATTGTAGCAACGAGTCGATAGAGGAACTCACCCTCGAAGATTCTGTAGCATCCCATTTGTCTAACAACTGTAATGCTACTTGGTCTAGTAATATAATGGCTACTTCCTACATATAATTGTTGCATCATCATCATATCATGCTCATGTCATCATGCCACCTTGCATTTGGGCATCATACAAAAACCCTTTTTGTTTTGGTTCTTATCTCATATGCATTATTATTTGTGTTTGCCTCTTTATATTGTATTTGGTTCTTGATATATTGTTAAATGCCCAAGTTGAGTTGGGGGCATATCTTTTATTGACTCCACCACCCTTTCTTTCACCACTTTATAATTCCACCATCCAATTAATATGAGCTTTGCATTTCAATTGAGTTTACCTCTAGCTCATGTGGGTTGGGATGGATCCAATTCTTTTCCACATGCTCTCATCTTGGCATCATTATGTTTTCACATTATTGATATATGAGAGTCACATGGCCACCTTTGCATGCCCTGTGAGTGGGACCCTTTCTCCTAGCTTCCATATGGATTATTATAGAATTATGTTCATGTGGGATATTTTTGGGACTAATAAACATCTAGTGGAATAAACACACTAGCAAGCCCCAATTTTAATCAAATATGCTCATCTCCATCTAGTCCACTTGGGGCTTCCTTTTAAATTCTTTTGCTTGGGCCTTACTCCACATTTTGGGATGCATAAGCACAATGCCATGAATATAATTTTGTTATCACAAAATAAGCATGGTCTTAATTATTTATGCATGGCCCATGCAAGTACCACCTTTTGCTTGCCATTTGGATTTTTATTTGAGTTTTGCTTGGATCATATATCTCTCCCTATCACTCCTTTTGTCTTGGTCCTAGTTGATCTTGCTTCAAACCATATCCCCACCTCTCCCTTTTCTTGGTCTAGCTTTGGTATGATCTTGTCTTGCTTGAGCTTGCCAATAGGAGGCCATCTCTCTCCCCCATTTAACCCTAAACCCTACCCCCCTAATCACCATACCCCCTCTACCCCTCCCCTAAACCAAAACCCTAACCAAACCCCTCTCTAGTTCTATCTCTAAACCCTACCCCCACCTTGATCTACCCCATCCACTCTCCCTCCCTCTCACCTAGCTGGCCCCACCGGCCACCCTCTCTCCCTGGTCACCTCACCCCTGCCCTAGCTAACCTAGCCCGATCCTACCCCTCTCCTTTCTCCCTCTCTTCTCTCCCTGCCCTGTGGCCCTAGCCCGAGCCTGCCTGCCTCCCTGGCCTCGCCATGACCCACCTGGCAGCCTCCATCCCCTCCCCCTGCCTGCGCCCCACCTGCCTGGCCCCCATGCCGAGCGCGTGAGGGAGAAGGTGATAAAGGTGGCCGAAGCCACCTTCCCCTCCCCCACGCCATCTACCTTTCCCATGTCCTTATCTACTCCCTTCCCCCCTCTCTGCCTCGCCAGATCTCTCCCCAGGGCCCTGCCTCACGCCACAGCCACACCAAAGCCGGCCACCGTCGGCTCCCTCTCGTCTACGTCGATCCAGGAGGCGGGCGTGGTTGTTGGGCGTCGAGGAAGAACGAGCCGAGCGCCAGAGACGCCCCTGTACCCGACGACGCGGAGGAGAAGGCCCAGGAGCGCCGGTACCAGCGCGACACCGACGCAAACCCTAACCGCCGGTGCGCCAGCCTCGCCGACGATCGCGACCACCCCGAGCCCCGTCGACCACACCAACGCCCTCGCGGTGAGTCTCCCGTTTCCCCTGGCAAGGTCCGCCTCGCCGTCGCTTCCTGGTCGCGGCGTGCGTTCCGTCGAGCACTCTCTGTGCACCGGCGGCCGCGCGCGTCCGCTCGCTTCCACGGCGCACAAACCCTATCTAGCCGCGCCCCCCTACCAGACAACTACCCTGCCTAGCCGCAGTGGTCGCCGCCGCCGCACGCAAGCGCCAGGTCGCGGGTTCGACCCTCGCCCGCGCCGCGCGCCCGCTGTCAAACGTGCACCGTCAGTTTCATCAGAGAAGAAGCACAGTGCGCGGCGCCGCTTTCCAAACCCTCCCCCCCACCTTTTTGCTCCTCAACCCGCGACCCTCAGGACCCACCTGTCTTTGACTGATGCCATTTTGCAAAAAGGCTCCCGGCAGATGTTTCAATCAACCCGCGGTCCTTCCCTCTCCTGTGCGCGCGTGTGGCGCTGAGTCAGCCTGGACCCACCTGTCACTGGCAGTGCTAGGTCCAGGCTGAGTAGAAAAGGTTTCTGTTTCTGTTTAATTTACAACCTTTTCAAAATTTGTTTAAAAATTCAAATTTAAATCTGTTTTCAAATAACTTTTGAATTATAAATCCAAAATTAACAAATAATATATGAATTTGAATCAGGAAAATATGAGGAATTCAAATATGCTATCCACAATATCAATTGAGCACTTTATTTTCTAAGTTGAATAAAATTACAATAAATGCCATTTACCTTAAATAATTAATAACTTTAGTTCTATAACTCCAAATTAAACAAATGATATGTCTAAAATGATCAGCTCAACGAGACCTTTCTGTTTATGCTTTCCTTGTTCTTAATTGCAGCATGCATCATATAAATATAATGTAAACAGCAACTAATATGAGGATAAAAAGTGACCAAAACTCAATAAAATGTTTATTTCTTGTATTCCACACCTCACCCATGCCATGCTACATTATTGACATGCAACTTGTGCATCATTCATCATGGCATGATTGTTTGCTTGTCGCATTTTATTCTTATGCTTGTGCACTTTATTTATATTGGCCTTGTTTGTTTGGTTCTTCTTCGAATAGACGCTGAGCAGGGGGTATATCAAGAGAACCAGGAGCACTACCCAGATCCTTCTCTCGATTCAACTGAGTTGCCAGGCAAGCACTACCACATGCTTGCATTCATATAGTACCTATTGCCTCTATCTTATTCTTGCATCATTGAGTCGCGATTGCATTAAACTGAATCCCAAGTATTGCATAGACTTTACTTTTAAACCCCACCAAGCTTGTTCCTCTATCCCATGAGCCATTACTATAGGAGTTGTTTGAGCCATGCGAGTCGTAGAACAGCATGTGTAGGGTATGTGATAGTCTGATGGATAACGAGGTACCTAAACAACTTAACCTGAGTAGTAATGGGATAACTAATGAAAGTGGCACCGGTGAGCAATATCTGCTATTTGGTTTTTCCTGCTCACTTGTGTCCCGTAGGACCCCGAGTACTTGATTACTGTTCCTTGATTATTCGCGCTATCCACATCCGGGAGGCTTATGGGACCCCCCTGAGCCAGAGCTCGATTCAGTCTTATTTCTTGGGGCCACAAACTAGTTTGAGGTTTTATTTACTATCCTGTACTTATGCCATGCTACTGCTTTATTTACGATTGTGCGAGGAGCACCTGTACTGTTTAGGAATTGTGACCCGTTTTCGCGGTATCGACAAGCCCAGTTTTGGGTTCCCAGTCGTTTACAGCCGGCCCCACAAACCTTGAGTCCGTCTCGAAGTCAGCTAACTTCGTTGCGGGTATACTTAATGGGGTGGCCCCCTGAAATATTTCTGAATCCTGTGATTGCTTTGTCGTGAAGGCCTCGTTGGGTTTTGATTTGGTTTTTCCGAGGTTGATCGAGTGTGTGTTGCTATTTGTGCACCCCTGCAGGGTAAAACTTTCTGAAAGCCGTGTCCGCGGTTATGGACGACTTGGAGCACAGTTTCTCGATCATAGACAAGCACAACTAAAGTACCGCTTTTAATTTGACTAAGTAACTGACTAGTAAATAGTGCAACACTCATGGAATGGTTAATAAAATTGCCAACGGATGGGGGGTTGTTCGTCCGCTTCCTCGTTGGTAAGCGAGGAGGAGGATGGATCTGTGGATATTACTGTTATAACTGTTGTCATTAATTCACGGACATCCGTCTATCTTTAGTTAGGCGGATGGTTAGCGAGTATCTATAGAACTGTTAGGGTTTATCTTTTGCTGCAATTGCGTCACCCCAGGTTGTGTCCCCTTTAGAGGCATAAAGACTTGCTGAGTACCCCTAGGGTCTCACACGATAAATTATTGGTTCAGATGAACAGGTACACTCGCAAGATGGATACTGGGTGGAGGAGGCTGATGATGTGGGCAACGATCGTTCGGTGTAGAGATTCCGGGAACGGGGATCCGTGAGATCTGTGGGCGGGATGTGCTTATTTATGGGGCATCTTATGCCGATTTGCTTCTTATCCGTACTCGGATCTTGTTTGCCGCTTCCGCCTGATACTCTGATGTGTGATGTATGAGGAGATATCCTAAACTATTATATCTATCTAGGTCATTTGAATCTTGCCGTATGGCGTTGATATATTTCCTTTCTTTTTAGATGGAATGGCTCTTATGTACTATTGTATGGTGGCTTGCATACATACTCATTTGTGTATGTAGTTGATCCCTTCGCCTGCCGATTACGCCGCCCGTACTTGTCCCGATGATTGGAAATGGTTGGGACGGCCGAAAGGTCTACCTGTGAGTGGCATTTGGGCCCCACCATACTATTTCAACCATTTCCGCTCATCCAGGCTTGTATCTAGGAGCGTAATTCACCGAGGTAGTTACAATTGGTATCAGAGCCATCCCGCCCTTCAGGGTCTCAGCCAAATGGTCGTTGTCAGTCTAGCAAAATATTTTTGGTAGTTATGTATACTAGGGAAAAACAAAACGTGAGAGTAGGACTGCTTCCATTTTTCTTCTTACCCACCCACCCACCCTTTTCTGGTAAGGAAGTGTAACATTTTCAATCCTCTTCTTAAAAGTTCAAACTAGGATTCACGTGTTCCGGGTTTCCGTAGTACCATAGGTTGTGTGTTTTTGTGTGTGTGTGTGTGTGTGTGTAATTCCTTGTCCATCTGTTGCATCCAAGTTGTTATCACAATCAGCCTTTTGGTTATCAACTGTTGGTACATTCCATACCGACAGGCTTTTGCAAACCGATGCGATCTATCTGATTCGTTGTATACCTCCGCGATTTGTCTTACTCTTTGTTATCCGACGTTATCTTGTTTGGGGTGTTCGTTTCCGTAGTTACCAATCTTTAGGTTCAACGTGAGAAGAAGGGGTTAGGATATGTGTTCCACTTATTCATGTGCGGAGTAATGATTTGAGTGCGGGATGGAGTCGCGACCATACCACTACTCTTATCATTCGCTTTTGTATATTGAATTGGTAGAGTCACTAATCTTGATTCGTTAAGTAATTTTGCGCATCTATTGGTATTTTAATGCCGAAATTTGTGGAAAAAATTTCTTTGATATATCTGTGTACCACACTCCTTTTCAGTCGTGTGCGATATGCTTAATATCTTCTAGGTGCTTTGAACTTTGTTGATATTTTAATATCATCTTAGTAAATTGTATCCTTTAATCTTGGTTAATTCCATCTTGGAACTATTTTGGATTATTATTATTCTCCATTATAGTAATGACTTGTGTTTTATATCAATCACAGGATGGCTCCACCACGCCGTTCTGATGAGGACATACCACCTGAACTGGGTTCCGCGTTGTCAAACATCGCCAATGCCTTGGCAGCAATGCAGCAGAACCAGCAGCGCTTTGAGGAAAGTGTCAGGAGGAATGAGTTTGCTCCACTACCTCCACCTCCCAAGCGAGGAGACATCAAAAGCTTCCTGAAGTTCAACCCTCACCAATTTGATGTTTCTGATCGACCACTTGATGCTGATGATTGGTTGCGTGAGATGTCAAGGCTACTGGAGACTGCTGATGTTCCTGAGCAAGAATGGGTAAAGTGTGCTACTCACCTTCTGAAGGGAGATGCAACTCTCTGGTGGGAGAATTACCTGGAGGCAAACTGCACTGGTTTTCAGCCTACTTGGGAACGGTTCACTGGAGCGTTCAAAGAGCAGTATCTGTCAGAAATTGTCATGGAGAGGATGAAGGAAGCGTTTCTCAACCTCAAGCAGGGAAATGATAATGTCAACACCTACATCAGGAACTTCATGAATCTTTCTCGTTATGGTGGCGATGAGATCTCCGATGACAAGAAGAAGCAAAAGAGGTTCCGGCAAGGGCTCAATGCATCGATTAAATATGCAATCACACATGCAAGGCCGGCATCTTTTCTGGAACTTCAGCATACAGCTCTGCAGGAGGAAGCAAGTAGGCAAGTGTTTGAGGAGTCAAAGAAACACAACCGTGATGCACCAAGCTCTTCAGCTATGTCAGCTCCTTCTAAGCGGCGTGTCTGGGTTCCTAACACCCCACCGTCGCTCCCGGCTCCACCAAGACCTGCAAGCTACGCGGCAAGGCCACCAAACTTCATCACTGCTGCTCCCAGGGGCTACAACCACCACTACCCTGGAGCGCCTTGCGGAGTCCCTGGCTATGTTGCTCCACGTCCACCTGTTGCTTGTTTCACGTGTGGAGACTCTGGACATCTAAACTGGAACTGTCCGTTGAAAAACAAAGCTCTTCCTCCACCCCCTCCAAGGTCTGCGGCAAGCTCTCCTTTGGTTCGTGCACCACCACCTCGGGCTCTCAACATCAACACCAAGCCCGGGTCTACTGTTGCTCGTGCCAACTGTGTCAACGCCGTTCAAGCTGAGCATACACCTGGAGTTGTGATGGGTATGCTTCCCGTTAACTCAGTCCCTGCACGAGTTTTGTTTGATTCTGGTGCATCGCATTCTTTTGTTTCGCATAAGTTTGCACAAGAGCAGGATCTGGATAGGGTTCCTTTAACACGTCGTCTGGTGGTACTATCTCCTGGTTCAAACATGAGGGCTGCTCATATCAGCCATGGCAATCAAATTGAGATTGGTGGCTCTTCGTTCTCGGCGTCCTTAATTCTTCTAGGCAATTCTGACATTGATGTCATCTTGGGCATGGATTGGTTGACAGCAAATGCAGCTGTGATTGATTGTGCTGAACGCTCGGTTTCTCTGAAGATTCCTGAAGGCCATATAGTCTATTCTCCAAGTATGACTCCTGCTATCCAGCTTTTCTCTTTGGCGGCTCTGAATGATGATGCTATGGAAGCTATTCAGAGTGTTCCGGTGGTCTGCGAGTTCCCAGATGTCTTTCCTGAAGAGTTGCCGGGTATGCCTCCGGATCGTGAGGTTGAGTTTGTAATTGAGCTTGAACCTGGAACGGCTCCTATCTCCAAGCGGCCTTATAAAATGGGTCCTGCTGAGTTGGCTGAACTCAAACGTCAGCTTGATGAACAAGAGAAGTTGGGTTTCATTCAACACAGTACTTCTTCTTGGGGTAGCCCAACAATCTTTGTGAAGAAGCGTGACGGGACTGATAGACTTTGTGTTGACTATCGGGCTCTCAGTGCTAAAACCATCAAGAATAAATATCCCCTTCTGCGGATTAATGATCTCTTCGATCAGCTAGCTGGAGCTGTGGTGTTCTCTAAGCTTGACTTGAGAAGTGGTTATCACCAAATCAAGATTCGCAAGGAAGATGTGCCTAAAACAGCTTTCACCACCCGCTATGGCCTGTATGAGTACACGGTCATGTCTTTCGGTCTCACAAATGCACCTGCTACCTTCTCGAGGCTTATGAACTCGGTTTTCATGGAGTACCTTGATAAGTTCGTTGTGGTCTATCTGGATGACATCCTAGTCTATTCCAAGTCAAAGGAAGAGCATGAAGAACACCTTCGGTGTGTCCTAAACAAGCTTCGTGAGAACCGCTTGTACGCAAAGTTCTCCAAGTGTGAGTTTTGGCTGCCTCAAGTAACCTATCTTGGTCACGTTATCTCTGCCAAGGGCATTGCAGTCAACCCGGAAACTGTGAAGACAATTGTTGAATGGCTTCCTCCTGTTAATGTCAAAGAAGTGCGGAGTTTCCTCGGTTTGGCTAGTTATTGCTGTCGCTTCGTTCAGAACTTTTCGAAGATAGCGAAGCCTCTTACCGATCTCCTCAAGAAAGGCAAGAAATACCTTTGGACTCCTGCATGTCAAGCAAGCTTTGAGACACTCAAAGAGAAGCTCACTTCCACGCCAGTCTTGGTTCCTCCGGATACATCTAAGCCTTTCCAGATATTCTGTGACGCCTCTTTGCAAGGATTGGGTGCGGTCCTTATGCAAGAAAAACAAGTGGTTGCTTATGCCTCTCGACAGTTGAAGACGCATGAGATCAACTATCCCACACATGACCTCGAGCTCGCAGCAGTTGTCTTTGCTTTGAAGCTATGGAGGCACTACTTGCTTGGCAACCGTTGTGAGATCTTTTCTGACCACAAGAGTTTGAAGTATATCTTCACTCAGCCTGATCTCAACCTTCGGCAGAGGAGATGGATTGAAGCAATCAATGATTTTGATTTGACCATCAACTATACTCCGGGCAAAGCTAATGTCATGGCCGATGCTCTCAGCCGCAAAGCTTATGTCAACAACCTCATGATGGAAGAACAACAACCTCTCTTGTGCGAGGAATTCCGTCAGCTCAACCTGGAAATTGTGGAACAAGGGCATCTCATGAACCTTCTGGCTACTCCTCTCTTGGAAGAAAAGATTCGCTCTCGTCAGCTTGGTGATCCGCACACCAAAAAGATCATCTCCAAACTTCAGCTTCCGAAGTATGAGTCCTTCCACGTCGATGATCAAGGCACGCTTTTATTTGAACACCGGATGTTTGTTCCAAACTACCCGGGTTTGAGAGAGCAAGTTCTCAAGGAGGCGCACGATTCTGTTCTATCTATCCACCCTGGCAGCACAAAGATGTACATGGACTTGAAAACACAATATTGGTGGCCGGGTTTGAAACGATATTGTGCCAAGTATGTCTCGGAGTGTGATGTCTGCCGCAGAGTGAAAGCTGTCCATCAGAAACCTTTCGGTCTTCTACAGCCATTGAAACCCCCGGAATGGAAATGGGAGAAAGTAGAGATGGACTTCATCACTGGTTTTCCAAGGTCGCAGAAGGGAAACAATGCAATCTTTGTTGTCATTGACAGGCTTTCTAAAGTGGCTCATTTATTCCCCGTCAAGGAAACAATTTCTGGAATTCAGTTGGCTGAGCTCTATATCAACAGAATTGTCTCTCTGTATGGGGTTCCGCTTGAGATCAGTTCAGACCATGGGAGCATCTTCACTTCCAAGTTCTGGGAGAGTTTCCAAAATGCTTTGGGAACAAAGTTGAACTTCAGCACAGCTTACCACCCTCAGTCGCAAGGACAAGTTGAAAGGATCAATCAGATTCTGGAGGATATGCTTCGTGCTTGCGTCATCTCTTTTGGCATGAAGTGGGAAGAATGTCTTCCTTATGCTGAATTCTCTTACAACAACAGCTTCCAGAAAAGTCTGAAGATGGCACCATTTGAGGCTCTCTATGGTCGCAAGTGCAGAACTCCGATTGGTTGGTCAGGTGCAGGAGAAAGAATTTGGTTTGGCCCTGACATTGTAACTCAAGCGGAGGAGAAGGTGCATATCATCCTTGAGAACCTGAAGATTGCTCAAAGTCGCCAGAAGAGCAATTATGACAGGAAGCACACGGACATGGTGTATGCCCCTGGTGATCTCGTTTACCTTCGTGTCACTCCCATGAAAGGCACACACCGTTTTGGTATCAAAGGAAAGCTGGCTCCTAGATATATCGGTCCATTCAAAATTCGTGGAAGAAGAGGAGAAGTTGCTTATGCTCTTGAGCTCCCGGAAAAACTCAAAGTCCATGATGTTTTCCACATCTCTCAACTCAAGAAGTGCTTCAAGGATCCCGGGAGGACCGTGGATCATGAGCTAATCAATCTCCAAGAAGATCTGTCTTATCAAGAACACCCCACAAAAATCCTTGAGACCGCAGAAAGAAGGACTCGCAACAAGTCCATCAAGTTCTGCAAGGTGCAGTGGTCGCACCATTCTGTTGACGAAGCCACTTGGGAGCGTGAAGATGAACTCCGTGCCAACTATCCTACCCTCTTTGTGTCTTCTTCTTCTTCCTCGAATCTCGGGGCGAGATTCCTGTTTAGTGGGGGAGAGTTGTAGCATCCCATTTGTCTAACAACTGTAATGCTACTTGGTCTAGTAATATAATGGCTACTTCCTACATATAATTGTTGCATCATCATCATATCATGCTCATGTCATCATGCCACCTTGCATTTGGGCATCATACAAAAACCCTTTTTGTTTTGGTTCTTATCTCATATGCATTATTATTTGTGTTTGCCTCTTGATATTGTATTTGGTTCTTGATATATTGTTAAATGCCCAAGTTGAGTTGGGGGCATATCTTTTATTGACTCCACCACCCTTTCTTTCACCACTTTATAATTCCACCATCCAATTAATATGAGCTTTGCATTTCAATTGAGTTTACCTCTAGCTCATGTGGGTTGGGATGGATCCAATTCTTTTCCACATGCTCTCATCTTGGCATCATTATGTTTTCACATTATTGATATATGAGAGTCACATGGCCACCTTTGCATGCCCTGTGAGTGGGACCCTTTCTCCTAGCTTCCATATGGATTATTATAGAATTATGTTCATGTGGGATATTTTTGGGACTAATAAACATCTAGTGGAATAAACACACTAGCAAGCCCCAATTTTAATCAAATATGCTCATCTCCATCTAGTCCACTTGGGGCTTCCTTTTAAATTCTTTTGCTTGGGCCTTACTCCACATTTTGGGATGCATAAGCACAATGCCATGAATATAATCTTGTTATCACAAAATAAGCATGGTCTTAATTATTTATGCATGGCCCATGCAAGTACCACCTTTTGCTTGCCATTTGGATTTTTATTTGAGTTTTGCTTGGATCATCTATCTCTCCCTATCACTCCTTTTGGCTTGGTCCTAGTTGATCTTGCTTCAAACCATATCCCCACCTCTCCCTTTTCTTGGTCTAGCTTTGGTATGATCTTGTCTTGCTTGAGCTTGCCAATAGGAGGCCATCTCTCTCCCCCATCTAACCCTAAACCCTACCCCCCTAATCACCATACCCCCTCTACCCCTCCCCTAAACCAAAACCCTAACCAAACCCCTCTCTAGTTCTATCTCTAAACCCTACCCCCACCTTGATCTACCCCATCGACTCTCCCTCCCTCTCACCTAGCTGGCCCCACCGGCCACCCTCTCTCCCTGGTCACCTCACCCCTGCCCTAGCTAACCTAGCCCGAGCCTACCCCTCTCCTTTCTCCCTCTCTTCTCTCCCTGCCCTGTGGCCCTAGCCCGAGCCTGCCTGCCTCCCTGGCCTCGCCATGACCCACCTGGCAGCCTCCATCCCCTCCCCCTGCCTGCGCCCCACCTGCCTGGCCCCCATGCCGAGCACGTGAGGGAGAAGGTGATAAAGGTGGCCGAAGCCACCTTCCCCTCCCCCACGCCATCTACCTTTCCCCTGTCCTTATCTACTCCCTTCCCCCCTCTCTGCCTCGCCAGATCTCCCCAGGGCCCTGCCCCTTCCCTCTCTCTTTCACGCCACAGCCACACCGAAGCCGGCCACCGTCGGCTCCCTCTCATCTACGTCGATCCAGGAGGCGGGCGTGGTTGTTGGGCGTCGAGGAAGAACGAGCCGAGCGCCAGCGACGCCCCTGTACCCGACGACGCGGAGGAGAAGGCCCAGGAGCGCCGGTACCAGCGCGACACCGACGCAAACCCTAACCGCCGGTGCGCCAGCCTCGCCGACGATCGCGACCACCCTGAGCCCCGTCGACCACACCAACGCCCTCGCGGTGAGTCTCCCGTTTCCCCTGGCAAGGTCCGCCTCGCCGTCGCTTCCTGGTCGCGGCGTGCGTTCCGTCGAGCACTCTCTGTGCACCGGCGGCCGCGCGCGTCCGCTCGCTTCCACGTCACACAAACCCTATCTAGCCGTGCCCCCCCTACCAGACAACTACCCCGCCTAGCCGCAGTGGTCGCCGCCGCCGTGCGCAAGCGCCAGGTCGCGGGTTCGACCCTCGCCCGCGCCGCGCGCCCGCTGTCAAACGTGCACCGTCAGTTTCGTTAGAGAAGAAGCACAGTGCGCGGCGCCGCTTTCCAAAAAACCCCCCACCTTTTTGCTCCTCAACCGCGACCCTCAGGACCCACCTGTCTTTGACTGATGCCATTTTGCAAAAAGGCTCCCGGCAGATGTTTCAATCAACCCGCAGTCCTTCCCTCTCCTGTGCGCGCGTGTGGCGCTGAGTCAGCCTGGCCCCACCTGTCACTGGCAGTGGCTAGGTCCAGGCTGAGTAGAAAAGGTTTCTGTTTCTGTTTAATTTACAACCTTTTCAAAATTTGTTTAAAATTCAAATTTAAATCTGTTTTCAAATAACTTTTGAATTATAAATCCAAAATTAACAAATAATATATGAATTTGAATCAGGAAAATATGAGGAATTCAAATATGCTATCCACAATATCAATTGAGCACTTTATTTTCTAAGTTGAATAAAATTACAATAAATGCCATTTACCTTAAATAATTAATAACTTTAGTTCTATAACTCCAAATTAAACAAATGATATGTCTAAAATGATCAGCTCGACGAGACCTTTCTGTTTATGCTTTCCTTGTTCTTAATTGCAGCATGCATCATATAAATATAATTTAAATAGCAACTAATATGAGGATAAAAAGTGACCAAAACTCAATAAAATGTTTATTTCTTGTATTCCACACCTCACCCATGCCATGCTACATTATTGACATGCAACTTGTGCATCATTCATCATGGCATGATTGTTTGCTTGTCGCATTTTATTCTTATGCTTGTGCACTTTATTTATATTGGCCTTGTTTGTTTGGTTCTTCTTCGAATAGACGCTGAGCAGGGGGTATATCAAGAGAACCAGGAGCACTACCCAGATCCTTCTCTCGCTTCAACTGAGTTGCCAGGCAAGCACTACCACATGCTTGCATTCATATAGTACCTATTGCCTCTATCTTATTCTTGCATCATTGAGTCGCGATTGCATTAAACTGAATCCCAAGTATTGCATAGCCTTTACTTTTAAACCCCACCAAGCTTGTTCCTCCATCCCATGAGCCATTACTACAGGAGTTGTTTGAGCCATGCGAGTCGTAGAACATCATGTGTAGGGTATGTGATAGTCTGATGGATAACGAGGTACCTAAACAACTTAACCTGAGTAGTAATGGGATAACTAATGAAAGTGGCATCGGTGAGCAATATCTGCTATTTGGTTTTTCCTGCTCACTTGTGTCCCGTAGGACCCCGAGTACTTGATTCCTGTTCCTTGATTATTCGCGCTATCCACATCCGGGAGGCTTATGGGACCCCCCTGAGCCAGAGCTCGACTCAGTCTTATTTCTTGGGGCCACAAACTAGTTTGAGGTTTTATTTACTATCCTGTACTTATGCCATGCTACTGCTTTATTTACGATTATGCGAGGAGCACCTGTACTGTTTAGGAATTGTGACACGTTTTCGCGGTATCGACAAGCCCAGTTTTGGGTTCCCAGTCGTTTACAGCCGGCCCCACAAACCTTGAGTCCGTCTCGAAGTCAGCTAACTTCGTTGCGGGTATACTTAATGGGGTGGCCCCCTGAAATATTTCTGAATCCTGTGATTGCTTTGTCGTGAAGGCCTCGTTGGGTTTTGATTTGGTTTTTCCGAGGTTGATCGAGTGTGTGTTGCTATTTGTGCACCCCTGCAGGGTAAAACTTTCTGAAAGCCGTGTCCGCGGTTATGGACGACTTGGAGCACAGTTTCTCGATCATAGACAAGCACAACTAAAGTACCGATTTTAATTTGACTAAGTAACTGACTAGTAAATAGTGCAACACTCATGGAATGGTTAATAAAATTGCCAACGGATGGGGGGTTGTTCGTCCGCTTCCTCGTTGGTAAGCGAGGAGGAGGATGGATCTGTGGATATTACTGTTATAACTGTTGTCATTAATTCACGGACATCCGTCTATCTTTAGTTAGGCGGATGGTTAGCGAGTATCTATAGAACTGTTAGGGTTTATCTTTTGCTGCAATTGCGTCACCCCAGGTTGTGTCCCCTTTAGAGGCATAAAGACTTGCTGAGTACCCCTAGGGTCTCACACGATAAATTATTGGTTCAGATGAACAGGTACACTCGCAAGATGGATACTGGGTGGAGGAGGCTGATGATGTGGGCAACGATCGTTCGGTGTAGAGATTCCGGGAACGGGGATCCGTGAGATCTGTGGGCGGGATGTGCTTATTTATGGGGCATCTTATGCCGATTTGCTTCTTATCCGTACTCGGATCTTGTTTGCCGCTTCCGCCTGATACTCTGATGTGTGATGTATGAGGAGATATCCTAAACTATTATATCTATCTAGGTCATTTGAATCTTGTCGTATGGCGTTGATATATTTCCTTTCTTTTTAGATGGAATCGCTCTGATGTACTATTGTATGGTGGCTTGCATACATATTCATTTGTGTATGTAGTTGATCCCTTCGCCTGCCGATTACGCCGCCCGTACTTGTCCCGATGATTGGAAATGGTTGGGACGGCCGAAAGGTCTACCTGTGAGTGGCATTTGGGCCCGACCGTACTATTTCAACCATTTCCGCTCATCCAGGCTTGTATCTAGGAGCGTAATTCACCGAGGTAGTTACAGATTCCAAAGCGGTTAACGAGAGCAGATTCTCGTGGGTGATGTAGTCGTACACTTGCCGATCTCAAGATCGCGTAGACGATCCTTCCGGTGCTGCGTTCCGGCAGCTCTCCCGCAGTCGGTCACACGTTCGGTACTCGACGAAGACCTTCCTCTCCCTTGTTCCAGCAGGCAGCGGAGGTTGTAGCACTCTCCTCGCGATTCCGGTAGCACAACAGCGTGGTACCGGAAGTAGAGGGGAGATCTCGCAGGGCTTCGCCTTAAGCCGGAGCGAGTATGGTGGAGTATGAGAGAGCTATTAGTGGTCTAGGGTTTAGACACACCAATTAGAAGGCTCTAAACCGAAGGCTAGGGCAATTAGAAGCTCTAAACCAAAACGGCTCTAAACCGGAGGCTTTGGCTAGGGTTTAGATTAGAGGATAGGAACTTGTGTGTCTAGAGGAGGGGGCCCTGCCCCTCCTTTTATAGGTGGGAGGTGCGCCCAAGGGGAGGGAGTTCCTCCCCAACTCGGCCTTGGGTGGTGCGCCGGCTTGGAGAGGAGGGACTCCTCCCCCAAGTCGGTTTCAACCTCCTCCTTCCTCTTTCCCTCACTTTCCTGTTTTAGCCGTTTGACTTTCAAACTGGCCGTTTGACTTTTCAGTTTGGGATTCAATTTAATCCTTTATTTGGAACAGCGAGAACACTTAGTACATGATGCAATCATTCCAATATGCAATGACACATTCATGTACCCCTTCCCCTCCGGAGTGCCGGACATTCCGGAACCTTCTAGAACATTCCCGATGAAAACACCGGAATCATTCCCGAACTCCGAAACGGGACTTTCCTTATATGAATCTTATTCTCCGGACCATTCCGGATCACCTCGTGATATCCCGGATCCCATCCGAGACTCCGAACAACATTCGGTCTCTTTCTCATAATACCATAACTACTCAAACAACGTCGAATCCTTAAGTGTGTCTCCCTACGGTTCGTGAATTATGCGGACATGATCGAGACACTTCTCCGAACAATAACCAATAGAGGAATCTGGAAATTCATATGGGTCCCACATATTTCTACGATTACTTTGCAATCGAATGAACCACTTACATACGATACCAATTTCCCTTTGTCTCACGATAGTTTCCTTATCCGAGGTTATGATCGTCGGTATCTCTGCATACCTAGTTCAACCTCGTTACCGATAAGTACTCTTTTCTTGTTCCCGTGATATGTGATCCCTTGTGAGCCATTCACATGCTTGTAAGCTAATTGGATGACATTCCACTGAGAGGGCCCAGAGTATATCTATCTGTCATATGGATGGACAAATCCCACTCTTGATCCATGTGCCTCAACACATACTTTCTGAACACTCAATGCCACCTTTATAGCCACCCAGTTACGGTGTGGTGTTTGATGTCATCAAAGCATCCTTCCGGTGATGGTGATTAACATGATCTCATGGTCGAAGGAATTAGGTTACTATGTATCAGAAAGCTTATAGCAAATGAACTATATTAAATGACTTGATCTTTATGCTATGCTTAACTATAGGAGTATGTCCATCACATCATTCTCCTAATGATATGACCCTGTTGTTAATAACATCTCTGTGTTCATGATCAGGAAACCATGATCATATATTAACCAACAAGCTAGTTTAACAAGAGGCTTTACTAGGGACTCTTATTTTAGTTTACAAATCACACAAGTATTAATGTTTCCGGTTAATACAATTATAGCATGGTATGTAAACATTTATCATAAGTGTGAAGATATGATAATAACCACTTTATTATTGCCTCTTGGGCATATCTCCAACACCGCCACCGTATGTTTTCTCTCCGGCGAAGCCTCTGGTAAGAACCTGACCGCCCCTCTCTTTCTCCTTCACGCACGCATCATCGCCACGTCCTTGCACATCTGACTGTGTCTTCCACTCGTCTTATCACGCTCTGTAGCCTCGCCCCCGTTGACGTCTGACCGCACCCGACGCCAGGAGCACCTCCGGCGAGGGATTCCGATGACACCTGTGCGCCCCCTGCTATCTGAAGACCACCTTGAGCTTCCCCACGTCACTGCGATCACTGTGAGCCATCCCTCTTCCCTTCTCGCTTCCTGCATCGCCAGCTCCGCCGCTAGCCGAGAGTCGCCGCCGCGTGCAGCCGTCGAGCGCCGCTAGAACATGGTCAGGGTGATGATGGCCGTTAGATGTTGATCTAATGGATGCGATAGAATCACTTAAAGCCGAAGGGGTATGCAATCTGTGCCGTGCGATGTAACTTAATCCAGCGGTCCTCAGTGCATGATCCGAACGAATCGGTACCAGCTAGTAGGAAAGCGACGCCTGGCCAGTGTGTTGATTTAAAAACATAATTTGATCTATTGAATTAGTAAACTTGCAAAATTCATAACTTTCAAACCACATGTCCAAATTTTACAAATTTTATATCAATGGAATCAGCAAGACAAATACTTTCTGACCATGCACTTTGTTAAGTAAAATGCTTCTGTTAAATTGATTGTTTTTGCAGAAACTTGTGTATGCATGTTTAGAATATAAAATTTGTTCTAAAATGATTTTGAGAATAAAATCTTTGGCAAATGGTTTGTTTTGAACCTACTGACCCTAGGAATCAATTGATGGTTTCAAAAATGTATTTGGTGAAGCAAAAGAATAAACTCTTGATTTAAACCATTTCTAGTCAAATAAAAATAATGTTTATTTATTGAAAATGCTTTTGGGAGAAAATCTTTGGGAAATGTTTTGGAATATACTCTCTGACCCCAAACACCAAGTTTTATGATTTGAAAATGTATTTGGTGAACCCTATAAAAATTATTACTTTAATAAAGGCATTTTCAACCCCATAAAATAATGATTTGGTTTGAAAATGGTTTATAGGTAAAATCTTTTGCAAATAGTTTTTCCACTTTATAAAATGACATATAAGTGTTTTAGAATGTTTATAACCTGTTATAAACCACTTTTGTAAATAAAACAAATTTTGGCATGCTTGCATGCATTGTCTTGTCACTATTATTTTATGTGATGAATTGCTTGAATGGTAGATTGAAATATTGTTTGCTTGATTGAATTGTAGTGATTTGAAGTGAGTGAACATTGCAAAGATCAAGGAGTGAACTTATACTCTCTACCAAAAAGGCAAGTGATGCTTCATACTTTTGTCCCATTATTTTCACTATGCATTAGTGATATTTCTATGTAGGACTTGCCTGGAATTTTTCCTAAGTATAAACTATGCCATGGGAAATCCTAGTAGATGAAACCTTAGTAGAATTTCCTAAGTTAAGATTCTTACTACTATCATGCTTAGCTTAGCTAGTAGAAAACAAGGGTGGAATGTATATTCATGCTATGGAAAATTTCTAAGTGTGAGGACTTGTGCTTTGTTTAATAAAACAACTAAGTGAATGAATCACCTGGGTGGAATGGAAGGAATGGTTTGTGTTGAGTGGTTCACAAGGCCCATTTCTATGGTTTACCTTGTGTATATCACTTGTGGATGGCCACACAGGAACAAAGATATTTGAGGTGTCAAATGTTGAGAAGCTTCAAGTGCAGCCACTTGGCATTATGGGATCTGCCTGGATCATATAGGTTGCAATAACTTAGCCAAATGGACAGTTGGTGGTAGGGGAATGATAGGTTGGAGCGCGTCCATTCTGGTCTAAGGGAAAGCTTCTGAAAGATCTTGTCTTGGTGAAACCAAGTCTTGTGGGGAAAGTGCACCACCTCTGCAGAGTGTAATATCTAAGTACTTAGCCATGTCCCTGGCAAAGGACAATTTGAGCATCAAGACATGGAAGCTATCAAGAATCTCCTCATCCCAATTTCTAAGTTAAAAACTGGTGGGTGTACAAGGGATTGAAGGATCACCAATTTCTATTGGGAGATGCCTTGGGAAAGATTTTGTCATGCAAAAACTTAGTGTTTTCAAATGATAAGGAAAATCTATTTTGAGCAAAGCAAGCCTAAGCTACACTTAGACAAATGCATATAGATGATAGACTCCACTATACTACCATAGTATCACTTGCCAATACAATTCAAATGTATTGACCCTTGTGGCTGTAACTTGTTATGTCGCGGGTTTGTTTTATATTAGTGAAGTTTAATAATTAGGATTACAAGTCTACAACCAACATGTCTGCCTGTGGCACTTTGAAGATGAAGGACCCCATGCTATTGTTATATTCTGCTGCATTGTAATGAGATAGCCAAATGAGCTATGTAAGATGCAATAAATTACTTTATTCCTGGTTATATAGTTGTATTATGACCTATGTTTCTTGATATTACATCTTAACTGTGGATGCTAGCTATTGATCCAGGGACTAGCATTGTAAACACAGGGATCTCTACCTTATTAAAGGTTGGGAACCTTACAGATGGTATCAGAGCATTGTGTTGCCTGTAGGATTGTAAACCTAGAATTGGACAAAACCCCTTAGAAAAATAGGAGTTGAATTTGTTCCAAAACTTATTTACAAACAATCTTGTAAACTCTTTCCTCAAACCATTTTTGGTTTTGATTCTACATCTCTTATTTTTCAACTTGATGGATAAAGCCTTTCCCATGGCCAAAGACTTCATCATGTGCAAAGGACTTCATCAACTCTAATGACTTCAACATCTTCAACTCTAATGACTTCAACATCTTCAACATTTTCACCAAGGACTTCAACCTTGGATATCACTAAGGACTACAAGTGAGACAAGAAATATTACTCAAGACTTGAAGACTAAGGAAACACAACTTAGAAGGAATTATCATGACCTTTGAAGTTTTTGTGACAAAGAATTTTTCCAAGGAAACCATGATTTCATTCAAGAAGAATCAACCAAGAAGGATGGAAAGATCTCAAGTGAACCATATAGATTGACCACCATATTTAGTTTAAGTCAAACCCACCAACCTATGTGGTGTAACAAAAAAAAATATTTTTGGTTGCCTAAAAATATGCTTGAAACTTGTTGTTTGAGTGGAATGCTTGTTTGTGATTGCTTGCACATTGCTTGAGTGAATTGTGATGTGTGTGAATAGAAATTTTACCCTTAGAAATCTTTTGCCTATTCTAATCCCAATCCAACCCAAACAGATGACTACTCCAAGGAACTCCAACATCAAGAATGGTGACAACAACAACCAAGAGATCAACATGACAGATCAACTGCTTGCAAGACAACCCCAGTTGAACCAAGTGATAACTCAATTTTTAGCCAACAACAATGAGTTACACCCAACCATGCAAGAAGTTTTGAAAACTCAATCCCAATTGTTGCAAGGGATGGCTACTCAAATGATAAACATGGGAGACAAATCTTCCCAAGGAGTTTATGACAACAAGGATGACAAAGATGATATTCTATAAGGGGCCCAAGCTTGCAATATTTGTGGAGACAAGGATCACACTTCCAAGGAGCATGAAGATCAATGCCCCAATTGTGAAGAGAAACATCCAATTGACCAATGCCCCACATCTCAAGCTACTTGTTACCTATGTGAAGGAAATAATCATGTCCCTATCCAATGCCCCATCTATTCCATAGTTCAACAAAGGAAACAAGGTGGAGTGCAACAACTGATTGCACACTACCATGAGAGAGCCAAGTCTACCAAGAAGGATGAAGACAAAGGGAAATCTCAGCTTGCACCTCCATGCAACATGACCCAATTTAAAGGACCAAAAAGGAGACATATGTATTATCCAAGGAATAATAGAAGGTCAAGGAGACCATGAACTATTCCTACCTTTGAGATAACATATGAAGAACATGAACTAGAAGCACTCCTAGCTTTGGAGAAACCCAAGAAAAAGAAGGACAAAAGCCATGTGCAATGTGGTCATTACAAAGAAATGGGACACTATGCCAGTGAATGTCCAGAGAATAAGAAGTATAAGGAGATTAGCCAAGTGTGGTGCAACAACTGCAAAGAGCTAGGCCATTATGTAGCAACTTGTCCACAGAAGATACGTGAAGAACTCAATCTTATCACATGTTACAATTGTGGTAACCAAGGACATTATGCAAGCAATTGTCCAGAAAAGATGAAGCACAAGATAAAGCCTATGAAGGATCTCAGCCTTGTCACATGTTTCAAGTGTGGAAACAAAGGACACTATGCAGATGTTTGCCCAGAGAGATTTCAACAAGATCCCAAGCAAGTCAAGAAGTGATCTAGTTGGAAAAAATTTAAGGGTGGTAGTACCCTAGTTTTTTTGAGTCAACTTGTACCCCTAGCCTTCCCAAATCTCGGGACGAGATTTATTTTAAGGGTGGTAGCCTGTCACATCCCAAGATTTTCCAAATCTTGTAATGTGAAAACAATAAATAAACAAAATAAATTATTGTTGAATTTTAGGGTGAAAAGAAACTTTTGTTTCTAAATGGAAACTTAAAATCCCATCTGGAACAAACTTTGGTTAAATATTTGAATCCAAAAAAAAAATCCAAATCAAGAGAAATTCATTCCTCTTAAAATGCATCTGGAAATTTAAACACTTGGAAAATAAATCCAAAACCCTAATGGAATAAAAATCATTTCCAAAGTTATCTCCAAACCTATGGATTGGATCCATATAAAAATTGGTCAAACAAACATTTCAAAATGATCAAGAATGACAAATGGAAATATTATAAAACCATATAAATTGGTTTCACTTAAATTGGAACCATGGATAAAATCTTATGAATTTAATAAGATAAGGAAAAGTAATTTCCAAAGCTAATAAAGCACCTATCTAGAAATCCATACCAAATGATGAGCAAATGGTCCTAAAGATATTTAAAAGGATAAATAAATATCAAATAAGATTTTACAAATTGGAATCACCAAGTTTGGATCTCTAAATAAAAGATATGGATTTTATAAGAAGAATAAAGAAATATTAAAATAAGGAATAATTAAAGACCAAATTAAATCTTGGCCAAATCCATAAGCAAATGGAATGAATATAATCCAAATCTAAATAAAAATAAAAGGATAAAGAATTTCCAAAATAAAATAAAATGACATTAACCATTCTATCCCTATTTTAATAAAGACAAATCTCTAATAAGAATAATTATATAATTCATGAGAAAATAGTATTTTGGAATTTACCCAAGTGAAATAAAAGTTGTTTAATTCAACTTAATTAAGATTAAAGAAATCTTCCAAATAAAATTTAGGGAATTAAACTATATCTAATTCCATTGGAAATAAAACAAATACCTAATTCAAATGATTTATGAATCATTATAAATACTTTCCAAATAATTCAAGATGTATTAATTGACACCCTATTAAACAAATAAAAACCTACTGAAAAGATTTGGAAAGTTTTTAGAAACTTAAATGGTGTTTGAAAATATTATTAAATCTTATTTGATTTAAAACAAGGGCCTTTTGAATAATTAAAAAAGACCATAAAAAGAATAAAATTTTATTTCAAAATTGACTTCAGATTATATTACTAATCAGTATTTAAACCTACACAAATTTTGGTTGAGTTTTGAATTCAAATTGTTGTTGAAATAATTAAACAAAAAAAACAGATTATTAGAAAAGGAAAAACAAAAAGAATCAGGAACAAAAAAAATGGAACGAACACAGCCCAGCCATTAAGCCCAGTCCAGCCCACCTCTACCTCTCACCTGAGCGAAACGTTTTTTTTCACCGTGAAAGAAACCCGCAAGGACGCTGATGCGTGGACCCCATCCCTACTCTGTCTCACTCGCTGTCGAACGTGCCCTGCGACCACGTCATCGTCTTCCTCCCCACGATGAACTCGCCTGGCAGTTTCTGCCGTTGAATGCTCGAATCAACACGCGTAAATGGCCCAGTGAATTCCCCCTGCGACCACGCATTCTTAACCGCCTCTCTCTCCCCTTCATTTCCCCTCAGACACCGCGGCAAAAGAGCCCCAGGCCGTCCCCATTTCCGCTTACACCGCCACGGTCTCCGGCGAACAACCGCGGCAATTCCGGCCAGCCTCCTCCGCCCCTTGCCCCCTCGACCACGCTCGCTTGCTCCCCAGACCCTGGCGCATCTCC
This sequence comes from Avena atlantica, assembly GCA_910589765.1. Classification (NCBI taxonomy): domain Eukaryota; kingdom Viridiplantae; phylum Streptophyta; class Magnoliopsida; order Poales; family Poaceae; genus Avena; species Avena atlantica. Next base: position 439,546,930 of record OU342735.1, on the reverse strand, counting down.
CCGTAACTCCAGCTTGTCCCCGCGCGCCCCAGAACCTCGGCAACGACGACGACCACCGCCGCCACCGTCTGTTTTCTCTCCGGCGAAGCCTCTGGTAAGAACCTGACCGCCCCTCTCTTTCTCCTTCACGCACGCATCATCGCCACGTCCTTGCGCATCTGAATGTGTCTTCCACTCGTCTTATCACGCTCTGTAGCCTCGCCCCCGTTGACGCCTGACCGCACCCGACGCCAGGAGCACCTCCGGCGAGGGATTCCGACGACACCTGTGCGCCCCCTCCTATCCGAAGACCACCTTGAGCTTCCCCACGTCACTACGATCACTGTGAGCCATCCCTCTTCCCTTCTCGCTTCCTGCATCGCCAGCTCCGCCGCTAGCCGAGAGTCGCCGCCGCGCGCAGCCGTCGAGCGCCGCTAGAACATGGCCAGGGTGATGATGACCGTTAGATTTTGATCTAATGGATGCGATAGAATCACTTAAAGCCGAAGGGGTATGCAATATGTGCCGTGCGATGTAACTTAATCCAGCGGTCCTCAGTGCATGATCCGAACGAATCGGTACCAGCTAGTAGGAAAGCGACGCGTGGCCAGTGTGTTGATTTAAAAACAGAATTTGATCTATTGAATTAGTAAACTTGCAAAATTCATAACTTTCAAACCACATGTCCAAATTTTACAAATTTTATATCAATGGAATCAGCAAGACAAATACTTTCTGACCATGCACTTTGTTTAGTAAAATGCTTCTGTTAAATTGATTGTTTTTGCAGAAACTTGTGTATGCATGTTTAGAATATAAAATTTGTTCTAAAATGATTTTGATAATAAAATCTTTGGCAAATGGTTTGTTTTGAACCTACTGACCCTAGGAATCAATTGGTGGTTTCAAAAATGTATTTGGTGAAGCAAAAGAATAAACTCTTGATTTAAATCATTTCTAGTCAAATAAAAATAATGTTTATTTATTGAAAATGCTTTTGGGAGAAAATCTTTGGGAAATGTTTTGGAATATACTCTCTGACCCCAAACACCAAGTTTTATGATTTGAAAATGTATTTGGTGAACCCTATAAAAATTATTACTTTGATAAAGGCATTTTCAACCCCATAAAATAATGATTTGGTTTGAAAATGGTTTATAGGTAAAATCTTTTGCAAATAGTTTTTCCACTTTATAAAATGACCAATAAGTGTTTTAGAATGTTTATAACCTGTTATAAACCACTTTTGTAAATAAAACAAATTTTGGCATGCTTGCATGCATTGTCTTGTCACTATTATTTTATGTGATGAATTGCTTGAATGGTAGATTGAAATATTGTTTGCTTGATTGAATTGTAGTGATTTGAAGTGAGTGAACATTGCAAAGATCAAGGAGTGAACTTATACTCTCTACCAAAAAGGAAAGTGATGCTTCATACTTTTGTCCCATTATTTTCACTATGCATTAGTGATATTTCTATGTTGGACTTGCATGGAATTTTTCCTAAGTATAAACTATGCCATGGGAAATCCTAGTAGATGAAACCTTAGTAGAATTTCCTAAGTTAAGATTCTTACTACTATCATGCTTAGCTTAGCTAGTAGAAAACAAGGGTGGAATGTATATTCATGCTATGGAAAATTTCTAAGTCTGAGGACTTGTGTTTTGTTTAATAAAACAACTAAGTGAATGAATCACCTGGGTGGAATGGAAGGAATGGTTTGTGTTGAGTGGTTCACAAGGCCCATTTCTATGGTTTACCTTGTGTATCTCACTTGTGGATGGCCACACAGGAACAAAGAGATTTGAGATGTCAAATGTTGAGAAGCTTCAAGTGCAGCCACTTGGCATTATGGGATCTGCCTGGATCATATAGGTTGCAATAACTTAGCCAAATGGACAGTTGGTGGTAGGGGAATGATAGGTTGGAGCGCTTCCATTCTGGTCTAAGGGAAGGCTTCTGAAAGATCTTGTCTTGGTGAAACCAAGTCTTGTGGGTAAAGTGCACCACCTCTGCAGAGTGTAAAATCTAAGTACTTAGCCATGTCCCTGGCAAAGGACAATTTGAGCATCAAGACATGGAAGCTATCAAGAATCTCCTCATCCCAATTTCTAAGTTAAAAACTGGTGGGTGAACAAGGGATTGAAGGATCACCAATTTCTATTGGGAGATGCCTTGGGAATGATTTTGTCATGCAAAAACTTAGTGTTTTCAAATGATAAGGAAAATCTATTTTGAGCAAAGCAAGCCTAAGCTACACTTATCCAAATGCATATAGATGATAGACTCCACTATACTACCATAGTATCACTTGCCAATACAATTTAAATGTATTGACCCTTGTGGCTGTAACTTGTTATGTTGCAGGTTTGTGTGATATTAGTGAAGTTTAATAATTAGGATTACAAGTCTACAACCAACATGTCTGCCCGTAGCACTTTGAAGATGAAGGACCCCATGCTATTGTTATATTCTGCTGCATTGTAATGAGATATCCAAATGAGCTATGTAAGATGTAATAAATTACTTTATTCCTGGTTATATAGTTGTATTATGACCTATGTTTCTTGATATTACATCTTAGCTGTGGATGCTAGATATTAATCCAGGGACTAGTATTGTAAACACAGGGATCTCTACCTTATTAAAGGCTGGGAACCTTACACCAGCTCCTCCCATTCCATGGATTGTCCATTCTTTAGTAGCTTATACCATTCTTCAGCTCTCCCTTTCAAGGATATGGAGAGTAACTTCTTCACCTGTTTAGTTGTGATACCTTCACACTTAAACAACCCGCATAATTCATGGATAAAAAGCAAGTGATCACCAGGATGGACAGTTTCATCCCCTAAATAATAATTATCCATAACACGATTAACAATACTTGTAGGTATCTTAAAAGGATCTATGTCAACAGGTGGTGGTTCATCTACTACCCTAGCAGTGGTAGTAGTTTTCCCAAACAGAAAACCAAGTGGGTTATCCATATTGGAAACAAAGTAATAACAACCAGTAACAAAAGCAATACTCACAGTAAAAGTTTCCCTTACCAGTTCCACTCTTCAATAGCACTTCACTCCCCGACAACGGCGCCAGAAAGTAGTCTTGATGACCCACAAGTATAGGGGGTGTATCATAGTACTTTCGATAAATAGGAGTGTCGATCCCAACGAGGAGCAGAAGGTGCTGAACAGTGGTATGGAGCAGGAAATCCCTGTGAATACTTAGCAAACGGATTTTTAGTGGTTTTCTGACAAGGAAACAAAACAAGGGGCAAGTAGTAAAGACAACGAACAAACGGAGCAAGTGGCCCAATCCTTTCTTAGCAAAGGACAAGCCGGTGGAAATACTTATAAGGACCAAGCGTTCTCGAGGACATATGGGAATTATGTCAAGTACTTTTGCTTCAAATAGCTGAGTACTCTTCTCTGGTGTTGTAAGTGTTGTGTGGGTGAACCTATGCTAATGTACCGACTGTACTTGGACTAATACATACTTGTGATTAAACCCCCTGCAAACATCCGTAACTATAGAAAAGTAATTAAGATATAAATATAACCACAAACTTAAATTCTGAGATCCTACGCTCCCTTGTGTGCAAAGGTGTCCTAACAGGGGTTCAGGTTTCTGTCCCTCCGGCAATCCCACAATTAGTAGCCAAATACACAATGCATTTCCCTAGGCCCATAAATGGTGAAGTATCATGTAGTCGATGTTCACATGACACCACTAGAAGAATAACACCACAACTTAAATACTAAACCATTGAATAATAACACATCACAGATTCACTACTAACAACATGACATCTCCCATGTCCTCAAAACACAACGAACTACTCACAAGACATCATGTGGATCAAGATCAAAGATGATATGTTAATGGATAACAATCTAAACACAAAAAATAATCTAATGGTTCCACTCACAAGCATCAACTACAATAGTAATTAACACCGGGAAAGTTTCCCCTAAGAACTAAAGCAATATCCAACACAATTGTTATAGCGGGACGGAGTGGTGGTGATGGTGCTGGTGGAGATGATGGTGTGGATGATGATGATGATCCTGATGAAGCCTAGCTTGATGATGGTGTTGATGGCGATGGTCTCCCCTCTCCGGGAAGGAATTCCCCCGGTAGAAATCTGTTTGTTAGAGAGATCTTTCTCTCTCGGTATTTTCCTCCCCCAGAGGCGGCGGAAATCTATCCATGGTCGCTCCCCGAGGCTTAGGGTTCCGTAGGGAAGATATAGGCGAAGGGGCGGAGTCAGAGGCCAGGCAGGTAGGCCCGCGCCTAGGGGGTGTGGGCCCAATGCGGCCCCTCTTCTCTCCTCCTCTGGCTTCCTTCGTCTTATGGTAAAATAATATGTTTCCATATTTTTCTAGTATTTTTCTGATCTTTGCGAAATTGCACCAAAACGCCTTCTTTTCCATCAGAATCCAGACTCCGGCAGTCCATCCTCCAAGAATCATACAACATGCATAAACAGATGAATAGCTATAAGTAATACCTCATAATAAGACAAATATCAATGAATAGAGGTAAATTATGATATAGAAAGGTGATGCAAATTGGTCGTATCAGTTGTCCTCCAGGACCCTTTCCAAATATTACATTTAAATTCTTGACCATACCAAATACATCAGCACAAGTATGGGGGACAGGCTTTGTCCGGGTGTCTGCCTTGCCATCAAAATGCTTGCCTTTTTTCCTTAAGGGATGTCTAGGCGGAAGAAAACAACGATTGTATGGGTACACATTATTCCTACATTTATCCAGATATATACTTTCAGTCTCATCTAAACAGTGTGTGCATGCATTGTATCCCTTGTCCTTCTGTCCTGAGATGTTACTAAGAGCAGGCCAATCATTGATGGTTATGAACAACAATGCTCGTAGGTCGAATGGCTCATGTTTGTGCTCATCCCACACACGTAAACCTGGTTTGGCCTATAACTATAAAACTTCATCAACTAATGGCCTTAGAGACACATAAATGCCGTTGTCGGGTTTCTTCGGGTCTTGGATGAGCACTGGAATCATAATGAACTTCCGCTTCATGCACAACCAAGGAGGAAGGTTGTAGATACATAGAGTGACGGGGCAGGTGCTCTGACTGCAACTCTGCTCCCCAAAAGGATTCATGTCATCTGTACTTAGACCAAACCATAAGTTCCTTGCATCACCAGCAAAGTGCGGGAAGTCTCTCTTGATTTTTCTCCACTGTCGACCATTAGCGAGGTGCCTCAACATCCCGTATTTCTTACGATCTTCCATGTTCCATCGCAACAACTTGTCATGCTCTTTGTTTCTGAACAAACATTTCAACCGTGGTATTATAGCAGCATACCACATGACCTTGGCAGGAACCTTCTTCCTGGGTGGCTCACCATCAACATTACCAGGATCATCTTTTCTGATCTTATGCCTCAATGTAGTGCATACCGGGCATTTATCCATATTCTCGTACTTCTCACCGCGGTAGAAGATGCAGTCATTAGGGAACACATGTATCTTCTGCACATCTAATCCTAGAGGGCAGATGAGCTTCTTTGCTTCGTACGTACTGGCGGGCAATTCGTTATTGTTTGGAAGCAACTTCTTCATTAGTACTAGCAACTTTTCGAATCCCGAGTTAATCACACCAATCTCTGCCTTCCACTTCAACAATTCCAGTGTGCCACCTAGCTTATTTTGGCCATCTTTACAAGTTGGGTACAACAATTTGTTGTGGTCCTGTAACATCTGCTCGAACTGCAACCTCTCCTTTTCTATATCGCATTCTTGCTTTGCATCAGAAATGACCCGACCAAGATCATCAGCGGGCTCATCTGGTTCCCATTCTTCACCTCCTTCTTCATTGTCTTCCATTGTGGTATCAACGTATTCAGGGAACATAGATCAGTAGTTCTCATCATCGTTCTCTTCTTCATCGTCCTCTTCCATCACAACCCCTATTTCTCCGTTCTTGGTCCAAACATTATAGCTAGACATAAAACCGAACTGAAGCAGGTGGTGACATGGTATACCCCACGGGTACATGACATTGGTATATCTGGTCTAGACCAAGGAAGGCCCACGTCAGGACACGCAACCCATGAAGACTTTTCGACTCCTTGGAGGACGAGTATTGATTAGATAGAATTTCAAAGGGTATCAACCCTAATTTGTAACCGACTCGACCTAACCCGGGACCTTCCTATCTATATAAAGGCCAAGAGGGTACGGCGAGAAGGATCTGTCAACTCACCGCATACGCACCTCATGCCAGATTGCATCTGTGCACCCCTATAACTTTCGGTTTCGCCGTAATCAAGAGCAGACAAGCAGTAGTAGGGTTTTCCCTCCGGGGGCCTGAACCTGGGTAAATCTCGTGTCCCTGTGTTGCTTGTCTTTTAACCGTTCCGCGACTTCCAGCATCCCCATCTACTCGAAAACCCAAGTCCAAAACAATGGGCATTGATGAGATCGAACCTCTTCAATTGGCGCCGTTTGTGGGGAACGGGGACACTGATCATGTGGTCGTGACGGTTCCATCCGAAGCGACCTACAACTCATTGACAACGGAGAGTCATCTCCTCTTCGGTGCCTTCGACTTCACCGCCCACTCGCCGGCCACCTAGAAGGATTTCGAGTCCATCGGCGACGGACTCGAGATGCTGTTCGGGAGCTTCTGCTTCTAGGTAGGGCAGACCAGCACCCTCCGACTCCTAGAGCGGGTGCCACCACCATCCATCAGGCCTGCTTCGTGGGTCACACCCATCGGCGTGTTGCACGTATCGACGCTGACAGACGACTCGGATGACAGCAGCAGCCGCAACTCCGATCTATGCGGCCCCCTTCGGATGAAGGAACCTACGGTTACAGATCTAAAAGATGCGACAGCAGCAACCCACTCCGCGAATGCTACCTATGCGTCATTGTCATCAACGGCAAAATGGACCCGCCACTGGATTCAAGTGCGCAGAAAACGCCTAATCCCCCTCCCAACCCACAAACTGGGAACAGAGGAAACGGGGGAGATCCGCCTAACACGGCCAACGAAGGCGACACTCACGTCTACAACCAGATCAACCTCAACAAGGCAGGCTGGTGCCAAGCACGCGAGGCTATGGCAGGAAACATAATCCTACCTGTAAATGCCTCCCAAGATCTACTGATGGCCTACCACCTCCTCCAGATCGATGAGCACAACAGGCAGGTGAAGATGATGGAGGAGCTTGACAAGCGTAAGAAGGCAGCTGTGGAATCCAGCGTGCGGCGAGCTGCGCTCTCTGCCGCCGACGGCTCCACTTCGCATGGCAACGATGCCAACAAGTACCGCTCCCGTACGGAGCGCATGGACCCCGCTGCGCGACGCGAGGTCACCAGGGCCCTCAACACGTCCTTCATGATGATGGACTCGCATGACAAAGTCATGTTGAAAATGCCCAAGGCTGCGATCATGGCGACCACTACATATCTCGCGTCCCATCCTCCTTCGACAGCCGACCCGAAGAGCACAATGCATAAGTCCGCACTAGCAGGCCTCAGACTCGTTGGAGCTGCGCTCCACGACGAAACTGCTACGGAGCCGAAGAAAAAAGCTGTGGTCAAGTTCACTCGAAGCCCTACACCCTCATCCGAAGAGGACGATCACGACCTGCCTCGGCGCCGCAGAAGCAACTACGACGCTCGCAACAAGCTCACCCAACGCAAGATCGACAAAGCACGTGCTAAACTCATGTGCTCAACTGAGTGTGAAGATGAGGACGACGAAGAGATGTGCGGTGCCACGTGCTTCAGTAGATTCGTTCGGCGAACGCGAATGCCGAAAAATTTCAAGCTCCCTTCGGACAACCCGAAGTTCGACGGCACGCAGGAGCCAAAAGCTTGGCTCGATGATCACCTGTCATCGGTCAAGCTCCACGGCAGAAACAAAAACACCGCCTTACTATGCCTTCAACTGCAGCTGACAGGCACGGCTAGGGTCTGGCTCAGCAGCCTATCCTCTGGCTCCATCCGAAGCTAGGAAGAGCTGGCGTACAGATTCATCTGCAACTTCAAGGGCACCAGCAAGAGGCCAGCATCAATCGAGGAGCTGCGAGCCTGCACCCAACGGGCCAATAAGTCTATCCGTGCATACATACTCCACTGGTCCCACATCAAGAAGTCTGCCGTGCACAACTCCGAAGAAAGGGCAATCAACGCCTTCAAGGACGGTGCTAGGCGCCCAGATTTCAAGGAGGAGCTCGGGTGCGTCAAGCCCAAGACGCTCGACTACCTCATGGACATCGCCAACCGATGGGCAGATGGCGAGGAATTACGTCAACCGAGCGCATTCAAACGACGAAGACGACTACGGCCACAGACGCAAATGTCGTAGCAGGAGAAGATCGCACGTCTATGACGACCTCGATGGAGTCGACATGGTTGCGGCTGGATACGCCGATCGACGCGATGACGACAACTACAATAGCGGATACCGCGGCAACAACTACCGCGACGGGGGACGACCCACACAAGCATGGAAACGTCGCAACCGCGATGAAGATCCTTCAGCATATGATAAGCTGTCCGGCACCTGCACCATCCACTTCTACATGACAAGCAAGATGGTAAGAAGAAGGCCAGCCACATGCTCAAGGACTGCCGAGAATTCTAGAAGCTCAGCGAGGGATTCACCCAAATACGGTGACATACCATAAACCCTGGGTTCGCGCTCGCACCTGCACCAGGTACCATTGCCCACGGAGCTCCTCCACCACCACCCGTCGGACCGTCGCAGCCGCCGGTCGCACCAGCACCAAATAACAGTGCAGGAGGGTACCCGCCACCAAAAGGGTCCCTGATGATCCAGAAGGGGCGCCCAACCAATAGGGTGCAAAAGAAGATCACTCGCCAAGTCAGCCTGATCGTGACCTCTCCAGCAGCCATACCTGAGTACCTCAGCGGCTCGGAGTCCTGCATCACGTTCAATCATTCAGATCACCCACGCCAGATCCCTCGCCTAGGTCATGCTGCCCTGGTGCTCGAGGCCCAGATCGGGGGATTCGAGATGAGCCGCGTCTTCATGGATGGTGGCAGCGGCATCAACCTGATATTCGCTAGCACACTCACAGCAATGCGGATCCCGCTATGCAGCCTGGAGCAGTCAGACACAATGTTCCACGACATAGTCCCAGGGAAGGGCATATATCCCCTGGGCAAGATATGGCTCGACATCATCTTCGGCTAGCCCGAAAACTTCAGGCGCGAGCGGCTAGAGTTCGAAGTGGTAGACTGGCCATCGCAGTACCACGCCATCCTCAAGAGCGTGGCATTCGCAAGATTCTTGGCAGTACCGCACTACGCATACCTGCTACTGAAGATGCCAGGACCTAGGGGCATCATCACCATCCAAGGAAGCTTCACTAGGTACGACCACTGCGACAGAGACATCAACAGAATCTCCCAGTCGTTCGGCATGCAGGAGGAGCTCACGAGGCTCGAAGAGGTGACAGACAACAGGGCACCCCTAATCACCATACAAAACACACCCGATATGTCGTTTGACTCCACGGTCAACACGAAGAAAGTGCAGGTCCACCAGACGGATGCCTCCAAGATGGCGTTGATCGCCAACGACCTCAGTCACACATAGGAAAGCACGCTTGTCGAATTCCTCCGTGAGCACTGGGAAATTTTCGCCTGGTGTCCTGCGGACATGCCAGGAGTTCCCAGGGAATTTGCCGATCATGCACTCAATGTGTTTTCGGACGCGAAGCCAGTTAAGTAGTCGATCCGATGACTATCCGAACCAAGAGCCAAAGCCGTTGGAAACAAAGTCAATAGACAGCTCGATGCCAACTTCATTAGGGAAATCAAGGAGAGCGAGTGTCTGGCCAACACCGTTCTGGTCCCTAAAAAGGACACGAACATCCTGCAGATATGTGGACTTCACATCTCTCAACAAGCACTGTCCCAAGGAACACTTCACTCTACCACGGATTGATCAAATCATCGATTCAACTGCAGGATGCGAGAAACTCTCCTTCCTTGATGCCTGCTCGGGCTACAACCAGATCCGGCTGAAAGTCGAAGATCAAGAGAAAACGGCATTCATCACGCTGTTCGGAGTGTTCTGCTACAACACCATGCCCTTTGGGCTAAAAAATGCAGGTGCCACATACCAGAGGTGCATGCAGGCGTGCCTGAAAAACCAGATCGATCGCAACATCCAAGTCTATGTCGACAACATAGTAATCAAGACCAGAGAACCCAAGACGCTGATCGACGATCTCCGCGAGACGTTCGATAACCTTGATCGCTACAAGATCAAGATAGACCCAGACAAGAGCGCCTTCGGCGTCCCGTCTGGTCAGTTACTCGGCTACTTCATATCCCAACGGGGGATCGAAGCGAATCCGAAGAAAATCAGGGCCATACTGGCCATGGAGAAGTCAAAGAACCTCAAGGGCATCCAGCAGCTAACTGGGCGGATCGCGGCGCTGATCAGATTCATCAGCCGAATGGGCAAGAAGGCCCTACCCTTTTACCAACTACTGTGCAACACGAACAAGTTCGAGTGGACACCCGAAGCAGATGACGCGGTCGAGGACCTCAAGCGGCTGCTCTCTACCTCACCTGTCCTGGTCACGCCGAAGGAACGGGAGCCTCTGCTGCTATACATCACAGCTACACATCAGGTGGTAAGGACCATACTCGTGGTCGAGTGACCCGAAGATGGCAAGACCCACGGGGTCCAACGCCCAATCTACTACCTCGGCGAGGTACTGACCCCGACAAAGCAGAGGTACCCTCACTACCAGAAGCTCGCCTACGGCGTATTCATGACATCCCGTTGGCTGAGCCACTACTTCCAGGAGCATCAGATTATGGTCGTCAACGACGCCTCGCTGTCAAACATCCTGAACAACCCCTAAGCCACGGGTCGCGTAGCCTTATGGGGCATCGAATTTTCCCCTCTGGACATAATCTACAAGCGGCGCACCGCCATGAAGTCTCAGGTCCTCCCTGAATTCCTCGTCCAATGGATGGAGTTTCAGCTACCGGATACTCCGGACATGTCGTAGTCCTGGACGATGCACTTCAACGGCTCCAAGCGCGAGGCCAGAGCCGGGGTTGGCGTCATACTGACGTCCCCTCAAGCCGACAAGATTAAGTACGTCCTTCGGATGAAATTATGTGCCTCTAACAACGAGGCCGAATACAAGGCCCTCATCCACGGCATGAGGATGGCCAAGGTGTGCGACGCAACGCGCCTAGTCATCTATGGTGACTCGAACCTTGTCGTGCAGCAGGCGATGAACGAGTGTGACGCCCATAGCGCCAACATGATCGCATACCACGCACTTTACAACTCACTCGAAGGAGACTTTGATGGCTGCAAGCTTCAGCATGTCGGGAGGGAAAGAAACGAAGAAGCTGACAGGCTCGCCAACATTGGCTCCACCTGCGCACGGGTGCCACCAGGTGTGTTCCTCAAACAAATATGTGTACCCTCTATCAAGAGGAAATTCCCTAAAGGCTCAGCCAAAGAAGTAGAGCACTCGGGGGGCCGCGCTACCCGAAGGATAGGAAGGACCCGAAAATCTCGATACCGAAGCCGAGCTGGTCAGCCTGATGCATGTCATGGTGGTTCAGGAGACATGGACGCAGTCGTACCTTCGGTACCTGATAAATAATCAACTGCCTGATGACCCGACAGATTCCCGGGGCATATCTCGCCGGTCAAAAGCCTTCACCATAATCAATGGCGAGCTGTACAAGCGCAGCATTTCGGGTGTGCTCCAACGGTGCATCACCATCGGTGATGGCAAAAGCATCCTCTAAGACATCCATGAGGGTATCTGCGTCCATCAGGTAGGCAGGCGCGCCCTAGTAGCCAGAGCTCTACGAGCTGGATTCTACTGTCCAACGGCAATTAACGATGCCAAGGACATTGTCCAGAGGTGCAATGCCTACCAAAGGTACACGGACAAGCCACACACGCTAGGATCCGATCTAAGGCCTATACCACTGGCCTGGCCCTTCGACCAGTGGGGCCTCGACATGATCGGCAAACTGCCAAAGTCCTCACTAGGAGGTCACGTCTTCCTCCTGGTCGTAGTCAACAAATTCACCAAGTGGAACGAGGCCATGCTCGTCACCAACCAAAGCGGAAAAACTGCCGTCAAACTTTTCGAGTTCATTGTCTACAGGTTCGGAGTGCCTCATAGCATCATAATGGACAATGGCTCGAACTTCATCTCGAAGGAATTTCGAGACTTTTGCGGCAACCTTGGCATCAACATATCATACGCTTCCGTGGCGCACCCGCAGACCAATGGTCAGGTCGAAAAGGACAACGGCCTCATAGGCAACGACATCAAGAAGTGTCTGCTATGCCCACTCGAAAGGCTTGCGGGGGGCCTGGGAAGACGAGCTACCTTCGGTTCTATGGAGCCTCCGCACAACTCCAAACAGCTCAACTGGCTAGACGCCTTTCTTCATGGTGCACAGAGCCGAAGCTGTGCTACCCACCGAGGTACGCCACAAGGCCCCACGGGTCGTTGCTTACAGCAAAGCCGAATTACTGGAAGCACTTGAAGATGCCGTCGACACACTCAACGAGGCACGCGACATCTCCGCGGCTTGCTCAGTGGTCTATCGGCTAAGCCTCCGCAACTAGCACAGCCGCCGGCTGCGCCCAAGGTCCTTCGTTGAAGGAGACCTCGTCCTGCGACTCAAGCAGGAAGGGCACAAGAAGCTCGAGTCACCCTCAGAAGGACCCTACATCATCACCGAAGTCATCCCAGGTGGTGCCTACCGCCTCATGGACGTCGCATCAGGAGTCGAATACTGCAACCCCTGGAACATCGCACGACTTCGATGCTTCTACCCCTAGTTACCCTTTACTTTCAATAAGGTCATTCAGCCGAATAATGTACCTCCTCGTTTGCTATGAATAAAAGCTAAGTTCCTTGGCCCAGATATATTTTTTCTTCTTACATTACTTCTCGCAAAATATGCTCGGAGGCTACGCCTCACCTCATGACTTCGTCGACTGAAAAAAATGCATACAACCGGAGTAGCTGATCACGTGAGGCTAATGAAAAGGACATGCACATTACAATGCACCACATGCCAATACATATAAACTTTACAAAGGGCATTACAAGCCCACTCGAATAAATAAAAAATTTACATCATCTCGTTTTCTTTACAGGACCTAACTATTCTGGAGCATAACATTTGCCTGCTACTCAAATAAATCTACAATTTCTTCGGCGTGCTGTGATGGTGCTGGTTAGCACTTTGTTGGGAACCCCAAGAGGAAGGTGTGAAGTAGCACAACAGAAGTTTTCCCTCAGTAAGAAACCAAGGTTATCGAACCAGTAGGAGGAAGGAAATGGCACACAGGTGTTGCAAGCAACGCGGAGACCTGCGCAACACAAACTCAAGACTTTGCCCCAACTAGACAGTGAGGTTGTTAAGCTCACCGGTTTGCTATAACAAAGGATTAAACGTATGGTGTGGAAGGTAATAGTGGTTTGCAGCAAGTAAATAAGTAACGATGGAAGATGTATCAATGGTAAAGATTGGACCGGGGTCCATAGTTCACTAGAGGTGCTCTCCTTAGATAAACAACATGGCATGAAAGGTAAACAAATTACAGCAGGGCAATTGACAGGAACGGAGCAAGGCATAACAATGCAATACTAGTCAGAAAGATCCTATGAGATTCAATTGGGCAATACAACAAGATACATAGACCGCCATCCAACTACATCTATGACTATAAGTCCACCTTCAGGTTATCATCCGAACCCCCTCCAGTATTAAGTTGCAAGCAACAGACAACTTCTTTAAGAAAAGTGTGTAAGGTAAACACTCCACTTGTTCCATGAACAAGAGACCATTGTTTTCTCCCTAGTAGAAATGGCACATCTACAACCGAAGAGATTTCTGTCACTTCCCTTGGAAACTATAGCCATGAACCCACTATAGAGCATAAATACCCCCTCTTGGAGTCACTAGCAACTACTCGGCCAAGATAGGTACTAACAACGGAGAGCATGCAAGATCACAAAAAACACAGACATGATAGAATCAAATATACAAAACCATTAATCAAACCAACATAATAATCTCAATATCCATCGGATCCCCGGAAACACAACATGCATGATTACAAATAGATTAGATCTTGATCATGAACAGAGATCATAAGATCTATACATGAAATCACAAAGGAGGAGATATAACCATCTAGATACTACATGGACCCATAGTCCAAGGTGGAACTACTCACGCATCATACCGGAGAGAAGGCATCCGGGATGATCTCCCCTCCGGCAGGGTGTCAGGAAGAACTTCAGATTCCCCCTGATCTAGGGACGACGGTGGCGGCGGCTACAGAAGGTTTCGTGGAATATTGAACGGGGTCTTTAGGGTTTCTGCATCGGGGGATTCTTATAGGCGAAGAGGCGAGGCTGGGAGGCAGCCAGGGGCCCCACACCCTACCCAGGCACGGGGCAGGGCCCACCCGTGCCTAGGGGGGTCTGGCCGCCCTGGCTTGCGTCTTTGTCTCGTCTTCTGGATTCTTGTCCCCCACGGAAAGTTATTGATTTGGCTTTTGTCCCGTCCAATTCCGAGAATATTGATTTTCTGCCTTTTTGGAACCAAAAACAGAAGAAAACATGCAACTAGCACTGTGGCAACTTGTTAATAGGTTAGTTCTAGAAAAGATATAAAAACGCCTCAAAGTGTAAACAAAGCAAAGCAAAGTAGGTACTTAACAAGCATGGAGCATCAAAAATTATAGATACATTTCCGACGTATCAAGCATCCCCAAGCTTAACTCCTGCTCATCCTCGAGTAGGTAAGTGATAAAAAGAATAATTTTTTAGGTGACATGCACCTTCACAATGAAGATCTAACCATTTGCAAGCATTGAAAGCTGGGATCAAAGAACTCTAAACATGTCCATGAAAGATGGAGTTCTAACAATAGGACATAGTAACTATGCATGCAACATGAAAGGCTACAAACAAATATCATGAATAACATTCATTGAAAAACGTTTGTTTGTTTCACATACAGAAAACATGGCATAGTGGCAATCATCTTGTCCCTCATAGAGTAGCAAATATATGCATAGGACACCTTCAAAGTTCACAAGGGTGACTAGAAACAAATAGCACAAGAACAAGTAATATCACAATATGCATCAATCAATAAGATTTGGGACACTACACACAGAATGACAACTATGCTCTCTTAATGGTGCCTAAAGGTAGAAGGTGGAGACTCAAATAATGGTGGAAGAAAGGCCTTTCATAAAGGAAGCAGGGATTTCAAGTTTCAAAAAGAGCTTCCAAAAATTATGGTACTTGTTAGCTCTCAGCCCTCATTGCCCCTATCATAAGGATCTTGAAGTGATTAAGGTTAAAGTGAACAAAGATGGAGTATATGCTTGACAAAGCATAAGTTGGCAATCTCAAGTCCCTTGAATACGAGGGCCACACCTCATGCTACTCAACTTCAGTCACCTGTAAGTTCTTTTCACTATAAGTATTTGCATATCATAGAGAACCGCCAACGGGGTACCCCTTGCACATGGTACAAGAGCTATCCCATAACCAAAATGACAAGGCAAGCAGACGATGAACATCTCAGCGATCTTTTTATTTACTATATCATAGCTTTTTATTGAGGATGCTTCATAGATAGCTCACTATGGTGATGCTGCAAGTTTCCACCATGATTAGACATGGCTTAGGCTAGCGTCCCAGGCGTTTCTATAACACAAAATATAAACTCCATGGACTTACAAGTTCCCTCTTTATTTCACACCGGTGACACCATAGACAAAAGAGCATGATATCAACTGAGTACAAAGTACAAGTGCAATGTTGAAAACGTTCACCGTGACAGCACGGTTCCGCTAATTCCAACGTATAAGTGCAAGCATATACAACATAGGTGACACAATGGTTCAAGTTTATTATGGGCAAAGAATATAAAGTGTGCCATCAAGTTTTTGAGGGCTTTAATCACTAAGTTTTAACATAACAAAATAGTTTTTAATTGGAAGATAGCTGAAAACAAGAATATACTTGGAATGGTGTAACACACCATGCATAGGAGTTTATAGTGAACACTTTGGAAAAAAACTTGGTTTCTTGGGAGTTGTAAGCATGAGTAGAGCTTACTCATACAAGTGGAGGCTAGCAAAAGACTGGGAGCAACAAACTAAGAGAGCATAATGGCCATAATCATGCAGTGCAAAAAAGCATTACTAATCAAAGCAAAGAGTGGTACTACAAGTCAAGGACTAAATGATCATAGAGGCTATGGTGACTCGTTCATAGTCATAACATGGTGTGAGCATGTGCCAAGTCAAGCCAAACAAAGCATCAAAGGAGAATACCACAATACTATGCTTTTGCATGCTAAAACAACGCATAATTTTTTCAAGGCACACTAAGCAATCCCAATTGTTTGTAACAAGACATGCTACAACAATAATCACTAAGCCTAAAGATAAAACAACACCTAGCATGTCATGCTAAAGTCTAAGTCACAGTCAATGCAAGCTCCTCTTGCACTTTCAAGCAAGAACTTACTACTCCATTCCAACACCAAGCAACTTATTTGCAAACAACACAGCGAGAACGGGGGTACAAACTACTTTATTCAAGCAAACTAAACAACCTAAGAAAATCAAACGAAAACTAATATGCTCCAAGAACAACACAACTATGCATGAGACAATAAAAGCGAAGTGTCTAGACAGACCTGAGCTTTTTATTGATAAAGAACGGAATACCTTAGGCATCCCCAAGCTTTGATGCTTGTACCTCTTGGATATTTCTGGGGGTGACACCGGGGTGGCATCCCCAAGCTTGAGCTTTTTTCCATTCTTCATCTCATTACATCATTCTCTCTCTACACCTAAAATGTTTCCTTCATACAAAACTTCACACAATCTTCATTAGCAACATTAGTTTATTCAAAAGATATTAGACCTCTAGCAAAGCTTTGGAACATCAAGACTTTTCACTAAAAACACAAGGTACTATATTAAATCCTTAAAAAAGCTCAATTCACCTAAAGAGAACTCAAAAAGGAATCAATAAGAAGCAAATGCAAATAATGGCAGAAATCTGTCAAAACAGACCAGCAGGTATAAACCGATTTTTTCAAAAATCTTATTTTGCTCAAATCAAAAAGTGTTGAACTAACTAAAGTTATCTAACATACTGGGGGATTTATTCGTAAATTTTTAGCTCAATACGAGTTACAGAGACTCCTCACAAATTTTTTGGTGGAGGACATAAATCTGTTTCGGGACAGCAACTCCCCAAATCTTACTTCTCTCTCATTAGAGGTCATTCTTGGCACAAAAAACAAACAAAAAGGATAAGGAGAGGTCATTACTGAAGTAATAACTTCCAAGACTTAAGGAACTCTTGGGTTATCTCCCAACAAGTACTTTTCTTTAACGCCTTTAAGTTAGGCACAAGAAGCAAGAAGAATCAAGTATTTTCAAATGAGGAAGCATTAACATCAAACCTTGCTTTCAAAGGAGGAGCAAAAAGCAACTTCTCTCTCCTCATAGGGAAGTGTTCAATACCTTTCTTGAATGGACAATGATATTTAATGGTGCCTTCTTTCATATCAATGATGGCACCAACTGTTCTAAGAAAATGTCTTCCCGAAGTAATAGGACTAGAAGCATTGTATTCAACATCAAAAACATAGAAATAAACAGGGATATAAGCATTGTTAACCATGATGAGAACATCATTAATACTCCCCATTAGTTTCTTCTTAGCATTATCATTGAGTGGGACATCCAAATAACAATATTCCAACGGTGGCAAATCAAGCATTTCATAAATCTTCCTAGGCATAATAGAGACACTAGAACCAAGATCACATGAAGCTTTGAGATCAAAGTCATTCACTTGCATATTAATAATGGGTTCCCAACTATCTTCTACTTTCCTAGGAATATAAGCTTTGTGTTTTAGCCTCTCTTCCTCAATCTTAACAAGAGCATCTGTAATGTGTTTGGTGAAAGCAACATGCATATCACTAGCATCAAGACTTCTAGCAAGATTTTGTAGGAACATAATCACTTCAGAAATATTGCAACCATCAATATCAAATTAAAACTTAGCATCACTAGTAGTAGGATCAATAGGCTTAGGCATAGTAGGAGGAGGAATAGGGACTACTTGTGGTTTAGTGGTGATGGTGCACAAACTATTGTCTCTATCAATTTCAGCTTCCCTTTCCTACTTAGCATGAAGTTGAGCCAACAGCCTAACATTTTCATCAATAGTAACTTGTATGGCACGAGAAGTATCAAAGGTATTTTTCATAGTTTCAGGTTTAGCATCCATTTTATTAATCAAGGAAGACTGAGCTTCAGACAAAGAGGATATATTTTTCTCAGCACTCAAAATTTTTGACTGTAAACTAGGAATTTCTCTATTCAGATTCTCAAGCTGATGGCTAATGTTTTTCAAGATAATATATTGTTCCTCCATAGTTTTAGTGAAAATATTATTTTTCTCATATTGTATCTGCATAAAATTCTTAGTGGATCTCTCTACTTCTAGAATCCTTTCTTCACTAGGCATTCCAGATCTACCATGATTAACATTTCCACTAGGAGGATAAGGCCTATAATTACCATAAGTATTGTTGCCAAAATTGTTGTTTCTAATGAAGTTCAGATCAACTTGCTCTTCTTGAGCAACCAAAGAGGCTAAGGGAACACTATTAAGATCTAGAGGAGCTTTCCCATTAACAAGCATAGCCATAATAACATCAATCTTATCACTCAAAGAGGAAGTTTCCTCAACAGAATATACCTTCTTACCATGTGGAGCTCTATCAGTGTGCCATTCAGAGGTAAGATCGTGATGCTCTCGACCCCTCCTCCTACCGCACCCGCGCGGCGGTGCCGCGCCACGCCGGGCGGCCTGCCCTCCCCGCCGAGCCCTCCCTCCCATGGTATCTCCTCCTCGCCACCGTTGTCTGGATCGTCGCCAGGCAAAGACCTAGGGGCATGGCTGCAACGTCGTCCCTGATCGCGATCTGGCAGGAAGGCGGCGGCGTCCGTCCCTGCTGGTTTGGCGATGGTGTTGCAGCAAGCGACGGACGGTGATCCTCGGCCCAGATGGTGGCAGGCGGCGGCGGGGATCTATGCCTAGCCACGATCTGTCCCGTACGTTGGCCTCGACGTCGGCGCCCAGGCGACCCGGGCCTTGTCCGTGACACTAGGGAGCTTGGGGAATCCGCCCCCGGCTTGGTGGTGGTGGCCTCCTTCTCCGCCGGAATGGTCGGCCGGGTGGTCTTGTCGTCTTGCGGTGGATCCTGCTAGTTTCCGGCGGGTGGCGTGGGGGCTGCTGGCTCGGTTTCAATAAAGGAGGTGGTCCTGGATCCCTCTCAAGCCAAGACGATGATCTGCCGGATGTTGGTCTCCATTGATTTGGTTTCTATGTCGTGTTCCGGAAGGCTCCGCCGGCGAACTACATAATTTCTCTCATGCCGTGAGTTTGCTAGAAGGATTGAATTCGGTCGTACGCACCCATGTTTTACCCTGACCGTTTGGTTTCATAGGGTGTGCTTCGAAGCTTTGTTGACTGTTATTATCATGGGGCATGTTCCCGTTCCATGGTGCTAACGGAAAAAGTCACGAAGACCAAGATCTGAGGACGGACAATGGTGGTTCGAGTCTGGGTGGTGATGAGGAATTGGCTAGGTGACTTGTGAATTGGAGAAGTGGCATGCAAGTGGGGGCGACTACACATGAGAGGTTCATGGTCCTACCTCTCAGGGTGAAAACCCAGGGTCTGGCCTTAATTGGTTGTGTCTGGCAATGGCCTTGTTGAAGGTATTGTTTTGAGAGCGCGGACTTTCTTCAGGGTGAAAACCTAGATCTTTGATCGGACGATGACGGTGTTTGTGCACTGTTCCCTTCTTGGAGGCGTCGTTTTTGGAGAAGCTGGACTTCTGGTGCTGTCTTGGTGGTGGTAGTAGTGTTGTTTCAATGAATGAGTCACTGTAGCGGGACTTTTCTTTTTTGTAATTCTTCTTTCTTTTTTTTGGCTGTGTGCATCCATGTGGCCGCTAGGGCAATTCGTTGTTGCAGAGGCTGGGTGTAATTGGTATCATCTGATATTAATATATGCTCCTTTCCAAAAAAAATATTATCAAGGAGTCTAGTTGCAGCACCCAAAGTGATGCTCATAAAAGTACCTCCAGCAGCTGAATCCAATAGGTTTCTTGAGGAGAAGTTCAAACCTGCATAAAAAGTCTGGATAATCATCCAAGCAGTGAGTCCATGAGTGGGGCAATTCTTAACCAAAGATTTCATTCTTTCCCAAGCTTTAGCAACATGTTCATTATCAAGTTGTTTAAATTTCATAATGTCACTTCTCATAGATATAATCTTAGCAGGAGGATAGTATTTTTCCAATAAAAGCATCTTTGCACTTAGTCCAAGAATCAATACTATTTTTAGGCAAAGATAGCAACCATTCTTTAGCTTTTCCTATCAAGGAGAAAGGAAAAAGCTTGATCTTAATAATATCTCCATCTACATCCTTATACTTTTGCATCTCACAAAGTTCAAAAAAGCTATTGAGATGGGCAGCAGGATCATCAGAACTAGCACTAGAAAATTGCTCTCTCATCACAAGATTCAACAAAGCAGGCTTAATTTCATAAAAGGTAGCATCGGGAGCAGGTGGAGCAATGAGTGTGCTAAGGAAATCATTGTTGTTGGTGCTAGTGAAGTCACACAACTTGGTGTTCTCAGCAGAGTTCATTTTGGCAAAGGTGGGCAAGCCAAAAACAGCAGCGACAGCTAGAGCAGGAACTAATTTTTTTGTGTTTTTTATAAGAAAAAGAAAACCAAACTAAACTATTTTTTTTAGTTTTTTTTGAAAAGAAGCAAAAAAACCAAGAAAAATAAACAAAGTAAGGAGAAAGGAAGTGGAGGACTCCCCTAGTGAAGACGTCCTTAGCCTCCCCGGCAACGGCGCCAAAAAATAGCTTGATGGTGCTGGTTAGCACTTCGTTGGGAACCCCAAGAGGAAGGTGTGAAGCAGCACAGCAGCAGTTTTCCCTTAGTAAGAAACCAAGGTTATCGAACCAGTAGGAGGAAGGATATGTCACACAGGTGTTGCAAGCAACACAGAGACATGCATAACACAAACTCAAGACTTTGCCCCAACTAGACAGTGAGGTTGTCAAGCTCACCGGTTTGCTGTAACAAAGGATTAAACGTACGGTGTGGAAGGTAATGGTGGTTTGCAGCAAGTAAACAAGTGACGATGGAAGATGTATCAATGGTAAAGATTGGACCGGGGTCCATAGTTCACTAAAGGTGCTCTCCTTAGATAAACAACATGGCATGAAGGGTAAACAAATTACAGCAGGGCAATTGACAGGAACTGAGCAAGGCATAACAATGCAATACTAGTCAGAAAGATCCTATGAGATTCGATTGGTCAACACAACAATATACATAGACCGCCATCCAACTATATCTATGACTAGAAGTCCACCTTCAGGTTATCATCCGAACCCCCTCCAGTATTAAGTTGCAAGCAATAGACAACTGCTTTAAGCAAAGTGTGTAAGGTAAACAATCCACTTGTTCCATGAACAAGAGACCGTTGTTTTCTCCCTAGTAGCAACATCACATCTACAACCGAAGAGATTTATGTCACTTCCCTTGGAAACTAAAGGCATGAACCCACTATCGAGCATAAATACCCCCTCTTGGAGTCACTAGCAACTACTCAGCCAAGATAGCTACTAACAACGGAGAGCATGCAAGATCACAAACAACACAGACATGATAGAATCAAATAGACAAAACCATTAATCAAACCAACATAATAATCTCAATATCCATCGGATCCCCGCAAACAAAACATGCATGATTACAAATAGATTAGATCTTGATCATGAACGAAGCTCACAAGATCTATACATGAAAGCACAAAGGAGGAGATACAACCATCTAGCTACTACATGGACCCATAGTCCAAGGTGGAACTACTCACGCATCATACCAGAGAGAAGGCCTCCGGGATGATCTCCCCTCCGGCAGGGTGCCGGGAAGAACTTCAGATCCCCCCGATCTAGGGACAACAGTGGCGGTGGCTACAGAAGGTTTCATGGAATATTGATCGGGTCTTTAGGGTTTCTCCATCGGGGGCTTCTTATAGGCAAAGAGGCGAGGCTGGGAGGTGGCCAGGGACCCTACACCCTACCCAGGCACGGGACAGGGCCCACCCGTGCCTAGGGGGGGTCTGGCCTCCCTGGCTTGCGTCTCCATCTCGTCTTCTGGATTCTTGTCCCCCACGGAAAGTTATTGACTTTGGCTTTTTTTCCCGTCCAATTTCGAGAATATTGATTTTCTGCCTTTCTGGAACCAAAAATAGAAGAAAACAGGCAACTGGCACTGTGGCAACTTGTTAATAGGTTAGTTCCAGAAAAGATATAAAACACCTCAAAGTGTAGACAAAGCAAAGCAAAGTAGGTACTAAACAAGCATGGAGCATCAAAAATTATAGATACGTTTCTGACGTATCATGCTGCGCCGAGCTGCCTAATGAGGGCGCATGTCCCATAAACTGCCATCTGGTCAAAGAGGCGGTCCAGTCGCTATCTCTGCAAGATTGACATCACGACAATGCAATCGAACGGGAGACAAGGCAGCCTTGACCCCGGCAATCAGCTGATGACGTATCAACTCCTTGACATGGCCTACATTCCGAAATTTACCAAGAAGACCCAAAAAAGTATAAGGCGCAGCGTCCAAAGGGAACATGACGAACCAAATGGCTGCCAGCGATGACCTTGCCTGCCTCAGCACCCGAAGAACCTTGTGTACGCGATCATGCACTGTCGCCATGCCGATGGCCCGATCACGGTTTATCCAGAAGAAGCCACTAGCTTCTAGATCTTGTTGCGTCAGGCAGTTCATCTGAATTGCGACGCGCTCCTTCTCTTCTCTCGAAATGAGATTCACATCTGCATAAAGCACAGAATTATCCAGCATACAAATAAGGTGCACCTGAAAGAACATCGGTTCACAAAGACTTACATTGAAGTTGCTTACCCATCTGCCGCAATTCCCCAAGCAAGAACTCCTCCCTGGCAGTGGCTCGCTTAGACTTTTACTTCCACACATCCGCGTGGCCTCGGATGTTGAGGATATCCTTTTCTAGGCCGCGGACGTGATCACGCAGAAAGGTCAATTGTGATGCGTCATCCAAAGATGGTCGAGGCTCAGGCGCAGTCGGAGTAACCATTGGAGCCTCACCCGAAGGATCCTAGAAGTAAATAAGAAAGTATGAACATCACAAAGACTTTTGGAAGCAGCTCAAAGATAGACTTATATACACAAATAAAGCCACCTCGTGGCAAAGTGGGACTTGTTCATCCACAAGGTATTACAAAAAAACAGAAAACGCAAAAAGCTACCATAGCTACAATACAAAGGCCTAAGCACCCGCATCTGGAGTAGCCTTGAAGCTAGACTGCCTGCTCTTGGCCTCCTGCTGCCGCTTCGCCGCATAATCGGCCAGGAGGTTGATGATCTTAGGCCATAATGCTTACAGCGAGAAGCAAAGAGGGCGAAAGCTACCTCGGATCCATCTTCCGCCGTCAGCATCATGGACGTGACTTGAGGCAGGTCTAGCTCGGCTTCGGACGCCATCGCCATAGCCAGCCCCATGGAGGCACCGATGCCCTTCTACTTGCATTTTTACTCCGCCGGAGCTTCCTCTGACAGAGCATCCGTAAGAGAGTCGACGTCGTGAAGGGAAACGCCCTTAGGGACAACCTCCTTGTACAAGCGCGTGAGCACTTTCTTGGATTTCTCCAAGGAGCCAGCGGCAGTGGAGCAGCGATCCTCGATCACAGCAGTAGCACTAGCCAAAGCATGTCCGCGCTCCAGCGCACCACAATCAAACGTGATGCCAGAAGCATCTAACAAGACGAAGGCAAGTAGAATCAAATGAGAAAGGATAAAATGCACTCAAAAATCAGAACATCCAAATGAGACAAGAGAAACTCACTATAGATAGCCTTGGCAGTAGCCATGACCTTGTCGGCCATAGCCTTCTCCCTAGTAGCCGCAACGATCGCGAGCTGCTGCTCACGATCTTCGGCCTCCTTCTGCAGGCGCTCCTTGGCCTCTGCAGCATCCGCGGCCTTCTTCTCCGCTTGATCGAGACTCTTTTCGAGAGCATTCAGCCTTCAAAGCGCAGCATTATTATCATCTACAGCATGAAGAAGTTTCGGGTGAACATAGACAACACACTTGGCAAACTCGAACAACAACCAAAAAGAAATCTACGCACCTTGGAGCTGCTTCAGTTGACCCTCCAGCGCCAGATGCTGCTAGATGAGGAGGTTGGTGTTGTGCACAAAAGGCTACAGGAAAAACAAAAACAAAGCCGATGAATAAAGGGCTCGGGGGCTCCCCCCGCAAAGCGAAATACCAACAGGTCAGACAAAAGGACTCGGGGGCTCCCCCATGGAATAAAAAAATACTTACGTGTTCAGGTGTGGACTCCGAAGTTTCGCATGTTGCCTTCCGAGTTACAACTGCCCGAGCTTCCCGCCTAATGGGGTTTGGTTCATGGTCCTCGGAGTCGGCCATCGCCTAGGGAATAGAAGCCGTCGGCTTCGATTCGCCATAACTTCTTGGGTGTCCCCGTCAAGGGACTCCACCGAAGGATTGCTGCAACCAACTATCAGATCAGCAACAAACTAACACTACGCAGACAAATGATATGTCCAACTTGCATCACCATTCTATATCATAATTTGCCTCTATTCATTTGATATATTTAATATTAAGAGGTGTTACTTATGTCTTTTCATCTATTTTTGCATGTTGGATGATTCTTGGAGGATGAACTGCCGGAGTCAGGATTCTGATGGAAAAAGCGGTGTTTTGATGCAATTTCGCGAAGATCATAAAAATACCAGAAAAACTATGGAAAATCCTATTTTTTCAAAAGACAAAGGATGCTTGAAGGGGAGGCGTAGTTGGGCCACAGGGGGCCCACACCCCCCAGGCACGGGCCACCCTAGGCCGCGCCTATAGGGGGTGTGGCCACCCTGGCCCGCCTCTGGCTCCGCCCTCTCACCTATATCTTCTCCTCGAAACCCTAATACATGGGGAGAGACCATAGAAAGATTCAGCCGCCTCTGCAGGGAGAAAACACCGAGAGAGAAAGAGCTCTCCGGCAGACAGATTTCTACCAGGGATATTCCTTCCCGGAGAAGGGAGATCGTCGCCATCAACACCATCATCAAGCTAGACTTCATCGGGATCATCATCATCATCATCCACACCATCATCTCCACCAGAACCATCATCACCACTCCATCCCACTGTAATAATTGTGTTGAATCTTGCATAGTTCTTAGGGGGGACTTTCCTGGTGTTGATTACTATTGTAGTTGATGCTTGTGAGTGGAACCATTGAATTATTGTTTATGTTAAGATTGTTATCCATTACCATATCATCTCTGATCTTGATACTTATGATGTCTCGTGAGTAGTTCATTTAGTTCTTGAGGACATGGGAGAATTCATGTTGTTAGTAGTGGATTTGTGTTGAGGTATTATTCAATGGTCTAATATTTAAGTTGTGGTGATATTCTTCTAGTGGTGTCATGTGAACGTTGACTACATGATACTTCACCATTTTATGGGCCTAGGGGAATGCATTGTGTGTTTATCTACTAATTGTGGGGTTGCCGAAGTGACAGAAACCTTAACCCCCGTTAGGAAACCATTGCACAAGGGAGTGTAGGATCTCAGAGTTTAAGGCTATGGTTAGGTTTATATCTTAATTGCTTTCTTGTAGTTGCAAATGCTTGCAAGGGGTTTAATCACAAGTATGTATTAGTCCAATTAAGGTCGGTACATTAGCATAGGTTCACCCACGCAACACTTATAAAACCAAAGAAGACTACTCAGCTATATGAAGCGAAAGCACTTGACACTATTCCCATGTGTCCTCGAGAACGTTTGATCCTCATTAGTATTTCCACCGGCTTGTCCTTTGCTAAGAAAGGATTGGGCCACTTGCTGCAATTGTTTGTTGTTTTATTTACTTGCGCTTTATTTCCTTGTTTTATCAGAAACCCCTAAAAATCCGTTTGCTAAGTATTTACAGAGATTTCCTGGTCCATACCACTAGTCAACACCTTCTGCTCCTCGTTGGGATCGACACTCATATTTTTTGAAAGTACTGCGATACACCCCCTATACTTGTGGGTCATCAACAAACATAGAAATATTCAAGAAGAGTGACTTACGACTCGATGTCCGACAAATTGAAGACATGAGTTGTCTTCTCCTTCTTCTTGTTGGCCAGCGGCTGTGGAGCCACCACCCGAATGGTCAAGGCAGGATAAGGCGCAGACGACGCACGTGCTTCCTCGCCATGCTTTATGTCTACGCACTTCTATTCTTGTAGATAGTTGTTGGGCCTCCAAGTGCAGAGGTATGTAGAACAACAGCAAGTTTCCCTTAAGTGGATTACCCAAGGTTTATCGAACTCAGGGAGGAAGTGGTCAAAGGTATCTCTCTCAAACAACCCTGCAATCAAGATACAAGAAGTCTCTTGTGTCCCCAACACACCCAATACACATGTCAGGTGTATAGGTGCACTAGTTCGGCGAAGATAGTGAAATACAAGTGGTAACGATGCCAGAAAATAGCCTGACGGTGAGGTAAAGACTAAAGGCAAAAGGATGTAACCAAGCAAACATGTAACATATCTAGATGTGAATGGTTTTTCAATGCTTAGAAACAAGGCCTACGGATCATACTTTCACTAGTGAACACTCTCTCATATAAATATCTTCTCTTAATGATACTACTCTTAACTACTCTCCGGTTGGACACTCTAATCCACGGTAGGCCTACAAAAGCACACCTCAAAGTCCGCCATCCCCAATCTAGATAACCCACACTGTCACCTTGAGTGCTAGATGGTTCCAACAAACACCACAATTTCATAAAGACAACCAACTCAAAATATAACTCATAACAAATATATATGTATTCTAGCTTAAGTGCCACACAAGGTGTGCACGCTATCACTTTCACACACATGGGGAAAGCATAGATCTATTAAACCACGATGAGTATTTATGTAGACTCTAGCCTAAGTGCCACCACGGTATGCACGCTTTCACTTACACACACGTGGGGAGAGCTAGAGATATATTAAAGCACTTGAGTAGCACGGTAGATGTACTTGATTACAAAGCTCATGACCACAATATGATCATGCATAGAGAGAGAGAGATGAATACATAGCTACCGATAGAGCCCTTATCCTCGAGGAAGAACTACTCCCTCCTCATCATGGGAATTAGCAACGGTGATGGAGATGGTGGTGGAGATCGATGGAGATGGCTTCAGGGGCACTTCCCCGTCCTAGCAGGGTGCCGGAACAGAGACTTTCTGTCCCCTGAATCTACCCTTCAGTGGCGGTGGTGATGTGGAACTTTTCGTGGCTTTCGGGTCCACTCTCTAGGGTTTCTGAGTCGGGGGCTTCTTATAGGCACATGAGGCAAGGTCGGTGGAGGTCCAGGGGGCCCACACCCCCTGTGGGCGTGGCCTAGGGTGGGCCCGCGCACACCTAGGGTGTGGCCACCCTGGTGTCCTCCTCCATATCATCTTCGATTTTCTGTATCGTTTAGGGAAAAATATGAACTTTGGCTTTTGTCTCATCCAATTCCGAGAATATTCATTTTTTAGCTTTCTGAAACCAAAAACAGCAGAAAACAGGCAACTGGCACTATGGCATCTTCTCAATAGGTTAGTTCTAGAAAGTGTATAAAAATAACTCAAAGTGTAGACAAAACATAGCAAAGTAGATACTAAACAAGCATGGAACATCAAAAATTATAGATACGTTTACGACATATCAAGCATCCCCAAGCTTAACTCCTGCTCGTCCTCGAGTAGGTAAGTTATAAAAAGAATATTTTTTGAGGTGACATGCACCATCCCAATCATGATCAAACCATTTGAAAACATTGAAAGTTGGGATCAAAGTACTCTAAACATGAGCATGAAATATGAAGTTCTAACAATAAGATATAGCAACTATGTTGCAACATGAAAGGATGCAAACAAAGGATCATGAATAACAATGCATTAAAAGACGTTTGTTTGTTTCACATATAGAAAACATAGCATAGTGGCATTCAGCTTGTCCCTCATGGAGTAGTGTCACATTCCAAAAAAAATTAAATTTTGAAATGTGAAAAATAAATAAACAAAATAAATAATTGTTGAAATTTAGGGTGAAAAGAAACTTTTTGATTCTAGATGGAAACATCAAAACCCTACTTGAACAAACTTTGAATAAAAAGGAATCCAACAAAATTCAAATCAAGTGAAATGCATTCATCAATGAATGTATCTTGAAATTTAAACATTTGGAAAAATAAACCAAAACCCTAACGGATTTCCAAGATCTCTTAAAGACTATGGATTTGATCTATATAAAAAAATTCAACAACAAACAATTTTAAATGATCAAAAGTGATAAATAAAAATATTATAAAACCATAGAAATTGGTCTCACTTAATTTGGAGCCATGGATAAAAACTTATGAATTTAATAAGATAAAGAAATTAAATTATAAAGCTAATAAAGCTCCTATCTAAAATATATACCAAATTGTGAACAATTAATCCTAAAAGGATCTAAAAGGATAAACAAATATTAAATAGAATAATACAAATTGAAACCACCAATTTTGGATCTATAAATAAAAAGATATGGATTTTATAAGGCAAAGAAAGAAAATAAATAAATAAATAAATAAATAAGGGATATTTAAAAGCCAAATTAACTCTTGGCCAAATCCATAAACAAATGAAAGTTTATTGAATAATAAAAGGAGTAAAAATATTATTTAAATAAAATCATAAGGATTAAATAATATCCAATTTTGTTTAAATAAAGATAATATGCCTAAACTAAATAATAAATCCTAATAAAATTATTTAGAAGACAATTTAAATCTTCAATCAAATCCATAAGCAAATGGAATAAAGATAATCCAAATAAAATAAAAGGATAAAGAATATTCAAATACAATTATTTGGCATTAAACCATATTCTAAAATTATATATAAGTGGGGACAAAATTCCTAAGATAAATGATTAATTAAATCATGAGAAAATAATAAATTGGAATTTGCCCAAGTGAAATAAAAGTTATTTAATTAACTTAAATGAAATAAAAGAATCATTTGAATAAATTTATATGGAATTAAAACCATATTTGATTTTGCTTGAATAAAGACAATTGCCCAATTTAAATGATTAATCCTATTAAAAATAATAATAATTTAAGTGAATTATTGCACTATGGAATAAATAAAACCTACTGAAAAAGGTTTGGTGAAAATTAGAATTCAAATAAGAGTTTGAAATTATAATTAAAATCTTATTTGAATAAAGGAAGGTGCCTATTTTAAATAAATAATAGACCATAAAAGAATAAAAGAATTATTCTAAAATGGACTTTAAAATGCATTGATAAACAACATTAACACTTACTAAAAGTTTGGTAAACATCTGAATTCAAATGTTGTTTGAATTATTTGAACAAAAATAAAAACAGAAAAATAGAAAAGGCAAAAGAAAAAGAAAGCAAGAAGAAAAAAATGAAATAGAGCCAGCCCAACCCAGCAAGCCCCAGGCCCAACTAGCCAGCCCACCTTCCTCCCCGCGTGAAGCGTTTTTCTACTCAAACGCGCACCCGCGCAGTCACTGATGTGTGGACCCCCACAGTTCTCCCTCTCTCTATCGCTGACGAAGTGACCCCACCTACCAGTCGTCTTCTTCACCCCCGCGACTCGTTCTTCCTCCCCTCCTTGCCCGTTTCTGCCTTAATTCCGCACACTTAAATTCGCCTAAATTCCGCGAGTAACTCCGTTAGCAATCACGCACGGTAAATCGCCCATGTCTCCTCTATCTTTCCCCTCAGACCCCACTCCACGAACGCCACCAGGATGCTCTGATTTTGCTCGAGACCTCCCCTGTCTCCGACGAGCTCCCCGTCAAATTCCGGCCACCACCGCCAGCCCCACTGCCCCCAGTGCACCAAGCATGCCCCCCAGTGTCTCCTGCACCTCCCAGTACCACCCGCTTAGCCGCGCGTGCCCCGTAGCCTCGGCAACGACTTCGATAGAGCGTCGCCACCGTCTGCCTCAAATCCGGAGACCCTTCCTCGGTAACTCTGACCTCGCCTCTCCCTCTAGATGATGCTCACGTGTTTGCCACACTCTCCTGCGTCTAACGAACCCTCTGCCTCGCTCTCTGATGCCTTGTAGCCATGCCCCCGTCAACAACCGGACGTGCCCGATGCCGAAATAACTACGGCGAGCAATCCCTAACACCACTGTGCGCCCCTTCAGCTAGGACTACCACCTGAGATTCAGCACGTCGCGATGAACCCAGTAAGCAACCTCTCCCTCTCCCGTTCTTCCTAAATCGTCGGCAACGCCACTGCCCGAGCGCGCTGCCGCCAGCCACCGTCCCAGCGCCGTCCGTTTATGGTTAACTCGATTAGGGCCGTTAGATTTCGATCCAGCGGATGTGATAGATCCACTTAAACGAAAGGGTATGTTTGATCTATGCTGCACGATCCTCTTTTAATCCAATGCACCACATTCCTCGATCCACATGAACCGGTACTAGCCTATAGAAACGCTCCACGTGGCCAGTGTTTTGTTTTAAAAACAGAAATGTTCTATTAGATGTACGATTTTGTAAAATTCGTAACTTTAAATATACACGTCCAAATTTTGCAAACTTTATATCAATGGAATCAGCAAAAATAGTACTTTCCAACCATGCCCTTTGTTTAGTGAATTGCTTCTGAAAAATTGGTTGTTTTTGCAGAAACATGTGTAGGCCTAATTTGAGTATAAAAATTATTCTAAAAAATGTTTTTATGGTAAAATCTTTTGTAAATGGTTTGTTTTGAATCTACTGACCATAAAAACCAACTTGTATATTTAAAAGTATGTTTTGTGATGCTAAGGAACAAATCTTTGAATAAAAGCATTTCTAGTTAAATAAAAAATGTTGATTATGGTTTAAAAATGCTTTTGGAGTGAAACATTTTGAAAATGGGTTAATTTAAACTCTCTGACCCTAAACACCAAGTTTTGGGATTTAAAAATATATTTCATGAACCCTAGAGAATCATTACTTTGGTTTAAAGGCATTTCCAACAAAATAAAATATTGCTTTGATTTAAAAATGGTGTATAGGTAAAACCTTTTGCAAATGGTTTTAATATTAAACACTTGACCTTAAAAACACTAAAATTTGTGTTTAAAAATATATTTGTCAAACACTAGAAATTATTACTTTGATTTAAACCATTTCTAGCAAAACAAAAAAATGATTTAAATAGCCATTTTCACTAACTTGTTATCAAATGGTTTGCCACCTTTATAAATGATCAATATGTGTTTTAAAATGCTTTTAGTCTATTAGAAACCACGTTTCCAAATAAAACAATCTTTTGCATGCTTGCATGCATTGTTTTGTTTTCTTTATTTTATGTGGTGAAATGTTTGAATGCTAGTTTGAATTTGTGCCTTGATTGAAATTGTAGTGATTTTGAAGAGTGTGACTATTGCGAGATCAAGGAGTGAACTTATATTCTCTACCAAAAAGGCAAGTGGTTCTTCATACTTTTGTCCCATTAATTTCACTATGCATTAGTGATGTTTTGAGTAGGACTTGCATGGAATTTTCTAACTATAAACTATGCCTTGGGAAATCCTAGTAGATGATGTCTTAGTAGAATTTTCCCTAAGTTAAGATTCCTACTACTATCATGCTTATCTTAGCTAGTAGAAAACAAGGGTGGATTATATTCATGCTATGAAATATTTCTAAGTCTATGACTTGTGTTTTGTTTAATAAAACAACTATGTGAATGAAACACCTCGGTGGAATGGTTGAGAATGGATTATGTTGAGTGGTTACACAGGGCCCATATCTATGGCCTACCCTGGTGTATCGCACTTGTGGAAAGCCACCCAGGAACAAAGAGATTTTAGATGCCATATGTTAAGAAGCTTCTAATGCAGCCACATGGCATTATGGGCTCTTCCTGGATCATATAGGTTGCAATAACTTAGACAAATGGACAGTTGGTGGTAGGGGTGATAGGTTTGGAACGCGTCCATTATGGTCTAAGGGAATGCTTCTGAAAGATCTTGTCTCGATGCATGTCGAGTCTTGTGGGGAAAGTGCACCACCTCTCAAGAGAGTAAAATATAAGTACTTAGCCGTGTCCGCGGCAATGGACAATTTGAGCATCAAGACATTGAAGCTATCAAGGATCTCCTCATCCCAATTTATAAGTTAAAAGCTTGTGGTTGAACAAGGGTTAAAGGATCACCAATGTCTATTGGTAGATGCTTTGGGTGATTTTGACAAACAAAAACTTAGTGTTTTCAAATGATAAGTAAAATCTATTTTGAGCAAATCAAGCCTAAGCTCCACTTAGCCAAATGAATATAGATGATAGATACCACTATTCTACCATAGTATCACTTGCCAATACAATTCAAATGTATTGACCCTTGTGGATGTAACTTATTATGTTGCAGGTTTGTTTGATGTTAGTGGAGTGTGTTGATTAGGATTACAAGTCTACAACCAACATGATTGCCTGTGGCACTTTGAAGATGAAGTACTCCATGCTATGTAATGAGATAGCCAAATGATCTATGTAAGATGTAATGAAATAATTTATTCCTGGTTATAAAGTTGTATTATGACCTTTGTTTCTAGATATTACATCTTCAACTATGGATGCTAGCTATTGATCCAGGGACTAGCATTGTAAACACAGGGATCTCTACCTTATTAAACGTTGGGACCTCTACAGATGGTATCAGAGCACTGTGTTTCCTGTAGGATTGTAACCCTAGGATTGGACAAAACCCCTTAGAAAAATAGGAGTTGTATTTGTTCAAAAAAACTTATTTACAAACAATCTTGTAAACTCTTTCCTCAACCTTTCTGGTTTTGATTCTACATCTCTCCTTTTCAAACTTGATGGACAAAGACTTCACCATGAGCAAAGGACTTCACCAACTCAA
The DNA here is from genome assembly GCA_910589765.1 of Avena atlantica. NCBI lineage: Eukaryota > Viridiplantae > Streptophyta > Magnoliopsida > Poales > Poaceae > Avena > Avena atlantica. Next base: position 439,513,764 of record OU342735.1, on the reverse strand, counting down.
ATGAATTCAAATTCAACATAAGAAAAAACTTCAACTTTAGTTTCACCAAGGACTTCAACTTGGACATCGCTAAGGACTACAAGTGAGACAAGAATAATATTCAAGACTTGAAGACTAAAGAAACACAACTTAAAAGGAATCATCATCATATTTGAAGTTTTGTGACCAAGATGCAAGAATTTTTCCAAGGAAGTAATGATCCTATTCAAGAAGAAACAACTAAGAAGAATGGAATGATCTCAAGAAAACCATATAGTTGGACCACCATACTAATGTTTAGTTTAGATCAATCACACCAACTTATGTAGTGTAGCAAAAATATTTTGTTGCCTAAAAATGTGCTTGAACCTTGTTATTTGAGTGGAATGTTTGATTGTGATTGCTTGCACATTGCTTGTGTGAATTGTTGTGTGTGATTAGACTTTTTCCTTAGAAATCTTTTGCCTATTCTAATCCCAATCCAACCCAAACAGATGACTTCTCCAAGAAACTCCAACATCAAGAATGGTGACAACAACAACCAAGAGATGCACATGAGAGAACAACTACTAGCAAACCAAACCCAGTTGAGTCAAGTGACAACTCAGTTTTTAGCCAACAACAATAAGTTAGACCCAACCTTGCAAAAGATTTTGGAAATCCAATCCCAATTGTTGCAAGGGATGACCAATCAAATGATCAACATGAGAGACAACCTTTCCCAAGGATTTTGTGACAACAATGATGTCAAGGATGATATTATAGAAGGAACTCAAGCTTGCAATATTTGTGGAGACATGGAACACACTTCCAAAGAGCATGAGGATCAATGCCCTAATTGTGAAGAGAAACATCCAACTAAACAATGCCCCACATCTCAAGTTACTTGTTTCCTATGTGAAGGAAATAATCATGTCCCTATCCAATGCCCCATCTATCCTATAGTTCAAAAAATGAAACAAGGAGGAATGCATCAAAATATTGGAAACCCCCATGAGGAAAGAACTTCTATCAAGAAGGATGAAGACAAAGGCAAACCTCGGATTGCACCTCCATACATTGGGAATCACCTTGATGGACAAAAGAGGAAACATAGGTATTATCCAAGGAATCGTTCAAGGAACCGAGGAATCTTTCCCACATTTGAGGTGAGGTATGAAGAACATGAACTAGAGGAACTCCTAGCTTTGGAGAAACCCAAGAAGAAGAAGAAAGATATTAGCCAAGTGATGTGCAACAACTGCAAAGAGATAGGCCATTATATATCAATTTGTCCAGAGAAGATACGTGAAGAACACAACCTTGTCACATGTTACAAGTGTGGTGACAAAGGACATTATGCAAACAATTGTCCAGAAAAGTTTCATCAAGATCCCAAGTAAGCCAAGATGTAATCTAGTTAAAAACCTTTTTAAGGGTCGTAGTACCCTAGTTGTCTTGAAGCCAACTTGTAACCTCTAGCCTTTCCAAATCTCGGGACGAGATTTCTTTTAAGGGTGGTAGCCTGTCACATTCCAAAAAAATTCAAATTTTGAAATGTGAAAAATAAATAAACAAAATAAATAATTGTTGAAATTTAGGGTGAAAAGAAACTTTTTGATTCTAAATGGATCAATCAATAAGTTTTGGGACAATTCACATAGAACTAAGAATGGCAACTATGCTCTCTTAACTTCTGCCTAAAGGTAGAAGGTGGAGACTCTATATAATAGTGGAAGAAAGTCCCTTCATAAAGGGAAGCAGGGATTTCAAGGTTTAAAAAGAGCTTCCAAAAATTATGGTATTTGTTAGCTTTCAGCCCTCATTGCCCCTATCATAAGCATCTTGAAGTGATTAAGGTTAAAGTGAACAAACTATGCAGTATATGTTTGACAAAGTATAAGTTGGAAATCTCATGTCCCTTGCATACGAGGGTCGCACCTCATGCTACTCAACTTTAGTCACCTGTAAGTTCCTGTCATAGTAAGTACATGTGTATCATAGAGAACCGCCAACGGGGTACCCCTTGCACATGGTACATAAGCTTTCCCATAACCAAAATGACAAGGCAAGCAGACAATGAGCATCTCAGCGATCTTTTTATTTGCTATTTGCATAGGTTTTTATTGAGAATGCTTCACAGATTGCTCATTATGGTGATGCTGCAAGTTTCCACCATGACTAGGCATGGCTTAGGCTAGCGGCACAGCCGTTTCTCTAACACAAAATAAATAACTCCATGGACTTACAAGCTCCCTTTTTATTTCACACCGGCAACATCCATAGACAAAAGAGCATGATATCAACTGTGTACAAAGTACAAGTGCAATATTGAAAACATTACCCATGAAAACATGGTTCTTCTAATTCCAACGTATAAGTGCAAGCATATACAACATAGATGACACAATGGTTCAAGTTTATTAGGGTCAAGGAATATAAAGTGTGCCATCAAGTTTGTGAGAGCTTTAATCACTAAGTTTTCACATAACAAAATACTTTTTAATTGGAAGATAGTAGAAAACAAGAATATACTTGGAATGGTGTAACACACCATGCATAGGGAGTTTATAGTGGACACTTTGGAATAACTTGGTTTCTTGGGAGTTGGATGCATGAGAAGAGCTTAGTCAATACAAGTGGAGGCTAGCAAAATACTGGGAGCGACCAACTAAGAGAGCAATAATGGCCATAATCATGCAGAGCGACAAAACATTACCAATCAAAGCATAAAGTTGTACTACAAGTCAAGGAATAAATTATCATAGAGGATATGGTGACTTGTTCATAGTCATAACATGGTGTGATCATGTGCCAAGTCAACCCAAACAAAGCATCAAAGGAGAATACCACAATACTATGCTTTTGTATGCTAAAACAACGCATGATTCCTTCAAGGCACATTAAGCAATCCTAATTGTTTGGAACAAGTCATGCTACAGAAATAATCACTAAGCATAAGGTCAAAACAACATCTAGCATGACATGATAAATTCTAAGTCACAGTCAAAGCAAGCTCCCTTTTGTACCACTTAAGCATGAAGCTTCCTACTCTTTTCCAACACCAATCAACTTATTTGAAACAACTCATAAAGATAATAATCAATAAAGATAAGTGAGCTTGTCACAAATCCACAAAGAAGAACTAAAAGGTTCTAAGCTAAAAGCACAAGAAAACTAAGGCTAAACACAGTGCTAGCAAAAGAGAACACTCACAAGACAATAAGAATGAAAACTAGAGTGTTCTAGGCAATGAAAACAGAGTGTGTCTCTCTCCAAAAGAAGTGTGTTGTGATCCAACCAACTTACTCAAGAAAACTAAACAAACTAAAACCAAGAACGAAAACTAAGACGCTCCAAGAACAACACAACAGTGCATGAAACAATAAAAATGAAATGTCTAGAAAGACCTGAGATATTTATTGATGAAGAAGGGGATGCCTTGGGCATACCCAAGCTTTAACGCTTGTACCTCTAGAATATTTCTTGGCGTGACATGGGGTGGCATCCCCAAGATTGATCTGTTGTCCATTCTTGATCTCATTACATCATTCTTTTTCTACACCTGAAAATTTTCCTTCATACAAAACTTCACACAATCTTCATTAGCAATATTAGTGTATTCAAAAGATAATAGACCCTTGGGTTTAGCTTTATAACAGCAAAACTTTCACTAAAAACACAAGCTACTGTAGCAATTCCCTCAAAAAGCTCAATTTCCCAAAAAGAACCCAAAAAGGAATCAATAAGAAGCAAATGCAAATAATGGCAGAAATCTGTCAAAACAGACCAGCAGGTAGAAACCTATTTTTCGAAGACCTTCTATTGCTCAAATAAAAAAGTGTTGAACTAATGAAAGTTGGCTAAAAACTAGGGGATTTATTTGCAAAATATCAGCTCAATACGACTTACAGAGATTCGTCACGGTTTTTTATGGTGGAGCACAAAAATCTGTTTCAGGACAGCAACTCCCCAAATCTTACTTCCCTCTCATTAAAGGTAATTCTTAGCACAAAAAGCAAATAAAAAGGATAATGAGAGGTCATTAGAGAGGTAATAACTTCCAAGACTCAAGAAAACTCTTGGGTTATTATAACACCCCCGGTATTAGGGTCAAACTAACCTCAGATCACCATCTATGATAAGCTCAACTCTAAGCACGGAAAATCACAATAAGATTCGGTAACATTACAGAACCCAGGGATTCAACAGCATATGTTTAAACTCTTAACATATTACTATATTAGAGTTATTACAAACTAGAGGTCATAGACCCAACATTACATCACACAGCGAAAGCAAATTATGTTGTTCTACACAACAACTTAGCAAAGGGCCTAAGAGGCTATAAACAGAAGCGACGTCCATCCCATAGTCCTCAAGTTGCTACCTGGGACCCCCAACTACTCATCAATGTCAACGTAGAAGCCACCTTTAGTCGCAACTAGATCATCTGTAGAAAAACAACAATGGCGCAAGGCTGAGTACGAGGATTTACTCCGCAAGACTTAGATAACCTAGATTCTACATGATCTAGCTAGAACGGCTTTCTCTGGATTCTCTTTTGCAAAAAGCAATATTTATTTCTAAACAAGAGAGAGAAGAGGCTCGTCTACTCAGAATCTTTTAAAAAGGGATAAGATAACGAATTCTTCATCTTGTACATCATATCTTGATAACCACCAGCCTCATCAGAACCTCCTATCTAGGATCACCCCCTCGACCCGGAGGAAGCATCCTTAAGAACACGTGGATCAATAAGTTTTAAAATGTTTCATTTTATCTATGATCTTAGAATCTGGTCACCAAGCGTTCATAACCGTGAACACGGCTTTTTGAAAAGATTAATACTCTGCAGGGTTGTGCAACTTTACCCACACGTACTAACCGACTCTTAATGCCAAATATTATTATCCCTCTTCCTTGGAAGGCCAGCAGAGGGTGGTTGACCACGACCTTTACCTTGCTTTTGCCGAGACATGAGTCACGCCCTAGCGATGGTTCCGCTGTAATGGGTCAAGTCCTGAAGTCGGTCCCTAAAGATGTGAGGCGAGGTTGGTTTACCAGGGCCTCGATCGACCCCAAGAAACCTGGTCCACGCTTCCCTACCTGTTATGATGCACCTCCATCACCTCCTCTTTCGAAAACATTTTCAATGCGTATGCTAGATGGAAAGCCCGAACTATGTGACTCATGGAATCTACTAGGCAAGTTAGTTGCTCGTGGGGTTTTCCAGACCCCGTGTGGTTGTACGCTCGTCTCGGTTCCAAAGGCAAGAACTCAGTTCCTAATGGTGGCGAGCATGGGACTACAAATACCACACCCAACGTGGCCTCCCATACAAGCCTTAGCATGTTTAGTTATATCCTTCGACGATGTCACCATCTCCTAACTTACTACCTTCCTTGGCACCTCTGATTCATCATTCAGACAGATCAGACGTTGTTACTATGCATGGCTAAGTTTTCGATCACAGAATCTCTAGCAACGCTCAATTGCCAGACCTAGGTATGCTAGGAGCAGTGGATCGGGAGTATAAGGCTACAAAAGGGAAACTGTGCAGTACATAATTAAAACTAGCTACTGACAAAAGACCATATTAGAATCGTGTGCATCATAGCGAGAAAGTAATATACTTTGTAAAAGTAGGTTCAGAATGAGAGGCTACGCTTGCCTTGTCCTTCAGTAGACAGATATGGATCTTCGGTGTCGTTGACTTCAGCCTCGGGCTCGGATCCTATCGCGAAGAACCAATACCGAAAAGAAAGGCGACAATCAATACATGGCATAATGCAATGCACAAACAATATGTATGACATGTCAGATTAGAGACTACACATTAACCCTAAGTGCAACATTGATTTAAGAGGGTTCGGAATGCCCTGGCGAAGGTGCATCGTCGAACCCACATGTGTATGAGGGGGTGTCGATGTTCTTCCAACAAAACTAGGGTTTAAAGTTGCTTGACAATGTATAATGATAGCTTAGACAGATAGCTCTTAATTTTTTGAACATTTTGATATATTATTCATATTTTTCTGATTAAATATGAATTAGTTATGAATTTTACAAATTTATATTAATTTCTGCCATATTTAAACATTTATGAAAAGGATTAAATATTTATTACATCATCCTGGCGTCATATAACCCTAACCCTAAATTTTTCTCACCAAGGCAGAGGCTAGACCCAGTCACTGATTGCTGGGCCCAAGGCCACATCAGCAGGCCACGCAAGCACGGCGTCAGCGCCACCTCACGCACGGCGGAGCCACCAGACGGTGGTCGCCGGCGGAAAACCAGAGCATGCCTGGACGCATGAGAGGGTGCGTTCGAATCAGCAGAGCGAGGCGAGCACGTGGGTAGCGGCGCTGCTGTGTTTTGGTCGCCGAAGACGTGGCTTCGATGGTGCCCGACGGCGGCGAGCGGCAGCACGTGACGCAAGAGCAAACCGGAGCAAGAGAGGGAAAACGGAGGGGTCCAGGAGGACCAGAGGCTCACCCTCGAGGCGTGTGCAGGCTCGGCGAGCGCAAAGGAGGGAAGGGTCGACATCAATGGCGAAGGCGAGCGGCGTCGGGCTCGGGGAAGATGAAGTCGCGGGCGTCGATTGGGGGCACTCCACGTCGATTCCGTTGACGAGTTGGAAGTTGGCACCACGGCGGAGCTCAGGCGACATAGGCAGAGCACGGGGAGGCCGGAGATGGCAGGACGCTGGCGGATCTATGGGCTAGGGTTTCGGCCTCATTGGGGAAGAGAGAAAGAGGGATGCACTGGGGGAGAGTGAGAGGTCGAGGAGAAGAGGAGCACGACACGGGGCGTTCTTATCTCCTCCAGAGGGCGGCGGGGCGCTGTGATTCGTGGCGAGGATCGGGGGACGGCGACACGGACACGCAGGAGCTTCTGCCCCGGCTCGACAGCGAAGACGACGAGGAACAGGGGCCGAATCGGTATGGGCCGGCTCCTGGGCCTCGGGTGGGCCGTGTTGGGTTGTTACGGGCTACACGACGCGGCAGAGAAAGAGAAAGGAGAGATGGGCCACGGCCCATTGGCTGCTGCTGCATTTTTTTAAATCTGAAGCTTTTTCTATTTATGTTTACTATTTTCTCTTTTTCATTTGATTTTCAAATCTTTTTGGAACCATTACCAAATATTTAAAATACTTTAGGAAACATATAGGAGCACTTGAGCCAATTTGGGCTCCTTATATTTTGGGTTTTCAAAATAGCAAAACCATTTTGAATATGTTTCAAAGAGAGGGAAGAACTAGGGTTTAGGGTTTGCATTATTCAAAAACTTGCTCACATGCATACTTTATTGAGTTTAACACATGCATGCAATGCTTAAGTACTAATTACATTATTACAAACTTGGGTTGTTACAGTTATCTCCCAACAAGTACTTTTCTTTAATGCCTTTAAGTTAGGCTTGATAGTTTGAGAAGATGCTCACATAAGAAATATGAATTGAAGTAAAAGAGAGCATCAAGAAGCAAATTCAAAACACATTTAAGTCTAACCCACTTCCTGTGCATAGGAATCTTGTAATAAACAAGTCATGAAAGCACAAAGCAACAAGCATAGGAAAACAAAACAAGTGCAACTTCAAGACTTTCAACATAAAGAGGGGAAACTTAATATTGTTGAGATACATAAAACCATGTTTTCCTCTCTCATAATAACTTTCAGTAGCATCATGAATAAAATTAACAATATAACTATCACATAAAACATTCTTATCATGAGCCACATGCATAAAATAATTATTACTCTCCACATAAGCATGGTCACTCTTATTAATTGTAGTGGTAGCAAATTCAACAAAATAGCTATCATTATTATTCTCATCTCCATAATCATCAAATATAGGAGGCATATTGTAATCACAATTAATTTTCTCCTCAATAGTAGGTGGACTGAAAATATCATACTCATCATTGTAATCATCATATATTGGAGGTTTGGTATCATAAGCAATAGAATAGCTATCTTCCAAAGATGGGGAACTAAAAATATCACTTTCATAAAAACTAGCTTCCCCAAGATTAGACGTTTCCATAGCATTATCAATAATGGTGTCCAAAGAATTCATACTAATAACATTGCTATTAGCATGCAAATAAAGTTCTATAGGCTTTTTAATTTTCTCTTCAAACACTTCATGTCTTAACTCAAGGTAAATGCTATAAAGCTCTCTAATTTTTTTTATTTTCCATTAAGCCTAACTAGTGAAAACAAGAAACAAAAAGACAAAATTGCAGAATCTAAAGGAAATAACTTTGAGCACTCACACCAAGAGTATGTGAGTACCTTTTACCTTACCTCCCTGGCAGCGGCGCCAGAAAATAGCTTTCTGGCTTGATGTTGCCGTGGGGTGACGTGTGTGAGTGCCTTTTACCTTTCCTCCCCGGCAACGGCGCTAGAAAATAGCTTGATGTCTACGCACTTCTATTCTTGTAGACAGTTTTTGGGCCTCGAAGTGTAGAGGTTTGTAGAACAGCAGCAAGTTTCCCTTAAGTGGATTACCCAAGGTTTATCGAACTTAGGGAGGGAGTGGTCAAAGGTATCCCTCTCAAGCAACCCTGCAATCAAGATACAAGAAGTCTCTTGTGTCCCCAACACACCCAATATACTTGTCAGGTGTATAGGTGCACTAGTTCGGCGAAGAGATAGTGAAATACAAGTGGTAACGGTGCCAGAAAATAACTTGACGGTGAGGTAAAGACTAAAGGCAAAAGGATGGAAGAAAGTAAACATGCAACAGATCTAGATGTGAACGGTTTTTCAATGCTTAGAAACAAGGCCTAGGGATCATACTTTCACTAGTGAACACTCTCTCATATAAATATCTTCTCTTAATGATATTACTCTTAACTACTCTCCGGTTGGACACTCTAATCCACGGTAGGCCTACAAAAGCACACCTCAAAGTCCTCCTTCCTCAATCTAGATAACCCCACACTGTCACCTTGAGTGCTAGATGGTTCCAACAAACACCACAATTTCATAGAGACAACCAACTGAAAATATAACTCATAACAAATATATATGTAGTCTAGCTTAAGTGCCACACACGGTGTGCACGCTGTCACTTTCACACAGAGGGGGAAAAGCATAGATATATTAAAGCACGATGAGTATTTATATAGACTCTAGCCTAAGTGCCACCATGGTATGCATGTCGTCACTTACACACACGTGGGGAGAGCCAGAGATCTATTAAAGCACTTGAGTAGCAAGGTAGATCTACTTGATTACAAAGCTCATGACCACAATATGATCATGCATATATGGAGAGAGATGAACACATAGCTACCGGTAGAGCCCTTAGCCTCGAGGAAGAACTACTCCCTCCTCATCATGGGAATCAGCAACGGTGATGGAGATGGTGGAGATCGAGGAGATGGCTCCGGGGGCACTTCCCCGTCTCGGCAGGGTGCCAGAACAATGACTTTCTGTCCCGCGAATATCCCCTTCGGTGGCGGCGGCGCTGCGGAACTTTTCGTGACTTTCTGGTCTACTCTCTATGGTGTCTAAGTCGAGGGCTTCTTATAGGCGCAGGAGGCAAGGTCGGTGGAGGTCCAGGGGGCCCACACCCCCTGTGGGCATGGCCTAGGGTGGGCCCGCGCCCACCTAGGGTGTGGCCACCCTGGTGTCCTCCTCCGTATCGTCTTTGATTTTCCGTTTCATTCAAGTAAAAATATGAACGTTGGCTTTTGTCTCGTCCAATTCCGAGAATATTCATTTTTTAGCTTTCTGAAACCAAAAACAGCAGAAAACAGGCAACTGGCACTGTGGCATCTTGTCAATAGGTTAGTTCCAGAAAGTGTATAAAAATATCTCAAAGTATAGACAAAACATAGCAAAGTAGATACTAAACAAGCATGGAACATCAAAAATTATAGATACGTTTACGATGTATCAATGCTGCTCGAGGAATCATGGACCCCTTGGAGTTGGTGGGGTAGACCTATCCAAAGATTCACTCTGGGAGCGCTTTTGGGTACGTCCTTCGCTCGGCTCGGGGGCTTCAATGGTAGGATATTGCGCCGGGGGAAGCTCGGACTCAGAATCCACAACTTCTTTATCCAACGCAACCGGAAATTTCTTAGGTAGAGGGGGCATCATCCCAGCTACCTGGAGATCCTGCAAACAAAAGACACAAGAGAACAGGATTAGTGACACTAACAAGCTGCAAAACACTCGAAAAAGTGCAACGCGCAAGCTACAAGTTTCCACCTGCGGAACTGCATTTTTGGCGTTGAATGGGGAGGTCAAGGATTTCCCTGGGAGGTCCTCGTCGTCCTTGAACTTCGGCAGGGGCCGAAGGGCTCTATCAAGGTCACACGAAGACAACTCCTCAGGTGAAACTCCTGTTGGATCATTGCGGCCTGCATATAGAAACATCGGGTGCTCCCTCGCTTGGAGCGGCTGCACCCGACGCTTGAGGAAGGTGCGAATGATATCGAAACCGTTGACCTCCTTGTCGACCACCAGCTGGAGTGCCTCTACGCGACGGTAGAGCTCCTCCACCTCCGTCGTTTCACCCTCCAAGACGTGGTTCTTCCACGACCTCTTCGGGGTGATTTTATGGGCGGAGTCGAAAGGGGCGAGACCATATTCTTGTACGTCCAATTTGGCGTCGTGGATATAGAACCACTTCTTCCACCAATATTGGACGGACTCGCAGATGGAAAAGGAGAAGAATAAGATAGAAGAGAGAATGGAGATGATGTAGCCGCCGAGCGGATAAACACCACCGGTGCCGGACTGCCTCTTCACGGAATAGAGCTTCCGGAAGAGGCCAAAGTGTGGCTCGATACCGAGCCGGCACTCGCAACGAGTGATGAAACAAGAAATATGGAGAAGAGAATTGGGAGACAGATGATGCAACTGAATCTCGTAGAAAAAGAGGAGTCCACGAAGGAAATCATGGACAGGAAGAGAAAGACCGCGGACAACAAAGGCATAGAACATCACCCGAAACCCTTCGGGTGGGCGTGGGATTACCTCGTCGCCGGGGAGGATGGTGTCCCCCTTGTTCTTGGGGATCAATCCAGCATCACGCAGCTTGCGCAGATCCACATCACGCATGTCCATGCGCTTCCACCCGCCGTCAGTGGTGCGGGCCGTAGCGACGACCTTCTTGCTGTCGCCGGCGCACGAACCAGCTCCAGCAGTGGTCTTCTTTGGCTTGCCCATGTTGTATCATCGAGTGCAGCGGCGAGAACACAAGAAAGAGGAAGGAAAAGTATGGAGAATGTCCAGTGCGCAATGGAGGGCAGCAAAGCTCGCGAAAATGGAGGCAAAGGAGATGAGCAAATGGTGTAGGGTAAAAAGAAATCATTGTTTCCCTGAGGTATAAAAGGATGAAGACAACGCCCACAAGCCATCGATTGAGAATCCCTAGCGTGCCACTCAGATCTCACCGCACACGTGTCAGCATTACACCGAATCGTCGCTAGAACGCCGTCCACTATGCACGAAAACCGAGGAAACGTCGTAATTTTTGCCGCGTTTACGCGTGACTCGTCAGCGTCAAGTCAGACGGTGGGACCCATGATCGTATCGTCGCATCGTCTCTGCTGCCACAGATGGTTGAGATCACCAATCGTCAGTACTGACGTCATCAAGTCAAAGCCAGCAACGGCTCAACGATTTCGACTGACCATTCAAGTACTTACTCGAATCTATGATTCGAGAAACTACTCGGCGGCTACTCCTTTCAGGAGCGCTGGTCGCGCACCTAAGAACTTACTAAGGTAACATCACTTCGGCATTATCTTCGAGTCGTACGTCGAGTCTGCGACTCCACTACGGACTCAGGGGCTACTCCCATAGGGAGCGTTGGTTGAGCATCCGAAAAAAATGTGTCCTTTGGACTTACTAAATTAAAGTCTCTGCTCGAGTCTACGACTCGAACAGACACTCGGGGGCTACTCCCATAGGAAGCGCTGACCGCGCACCCTATGATTTTTTCGACTACAATCCTTCGAATCAAAATACAACAAAATCTTTTTGGCAACTTTGCCCAAATCAATGCTAAGTGAGAAGCAGCCTTCTTGGCCACCCGAAACATCTCCACGGTGATAAAATTTCGGATGTTGTGTCTATGATACAAAGATAAGCCCTACAGATATCATCTGATGGCCTGGTAACGCACCTGACTGCGCTCCGCCAATAAACTCCCGTGTCAACAGACACGATGAAAATCCCGACGAACGCGTTGGGTACATCACTTGAAAATCACTGGGATTTAACTCCTGTAAGACCACAACGGCGTGAGTCGAATCACACCAGCAATCGTTCTGAATTCTAGTCCGGGGACTCGAGTTTGATGAAGATCGTGTTGTTTTGTCTTATGACAGTTAACTGGCCCTGATCTGTCGGGTGAGCCAGGCACATGCATCAACAATCCCTATGAACTAAAAACATTTCTCCTTGAAATAGCAGGTTTAATTGTACCCGAAATATTGAAGAGTCTCCAGCCAAATCTACGATTCGACTGAACACTCGGGGGCTACTGACATGGATATACCCCATAGGTACATGACATTGGTATACCTGTTCTAGACCAAGGAAGGCCCACAAAGGACACGCAGCCCATGAAGACTTTGGATGGCCCCAAGCACGTGGCGCTTTCGACTCCTTGGAGGACAAGTCTAGATTAAATAGAATTTCAAAGGGTATCAACCCTAATTTGTAACCGACTCGACCTTACTCGGGACCTGCCTATCTATATAAAGGCCGAGAGGGTACGGCGAGAAGGATCTCTCAACTCACCGCATACGCACCTCACGCCAGATTGCATCTGCGCACCCCTGTAACTTTCGATTCCGCCGTAATCAAGAGCAAACAAGCAGGAGTAGGGTTTTCCCTCTGGGGGCCTGAACCTGGTTAAATCTCGTGTCCCTGTGTTGCTTGTCTGTTAACTGTTCCGCGACTTCCAGCATCCCCATCTTCTCCAAAACCCAAGTCCATAACAATGGGCATTGCCAAGATCGAACCTCGTCAGGTGGCTCTGAATGACTCTTGTGGAAGTGTGAGCCTTCTCATTTCTACATTCAACACATGGACAACACATAAAACCATCCCGCCGCTTGTTCACCTTGGCCACAAGGCGAAAAGAACGCACGCCTTCTCTGAAAGCGGTAGAGCGTCGGTCACCGTACATCCATGGATGGCTCATCTATATCATATAACTATATATCAAACGCAATCACGATGCTAAAATTAATACCGCGCGGTCTAAACGAGAAAATAGTTGCTAACCTTTTAGCACACTTGAAAACAAAGATGAGAAAACTTAAGTGTGGCTCGGGCACCTCATATCATGTTTGTCTTGTATGACCTAAAGTCGCATCGCTCTAACGAATATTTCACCGAACACCTCTAATGCATATAAAAAAGAAAAAAACTAGCACAAACCCACCTCCCACCAGGAAAAAAACAGTTGTGAGAAAAAGGATAGTGCCATATATATAGGGTCAAACCACTGTCCCGATTTTAGATACAAAGCAGGACTAAAAGGATGTCCGCAGCCCGCGGCAGGCCCTAGACCTTTTAGTCCCGGTTTGTATCTAAAACCGAGACTAATGATGTCTAACGGGCCAAAACAAGTGGTTTGGGGGGAGGTCGGACCATCCGGTGTGGGCCATTAGTCCTGGCTGCAGCCACAACCGGGACTAATGGCCCAGACAAAAGGGTTGTTTTCCACTATTGACAGGTTATAGTATTAAATCTTTGGGCTTCTGATGATGTCGTATGAAACAGCCCATATACTGTATTAGGATCATTGCAACAAGACTCCTTGGTCCGACCGAGTCTCGATCGTAGCGGCCACGCTTTCACCTCGGTAAGGATTCCGGGAGTTTCCGTACCGCCTGCGTTACGTGCTATACCTTATAAAAGGACACCACGTCCACGATTCTGCTAAATATTTTTACGCAGCCATCGATCACCACCAAACCGGCGAGAAAAATTTAGAGATCGAGAAGGCGCAAAGATGCAGATCTTCGTGAAGACGCTGACGGGAAAGACGATCACCCTCGAGGTTGAGAGCAGCGACACCATCGACAACGTCAAGGCTAAGATCCAGGACAAGGAAGGTATAGTATATACTATAGTTACTCATCGTCTCCCATCACGCCTCCTTCTAATCTCCTGCCAGTAATCGTTACCTGCGCTAACCTTGTTTCGTGCATATCCTTGCTCAAAATCGCTGTAGATATATACGTATACCCGATCGGCCGAGATCAGCTAATTAATATTCGATCCAATCTCTGTTTCAACCGTGGGTTCAGTTTGATAATGTTGTATATATTCGTTAGTCCTTGTGCTTCTTGTTAGCAGCCCTATTTGATAATGATAGCTACTGGATTAATTCGATTTCCTGTTTGATCTCATTGTCACGTCCATGAACTTAACTAACTGGTTCCAGCGAAGTTGTTGATTTACCATGCCTTGTTTAATCTGTGTAGGCATCCCTCCGGACCAGCAGCGTCTCATCTTTGCGGGGAAGCAGCTCGAGGATGGCCACACCCTAGCAGACTACAACATCCAGAAAGAGTCGACGCTTCACCTTGTGTTGCGCCTCCGCGGTGGCAGCAGAGGCGGCCACCCCAAGAACCTCGAGCCCAATCTCCGCATCCTCGCTCAAAAGTACAATGAGAACAAGCTGGTCTGCCGCAAGTATGCACCGTCCTACCTTACCAATTTTTCCATGGCTATATCATATCAATACGCCGTTGTGCATGTCCTATCCGATATTGGATGTCTGTGCGTTCATGTAAACTGTTTGTGTTTGTGTGGTCTCGCCGGCCATGCATGGTATTTATTATCGCTGCTCGGTCATGTTTTAGACAGAGTTCTTTTAAAACGTTCTAGACAGAGGCTTATTTGCATGCTTAGTTTTGAACAATAAAGTCATCAACAATAATTTTGAACCATTTGTTTGTCTTGCAGGTGCTACGCACGTCTTCCCGCTAGGGCTACAAATTGCCGCAAGAAGAAGTGTGGCCATAGCAATGAGGTGAGCCTTTTTTCCACCTCTTCGTCTATTCTTAGAACCAAGTTATCATATTGCAAATGTTTGTATGATGGGTTTTTTAGAGTTATCATAAATTAGTCCCGGACTATCAACGTGCTCCTGCCATCTAGAGTGCCTTGCTGCTCCAGTTTTTATCTTCCATTATATATATATGCCTATTTTAGATCCGTACCCTATATGTTGGTCTATCAGTTTTGTAAAACACTTAGTGTATAGCAAATACATGCTTGGATGTCTTATATTCACTGGCAGATGATAGTAGAATTTGACATGTAATGAATATTTGTTTTAATGCTGACTTTACATTATTTGTGTTTTCTTTCCAGCTGAGGCCAAAGAACAAATTTATGTCGAAGTTTGCAACGGACTAAACATTGGAAAGGAAGCACACATGAGATGAATCAACTGTCTTCGCATCATACAATAGATTTATTATCATTAGATTTTAAACGTGCTTGTGTTATTTTAAAGTTGCTGCTATATCTGAAGCTTTGTTACACTTTCGAACATACGTGTTGGCATGAATAAATAAGATGATATGATGAAAGTTCCCATAGGATGTTGACTCCTAGCTTTATTTTTGTGGAAAATGATACACATCACCTGGACGATGGAACGATTCTATTGTCCGGGTTGTCCCGCGTCTCTTGTCTCGTGTGTGCGCCACACGTTTGGCCGTGACGGTCAAAAAGACTAGGGCTCCACCACTAAACTTATCCTCTCCCTTGGGTACGTCTTCTCCACCGGTCCCTTCCATTGAACTATCTCTTCTTTTCAATCTCTCTCGTCTATGGAGTTTAGACCACCGGGAACCATATTCATGTCCAACAAAATTTATACAAACATAGTATCCCTTTAAAACCTTGTAGTAGATGCAAATAGGAATTTGACAAAAAAAGATTTTTGGCATGATGCTCTTGATGCAATGCATGAATTGCTATGTAAGATTCCAATTCTAAAAATTGGGACGTTACACCTGCTGTTTTTTTCTTTTTGACAAATTTATGTCAGAAGTTTGCAACGGACTAAACATTGGAAAGGAAGCACACATGAGATGAATCAACTGTCTTCGCATCATACAATAGATTTATTATCATTAGATTTTAACGTACTTGTGTTATTTTAAAGTTGCTGCTACATCTGAAGATTTGTTACACTTTCGAACATACGTGTTGGCATGAATAAATAAGACTAGCTGAATGCCCGTGCGTTGCCACGGTCCATCAAGTTTCTTTTATCGCACGTACACATCAAAAGTTCCCTCAAGCTATTAGGTATCCATACGTTATAGGAAAGCTGAAGAAAAAAGATTTAGAAAATATTGAATGTTGTGTTTTGCTAATTTCTATGTTTTTACAATTTCTAAATTCTTATTGAGGATAAATTATGCAATACCAGCCTGTTTGAACGGGGCAAAAATTATAAAGATATTCTGCACGATGTGAAGTAGTATAATTTAAGTAAACCAAAATATTTTCTTGTATTTCTTTATCTTGCTCACTTCAAAAAACTTTGTGTGAACGGAAGTTGCAGACTACATGGAGACATTTAGTTAAAGAGAATTTAATTTAGCGGCTCATTCTAAAAGGCTCTTTCTAAAAGTCGTGGATATAAATTAAAAACATCCCCTAGATAAGCTTCACGCCCTTGGGGAGGGTCTTCTTAGAAGGGACATTTGGCGAAAGCTTACGCATATTTGGAGAGATCAATATAAATTATTAAAGTTTGTCTAGTTTCTCCCGCGCAACCGGACCTAGATCAAGCATTTTTGAACGCGTGGGCACGAGAAGTCAATTCTCGACGCAACAACTCAGTACAGTACTGTATCCATGGCAAGCCATCCCCGCGGCGTCCGTTGTGTCGATGACAAGCAGTCCCGACGGAGTCCTGGATGACCATGACGGCGAAGTCCTTCCCATCGGGAGCACCACCCCAACGCGACCCCGAGCCTCATCTCGATTCCCTTGCCAAGCCGCCAGGAGCGCCCCGTTGGTTCTCTTCTCCTCGATCCTTCGAGGTCGCTCGCTCCCATCTCTCTCGTTGTTCGCGAGCTCAGGAGCGAGCCACGTTCTGGTCTGGTCCGCCTTTGGATGGCTGCGTCCCGACCTCGACGCCCACGCTCGCCAGAACTCGAGGTGTGGCCGGAGCAGTCCCCTACACCCCGCGGCCAAGCCCCTACGTGGCGCCATCGACCACGCACATGTGTGCATTGTCCTCGGTTCATTGGATATTTCTATGGACAGCCCCCACTTGTCCTCATAGCCTGCTTCCATCCTCGGCTCCGCCTGCACAAGCTCA
Organism: Avena atlantica; assembly: GCA_910589765.1. Classification (NCBI taxonomy): domain Eukaryota; kingdom Viridiplantae; phylum Streptophyta; class Magnoliopsida; order Poales; family Poaceae; genus Avena; species Avena atlantica. The sequence continues at coordinate 439,496,463 of OU342735.1, read as the reverse complement.
AGACCGACAAACCGGACGCCTGCATCGCGCACGCGGCCATCACGTGAGTTTTTTCCACTTATAAGTGGGGTAATTTGTTTTTTGGTCTGAGGGAAAAATTGTTCTATAAATGTTGAGAGGAAAAATATGTGGACAAACAAACCTAGACTGAACCTTTTATCATGAGATTCAGAACGAACAATTCTGCAAAAGCTCTAATTTGCTACACATTTTTAGCATGTCTGAATCGAGTGCTAGCATTTGATTCGAGTTTACCTTATTATTTCTTGCATGCCCCACACCTGCACTGCTACATATCCAATCCAAATTAGCTCAAAGTTTCCTTTTCATTAGAAGTACAAAAATCATAATTATTTGAGTGCTACAAATACCACAGCACACAATAAATCTGTCTGTACATACTGGCAAATAATTGTTCATATTAAATAGGATATAACATTTGTGCAAAATAGATCAGGTTAATTTGTTTCATAAACCCATGATAATCTAAATACCCATTATACAGTTCCCTACAGTTGGGTGGTCCTTTGAAAGCTATATATTCTTTTAGACATCCATATGCCCTAAACCTAAAAAAACATAGCGTCCACCAGCTACATGACTACCGGATCATTCTTTTAGACATTCCATTTATCATTGCTGGAGGAAGCCGGTGACAGAATCATTCTATAGTGTGGTCGAGTAGCTCAGGGATCTAAGTGAAAGAGGAGAGTATGGATATCCCAGATAGTACAAACATACCGTTGCCACAGAAAATGGCGGTGCCACGGCTGAGACGTGGTTAACGACAATGATCCGGTGGTTTGGGGGGCTCTACGAAGGCTGCCGATACCTATAGGTTTTCAATGATGATGGAGAAGCTTTGGAGTACAAGAGATAGCTTGCAGTGAGACTCGGACTTGGTTGACGAGGATGATCCGGTGATCTTGGGGGCTTTGGGAAGGCTACGTATACCTACATGTTTTCTATGATGATGCAGAAGCTTTGCAGTGCAAGAGGTAGCTTTGCATCAAAACATGATCTGCATCTTGACTCAATCCTATGTTAGTTCAGACCAATGGTGAGATTAAAATGACACTTGGTGCAAGGATTGGGATCAGGAAGCCAGAAAGACATGTTTTCTAGTCACGACAGAGAAAGCACTAAATTGAAATTTGCATCAGCGAATATCATCAGATAATTAACATCTGTTCTTGATGTCCTACACCCAAAACAAGATGAAATCCAAGAAAAAGATTCCATCAATCTAACGCGTAAACACTGGGATTGGCAGTGAGACATTATAAGAGATCTAGTGTGAAGATTGGTGAATGTGCCCCAACTGCTTTCAGTGTGTGTTAAGAAGCAATACATCAGTAAATTTGCATCAGCGAATATCATCAGATAATTAACATCTGTTCTTGATGTCCTACACCCAAAACAAGATGAAATCCAAGAAAAAGATTCCATCAATCTAACGCGTAAACACTGGGATTGGCAGTGAGACATTATAAGAGATCTAGTGTGAAGATTGGTGAATGTGCCCCAACTGCTTTCAGTGTGTGTTAAGAAGCAATACATCAGTTTTAATTGAAATAAATTTAACCCAAATTCGCAGCTCCAGAAAACAACAAGTAGTGTGTGACAACTAAAAACAAGAAAATTTTGTGATGCATCGCATATGGTCGTAGCAGAGATTTGGGGGCTGTACCAGACAATACACATGAACTGAAACTTTTTCGTCTATGTTAACCAATTGGTGCACCTACACCGGATCACACACAATTGCAGTTATGTCAATGGCACAATGATGGTAACTTGCTTATTGATAATTAACCACAATCGAAGAATTGGTTCACTTGGATGATGATTGAAAATTCGGACTGCTCTTAGAGAGAAAATAATTATTCACACCTAACCTTGGGGAGTTGGGGTAAATCTGAGAACTGAAGGTAAGGGATCTTGGGCGCGAATACATCTGACGCCGGGGCACAGTGGATGCTCATGAAGAGCAAGGTCGACCTGATGGTCATGTTCTGCTCCGCGCCTAGCTCCGCAGGCTGCCGTTGTGGGTGCTCGCAGACAACCGCCTCCCAAATTCCTTCACGAGCCACGCCACCCAGGACTGCCGGTCTATTTCCTCGAGCTCGTCATCTCCTCGCGTGCCCCCCGAGATCACTGTCTACTCTTCGCGCGGCTCCCTAGGTGGGTCAGAGCCTCAGAGGGGCTTCCTCGCGGATTTGAGCGCGCAGTATCTCGTCCAGGCGAAGACATCTTGGAAAGAGAGCAGGCGGCGCGGCGACAATTTGGATTCGAGGGCGGCGCGGTGGAGGTTGGAGCCATCCAGCTAGGCGTCGGGCGGCGGGGAGGTTTCCGGAGCCGACGGACACGGGGGAGGAGGGGACGGTGGGCGGTGATACAGGGCGGAGACCAACGACGGAAAGATTTGGGCATAGGTTCACTCAGCGGTGGCAACCCGTGTAATTACTCAATAATGCCAGGGGCAAACACGTCTTTTCAAGACAGACGGAAATTTTCTAGGGGTGACGAACGGTCCCAATCTTTTTAATAATATAGATGATATAATGAAAGTTCCCATAGGATGTTGACTCCTAGCTTCATTTTTGTGGAAAATGATACACATCACCTGGACGATGGAACGATTCTATTGTCCGGGTTGTCCCGCGTCTCTTGTCTCGTGTGCGCCACGCGTTTGGCCGTGAGGGTCAAAAAGACTAGGGCTCCACCACTAAACTTATCTTCTCCCTTGGGTGCGTCTTCTCCACCGTCCCTTCCATTGAACTTCCCTTCCATTGAACTATCTCTTCTTTTCAATCTCTCTCGTCTATGGAGTTTAGACCACCGGGAACTATATTCCTGTCCAACAAAATTTATACAAACATAGTATCCCTTTAAAACCTTGTAGTAGATGCAAATAGGAATTTGACAAAAAAAAATTTGGCATGATGCTCTTGATGCAATGCATGAATTGCTATGTAAGATTCCAATTCTAAAAATTAGGACGTGACACCTGCTGTTTTTTTTCTTTTTGACAAATTGTATTAGGGGAATCCCCTACGGCGTGAATATTCTATTAATTATAAACCAAGACAGTACTCTAGAAAATTAAGAGAAGAGATTAAAAACCTAATATAAAAGGATATTTTTTAAATAATACATTCTTTTAAATCAATTTCATGAATAATATATGAAATTGGTAATTTCGGAAACTAGCGAGGCCTTGGAGACCCGTGCTATTTTTTTAAATAATACATTCTTATAAAGGTCATGCTAGTTTTTAAAATTACCAATTTCGAAATGTTGATTTAAAAAATGTATTATTTAAAAAAATAGCATAAAAGGAGCTGCACTAACACTGCGTTCACTCTATATTGGTGAAGAACACTTCTGCGTCTGATTTTCCAACGACCAAAGGAAGGAGGCTGGTTATTGAAACTGGTTATTGAAAATAATTTTTTTATGTTCTTTCCAATATTCCAGGCCACACATGTAATGATTTCCATAAAGCAAGGCCATGTGAACCAATCGAGCGAGCAGAGCAGACCCTCTGTGAAATCTGAAGGGAGTTATCCCAATGAACATTGGATCTCAGCCTCAGTCAAACGAGCATTCAAAAAATAAATGGTCCCTTGTTTTAAGATCATGAGAGGAGCAAAGCACACGAGCAGGTTTAGAATTGACTTGCCACCGTTTTCGCGGCATCAAGTCCTTTTTATTAAGGCGGACATTATGAACAATCAAGGTGAAAACCCGAAGTTAGACAGGCATTTTGATTTCCAAATTAAATTCAAGGCGGGATCTTTGGGTAGTTGAGACTGAGAAAGAAATGAAGGGTTTCGCGGCATAGTAAATCAAAAAATTTCTACGGATGCGAACGGAAAAGCCAAGATCTAATCTAGGAGATGCAATCAAACGAGAGGGATAGATGAGATCTTCATACCCTTAAAGAAATCGCACAGCGGAACGTTCAACAGAACATGGTTGATGTAGTCGCACTAGCCTTCTCCTCCTCGCGATCCGATCAGATCCAACGCCGCAAGTGGCGACGCCTCCGAGAGATGCACGCGTATGGCACCGCGACATCTCCTCCTTCCTCGGTCCAGCAAGTGGGGTGGAGAGATAGATTGGATCTACAACACGATGGCGTGGTGCAAAGGTGGAGAGTTTCTGCGGCAGGGCTTCGCCTACACGCAGTCGAGAGAGAGATCTAGAGGGCAGCAGGTAGGCGGCTAGGGTTCAAGGAGGGGTGGTGGGAGGGTGCGCCCCTGCCCTCTTTATATAGAGGGCTGGCCGGCCCCCTTTCCCCTCCTCCAAGCCCTAGGGCCGGCGGCCACAAGGGTGGAGTAGGGGGCAAGTTCCCCCCTCCCCCCTTCTAGAAGATCCCCTAGGGTTTTGGTCGGCTGGGCCTATGGGGCCTTGTGCCCCTGGCCCAATGCGGCCAGGGCACTCCCTCGTAGGCCCACGCCCCCCTCCGACAAGTGGGGCCATGTTGGTCCCACTCCGGAAGCTTCTAGAACCTTCTGATACAATACCGAACATTCCGAAACGATTCCAAAATCCAAAAACTGCTTTCCTTTATATGAATCGTATTCTCCGGACCATTCCGGAACCTCTCGTGATGTCATGGATCTCATCCGAGACTCCGAATAAAAACTCATAAACCAATTATCCATTCTATCCTAGCGTCAAGGCACGTTAAGTGTGTGACCCTACGGGTTCGAGAATATGCAGACATGATCTTCTATCAATAATCAACAGCGAGATTTGGAAACCTATATTGACTCCCACATATTCATCGATGATCATATCGGATGAACCACGATGCCTGGATTCAATTAATCCCATATTTATATTCCCTTCGTCACGCGATATTTTACTCGCCCGAGATTCGATCGTTGGTATCGGCATACCTAGTTCAATCTCGTTCACAACAAGTACTTTACTCGTTCTGTAATCCGATATCACTTTGTGATTAACTCCTTAAACACGTACTTGCAAGCGGTGTTGATATTGATTACCGAGTGGGCCCGAAGTATATCTCTCCGACTTGGGAGGGACAAATCCCATCTCGATACATGCAACCCAACAAGTACTTTTCGATCACCTGAGAGACACCTTTATGATCACCCTCTCATAGGATGACGTTTGATATCCTCAAAGATTTCTTCCGATACCAGGGAGTTGCATTATCTCATGGTCTAAGGAATACAATATTTGACATAAGAAAAAGCTTCACAAAGATTAACACGATGACACGATCTAATTGCTCTGCTTGATTTGGGTCTGTCCATCACATCATTCTCTCAATGACATGATCTCATTATTAATCGACAACTCATGTCTATGGTTAGGAAAACCTTAACCATCATTAATCAATGAGCTAGTCCATAGAGGCGTACTAGGGACACGGTGTTGTTCATAAACCACACAAGTATTAAAGTTTCCGATTAATACAATTCTAGCATGGAATATAAACTTTATCATGAACAAGAATTATAATAATAACATCTTTATTATTGCCTCTAGGGCATAATTCCAATAGTCTCCCACTTGCACTAGAGTCAATAATCTAGTTTACATCTGGTAACAATCTAACACCCATGGCATTGAGGTGTTGATCATGTTTTGCTCGTGGAAGAGGTTTAGTCAACGGATCTGCGACATTCAGATCCGTATGTACTTTGCTAATCTTCAGATCTCCATCTGTTATATAATCTCGAATTATATGAATCCGGCAGTTGATGTGCTTGGTCTTTGGATGATATCTTGGTTCCTTAGCCAGTGCTATGGCGCCTGTGTTGTCACACAATATCTCCAGTGGGTCCAAGGCACTTGGAACCACACCAAGCTCAGTGATGAAGTTCCTGATCCAAACTCCTTCACTTGAAGCTTCTGCAGCAGCCATGTATTCCGATTCTACTGTAGATCCCGCGATCACGCTTTGCTTGCAGCTTCTCCAGCTCACAACTCCTCCATTCAAAATATAAATGTATCCTGTCTGAGATTTAGAATCATCCGGGTCGGTGTCAAAACTAGCATCGACGTAACCTTTTACGACGAGCTGCTCATCACCTCCATAGACTAAGAACATTTCTTTAGTCCTATTTAAATACTTTAGGATGTTCTTTACGGCTGTCCAGTGTTCCACTCCTGTATCACTTTAGTATCTGCTCGTCAAACTAAGAGCATTGGACACATCCGGTCTAGTACACAGCATGGCATACATGATAGAACCTATGGCCGAGGCATAAGGCACTTTGCTCATAGCTTCTCTATCGTTTACCGTAGCTAAACACTGAGCCTTGCTCAATATCTTACCTGACAACATGGGCACTGAACCTTTCTTTGCCTTATCCATTCTGAACCTTTTCAGAACTTTGTCTAGGTATGTACTTTGGCTTAAAGCTATTAGGCGTCTCTTTATATCTCTATAGATTTTGATGCCTAATATATAAGCAGCTTCTCCTAGGTCTTTCATTGAAAAACATTTATTCAAATAACTCTTCACATCGTTAAGCATACCAATGTCATTTCCAATAATCAATATGTCATCCACATATAGTACTAGAAATGTCACTGAGCTCCCACTCACTTTCTTGTAGATACAAGCTTCGTAGAAATTTGGAACAAATCCAAAGCTCTTGATCACTTGATCAAAACGAAGGTTCCAACTCCGAGATGCTTGCTTCAGTCCATAAATGGAACGCTGAAGTTTGCACACCTTATCAGCATCCTTAGGATCGACAAAACCTTTGGGCTGCATCATATACAACTCTTCATCAATGTTGCCATTGAGGAACGCAGTCTTGACATCCATCTGCCATATTTCATAATCATGAAACGCAGCAATTGCTAATAAAATACGAATGGACTTAAACATCGCTATGGGAGAGAAAGTCTCATCGTAGTCAACACCTTGAACTTGTCGAAAACCTTTCACAAGTCGAGCTTTATAGACAGTAACATTACTATCCGCGTCCGTTTTATTCTTGAAAATCCATTTGCACTCAACGGCCTTACGGTCGCTGAGAGGGTCCACCAAAGTCCATACTTGGTTTTCGCTCATGGATCTCAATTCGGATTTCATGGCCTCTAGCCATTTCTCAGAGTATGGGCTCATCATTGCTTCCTCATAGTTCACAGGTTCACTATTGTCTACCAACAAGACAGTTAAGACAGGGTTGCCGTACCACTCAGGAGGGGCACGTGACCTTGTCGACCTACGACGTTCAGCGGTAGCATCATCTGAAGTTTCATGATCCTCATCATTAGCTTCCTCTCTTGTTGGTGCAGGCGGCACTGGAACAATTTCAGGTGCTGCGCTACTCTCCAACTCGAGAAGGTTCAATAACCTCGTCTAGCTCTACCTTCCTCCCACTCACTTCTTTCGAGAGAAACTCCTTCTCAAGAAAGGATCCGTTCTTTGCGACAAACACTTTGCCTTCGGATCTGTGGTAGAAGGTATACCCAATCGTTTCCTTAGGGTATCCTATGAAGACACATTTCTCCACTTTGGGTTCGAGCTTGTCCGGCATCAACTTCTTGACGCAAGCTTCGCATCCCCAAACTTTGAGAAATGACAACTTAGGTTTAGCACCAAACCACAGTTCATACGGTGTCGTCTCAGTGGATTTAGATGGTGCCCTATTTAAAGTGAATGCAGCGGTTTCTAATGCATAACCCCAAAATGATAACGGCAAATCTGAAAGAGACATCATCGATCGCACCATATCTAATAGAGTTCGATTCCGGCGTTCAGACACACCATTGCGTTGTGGTGTTCCGGGTGGCGTGAGTTGCGAAACGATTCCGCTTGCTTTAAGATGCGTGATAAAATCATAACTCAAATATTCACCTCCACGATCGGATCGTAGAAATTTAATTTTCCTGTTACGATGGTTTTCCACTTCGTTCTGAAATTCTTTGAACTTTTCAAACGTTTCAGATTTATGTTTCATTAAATAGATATACCCATATCTACTTAAATCATCAGTAAAAGTGAGAAAATAGCGATATCCACCAAGCGTCGAAACACTCATTGGTCCGCATACATCGGTATGTATGATTTCCAACAAGTCCGTTGCTCGCTCCATCATTCCGGAGAACGGGGTTTTGATCATCTTGTCCATGAGGCATGGCTCGCACGTGTCAAATGATTCAAAATCAAGAGACTCCAAAAGTCCATCAGATGGAGTTTCTTCATGCGTTTTACACCAATATGACCTAGACGGTAGTGCCACAAATAAGTTGAATTATCACTATATACTTTGCATCTCTTAGCCTCAATGTTATGGATGTGTGTTTCATTGCTTTCGATATTCAGAAGAAATAAACCATTCATAGCAGGTGCATTACCATAAAAGATGTTACTCATATAAATAGAACAACCATTATTCTCCGATTTAAATGAATAACCGTCTTGCAATAAACACGATCCAGATATGATGTTCATGCTCAACGTAGGCACATAATAACATTTATTAAGGTTTAAAACTAATCCCGAAGGTAAAACTAAGGAGAGTGTGCCGATGGCCATCACATCAACTCTTGATCCATTGCCAACGCGCATCGTCACCTCATCCCTTGCTAGCCGCCGTCTATTCCATAGCTCCTGTTTCGAGTTACAAATATTAGCAACTGAACCAGTATCAAATACCCAGGAACTACAACGAGCGCTAGTAAGGTAAACATCAGTAACATGTATATCAAATATACCTGTAATGGTTCCAGCCTTCTTGTCCGCTAAGTACTTCGGACAGTTGCGCTTCCAGTGACCCTTGTCCTTGCAATAGAAGCACTCAGTGTCCGGCTTAGGTCCAGACTTGAGCTTCTTCTCAGCAGGGGCAACGCGCTTGCCGCTGCCTTTCTTGAAGGACTGCTTTGCACCCTAACCTTTCTTAAAGCTGGGGGGCTTGTTGACCATCAACACATGATTATCTTTCTTGATGTCCACCTCCGCAGCTTTCAGCTTAGCGAAGAGCTCAGTGATCGTATCTGTGGAACCAATCTGATTATGAGTAACTACAAAACCTTTGTAGCTAGGAGGGAGTGATTGCAGAAATCTGTCAATCTTGAGCTCTTCTAGAATCTTGTAGTCCAGTTGCTCAAGACGTTGAGTGTAGCCCGACATCTTAATAGCGTTCTCACTAACGGAACTCCCTTCCTCCATCTTGCAGTTAAAGAATTTCTCAGAGATCTCATATCTCTCAGAACGGGCCTGAGTCTAAAACATGGTTTTTAGTTCCTCAAGAATCTCAAAGGGTCCGGCGAACTCCTCACAACGATTTTGAAGGTCCGATTCCATAGCAAACAACATGGTGCTCTTAATCACACCATAATCATCTTTGCGCGACAACAGCTTTTTCATCAGCCGGCGCATCTACAGCAGGGGCGTCACCTAGCGCTTTCTCAAGGACATAGTCCTTTTGTCCGCCAGCGAGAATGATTCTCAGATTGCGGAACCAATTGGTGAAGTTAGACCCATTGTTCTTAAGCTTTTCTTTCTCAGCAAAAACGTTGAAGTTGAAGTTGGACTTAGCCATTTGATCTACAAAATTTGCAAGTACAATTTAGACTATGTTCATGATAACTAGTTCAACTTAATCAAATTACTAGATGAACTCCCACTAAATTCAACATCCCTCAAGTTGTTTAGTGAACACGATCCAAATTCACCACACCTAATCCGATCTTCACGAGAAGAGATGTGGCTTCAATGGTGGACAACAAAGTGTCGATCATATCATTCATATGACTCATGCTTAACCTTTCGGTTCGTGTGTTCCGAGGCCATGTCTGTACATGCTAGGCTCGTCAAGTTAAACCCAAGTATTTCCGCGTGTGCAAAAACTGGCTTGCACCTGTTGTATGTGAACGTAGAGTTTATAGCACCTGATCATCACGTGGTGCTTGAACACGACGAACTTTCGCAACGGTGCATACATGGGGAGAACACAGTTTTATCTTGATCTTTAAGTGAGGAATCATCTTATAATGCTACCGTCGCGATCTAAGCATAATAAGATACATAAAAGGATAAACATCACATGCATATAATTTTATGTGACATGGTATAGCCAATCTCCGCGCAATGATCTCCATCTTGTGCGTGCCAGCATGATCTCCATCACTCCACCATGATTGCCTCCACCACGAATAGCAACTACAACTATTGCTAACTACTTAGCGATAAAGTAAAGCTGTTACATGGCGTATAAGAAGTTGACACACAGGTCATACACAATTATAAATACAACCATATGGCTCCTGCCGGTTGTGTACTCATCGACATGCAAGTCGTGAAATATTACAAAACATGATCATTGCATACAACATACACATCATATCTTGGGCCATACCATATCACAGAAACACTCCCTGCAAAAACAAGTTAGACGCCTCTACTTTGTTGTTGCATGTTTTACGTGGCTTATGGGATTAACAAGATAAGAACGATTCTTACATACAGAAAGCCACAACGGTGATATTATGGTTGCCAACATCCGGTGTAAATCCCATGACAACTATAGTGAGAGAAACTGGCATCCACCAGCCGCATGTGTGGAACAAGCCACACGTCAACTGCGGAGCCGGTCTCGCGAACGAGGTCGCGTAAAGTTGGCCTGGACCGCTTCGATCTCACTATCCCGCGTCATAAGAAGTACACAACAAGAGGCTTGCAACAGAAAACATCAACGCCTGCAACAAGCATGTTGCGTTCTACTCGTGAAACACATCTACGCATAGATCTAGCTCTGATACCACTGAAGGGTTTCGCGGCATAGTAAATCAAAAAAAATCTACGGATGCGAACGGGAAAGCCAAGATCTAATCTAGGAGATGCAATCAACAAGAGGGATAGATGAGATCTTCATACCCTTGAAGAAATCGCACAGCGGAACGTTCAACAGAACGTGGTTGATGGAGTCGTACTAGCCTTCTCCTCCTCACGATCCGATCCGATCCAACGCCGCAAGTGGCGACGCCTCCGAGAGATGCACACATACGGCAACGCGATGTCTCCTCCTTCCTCGGTCCAGAAAGTGGGGTGGAGAGATAGATTGGATATACAACACGACGGCGTGGTGCAAAGGTGGAGAGTTTCTGTGGCAGGGCTTCGCCTACACGCAGTCGGGAGAGAGAGAGATCTCGAGGGCAGTAGGTAGGCGGCTAGGGTTCAAGGAGGGGTGGTGGGAGGGTGTGCCCCTGCCCTCTTTATATATAGGTCTGGTCGGCCCCCTTGCCCCTCCTCCAAGCCCTAGGGCCGGCGGCCACAAGGGTGGAGTGGAGGGCAAGTTTCCGTCCCCCCCCCCTTCTAGGGTTTCCCCTAGGGTTTTGGCCGGCTGGGCCTAAGGGGCCTTGTGCCCCTGGCGCAATGCGGCCAGGGCACTCCCTCGTAGGCCCACGCCCCCCTCCGACAAGTGGGTCCACGTTGGTCCCACTCCGGAAGCTTCTAGAACCTTCCGGTACAATACCAAACATTCCGAAACAATTCCGAAATCCAAAAACTGCTTTCCTTTGTATGAATCTTATTCTACGGACCATTTCGGAACCTCTCGTGATGTCTTGGATCTCATCCGAGACTCCTAACAAAAACTCATAAACCAATTATCCATTCTATCCTAGCGTCAAGACACGTTAAGTGTGTGACCCTACGGGTTCGAGAATATGCAGACATGATCTTCTATCAATAATCAACAACGGGATCTGGAAACCGATATTGACTCCCACATATTCATCGATGATCATATCGGATGAACCACGATGCCAGGATTCAATTAATCCCATATTTATATTCCCTTCGTCACGCGATATTTTACTCGCCCGAGATTCGATCGTTGGTATCGGCATACCTAGTTCAATCTCGTTCACAGCAAGTACTTTACTCGTTCCTTAATCCGATATCACTTTGTGATTAACTCCTTAAACACGTGCTTGCAAGCGGTGTTGATATCGATTACCGAGTGGGCCCAAAGTATATCTCTCCGACTTGGGAGGGACAAATCCCATCTCGATACATACAACCCAACAAGTACTTTCCGATCACCTGAGAGACACCTTTATGATCACCCTCTCATAGGATGACGTTTGATGACCTCAAAGCTTTCTTCCGATACCAGGGAGTTGCATTATCTCATGGTCTAAGGAATACAATATTTGACATAATAAAAAGCTTCGCAAAGATGAACACGATGACACGATCTAATTGCTCTGCTTGATTTGGGTCTGTCCATCACATCATTCTCCCAATGACATGATCTCATTATTAATCAACAACCCATGTCTATGGTTAGGAAACCTTAACCATCATTAATCAATGATCTAGTCCATAGAGGCGTACTAGGGACACGATGTTGTTCATAATCCACACAAGTATTAAAGTTTCTGCTTAATACAATTCTATCATGGAATATAAACTTTATCATGAACAAGAATTATAATAATAACATCTTTATTATTTCCTCTAGGGCATAATTCCAACAATAAAGGATAATGATAAGGTTCTTGCAAGTACAAAACTCTCCTGCCAAGAGTAAGGAGGAAAAACAATACAGCAGCTGAGGATGATCAGCAGGTTCAAAAGAAGAAGAAAAAAACCCGAAAAAACACCAGCAAGACATGGCATGATTGAGAAGTGGTGTACTTGACAAGCAGAGCAAGATAGGGGACATGGTATTCGTTTCAACAATAATAATTGAATAAGAGAATGGGTGACCCAGCATACTACTGCATGTGTAGTACACTATAGTCGTTGACATGACATCCACAGAACACCGTTCCGTAAATATCACATCCCTCAGAGTGGTACAACAGAAACATTGTGGGTGCATATTATAAACATACACACGTTATTATTATTATTACAATACCGGAAGTTCAAGGCTTCCAAAAGATTCAACTTACAAACCAAAATATAAGTGTTTCAGCAGAGGTTTCAAATTTAAAACTTAAACTCCAAATTGAGCTTAGCAACTTATTGCTATATAGTGTTCATGATGCTCGGCTCAAGTGGTTACTAGAACTATATTAATTATTCCGACTCCTGGAACTCTCCTCCATAAACGATGTCGTAATCTTCCCCTTCTACGGCTCCATACAAGTTGGGCTCTTGATAGAATACCTCCTCTTGATTCTCAGCTGCGTACATTGGAGTACCTTCGGGATTCTTAGAGTCTAAGCAAGGATTCAAAGGAAAGGATGAGTAACAGCGTTACCCAGCAAGTTCATTATATGCAAGGTAGGAAGTTTGATGCTCTATCTACCACCTCGGACTATCAGTCTTTGGCATTATGCAATTTTCATAAATCTTTCTTCAAAGATTGTTTTTATTATAGAAATCTATGACCATCAGCCTTCACAGGTTGACCAGAACTTTCATGGAGTTCCTTTCCTGCCACGTTCGTAGCTCCTCGGAACAGGGAGTAACAAGTTACAGTTCTTACACTCTGCAGAGGTGCGTTACTTTTCCCATGAGAGATCAACTCCTTGTTGCACAATCGGACGTACTTTCCCGTCCACAATTCCATGATGTAGGGCCCAGTAGTTGGTCCAAGCCAATCACTGCCCTCTCCACGACCTCATATGTCTGCACGATCCTTCGGCTAGCTCACCTTTGCTAAGCCCCCTTGCGGGCAGGCTAAAACCCTGATGAGTTCCCGAAGACTCTATGACCTAGTGATGCCCGGATTAGTATCATTTACATGGACTATCTCCCTAAACACCATTCATAGATAATCTAGACACCAAAAGTGTGGGGCTTTAGGGTTCCCACCCATATGTTGGATCCGCACAAGGAATCACAACGTCACGTTAATGTCGTCTTGCCTCCATACAAGAGGAAAAGGATACAGCTGACTTCTCCATCCCATTCCAAATCTCATGGTTAACGCGTAATATACGGCGCTAGAATCACTGATGTCATGGGTTATTAATTCCAAATTGTTCATCATTAGTGCAAGTAGAATTATAAGTTTTATTGCTCCATCATATCATCACTTAGGATGATATCTAAGATTTAGTATCTTGAGAAAATAGTGTTTTCTTTTTCTATAATATAGATGATAACACACAATTTGCAAATACTTTGATAAAGACTCTTCAAAGCACATGAGCAAGTGATGAACTTGCCTTGTGATGGCAAGGTAGTGAAGTCTGATGCTTGCACTGGACCTTGAGATTTTATGTCTACAAAAACATCATTATTGTCACGTAAGGACAATATTTAAAGAAGCAAAATGATTATGTAAAGTAATGTAATGCATCATTTAATTTGATATGCATTCTCCCCATTATTAATAAAATTATTTTTTAATAATAAAGGAGTTATAAATATTAATTTTTAATATTTATAATAGAATATTGTATTCTTTTATTTTATTTTCCTTATATTTGCCTTTTATTGATTTAATAATTCTTTTAAGAATTATCACTTAAATATTAAAAAAATTATTAAATATTTGTTTAGTATTTTTCTAAAATACTAAAATATTTGTATATAATGAAAGTGATTTTTATTTATTTTTATCATCTTTCAATAATTTTGTAAAATTCCATAAGGAATATATAAATTACAAAATTCTTAATAAAATTTATATGTCTAAAATTTTATATCTCCATTTATTTGGATAGTTTGGATTTTTGTGAATCCAAAAATATTTTATTTATAATTTTTGGACTTTTATTTTATTTTCTAGAATTTTATTGAATTCAGGGGCATTTTGGTCTTTTCCTATTTATTAAACAGATTCTAAACGACTTGGGCTGGCCATTTGGGCTTATTGGACCCTGTGGCCAAATAGGGCAGGGTCAAAACCATCACCTCAAAGGGTTTTCGGCCCACCCAGCCCACTCATTCAGTGCCTCCTCTCTCGATCTCACCTTTCTTCTTCTTATCTCCTCACCCTGTGGACAACGATGATGTCGCCAACGATTTGCACCGCCTTGGATCATCTTGGCCGCCGCCGTGGTGCGGGGTGAGGTTATCGACCACGCACGTCCATCTGGTCCAGTTAGATTTGATTCTGGGGTCCTACCCTAGTCAGGATAGCCCCTACCCGAACCCTAGGGTTTGGGGAAAGTGTTGCTGCCACCGCCGCAGACTCTCCCTTGGTGAGGTGCGGTGCTCGTGTACTGGTGTGGCCGCCTCCGTGGCTGGTGCAGGTTGCAGCGCCCTCTGGGGGGCTCCCTGTGCCGCCACGGGCTCGTCGGCCATTCTGCTTCCTCTTCAACTCGACAGCGAGGACCCTGGTGAGTTCTGTCTTCGTGGATCTTAGTTCATCTTCTCACCTTGGATTCCTTTATGTGTATCAGTGGCCAGTTATAGTATGTGCTTGTATTGTTATTAGGGTTATTCTCTGGTACTTATAAGATGCTCCTATGATCTGGTTGTGCTGTTTAATGGGGATTTGGGGTGCTCTCCACCTTATTGTTAATGTCCACCACCATTTGATTGTGTGATGCTATTGTTGATGTGTGATTAAGGTTGTATTAAATGCTAGGGTTGCATATTATTGCCTCTGGCTGGTATTCTGGTGAATTGATGTGTTTATCTATTGTCAGTATCTTGATGCTGGCAATGATCTAGTCAGTAAGAATTTACTGACTTAGTTAATGTTGGCTTACCAGATGATGCTTGTTCTGAATTTTATTCAGTAGAATCTAATGATTCTTTGATCATGAATAATTAATTAGGATATGATACCTATATCTAATTCCAGGGAGATGATTTGGTAGATGATTTGTGAAGGTTGGACTATTGGATTGTTTTTGTGATAAGGTCAGTGCTTATGAAACCTTCTTAAGATGGTACATAAGTAGATCTTGTTACTGACTAGGCTTAATGCGGTGACCCAGCATACCACTGCATGTGTAGTACACTATAGTCGCTGACATGACATCCACAGAACACCGTTCTGTAAATATCACATCCCTCAGAGTGGTACAACAGAAACATTGCGGGTCCATATTACAAACATACACACGTTATTATTATTATTATAATACCGGAAGTGCAAGAATTCCAAAAGATTCAACTTACAAACCAAAATATAAGTGTTTCAGCGGAATTCAAAAGTACCAACTCTGACTAGGAGTTGATCTCAGCAGCTTATTCTATAGAGTTCGTGGTGCTCGGCTCAACTGGTTACTACTAATTAGGATACTTAGTTGGACTCGTTATTGTCAACACCATAGCGGATTTCGTAATCCACTCCTTCAACACCTCTAGACAGGTCAGGCTCCTCGTAGAAGACATCTTCTTGATATTCAGCTGCATACATTGGCACGTCTTCGGGATCCTCAGAGTCTAAGCAAGGGATCAAAGGAAAGGATGAGTAACAGCGTTACCCAACAAGTTCATTATATGCAAGGTGGGAAGTTTGATGCTCTAACTACCACCTCGGACTATAATTCCTTGTTACTATGCAGTTTTCGTAAATCTTTCTTCAAGGATTGATTTTATTATGAAAAATCTATGACCATCAGTCTTCATAGGTTGACCAGAACTTTCATGGAGTTCCTTTCCTGCCGCGTTCGTAGCTCCTTCCCGGAACAGGGAGTAACAAGTTACAATTCTTACACTCTGCAGAGGTGCGTTACTTTACCCATGAGAGATCAACTCCTTGTTGCACAACCGGGCGTACTTTCCCATCCACAATTCCATGATGTGGGGCCCAATAGTTGGTCCAAGCCAATCACTGCCCCCTTCGTGACCTCGCATGCCTCCTTGGTGTACACCATGCCCACATAATGAATTACGGCAATGGTTTGTACAAACCGTTAGATGCCAGAACTATCGTGGGACGATGAGGGTTCCCACCCATATGCTTCATATCCTCTACGAATTACCAATTAATATGCATGCTACGAGGATAACAGCCACGACCTGCACATCCGGCTTCATGCGAGAGGAAGAAGATACAGCTGACTTCTCTGTCCCATTCCAAATCTCATGGCTAACACGTAATATACGACGCTAGAATCACTGATGTCAGGGTTATTAAGTCCCTAATTGATCATCATTGTTGCAAATAGAACCCTAAGTTCTATTGCTTCATTATATCATCACTTAGGATGTTATCTATGATTTATTTATTTATGAAATTAATATTTTCTTTATTATAGAGTATATATGATAACACACACTTTGCAAATACTTTGATAAAGACTCTTCAAAAGATATGAGCAAGTGATGAACTTGCCTTGTGATGGCAAGATAGTGAAGTCTGATGCTTGCACTGGACCTTGATCTTATATGTCTACAAAAATATCATTATTGCCTGGTAAGGACAAAATTTAAAGAAGCAAAATGATTATGCAAAGTAATGTAATGCATCATTTAATTTGATATGCATTCTCCCCATTATTATAAAAATTCTTTTAAAATAATAAAGGAATTATAAATATATTTTTTAATATTTATAATATATATTGTATTATTTTATTTTATTTTATTTCCCTTTTATAGGACTTTTATTAATTTAATAATTCTTCTAGGAATTATCACTTAAATAACAAAAATTGTTATTAAATATTTATTTAGTATTTTTCAAAAATACTACAATATTAATTTATAATGAGAGTGATTCTTATTTATGTTTATCATATTTCAATAATTTTGTAAAATTCCATAAGAAATATATAAATTACCAAATTCTTAATAAAATTTAAATGTCTAAAATTTTATATCTTTATTTATTTGGATAGTTTAGATTTTTGTGAATCCAAAAATATTTTATTTCTAATTTTTGGACTTTTATTTTATTTTCTAGAATTTAATTAAGTTCAGGGGCATTTTGGTCTTTTCTATTTATTGAAAATAGGCCTTAAAGGTTTTTGGGCTGGCTTAATCTTATTGGGCCCTTATGGCCCATTAGGCATAGTCAAAATAGCCACCCCGAAGGGTTCTGGCCCAACTCAGCCCACTCCCTCGCTGCTTCTCACCCTTGAGCTCACTCCTCTCCTCCTCTATCCCCGACCCCGTGGTCGGTGATGTCGCCGTCGATGATTCCCGCCGTTGTGGGCCGTTCTGGTTGCCGCCGTGGTGCAGGAGGAGGTTGTCGACTACGCCCATCCCTCCTGTCCAACAGGATTTGAGCATGGAGCTCTCCTGTGACAGATCGATGTCGTCCCGAACCCTAGGGTTTGGGGGTGGCATGGATCTTGGCGTTGCCGCTGCCGCCGTGCGTCGTGGTGATCCATCTTGCCACTGGGCGTGTCCATGGTTGCTGTCGCGGTGTTATATGGGTCGCAGCGCCCCCCTGGGGGTGCTCCCCGTGCCGCCATGGTTGTCGGCCACCACTGCTTCCTCTTCTAGTCTTCAGCGAGGACCTTTGGTGAGTTCTTTTCCTCTCCCCCCTTGTGATCTCTGTGCTCGCTCATCCTATGCTAGATGTTGGCAGTGACCTCTCTGGTTACTGTCTTGTCCTGATTAAGATGATTTATTCCATTCAGGGTTCATATCCTGTTGTTGATCATATACTGGATGAATTATATCATGTGTGGATGGTCTCTAAGCATGCTAAATGATTATTAGCTTGAGACTTGCTTCTTAAGATGAACTATAATGGTTCTGGTGGCTTATCAGATGATTTAATGCTTAGATTTTATATGATTCAGATGATATAGTTGCTCTGAAATCAATGCTTGGTATAGTCAGTGGGTTTGATAACTTACCACTGTCATTACTTGGTTCATAATAATGAGTATGGTGTGATGAAATCACTGTCCTAGTGTTGTTGTCTTGAGAATTCATGTGTGGTTTGAGATCACAATGATCTCAGACAGTGAAGATATACATAGGAATGTCCTAATTATGATTCCTATAATGACAGGAAAATGATTGGTAGATTTATTGATTGAATCTATGAAGATTGAATGCTTATTCTGATTCATGTAAAATTGTTCTTGTGACACCATCTTTGTATGGCACACAAGATTAATTCTAATCCATTGTTTGGGTTGGTTTAAGCTTAAGACAAGTTTGGCATTAAGAGATAAGTAGAAATGTTCTTTTTTGAAATCCCTAAGACCAATGATGTTGGTATGAGGCTTAGGGATTATGCTCTATCTAGTTGATTCATATGGATGGTTCTGGTGATGGTACCAGCTACTGTTTCATGGATCAAAGCTTGGAAAAATGATGGTAGGCTTGATTATTTATATGGATCCAAAAGATTTACTTCTAAGGTGCTACTCTTATCTTAGAGATGTGCCTAGAGGTGAAATCTTAGCTATATTTATTATTGAATTGAAATATAGCTTGATAGCCAAATCAATGATATTTTTCTGAGTTTTGGTTGGATCCTTATACTTTGTTGTTTGCTTTTAAAGTTTAAAACCTCAGTGATGGATTCACCCCACTTGGGTGCTTTCTGAGAGTTTGAATATGATACAGATCATGTACGCTTGTCTAATCTTAGACAGATAGATCACATGATGGTCTATGTATTCACCAATGTCACTTGATGTTGTGGTTGTTAGTGGTGGATCTTGTGGTAGCTTGATCTTGTGGTTGATCTTGTGCTCCCCTAGTATATCTTGCTCCTGGCTTGTCCTTGATCTAGCCCATAATATTCTGATCCTGATGGCTTGACCTTGGTATTGCTATCCACCTGATCTTCCCCTCCTTATGTTACCATCCTGGTGATGTGATTCTGGGCTTTGGTTTGTTTGGCTGCTGGCTGCTGTGCTTGGTTTAGCTGTTGGCTGCTGTGCTTGATGTGTAGAAGCAAGTAAATGATGTAGGGGTTTGGTTTCCCACGGCTGTGTTTGACAGTTTTGTTTGGTCTTGCTGCTGCTATGGTGTTGACAGCACATACCATGCAGTTTGGTGTGTGTGCTTGTTGCACAGATGTGGATATGTTCAGAATTTTTGAAAGTTACTTTCATCTGATTACTTTTACTTGGCTGGTGAAACTTGCCCCTCCTTGCTGTCATTTCACTTCTGGCTTAAAATTATGAAAGATTCATCCTTTCATATTGGTGAAACTTGCCCCTTTTTATAAGATTACTCAATGATGAACCTTGATCAGTGCATTTCACTGACAAGTCTGAGAGTAATACAATTTAACCTTAACTTCCTTTATTTTTGTTTGTGTTTATTTTGCAGGTACAGATTTGAAGATGAAGATTTTTGTTTATTTTTTCTTTATAGAATAGTCTAATGTAATCTTATTTATGCTTTTGTAATTTTAGTTTTATTCTTTTGTAATCTTCATTTTATTATTTTGTAATAAAGATTATACTATTATCAATAAATAAATATTCTTATTCTTTATTTAT
The DNA here is from genome assembly GCA_910589765.1 of Avena atlantica. NCBI lineage: Eukaryota > Viridiplantae > Streptophyta > Magnoliopsida > Poales > Poaceae > Avena > Avena atlantica. The sequence goes on along the minus strand of OU342735.1, from coordinate 439,476,183 downwards.
TGGCTATGGTGAATATTGTGGATGATTTTAATAAGTTACATTTTTGTAACTTATTTATTGAATGAAAATATGAAACAAATATTCATATTCTTAATTGCTTTATTTAAATAAAGTTTGAGTTAAATTGGTTAACTCTTAATTAAATCAAGATTCAAACATTATTCAAAATCATTTGAATTATAATTCAAACACTCAAGTTTTAAATTCAAATTTCATTTCCCAAAACACATATTTCCACAAAGATCATATCAAAGTCTATAGCAATCATTCTTTAAGACTAAATCTAATCTCAAAGTATGAAAGAAACCATGATCACTTTATGTTTTTATTTGGCGAAAAAATTTCCCACATCTTCACAGATGAATGCATGCAACATTTCAATTTCCTAAATCTACCCTTCGTTAGTTCCTAAATGCTGGGATGTTACACTTAAAGTCATTTCTGGGACTTGATGGATGTTAAATTACATAAGGAATATATAAATTACAAAATTCCAATAATTTTGTAAAAATCCATAAGGAATATATAAATTACAAAATTCTTAATAAAATTTATATGTCTAAAATTTTATATCTCCATTTATTTGGATAGTTTGGATTTTTGTGAATCCAAAAATATTTTATTTATAATTTTTGGACTTTTATTTTATTTTCTAGAATTTTATTGAGTTCAAGGGCATTTTGGCGCAAATTCTTGATATAATCTGGCGCAAATTCTTTGCTGCTTCCAGACTCATACCAACATATTGGTGATCTACACTTCCTTCCATACAGAACTTGATATGGAGCTGCCTTCAGACTACTCTGATAGCTATTATTATAAGAAAATTCTGCCAATGGTAGATGATCTTCCCATGTACCTCCAAAATCTAATGCACATGCTCTTAGCATGTATTCCACTATTTGATTAGTTCTCTCTGTTTGACATCCTGTCTCAGGATGATATGATGTGCTGAAATCTAACTTTGAACCAAGTGCTTCATGCAATTGCTTCCAAAATGTTGAAGTAAACACGGATCCCCTATCAGTTACGATCTTTTTGTGTACTCCATGCTTACTTACTATCTCTTTGACATATACTTCAACTAACTTCTCGGCATAATATTTTTTATTCACCGGAATAAAATGTGCACTCTTAGTGAGTCTGTCCACAATTACCCATATCATATCCTTCCTTTTTGGTGTCATGGGTAATCCTGTGATGAAGTCCATACCTATTTCTTCCCACTTCGATTTGGGAATTTCCAAAGGTTGTAATGGTCCTGCTGGGCTTTGACGTTTAGCCTTCACCCTTTGGCAAGTATGACATTTAGATACATATTTAGCAATATCCCTTTTCATGTCATTCCACCAGAAGAGTTCTTTCAAGTCCATATACATTTTAGTACTTCGTGGATGTATAGAATATGGAGTTTCATGTGCTTCTCTGAGTATGACATCTCTAATCTCAGTCACATCTAACACATAGACGGTCTTGAAACCATAAGGACTCATATTCTCCAAGGCGAAAAATGGAATTTTGACCTTGAGATATCCTCCGAATTTCCTCAGCAATAAAAGGATCTTCTGCTTGATTTCTGAAAATTTCTTGCTTAAGATCACTGTCCTGGTCTGCAACTACCTGCATAGTAGCTAGTCCTTCAAGAACCTCTGTTCTGATGAATTGAAGCTCTAATCTTTCCAAGTACATTTGTAACTCTTTTGGTAGCTCCCTATTGCTAGGCTAAATATCTGCACTCTTTCTGCTTAAAGAATCAGCTACAACACTTGCTTTCCCTGGAGTATAGTTGATTGTTAAATCATAATCCTTGATTAATTCCAACCAACACTTCTATCTCATATTTAATTACTTTTGAGTGAATAAATATTTGAGACTTTTATGGTCAGTGTATAACTCACATCTAGCTCCATATAGGAAATGCCTCCATCCTTTTAGCGCAAAAACTACGGCTGCTAACTCTAAATCATGAGTTGTATAGTTGACTTCATGTGGTTTCAGTTGTCTTGAACCATAAGCAATCACCTTCCGATCTTGCATTAATACAGAACCCAAACCTTCTTTAGATGTGTCACAGTACACTGTGAAGTCCTACCCTGTTTCAGGAACTGCTAAGATTGGAGCTGTGGTTAACCTAGTCTTCAACTCTTGAAAACTTGCTTCACACTTCTCATCCCAATGGAATGGTGTATTCTTTCTTAACAATTTGGTCATTGGTCCGGCTATTTTGAAGAAACCTTCAATGAATCTTCGATAATAACCAGCCATTCCTAAGAAACCTCAAATTTGCTTCACATTGGTTGGTGCAGTCCACTCTAGTACCGACTGAACTTTAGATGGATTCACAACAATTCCATCTTTACTGATCACATGACCGAGGAATTCTACCTCATCTAACCAAAATTCACACTTACTAAACTTAGCATAAAGTTTGTGTTCCCTTAGAGTCTGCAATGCTATCCTCAAATGATCAGCATGCTCTTCCTTATCCTTGGAATATATCAGAATATCATCAATAAAAACTATGACGAACGTGTCAAAATTGGGCATGAAGATCTTGTTCATCAGATTCATGAATATTGCAGGTGCATTGGTTAAACCAGATGGTACTACCAGATACTCATGGTGTCCATATCTTGAGACAAATGCTGTCTTTGAAACATCTTCCGGTTTGATTTTTATTTGATGGTATCCAGATCTTAAATCGATCTTTGAAAATACTCTGGCTCCTTTCACTTGATCAAACAAATCTTGAATTCTTGGTAAAGGATACTTATTCTTGATAGTAACGTTGTTCAGATTTCTATAATCTCCACACATCCTTCTTCCACCATCTCTCTTATCCACAAAGATTACTGGTGTTCCCCATGGAGATACACTTTCCTCAATAAATCCTTTTCTGGCTAACTCATCAAATTGCTCTTTGAGTTCTTTTAACTCTTTGGGTCCCATTTTATATGGTGCTTGAGCTATTGGTGTTGTACCAGGGATTAGTTCAATAGTGAACTCTATCTCCCGGTCTGGTGGCATTCCCGGTAGCTCTCCTGGAAAAACATCTTGAAATTCATTTACTATAGGAATATCTTTCAATTTGACCTCTTTCATTGAGTTCAACTGCAGATCCACCATGCTATGACTGTGCTTATCTGCTTGATAAACTATCCTTGCTCCACTTGGAGTTTTGATTGAGACAGTTTTCTCCTCAAAAATTTTCTGAGCTCTGTGTTCCATCATCCAATCCATTCCTTGCACTACTGCAATCCCCTTCAAAGGAATCACATAAAGGTCTGCGAAATGTGTACAACCAGAGATCGAGATAACCTGATCTTGTTTTATGTGGCGTATAATCACATTTCCCCCTGTGGTAACTACGGTCATAGGGCTTTCTAACGTTGCCCTTCTAATCCCGAACTTATCACAGAATTCTTCAGAAATGAATGAAGTAGTCGCACCAGTATCAAATAAAACTTTGCCGGGATTGGTAAGGATATTGAGGGTACATATCACTTCATGCTCCGAATTATCCACCTCCTCGAGGGTTGCACAGTTCAGTTTCCCGGTAGGTCTGTTCCTCTTGCCATTGTTGTTCTTGCCATTATTTCCTCCTTTATTAGGCTGTCCATTTCCTCCACTGGCTTGTCCTCCTACCTTGGTAGGCCAACCTCCTGGTGGTTTGCTTGGACAATCGGGCTTGATATGCCCCTTCTGACCACAACCGTAACAGATCACTGCAGGCATTTTGCATTCCCTCTGGAAATGCCCTGGAATTCCACAATTGTTACAAATAACATTCCTTCTCGGATTAGATTAATTTCCACCACTGCCCTTGTTATTGTTATTTTTGCCATAGTTCATGTTCCGAGGTTTGAATTCCAGATTGGGTTTAGGTTTCCTTTCCTGAATTCTCTTGGTTTCCTTCTTGGCTCTCTTCCTCCAATCCTCTTGGACATTCTTGTAATCATCTTCGAAAGTAATGGCTGCATCCAGCAACTAATGATAAGTTTG